>OX439241.1:15625210-16977588 GCA_949319165.1 Sialis lutaria
TTTATAGGATTTAAATTGATATAATGGGCAATTTATGGTACTAATATTTATCCATGTTACAAAAGCGCATTGATATTTTAAAAATATTATAACTAAGAAATCCGTTGGTATGAGTCAACCCTTTTTTTATATACATTTGGCTCTATAAAGAACAGATGTGCAAAAAAACAGTACAATCAAGATATGATATCTCAGCTATTGAAAGATTTAAATTCGTTATAAACAGTATATTAGAAAAGGCAATTATATGGGATTTGAATATTTAAAGCACGATACATCGTATTAACCGATATCGTTATATCTGGTTTCTACTGTATTTTAAAACATCCTGAAAAGCTCGGGTGTTGAAAATTGACCCGCCTTCTATAACAATTTCTTTAACCAAGGAATCACTTTCTAAAATATCTGTACCCTAAATCGGATCTCCCTGTATAATTTTTATTTTACTTTTTTTTATGTTGATATTAATTAATTAATTTACGTAACAAGTTTCTATTTGTTGCCAGTGAAAATAAACTTATTATAAATTTTAAAAGAATAAAACCAATGATATTAACTCTTTTTTGATACATATTTGGCTCTATATAGAGCCGTTCTGAAGCCTGATGATGTAAAGTCAAAATTTATTTAGAACTTGTATATTTAGTGACAGCTTTGGTGCCTTCACTGACGGCGTGTTTAGCGAGTTCACCAGGCAATAACAGTCTGACGGCTGTTTGAATTTCCCGACTGGTAATGGTTGATCGCTTGTTGTAGTGAGCGAGACGAGAAGATTCGGCCGCAATACGTTCGAAGATGTCGTTGACAAAGCTGTTCATGATGCTCATGGCTTTACTTGAAACACCCGTGTCTGGATGTACTTGTTTCAGTACTTTGTAGATGTAGATAGCATAACTTTCCTTACGCTTGCGTTTCTTCTTCTTGTCGGTTTTCGTGATATTTTTCTGAGCTTTACCAGCCTTTTTGGTGGCTTTACCGCTTACTTTTGGTGGCATAATAGCAGATATTAATTAAGAACGAAATTGTTCAACAGAACAGTGGTTGCTCGGTTCTGTTCGACCTACTTTATCAAAACTACTGTATGTAAAGAGGGTTACGCTGTAGATATCTCACACTGCCATTGGTTCATCACCCGCCAATAGCAAATGGAGAAGTGGAATGTTATACCACTATTCTCTATATAAGCCCGTAATTTAACTTTTTAGTATTATTGTACTCTGTTAATCAGACGTATTCACTGTTTCTTTTATTCGATTCATAATTATAACATATAATGTCTGGACGTGGAAAGGGCGGTAAAGTTAAGGGAAAGGCAAAGTCCCGTTCAAGCAGAGCAGGACTACAATTCCCTGTTGGTCGTATTCATCGTCTGTTACGTAAAGGCAACTATGCCGAGCGAGTTGGTGCCGGTGCTCCGGTGTATTTGGCCGCTGTGATGGAATATCTCGCCGCTGAAGTTCTCGAGTTGGCCGGTAACGCAGCCCGTGATAACAAAAAGACACGTATCATCCCTAGACATTTACAACTGGCTATCCGTAATGACGAAGAATTAAACAAACTCTTATCTGGCGTCACTATTGCACAAGGTGGTGTATTGCCAAACATCCAAGCTGTTCTTTTACCCAAGAAAACCGAGAAGAAGGCGTAAACAACAATAATTATAGCAAAAAAAGGTCCCTCCAGGGACCAAATTTATATTATATTAGAGTTATAAACGTACACTGGTTTTATGGATTATTATAATAATAAATGATTCAAAACTAATCATACTCAAATAAAACTTAAAATCATAAAATCTGTTAAATAGCTTAAAATAAAATTCGAAAGATATCATTTTGGAATAAAATTATCAGATACCAACCTTAAAACAGCGATAACTCAAAACTAGAAATTTTGACTTGGCCTCTTTTTCCCGTGTACCTTTCAATTGTCATTGCATAAAACACTAAATGAGATATAACTTAAATTGATAATTAATAATTGTAGATACTGGAAATTCTATTAAACAATTATAGAGAATTTAAAGGACCCAGCACTAATCTTATGGACATTGGGTTTCAGCGAAATAATCTGAATTTTTATGTTATAGCCCTACATATTGCGTATTTTTGCCGCTAGAGGGCACGGTACCTCTATAGTTTAATAACCGCGTCCTCGCTTCAACAAAATGCATTACGTTGATTCTCTTGTTATTCTTTACTCAATGTCACGAGTAACGTAGAGTCCAATTCAGCGCCGTAACTACCACCGGGGCTCCCACAGCAGTGTAAAAAGGTTAAAATTAATAAGATGTAATAAAATAAAAAAATAAACTGTTAAAGTAGAAGGATTGTTCTATGTTTAGAAGAGAGAAAAAAAATTAACAGCAATGAATGTGGCACGTCAATATGTGTAACCAAGCCAGTGTAATTTGACCTCTTTCATATTTTTTTAAAATCTAAAATGGCGCCTGCAGGGGACTAAAGATTTTAAGTAAAAAAAAATTGTATTCCAAGGGTATCGAAATGTAGATCTCAATTAGTGGAATTTGACCCATTTTTTTATTTTCTTACTAACTCAAAAATGGTACCATTATGAAAATAATTTGGTAACGAGGCCTTATTATTACTATATAATATTGTACTTCTGTATAGATAGGCCCTTTGAAGACGACTTAAATAAGGTACAAATACTATGGTCATTATTAGGGATAAAACGATACCGCTGAGGATACTTTTACTCGATACAGTATCGGTCGTAAAGTATCGATACTTACTCGGTATCGGTTGAAAAGTATCGATACATATTCGTATCGATCGATTTTTTTTGTAAAATTTGCCAATCGCATAAAAATAATTTTGTAACCTTTAAAATAAGTTGTTAGTGGCTAATAATTTATTTAAAAAAAAAATATTTTCACTCTAATTATATACGCATGCAGTACATCCAATACTTCTAATAAAAAATCTAAGGGTAAAAGAGTTAATTTTTTATTTGAACTTGAAACGTGTTAAATGTAGCAATAGCGCACTCAGCTCAGTTGAATATAAAGTCCATTAAAATGAGTACAACGTATACTTGACGACATGTAAAAAAATGGAATAGACGCTTATATAGCGTAGATTTTAATTAATATATTCGATAGTTGTTTGTTTTTGTACATGACGGTGCGTTCAAAAATTTCAATATTCAATTCACAAAAAAAAAAATCATCAGTATACCGATTACCGATACGAGTATTTTTGACCGATACCTACTTGATACTTAGTTTCAAAGTATCGATACAAAAAGTACTTGGTTTCGGAAGAAAAGTATCGAGTAAGTACTCGTATTTACTCCTATCGTTTCATCCCTAGTCATAATTATTGAAAATATAGCACATACGGAATGGCACTGATATTTGTACATTTTTATGTGCATTGTACTATGTAATTTTAATGTGTTTACATAAACCCTATACATTTTTAAATACGAAGTATTTTAAAGACACGATGTTTCTGGTTTTTTTTCGGTGTAAACACCGCATTAAATTAGTTTTTTGTTAATATATATATATCGAGGAAATACATCTGTTAATTATAATAGATACCCTGCTGTATTTTGTTATAATTTCGAATTGAAACAAATTAATTAAACTTAAAAATCGAATCAACTTGAAGGTAATAAAATAAAAATGCAAAGGAACTAAAATTAGAGTCTGTAATATAATAGTATTAATAAGAAAACAGACGTGGTAATGTTTAACTCTTTTTTGATATTATTTCGGTCCTTGGTAGGACCTTTGATAAGAAGTTGATGATATTGTAAATGTTTAACCTCCAAAACCATACAAGGTACGGCCTTGACGTTTTAATGCATATACAACATCCATGGCAGTAACAGTCTTCCTCTTGGCGTGTTCTGTGTATGTTACAGCATCTCTGATTACGTTCTCAAGGAACACCTTCAGTACACCGCGAGTTTCTTCATAAATCAGACCGGAGATACGTTTCACACCACCACGACGAGCCAGACGACGGATAGCGGGTTTCGTGATACCTTGGATGTTATCACGCAAAACTTTACGATGACGCTTAGCTCCGCCTTTTCCCAAACCTTTGCCTCCTTTACCGCGACCAGTCATTGTTTATTAATTTTTATCGAAATAACAAAGTAACAAATCTACACAGCTTTAACGATTTGCTAGAATAATGCTCTGTAAAGGAAACCACGTGCTTATATAGAAATATTTAGCTCCGCCCAGCACTCCGAAATGTACAACCAATGAGCACGCTCCTTTGTGTCTATATAAACTGGGGGAAATAATTTTGCGATTATTCAACTTTTGACTGTTCTTGTTGTTTGTATTCGTATAATTTTGAATTTATTATTTAAACTTTGCTATGGCTCGTACAAAGCAAACTGCTCGCAAATCTACTGGTGGTAAAGCACCACGTAAACAACTTGCCACTAAAGCTGCACGTAAAAGTGCACCTGCTACTGGTGGAGTGAAGAAACCTCATCGTTACAGACCAGGAACTGTCGCTCTTCGTGAGATCCGTCGTTACCAGAAGAGTACTGAACTGCTGATCCGTAAATTACCATTCCAACGTTTGGTCCGTGAGATCGCTCAAGATTTCAAAACTGATCTTCGTTTCCAAAGTTCAGCTGTGATGGCATTGCAGGAGGCTAGTGAAGCTTACCTTGTCGGTCTTTTTGAAGATACCAACTTGTGCGCTATCCATGCCAAACGCGTCACCATCATGCCTAAAGATATTCAATTAGCTCGTCGTATCCGAGGCGAACGTGCTTAAATTACTACATTACCATCACACCTTACAACGGCCCTAAAAAAGGGCCAAAATTTTATCAAAAAAGAGTTAAAATATAATATTATGTAAATACAAACTGAATAAATATTAAAAAAAACATTTATTTTATCTAATTAAACACAATTACTTAAGCCAGAATGGTTAAATCTGCATTTTTTCATATTTTTAACAAAAGGGGTGGATTTCATCCCTAAAATGCAAAAAGCGCAAGACGAGCATATGTCACTTTTGAAGTAGAGGGTAAAACATACTCAATCCCAAATTTTCATCCAAATCTATGGAGGTTCAACGAAATCGGAGGTTGTAGCTGATTTTTGCCTTCATTGACTGCACTACGTCCTCCCCCCTCTATTTTCTAAACTATGGATTCAAAAAATCTGAAAAAAATTCAGAATGTAGCTTTTAATTAGTACTTTCACTGAAAATTATCATGAACATTGTCAAAAATATTTTGGACACCCTTTTCATAGATTGAAAAGTGAACTCACATTTTTTTCATTTACCCCATTGAGTGGGGTGTCATTTGATAGGTCTCCTAAAATGCAATAATAAAAGTAAAATGACTTTTTGATTTTAACCATTCAATCACGAAAATTTTGAAAAATACTTTTTATAAATCGTAGTGAGAATGACTACGGAACCCTATCATGTGCGTGCCCAACACGCACTTGCCCGTTTTATTTTAAATAAAATTTAAATTATATATTATTTAACCAAAATAATAACGTCCTCTTCTTATAGGCGTCCGGGGTTCTAAGAAGTTTATGTTGTACATAAGAAAAGTTGCTAATTTTAATATTTACACTTTTTTTTATATTTTAATTATTAGATTATTTACCTTTATAAATGTACTAAGGCAAGTTCAGGGATGAAAGTATCTTTTCTTTTCGAAAAAGAGGACTTTTTCTTGAGACCAAAAAGATAAATTTTCTAGCTCTTGAATAGGTTATCTATAGATATATTTCTTAACGTTTAATCTAGAAGTATCTTCTTACGTTTACGAACAATTTTATTTTTTAAATAAATATGTATAAGCTAAAATTAATTAAAATAAAATAAAATTATATATCAACTCATTTTTTATTTTTCTTTGGATCAAACTTAGTTCTCTTCTCTCTTAAAACTTCAAGTTAAAGCTTTACTTTGAAATCAGTTAAAGAGGAAAAAGAGTTTTTTTAAAAAAATGTTACTTTAGGGTAGACTTCCCAAAAATAGAGGAGCGCTAACATCTCTGTAATATTAATTATTGAAAAATCCCATTTACCAATATTTTTAATGAATGTCCTAACTTTCCAGAGAAATGTGTTATATATCATCAGGTAAAATATATAATATTAATTGAAAAAATTAACCAGTTTAGTGTCAACTCTTTTTTGATATAAATTTGGCTCTATAAAGAACCGTTCTTTTTTCTACTCCTGAAGCCTGATGTGATGTATGTAGTTGATTTATTTTGAACTTGTGTATTTAGTGACGGCTTTGGTACCTTCACTGACGGCGTGTTTCGCGAGTTCACCGGGTAACAACAATCTGACGGCAGTTTGAATTTCCCGACTGGTGATTGTTGAACGCTTGTTGTAATGAGCGAGACGAGAAGATTCGGCCGCAATACGTTCGAAAATGTCGTTTACAAAGCTGTTCATGATGCTCATGGCTTTACTTGAAACACCAGTGTCTGGATGTACTTGTTTCAGTACTTTGTAGATGTAAATAGCATAACTTTCCTTACGCTTGCGTTTCTTCTTCTTGTCGGTTTTCGTGATATTTTTCTGAGCTTTACCAGCCTTTTTGGCGGCTTTACCGCTTACTTTTGGTGGCATAATAGCAGATATTAATCAAGAAATGTACGTAATAAAGAACGAAATTGTTCTATAGAATAGATGAACTCTGTTTGTGCACCTTGTTTTATTTAGAGTACTGTACATAGAGAGGGATACGTTGTTGACATCTCGCGCTACCATTGGTTTATGATCCACCAATAGCAAATGAAGCAGGGGAAGGATACACGACTGTTGACTATATAAGCTCGCACTTCGAGTTTTTGTATAATTGTACTGTGTTATATTGTTTCATTCTTTTTTACTCTATTCGATTTATAATTATAAATTACAATGTCTGGACGTGGTAAAGGCGGTAAAGTTAAGGGAAAGGCAAAGTCCCGTTCAAGCAGAGCAGGACTACAATTCCCAGTAGGTCGTATCCATCGTCTCTTACGTAAGGGTAATTACGCTGAACGAGTTGGTGCCGGTGCCCCAGTATATTTGGCTGCTGTTATGGAATATTTAGCCGCTGAAGTTCTCGAGTTAGCCGGCAACGCGGCTCGTGATAACAAGAAGACCCGTATCATCCCCAGACATCTACAACTTGCGATCCGTAATGACGAAGAATTGAATAAACTTCTATCTGGTGTCACTATCGCCCAAGGCGGTGTGTTACCAAACATCCAAGCTGTTCTTTTACCAAAAAAGACTGAGAAGAAGACATAAATATTTTTAATCAACAAACAAACGGTCCCAGCGGGGACCAAATTCAAATCAAATCAGAGTTGTACATTACACTGAATTTTATTATTACGAATTTTAGTTTTAAATCAATGTTCGTGATTATATAACACTTAAAAATAACAAACAAACAACATAACATGCAAATATCTCTACAATACAAATACATACTTTCAATTGATTTATTGGTTGTATTAAATTTATTGAAAAAGGGACGAATATCTATGTGTAATAGATGATGTATAATATAAAACATTATACATCTACTGGAAATTTACTGTTTATGATAGTGTCTTAATAGGTTAAAACTATGATTTAAATTTTATTATGACAGGTTGTGAAATTTTAACGTGTAATCAGTAATGAAAATGGTATATATTGTATATGTATATGGCCTTTGCATTGTATGTATGCAAATGCCATATGAAAATATAAAATAACATCATTTTAGAACTATATTTGACAATAATAACCTTTTTTTAAATCTGAAAACCCATAACCGGAATAATAATAAAGGATCTTATTGAAAGTTTCTCCGTTTTCCAATAATTACTTTTACTTTGCTTAGGAATGGCATTTTATAAATACCGTTTTAATTATTTTTTCGAACTTTGTTTTTAGTATTCTTTCTAATATATGGTCTAGGTAAATTCATGGTTCACAATTCACCTCTGAGTAAGGTCATCGCTGATAAGTTCACCGTAAAAATTTTTTTTATATTTTCAGATTAAATTATTTATTTGTTTTACAATTCACATTAAAAATTATTTTAAACATAAAATATCAATGAACTGACGATTAAAAAAGAATAAATGAGACATCATATTTTTCGTTGATTTTTGATCTGTGGAGACTTGCAAAGATCTAAAATCGTGATAGAGATTAAAACGTAAAAACATTAATTTTCAACGTTACAAAATGGAGATTTTTCGAGATCTGAGTAGATATCTGCAGATCTACAATTTTTTCCCGGGAATAAACAAAAACAAACTAACAAAGGAAAGTTAATGTATAATTAGAGGACAAATCAAAAATAATCTAAAATCGCTACTTATTCGATCAAGACGTTTTTTATACGTTATATATATACAAGCTAGAATTTTTAGTGGGTCTCTTCTCTTCCATGAGGTTTCTTTCGTCAAAATATATTTATGTACACATTTAAATTCCCGGAAAACAAAATAATATACTATAATATTATATTGTTTTGTAGTAGGGTGGAATTTTTTTTATAAATGTAAGTTGTATATAAATTACTGTATATAAATATTTTAATATTTCTATACAAAACTAGCTGTAACACGTGTATTTTTTCCCGCCGGATCGAATGTAATTATTTAAAAAAATTTAAATTAATTTTTTTCTTGTTTCTTTTAATTCGTCATATAAAATTGTAAATATCTCGGCTCCTATGCGATATAGGGTATTTTTTCCCACCGGATCGAGTGAAACTTATTACAATCCTTCATATGGGACAGGGATGAAATATTAAACAACCTCGTTAATAAAACTATTCTGTCTATCCCTGCGTCATTAGGGGTTCAATATATAAATTTATTATAATAAATAATTATTTATATTGAATATTATTATTGTCCGAATTTATCTTATTATCATAAACAGTAATAAAACCAAAAATTTCCCTATACAAAATATTTCACCACCTTACAACCTTTTGGGGGCTGAATTTATAGGAAATGCTGAAATACATATTTATTCGTGTTGAAGAGTAATTATTAAGTAGAGATGAAACGGATATCCGGTAACTATCCGGTATCCGGCCTTATTTTGTTATCCGGCTTAGTACCGGATAGTAACGCATTATCCGGCCGGATACCGGATATTTAAAAATTACAATTTTTGATTTAAAAACTGCAAGAAAAAAATATTTGTGAGTCAAATAATAAGAAATTGACTTGTAAAATAACGGGCCCGTACTAGATTAAAAAAAGTGAATTATGAAAATTAGATTTTTTCAAAGTATAGAAATATAATATTTCTAATAAATCTAATATTTCTAATAAATCTATAAAATATAAATTATAGATACAGAGATATAAATAGTTATATAAATTAATTAAGTAAACAACGAAAAAAAAAGGTCTTCAAATTTTTTTGCGGCCCTTAACAATTTTTTTCGCTATTTTTTTGCGCTCTGCGGCCCATAAAGCTCAAAAGGTTGGACACCTATGCTCTATTTCATTTAAGAATGTAGTGGTTACCGGGGTTTTGACGGTACGAATCGTGAATTTTACCGTCAAAACAGGCCGGATATTCGGCCGCCGAATATCCGGCCATCCGGCCTTACAGTTCACCGGATATTCGGTATCCGGCCAAAACACTATCCGTTTCATCTCTATTATTAAGTTTCAAGTATAAGTACTTTTTACCCATAGGGGTTCATTTAAAAAAAATTAGTGCATGGGTTATAACTATAACATCATAAAAGGAAAACATTATTGAAATTTCACCTTTCTAGGACCAGGTGTTTAGACTCGGCGATGATGAATCTGTTAGTCAGTCAGGACAAGTTATTATATGTATAGATTATATTAAAATTATGTAATCCATTTTTCTATTCATACCATACTGAGCAAAACCTAACGTGAATATTGGGTGTGATTTAACAAATTTAAAACAAAAAATCATACTCGAAACGATTATAATAAATTATTTAAAAGCAATAAAGACGAATAGTAGACTTAATGTAAAAATAAATGGTAAAAATACACACAAATTTCTCATTCAGTATTAATAGTTGTAACTCTTTATTGATATATTTTTGGCTCTATTGAGCCGTTGTCAAGGGATAAAATAGTCAAAATAATAAAAACAATCTAAGCACGTTCGCCACGGATACGACGAGCTAATTGAATATCTTTAGGCATGATGGTGACGCGTTTAGCATGGATAGCGCACAAGTTAGTATCTTCAAACAGACCAACAAGGTAAGCTTCACTAGCCTCCTGCAATGCCATCACAGCTGAACTTTGGAAACGAAGATCAGTTTTGAAATCTTGAGCGATCTCACGAACTAATCGTTGAAACGGTAATTTACGGATCAGCAGTTCGGTACTCTTCTGGTAACGACGAATTTCACGAAGAGCAACGGTTCCTGGTCTGTAACGATGAGGTTTCTTCACTCCACCAGTTGCAGGAGCACTTTTACGTGCGGCTTTGGTTGCGAGTTGTTTACGAGGTGCTTTACCACCAGTAGACTTGCGGGCAGTTTGCTTTGTACGAGCCATAGTACCATATAACAATTATAAAATCGAAAAATACGTACAGAAAAACAACGAACAATATTCGAATGTTGAATGGAAGTCAGCGTTTTAATATCTCCCTTATATAGGCACATGTAATGTTCTTATTGGTTGAAATTTTAAGAGTACTGGGCGGAGCTAAATATTTCTATATAAGGGTGCCGATTTCGTTTGAGCTCATCATTCTTGCTATTTCTGCTTTGTAGTTCGGTTGTTACTTGTTTCGAAAGTAAATTCAATAAATATGACTGGTCGCGGTAAAGGAGGCAAAGGTTTGGGAAAAGGTGGTGCGAAACGTCATCGTAAAGTGTTACGTGATAACATCCAGGGTATCACTAAACCCGCTATCCGTCGTCTGGCTCGCCGTGGTGGTGTTAAACGTATTTCCGGTTTAATTTATGAAGAAACTCGTGGAGTACTAAAAGTGTTCCTTGAGAACGTAATCAGAGATGCTGTAACTTACACAGAACACGCCAAAAGGAAGACCGTCACCGCCATGGATGTTGTATATGCACTCAAACGTCAAGGACGTACCTTGTACGGTTTTGGAGGTTAAATACATTACACATATCTAAAGAAAAGGTCCTATTAAGGGCCAAAAATAAATCAAAAAAGAGTTTTACAATAATACACTCGTTTTTTCTGTCGGATTTATATATCCAATGAGAGTACCTGTTATGTAATATACAACGAATATCCATTCAAAAAAATAATTAAACAATATTTAAGAATACAAAAACTTATTATAAAAATACATATTAGAAATGTTATTGAAAAATCCTTTATAAAATCTAGTAAATAAATGTGTTTCATATATGGTTAATGTGTCTGTTGTAAAAGAAATTAGTAATGTGACAAAAATTATTTTTTTATACAAATTCACGTTGACAAATACAACCGGCATTCCCATCATTTATCTATAATTAATGTTTATTGTTATGTATACTATTTTTAGAAATTGATTATCAATATATTTTTATATTATCCACGTTTTCGTCCACGTGAAATTTGTATTTTTTTTATTCACAAACATAACTACTATTATAGCACATGGTGTAAAGACAATTTAGTCCCAACAGAAATAAAACCAACATTGATACGAAAAAATGTCACAAATTCAATAGTAAAAATATACAACCGTATACCAAAAAACATAAGATCTCTGATATAGGTCATGCTGTCATTATACAGTTAGAGAATTTACGAATCCCCAATTAACGAATTATAATTCTTTTCTGTTTTTATTATATTTATTTAATTATTTTATTATGTGCTTTATTATTTTGTAAAATGTTTTGTTGACATTATCTATGCATCTATATGTATATGTTTCTTCTAGAAATAAATATATTTATCTATCTAATCAACTATTCGGGATACAAATTACAAAGTAGTCTACGTCCTTTCTCAGGATGCAAGCTATCCAGATCGGTTTAACGGTTTAGCCGTGAATAGATCACTAACAGACAGATAGTATAGTAATTGTTTTAAATTGATATTTTTTAAAATCATTTAAATATTATCTATAATTATTATAACATCAAATTTGAAGTTGTTTTTTAAAGATTTTCATTCCCAAAAATACAGTTTTTACCGTTTTATTCTTTATTAAAAGTTTGAATAAGTCCGTTTCAATTTATGTATTTTTAGTTAGTGTGCAGATAATACTTAACGTACCAATTCTTCAGATTAAGATCTAACAATTCATGTTTATTCATGACTACATTTTTGACATTTCTTTTATTTTGTTATACCTCTATATGTTATTAGAGACACTTTAATTAAAGTGTCCCTATATGTTATTAACTAGAAATAGTACATTACAGTAAATACATAAATATTATTCATTCATTATTTCTATAAAATATTACAAATAATTAGCGACATTATGAAATAAAGTATTGATGTTATTTTTAGATTGGCTCTTTGGCTATATATGTATTTAAAACCAAAACTTCAATTTTAATTGTGTCACATATTACACATGGACACTAGCATACAATGTTTCTATCCGTTCGACCGATCGATTTTAGAAACATCGGTGTGTGCAAATGAATCATATTTTGGGGAATTTTTTAATAAAAAAATAATGAAATACTATTGTTGTTGACACAAAATATTCAATTTTGTTTATATTTACAAAAGTTTTTGTATAAAATAACAAAAACTTGAGATATAGAGGACGCAAACCCGTAACAAATGGTTTCAATATCGGCGTGTATTCAAACCTAATTATAAACAATTGTTTTGCTTGATTTAATATGTACTAGTGTATACGATCTAACAACTGACACTTAAAAATAAACATTACATTTAGTAATATTCTTACAAATTAATAAAAAGTATGACGAGTTAAGTCAAGAGGAGCTCCGGAAACGATCCATAGAAACATAATGTTTCTCTACACGGTTCTGAAGCACGCATGACATTGTGTGAGTGGTGGAATTTGTGCTCAATTTATAGTTACATGTACTCTTGTACGTTTGTATATTTAAAACATATATAATATACAACTATTAAAATGGCTGAGACAAATTCACCGTCTGCTGATGCGACTGTTGTCGTTGCTCCAGCTACTACTCCTAAAAAAGCGAAGAAAAGTGTCGCCAAGAAACCAACACACCCGAAAACATCTGATATGGTGAACAACGCCATTAAAGATCTAAAGGAACGTGGTGGTTCTTCACTACAAGCTATCAAAAAGTACATCGCTGCTAATTATAAAGTTGATGCTGAAAAACTTGCTCCATTTATAAGAAAATACTTGAAGGCTGCGGTCACAAGCGGTGCTCTTGTTCAAACAAAAGGTAAAGGAGCGTCCGGGTCATTCAAATTAGCTGTCGCATCGTCAAAAGATACTAGCAGTGCAGCTGCCAAGAAACCAAAAGCTAAACGTGCTGCTGGTGCCAGTTCCACTACTGTTAAAAAACCAGTAAAGAAGAGTCCAGCTGCAAAACCAACTGTCTCGAAAAAGAAGGTAGTTACGCCCAAGAAGAAACCCGCTGTTGCCGCTAAATCGAAGAAACCTGTTGCGGCTGCTGCTAAGAAAGTTGTTGCTAAGGCAAAACCAAGCATTACAAAGGCAAAGAAAGCAACTAAAGGACCAACCAAGAAACCAAAAACACCTAAACCTAAAAAGGTTACAGCTACTAAAACCGCAAAAAAATCTACACCCAAAAAAAAGTAATTCAATAACTACGAATACGACGACCTTATACGTTTTTTAAAAGTTGGCCCACTAGGGCTACAATTACATTTATAAAAGAGTTATAACATAATACACAACTCACTGTCACTGTATTAATTAACAACGATTTAATTTAAATTAAATTCTATCATATGCTCAACCAGTAAAAACTAAATGCTGTCTAAATAGATAATAGAATTTATACAAATTAACTTTAACTTATCACATGCCTCCAGACTGGACTTATTGTTGCCAGACCTTTCAGAGATTTTTTTAATTTTTTTGTCTTTCAATAAGGAAAAAATCAGGAATGTTTGCATGAACATTTTTTCTTTTTACAATTATATTATTTAATTAATAATACTAATTACTTTATACAGTAGAAACCGGTTATAACGACTCAAAATAAAATACCAACTGAATCCCATTTTAGCCGGTTATTACGGCTATCGACTTTTACGAGCTCGTTAAAAACGGTTTCTACTGTACACTCAACATTCTGCTATACGACGGCAGCGGTATTTAAAAAATTCCACTACACGACGGCTAGAGGGGCACCCAACTTTAACGTTGATTGGTGAATTTCAAGAAGATAAAATATCTCAGTGATTGAAAGATAAAAATTCGTAATATTAAAATTAATAAAATTCAGTGTAATGTACAACTCTGATTTGATATGAATTTGGTCCCTGTTGGGACCGTTTGTTTGTTGATTAAAAATATTTATGCCTTCTTCTCGGTCTTTTTTGGTAAAAGAACAGCTTGGATATTCGGTAACACACCGCCTTGGGCAATAGTGACACCAGATAGAAGTTTGTTCAATTCTTCGTCATTACGGATCGCAAGTTGTAGATGTCTGGGGATGATACGGGTCTTCTTGTTATCACGAGCCGCGTTGCCGGCTAACTCGAGAACTTCAGCGGCTAAATATTCCATAACAGCAGCCAAATATACTGGGGCACCGGCACCAACTCGTTCAGCGTAATTACCCTTACGTAACAGACGATGGATACGACTAGAGATGAGACTGCTATTGCGATAGCTGCTACTGAGAACACTGTTATTTGTACTGAACAGAGAGCAGACTGCTCTGCTCTTTAACATACCTGCTATCCTGTTCTTGATTGTTTTTTTTTTTTTTTTAATCCAAGAAATAAACAAAATATTTTTGATTTCAACTTTCTTAAGCTTATTTATTTATCAAAAATATTGTTTTGAACAAAAAAGAGACATTACTTTTTTTATTTTCCCATTTTAAAACATTTTCCGTGCACCAAACAAAGATAGACATATCGATAATGCTACTGCTACTGCGATCACTGCTATTCCGTAGAACAGTGTTTTTTTAAAGAACAGTGTTCTTCAAAAGAACACTGTTATTTCAAATAGCAGCTATCGCAGTAGCAGTCCCACGTTATTTTTAAAGTATAATAATTAGGTACTAGCTATTTATGTAAATCTTATTTTCTCTGTTTAAAAGTAAACGTTTAATTTTTATTTTAAGGAAACTAAAAAACTATTTAAAATTTTTTAAAGTTATTAAGGCTAATTTCATAATTTGGCATTAATTAATATTTATGTATTTCACCTTTACGTGCTATTTAGACTACCCCTTATGTCAGTGGAAAAATTTTCGGGGGGGGGGGGGGGATTTTATAAATGCATGTTAAATTTTGGAAGAGATTTTGAACTGAACATTTCGGGGGGGGGGGGGTAATATTTTCGGGGGGGGGGATTTTATAAATGCATGTTAAATTTTGGAAGAGATTTTGAACTGAACATTTCGGGGGGGGGGGGGGTCCTTGTAAATAAATTTGATTACTCGAAACGCCTATAGATTTAAAAAAAAACTGATCTAAACAAACTGTGATTATATCACTGCTACTGTTAACTGCTATTTGTCTTAACTGCTCTCTGTGATCACTGCTATCTAAAAATCACTATTAAGCCCATCTCTAGATACGACCTACTGGGAATTGTAATCCTGCTCTGCTTGAACGGGACTTTGCCTATCCCTTAACTTTACCGCCTTTACCACGTCCAGACATTGTAAAGTTAAGATTATAAATCGAATAAAATAAATTACGAATACGTCTGAATAACAGAGTACAATAATACAAAAATTCCGAGTACGGGTTTATATAGTTAGCAGTCGTGCATCCTTCCCCTTTTCCATTTACTATTGGTGGATCCTGAACCAATGGCAGCGCTGAGTGTTAACAGCGTATCCCTCTGCTCACACAGTGAGCTGAATAAAGTAAGTGTACACAACGGAGATGACATTGTTCTGTAGAACAACTTTTGTTCATTCAAGTTGCTAGTTATTGAATATTCTCTGCTAATAATGCCACCAAAAGTAAGCGGTAAAGCCGCCAAAAAAGCTGGTAAAGCTCAGAAAAACATCACGAAAACCGACAAGAAGAAGAAACGTAAGCGCAAGGAAAGTTACGCTATCTATATCTACAAAGTGTTGAAACAAGTACATCCAGACACTGGTGTCTCGAGCAAAGCCATGAGCATCATGAACAGCTTTGTCAACGACATTTTCGAACGTATTGCGGCCGAATCTTCTCGTCTTGCTCATTACAACAAGCGTTCAACAATCACCAGTCGGGAAATTCAAACTGCCGTCAGATTGTTGTTACCCGGTGAACTCGCGAAACACGCCGTCAGTGAAGGTACCAAAGCCGTCACTAAATACACAAGTTCAAAATAAATCAACTACATACATCATATCAGGCTTCAGGAGTAGAAAAAAACGGTTCTTTATAGAGCCAAATTTATATAAAAAAAGAGTGACACTTAACTGGTAATTTTTTTCAATTAATATTATATTTTACCTGATAATATATAACACAATTTTTCTGGAAAGTAAGGGAATTTATTAAAAATATTGGTAGATCCGATTTTTCGAATCTTGTTAAGAAAAAATATATGCAAGACAAAAATTATACAGGGAGGTCCGATTTAGGGTACAGATTTTTTAGAAAGTGATTTCTTAGTTAAAAAATTGACTTTACATCAGGCTTCAGAACGGCTCTATATAGAGCCAAATATGTATCAAAAAAGAGTTAATATCATTGGTTTTATTCTTTTAAAATTTATAATAAGTTTATTTTCACTGGCAACAAATAGAAACTTGTTACGTAAATTAATTAATTAATATCAACATAAAAAAAATGTAAAATAAAAATTATACAGGGAGATCCGATTTAGGGTACAGATATTTTAGAAAGTGATTCCTTGGTTAAAGAAATTGTTATAGAAGGCGGGTCAATTTTCAACACCCGAGCTACAGGATGTTTTAAAATACAGTAGAAACCGGATATAACGATATCGGTCAATACGATGTATCGGCTTTAAATAATCAAATCCCATATAATTGCATTTTCTAATATACCGTTTATAACGATATTGTTACGAATTTTAATCTTTCAATCACAGAGATATCTTATCTTGATTGTATTGTTTTTTGCACATCTGTTGGATTTCGTGCACATTTTTAATTTAAATCAATGTTCGTGATTAAATAATAACACCTAAAAATTATTTAACATAACATGCAAAGATCTCAATACAATTATGGATACATGCGAAATACATCATGTTGAAAAAAGAACGAATATTTCTCAATCTAAATACTTTTTAGTTAAAACAATATACATATCTGACATGATTTTAATTTTATTATGACAGATAATGATAAACTAGGTATCAATTATAAACGTGTAAAGTTATGATATAATAAAAAATCATAAATGTTTGTCGAATATCGAAATCGAGTGAATTAGTTCATATTTAATACGAAATGAGTAAGGCATATTACATGGAAATACATACATACTTCCGCAAATCGAATTTTTGCACATTTTGATCATTGTTTGTACTTTTTCCATTTTTCTTACAAATACAGTGAATAAATATAGTCATAACTGAACATTGGAGACCCCCAGATACAGTTATGAAATTTGATTCCCGGTTTAGTATAAAATACGTGTTATTGATTTCCAGTATCAACCAATGATTATTTAGACCAGGGATGTATGGGGCTAGTAGAGCTTTTTGTTTTTTAGTCAACATACAACTGTGTATGTATTACACAACTATGGCTATACAGGATGGCCAGTTTCTGGAAAACCGGGAAAAGTCGGAGTATTTTTCTAGACAGGGAAATGTCAAGGAATTTGATTGGAAGTCAGGGAGTATTTTGTAAAAATACAAAAACCACACCACGTAAACTCAATCCACACATGATAAGAAATTTCCCGCAAATATTTAAACAATTATCTATTAAAATTTAAAAGAAAACTTGCAAAATTTTCAAAAATTTCTATTGTCAACAAATAATTATGTTTTATCACGTGATCTTTTTTAGGTCCTTGAACCAATCAGAAATGCACTACAAGCAAATAGGTTCAATTATTGAATAAATTAATGGTTTTTAATAGTGGTGATATACATTTATTTTGTGATTTATTATTGTAGATAATATTTTTATTAAACACAATTTCGTTATATTTGATTTATATTACTCATACATTTTGAACATTAATTAAGGGGACACCTGAAAAATAGCATGTTTCTAAATACTTATGAATTGGTCAAAAATGAACTATATTTTGAATTTTTTTTTCCTTAGATAAAGGAAATTTACTATATTTTATGAGGCTGCAACTCGTTCTTCAACATTTTTTTCAGTTTTTAACTTATTTATGTAATTAAAAATTATATATATTTAAAAATGCATATTTCAACAAGAGGCATTTATGTAGAAAATTGAATTTTAAAATAACCATTTTGTAGAGAATTTTGATACATTGAAATGAGTATTTTAGAAAAAAAGCAACAAAATTCGCAAAGGTATTTTAATTTCAAAGTTCCGTATTCATTTTATATAACGTATAAAATATGCCCTAATCCTGCAAATATGCGATCATCACAAGATAAAACGAACACCCTGATCGCTTTATCCTGCGATGATCGGCGCATCAGCAATGACTTAATCTATCTTGTGTCCTCGTAAGTACTTACAACAGAACAATAAGATATGTCGGAGGAGGACAATATCCAGATTACGTATTCGTTTAATAATAATAGAAATAATAACAATAACTATATACATTTCAATTTCAATTTTATTAAAATTCGTGTCATCCAAATTTTTGCTATTTTTTTCGTGCATATTTTAGCGATTTTATGTTGCATATCATCCAGGCTTTAGTAATGAGTATTGGCATTAAAAAATTACAGTGTATAGTAGATAAATAGTTAAGAATACTTTATAATTTATAAATTTGAAAACCACCAAGTGGCGTAGTTTTTTAAGTATGCAAAAAAAATTAGACCGTGAGTAGAACACACTACCAAACAAAACCTGCTTTTAAGTATGTGCAATTAAAAACTAAATAAGCTGGATTATTGACATTTTTTTATTCTACCACGGCTTTTAATGGTACGTACGCTACTGGATTTCCCCTGTACCGCAATTACAGGTACGCACGTCGGCGTCATACTGGCTCGCCGTCAGTCTGTTCGCGGTAGTGTTTACGTGCACACGCGTCCGTAGCAACGCCAATAACAAGTACGTACGTGGGCGCCCTTTCAGGCGTCCCTTTAGCCCCCAAGCTGTTTACTCGAATGGAGAAATGGCTCAATGATAGAAAACTCTGGCTGTTCGGGAACCATCTGCCCTTGTTGCCGCGCAGGTCGGTTTTATTTTATGTTTATTGTTGTTTTACTTGTTCGTAAATTTTGTTGTATTTATAGTAGAATCTGATGACAGATGTATGTTTATTATATGTATATGTAGGTCAGATATAGGTATGTTTTGTGTGTGTGTGTGTGTGTGTGTGTATGTTGTTTTTGTTTATCGATATCTTAACATATATTTCAATCTTGAAATTTGCAATATAGAAGATTACGCAAAAAAATATTGATGGTGTTAGGTCATAACATGATAACTGATATTTTGAAATATTAGTTATTCAAGAAATATGAATGGTAAGAAATCAAATTTTTGCAGTTATCATGTTTTGATCAAGATACGTGGCTATGGGAGGGGGCGTATAATGTCTAAAATAAAGCATGTTAAAATTTTCCAGTTCGTAATATGTCTTTTTGGTTATTGATAATGGAATTTATAAAATATAGAGTACATTAACCTTTCCTTGTGGTATAGTTTAAAGTTTACAGGGGTACCACTTGCATAACTTACTTGCCTTATTTTGTCCTTGGGAATATATCAGTGACGTTACCAGATTTTTAAAGGGGGGACGGCATTTATAAGCAAGGGTACCATCAGTACCGTAACTAGAAGCTCGGGGCCCCGGGGTAGAGTGTGAGTGAAGCTCCCCCCTACTTTATGTCAAATGAAAACTGAAGACCTTTTTTTTCTTTGTTCCCTCGATACTTTACATTTTATGAATTGTAACCTTTTCCACTGTTATGGGAGCCCCATAAGCTGGGTACCATTACAGATATACACATTGGGGTATTTGCACCAACAAGTAGGCCAAAATTGTTTATATATTATAGGTATTACGCACTTAAGGAATGTATTTTATATACAAGTTTCGATGCGATTTTCATAAGCGACAAAAGTATCGATATGGTCCAATTTTCCGTATATAGGTACCGTCATGCTTTTTAGTGCGTTTTATATGCTAATAAAAAGGTCATTACGTAGCAATCCGCACGAATCAGCAATTAATTAAAGTAGAAATATTCATAAGAACCCTTATAATTTTTTTTAGTGCAAAGTATTTATTTTTAGTGGAAACTATTTGTTTAAAGTGATATAATTTGTTTTATCTTTATCTATCCAGTTATCCCATGGACAAACAATCCTAGCATATGGTTGCAGTTTTATGATTGCTAATTAAAATTAAATTTAAAAAATCTTATGCTTATGGACTGTTTGGAGCCACTTATAGGTACATTTTTGAGTTAGAAATAAATAAAAAAATAGGATCATATTCTACTAATTGAGATCTACATTTTGACACCCTACAAACCTAGATATGAAAATAAAATAAAATTCATAACGCCCCCCCCCCCCTATTTTTCCAAAATTTGAAATGATATTGTTGACATTAGTATTTTTATACAATTTAATACCCACACGCCTTGGAATACATTTTTTAAATTTATTTCAAGCCCCTGCAGGCGCCATCTTCGATTTAGAAAAAAGAGGGTTAAATTACACTAGTTTGGTTACACATTTTGATGGGTCACATGCCATAGTATAAAAAAATATTTTTTGTCCAGCTTTAGCTCCTCAGCACCTCTCTAAAAAATATTTTTTGCAAAAAATGTGTACATATTTTACTAGAGGGCGTCGTTTTATATGTTCAGTGAAAATTTCAAGGCTCTAGTTTATATAGTTTAGCTTATATTAGCATTTACTGAAAAAGACGGATCGACAGACGACAAAGTGATTAATAGGGTTTCTTCGGAACCCTAAAATCGACGCATTCGACAGCCGGCCTTTTTTTACAAAATATTTGGTAAATTTAAAAACTATATATATGTATAATAGAACTCATTGAAAATACGATTTAAATAATCATTTTCTACTTGTATTATTTATGACAGTCAAATTAAAAAATAATATTGGGTTTGTAATCATATGTCCAATCCTCAAAAACATAATAAGTATAGTGTGTATCCACTTTTTATGCTCTCTATAATTTACGTGTATACACTAGTATACAGCATACAATATTATTAAATAATAATAAAACTATCAACTTCTACTATATGAGTATTATTTATATTACGCTTTACCACGTGACTTTTTACGATACACTTAGACTAAATTATTCAGAATCATTTTCAACCGAAAATGTGAAATAATATATTAATAATTTCTTAGAAATGATATGGTTGTAATACACATATGTCTACTATCTGTATTTTAACTGGCCGATGCTCTGCTAACTTATCAAAAGTTAAGGAATTATGATTTTTTTATATATTCCACTTTTTAATGATGTGGTATAGCAGTATTTGTAAACAAATGTTCAAAGAGTATGAACTCACGAATTTGTTGGGTTCCCATGAAACTATATTTCTAAAATTGCAAAATAGCACGTAAACACTGATGAGGACTTCTTGTGAAACCGAAACACATGTTGATTTGACATCTTTCTTGTGGTTTAAGTTTATTTTTTAAATTAAGTGAGTAATTGTAAGAAACCAAAATTTCTTCTTATTTTTCATAAAAAATGCATTTTTTAGATAGGTACCATTTCAAATATTTTTTTAAACGATTTTTTCTTTATATTTGTACATTTAACGCAATATTTGTCTGTTTTTTGTCCGTTATTAATTCGAGAACTACTGATCTGATAATGGCCCCACTGACCCCACATACTATCGCAGGCTTCTAGGCTAGAATTTTCAGCAGGCCACGCTAAGATATCTAAAAAAAATCTGACGACGACAAAAATAAACGTTTGTTAACTCGCCATATTAGACCCCCCCTTAGTTATTAGTCCTCAGACTAGAGCCTTATTAGGCACCCTTTTGTGAGGGCTATCGATCCGATTTTCATGCGGTTTTCTTTTGTCAATGTTTTATAAAGTTAGTTGATTTTGTAGTTTCCAAGTTATAAAAACATTTGTCGGCATGGGTAATGTGAAAAGTGGCACATCTACATGAAGGGGGATTAGGGGGCAGACTTTCACTCCTCCGAATTTGTCAATATATATATATTATATATTAGATATGATAGATAAATTAATAAAAATTTAAATATAACATTTATATAATAAGTATATAATTATATTGTTTTTCTCTTTTAAAGCCACCACTGTATTTTTACATACTTAATGCGTGTTCTTCAAATATTCTTTAATTAAAAAAAAAGGAAAAACTAAATAATTCAAACACTAATGTCACCTTTCATTAATTCATATTCCAAAAATATTGATTTTTTTCTTCGATTTACGAATTTGCCCTCATTTGCATCAACCTAACACTATTGTACTATAGTAGTATTCAATAACGATTCAGAGCTGTTGTATACGGTTACAATTGGGCCGTTATTTAGATGTAATTTCCAGATAAGCTCAGCATAGGCTAACGACTTGAAATGCCAAGAATCGAAAGGTCAAATCGAAATACAAGCTACCTAATTTTGTACGACCAGCCAAGGTTACTGTTTCTCGTGAAAACTGATAAGAATAATGAAAACTTACCAGCTTGTTACAATCCGTGCTAATTTATAGCCCTTATAGCGCATATATTAACGGATAAAACACATAGTTTATACTTTTATAGCTATATATCAATTTTTGTAGTTCTAGGGCAGTATATGAGTTTTTGCAACTGGTAGTCTCTTTGTATACCGGGTGTCCCAGATAACTTTTCCAGCATGGGGATCTCAGAATCTATAAGAGATACAGGTTTGGTTAAATGAGATGAATTATTTGTAAGAAAGGGGTGAGTATTACTACACCAAAAAATATTCATAATTCTATGTGGTTTAGGCGGTATACCCAAAAAACTGAAAATTCGGAATTTCTTTAAATGGCTATAACTTTTTTGTTAAAGTAGATAGGTACTTTTTGTTTGCGGTTTCTTTAAGCACTTTTTTGTGTAGAATCGATTGGTGTATTTAGATTTTTTTATATCACTTTTAGTTTCCGAGATACAAGCCCTAACTTCAGTTTTTTTATGGGCCACTAAAAGTTGGCTATGGCATATTTGAACGTGTTTTTTACTCTACTTTACAACGATGTGTCACTTGCCATATTTATTATCGAAAAAAAAATTATAATATATTTTTTCAAATAGTTCATTGTTTCAAATATTCATTTGTTATTTTGATTGTTGTTATTGTGATTTTTGTTTACAATTTTGGTTTTTCATGGCTCACTTAAAAGTTAGTAATAAAATACTTCATAAATATCACTGATATTTAGTATTTCGACTTTTTTTCGATAATAAATATGGCAAGTGACATACCGTTGTAAAGTAGAATAAAAAACACGTTCAAATATGATATATTCAACTAACAATAAGTGGCCCATAAGAAAAACAAAAGTTAGAGCTTGTAACTCGGAAACTAAAAGTGATATAAAAATTCTAAATACACCAATCAATTCTCCATAAAAAAGTGCTTTAAGAAACCGCAAACAAAAAGTACCTATCTACTTTAACAAAAAAGTTATAGCCATTTAAAGAAATTCCGAATTTTCAGTTTTTCGGGTATACCGTCTAAACCACATATAATTATGAATCTTTTTTTGTGTAATAATACTCACCCCTTTCATACAAATAATTCATCTCATTTAACTAAACCTGTATCTCTTATAGATACTGAGATCCCCATGCTGGAAAAGTTATCTGGGACACCCGGTATATCTCGTCTCGAGAAAAATTCGTGTCTCGTAAACAAATAGTACAACAATACTCCGAGTTACAGCTCTTCGACTTGCGTCGCTTCGCATTTACGAACATGTTGAAAAAAAACATTCTTCTTCTAAGTCGGTATGTATATAATAAGATGGAGTAACGTCTTATTTGCTGCATGACGATACTGCCCGATCGGTTTCCATTTCAGGAATAATTAAAAATGAATTATTTAGTTTCAACGTATAAATTATTTAATATTAGAAATAAAATTTAAAAAAATGTCAAGTGCGAGTCGAGCACCGCGTATTAGTGTCCCGTACCGTATATTTAAACTAATCTTAATTTTTTTTTTCATTATTACTTTCGAATATTATGTACATATATTTTTACATTTTAAAATTTGATGAATGGAAATTTTAATAATAACTAAACGTTTACTTTTTTACTTAAATTTCATGAATTGTTAGCTTTCATTATACATTTTTATATTAATTTTTTATGAAAAATCGATTAAACGATAAATCCATAAATTAATAAATCGAGTAAGATAATATGCATTGCAAATATATAAAAAATAATTTATTAGTAGGTACTATTATAAGGTATGTGTAAATTTTGTGAACATATTTACATATGTACAGGCTGAGTCATAAATTTGCATTTTTTCGATATCTCCTCTTTTAATATTTATAGAGAAAAATTCAAATTTTGAATGATAAGTAATAATACTAATAATACACATCTAAACTTATTACAATATATAATGTGACTCCAAAAAAGGTATATCATTACAGAGTGAGTTGATAGTGCGTATCTCTTCGATATATCCCCTTTTTTATTTAATTCGATTTTTCAGATTTAATAACACTATTCAACAAAAAAATACGTTTGTAATAACACAGAGATCTGAATAGAAAATTTAGGAGGCTTTTAGCATGTCGAAACTGGATTTGTTGCCCAAATGGCTTCATCACGTCAGGGTTTTGAAATATTCTAACCTAAAAGTCACAAAAATTACTATATTGGCAATGTTAAATAATAATTTATTATCAAGTAGGTAATTTTTTTCTAAAGTTTTCGGTCACGGTAACAAATAATATTATCTTTCCTCTTTAAAATGAGTTTTAACTTCATAGATACTGTACGATTTTTTTAGCCGAGATGTACTAGTTTGAAGATATGATGTTTTTGTTAATAGAGTGTAGTATAGTAGATACAATGAATTTTACTACATATATCTTCAAAGTAGTATATTTCGGTAAAGAAAAATCGCATAGTAAAATGTAAAAAATAATTTTAAAGAGAAAAGATAGTACTATTCGAAATCATGAAAGAAAACTTCAGAAAAAAATTACCTACTTAGTAATAAATTCCCCAACATTGCCAAAATCATCATTTTTGGGACTTTTAGGTTCGGATATCTAAAAAACCTGATGAGATGGAATCATTTGGGGAAACGAATTTGGTTTCGGCATAAAAAATACCTTCTAAATCACCTATTCAAATTTCTGTGATTTTTTTTGTTGCATAGTGTAATTATTAAGGCCCATTTTATATTTACGATACTAATACCTTTCAGCTTTCTTCATTAAATTGTTCAGTAGTTATGTAGATGGCTGTAATAGACAAATAAACAGACACTCATGTTTTTTTTCCGAGTTTGGTACGAAATATCAACTAATGTACCTATTTACCTATCTATCTGCGTTACTTATGGCAGTATGTGTAATGTGTATGCGCTCTTGTGAAGTACAGTACCCAAAGTAAACCTGTAGTAGATAATATCCCCTTGCGAAAGATTTATTTAGTCGTCATATTTTATTTAAAATCATGAATTAATTTCAGGAGTAGAAGTGTTCGAGGTGCAGGAGCGCGCAGCGAGCAGAGGCCGATGGCAGAACGTTACGAAAAGGTGGCGAAGCTCGGCGAGGGCAGTTACGGGCTTGTGTACAAGTGCCGAAATCGGGACAACGGCGAACTCGTCGCTATCAAGAAGTTCACCGAAAGCGAGGATGATCCGCTCATCCGCAAGATAGCGCTTAGGGAAATACGTATGCTTAAGGTAATGCTCTATACATCTGTAGGTGAAGTTTGTCGGATTATGTTCTTTATTGTATAACTCTCACATCCTATCAGATGCTACTCCACCTCACATTAAAAAAGTTAAATGTTGAAATTAAAAAAATATGTCAAACACCATTTTTTTTTTAATTTTCGGTTTCAAGAGAATAAGGCCTATTTCACACATATACGGTTTCATTCGGTTCGGTTCGTTTTCGGTCGCTGCCGATAAGTGTGAAACGGTGATTCAGTTTGTTTTCGGTACCTAATAGAAACCGTACAGAACTGAATACTCCCTCCACACGGACAGATTTCATCAGGTTTCAATTCGTGTCCAGGGAACACAAAACAATGAACGCGTTCACACATACTCGGTTTAGTTTCGGTTTTAACCTGATAACGAGTGTTATTTTTTTTTAAGTTTTGTCGCGAATTTTCTAATAAAATGAGCGGTTTTCAAGATGTTGATGTGGATCGTCTTCATGCTCTTTAGCTTCGGGAAAATAGTGTAGAATGCTCCAAATTCCTGCTGTAAAGTGATGAGAGGGTGCTCGCAATGAATTCTAGTATTCCTCCTTCATTTTTTAATTTTTTTATAGAGAAACAACATGGCAACAACTTGTTTTCTCTCCATGATAACTACTGAGTTTACGGAAAAAAATAAAACCTAATATGAACCGTATGAGAACCGTGTATGTATGAAAGGGTTTGATTCGTTTTCGGCTGAAACCGAAAACAAACCGAACCGAATGGAACCACGTATGTGTGAAACAAGGCTAAGTAAGGTTAGGTTGCTCCCAGTTTGTAAAATTTTTAATTTTACAACACCAAAAGGAAAAGTGCTCCTCTAATGCATCGTTGAGTTATATTTTATTGAAAATGTAATATTATATGAAATAATCTGCCGTGTGCCACAGGACTTTCTTATACATAATAATGACAGTAAACAGTGTACGTGATAAAATTATAGATAATAATATTACCTACAATTTTCAACTTGGCCATTTTTCTCTAATTCGCACTGTTTCAGTGTAATTCGAAAAATTCAAAAATCGATGTAGGTAAACATCCGTGTCCGGTTGAATGATCGTTTTCAAAAATAGGAGGTTTTCTTCCCAGGCAAAAATCAATCTTAAGTATAAAATTCCATCTTTCTACGATTTGTCGTATTTGAGTTACAGCGTCTACAGACAGACAGACAGACCGACAGACAGACACACAGACATCATGGCGAAAATAGTCAGTATGGATTCAGGGAAGGTCAAAATTGATAATTCCATCAAAAACCGGATTTCGAAAAAAATCGCGTTTACTATACTTACTTATACTATATGTATATTTCATATACATTGGTATAAGAAAGTAAAAAGTTAACTAACCAATATTGTGAGATATTAGATTTTGTTCTTCAGCAACCAAAATAAATAGTTTACTAATCCGATGATTAGTAAACTAATGGAGAGGCATCGATATGCCTCTCCATTTACCTTAATAGTTTAATTTATCTTGTATATAACGCGCCCCAGTATCTTACGAGGCTCCTAACATCGCTAGGCCCCTTGTTAGCACCCCCTTGCACCTGTTCATAAGTACGACTCTGGCATACATAATAAATAAGGCTGCCCTTACTAAATACGAAGGTCGGTAATAAATAAATATCGCTGCCACGATACCGATATGAAATTATAATCATATTTTTTTGCATAAACATATAATTTATATTCTACATATATAAATAAAAAATGTATGGTCTTGCCACAATTTTATTATACTTTTTCACTCGTTTGAATAAAATATTGCGATAAAAAATAGTAAATAACTCATTGCACTTAATAATAATTTATCAGTTTTTATCGGTACATCAGCAACTTTCCACTCCATCTCCTGTCTCCATGTTCTCAACTCATTCACGCATACAATACATTCTTCAAATTCAGAGGCACAGCAAGAATTTTTTAGAGGGGGTGGGGTAAGAAAAAACCGTAATTTGTTAATTTATTATTAATATTACCTAAGGTATTCGTACCAGTCTTGGAAATACCCCAGTGTTGGACACTTGTTTAAATTAAGAAAGTGGCTATTTGCACATACCGTATGTGCATGCAATTGGCAATTTGCACATACTGTATATGTATCAAATTAGGTTATGTTGTTAAGTTAGGGTAGGTTAGTGTACGTTAGGTTAGTGGTATGTGCAAATAGCCAATTACATACACATACGGCATATGCAAATAGCAAATAGCCAATTGCATACATGTACGGTAGGTGCAAATAGCCAATTGCATGCACATACAGTATGTGCAAATAGCTCCACCCTTAAATTAATGTATATAGGTACTAAATTAGAAATATTTGTTGATATTTGATTACTGCCACTACTGAATCGTAATATATATATATATATAGATAACAACTTAATTTAATTTAAACGGCCAATGAGTGACAAAATGGTGGACATTTAAACTAATTATCAGTTAACATATTAATTAATTATTATATTATCAAATTATCATACGATTATTTATTATATAACTTTTGTGTCGTAGTACTTATCATTTTGTTATCACTAGCAAGTGCCCATTACTGGTTTTACTTTGTCCATTACTGGAGAAAAAACAATCAAAATAAAATACTATAATTTAAAAACTAATTATTCTTACGGACTTAAAATTATAGTTACATTGTTTTAATAAAGAGGTACTTGTTTTACTACAATGAGAATTAAGGTGGGTGGACCATGGAAGGCCACCTTAAGAAAATAAACAGTTATTATTCTTTTATTTACTGGATAAATGAAACAAACAAAATATATAGTATCACAGTTTTATTAAATTCTTCCAAATGGCCTTGCAAGGAACACGGCTCCTTAAAAGGCCAAAATAAAGTTTTAACTTAAAACTAACGTTGTGACAATCAAAATATCTGCTTAATATCTAACTACATAAAAAGGTCTTGCATTAAAAAAATTAAAGAAAATAATTGTTTATTTACTTGAAAAGTTACGTTTTGCTGTGAGCGCGTATTATAATTTTAACCTCGACGACCGAAGTCAATAAAGGATGGGATGGCACAGGGCACAGACAAAATAGCAGCCTGAGTAACTCGCCGCCGCGTCTGTGTTATTTAGTTCGATGGTTGTTAGTGTTAGTAGAATGAATTTAACTACGACTTTTTAATAATTGACCTTACAAGGAGTATGGCCTTCCATGGTCTACCCACCTTATAAAAAAGAAGCCCATCAATTCCAAAAAAAGTTTAATGTTGTTTACTCTTAACGTTGCCTAGACTGATGCAAGTACCTTATGTAGATCACCTTAGCCTCCTTCTCATCGAATTAGCTACTGTTTTCATGAGCACAATTTCTACAAATCTGTCACAGATTTGTTACATAAAATAAAAATAGCAAAATGCATTATGCATGTACAATGTACATGTACATATAGTACTGTTTATACAATATATAGGCATGTATAACATCATAACAGCGAATTTCTAACCGACATTGTTACATACTACATACCTACAATTGATTTTCTAGCGGTACACCACGGACACTTTAGGGGTAAGAGGGGTTTGATAAAAAGAGGGAGGGGTGTAAATGACCGCGGTCAGTTTATAACATTGATTTTTTTCATATTCTGCGAACGAAATATCAATACTTTGTTGTGAATTTTTACAAAAAGTTTAGAAGAAAGTACATGTATAAAACTATCGATTTTCTATTATCTTTTGTAATTTATGAAGTCTATGATCTATCATTATATATTATGGTGATTGTTATTATATGGTATTTAAATTTAGATATCAAATATTCATTTATATACTAGTTGCAGTTACATATAATATCGGTTTTAACCGGAACTTTCATGAGGAATCTAAAAATTTATTGGATCTGAAACTTTTAATGATAATTAAGTTTTTGTGGCTAAAAAAAATTTAGAAATACACTTTTTCTGTTAGATATCAAAGCCTTTATTTTCATTTATTGTTAGTTAGATTTCATTTTATATTATTACTTAATTATTTTCGCGGCTTCACCCGCGTGTATTTCGAAATAAGTGAATGCTTTCGCAACGTGTGACTGTCTTAGATCATTTCAGATCCATAATGAAACTAGCTGCCGGTTCCAATTTTACCCGGGGATATAAAATTAAACTATATAACGTATAATGCTGTGGGGTGCGATCCCAACATGGTATGACTAACAATACTTGAATACTGATTATTTATTGTTTCCATAATTAATATTACTACATATGTTATAGTTTGTAAATATTTTTTTAATATGTATATGAAAAATTTTAATAGAATTTGTCAGAAATAAAACTCACCTTTGTATTATGAATATTAGTTTTCTAATATCCTAATAATGTCAATAATATAATGCACATTTTTAGAATAACTAATCTGACAATTTGAATTTTGAATTGCGTTTGTTTCCAAGGCATCATGAATTATTAGACGTATTTATTAGTATGAAATTCAAATTTTGATGGTGGTTTTCATCCCTTTAATGGCTGTTTGGACCCATATAAAAATAAATACTGAAATACGCGTTTCATTATTTGTATTGTATAATATTTATTCTAAGTTTCGACTAAATCCGATCAAGAAAAAAAATAAACTAGCTGCCGGATCCAATTTTACCCGGGGATATAAAATTAAACTATATAACGTATAATGCTGTGGGGTGCGATCCTTTAGGTCCACACAATCAACTTCCCAACATGGTATGACTAACAATACTTGAATACTGATTATTTATTGTTTCCATAATTAATAATACTATGTTATAGTTTGTAAAAATTTTTTTAATATGTATATGAAAAATTTTAATGGAATTTATCAGAAATAAAACTCACCTTTGTATTATGAATATTAGTTTTCTAATATCCCAATAATGTCAATAATATAAAGCACATTTTTAGAATAACTAATCTGACAGTTTAAATTTTGAATTGTGTTGTTTCCAAGGCAACATGAATTATTAAATGTATTTATTAGTATGAAATTCAAATTTTGATGGTGGTTTTCATCCCTTTAATGGCTATTTGGACCCATATAAAAAATAAATACTGAAATACACATTTCATTATTTGTATTGTATAGTATTTATTCTAAGTTCCGACTAAATTCGATCAAGAGAAAAAATAAAAATGAAAAAAACACCCTTTTTACCCCCATAGGGGTTGAATTTCGAAAAATCCTTTCTTTCAGATCATATTCACGTCAAGACGCTTCGATTAGCACCCCAACGAAGTCAATAGCATTTTTTGTTCGCGAGATTTCGTCCCGGAAAAAAGGACACGTACGTACGTACGTACGTACGTACGTACACACGTACGTACGTACGTACATACACACACACACACACACACACACAGACATTTTTCTGAAAATAGTGTAAATATACTCTAATGCCCTTGAAACATGAAAATATGTTAAAATTTTTGATTTCGATTTTCGGACCAATTACAATAACTTCCTATTGGGAAGTTAAAAATAAAAAACACTCTTTTTTACCCCCGTAGGGGTTGAATTTCGAAAAACCCTTTCTTTCAGATCATATTCACCTCAAGACGCTTCGATTAGCACCCCAACGAAGTCAATAGCATTTTTTGTTCGCGAGATTTCGTCCCGGAAAAAAGGACACGTACGTACGTACGTATGTACATACACACACACACACACAGACATTTTTCTAAAAATAGTGTAAATATACTCTAATGCCCTTGAAACATGAAAATATGTTAAAATTTTTGATTTCGATTTTCGGACCAATTACAATAACATCCTATTGGGAAGTTAATAGAGTGTAAATATCTAGTATAAACCAATTATCAAGTCTTATGTCCGGTATTATAAAGGACCTAGCAAATTTGCTAGCTATCAAGCACTTTCAAATGAGATATCAAACTTATATGACAGTTCTCAGTAAGTTGATTTTTACCGTTTTTTACGCAAGGTTAGTAAATACACTTTAGTAAATATACTTTATATACCTTTTTTTACTTCCTATGTATGAAACTATATATTTAAAACTGTCATATAAGTTTGATACCCCATTTGAGAGTGCTTGCTAGCTTGCAAATTTGCTAGGTCGTTTATAATACCGGACATTATTGTCGGTATTACCGACGAACTCAAAATTTACTAGATAGAAAGAATTGCGATGTCAGTTTGATACTCCATCTGAAAGTGCTTGCTAGTTAACAAATTTTGATAGCTTGCCTCTAATACCGATTATTAGGTTTCTGGATGCAAAGGTCTGTTAAAGGAAGCATAGATATAAGCATCCAAATATTTATATACAATATACATACATACAGATTACGTATAAAAATATGTAACTACAACGGTTAACCCCCCCTTCCCCATTAATAAAATTAACAATTATTTGAATTTTAACGAGACGAGACTGTCAGTTGTAAAATTCCACACCGAGACGAATTAGTTTCTATTTTTATGATACGAGGTTAAGAAGAGATTGTCAGTTGTAAAATTCTAGGCCGAAACGAGACTAATATAACTCTCGTCTCACATGCAGACCTTTACCGAAAAGCTTTTTAAGATCGTTATTTAAAATAACATATAAATGTATATAAAACAGTTTTTAATTATCTCAAAGGTCTACAAACAATAAATTATAATTTCATAGGTTATTATCGTAATTATTTTTCGATTAATCAACCATTACATGCGACCGTGATGAAAACTTGTAAATATTTAATTGCCCAATGTTTTTTTTTATTTGGTAAAACATACACACTTATGTCAATAGATTACATTAATTTCCATTGATTATAATCAAATTGAAAGTAACGAGTTAAAATTTGTATACGTCAATTTTTTTACTGTTTTTATTTATAATTTAAAAATGTATAAGTAGAATTCTTCATATATAATATTGAACTAATTTTGAAATAGTAAGGAAGAAATAGTACATATATTCGACCATATGTCGAATACCAAATTTTCGGCAGTTTTGACGTAAGCGTTGGCATGTGGGCGTGGGTGGTATGGTTTATTTTTATAATTTGATTAAAACAGTATAAATAATTAAAATTGCGTACTATACACGTTGTGTGATAAACAATAAATTGCTTAGGTACACTACATCAAAAAACAAATACAAATAACCACTTTATGTTATTAAATTTTTCTATTTTTTAGTATTTTGTGATAACTGAAATATATTCAAGTATACATATTTAATATATACGTATTTTATAAAAAGTAGTGTTAGATAAAAAAATTCCCCATTTGTTGTCCCAAATTTCTCTTTTCTTAACATTTCATAATTTTCGGTATTCGGTCGAATAATGTAGTATTTAGTATTCGTCGAATAATAAATATGTGGTCGAATACCAAATAGTTTTCGAATATTCATTGTAATTCTAATATACAATATAGTTACGGTAGTTTAGAAATATGTATATCCTTTTTAAATTATACATATATACATACATAAGGTATAGGTACATGTATGTATTTATATGTAATGTATTAATAATTTATTCGATATTGCCATGCTATGATTGTTATGGATGTGTCCTATGACTGGAGTTCTAAAACTGTGGGATCATAAAAAATTAATAGATATATCTGCTAACTGCTAAGTATTTGCAGTAATTGAGTTAATTATCGTAGAATTTAATTAAAAAACAATGAAGTATTCTCATAAAATACCATTATACAGGGTGACCCATTTTAAGTGCACACCTCTAATAACTTTTTATGGTGAAATGTTATCAAAAAACTTTTCAGATAAAAGTTACACGGTTTGGAGGGGGACATAGACGTACTCGGATGAAATTTTTTTAGGTGGTGTTTTAATGGTGATATGAAGGTCAACATCATTTTTTAAATAGGAACCTATAGTTTTTATCAAGTAATTTTATTTTACGTGAAAAAGCACGAATCTTACATTGAAAACTTTTTTTTGAAAAACTTAAACCTTTCCAAGATATCTAACAAAATAATTCGAGATTTTGAACTTTAAATATTTTTTACTCACAAACCATCAGGTTTAGGGAAAAAGTATAAAATACAAAAAATGTTTATTTTGGTCTAATAAAACTTAAAGAATTATTCTAATTTTTTTTAACATTTTTTTTTGCTTAAATAAAATAAATTGAAAAAGGTTTAAAATTTTAAAAATAATTCTTCAAGTCTTATTAGACCAAAATAAACATTTTTTGTATTTTATACTTTTTCCCTAAACCTGATGGTTTGTGAGTAAAAAAATATTTAAAGTTCAAAATCTCGAATTATTTTGTTAGATATCTTTGAAAGGTTTAATTTATTCAAAAAAAGTTTTCAATGAAAGATACGTGTTTTTTCACGTAAAATAAAATTACTTGATAAAAACTATAGGTTCCTATTTAAAATAAAACGGGCAAGTGCTTGTTTGGCACGCACATGATAGGGTTCCGTAGTCATTCTCACTACGATTTATAAAAAATAGTTTTTTTCAAAATTTTCGTGACCGAAGGGTTAAAATCAAAAAGTCATTTGGCTTTAATTATTGCATTTTAAGAGACCTATCAAATGACACCCCACTCAATAGGGTAAATGAAAAAAATGTGATTTAACTTTTCAATCTATGATAGGGGGGTCCAAATTTTTTTTGACAATGTTCGTTATAATTTTCAGTGAAAGTACTAATTAAAAGCTACATTCTGAATTTTTTTCAGATTTTTTGATTCGATAGCTTAGAAAATAGAGGGGGGGGGACGCTCTGACAGCGACATTAAAAAGCAAATATTTCGTGACTGAAGGGTTGAAATCAAAAAGTTATCTGACATTTTTTATTGCATTTTAGGAGACCTATTAAATGACACCCCACTCAATGGGGTAAGTGGGGAAAAAAATGAGAGTTCACTTTTCTGTCTAAAAAGGGGGGGTCCAAAATATTTTTGACAATGTTCGTTATAATTTTCAGTGAAAATACTAATTAATAGCTACATTCAGGAATTTTTTCAGATTTTTTAAATTGACAGTTTAGAAAATAGAGGTGGGGGGGCGCTTTTTTAACGACTTTGGAGAGCAAATACATCGTGATTAAAGGGTTAAAATCAAAAACTTGTAATAGATTTTTGTTGCATTTTAGGAGACCTTTCTAATGACACCCCACTCAATGGGGTAGGTGAAATTTTTTTTTTTAAAACACTTTTCATTTTATGGAAAGGGGGCCTAAAAATTTTTTTTTTACAAAAATTTTATCATTTCTGTTTTTGGGTCATTAATCTACGACCGTATACCAAATTTCATCTTATTATCTCAAAATTTTTGAAGACGGACGGACGGACGGACGGACGGACGGACGGACATGGAGAAACTATAAGGGTTCCTAGTTTTCTACGGAACCCTAAAAATGATGTTGACCTTCATATCACCCTGAAAACACCACCTAAAAAAATTTCATCCTCATATGTCTATGCCTCCTTCCAAACCGTGTAACTTTTATCTGAAAAGTTTTTTGATAACAATTCACCATAAAAAGTTATTAGAGGTGTGCACTTAAAATGGGTCACCCTGTATATATGTTATACTATACATATTTTTTCTTAATATGTGGCTGATTACATTTTCATAAATCTATTTTTTTCTGCTTTACCTCCACGTCAACAAGTGTGTTAATTGATGGTACGATTCTTTAAAGGGAGATATAACTTCGTAAGGAATAGTGGTGTAAATAAGATTTCTTTTAGGGTGGGGGCGGATTTTACTAGTTATTTCCAAATGACTTTTTTCACTTTCTTTAAAAAAGTATCTTTAGCGTAACTTAATGACTTTTTTGCTCTTCCTGGCTGGGGGAGGGGACATATGAACGAAATTTTTTATTCATATATATTTTGTATGGCACCTATACTACCCATACATCATTACGGTAGGAGGGATGGGGACTGCCATTGGTAAGGCAATGTTTACTTACAGCTTACACAACTAATTTACTAACCACTTTCCAGAACCTGAAGCATCCGAACCTGGTGAACCTTCTGGAAGTATTCCGTAGAAAACGCCGTCTGCACTTGGTGTTTGAGTATTGCGAACGTACAGTACTAAACGAGCTGGAGCGGTATCCGCGTGGTTGTCCGCCGCCCGTGTGCCAGAGGTTATTGCTGCAAACGCTGCGAGGCGTCGCCTACTGCCACAAACAGAACTGCATTCACCGCGACATCAAGCCGGAGAATATTCTGCTCACCGCAGACGGTGTGGTCAAGCTATGTGATTTTGGATTTGCAAGAATGCTTAGTAAGTGTATACTACTTACAGTAGTCGTTCCATACTGTGAACCGCGTCGGCGCAATCATAGTTCTATAATAAATGACAGTTGTATAGGAACTTTGAGGAGTCGAGAATCACATTAAAGAAGGTACCTTGCCCAACTGGGTTCACTGTATGGGACGTCTACTGTACATTTTTTATTTTAGCGCGAACGAATTTGATTTAGCTAAAAAATATCACGGCCCATATAGGCTCCCAAAATAGAAAACATGCTATGTTTTGACGAGCTTTTTTATTGACAAATTCATTTTTAGCGTCCAAAAATATACAGGGTGTTGAAAAATATGGGTACACCTGCGTAAGTTGACAGGGAGGAATTGTCAGGAAAAATGATCCAGACAAAAATTTGTTTTCCCAGCTATATAACTTAGCGATGCTAGTTGTGGAAGAGAATCTGCCCTCCGGGGGGACGCTCCCTCCTTCGTATTTTTTAAATAGGAACCCCCTATTTTTATAACATATTTCGATTCCCTGGATCAAAATACCCCGGAAACTGTTAAGACAATTTTTGTTTGTGGGATTGTGTTATCAAAAATTCATGTGTACAGGTCCAGGAGAGAACTACACCGACTACGTAGCGACGCGATGGTACCGGGCACCAGAACTTCTAGTAGGTGACACGCAATATGGCCCACCCGTGGACGTGTGGGCCGCAGGGTGTCTCCTGGCGGAGCTGGTGCGCGGCGACGCACTCTGGCCCGGCAAGTCGGACGTAGACCAGTTATATCTGATCCGGTGCACACTTGGAGACCTCTTGCCTCGACACCTCGCTGTATTCCGAAGTAACGACTTCTTCAAGGGCGTGACGCTACCCGCCCCACAACCGCACGAGATCAGACCGTTAGAGCAACGACTGCCGAATGCCGATCCTAATATTATAGACTTTTTAAAGGTAATTAGTATTTTGCATTATTCAAAGGAAAATAATTTGGTTGAAAATGTTATTGCGAATTTTTGTAAAAACCATTGTTGTGCATCGCCGTACGAAATATTTTTTTTGCTTGTACAAAAAATAAGATTTCAGTTTATTAATGATTTAAAAAATATGATTATAGAAATGCCTTGACAAGGATCCTGCAAAAAGATGGTCCTGTGATGAGTTACTAAAACATCCTTATCTAGAAAATGTTGAGTTCAAAATACCAGAGAAAGAAGAACCTGAAATAATTGAGAAACAACAAAAACGAAGTAAAAATCAACAAAAGGTACGTTTTATTATTGATGCAATTTCATATAAATTAATATAGACATATATAGAAAAACTTTTGACTTCGGCATCATTATACAAATATACATATTCATTTTAGATATGGGTAATAAACAAAATATTTTTACGATATTTATAATAACATATTTAAATTCCTTGAATTGTCAGCTTTCATTTGAGCGGGGAACTTAAAATTTTATTTTTATAATTCAGGTTTATTATTGGTTCAACATTTATTATAATTGTGCCAAATCTTAGCTTTCTAGGTCAAACGGTTCACTAGTTAGAAGGCAGATAGCCAATATTGATTTCATAAGGGTTTCGAGTTCGGTACGGAGCAATAAAAAAATTCTTATTAAAATGAACAAAAATGACACATTTCATGTCTCCTCAAGAGCTGGTTCCCAATTTATCTACATGTATCAATAATAAGTGTTATTAATATTTTTCAGAACATAACGAACGGTTCATCTCTCCCCCAGCTGGCGAGGTCGACGATAGCAGCTCCAGAGACCGTAAACAAACCTCACGTGGCCAGGGTTCAGAAACTTGACCATTTGCCGACGATATGACAGTGACTAGACAACAGACTGACGTTCTATTCATGAGTGTTGTGATTCGAGAAAATGGGAGAGATAAAAAAATATTTTTAATAAAAATATGTCATTTGAAAATTATTTTCCACCGTTAAATGTTATAATTGGAATTAAATGTAAGCATATTAAATACTCTATGTGTTCCCAGAGAGTTAGTTGAGCTGTTCAGGAGCCAAAATGTAATGAAATACGTAGCTGATATTTTGATATTTTTATCAACAAATAAATATTGGACATTTTTAAAATTTTTCACTTCAAGTAATCGATCGAGAGAAAAGGCTTGGTTTCTATGTAGCTCAAATTACATCAATATCACTTCCAGCATGGGGCATAGCCAGAATATGAACTACAAGTTGTTTAATACTCTTAATAATTATATCGACACTAGAAAGCAATTTTGTTGTAAATATGCCAAACTTTACTGAATTCATTCTATCATTTTTTCCTCGTACGTCGAATGGTTTATACTCATCAATATACGACAAAAAATAAAAACTACTCTTATTTTATTCAAATTGTGTGATAAAAGTCCCTAAAATCTTAATTTTGTAACGTTGGTCTATATAACAATCGTTGATATTGTTACAATTAATTGGGTGCCTCAAAACCATTGCCATTTTGATATTATGCATTAAAAATCATTCTTCAAAATGGCAAAATAAGACTTAATAAACCAATTTCGTTTTGAGGATTTTAAAATAAGTGGAATTGAACTAATAAAACTAATTAATAATAAATGTTTTATAGTAGTTTAAAAATGTGACGTACATATATACCTACAGCATTTATGTCGTCAAAAACTTAAATGTTTTTGTCCCTACTGTCAAGTTGTATTTATGATATTTTTCCTGTATCGATATGATGTCTTAATATAGAAAAAAACTGTTTCCGTCCTACCTTGCAGTTCTGTCTAAAAAACTGACTACGTGCCTGTTTCCCTAATTTCTTGGCCACAATTTCTGGGAACGTTTCTGTGTGGAAAATTGTTAAATTAATCAATAAATATTGTGATGAATTTAATATAATATATTAAAATATGTATTATCTATAAGATTTATGTCCAAATTAAAGGTTGAAAATATTTTATTAGAAGTTCTTATTGAATTTATTTATTTGTCAAGCTAACAATTGTATTGTATTTGTATTGTGGGGTGGAGCTTTAAAAAGCTCCGGCACTTAGGCCACTGGGGCCCATTGTGCTCCTCTTGATTCTAAGATTATTTCACTCGTTGAACAGGTCCGTTGCTTCAACGAAGGATAGGATCCTGTTCTTCAGCATGTCTTGAATGTCTTTTGACTCGAGAAAGAAACTAACAATTACTTTAATAAATCTTCATTCGGAAAATAAATTGTCCACGTTAACTTATCTAACATAAGTTCTTCTATTTCTACGAAATCTAGTTGTTTGACTTTTTAGATACGTATAGGTAGTATACCTTAACTAATGTCTAGAAAAAAGATATTTTTGAAAGTCGGTCGCTAAAATAGTAAGGAGGGAATTTATAATTATTATTAATATATATAAGTTAAAGGTAATAAGAATAAATTATTTTTCTAAGTAACAGTGGCGAAACCAGCTTTTTGAAAGAGGGTTATTTAAAATATTATATGGTGTAACCAGCTGATCCTATTGCTATGTGGCTAATTAAAATAAAAAAAATATATTGTTTTAGATCTGAAAAAAGTTATACAAAATACATAATTATTCGCATAAAACAGCATACATACATTATTTTAATTTTTGAAGGAATTACATCAATAATAGCTTCTAATAAATGTTTAAAATAAGTATTATATTTATGTGAAGATTATTAGTTTACATGCTTTATTATATGTTTATATTTTTGATTGTTATGATTGTTAAATCAGGTTGTATATATTAATATTTAGACAAAGAATGATAATTATAAAATTCTAAATATGTATTTAATATTTTTAGTAAAATTTATTCAAATAATAATGTCTTAATTATTTAGTACCTAATATTAAAACAACAAAATATCGGTATGGAGAACCATACATGACTTCCATGTTCTATAATATCTTTTACAATAGATAATTGTTAATATAAAACTCACCTTTGTATTATAAATATTAGTTTTCTAATATTCTAATGTCAGTTGTAGAATAGTCATTTTTTAATTATTTTATATATTATTAGTATTTAAAATTAAAATTTTGAGGGTTGTTTTCATCCCTTCAGTGGCTATCTAAGCACGTTTATGAAATAAGTGCCCCTTAGATTGGATTGAACTACAAGTGTACCAAGTCTTATCGAAATTGGTGAGATAATACTCACTTTTCAGACGATAATAGGTACAAAATTTCGAATATTTCGGAAACCCCTAATCTGATTAGCACCAAAATCAATAGGTCTGGAGTACTCACTGAGGTAAACATTTTCCCCAAAAATAATTCAAATCGGTGCATATCTACAGTAGTTATCGTACACGGAAGAAAATTCTACATCCAGACACACACACACAGACACACAGACACACGCACAGCCGCCATGCGGAAATTAACTTTTCTTTACGTTTTGAAGTTAGTACAATCAGAATTTGCTTTTTTTTCGGACATGATTTTTTGACGATATTACAATACTTCCATTTCTTCGAACATGGAAGTAAAATCACGAAACTAATCTATTTTCTATTAAATTAAATGTATGCAATATTAATACAGTAGTGTTATTTGTGTTGCATATATACTTAAACGTAAATAATGTACTTTACATAAAACATATTTGCATTTTTCTTCATAATAACTGAAGAAAATCCGTTATTTATTTACTATACAGTATATTCATCGATAGTTTATTTTTATATATTGAACAATTTCCGTCCATTATTTAAATGATTTGAATTATAAATACGATTATATCTTAGTTTTTATAATGACGGTATTGTTTGCATACTGACTGCCGACTACTTATTATTAAATAAATTACCGTATGTATCAGCATATAAACCGACCGACTCTTGAAAGAAACATTTATATGAAATATACATAATGTAGTGTCAGAAATATTTTTTAATAAAATTAGAAACAAGTACACTGTTCACTTTTAAATTCAGTATTACGTATAAGAAAGTCCGTGCGACACATGGAAAATATATTATCTGCTATCTTAACTTTATTCATATTTTATGTAATAACTAGCGGGATCCCGCGGCTTCGCTCGCGTAAACATCGAAACTAATTAGAACCCTCCATACGTGATAGGGGATGATATATTTTTTTTATATTGATTTTTATCCATTACCTATAAAAACGTAAATATCTCGGATTTTAGTTAAAAATTGTAAAAACTAACCCCCGCCATTAGGGGTTGAATATCGAATTTTTTTATTGCAGATTATTTTGCCTGAATCCACCACTATAACGTAAGCAGCTATACAGATAAACATATCAAAAACACTGACCCTATCTACCCCCGCCATTAGGGGTTGATTGTCGAAATTTTTATTTTCTATATGGCTATTTTGCTCAAATTTACCTTTATAAGTAAAGCAGGTATACAGACAAACATCTAAATCCATCCTCGTCCCCGTCCCATGCTATTAGGGCTTGAATATGGAACTTTCAATTTTAATTGAATATTAATTTGTCCGAATTTACTTTAATATCATCAAAAGTTATGAAGATAAATATATCAAAATTTTACCCCCCCCCCCCCCCCCCATTCCCATAAGATATTTGTTTGTATAGTACCTACTGTGCCATGTTTCATTCGGTGAATACAAAAAAAAATATATTTTACAAAATTCCCCCCCCCCCCCCAACACCTTAGGGGTTGAATTTTGGGAAATGCTGAAATTATTGTTTCATTATTTATATTGTAGAGTATGTTCGATATGTTTCAATTAAATGCGAACAAAAAAAATATTTTTTTATATAAACTTTGACACCCTGTTTAACCCCGTAGGGGTTGAATTTCGAAAAATCCTTTCTTAGTGGGTGCTTACATAATAAAAGGAAGACACCTACGAAATTTCACGTTTCTAGGTCTAGGGGTTTGGGCTGTACGCTTACGTTGATTTATGAGTGAGTGAGTGAGTGAATGAGTGAGTGAGTGAGTGGATAAGGACAAACTCTTTTATAGATATAGATATGTTGTTGAATTGAAAATTGTTTTTAAGTTTGAATTAGTAATTAATATAGTATAGGCTTAAAGTGAATGTGTGCTAAGTCATTGCTAAGTCCATTTTTTGTCTAATATCACTTTTTGGTAAGAGAATGAGATGGCGGATAGTTAAATAACTATGATATTTGTTAAAGTCATTTATTGAGTTGAATTGCTGTTAATTAATAAAACGTAAATATGCTAACTCTACATCGTCAATACGTATACGTGCTAAATCCTGTCAATCGGTCATCTTCAATAGAACTCTCAGCTGTGATATCGTGTTTGAAATAAATAATAGTACTTTTAAGTAGTAGTTGTAGCAAGTATACATTCATAAGTTGAAGTTCAAAATCTAGCTTTATAAATACCTAAATTTTCTTCACACATGTCTTATACGCTGGTATTTACGATATTTACAGTCCGTAAGTTACTTCCTCATCCTCTTATTTTAATTGTCCTTACAGGGCTACGTTTAGTAATTGCCAATTAAAAATATGCCTTGTGTTGTAGTCCTCAATGCGACCAACGTTTTATCACACATAATATATGTCCATTTTAATACTAAAATAACGTGGTTTATGCTAAGAAGTCTTGAATTGTTTTAAAATTCTAGGAATTTTTGAAATATTTATTTAAAAATCGCAAATATTTGTACGTAAATCACGTGTTTGTGGGACTTAAAAAAAAGAGCTGCGTTAATTGTTGTATACGTAATGTATACTATAATTATTTTTTTTAAATTTAACCCATCTCTCTTAGCTACTATTGTAGTTTAAGAATTATTATTTTAATCTTAATTACAATATGATTAACTAGATAGTAAAAATAATAATAAAAAGAACACAATAGTCAAAATAAATTGGTTTCTTGTGTAGAAAATTCTGACGACAGAGAGAATATAATAATACTAACGGAATCCCGCGGCTTCGCTCGCGTTAACTTCGAAACTAATTAGAACCCTCCATACGTGATAGGGGATGACATATTACATTTTTTTATATTGATTTTTATTCATTACCTATAAAAAAAACGTAAATATCTCGGATCTTAGTTAAAAATTGTAAAAACTAACCTCTTGTCTACCCTCGCCATTAGGGGCTGAATATAGAATTGTTTTATTGCAGATTATTTTGACCGACTCCACCATTATAACGTAAGCAGCTATGCAGATAAACATATACAAAATACAAACCCTGTCTACCCCCGTCATTAGGCAAGTATGCAGATAAACATATCTGTATCTGAATCCATCCTCGTCCCTGTCCCATGCTATTAGGGCTTGAATATTGAACGTTCATTTTGAATTGAACATTAATTAATTAATATCATGAACAATTATGAAGATAAATATATAAAAATTTTACCTCCATTCCCATAGGGGTTGAATTTTTGTAACTGATATTTGTCTTGTAGAGTACCTATGTACCTACATGTTTCATTCGGTGAATACAAAAAAAATATTTTACAAATTTTTCCACCCCCCTAACACCTTAGTGGTTAAATTTTGGACATTTTGGAAAAATAATTGTTTCATTATTTATATTGTAGAGTATGTTCGATAAGTTTCAATTAAATGCGAACAAAAAAAATATTTTTTTATATAAACTTTGACGCCCTGTTTTAACCCCGTAGGGGTTGAATTTCGAAAAATCCTTTCTTAGTGGATGCTTACATCATAAAAGAAAGGCACCTACGAAATTTCACGTTTCTAGGTCTAGGGGTTTGGGCTGTACGTTGATATATGAGTGAGTGAGTGGTTAAGGACAAATTCTTTTATAGATATAGATTATGTGTATAAACCTATATTATATTCAAGATTTTTCTACTCTTTCTCCCAGTTTTTATTTTATTTTAAAGTATTTTAGAGATCCCAAAAATGAGTAGATAGACCCTTATAAACTCACCTGACATGTAATGATAGGTGAGCCGGGTATAACAGCCCTCTAGCTCTAAAAGAGGCTAAAAAATAAAAAGATCATTTTTCGCTTATAACATAGAAACGAAATATAATAGTATTTTTTCTATGTGTCATTTAATTTTTTTAATAAATAAAAAGTATTTTCTTAACCAGTGCCGACTTTAGGGGGGGGGAGGCAAACCAGGGCAACCGCCCGGGGCACCAAGCCAGCAGGGGCGGCGCGCGGAAGGCCACAAAAGAGAATCAGATTTAAAAATATAAAAATAATGAAAGGAAGAGGTAACAACGAAAAAAAGGTCATCAGTTTTTTGTTGGAGAGGGCGGCAAAAAAAATTTCGCCCGGGGCGCCGATATTGCAAAGGCCGGCTCTGTTCTTAACGCTAGTTTATATTAACTATCGCCCAAATACAAAAATACTGTTCAATTTTGTTTACAAATGCTATAGTAAAGTGTTACAATAGTTTATTTAATGTCCTTCGCTATTTTCATTTCAATTAAAATATTGCGCGTTTAAATTGTACTGACTATAATATAAGAAAACGTATTAAAAAATAGTTATAAGAACAAACATTTTACACAAAAAGTAAATTTTTCTCGTATTCTTACTAGGAAGCTTTTCTTGGTCATTATATAGTTATAGTTTAAAGTCTTTCCTTTTAGGTTTTTGTTTCTATAATTTTTTTGAAATTTTTTGTAATATTACTTCTTGTTTCTTACAAGGGAACCTTTTCAATTCGAAAATTCGTATCGAGTCTAAACTTTATATATAGTTAGAGGAGGTCAAGGTAAGTAAGAAAAAAATTATCACAGCTGCGGTAAAACGGTTTAAGGGGGTAAAACACCCCTATGAAAATGTGCAAAATAATCATATTTTTTCAAATAACTCTGAAACTAATGAAAATTTTAAAAAATCTACAATACAAAATTTTCATGATTTTTTATGCTCTTTTGAATGGTGATAGTCAAAAGAATAAATCATTTTCATTAGTTTCTATTTATTTGAAAAAATATGATTATTTTGCACATTTCCATAGGGGTGTTCGTGTTTCACCCCCTTAAACCGTTTTACCGCAGCTAAGATAATTTTTTTCTTACTTATCTTAACCTCCTCTAACTATATACCAATTTTCAACTAGATACGAATTTTCAACATGAAAAGGTTCCCTTGTTATAATCGAAAAAACGGCGAAATATTTTTATATGGTTGTTTGTCCTGCGAATACAATATTTTTTACCCTTTGACAATTTCATGCACAATCGGGCAAAAAACAAATTTCTTTAAAAACTAAATTCTAAACATAAAATATATTTATTGTTCTCCCCCCCCCCCCCCCCCTATATATATCAATCAATTATTTCAGAACCACCAGACCATGGACATTGCGGCCATTATGTTTAGACACACTGGTATATATTATTATTATCGGAGCACCCCTCACTGATCTACAACAAACGCCGGTATCTCAGCCACAGCCAGCTGCCGACTACTGCTTCAGTCTTGCGCGACCGCCGCTAGAGTGCACTGTTATCGCACACCGATGCGCAACTGTCATTTTAATATTTAAATGCAACAATTGACTGTAGTGAGATTAGTTTTGTACTTTGAAGAACGAAGTGCATTGTTAGTTATTTTTAAAAATTGTGTTGTGTTTTGAATGTTTGAAAGTGTAATTGTTTTTTCTAATATTTTAAATATATTTTAGAAATATACAGGTATTGTTTTTAGTTTTATAAACATAGGTATCTATAAAAATGAGCTTAGTGCATTTCGATGCAAATTATTTTTTTAATACCTATTTATTAAAAAAAATAGGTCTTCGTATCTATATTTTAATTAAATAATAATTGAGGAATATTTTATAAAATATTATTTAAAAAAAGCCAATTTTTCAACAAAATTTTTAAGATAATTGAATTATTATTGATATTTATACAAAAATTTATTTTTATTTTTCATACATTATATTATTATACAAATAAAAAATCGGTATTTGACTATTTTGTAAACGCCATAGTCACAGAAATATACTCGTTATGAACATAGACTATTAGCGTATGTGCACGTTGCACATGTAAATTAGAATAAAGTAGTAAATTACCAGTTCTAAATTGCCCCTAATCTCCAATTCTAACTCTGAGTTATCAATATGTATGTAACTATATCATGCATATAAAGAGAGAAGTTTTGAGTGACTCCTCATCAACTCATACCCCTGAACCTAGGAATTGAAATTTTGGAGGTGCCTTTCTTTATAACGTAAACTAAGAAGGGATTTTTCGAAATTCAACTCTTATAAGGGAGTTAGAGTATTAAACTTAAATTTCAGACAAAAAAATTAAAATACACATAAGTAACGCGATTTTTCATGTTTCAAAGTTCAACATTAATGGAATTAAAAAATTGTTTCAGATTAACAGACAGTTATTAATGGTGATATTATTTTTATAAATGTTCATAAAAAGGGGTGAAGCCGTGACGGGCCTCTAGTTTTAGATATCATAGAAACGTGCACCCAAATCTTCGTCAAAATATCCAGTTATAATATATAGTAAATAATCTATATTCAAATAACTAAGTCTGACAACCATAAATAGTTAAGTACCAAAAATTAATGGTAAAATATTAACAGTAAGCCATCGTCGAAAAAATATTATATTTTAAAACAGCATTATAAATTTTATATATAATAGACATAGCAGGTATTTTTCAAGGGGTGAGATTTAAAAAAAAATAAGCATATGTACAATAGCTTAATTCACCTGTTTAATATTTAATAATTGCTTAAGGGGGGACGATTAACCCCTAAACCCTCGCTTATGTACGCTTATATGAACATGAATTATACAAACAAGTACTTATAAATACATAAATTCTTACATATTGTTCTTTTGATCTCAATTTAGTAAATTTCACGTCAAATTGAGTTTTTAAAATATAATTATTTCATAATTCCTTTTGTTGTGTTTTGTTTTGTATGGCATCATAGAAAATGTTTTATTTATATATGTATTTAATGTTGTACCTACGGATGTGTCAGTTTTTATAATTCAACACGAATAATTTAAATCATGTTATTATAAACAAACAAATTAATATTTATAGTTATTACTTAATGAAATGTTTAAATTAATATCACAAATATCTGTATCTAACCTACTTTTAATTTTTTTTTAAATTAACTCTTTTGTATTTTTTAACTTTCTTATACGGTTATATATAGGTATATGTTATAGTAAAGAACTTCTCAGAAAATAAAATATAATGGCTTTTTTTATCTCGCGATGCCTTTTTTGAACTAGAGTTTTCTCATGGCACCCTTCTTAATTAAAGCATGACTAACGTGTAATGAACAATTAAAAAACTGCATTATTGAACAAATTAATCAATTCATTATTTATTTATTAACATTCAATTAATGGGATGAGCCAGCAGATCCGCGGCACTGCGCCCCTGTAAAGACGCCGCCGCGCACACTTTGAGAACCTCTGGGCTAAACCATAAAATTATAGATTTTTTAAACTTTTGATATAATAAATAAGCTGAACACCAAAAATTAAATACAATTCTAAAATAATTTTGTAGGTATGTTTTATTAGAACAAAATAAACATTTTTTGTTTTATGCGTACTTTTTATTTACTGGGAACGAATAAATTGATCCAATACTGTACAACCTATTTATAAAAAAATGATTTGTTATTTAATAAATTATTATTTGATATATTTATTTGCCTAAGAGCTTACCTCCACTTTGGACAACTTTCTGCGGACGCCCCTGACTTTATATATCAGTTATATTTACTAGAAAAATTGTTTTATAGTTTTTAATTTTATTTCCTTTATTTTATGTGCTGTTAATCATTTTTACATCTGAATGACTTAATTTATTTTGGGTTTTCTATAGAAAGACCAAAATGAAAGAACATGTATTTATGCACATAATTATCTTTGGCTTAAAATACTGCAATTAATAAAATAGCGATATATTTTTTTTTCATAGTGATAATAAAATTAAAAATCAAATAATTTATAATATGTAAATATATAAGTTTACGACTTAGAACTGGTATTTAATATCTATCTGTTGGTCTCACGTTGCTAACAAAAAAATGTCCATCATTTTTGTAAGAGGTTGTTGACCAAAACATTCCCATTTTGTACCAGCAGTGACCAACAAATGGACCAAGTTTTTCAACCCCATTGTTTTTCTGAATTTTTATATTACCTATGTTTGTAAATCGAAATCCTCGAACTTAAGAACTTTATTGGGTTGAATTAGAAAGGAGAGGGGGTGATCTAGCTAGAAATATTCCAGTTATAAATAAAATTGGTTATAATGTAATAATATAAAATATATTTAATGATATTGATTGATAAATTAGAAAATACGGCTGTGAGAGATTCTTGGCTACTACAATCAATCAGAAATCGATTTGGGCTGTCAGAAATTTTTCTATGAGTTATAATCATCTTGTATGATAGTTAATATTATCTATGCACAAAAATCATTTTTTTTTCTTTTTTTCTTTTGTAGTTCGGTCCTCAGTTGTTTAAATGTTGAATATCACCGTTTTGCTTATATATTTTTAGAACACGTCCTTGAAGTTCTAACAATATCCAAGTATTAATTGACTCTAGTTTGAGAAATTGATCTACTATAAATAATATTATGACGTTTTAAATGAAAGAATAGTTAAGGCAATTCACATAGGTGGAACTAATTAAAAAAATGCATTGATATATTTCATATCCAATAAAATATATTGTATAATAACAATAATAATAATTTATTTTAAATCTAGATGTTACATATGGTATATACATTTAATATTTAATAAAAGTGTTTTTATATAAAAAAAAATGTTTACGTTTTTTTTAACGAACTTGTGGTAAATATTTTTACAAATACAGATTGAAGGATTGTGCCTAAACGAGATTTAAGTATCTCGCGATAGTGTCTAGTGTTGATAAGTGTAGTGACAATGATCTCGAGATGAGTTCAGCTGGCGATGTTCCAAGCAGACGCCACGGCAAGATCTCAATAATAAGGTAAATATAAAAAAAAGTATTTTCATGATTTTGTCTTGAATGAATTTGTTTCATTTGATTTCTGAAGGATAATTCTGTTGAAATATAAAAAAATGGCGAATTACGATTACGGTACATAAATTAATAAAAAAATACATATTTAATATGTTAAGGTCCTATTAAATTTCATAAAAAATAAAATATATTTTTAATTTGGTAACATGAGATTTTGAATTCGTAGTTATATCTAAAGTCTTAAAAAAAACTTAAGCAGAGCCGGTTATAGGATGTGCGATTTTAAATGCCATACTGAAAAAATAAAAATAAAATAAAAAACATTTTTTTTAATCTAAAAATAGATTTTCAACGCAGGGCCGGATTACATACAGGTACATAACCTTGACTACTCTTTCGCCGGCTCTAGAGATACTCATAAGAGTTCTGACAGCGTCGCCATTTTTAGCTAAACCAAAGCAAGGTTAAAAAATAAAATTGCACATAATGCAATAATATGATGTACCTTGATAAAATCAGAAAATACGACTATGAGTAAGACTTGGCTACTATCATCAATCAGAAATCGATTCGGGCTGTCAATATTCTTACTATGAGTATCTCTAATCGAACCTAACTTGAAGATCATTGAGATTGAATATTCTTATTAAAAAAATGATTTTTTTTTTTTATTTTTGATATTTATTTTGATAAAAAAACGAATACGTTATTTTATTTAAGGTCACATCGTAACAAATATGTGTAGGTACTTAAATGAATATACAATCAACTGTTACAAATAAAAAGGACATGATGGATATATGTATGTATGTAAAAACTGTTATAATGACGATACATGTACGTAATTTTACATTTAATTATAAAAACTATAAAACTATGAGATGCTGCTTGTTTAATTTAAGAAAATAGCACTAAAGTACAATAGACTACAAAATTTTATGATCTTTTTAATATTTTTAATAGTGGCATAACATTGAGGTTAAAAATTCTTACATACGTATTCTGTTCATACTACCCACATAAATTTGAGTGTATAAGAACAACCTATCATTAATTTATTACTGTGTAACACTGTAACCTGCAGTCATGAAGCTGTACGTATTTTATTATTTAAAAACAATAGAAAATAAATATATTATACAGTAGAAACTGGTTATAACGACATCTAAGGGACAGGTCATATTGGTCGTAAAAAGCGGATAGTCGTAATAACCGGTAAAAATGTAATATGCATGTTGACTAATTTAAAATAACTATTCTATGATGATCTTACGTGTCTCCTATTTCCAAAAAAATACTTATTTCTGCAGAAAATAAAGGTTTAATCGCTGAAATTGACTTTTAGAACTAATTTTGAATTTGTCGCCAAAACGCTCGCAGGTGACATATGAGTTTTGTGACGTCACACTCCTTGTCAACAATAATCAAACATTCAGAGCTAGACAGTAATTTAACTATTTTGTGTGTTAAAAATGAATTCTAAAGTATATAAGTTCTTAAATAAGGTATGTACCTAATAATCTTGTAAGAAGAATTAATAATTGTCTAAAATAAAAGTCAATCACTTTTGACGTTTAGTGGTCCGTGACGTCATTCTGTGTGATTGGTGTTTCATTTAACATGGTGGATTGCTGTATTTTGCATTTTTATTTTAGCAAAAATTATATTAATCTCGCTTTTAATGTACAAATAAGTACATTTTTGAGAATCTTTTTAACCTATTTCATTATTTAAAATCATAATTTCAATGATACTTTGTTACTTGCCACATGCCTATTATATGGGATTCAGTTGGACTTTTATATAGAGTCGTTAAAACCGATACGTAGTATTAACCGATGTTGTTATAACCGGGTTCTACTGTATTTACATCGTTCTAAAAATAACGTTGATAATATTTGCTTTCTCGCCACATCCGAAGTATATAGGAACCTATGTGATTAATTCTCAAAGTGGAATAAATATGATTAAACAATTTACACTTGATCTTTCCGTTTCGGTCAAGACACTTGCCTGTTTCCTGAATCTTGTCATATGCATAATTTATAAATCACTGAACCGATTTTAATGAAATTTGATTTCTTATTTGCGTCTTGCTAGTATATAGTTCCATATAAAAATCATCAAAATCGAGTGTGAGGAAGGGATGGTATTCAAAATTGGTTATTTTTTCAAAATATCTCAATTTCGATTCATGTTTTTGTAGAGCATTCAATTTTCTATAAAAAAAGTCACTACAACTTTTGTATATAGAAAAATATTCCCTTACGAAGATATTTCCAATTGCTGTTTTTTTACATTTTTTCTAATAAAATCACGTTAAAATTAAATGGTTAACCAATTACAATTTATTTGAATACTTTATCAGTACATATTAAAATTCTTCGATAATTAATTAACAATTTTCTGTTAGTCCGTTTCTGTATATGATAAAAGCAGGTCTGTTAAATTTTATCACATATTAATAAACAATCCAAAACGCAATTCAAATGAGAAAATTTCAATTTCAAATACATACATTAGAGAGGTACTTATAACATAACATATTCTTTAGAAACAATATACTTTTTTAACAAGAATATAAAAATCTATTAAAATTCAAATACATTTTACATTATAATGTGTCTACTATATGATTTTAAATGATATGATAATGTTGAACCAATTCAGCTATCCAAATAAAGAAAATTTACGTCAAACTTAGTACGTCAATTATGTGATCAGCATTTAAATGGCTGTAATTTGTATTTCAGAGTGCTTTCTATGATTATTTTGTAGATCCCACTCGCAAATATATAATACAACAAATGGATTCATCTCCATTAAAAAATCAGTAGCGTTCGTGAATATTTTACAAGTTATCTATTTTAAAATACTGACCTTTTTTATTCTAGCTAGATATTTTATACTTTTAAATTTTTAAATACTCGTACATTATTGATTTTGTATTTTATAATGATAATGGTCAAAATCAAATAAAAAATCATTCTACTGATTTTATCAATTTAGTTTCTATTCTACACAGAACTACAACTGCATATAAGACGAGACGATAGTTACGTATGTCTCGTCTCGTTTCGTTTTTTATCGGTCTGATGAAAAAATATATATTTTTCAATTTATTCTTATATCTATAATAAACAAAGAAGTTTTGAAATATACACGAATTTTAGAGTAAAGTCGGTATATATGGAACACTATTAATGTTTTCGGTAAGAAAACTATGATAATATTATTTTAAATCTGCACTAATCATTTCAATAGGCAGAGAATACCGGTACTCCAAACACTGTCATGTCAACTGACGCAGTTATTTAGAGGTGTAAGCTTAGATACATAATTTGATCTTTATAAAATGTAAAATGGAGCAACAAAAGGATACTACTCGCCTGGTCCATATATAGCGACTTTACTCTATATATTTTACTTTAATTACTGTTTTAAAGATTAAACAAAATAGTAATCATTTTAATTCGAGAATGTCAACGAGACTTCATAAATTAATAAATTTGATATCATCTCGTCAACATTTCAGGCAGTCTCATTTAGATTCAAGTAGAATTGTCTCATTCTCGTCTCGTCCGAATTATAAATAGTACAAAGTTCGGTATCCTGTAGGTAGAATGATTTTTGTTATACCTTGCAATATAAAAATAACCCTTAGAATATGTTTTGTATGTTAGTTTGAAGATACAATGAAATTAAATTTCACTCACCTTCTTTTTTTACTCATATAATCCATCAACTGATACATTTGCAACACAAAAATCGTGTAAAATTATACATCTGTATATACAATCAATGAAATAATTATATCAACTGAAAACTAATAACACTAATTACTGCAAAGTGCAAAAACGTGAATCAAATAGATATCAATTATGCTATGCCATAATTAGATAACTCTCTTTTTTTTTCGATATTATGATATATAATTTCCAGCTATATATTTACCTGGCATGGCACTCAATAGATATTAGAAATCCATAAAAATGCAATTAAGATTTAGGAGTTAAAAACAGGGTCAGTGACGAACTCTAACACCGGCCCGGGCAAAAAGTAATTGATCGTTTTTTAGTTTTAATTTATTGTTATTGCCCAAAAATGTCAACTCTGGCAAGGAGAGGGGGGGGGTCATTTGTGGTCAATCTCAGTTTATTTTGTTGTTTATATTTGTTTATGTTACAATGGAAATAAAATAACTGAGATAGATTATGGAATCTTCTGAAACTACTAATTATGCATAATTATTTACCCTTGATAAAAAAAAGATATGTATATGATGCCAAATACAACAGAAAATAATCAGTACTCAGTTTGTAACAAGTCTATCATAAATGCAATTTAGGAATGAATTACATATTACGTATAATAAATCAAATGACAGAACACTGCGCAAGCGCGAATCATACGCTTACGGCGGATAAATATTGATCTTTATTATTTCAGAATTAGTATATTATAATCGTTCACAAATCGTACAAAAAAATTACAGTTTGTGTTGATAACTTACAGTTTTTTGAGTGCTTAAGGTTGTTGTTCAATAAAATCGATCACTACAGAATTTGTTAAAATTTTAATATTGTGTTAAGTAAGCTAGTTCGCATTTGTAAAAAAAATTTCAGGTCAGTTTACCATTTCGTTTATTAATTATAAACGTGCAAAGTTGGCCTCTTATACATTGCAAGCATAGGGATCAACTTGGAATTTGATATTCATTTAATTCGTGTATTAAAACTAAACGTCAGATTTTAACCAAAAACGGATATGTTATAGATTGGTAATTAAGGAATGTGTATATAAAATTTTAGAATGATTTACCATCTCCTTAAATAATTATTAATTTTTAACTTTGATAAATTCCCGAACACATGACGTAAATATACGATATGGCAACAGCGCATTCGGCGCGATCTTTGAAATATAAAAACGTGGTATTGAAAACTGACGCGCGTTGTAAATATCAAGTGATTATTGATTACATTTAATGTTTTTATTTATAATAATAATAGTTACTATTGTTATTATAATTATTACTATTGTCAGCAACAGTAATAATTATAATATTGTTAAAAATGAATCTTCTATTCTTGTCTAATATTATAAATTGTTGCCAGATCTATTTGTTCTTTTTTACTGATATATCAAAACCCTGTAGTTCATGCTAAATTTCGCTAGATGCCACGACTTTCAGTGAACAACAACCTTAAATATATTTTTTAATGATTTTCAAAATTTTCATTATTTCTCATTTCAGTTAAAATATTGTGTGTTAAAATTGTATTGCTTTTTTTTCTTATCTTAATTTTGATATTTCTATGACATATTGAAGTTTGGCGTATGAAATACTACCCCAAAATTTTGTGTTTTCAATTTCGTTAAGTTATGTTAATTATATAGAAAATAAATGACGTGAAATGTTGAAATTTTCAAACCGTAGTTCTGTATCTCAAATCGTTCTCGAGAACTACTAATTACGACTTCTATTATGCTAATAGTTAGTGCAACATAATAAACTACGAATAAGAAATATACAAAAAAAGTCTAACACCATATTATAGCAATTTTTGAGATAATGAAGACCACCACTCAAATTTTATTGATACGATTTAAGTAGCTTTTAAAGTACTGTTAAATACAGAAGAGATAATGGAGATTACAGTAGTGATATTTCTATTTTAACCTCTTCATTAAAAGTCTAAATAAAAACTTGCTCCTCAACTAATTTTGTTCTTTGCTCTTGTAATTTTTCTAATTGAAATAAATTACACTAAAAATCATACTTAAGATTATTAAATTAATTAGAGATACAAAAAAGAATCTAATTATTGTTAGAAAAGTGTTGATCTAATGAGTGTAGGCTTCCGTGGTGATTTTTCAATTTATTTAATTATTTTGAAAATTTTTTACTGTCAAATTAAGGATGTTATTATTTTTCAGAACTTTATTTTTAAAAATTGTTGAAATAAAAAATGAACATTCTAATGTAGATAAATAAAATAGTAAATCATTTTTAGTATCTTGGTACATTATAAAAAATTGTCAAAAATTAGTATTTTTTAGCTTTTTATCTACCTACTATACTTGGTAAATAAATTTTTTTTTCAAAAATAAAATAAAAATGTCAAATAATCAGATGTATAAATGTTTTTTTCGCAATTTTAAATATGAGCATTTATGTTATTAATAAATATTTAATATAATTTAATCAATATTGTTTCAGATCTAAGAACAAACAATCATATACACTTTCTGAACAAGAAGACAAAACTCCACAGAACGGGTTATCACAGCGTTCTGTCTCTCTCGTAAGTACATTTTTATTTATTTTAGGTTAATCGATTTTTATCAGATATAATAAATTAAAGAGTTTAATGTTTAATATTTTATAATATACATATAATATGTCGATGATTTATGTCTTTGAGCTAAAGCTATGAGGGCGATAAAATTTGTTGGTGATTTATTAATTTTATTTATTTAGGTATTACAAATATAGTGAATTAATCATATATCATATATCGCAGATTTTATCAATTAAATAGACATAAGTGATTTTCCTTCTGAAAATTTCAATTATTATAAGTATACATTGTTATACAGCCAAATAATTTTAAAACATATTGCTTTAGCCTGAATAGTATTTTCTATTTTTTTCCTCCTGTTTTCTATTTCTAAATTTATTATCATATAAAATAGAAACAAAATACGAAGCATTAGTATTTGAAAGTCGCTTGAAAACATTAAAAATATACTACTTAAACAATTTAAAAAAGCACCTTAAAATATATTTTCGGAGCTGCAATTTTGAGAGAATTCATTTTAATACAGAAAAGAATGACGGAGTTGAAAAAAAACATTGTTTTTATCTTATGCATTTATAAATAAATCAAATTTAATATCCGAACAGCCCTTAAATACAGAACATATACGTCCCACGACAGTTTTAATTAACTCCACAACATTTTTTAAAAGAGGTCAAACGGTAGGTAGTATTTCTACCTGAGACAGGAGAGGTTAGATACGTCTTGGAGATATCACATTACATGCGGTTCTATTCAGGGCATATAATACACAGAACAGGTATCCAGTGTGCCGTGATGAGAATACATTCCTAATTGGAGTTTTATATGTGAAGCGTTAGAAAGGATATAACTAATATGTACTATCTTTATGAATTAATCTATGATTGGTATATGTATAAAATGTATATATGTGTCAAATTTAATGATTGAAAAGCGATGTTTATGAAATATGATTCAGTGGATAAAATCGGTAGTTGAACAAAATACGACTCTTTAAGATGCCTTTTCATGTGACGCTCGACGCTGCGTCAAATCTAGACACGTGACCGATTTTGAATTTTGGAATTTTAGCTGTCAACTACTATTTGACGTTTAAGTGTGAAGCAACCAATAAATTACGTTCAATTATTAAAAATTTATTTACATTTCATTATATTATTCGTAAAGACGTAAACTCACAAAACAAACAAGATACACAAAATATCAAAACTACTGTCATTACGTGTCACGTGATTTCTAGCGTCAAGCATTCAAAATTCAAAATCAGTCACGTGACTAGATTTGACGCAGCGTCCAGCGTCACATGAAAAGGCACATTTATATTATCTACGAACACGAGCAAGAACAATTTGAAACAATTTAGAAAAATATAAATTTTTGTTTGTCTGAATCTGATTGACGTTAAAAGAGAAAATCTTTAAAATACGTTTTTCTCTAGTATATCAACATTATTAAAGTTATCTTATATTTTTTGGGTAATAAACACGTTTTTTGTACACTTTCATCCTTCCTTTAATGTTATTTATATTACTATTCAGTAGTCATTTTCTTTTTTTCTATTTAATAAACAGAGAGATATCGAAATTTTAAATATATGTACCAATCGATAAATAATGAAAAAAATGGTATTTTAAAAAAATTACTTAACTTGAGCAAAAGCTTAGCTTTAGTACAGTATTTAATATAAATGATAGTCCACTGACAGTTCTTATCGTTTACGTATACGTGCTAAGTAGAAATCAGCCATCTAAAGTAAGTACACACCATAAAATAGTATTTAGGTAGGTACATTACTATATGTACATTTATATAAGGTACCTACAACTGCTCTAAAATCTCGAGCAAATTCACGTTTGTCTAGCATTTAGGTAATCTATATGCATAGGTGGGCATTAACTCGTTAATCCGTTAATCGTTAATTAACGAAGTTAACAAAATCGTTAACGGATTAACTTTTAAGTTAACTCTACAAAATGTTAACGCTTTTGTTAACTTCCGTTAAATTTAACTTCCGTTACCTTTTTCCGTTAACATTGGTTGTTTGATGAAAAGTACATAAGAAAGTTAACGAAATGGCTAAAAAAAAGGTCTTCAAACATTTTGGATGGTTAATTTTTTAACGATTAACTTTAACTTTCGTTAAATTTTCAAATTTTCGGTTAACTTTAACTTCCGTTACATTTTCGGAATTTTAACGGTTTAACGTTTAACGAAGTTAACTTTTTTATTAACGGATTAACGATTAACGAAGTTAACTTTTCGATTAACTGTGCCCACCTATGTCTATATGTATGGAGCAAATTCTTTATAATATTGAATAATATAAGTACTGATATTCCTGCAAATATTCGTATGACCCATTTGGTGGCTTAAATTTTTGAAACGGTAATTAAAAATAATAATTTGGTGTGTAATCAGTGGTGGACTTTAGAAAAAGCAGGCTAGACAAGTGCCTAGGGACATCAAAATTAGAAAAAAAGTCTTTAGATAATTTAGATATTTATATATAATTGAAAAATTACTGTCCCACAAAAAATGGTTTAAACTGTGCAAAATTTAAAATCTTTGATGAAAAAAAATTTAAAAAATTGGGACAATTTGAGGAAATTTATGTGATTTTATGAAAAATAGTTTTATTCATATCGGTCAACATTTTCGGAATCTACATATTGTGTACGATGAATTCCTTACTGACTTTTATTTATAATTGCAAGATATTTTGAAACAACAATAACTCTCGTTCAATTTATAATAAATTCTTTTGTTTACAATTGTCCATAAAATATAATGCACATGCAAAAAATACAATGTCAAATTGATTTATATATCATAAAAACACATCTCATTGGAACAATGCAACAATGTTTTTAATTGGAAGTGAGCCGCCCACACAGCCACGGACAAGCAATAACATATAAATTAACTGAAGACGATTGAGAGGTACTATAAGTTAAAATCCGCCCGCATGCAGACGAACGCCCAAAGCATTTTTTGCATGTTACTGTTTCTATAAATTTATTATTATTATTTACAATGCAATTATAAAATCGTTATTAAAAAAATAAATTTTTATGCCTGCTCACTTATAAGCAAAAACAAATCAAAATCTTTCTACAGGTATTTTTTTAAAAGACTAAAACACAATTCGGTACCCTGAAAAGATTATACATAAATACATTTTTTGTAGATCGTATATACAGTAATTCTTGTTTTAATAGGCGTATCACATTACAAAACAAAAATTATTGGAAGGGAATTTATGTATTTTTTATTCTAATTTTATAATATTTAACATAATTATGTATATTTAAAGTCATTTTGCCAATTTATATAATCGTGAACTACAATTTAAAAAGGAATACTTATGTGTACGTAAACTATAGGTTTGTGTCGTATGCGTGAGGAACGCAAATTGTTGTCTGATGCATTTACAGGACCGTATTTAAAATCTAGTATTTATACTTTTTTTGTTTGTAAAAATCACTGAAAAGTAGAATTTTAAAATTTTTAAAATGTTTTTTATTTATTTATTCATATAAGGCTATTTTTACTCTAATAAGAGTGGTTTGCATATTGACATTTTTTTAATAAATAATTTTGATGAGTGTATAGTATTATGCTACCGGCAATTTATGAAATTCGGCAATATATATAGAACTTCTAGGTATTTTATATAATGTATAAAATAACCAGGTAAAGCATAAAATCAATTTAATTATACTTATATACATTTCCTTGGCTTTGTATAGAGTATAGACTATAGACTACCTAACTGATTGTTGGGAAAGTTTGAAATATAAACATCAATAAGGTGAACAAACAAATATTGGTCCAGGCACAGATGTTGCCTGACTGTAAGTTATAAAATGGTACTTCAGATGCAAATACATATACCTATAATAAAAGAAACTTGTAAATGCCGGTAATATAGGATGCAACAAAATCTTTAAGCAAGATAATGTTTAAATCGATAAATGAAATATCATGGGGCTAGTGCTACTCTGTGTATTCCCATAAATCTGGGACCGATGCATGCATCGTTGCCGTGAGCGAGGAATTCTTAACGTGTGGGTCTCACAGACTCGGAAATATGCAGAATCACTTAACGCAATAAACTTGGACTGAGTATCGCAAAGAGGATTATTGCTAGAAATTTGGTTGGAAAAAAATACCATGCGATTTAAATTAAATAAAAATTATTATTAAATGATTATTATTAAATAGATATAAGTATCAGGGGTCCAGAGCAGAATGTTAGTACTTGACAACATATAAGTTTGAAATAAAAATAACAAAATAAATTTAAAATACAAATGTTTTAACCACCTAATATAGATAATCCTGTATTAAAATAACAAGCGTACACGCACATTTTTTTAGGTTGATTTTCGATTGTTTTAGTTTTTTATTTATTTTTAATTTGGTTTAAATTTAAGAATTTTATTTTTGCCTGCTCAATCTCGTTAAAAGATTAAATTCTCTGTCTAATGAAATAATAAGTGCTGATTTTAAATAATATTATCATAGTTTTCTTACCGAAAACATGAATGGTGTTCCATATACCGGGTGGTCTATTTAAATTGAGACAAGCAAATATCTCGAAAATTAAGATTTTTCAGGGATTATGTTTGGTACAAAAGTTTCAAGGTTCGAAGGGGGAAAACCAATGGAGGTAAAATTTTTGACTTTGAGTGAAGATTTTAAGGTCATTTTGGGGTCAACTTCATTTTTTTAAATGGAAACCTATTTCTTTTTTTACATATTCGTATTTTGCAGAAAAAAAGAAACAACTTTTGTCTAAGAAGTTTTTTCAAAATCCTCAAATTCAGGGGCATTTTTTTATCTATTTTTTAATTTTTTTGTTTGTTTTTATTAAAAAAATTCGAAATTATTATTTATAATTATTAACTATGCATGTTTAAGTAATACTTAAATTTTAAAAATGATTTTTTTTTAATTTTAGGATTTAAAAAAACTTTTTTTTTTATATTTTGAATATTTTTATTAAAAAAAAATAGTTTAAAATTGAGGATTTTGAAAAAACTTCTTAGACAAAAGTTGTTTCTTTTTTCCTGCAAAATACGAATATGTAAAAAAAGAAATAGGTTTCCATTAAATAAAATTAAGTTGACCCCAAAATGACCTTAAAACCTCCACTCAAAGTCAAAAATTTTACCTCCATTGGTTTTCCCCCTACGGACCCTGAAACTTTTGTACCAAACTTATCCCTGAAAAACCTTAATTTTCGAGATATTTGCTTGTCTCAAATAAATAGTATACCGACTTTACTCTATACAGGGTCCTCCAATAGTGCGTCCGGCATTGTTTTACGCCCAAACTATTGAAGATAGAGTTTTAGAGTAAAAAATTTACTATTTATATCGACCCTAAAGAATATCAGGAAAATATTTTCAGCCCCCTAAAACCACTCCTTGGGGGGTAGTTTGAGGGGTACATGCCCGTTTCTCAGCAAAATCAAATGGAATGGTATATCAAAAAGTACATATTTGTAAAGATGATAAAAAAATAAGAAACTTTTATAAAACAAAATTTTTTATACTTTCAATTGTTTCAAAAATATAGCGACTTGTTCGCAAATTTTAGGGTTTTACTAAAAGTGCTCTAATTTCACTAAATATTGATGGAATTTTATTATTTTTTTTAAATTCAGAAAGAAGAAATAATGAACTTTGTAAAGATGTATCATTATTTGAGATTTTAATAGTTTAAAGTGTCATACTCGACATACCAATAATTGAAAAGTTCAATTAGGGATAATCAAAATTTTTAAATACAATGGTATATCAATTAATACTTTTTCTTAAAGAAGATATGTAAATAAACAACTTTTGATAAAAAAAAATTAAAATTAAAAATTTTAATTTTCACTTTTCAATTTTAAAATTATAATTTTAAATTTTAAATTTTCTTAACAAAAGTTGTTTATTTACATATCCTTTTTAAGAAAAAGTACTGATTGATATACCGTTGTATTTGAAAATTTCGAATTATCCGTAGTTGAACTTTTGAATTTTTGATATATCGCGTATGACACTTTAAACTATCAAAATCACAAATAGTCATACATCTTTACAAAATTCATTATTTCTACTTTCTAAATTTGAAAAAATTATAAAATTCCATTAATATTGTACGAAATTAGAGCACTTTTAGTAAAACCCTAAAATTTGAGAACAAGTCGCCATATTTTTTAAACAATTGAAAGTATGAAAATTTTTGTTTTACGGAAGTTTCTTCTTTTTATGATCTTTACAAATATGTACTTTTTGATATACCATTCCATTTGATTTTACTGAGAAACGGGTATGTACCCCTCAAACTACCCCCCAAGGAGCGGTTTTAGGGGGTTGAAAATATTTTCCTGAAATTCTTTAGGGTCAATATAAATAATAAATTATTTATCCTAAAACTTTATCTTCAATAGTTTGCGCGTAAAACATTGCCGGACGCACTATTAGAGGACCCTGTATATACAAAATTTTAACTATTTCATTTTAAGCCCCCAAAAATAAATTTAATCAACACAATTTTTGGTTCTGGCGGAACGGGACATGTATAAAAACAATTTAATGATTCTTTAGGTAGGTACACATATCATATAGCATAACAGTAACAAGTATGTAATAGAATATTTTAAAATATACTTTTGTTTTCACTCTCTAAACTACAAGCGTTAAAATAGTTTATACATACCTACATAAATATATATCTACCTATATATACAATATGCACATTGAGTAGGTATATGATAATGTTATTAAATTTTCATCGTGTTCTTTGTTACAAAACTAACATTTACATAAAATGCGTGAAATGTAAAAATGCTCCAATCTCCACCCATCTGAAAAATGTGAATGCAATGTCGTAACAGTTTCACACGAACAGATTTGTAGTGTAATTTTTAAATTTTACTTAAGGGGGCAGGCCCCGTTGCAATGGCGTAGTTAGAAAAAAATTCGGGGGGGGGGGGGATATATACATCTGTGTTAAATTTTTGATGATATTTTGAACTGATGTTTCCTCAAAACATACATACGTTTTTTTAGAACTCTAAACATTTGGGGATAAAGGTTTTGTCCCCCCCCCTCCCCCGTTACTACGCCACTGACCAGTTGCGACTTCTAAAAAAAGCTATTTTTTAGGATTTTTTTTGGCCACGCATTAAAATAATTATTAACAAATGTTTTTCCATATGAAAGATATGTATTTACAGAAAATGTTGTGGCAAAATGTCTTATGGCAAAATATTAAAAAATAAGTGGGATACAGCAAATTTGGGAGGGGTAAAAAAAAAGTGTTTTGCCGTGATCACTGCTGCTCGTCACTGGATCATCAGAAATCAAAAAAAAAAACAAAGGGATCATTAGTTAATGACATAATGTTCCAGATGGACGAAGGGATTTGAAAAATTTGGAATTTCCACAAAATGGCGGATGTTGAAGTCAAATTTATTTATTTGACTAAAATTTCACTCGCATTTTTGGCTATAAAAACAAAAATAATCGTCCAAAATAAAAATCATTCGTCCATCCGGAGGACAATCTGAATAAGTCAGATCAATTTCAAATCGATCGGCAAAGCCGTTCTTTAGTTACAATGATCACCGACTTCGAAAACATGGTTTCGAGAAAAAGCGCACAGTTGCCGCTACCTGCCTATACTTGAATACATTAGAGATGGCTCCGTTCAAAGTTATATGTATATGTCCATAAATGATCGTCCGATTTGTCTGAAATTTTTAGTGAGTACTTTTGAAATATTCTACTTTGAGAAAATGCAATAAAAAAAATTCTAACTGGGTCTGCCCCCTTAAGTGTTAATCGCATTTTTAAATAAAATTAACGTAACATTAAGAGGGCTTTACAAGAATGTGATAAAGAGGGATATGAGAGGTGGGAGGGGGGGGGGGCGAAAATAACAAAAAATAACGTGTCGCAATTTATGGAGATCGAAACTTCAACTTTTATTTCTTTCGTTTAATATATTATCTGCTCACCAAAGAGCCCTGCGGGTTTCAGAAGATATAATAAAACAAATACAAAAATAAAATATTTTATCATTTCTAGCACTAATTATTTACAGTGGCGCATCCATGGAGAGGGTATAGGGGTCAGAACACCTACCTCCCATGTTGTCAATATAAATTATAAATTAATTATCTTAAAAATCAAGATAGATAAATGCATGAAAATTATATATATGTAATTACAAAAAATGCTCTCCTCCTCAATCCTCTTGACAAAAAAACTCTGGGTGTGTATGTGAATAAACTATGACCCTAATTAACCCTCATAAATATGAAAAAATAATAATCATATAAATTTTGCCATCAAAGATCACATATATTTGCATGTATTAAAACTGATTCGTGTGAACCGTGCTCTAATACTGTTTTGTTGTTACAGAATACCTTGCGGCCACAGTCGTCGGCAGTGGTCGAACCCAGGATGGCGCAACTGGAGACGCTGGAGGCCAAGGCAAGTCACGACAAACGACGGGTTACTCGTCTATACTCGCGTTCAAATCTCCGTACTGTTGCCGTACAAAATCGGTTATACATCGCGATTAGATCTGGATTTTTTAATGTTTTTAGTTTCTATAATAACTAATGCAAATTTGGTAATGTTATGCATTCGTGTTTATATCTTGAGGCTTTCGCGGGGGCCGTTAAATAAATGTACGTTTGAAAGTAATCGATCAATCAGACCTATTTATATTTTATAAATCGCGATTAAAACAAATAATTTAAATAATATGAATAATACGGTATGAATAGTGATTTATGTCTACCTAATTCTAAAATTAAATTGATAGAAGATAGGTATCAATAGAATTGTATAGAAGCCTCGGGGTTACATGTCTAGACATTCGTTATAATTTCTATAATAATTTGATGGTTAATATATTACATATACTTGAAGATCTATTTATATACAATATTTTCCTGTATTCTAAACAAAGAAATATACTAGCGCATTGGATTCGGTGTTACCCGGGAGTATACAATTTAAACATAAAGTAGAAAATATCTGTAAATTACTTCTATATATAGTTATTTCCAGGTTAACAAATATCTAAATTTTAATTTTATATTATAATTTTTTTTTATTTGTTAGCTAACAAGCACTTTGAGTGGGGCACTAAATTTATATGATTAGGTTTAGCACACGTACGATAATATAACAACAGTATTAACACAGGTGTATATACCTACTATTGAAGTACCACAGTTCTAAATACTAAAACTAATCTCACATAACTAATACCTCGTTGAAAGTGTTTTTAAGTTAACAAATGTTATTCAATTTTTATAATACTGGGCACTATTACTATATTTGAATTGTTTAACTAAAATAATGTAAGAGCTTTAAGGTATTTCTCAGAAAAACAAAAAAATTCATGAATTTCAAATTTTATTAATAACTATAAAAAAATTATTACACTTTCTGTGAGCAAAGATATATGAACCATTCCACGTCAACCGGGACAGTTTTTGACCTCATGTTTTCTGATTTGGCTATAATTTTTTTTACAGCTTCTTTGGACCCAATTTGTATGTCAAACTATTTTGATTTTATTTTTATCACCCCTAGTTTAGAAGTTACAAGGGGTTGAAATTTTGGAAAAACGGCAAAAAATCGAAAACATGCTCTCCTTTAACTGCTTATATCTCCGGTTCTATTCATCCTACAGACTTTAACAAAAAAAACATTTTGAAGCTCTTGAATGTCACTTTAATAACGTATTTATTTTATTGTTATAAACAATTTAATTTATTTGTTATAAACAATTATATAATTTAAACGTGGTTTTCAAGGCGAGAACACGCTTTGAAAATTTTGAAAAAAATATCAGCGTATTCCTTGATCAATTCTCTACAAAACTGCTGAGTTACAGAATGGAACTCCGATAGGAATTGTGTCAAAAAAAGTGATTTGTACGAAAAACCGCGCGCGCGCGCATATCCGCACGGCTTGTGTCGTGGTATTGCTCAGTAAAGGAAGAATTTTGTCATGGTCATGGTTGATTATTATAGATTTTGGTGCGGAGAATTCGATAAAAATACCTAGGACTGCCGAACAGTGGTGCAACACCCTTAAAAATAGGGTTGAAGGGGTAAAACCACGTTTCCAAGTGATTTGCAATTTATCTCTAAATCCAAAGCGACAACGGGATATTTTTATGGTTGATATTTATTGGGGGCACTAAAACAAATCGCATATACTTAGTTTAAGCAAAAATTACCTTTTAGTATAGATTTAAAATAGATAAAAATGCTTCTTTTTGGTCAAAATAGTTAAAAATTAATACATTTGGTTAAAATCATCCAAATGAATCGTAATTGATCTCAAATTGTTCCTAAAGTACCAAAAAAATAATGATCAAAAAATATTAATAGTTTAACCAATAAAAATCACTAATGTTTAATGGTAAATGATGTAAATTTTTAGAAAACTGCCTTTTTAGTAAAAATTTAATAAAAACATTAGAGTTGAATATTTGTTAGTAAAACCATCGTGAATATCTTCTTTTTGTATGTAAAAAACAAATTGAGTCCCTCTTAGTAAGTATTCAACCACTAGAACAGAAGCAATTGCACTTTAATATTCACCAAATTTTTGTTGTATACATTTTTTTCAAATTCAATTAAATATAATTATTGAGGGTAATGTTTGGTCAAACTCAGTATACATGGTCTCAATCAATTTGTTTTAGTGCCCCCAATAAATATCAACCATAAAAATATCCCGTTGTCGCTTTGGATTTAGAGATAAATTGCAAATCACTTGGAAACGTGGTTTTACCCCTTCAACCCTATTTTTAAGAGTGTTGCACCACTGTTCGGCAGTCCTAGGTATTTTTATCGAATTCTCCGCACCAAAATCTATAATAATCAACCATGACCTTGACAAAATTCTTCCTTTACTGAGCAATACCACGACACAAGCCGTGCGGATATGCGCGCGCGCGCGGTTTTTCGTACAAATCACTTTTTTTGACACAATTCCTATCGGAGTTCCATTCTGTAACTCAGCAGTTTTGTAGAGAATTGATCAAGGAATACGTTGATATTTTTTTCAAAATTTTCAAAGCGTGTTCTCGCCTTGAAAACCACGTTTAAATTATATAATTGTTTATAACAAATAAATTAAATTGTTTATAACAATAATATAAATACGTTATTAAAGTGACATTCAAGAGCTTCAAAATGTTTTTTTTGTTGAAGTCTGTAGGATGAATAGAACCGGAGATATAAGCAGTTAAAGGAGAGCATGTTTTCGATTTTTTGCCGTTTTTCCGAAATTTCAACCCCTTGTAACTTCTAAACTAAGGGTGATAAAAATAAAATAAAAATAGTTTGACATACAAATTGGGTCCAAAGAAGCTGTAAAAAAAATTATAGCCAAATCAGAAAACATGAGGTCAAAAACTGTCCCGCTTGACGTGGAATGTCTCATACGTAGGTAGTCATTTTAAACATTGCGAGCATAATTCCTATATATTCTTACTATACTCTATTTCATTTAAGTTTGCAGTGGTTGCTGGGTGATTTGACCGTACGGATCACGACTCGTACGGTCAAATCACCTGGCAACCACTGCAAACTTAAATGAAATAGAATATAGTAATGTTTTCATTGATTTTATTTTGACGATAACTAAACAAATGACGAATCATTTCAAGATTTTAATGGAGCTTCTTATAATTATTTTTTAGTTATTCATACATTTTTTTATTTTCGTTTTTATTTTCTTTCACGAATCGCGTAATATTTCTCCTTTTCTGTCATGTAGTCAACCATGATGCTCGTCGATAAATACCTTAATAAATGTATACATTACATAACTGACAACATGTTCTATATAAAAATAAATGCATATAACCAACATAAAAATAATAGTTATATTTTATATTTTCAATTTGTTATAGTGCCAATATATTAATAAATTATCCACAGCAATGATGACCGTTAGAAGCCAACAGGCAAAATAGATTGTTCTATAGCCGACTACATTTCAATTAAAATACCAGTTTGGTATCTTATTTTAAAATACTGGCCGCTGTTAAGAGCTTTTTTTAAATCGCCAAGTTGTTATTCATTCTCAATTTTAACGAATTACTGAAACAACAATTTATTTAATTAATTGTGACATTATTTAGATATATTTGATGGGATGTTATTTTTGTATTGTAATTATTTCCAAACAATATAAAAATGACCTCATCCATGATCAAAATAAGCTATTTTACTGTAGTATATACAAGCTGTGGTAATATTATAAGACCTGGCATTTATTTCAATAATTTTTGTTTGAATAAGATATGTTTCCATGTGAAGAGGATTCAAATTTACATATACCTTCGCTCGCTTCATGCGTTCGATGGTAACTTAAAAAAATTGAATAGTAGATACATATTTATTTCATAGAACAATAAAGAATGTTGTTTTGAATAACTTTTGTATCTAACAATTTTTTCTTATAGTAATACTTTAAGCGAAAATTGACAATTCAGATATTTCGACAAAAACTTGTATGCTTGTAATTTTTTGTGCTCATCATATTATTAGCAAGTATTCCCATGAATATTTCACCAATCATTAAATAAATGAGTTCAAGCAGTAGCTATAAAACATAATCTTTATTGGCTTCATTAATGGTCTTGTAATCATGAGAAATCCTGCTATGAACAATTTGTTGTTAGTTACCTTAAATTAACTTTAATTACTAAAGTTTATTCAGTGCTCTTATTTGAACTTATGGACATAATGCGCGTCTTTCTACTTTCTTTTCTTAAATTTATTCAATAATAAATATACTTAATCAGGCTTGGATTAAGGTGTTTGATTGTAATGGTATTTAAAATAATAAATTAATAATTTAGAAATAATTCACAGTTAACCTTCCTAAACTAATGAAAGTATATTTAAAAAAATCCCCGACTAAACTTCAAAAACGATAAAATTAATGACAAAAAAAACTATTTTATGTTTAGCTATAGATTATAACGATATTTATTTTGACTATTATTTTATTATTTTCCTGTTTACGATTTGAGGGAAGTGGAGGAAGCTTTACCACTAATTGGAACCAGATATTCTCCAGAAAATGATAAATATTAGTGACATTCCCCCTCAAACCCGCTAAACCGGAAAAGTAAAATAAATATAAATATATATTATAAAAATTATTTTATCATTTTTGGCGCACCTGTAAAACGAGGCGTATTTATTTCTTTTAATTCTAATGTAGTCAGACTCTGCCAGATTAATCAAATATTAGGGACGTTGGATTAACTTATAATAGTAACAATAAGTACTACTTGACGTTAACCAAAATGGTGTAAACGGACATTAAAATCTAGATTGTAGTGATTTCATGGTGAAAATCACATCCCCTTTAAGATATAAATCAACTTTCCGCCCCATTAATTTAAAATTCAAATAGTTTATGACAATACCACTTCACTATCAGATTTATATCTATGAATTATATAATAAATTTAAAATACACACAAAACTATATCTTTTATGCTGTAGTAGTACCATAACAAAATTTCAATTATATCAGTCCTACTTTATTTAAGTACAACATATGACTTAAATTAAGTCACTTTGTTAATAGAATATTTACGATACGTTGTACACAAAAGCGTCAAAAAAGCTTCCATATACACATATATATATACACGGGGCGAACAAAGCGTTAATCCGGTATTACATGCGTAAAAATGATGCTTCAGTCGACAGATGTGAGGGTTAAACAATGAAACCCCCCCTTTCTTTGTTTTCTTTTGAAGGGTTGACTTCATAGGTCATTGAATTTAATACATGTCACGGAATTCTCGAATTGATGAATCGCAGCACCGTGGAGTAGTATTGTATATATTTAAATTACATTTGATGTATATAATTAAACCAGTGGCGTAGAAATAATTTAACAATAGACTGTTCTGTTGCAGAATTAAAATTAAATTTGGGCAGTAGGTAGGTTCGATTCAAATATGCATAATGAGTTAGTAATACACAATATCATTCAAATTTTGACTTAATCAGTGCTATAGAAATAATATTAGATGAGGGGCGTACTGACCATTATAGGAATCGTTATTGTTTATATAAATACACTTTTTTAATTATATATGGAACTGGTTTATACAACTTTTTTATTACTACTATAAAAAAAGTTTTATTTGTTTAAATAATAAATATTTTGTAATTTCAGATGGCTAGTATAGAAGTGTCTCTGTCGACAACTCCTCGGCGAAGAAAGAGCACTGCGCGCCTGACTGCTCTTCGGAATGGAGCGGCAAGTCCTCGAGACTCGGACATTATTCGGCAAGTTCTTAAAGACAAGGAGAATGTCTTACAAACAACGTAAGTCAACTATTGTACTTCTTTCAAATAAGGGTCATTAATTGGCGGACCACGGTCGGTACCGGACTCTTAAAAAAATTTTATGGACCATCATAAATCAATAAAGTAAAACCTCACTGTATAGTCTTAAAACAGAGCATCCTAATTTTTTTTTGTGACACACTGAATTTATATTTATGTACTAATTCTTATACCTATACTTAATCTTTATACGTTACGGGTCGTTGACTATATGCATGAATTATAGCAAGGGTGAGGGACCTTTACGTATTTTAAGGTCATTTTTCGTGATAGATAAACGTATAGGTCTATATCATGCTTTTCTTTTATGTATATATTATAAACTAAAATTTTATAAAAAAAATTGTTTAAAAATTTATATTCGTTCTTATTTATTAATCCTTGCTAGAAATACAGTAGCAATTGGTTTGAACAAGTAAAATAAATTTTGATATTATTTTATACACTCTATCAACTGAAAAATTACGAATGTGTTATTTTGTAATTAGTAGCAGGGGAGAAGGAGGTGCTCTGTGGCATGGTAAAGGTAAATTTTTGAAAATTATATATTAATAATAAATCAAAATAATTTCATTGAACAAACAAGTTGTTCAAATTTTAACGTGTCATCGGAGGTCGGAGGGGGGGGGGGGCATAACGAATATTTCGTCTCGGACTGCAACCTTCTTTGGACCACTACTGGTTTTAAAAATATACGGAATAAACATGATGACTAATTTAAAAAAAAAACTATTCTATGATGATCTTACGTGTCTCCTATTTCCAAAAAAAAAACTTATTTCTGCAGAAAATAAAGTTTTAATCACAAAAATTGACTCTTTTAAAACTAATTTTGAATTTGACGCCAAAACACTCGCAGGTTACATTTCAGAGTTGTGACGTCACACTCCTTGTCAACAATAATGAAACATTCAGAGTTAGACAATAATTTAATTATTTTGTGTGTTAAAAATGAATTCCAAAGTATATAAGTTCTTAAATAAGGTATGTACCTAATAATCTTGTAAGAGGAATTGATAATTGTCTAAAATAAAAGTCAATCACTTTTAACGTACACTGATGCGTGACGTCATTCGGTTCGATTGGTGATCCATTTAACATGGTGAATTGCTATATTTTGCATTTTTATTTTAGCAAAAATTATATTAATCTCGCTTTTAATATAAAAATATAGTATATTGTGTAGCAAGGGTTGAAACAAGACGATTTCTGACTAGGGCGAGAGTTGACTGCCCGAGCGAAGCGAGGGCTGTCATCGCCCTGGTCTGAAATCGTCTTTGTTTCATCCCGTGTCACACACGCTATTTTTCATATCACATGCATTGAAACAACGAGTTTTGATTTCTGTAGCCAGTCGAAGTAAGACTATTTCAGACAAATAGCGCAGTAATATCTTATACTATTTTAATAATAGAATTATTCAGAAATAAGATTCGCTTTTGTTTATTACAAATGCGATTCTGACAGATTTAAAATTAATGAATTTGCTAGTCAGAATTGCTCGGTACAATCGCATTGGTCTGAAATTGTCTTGTTTCGACTGTCAAAACAGGGTTCAAAACTAGTTGTTTCTATGCATGTGATATGAAAAATATATTTTTTATAATCTTTTAACATACTTCATTATTTAAAATCGTAATTTCAATTGTTACTGGAATCATACCTATTGGGAATACAATTATAACAGAAATTGCTCTAACTTGGGACAGTTGTGCTGTATTTATAATATCGATGCGTAATGAATAAGTTTATTTCTAATACGGATACTAAATAAAAATAATTGAGGACTCCTGATTTTAACTTTATTTTTGAAAGTTTTACTACTAGATACTGCAGAAATTATCCCTTCCAAGTTTACTATCTTAAAGAGATTTTGTACTGACTTTCAAATATAAAATTTCAAACAATTAAAATTCAAGACATTTATTTCAAACAATTAATCACACACTAAACAACTAACATGCAAACAATCTTCTCAATAATTAAAAGTTAAAGGTCGTATATCGCGGATAATATTTTTCAATTTAAATTTTAATATACATATTACATACATATATAGGACCAACATTTTCTAAAGCATCGTTAACGCCACAGCTCTAATTAAAAAAAACTTGTATGTGTATGCTTAATTAGAATTGTTCGTGTATATTTATAAGAAACGTGTACAGTAATAATTGAGCAAGACATCGACTAATTATAAAAATATTAATTATAGGTTGAAGTCGCATATCGACACCACTGAACGGCAGAAGATCGAGGAGCGACTGACACGCGTCAGACAAGATATAGACAACAAGAGACTGGCGATTAAGAACCTCAAGATGGCTTTGGAACGACTAGATGTCTCAGCAGAGTGAGTGTTTGCAATTTATAATCATAAATAATATATGTATGTAATGACAGATATGCCCTCGGCAAGGACCTTATTTCTTATTAAATATTTGTATTGCTTATTGTATTTCCGGGTCGGCGCTTCCTAAAAGGACATTTTTCCACGCGCCCCCTAGGGGTTTCTTTCGCCACCCCTTAACAATACATCTGTATACAAATTTTTCGTTACTGGATCTTCTAAAGGTTGCAGTTTTGTAGAATAATTAATATAACTAGCATTTTTTAAATATATCTGAAGGTTGGCTTAGACTGGGACAAACACTTGGCAATTCAGTATTGGGCCAAGCTTGGGCCCATCGTCAAAGCTGAGCATTTCGTTTATAGGTAATGGTGCCACGAGACTTTCTTATACGTAACAGGTACTGATGTGTATAGTTTACGTGTAGCTATACTTATACAAAACATTTTTTCTAGAAAAAATATATAAATAATAATAAAACAATTATATAACTACAGAAAAGAACGTTCTCTACAACTTTTTCTTTTAAACATTTTTACGTATACGTACCGTTTCAACATTAATTAGACTATATAATGAATATTTTAAGATCAATATAAGTTTTTATTAGGTTACAGAGTTCAATGTCACCAAACATAAGTATTATAGGATTCGAATTGATTGAAAATATTTGACCATATTATTTTGAGGACAATAATGAGACTACATATTTTAACATACATTTTTATCTGTCAAACCTTTTACCACTAGCTATATATTAAATTAATTTGACAATCATTTACATTACAACTAACTACCTACCTATTGTATACTACAATAGTATACAGGATGGTTTACAATGAATAAAACATAAACAGACTGAAACAGTTTATCGAGGATTTTAATTTGAGAAAAATACTTTATATGAACATGTGTCCGGAAATTTTTTGTGAGGAAGCTATAGGCCCATAAAAGATTATTAGTTTTTATATAACATATGGAGTAATTGTGATAAAAATACGAAATTTGATAATCTGTTTGATATGAATGAGTGATATCGATTTTAGTATCGACCAATGATTTTTAGCACAGGTGTATATACTATATAGATAACGATTTAATGGCACGATTACCCCATACACCCCTGGGCTAAATAATTTTTGGTTAATTCTGAAAATCGATATCACTCATGCATTAATACTAAACCGACTATACAATTTTATAACTGTATCACAATGAGTTCTCAAGGTATTAAATAAAGTTTGGACGACTGTAGCTCCTTCTAGAAGAATTTCCGGATACATGTTCATAATGAAGTTTTTGAATAACTATCATCTTCGATCCAATGTTATTTTTTTTATACTCGTTGTAAATCAACCTGTATATTATGAATTACATACATCGATAAGTTGATTGCCCTTTGGGTGATCTCATATTATCTCAATATTTTATACGAGTGACATTGTTCGTGCGTTCTGTGTCAAGCTACATTCTCTGTTTCTGTCTCGTTATTCGGATTATACAGGGTGTCCCATTTTAATCTATCACCCCCCTATTTTTTTTTATCTATCAATTAAATCAAAAAATGCTTCAAATAAAAGTTGTTTGGTTTTGAGGGGGACCCAAAATGGCGTTATTAATTTTTTATTTTTTGGACGTCTTCATGGTCAAATAGGACCAACTTTTTTTTTTCAAATGGAAACCTATATTTTTTATTACAATATCTTATTGTTTGGAAAAAAAACAAGTAGCTTTTGTTTCAAAAAAATTTTTGTATGACTTCATTTTTTTTTTTAATATTAAACAAAATTTTTTTTAGATTTTAGAATTTTACTAATTTTTTACTCGAAACCCATTAACTTTAGAGGAAAAATGTAAAAAACAAAAAATGTTTATTTTAATCTGATATAACTAGGAAAATTATATCAGGATTTTTTGTTAACTTTTGCTCTTCAAAATATTAAAGCAAATAAAAAATAAAATAAAAAATCTGAAATAATTTTCTTAGTTATATCATATTAAAATAAACATTTTTTGTTTTTTACACTTTTCCTCTAAAGTTAATGGGTTTCGAGTAAAAAATTAGTAAAATTCTAAAATCTAAAATTATTTTATTGAATATTAAAAAAAATGAAGTCATACAAAAACTTTTTTGAAACAAAAGCTACTTGTTTTTTTCCAAACAATAAGATATTGTAATAAAAAATATAGGTTTCCATTTGAAAAAAAAAAGTTGGGCCTATTTGACCATGAAGACGCCCAAAAAATAAAAAAATAATAACGCAATTTTGGGTCCCCCTCAAAACCAAACAACTTTTATTTGAAGCTTTTTTTGATTTAATTGATAGATAAAAAAATTAGGGGGGTGATAGATTAAAATGGGACACCCTGTATATAGCTATCAGTATTTGTTGTGGCAACTCGAATTTTTGCCAGAGCACCATGTTTGATATTATTAATATCAGTGACTCAGATTACAAATATTTTTTGTTATGAAATTATAAAACTTGTTAGTTTAGATTTATTGGATATAAATAACTGTTATTAGTTCTATTTTGTTTATCGTTTTAAATTATTGTTGTAAAACTATAAATATATTTATAAAAAATAGTGTACCGGTCTTTTTATAAATGTTGAATGTCTGATATTATAAATATGGCTACAATTTGTTAGCTTACAAGAATTTTGAACGAGAAATCAAACTTATGTATATGACAGTTCCACAACGTTTATTGCTATTTAAGCGCATGGCAGTCGCATTTTTATTTCTAAATGATTTCAGATTAATCATATTAATTTACTTCTAGTTATTTTTTTAATACGTTTTTACTTTCAGTGATATTGACGCGAGAATCCAGCAGGCAGAGCTTGAGTACAAGCTCGGTCGCGAGGAACTAAACGCTTTGAGCTTGGTCGAAGAAGCTCGCGCTCTAACGATAAGGCTAGAAGATACTTCACCAAATCACAGACGACCTACCACATTATATAGGTTAGTTAAAACGCCAATCTTATTAACTATTCTCCCTAATATTACGTCACAAAATCACCCATTTCTCCCTAATTTAATTTCTTAAGGGGGTTAGCAAGTCTAGCGCCTCTGAAAATACTCAATATTTGAGAATTTACTGTGGTCAAATGAAACAACGAATTAATGCAAAATTAACACAGCTGTTTAATTACTATTTAAAGTACATTTTAAATTATTTTTCAGATTTTTATGAATGAAAATTATTAAATTATTAATCTCTGGCTGATGGTACGTTTCATTGACACCTTCCGTACTTGCTTTTAGCCAAATGGTCAGATATGGAACAATTTTACAAAGTGACTTTAGTTTTTGAAACTATCCTCTATGGAACTTTGGTTGGAAACAAAAAATCCTGTAGATTTTTATAGCCAATGAAAATTACAGTTCAAATAAAGCTTAAATTTTAGAGTATAAACATACCTATAATTATTGAAATATATAACTCTGAGGTGTAAAAGTGGTACATTCCATAGAGGATAGTTTCAAAAACTAAAGTCACTCTGTAAAATTGTTCCAGATTTGACCATTTGGCTAAAAGCAAGTACGGAAGGTGTCAACTCCAAATTTTGATGAAAACCTACCATCGACCAGAGATTAATAATTCTCATTCGTTAAATAAATTAAAATTTACTTTAAATAGTGATTAAACAGCTGTGTTAATTTAGCTTTAATTCGTTGTTTCATTTGACCACAGTAAATTCCCAAATATTGAGTATTTTCAGAGGCGCTAGACTTGCTAACCCCCTTAATTCATATTATTATTATTTTTTTAAATCATAACTTACAATCAGAATTCTTGATCAATATAAACAAGATTTACATTGATAAATGGTTTCACTACTTTTTAAACAAGATATTCTTAAAGATGTACCTGGTAATTACACTAATTAAAAATGTAAGTTCTTAATTAGAGCCCTGGCCAAAAAAAAAACAATCATTAGATTATGAGATCAAATTCGTTAAAAATAACAGTATCTTAAGTTCGCACAGTGCACGAAATCTAGAAGAATTTATTCGACTTTTATGTAAATAGCTTGCATGTATGTATGTTTATTTATAATTTATTATAACGATATACAAATAATACAATGTCACAAAAAAAACAATTAACCTAGAATTTATTCTTCTTCTTCTTCATTCATAGAACGGAATTTGTGTCTGGAACAATATGTGTATCGTTTTCTAGGTAATGTTCGACATAAAGTCATATTGTTTTAGTTAATTACAAACACGATTTTATTTTTTGTTGTGTTTATATATTCAATATATATTCCCAGTTCACACTATATACTTACATTTTCGTGACAGATAACTAGAGCAGTGCATCTCAAAAGTGAAAACTTTTACTGGATTATAGACACATCAAAATAATCAGAATAGAAAAGCAATATATAAAGCTCTGCAATTATATAGTAAAAATGTAGGTACAAATAAAAACATTATTTGGTATTATAAAGAATTTACTCTCGAGCAAAAGCTAAGCTAATGCTATATGCAGGGTATTAAATATAAATGACAGCTAAATAACAGTTCTAATCAATTGAATGGTATACACTCAAATCTCTAAACAACGACCATCCTATTAACGTACGCTCCGAGAAACGACTGGCCAACCGCTCCATGTAACGACTTTCCCTTATCCCTACCACAATACTACCGTGACTGCTATATTTCTGCGCGAAATTTAAATTCACCAATTAACGTTAAAATCGGCACGGTAATGGGTGCCCCTCTAGCCTACGTTGTTAGGAGATTCTGAATTACCGATGCCAACGTTGTTCGGAGCGACGAGTGTATATGAGTCAGTTTTACGCATGCGCGTTAAGTAACAGCAATATAAAAGTCGAGGTGACAAGTATACACCATAAAAATTATAGATTTTATATTGCTATACATTTATTATTTGTTACCACTTCGCAGATAGTGTTAGCTAGCCTTTTCTCCAGAGCAAATTCTTTATAATATCCGGCAATAGCTGCACATTGTGTGTTAATATTGTGTGTAAAATTTTGTTAAAAATATGAAGATATCTAGAAATATAACCCATATATGTAAACAAAGACAATTATAGATCCAGAATACGCTCCACATATCAATTTTGCGAGACTTGATTTTCGATGGCTATGATATTTTAATAATTGAATTCTCTACTTACCTTCAGATATAAAACGGTAGATACTACAGTTTATAAAAAAATTGTATTTTTTTGCTTGTATTACACTTTTTAATTGGAAAGTATTAGTGAATTCTTGTTATACACATTTTAATCCTTTAATTTTTTTTATTAGTGTATAAAGGAATTTTTTTTTTTAAATGCAGTGTTTTGTTTGGAATTTAATGTAAGAAATATGAAATCAAATAGATTAATTCAAGTCGTTATTATACATAAATGACCCCATTACACATCTGCATTTGCGTTCAATCTTCATTAGTTAAATGATTTATCAGTTATACATAAATGAAACATTTACACGGCATAGTAATTATTGTACCATACGAACTTTGCATAGATTATTTATTAATGCATTATAGAACTTCAGTAATTAACGAATCATACAAATCAAATCGTTAATTTAATATAAGAAAAAAAAATTAATTTATAAAGGAGACATATAAAAAATGAAACTAATTGAAATAATTAATTTTATCGCCACATATAATTATTGTCATTTCCTATAATTGCATATAAAAGTTAAACACAAGATTTATTATTGCGTAGAAAATTTGTCCCTTATATGTTAAAATAACCACTAATTGGCAAAGAGAGAAAAGTAATAGGAAAAAATCCTCTTAAAAAAACAAAGATAGGTAGTTGTTTCATGTTTCTCATGTAATTATATATACAGTCTGTTGATAAAGTAAGGAACAAAATTCATAACTGCGTCATTTAATGTTTTCAAGCAAAACGCTCGGACACGTCGATTAGTATTTTTAGTTGCGGATTTTTTGACATAAGAAAATTGTATACAGGGTGTCTCAAGAAGAACATACGCAGTCATTATTGATTTTTTTAAATGGAACACCCTATATATTATACCATTTTTGAATTATACGATAAATTCTGAACACTTTTTGTACAGCATACCATATCTCTAAAATCAGCGGTTTATGGAATAATGACGTTTGAAATGTGTCTCAAGATGAATATATGCAGTCATCATTGATTTTTTTTAATGGAACATTCTATATATTATACCATTTTTTAATTGTACAGTAAATTCTGAGCACTTTTTGTTCAACTTACCACAGCTCTAAAATCAGTGGTTTTTGAAATAATTTTATTTCTTTTGTATATTTTATTATTAAAGTTCATTAATTTTTTATTTATTTATAACATTTTTAACGTCATGATTCCAAAAACCACTGATTTTAGAGCTGTGGTATGCTGTTCAAAAAGTGTTCAGAATTTATCGTGTAATTCAAAAATTGTATAATATATAGGATGTTCCATTTAAAAAAATCAATAATGACTGCGTATGTTCTTCTTGAGACACCCTGTATACAATTTTCTTATGTCAAAAAATCCGCAACTAAAAATACTAATCGACGTGTCCGAGCGTTTTGCTTGAAAACATTAAATGACGCAGTTATGAATTTTGTTCCTTACTTTATCAACACACTGTATAGTGTAATCTCTCTACTACAAAATCTGAATATTTTTAATTTTGTCTTTTTGACAGAGCAATTATACTTATAATACACAGCTTAAAAATATAAACACCCTTTTCTCCTTTAAAAGGTTTGAACATCCGAAGAGTTTAAGGATTTGGTCTGGGTGTTTATGAGTAAGTCACTCATGCGGTGTTTACACTGAAAAAACAAAACAGAAACATCGTGTCTTTTTAAAGACAAGTATTTTAATACTTCGTATTTAAAAATGTATAGGGTTTATTGTTTTTTTTGTAAAAAAAACCCGTGTTTTGTTTTCTCGGTGTAAACACCGCATCAAAAGTTAACTCTCTCTTTGGTGGGTGATATAAACTATCTTATTCGAAAATCGAGTCTTCACAAAAAAAGAGACAGAACGTAGTTTGAGTCTTCATATACTTGTTTTTATTTAAACATGCGTGTAAAAATGATATGTAGAGTATTGTTTGGGTTATACCTATATTATATATCTTCACTTATGTGAACCAAACATTACACATTATGTTAATACAGAATATACGCGGTCCATGTCTCTATGTCTATGATATAAACCCACTTTTTTATTATACGACTAACGGACGATTCAAATATTATGTGGAGGGCAGGGGGTCCAGGAAACAATTAAAATGTTATTAATGCTCTTTAATTATTTTTCTATACTCTATCATATTACTAAAATATAAATCATATATATATATAAAATTCCAAACAATAGACACAAAAAATACCATACATTTTACCAACTCTAATATTGTGAAATTCAAAACCGTCGCAGAAGGGTTAAGATTTATTTGCATTTCATACATACATTAACGTGTGTATTTATCATTATCACCACTATTCTGTTCACAGTTGCTGCACGAGTTTAGGGCGCACCACGCTGCACGGGGTCGCGGTCACGTGTGACCCCAAGAGCCCTCGATTTGGGGTCAACATCCCGACCCCAAACGGAAACAGCAACTGCAGCGCGCTCTACATAGACTGGGCACTCGAGGAGACGGGACTTTGTAAAGGGGACAGGTTAGTTTGTTATTTGTTGATTTGTGTGCGGCATTAATCATAATACGGGGGAACAAAAAAGTATACTTTTGTTTTGTTTCCGAGGCCCGAATAGACTCTTGATATATCCAAACATTCAGGATATTTTAATAAGGTTTTGGAGTTTTTTACAGAAATAATTTTTGTTGAATAAGATGTTTCGATAAGCAAAAAAAGATTAAAATACATTGGTTTGAAAATTAAATAAATAGAAGTAAAAGTAAAAAACATCTGCCAAGTAAATGCACAGTGCTTCCTCGTACTAAATTCATTAAAGGTAGTTAATTATTGAACAATTTAAATAAAAACCGATAAAGTATACAGATGTATTCAGCCTGTCAATGGTTAACCATTTCATTTTCATACAATTTTAATAAAAAATATTAATTTGACATTTTTCTTTATACGATCCTCGTAATTATGTCGTATATTTTTAATTTTTTGACATTTTCAATCAAAATCATTATTTTTCTGCTATACAAATGTCAAAATGACATTTAAAACGTCAAAATGACATTAATATGTCAAAGTAAATAGCAATGACGATTTTTATAAACCAAATTGAGATAAATCTTTGTAAGCGAATATTTTACAACAAACATAGGTGGACCCAGCGTTGTAAATAATGCATTATTTTCGTAATGGCATTACCAAAAGTAATGCATTATCTCGCAATGCGCATTATGGATTGCGAGATAATGCATAATGCGCATTATTTTCGTAATAGCATTACCAAAAGTAATGCATTATCTCGCAGTGCATAGCGCGCATTGCGAGATAATGCATTACTTTTGGTAATGTCATTACGAAAATAATGCATTATTTACAACGCTGGGTGGACCTATATTATAGAAAATTGAATGCTCTACAAAAAAGGTTCTATAAAATTTTCACGTAATTTGTGTCTTTCTTGAGATATCTTCAAATCAAAAAATAAATATTTTGGGATGTCACCCCTCCCCCTTACACATGATTTTAATGGGGCCGTCTTTAAACTAGACTTAACCAACCAACCAAGTTTCATTAATATCGGTTCAGTGGTTCATGAGTTATGCGTGTGACAAGAATTGGGGGACAGATATACAGACAGACAGACATGGAACAAAAAGTGTTTGTCTTGACCTGAAACGGATAGATCCGGTAAAAATTTTAAAATCGGAAAACAAATATTTTTTCTCATTTTAAAACGATCACAAAGCTTCTCGTATCTTCGATATTGCGAGGAAGCAAAATTAGTATTGATCTTTTTGGTTGGTTGTTTTGTAATGTTCGTTTTGGATTCTAAAATGATATTTAGTATACTTTTCCAAGATGTATCTTTTAGTTTTCAAGTTTACACTGAATAGAAAAATATACATCTTTCCAGATAAGTTTCAGATAGAGTTCAGCAATCATTTTTCCTACGATTGTATTTTAAGAAAACAATAATAGTTCTAATGAAGGGACATATTTAAATGATCATTTCCGATACACAAAACCTTGATTATCTCAAAAAATAAAACTCTTACGAAAAAAGATTGCCAGACCTGTATATAAATATGTTCATAAAATCACCGTAATGATACTTAAATTGAAATGACTAATTGAAACGGAGTTCTGGTGTATTGCGGTTTTTACGGTCAAATAAAACTTTAGATCCTTATTATCTGACTGTAAAAATAATTGATGTCAGTGTAAAATGGAAAAGGAAATTATATTTATTTCTAAAAATAAGGTTTTACTATTTATACGGTTTACGTTAATTGTTTGAGAACAGGAAGACGAGATGCATATGCAAATTATTTGATCTTTATCAACGTATATTTTAAGATTCTTAAAATGAATATTCAGTGTTATAATTTTTATTTACATTATTTTTATTGAATAATGATTGATTAAATAATTATACACTTATTTAACTTTTTTCCACTCAATACGTTATTATCATTATATGTAATTACATTTGACATCCGTACAATTTAATGTTTTGTAGATAACGTTATTTATAGAGTAGTCATTAACTTTTTTGTATTCATATTTATGTCTCGGATTTCCATTTTGTGTATACTAATAAAATTTATATCTAAAATAAAAAGAGGTTACTTATCTTTGCTTCTATTTAACCTTTTAGTACATATATTTTAAAATTTTATCTGTAAAATATTTCATATTCGTCATTTTTGTTCAAAATGGTATCAAAAAATATTGTAAAAAAAATAATTTTCGGTCTAGAATACATAAGAAGGGATTGATCGGACATTCCGTTTATTATGAAGATACAGTGTGTTCACAAAATCATAGTATAACGAAACATAAGGCCATTCGATGGGGGTGTTCTGGAGCTTGTTTTATTAGGAAGCTTCCAGGTTTACATGTTGATTTGTTCTAACTGTTTATTGTTAAAGTATCAATTCTTATAAACAATTATTTCTTTGACTATCAATTTTTAGTAATATAATACATATTTTTTTATACTAACAATTAATACAACCTTCTGCGATAACGAATCTTAGTCTTTGGGTATAAGCTACATCGATTTGGACATACATACATATTTTCGATCAACAAAAAGCACTATTTTATGAGCCCTGAATATGTCAGATAAATTATGTTTTAACAAAAAAAAAAAAACTTTTTGAGACCATTAACTTTCGACCCGTTGCATTCAAGGATATGACTTTTAGGACACTTTTGTAGATAATTAAATGATCTACTTGGCTAAATCAGAAATGGAAGGCCAAAAAAAATGATCTACAAAAAATCGTTTCCTATGTTATTTAAATGAAAAATGAAGAATGAGATCCCCTCTTACGACTTACGACACATCTTAAAATTGAGCCATAGGATATTCTTTGCACGGGTTTATTTTTAGGTCACAAACTAATATAACTAAAACGAAACGACCGCGCTTTTGGTCATTTAAAATAAGATTTTGAAAAAATGCTCGAACACGTCGATTTTGCTTTCAAGGGGGACATCTTTTACAATAAAATTTTGCAAGAATCTTTTCAACACTCAGCTCTATGACCACAACCTATAAAATTTTTAATGACATGATAGGGCAAGTTATACCTCATTTGAAAGTTTTTTTCATTCTAAACAAGGTGCTTTTTGTATTTTTCAAATCTATTTAGTTTCAGTCAAGTTATTTACATTTTTAATTCCGTAAATGAATTGATTTTCTGATCAAAAAACTAACATTTACAACTAAAATTCAAAACAAAGTAGGCTTATTTTCTTATTAAATAATTCAAAATCATTCAATTTGAACATTTATTGAATTAATTAAACTTTTGAATGTTGGTATTTTTTTTTTAATTATTTGATAAGAATATAAGCCTTTGTCTTGAATTTTAGTTGTAAATGTTTATTTTGTTGATCAGAAAATCAATGCATTCGTCATGAAAAAAATAATGTAATTTTGTTTCAAACACTATATTAGATATGTTTTAATTTTTATATTGAAATTAAGGAAACAAGAATTCTATACACAGCATAATAAATTATATGTAATTTTCTCAACAGTCTTTAGATGTTATCTTAGCTCCAGTACAAACAGACATACACCAAGGTACACAGATTGCAAAATACCTCATACACACATACTGAAACAAAACCAAATCGCTTTTTAAATGATTCCCGCGGAAACCGAACGCAGCGCCACCGTCTATTGTTTTCTGTACTAATTACTACGCACATCTACCTCTAAGCCTGTACCTATTGTTAGAAACGAGGGCCCCAAGCGACCCCCACCGCGATTACAACATCTGTAAGGAGGAAGGGGGTATCTCTACATCCGGTCTGTTGCCTAAACAAGAGAAAGCATTAATTATTAACACATGCATTGCCATGACTAAATTATAAATTGTTAGATATAAGTTATGTTTTTTTTTAATGTTTTGTACCTATGTATAAATTAATGATTTGACTTATGAAGTAACTCTAATTGAATATTACTTATAATCAAATTTTTTCGTTAATCTTTAATTACAAAAATGCGCTTTTAATGTATTTTCGAAAATTGTATAGTCTGTTTCCGCATCCAGAATTAAAGAATTTTTATTTTTTTATTATTATTTTTGAGTGCTTGTTATAGTCGGGGAGGTGAGCGCCAAAACTTGCAACTACTTTCTAAAAGCTGATTTTTTGATATTACGTCACATTTGTGGTGTAGATATACAGCCTGCTGTCAGTCAGCTAGTTTCGTTGGCGTTTAGCGCGGGGTATTCCTAACTTTTATACCGAATTTCATATTTTATAAATTACTTTCACGATGTATAGTTTATGATAGATAGATATGAGTTAAACGCGCTGCTGACGCGCCCGGTTGCAAGATTTTGATAACTGACTATGATAAAAGGGGTTCTTATTACTGCTTACAAATAAATTTTCAGATTTTAGAAAGTAGTTGCAATGTGTACAGTTTTTTTTACATATTTAAAACCACCCTCGCGCCAAACGCTAACGAAACTAGCTGATTGACGGCATGCTGTATATCTACACCACAAATGTGACGTATTATAAAAAATCAGCTTTTAGAAAGTAGTTGCAAATTTTGGCGCTCACCTCTTGGACTATTAAGCTAGGCCAGGTTGATAAGTAAAGACCTACTGTGCTCATATGCTCAAATCGTTAAAAATGCGGAACTTCTTTAAAAATCGAACCGCTCTGTGAACTACAAACAAAATTTTTTAGTGGTTCGCATTCCTATTTTAGAATTAATATAATATATAATGTACATCCTTAATATATATAAAGCTCAACGTCTCTCTGTCTGTCTGTCTGTCTGTCTGTCTGTCTGTCTGTCTGTCTGTCTGTCCGTTAGTGCGCTTATCACTCGAGAACCACTTATCCGATTTACGTGATTTTTTTTTTTTAATTCATAGGTACATTCTCTGGCCAGGTTATAGGCTATATTTTGTTACGTTAGGTAACATAACAACTAAGCAGTGACGATAATAGTAAATCAAGTCGGAAAAAATTTTGCCGACGGCGCGCTGTTTTGCAATACGATACCTAAACCGTTGAATATAGAACAAAATAATGTATTAAAGAATTGTGTAGAATCAAAAGTGCTACAATAAAGTTCGCGACACCATATGTCTAACTTTTATATTTAAGCCACAATGACTGCTTTTATGTTACAAAGAAAACATAAAATATTTGGGTTCTGTTTACATGTACTTATGACCTGCAAAACTTTAATCCTTATTGAAATAAATGATTTCATCGTCATAAGTACTTAATGTAGATATAATTTGCCCTTTACAGCATCAAATTTGGTGGTATAGTTTAGGAAATAACATTAAATAAGTTTTATACGGTAAAATATTATTAATAACGCGCGAACTAAATACGCCGGTATTCGATCTCCCTCGGCTCGGCCGTTGTCATTTGACCGTCAGTTTTGTTTCAATAATTAAATTTAAATTTAAGTGTTGTTTTTATTATTACAATAATAACTAATCGTGTTTGTACTTAATTTGTACTTAATGCGAGCGAAGCCGCGTGGGTACATCTAGTATACAATAAATATAAAAAGTATAGGTACCTATATTCCTATATATTTGTTCTCTCTGTATAAACGTATACATATTATTACATATACATTACATATTTATACATACATATAGAAATATTATATTTAATTATTTTTTATAAAAAAAACTTACTGGTATTAATTAAATATATTTTTTATTCGAACTATTATGCATTGTATACGTAGCAGCGTTGTGAAATTTGCTAATGCAATATTTTTCATTATTCATTATCAAAACAATGCAAGTAATGTGCATTAGTCATTGCCTGCATTACTTAAACAATTATAATGCGAGTTGTGCATTACTCTCTCATAGAAACAATTGTAATGCAGATTTTGTGCATTATGCATTACTTTTAATGAACAATGATGAAAATAATGCATTATTTTAAAAATTTCGTGCATTACCATTAATTTTTCTATTGGGAAAAAAGTTCACAAGTATTAAGTAGAAATCTAAGAATGTAGTTACATATATTTAATAAATTTATAAATTTGTTCCGACGTATATCTTCGATATAATTGAATTAAAAAAAATGTCCAGAGGTGTATTAAGTGATATTTGAGGCCCCTACTGTTAAAATAACATATTCACATAAACTGTATGGGGCACCTCGGATATAATTTAGCCAATAAAAAAAATTGTCCAGGGGCGTATTCAGTGATATTTGAGGCCCCTACTGTTAAAATAACATATTCACATAAACTGTATGGGACACCTCGGATATAATTTAGCCAATAAAAAAATTGTCCAGGGGCGTATTCAGTGATATTTGAGGCCCCTACTGTTAAAATAACATATTCACATAAACTGTATGGGACACCTCGGATATAATTTAGCCAATACAAAAAATTGTCCAGGGGCGTATTAAGTGATATTTGAGGCCCCTACTGTTAAAATAACATATTCTCATAAACTGTATGGGACACCTCGGATATAATTTAGCCAATAAAAAAAATTGTCCAGGGACGTATTCAGCGATATTTGAGGCCCCTAATGTTAAAATAACATATTCACATAAACTGTATGGGACACTTTGGATATAATTTAACCAATAACATTAACCAATAGTCCAGACGCGTATTTAGTGATATTTGAGGCCCCTGCTGTTCAAATAACATATTTACATAAACTGTATGGGACACCTCGGATATAATTTAACCAATAAAAAAATGTCCAGAGGTGTATTAAGTGAGATTTGAGGCCCCTACTGTTAAAATAATATATTCACATAAACTGTATGGGACACGTTGGATATATTTTAACAAATAAATAAAATAGCCCAGACCCGTATTAAGGGATATTTGATGCCCCGACTGTAAAATAACATATTCATATAAACTATACAGAAAGCCTTGGATATAATTTAACAAATAAAAAAAAGTCAAGACGCGTATTAAGTGAAATTTGAGGCCCCTACATTAAAAATAACATATTCACATAAACTGTATGTATACCTTGTATATCATTTAACAAATAAAAAACAATGTCCAGAGGCGTATTAAGTGATATTTGAGGCCCCTACAGTTAAAATAACATATTCACATAAACTGTATGTATACCTTGTATATCATTTAACAAATAAAAATCAATGTCCAGAGGCGTATTAAGTGATATTTGAGGCCCCTACAGTTAAAATAACATATTCACATAAACTGTATCGGACACGTTTAATATAATTTAACAAATAAAAAAAATTGCCCAGATACGTATTAAGGGTTATTTGAGGCCCCTACTGTAAAATAACATTCACATAAACTATACAGAGACCTTGGATATAATTTAACCAATAAAAAAATTCCAGGCGCGTATTAAGTGAAATTTGATGCCCCTACATTAAAAATAACATATTCACATTAACTGTATGGATACCTTGTATATCATTTAATAAATAAAAATATATTATCCAGAGGCGTATTAAGTGATATTTGAGGCCCCTACAGTTAAAATAACATATTCACATAAACTATACAGAAACCTTGGATATCATTTCACCAATAAAAAAAGTCCAGACGCGTATTAAGTGAAATTTGAGGCCCCTACGCAAAAATGTTATATTTGTTCTAAGCGCAAATATTGGGAAGTACTAACGTAAATTTTATCTTATTGAATTTTTAGTGCTTCTTTTCTCAATTTTTAATTTTTGATTCAAAACATCATTATTTTATCAACATACTAAATACTTACATTTGTTTATAGTGGTATTTCAAATCAAGTGGTAAGTTAAGTTCTCCAGTACAATGAAACATTTAGTTTCCGTTTGAGGCGTTCCTGCATTAAACCGGATTTCAAATTTCACTGTATCACAATGAGGTCTCCAGATAATAAATAAAAACGTATATTTATCAAAAATTTTGGGGGTCTGTAGATCCCCAACGAAAGTTACCGGACACATTTTTTCTTGAAATATTTTTCTCGATCAACTGTTTATGTTTATTGTGCCTAATATGACTTACCCTGTATCATTCTTAAAGATATGGTAAGGGTTAATATTCAGTTAAAGTAAAGGACATTATAATTACATAATATTTCACACCTCCATTCACTCAGCAATTAAAAAAAAATTACTAATGATAATTTGCTATTAACATAAACCAGAATTCTTAATATATTGTTTAGTATGTATCTGAACTATTTTTTTATAAATAAAATCCATATTGTACATACGCAATTGTATTCTTTAAATGACAAAATAACATCCAACGTTTTCAAACTATTATTGTAAATTTTTATAATTCAGTCCTCAAATTTTAATTAATATGCGTATTATTTTTTTTATTGGATAAATTATGTCTAAGGTTTCCCTTACTCTTTATGTGAATATATTATTCTAGGCCTCAAATATGGAGTATATTTTCACTAGTTAAATTATATACAATATCCCCGCACGGTCAGATTGAATATGTTATTTTAACATTAGGGGCCTCAAATATCAGTAAATACGCGTCTGAACTGTTTTTTGTTATTGGTTAAATTATATCCAAGGTGTCCCATACAGTTTATGTGAATATGTTATTTTAACAGTAGGGGCCTCAAATATCACTAAATACGCGTCTGGACTATTTAATGTTATTGGTTAAATTATATCCAGAGTGTCCCATACAGTTTATGAAAATATGTGATTTTAACATAAGGGGCCTCAAATTTCACTTAATACGCGTCTGGACTTTTTTTATTGGTGAAATGATATCCAAGGTTTCTGTATTGTTTATGTGAATATGTTATTTTAACAGTAGGGGCCTCAAATATCACTTAATACGCCTCTGGATAATATATTTTTATTTATTAAATGATATACAAGGTATCCATACAGTTAATGTGAATATGTTATTTTTAATGTAGGGGCATCAAATTTCACTACGCGCCTGGAATTTTTATATTGGTTAAATTATATCCAAGGTCTCTGTATAGTTTATGTGAATGTTATTTTACAGTAGGGGCCTCAAATAACCCTTAATACGTATCTGGGCAATTTTTTTTATTTGTTAAATTATATTAAACGTGTCCGATACAGTTTATGTGAATATGTTATTTTAACTTTAGGGGCCTCAAATATCACTTAATACGCCTCTGGACATTGTTTTTTTATTTGTTAAATGATATACAAGGTATAAATACAGTTTATGTGAATATGTTATTTTTAATGTAGGGGCCTCAAATTTCGCTTAATACGCGTCTGGACTATTTAATGTTATTGGTTAAATTATATCCAGAGTGTCCCATACAGTTTATGAAAATATGTTATTTTAACATTAGGGGCCTCAAATATAACTGAATACGCCCCTGGACAATTTTTTGTATTGGCTAAATTATATCCGAGGTGTCCCATACAGTTTATGTGAATATGTTATTTTAACAGTAGGGGCCTCAAATATCACTGAATACGCCCCTAGACAATTTTTTTTATTGGCTAAATTATATAAGAGGTGTCCCATACAGTTTATGTGAATATGTTATTTTAACAGTAGGGGCCTCAAATATCACTTAATACGCGTCCGGACATTTTTTTTTATTGGCTAAATTATATCCGAGGTGTCCCATACAGTTTATGTGAATATGTTATTTTAACAGTAGGGGCCTCAAATATCACTGAATACGCCCCTGGACAATTTTTTTAATTGGCTAAATTATATCCGAGGTGTCCCATACAGTTTATGTGAATATGTTATTTTAACAGTAGGGGCCTCAAATATCACTTAATACGCGTCTGGACAATTTTTTTGATTAATTAAATTATATCCGAGGTGTCCCATACAGTTTATGTGAATATGTTATTTTAACAGTAGGGGCCTCAAATATCACTGAATATGCCCCTGGACAATTTTTTTAATTGGCTAAATTATATCCGAGGTGTCCCATACAGTTTATGTGAATATGTTATTTTAACAGTAGGGGCCTCAAATATCACTTAATACGCGTCTGGACAATTTTTTTGATTAATTAAATTATATCCGAGGTGTCCCATACAGTTTATGTGAATATGTTATTTTAACAGTAGGGGCCTCAAATATCACTGAATACGCCCCTGGACAATTTTTTTTATTGGTTTAATTATATCCGAGGTGTCCCATACACTTAATGTGAATATGTTATTTTAACAGTAGGGGCCTCAAATATCACTGAATACGCCCCTAGACAATTTTTTTTATTAGCTTAATTATATCCGAGGTGTCCCATACAGTTTATGTGAATATGTTATTTTAACAGTAGGGGCCTCAAATATCACTGAATACGCCCCTGGACAATTTTTTTTATTGTTTAATTAAATTATTATATAAGGTATCCATACGTTGAGACATTTTTTTTAAATTGAGTAAATATAATTGGAACCTTAGATTTCTGTATTGTACTTGTGAACTTTTTTCCCAATTTTTGTTGTGAATACAAACCTAAAAAATTAATGGTAATACATGAAATTTTTGAAATAATGCATTATTTTCACCATTATTCATTATCTTGAAAGTAATGAAAAATTGTGATTTTTGCATTATTATTTTCAAATCAATGCATAATGCATCCATATTTTCATTACCGATTGTTTTGGATAATGCATAATGCGCATTGCCAGATAATGCATTACTTTTGGTAATGCCATTACGAAAATAATGCATTATTTACAACGCTGATACGTAGGTACATGTACTATACGTCCTACATTATTTTCCCTTACTTATATTAAAACAATACCTAATAAATTCGTTAGGCACAATTATTTTCTTTTACTAAACAAAATCCTATAAATAATTTTGTGCGATGCTGTTATCGATTTCTCTTTTTAATTGGTTCGCAGATAATAAAATAATTTGTTATTTTTCAACGGAAATTACTGGTAAAACTTGAATATGCATTGTTATCGCTTGTTGTTTAATTAGTTATATCTATATTGTTCTGTTGCACTAATTGCAAGCGTTTTATAATTAGTTTGGTTCCAAGTTCCAAGATTCCAAGCGACCTCTTTTCCTTTTCATTAGATCACGTGCTAATAAGTGATAAACAATTTGACACTATTATATTATTTATAAACCATTGAGATGTCAAAGTAATTAACTCCATAATATAGAAAGCCGATTTAATTGTATCTAGTATTTATCAATAGATTAACAGAACAATTATAATGTAAAAGTCAAATTTTAGAGGCACTAAATTCAGTAGCATTATACAGTCCACATTTTATACAATTGCTTAGGGTCCCGACATGAGGCGGGGATGAACTGGGCAAAATGTGGAGACCTATTTTAGCTTTCCCGGAAAATAAAGCATATTGAGTGATTAATTTTTTCCAAGAAAATTAGGAGAGGGTTATTTTGCCTCAAACGCCAATCTTTAAATGAATGTACAAAATATAAAGAAAATCAAAAATAGTCAAGCAATCCATTTGAGATGGAATGACTTATAAACAATTCAGAATATTTTTTAATATTAACAAAAACTCAGAAATCGATAAACAAATAAATTAGTCGTTTTGCCTATTGTAAAACAAATATTTTTATCCTGGTCGTAACCGACAAAAAAATTATTGCAAAGTATATTTACTTGCTAGTTTGTAAGTAGGTAGTAAGTGACAATGTCAAACTGTTCATTTTGACAAAATAATTAAGTTCCTATATTATAAAATTGTATACACATTTAATATACAGAGGTAACAAAATTCTACAAGTTCTTGTAGATTGGTCAAACTTGAAGCAGTCATTAATTAGTTTCACAAGTTTAGGAGGTCCCCTAGCCTTGGACTGCGCTAGAAAGATAAGATCTTACATGAAAATAAAACATTGTTTCTTAATTAATTTGGTTCATTTTATAACACCTTAATATTAATAAATAACCTTATAAAAATATTAGACTTCTGTCATATTTATTTGGTTATATTTTATTCAGTCAACTTTTGAATTATGGTGTAGTCAAAAAATAAAAATAATAGAGCAAGTGAATATAAATTTAGGTTATTGTATTTTTATGTTTTAAAAAATGCAAACTTTACATTTTTTTATTCTTTAATGTTAACTAAACGACATGGTTTACACCCAGAAACCTAGATTCACAAAAAAACGCTTGAGTTGTTTAATATAAAATCTCAATCACAAATAAACGGATCAGTTCTTCCGGTTAATTTTTTGCTTCGATTGTCTTTCGGGGTCATCTAAAACAAAACTGTGGTTACAAGGGCGCGACCATCGAGGGGGGTGGGAGGCATGACTGGGGTTGTTTACGGAATGCCGACTTAATGGAATGCGGAATGTTGATTATTATTATATGTTGGGAGATTTAAACACACACACATATACACGTGCAGCCAGACAAAAGTTGGCTGCCTGTGAAAAACCTGATTTTGTATGTTGGGTCCAGCATGTCAGTACCGTAACGTCTAATATGTCTATAGGGTTGATTGAATTATTGTATTTGTCAAGTGAAAAGGAAAACATATTTTTGCAAAGATGAAAACAAGAGGAAGAATGGTTCAATTTTAAATAGATAATACAAAACATTTATTTTTGAAAGTGGTTAAATTTAGTTTTGAAAAAATAATAATTTATGCTATATTGAAGTAACTTTAGTGAAAATTTTCTTAATTAAGGAACTAAAACGAAGGATCATAGTACGTAACTGAAATTTTTACCTTGGGTTACTTTTGGGAGGTATTTTTTGAACCTTTTTTACAGCTTCTTTGACACATTTAAAAAAATATACCCGGTTCGATTAGTAGGATTGCAAAAATAAATAAATAAATCTATTTTCTTTGTTACTGATTTTCTTATAAATTGAATAGTCAAAAATTGTAAATTTAGTACATCCGTTAAAAAATAAAGGCCTTAGTATTTTTTAAAATTAATTTTTATTACTTGACCAGTATTCAATTGATTTCACTTAACAAACAATTGTATTTTGGAGATCATGAAAATACCCCACCCCCCTCTATCACTGCAGAGTTTTGTGGATTCTATTTATGTTACTGAAACCAACTAGTTTAAAAAAAAATCATAGAAACTTAATTTCACAAATAAAGTTGAATAATTAATTTTCTGGGATGGACAATGACTACAAATTAACTGAAAAAATAGTTATGTATGTCCATAGTGTCCATTGTATTGTTATCTGCACAGTAAACAATAATACTAACGAATTTTCACGGCAATAGGACCATCTGCTACTGAGTGACATAATTCACAATAAAGTGAATGATTCTACCTCATTAATCTGCTTCCCCTTCAACGAAACCGGCCCAAGCAGGCACGTGACATATGATAGGCTTAGTTACCAAAATGCTAACATCATTTTTTTCTATACTAGCATATCTGATTATATTAGTACCTACTACTTAAAAAAATGTCAAGTGCGAGTTGAACCTCGTGTACCGTATAATTTTTTTAATTAATTTATTTTGTTCCTCTAGCTTCTCTTGAACTTTTTAAACTACTTTTTTTGAACTACGCGTTTCGTAACAGTTTTTAGGTAAAAATGGTCACTTAGTGGTAACGTAACTAGGGGGAGGGGGGGTACAGAAAAACGTTACGGCGCGTTACATGGGGGGAGGGGGGGTCAAAAATCTCCAAAAATTGCGTAACGTAATTAACGTAATACTTGAACGCTCCCATACTAAAAATTTTGCGATTTTCACGGAAAGCCAGTTCCCATAAGGAATGTGCGGGGTCTTTTAATTTTTTTTAATGGTCAGCTTTTTTTGATACTCTAATCGTCAGGATCGAATATATTTTTTTGATACCCCCCCCCCCCCCCCCCCACCGCAAAAATGCCAAATAATTATTTTTAGCTCTATAATTATACTAAATTTTAAATTTTTAATTATAAATAAAACGCTTCAGTAAATAAAAGGCTGTATTATATGATTTCATAATGGCATATATCCTTTTTTCCGATTTCGGTACGGTACAATAAAAATAGTTAAAAATTTAACTTTCGTCATTGAAATAACGGTCGTATTCGATTTAGGAATACTTAAAACATGTAATTCTGTTAAAATCTCATTTCATATGCATATAAAAAAGTAAATTTAACTGTTCTGGCTTATTAAATTAAGTGCATTGGATCTTAAAGTAAAAAACGCATATTAAATTGATAAGAGGATAACTTTGATGGGAGTGGTAGTAAACTTAAAGCCGGTAGTGGTGATATTGTATTCTGATATTAAACTGTAAAACTAAAACCCGTTCCAAGATAAATCCCAGTTAACCGTGGCCTGTCTACAGCTTTGCTAATTTATTAAATTTCTATGGGACTGCTGGTAGTGTTACATACAAACCAAACAGTGGCAGTATCTATATATTATTATGCATGCAGCATGCAGGGATAAACAAGTATAAGTACATTAAATAAAGTTAAATTTAAATCTTATAATAATGATAATTTCTTCGTTAAAATTGTATAGGGCCAAACAAATTATATAAGTCACAAATGAATGAGGCTTTTATAATTCACTAATTTTAAGAAAAAAATCGTTTGTATTTTATTTGTTTATCAATAGTTAAATCATCTTTAACACAAATAAATACATAAAAAAATATTTTCTTCCAATAAAAATAAATGTAACAAAATCACAAACGTTTTTTTTCACGTATCAAATTTAGTGGAAAACAGTCCATATACAAGGTGATTCAGCACTGCCATGCCAAACTTGAACAGTAGATTGAGAAAAATATTTTAAGCAAAAAACTTCCAATAAACATGTGTCCGGAAATTTTTCTTAGGGAACTATTACAGGCTTCCAAAGATTTTACTAAAAATTAGTTTTAATTTAATATCTAGAGAATCTTTTGTGATAGAATTATGAAATTTAGTATTTGGTTTAGTAATAATATGTGTTATCGATTTCTAATATTAGCCAATTATATTTTAGGCCAGGGCTGTATGGGGCCAGTGGGCCCATCGATTTTGATCTTGTTATTGTTTGTTCCTTAATTTTTTTCCTGAGTTGGTACTTTTATAAGATCATATGACACAAAATACACAAAAACATACTTTGCTTGTTTATCATAGGATAAACAGTTTTCGAGAAATATCGATGGAAAAGAAAGCTTGCAGAATTTAACTTAATACGGATGTTTGAAATTACAAATAATAAATTTATATTCTTGTTCTATGATTAAAGATAAGAAAAAAAGTTCATATAAAGAAACCTCCTAATATGAATCCTCTAAGATCTATAGCCAGTTGTATTACTGTTACACGTATACTTTACTAACTTGACTAAAAAACGAAACTAAAAATGGCTATTTGTTGATATGGATGCATTTTCGGAGGTATATTTATATTAACTTTTTGTCTTATTTGTTATCATGAAAGAAGAATATAATTTTATTTTTTATAATTTCAAGCATCCGTATTAAGATTAATTCTGCATGCTTTCTTTTCCATCGATATTTCTCGAAAACGGTTTATCCTATGATAAACAAGCAAAGTATGTTTTTGTGTATTTTGTGTCATATAATCTTATAAAAGTACCAACTCAGGAAAAAGCCTAAAATATAATTAGTTAATATTAGAAATCGATAACACATATTATTACTAAACCAAATACTAAATTTCATAATTCTATCACAACAGGTTCTCTAGATATTAAATTAAAACTCGTTTTTAGTAAAATCTTTGGAGGCCTGTAAAGTAGTTCCCTAAGGAAAAATTTCCGGACACATATTTATTGGAAGTTTTTTGCTTAAAATATTTTCTTAATCTACTGTTCAAGTTTGGCATGACACCCTGTATACTGAAAATCATTTTCATAATCGTTTTAACTTTTGTTAAAAGCTAAACTTATCTCAGTTCTTTCCATTTCAATGCCTATAAATGAGTCATTGCCAATTATGACTAATTTTGTTACAAACAATACTTTTGAACTATGTACAATGAAACCTGGATAACGGAATCTTAAGGGACCAGTTATTTTATCCCACTTAAAGAGGTGTCCCATTTATTCAGTTATAGAGATGCACATATAAGTGACGGGCCCTTAGTATGAATTCTAGTTATAGATGTTTTCCACTTAATCAAGGTTAACTGTATTTAAATAACAATAAGTGTTTAGTACGTCCCTGGAGGGCTAGCATTACGCCGCAAAAAACGGGTCCGTACGCACTGACACAACAACACTATAATATGTAATAGTTATGCGGTAATCAACGCCCACCTCGATGCCTTTTCATTTTATTTATATCGTTTAATTATACGCGCGGACTGAAGGCCGCGAACCTTTAAAAATCCATTGAATATTTATATATTGTGGTGGTGATACCTTAAACAGCCACTTATGCATTATTGATATTGAAATAAAACAATTACATGCATATATAGGGTTGGACAAAAATGTGTCTTATTTTATAGTCACGCTGTAACTTAATTCAATAATTATATTGTCCTAGCTCAAGCTAGATATCGTTCGAAAGATCTTAGTTTGAAATTGTGCCTTTTCAGGGCTCTAGGTCCCCCTCTCTTCGGCAGTTATCAATGTTTTGGTATTACATATGTATATTATTTTACATATTACAAAAATAAAGAAGAATAAAAAAAATGTATCGGATAAAAATTGAAAGGGACGCTTTTAAAACTATTTTTGGTGGACGTTTAGAGGTCATCTTGAATTTTTTAAAGGAAAGCCCCTATTTTTTTATTGCAGAATTATATTCTCCATGAAAAAATAATATTTTTTTAATGTCTCAAATTTTGTAAGTCAAAATACAGTAGAAACTAGAAACCGGTTATAACGACATCGATTAATACGACGTATCGGTTTCAACTCAATATAAAAGTTCAACTGAATACCGTATAATTGCATTTTTGCCGGTTATTACGACTATACGCTTATACAACCTCGTTATTACCGGTCTCTACTGTATTTAGAAGTTTTCTAATTTTTTTTTCTCGGAAACCAGTTATAGACACAAAAACATTTTATAAATTTATCTTCAACTTTTGTCCGAATCATTTTCAATCTTACTTTGTATTTTACAGTTTTTTTTTAAATAGGGGGTTAATTATTAATCGACACCTATCTATTACCTATTATTAATACTTTCACATTAGTTTCTAATTAATACTGTATAGTGGACAGTTGCTCTACTATACTATATACAAGGCACGTGTACTTTCCTATAAATTTCTTATAAGGCGAATTCATCATTTCTACTTTTCTAACAGTTTTGTCGTATTATCTTGATCGCTATATAAAATTATACCCGTTGAAAACAGGAATCGATACCGGAAACCTACTTTCTTGATGCATTCAATTATTTAATTTCTATTCACATAATGTGCATCTTAACACATGTCCATTGAACCTATTAGGTAAACATATGTGTCAATATTCCTTAAATGAAATAATTTACTTTAATTACACTTTATTTGTAATTTGTGTATTATTGCAGAAGACAAAATTAAACCATTTTGTTCTGTAAGTTTTCATGACCGTTAGTCACACTGTCGTAATTTTTCGATTTTCATGTTCGAAATTCATAATTATTTTTTAAGACAATCCGACATGAATAAAGTAATTAGACGTGACAATTTTTTCAGTAGGTGCTGCACTGATTTTGAAGCCTTTGATTTGATTTAAAATACAGTAGACCCGCGGTATTCCGACAATTGTTTTGCAAAGCGACGTCGGATTAATAAATTTGTCGGACTATGGAGTACTGCCACCGACTCCTTGTAATCCGGAGTATTTAAAAAATGAGTACCTTGTAATCCGACAAAGTATGAAGGTGTTTCGTAAATAAAACAATATAATAAATAACACAAAGTATAATATTTTACATGTCGGATTACAGGTAGCGTTTGTATGTATTGAATTTAAAATTTCCGTATAACCTTTTAACTCATAACACGCATCTTAACATTGAAGCAAGTGTGCTTCGCGAAAATGTGCTCTATGAAGTAAGCAGCGTATCATTCGATTTTTAAAATAAATATCAATTGTTTTGGAATTAAAACATTAATAAATTACTGAATTATATGATATTATAACAGTTACATTCCAAAAATAATTTATTTATCAATTAATTATTAAAAATATAAAAAAAACAATGGAATACTGCTAATGGGTCGATCAGTACTGGTAAAAAATGACGGCCAAGGTTTAATTATACATATCTACTACTCAGAAATACTATTCAGCTTCCAATTAAAGTGTATTAACACCTCCATCTTGACTTAACCAGTTCATTTCCGAAGTCTGAGAATACATCCAAACAAAGTACATCAACCAAGAACTAAATTACACACGTATATACATCCAAACATATACATATACAATAAACATATTTGTTTACGCAGGTAGTACAAGTCTGCGTGAGTGTGTGCGTTTGTTCCCACGAACGTATTGTGTTTGTAGGTACTGCCGGTACTGCAATTATACCAATCTCCGGTTAGTCCGTCAGGGCTGGATTGGTATCCGGATAGATTTTTATGTTATACAAAAAACCCTAAAACATTTCAAATAAAAAAATTATAAAAAATCGCACTTCTCTAAAATTAATTTCATGTGTTTTTTTTGTCAGTGGTGTAGCTAGAGGTCACTGCGTCCTTGACATGAAGGCTTTTTTTAGTCGTCATGTCCGCACAAAGCTATATACACAATTTTGGCACCCTCATATACCTTACGCCTCCGGTGGTGCCCGGTTTCACCAACCCCTAGTTAAAACACTACCTTATGCATCTTTATGCAACGCGTGCGACTACGTTTGTTCTACGAAACTTCATTCTTTTAAAGACAATTTGTTTATAACGTTTTACAACTAAAACGTTTTACTGTAATCGGGTTTTGGCTTTTTAAATTTTTATTTTTATTTAATTGTTTTAAGATCCATTAAAAAGCTACCTTATTCATTTACGAGTTTGTTGTAATATGAAAGTGAAATAATAAATATATCGATTTGGATTATAAATTTTGTTCTACAACATATTTTTTTCTTACACAAGCGCGGATCCAGCGTCATGTTCCCCATGACCTCCCCCACAAACCTCAAACATTATAGCAAATCAAATAGAAAAATGCTTATTAAATATACTAAAATAACATTTTTTGTCCATTTCACAGATCTTGACCCCTTCCTCAATTGTCATTTCAAAGTCCATGACCCCCTCTAAATTGTAGGTCTAGATCCGCGTCTGTACTTACATGTGTTATATACTTTTTAAATCGTCTCTTCCAGCCCTTTAATTTAATAATCATCATGAAAATCATGATGAATTTTGATGAAAATATTTTTTTTATAATAATATGGTGCCATTTTGTATTAAAAAAATGTAGCCGCTGCAGCTGGTACACAGACAATCATATGAATAATCCAATGATACTTTATTTATTTAAATCGATCAAGTCAGTATAGAATCTGTTATATGTAAAGGGACCAAATGAATATGCATATAGATTGCCATACTCATAACCTTTCTTTTGACTTATTCGGGTAAAAATAATTATGTATTTACAGAATTATAAAAAGTACTTAAATCTTGGCCCCCACATCTAATCGTAGGCCCTCAGGCCATATTTTAGGGCAGTCTTCTTCTTGCTAAGAAACCCAATACATTTTATTGATGTCGACCAAAAAAAAGTCTATTGACTCTCCACACTGGGCCCTCCTTAACCTCGGGCCCTCAAGTTAGAGCCTTGTCAGCCTCTCCTTACATTGACCATGATAATATTTTAATATTACGTGTGTGATTCAATAGGTATTACATACAAAACGAATAAAGACACATGTATTAACTAATTTTATTTTAAATTTTGACTTTAGTGTCAGATATTAATTTGATTAGTCGTATATATGTGTGTTTAGAAAGACAAGAATTAGTTAGGACCGGTTTGTAAATACCAGAGTCCCTCCCTGTTTTCTGCACTCGTGTTACAGCAATTTGTTGTTGTTACCAGCAACAGGCTCGATTATTTTACACAAAAAATTAATATCAAAACTTGTTTACGGAGTTCAGTACATTGGCTATTATTTTAAATTATTACATATTACTGGTCTTGAAAATGTTATATCTAACACTATTTCTGGACAATTGAAATTCTTATGTTATAATTAATTATTACAATAATAGATTTTAATATTATACATTGTGAATGTATTAGAATAAACAAATAATATGGTAAAATCGATCGTGCAAAGACGTTACAGAAAAGTATAAATGAAGATACTTATCTCAACATTAATTAATCGAAAAATAATATAATAGTTTTTCAAAGTGCATTTTTATGTAGTACATACTTAAATAATCTACCCAGGGGTGTACATTGTACATTGTACATCTGTCATCCATTTGCCCAACTTACTTTTTTATAGACATGGACTGTGAATTATGATTATTTAAAATTAACTTTAACCCATTAGTTTCCAAGGGTAGAAAATAAAATAAATTTTGATGTTTTAACTGCATTTTATTAAATACTAAATACATATGTACTCAAATAACTGTTTTTGAAGTAAAAAAAGCATGTTTTTATTTTATTTTTTCAACAAAATGTTGTGTTTAGGAAACGTTATTACTTACAATTAGTGTGGAATAGTTTAAAACAGTTTGTATGACGATGTTAGCAGCAAAAATGTCATTTCATCAATGAGATATTTAAAAAAACATTTTTTTTAAATGTTTCGTTTACGCAACGTTGGGGATTAATGGGTTAAAATAAATGTTTCATTATTATGAAACTGGTGAATATGTATATAAAATACCACTTATAGTTTTCCTAAACCTAGAATTATACGATATTTTTAATTAAGTCGAAATTCGGTTTGAGTCTTGTCTCGTCTTGAAATAACAATCGAGTTTAACCTCGTCAAAATTTAGTTGATCACGTCTTGGTCTCGTCATGTCAATATTTAAGCTAGTCTCATCTCTAATCTCGGCGTCAAACCCTCCCAGTAATTGAAAAAGCAATCAAAAGGAATCACATTTTGACGTTTCATTCAGGTTTCTGCAAAATTCCGTATTCACCGCCAATAATTTAATTACATTTAATTATTGTTTATTACGTCCAAGCAGTCTGAAGAAGTTTTGCAATGATGCCAACCTATTATTTAGTTGTCAATTTTCATTATTGATTCCATCTAAATCCGGTAAATATCATTCAGATTGAAAATTTGCTATATCTTTACGTTCAGATTCCGGAATAAAACATAATGGTATTTCATTCTGTTTGATTCTTTTCTCAATTACTGGGCTACCAAGGACAAAATTGAAGTCTGTAATCTTGTCTTTGTCAAAATTTAAACTGATATCAGTCTCGTAGACAAAAAAAAACATATATGTATAGGCAAGGACTCTAAACGAAGCTATGAAAAGGGTTCCTTTATAAATATTCTTGCGCCTATTGCATAATTACATCAATATTAGGGTGATTCATTTCCGCAAAACATTTTTTTTCAAGGTCCTCAAGCAAAATTTTAATCTACATATAGAAAAAAAAATTCTCACCAAGATTGAGCTCTTAATTCCTATTAAACTTCATATTTAAATTGCAAGTACTTAAAATAGGAATTAAGAGCTCAATCTTGGTGAGATTTTTTTTCTTCTATATGTAGATTAAAATTTTGCTTGAGGACCTTGAAAAAAAATGTTTTGCGGAAATGAATCACTCTAATCAATATATTAATAAAAACACCCATAAATTACGATCTACGGTATGTAGCATGTAAACTAAACATCACACTACAAAATAAATAATATATCACTTCCATGACATGTCCATAGATGAATGTTAGTAGGTATATAATTATGATATTGTAAATGTTGCGTTTAGGTACCTACGAGGTATTTCTTCAGAGTCAAGTTTTGCATGCGACAATCTCGCGGAGGTTATACCCGTGACATGGGGGCGTCCCGGTAGAGCGCACACGACGCCTCGCGGTCCGTAGTTCCGCTCCCATCCTAACCCCTCCTCCTCCCGCTATAGTGCGTCCTTCAACGGCAGATGTTATAACCGCTATATTGTTATGTGTATGGGAATGATGAAGAGTTTATTGTAATTTTCATTTCTCTATTTTATTTTTAAACATGTCATTATATGAGTTTGATTCGTGTGCAAATCAATGAGAATTAGAATTCATCTAGCATACTAGCATTTACTATGGAGTATGGGCAGTACTTATACATCAAATAAAAAACGAGGACCCACTGAAAAAAATTTCTATACCTTTTTTCTGCTCTTCACCAACCAAAAAACTTTACTATTTACTAGCTATCTCTTATGCGGTGTTTACACAGAAATAACAAAACATAAACATCGTGTCTTTAATTAAAATACTTCGTATTTAAAAATGTACAGGGTTTATTGCTTTTTGTCATAAAAACACTGTTTCTGTTTTGTTTTCTCGGTGTAAACACCGCATTAGAAGCACCTCACTGGAATCATATATAAATATTTTATTAATCTATATGCCCTGTTCAAATGATTCAAACCTGAAGTTTTGCATTAACTCCAAAACATTAACTCGAAAAATGATTCAAAATTATCAACTTTAGAGTTCTTTATTAAATTTCTAATTTATAAAATATTTATTCTGGAACGTAATTTTTTAGTACCCTGAAGATGTGTCTATAGTTCTAAACCTTTCCAGACAAAACTTTATCCAAAGTTCAATAAGTTATCTTGCTTGAAGTAAGAGTTAGAACAAAAATTCTTTATATGTATAATGTTCTTAAAGGGAAATAGAATCGAAAAAATGCGAGTTTCCCTGCTTCAAAGGAATAGGGAATTTTTAACGGCAACTCAGAAAGTTTAATCAAAATATTTTGAATGATAATTTAAGTTTAAAACCGTGTTTAACGGGATTATTTATTTGACACAAAATTCAAATAAAAGAAATGAGTTTTAAAGATTATTATAATATTTCGTAATACTCATATTTTTCATTTTATTTTATCATAAATTTTAGAACAGTCCAATTATAAAAAGACAAGAATAATTATTTGTAGCTTGTAAATAGGTACCTATAATATTTTAATTTCAACACTGTTCCAACAATAATAATCTAATGTATCATAAACAAAACAATCGAAAACAATACCACCGTGATAAAAATAAAATAACTGTTAACGAATATAATTACAATATAAATAACAATTACGCACTTTTTTATCATTACACCTTGAGAAAGTCTTCTTGTTCTTCTTATTTGATTTCACAATAGAACACTCGTTGTTAATATCAAGAACAATAATTGTACTTCCGGTGTACAGATTCGGAAACAGCCTTTTGTCTTGTCATTTTATAAATTCGAACTGATGTACTGATGTGAAGGTGATAGTAATGATTTGAATAAAAAATAATTAGTCTTGTATCGTTCTTAACAATGTGATGAGACTTGTATTATGATATTTCATAAAAAAGGTGTTAAAAAATACAATTTAATTGTATTTAATAAATGTATGTATAGTCATAATACCCCGTTACGAGAATATAAAAAAATATATGGAGGATAGGCAACTTATTTTACATTACTGTAATGCGGAATACATACCGCGTGGCCCAAGTAAAATGAAACGGACCGGCTTTTGGTCAATAGCATGATAGGGCAAGTGATACCTCATTTGAAAGATTTTTTCATTCTAAATACGGTGCTTTTTTCAAATCTGTTTAGTTTTAGTTAAGTTATTTACATTTTGAATTCCATATTCTTATCAAAAAACAAATATTTACAACTAAAATTCAAAACATTTTTTTTAATTTACTTGGGCCACCTGTATAAAGAATGAGTCTTAACGGGCGGAACAAACTTGAATACTTAATTACTTACAGACCCTAAAATATTTTGCCTAAAATTAGTTTTTATTTACTATCCTGTATCTTTGTCATATAATTATGAAATTGTATGATCGATTTCCAGTATCAACTAATGATTCTTATCAAGTAAGTATGTATCATACATACGTACCGATTACAGTAATACAACTGATTATATAGGTCTATACTCTATATGAAGATTGAGGATTCATATTAAGAGGAAAATTTAATACAAAAACTTTTTTTCTTATTTTCTATCCTGGAACAAGAATATAAAATTTCATGTATTTTGAAGCATCCGTATTACCTAAATAAAATTCTGCAATACTTTCTTTATTTATGTATTAAACCTCGTAAACGGTTGATCTTCTTACAAATTAGCAAAGTATAGTATATTTATGTGCATTTTGTGTCATATGATCTATTGAAATTGACAAACACAGGAAATATTTAAGAATAAAAAATAAAAATCAGAGCTCAATGGGTTTTCAAGATGTTGAATAAAAATTAATTTTAGGCAAAACATTTAGGGATCTAGCTTTCTCACAAAGAATTTCTGTGCACATGTTCATATAAACTCTTTTACTTTAATTATTTTAATTAATTAACTATTCAAGTTTGTTTCACTGGATGTAATTCATTCTGTGTAATATTGTCAGTTTATTTGAGAGAATAACTATATATTATTTACAGATTAATTGAAGTAAATGGAAAACTGGTAATAAATAGAACCAAAGAAGATGTTGCGAGATTAATCTCAGCTGCACATGATCCAGCCCTACTTGTCGTACTGAGGATTAAAGTAGAAGACCTTCCGTCACGTGCCCACGCAACGCAGGGCGAGGTGGCACATCTTCGTTCAGAGCTCGGTGTGGTACGTGATAGGGCAGAGGAAGCCCAACGAGTCAAAGACAGCCTGAAGGTAGTTACATTAAAGATAATAAATAAAATTTTTCTATAAGTAATTAAATTAAAATATTGATATTTAGGGTGATAATTTACGTTTGACTCATCGGATATCCTACCTGGAAGAACAAGTAGCTGAATTACTAGAGATACGTAAGCAACAAAGCCAACCTCAAAAACCACAACCACAACAACAAAAGCATTCTTCACAGCGAACTCCTGTAACGGCAATTGTCAACACCGACCAAACGAACGTGACGAGTATAAATATAACATCGCCTCCTTCTTCACCGAGTCCGGCCATTAGTAATGGACAAGCAGATTTGCAAGTGTTCCAAAAAGGACCGCAGGTAAATATTTCATGTATCAGGTGCTTTTTAAGGACTTTTCCAGTTGAATATTTCCAAAATAACAAATTTTCAGAGAAAATGTTCCAGACAAAAGTTTCATTGATTTGAAGGGGCTAAATACTGACAACATGGGTTGACCTTAAAAAGGTCACCATGATGGGTTTTCAGGTTCAACTTTTTTTTTCAAATCTAAACCCATGTTTTTTGTTGTAGATTCGTAATTTACGAGGAAAACTAGGCAACTTTTACCTGGATTATTTTTTCAGAAAATGTCCATTTTTATGATATTTTTGCTCAGAAATTACCAAATTATAAGAAAAATTACAAGAGGAAAGAAGTGCTTAGATTTAGGCAAGGATTTAAAAAAATATTATTGATTAAAAAAAATGTTTCTAAAGAATTAAAAAAAAAAAAAAAAAAACGAATTACGAATAAATAAAAATTCTCCGATAATTCTTGTTAAAATCTAAGCACTTTTTGTCTCTCACGGTTATTGACATTTTCAGAAAAAAAAATTCAGACAAATGTTAATTATTTTTCTCCGTTAATAACGATCTGCAACAAAAAATATGGGTTTAGATTTGAAAAAGAAAAGTTGAACTTGAAAACCATCATGACGACTTTTACAAGTTAAACCCTTAATGTCAATATTTAGCCCCTTCAAAACCACGAAACTTATGTCTGAAAAATTTTTCTGAAAATTCGTTATTTTGAAATAATTCACTGGAAAGTCTTAAAAAAAACACCTGGTAAAAATATTGTATGATTTTATTTTAATACAATTTTTATTTATAGGTAACGGCTCTTGTAGCAAACTTACCAGGAATGGAAGTTGACGACAGAGACCGTCTACGTACCCTGCGACCCCATTCAGCACATAGTAACGTTTCTAGTACCCACATAGTCACAGCTTCACCTGAACATCATAGAAAGCACAATGGAGATAGTTACAGCAGTGCTAATGAACAATCTACCAGAAGTCGAAGAAGTCATTCCAATTGTAACCATAACGAACATAGAAGTAGCAGCAACCATAGCGAACAAAGAAGTAACAATAGCTATAATGAACAAAGAAGCAGCAGTAACCATAATGAACAAAGAAGTAGTAGCAACCATAACCTCAACAACCATAACCATAATGGTTACAACCATTCTCAAAGTAATGGATATATTAATGGACAAAATGGTTATAATGGTTACCAACATACTCATAACCATAACCATCATCATTTACTAAGGTAATTATACAAACAAAATTCACAACATGTTCGGAGTAAAAAAATGTAGTAGGTATTGAGTAGAGATGTAACGAATGTATGATTTTAAACATTCGCGAATGCGAATGCGAATGCGAATATTAACGGCCGACATTCGCGAATGCGAATGCGAATGCGAATATTGACTTTTTTTTTAATTAATGTATTTTTTTTTTAATTAATGTTGTAGTATTCATATTTTACATATTCAGCTAGCTAGGATAATTACTTTTATGGAAAAATATTAATTATTATTAATTATTGTTTGTTGAGTTCAAAATATTCCTAATTAATAAAATAAAATAAATAACATTAAATTGTTGGTGTGTTTAAGTTCTTTGAAAATTTGTTTAAGAAAGACAGAATCTGTTTTTTTGGCTTTTTAAAATAGAATATTATAAAAAATGTCGATCGAGTTTAATACTTTCAGAAGAGTTCTGAAAATGTTCACTGCAATATGTGACGAAACATTGACCGATAACACGACCAAACCAATGCGGCTTACACCCAGAAGCCAAGATCCATGTCGAGTTTAATAAAAATTGAATTGTTAATTAATGTTAAGTTTTGAAAATTCCAATCATTAAATAAAAACAAATTACAAAACACTATAGATACCACATTATTTATTTATTGGTACTGAAATTTATATTCATTAAGGGGTTACATACAGTCAGAAGGCCAAAAAAAAGTGTTTTTTCAAGAATTTTTTAAGAGAAGACTTTTATAATTTATCAATGTAAAAATGTGTACATACTATATTACGGTAACTTTTAATTGTATTTTAACATTTTTTATTTGTAAATATAATAATTTCGAATGCTGCTACAGCTGTTCTCCAGGAGGTCCTCTCAAAAAAGGCGCCTTGCAGTGACCACGATATCTCTGGACTGCATCTTTTAAAATAAAAAACCCAAACGAATTTCTTTAAAGTAATGTATAATCTTGTATTTAATCGAAGGAATAACCAAAATAAAATTTTTTGACAAAATGGCGGCTTCTCAAAAAAAAAATATCGATTTTCGACAAAAATTTGACCTTAAATTGTTTATAAAAAAATAAATATTTATCGGTGAGATAAAATCTTCGATTAATTACTAAAAAATATTCTTAAGAAACTTGTGTTAAAATTTGAGATTGATCGGTTCAACCGTTTCCGAGGAATAGTGGTCACCGACTTTATAAACACAGATTTGAGAAAAACGCGCTGCCGCTCCGACCTCCTACATTCAAACACTCTGAGACGTCTTTACAAATATGCGTGTAACTTCGAAAATAATCGCCGTATTGACTTGAAATTTTCTGTGTGTGTATTTAAATATATGTAAATTACGAAAATGAAATAAAAAAATCGATTTTTTGAAAATTCTAACTGTATATAACCCCTTAACTCCGGCCTCCTACTTTCAAACGCTCTGAGACGTCTTTACAAATATGCGTGTAACTTCGAATATAATCGCCGTATTGACTTGAAATTTTCTGTGTGTGTACTTAAATAAATGTACATTACGAAAATGAAATAAAAAAATATATTTTTTTTGAAAATTCTAACTATATGTAACCCCTTAAGAAACTGTCAGCTAGTGTCTATTAAATACAAAAAAGTACTATTCTAGAAGAAATTAACGATATAGTGAACCATACATGACTTCCATGTTCCATAGAGGTGGGGGGAGGGTGAATATTTCCAAAACCCTTAATTCGATTAGCCCCAAAATCAATAGGTTTGGAGTACTCACTAAGACAAACATCCATTTATTTCAGAACACGGAAGTAAAAATAAATATTGTCTCTTCCTAAGTTCTTAAAAATAATTATTGAATATAAGTAAAAGATAAAAAAAAATTTTTTTTATTATTACAAAAAAAAGTAATATTCGCAAAAATATTCGCACTTTTTTTGCGAATACGAATGCGAATGCGAATGTTTAAAAATGTGCGAATATTCGCGAATGCGAATGCGAATGCGAATATTCGTTACATCGCTAGTATTGAGGTATGGACAATAGATATAGAGCATGAACCACGCATCTGACTCGAAAACAGAGCCGTATCAAAAGAAAGAGATAGAAAATAATTTAGGATATACTTGTCCTATATGTCTATTTCATTCTTCTTAGAAAAAGAGATATATATATCCTAAATGCCATTGTGCATCTCTCACTATTTTGAGGAAATGTTACACCATTATGTTAATCAAAATGCGCGGTCCATGCTCTATGTTTATGATATGGACCCCTCACCAGCGGACGATAATTAGGTTCTACTGTTGTAGTGTATAGTACCGGCACCGTGAACATTACTTGTAATTGCTTGAATGAAAGATTGTTGTATTGACATAAATTATAATTTCAGAAAAATGGAAAAACCAAGTCGAAAATCATTATCAGCTATTGAAATTCTCCAAGCACGTAGACACAGTAAGCTTCATGATTCCAGAAGTGTTGAAGAATTAGACAGAGATGAAACATCATCTAGCAGACGTCGTGGAGATGCACGGAGCGTCAAATCTCTTGAATTCGATAGTGAACCTTGTAGACATTCAAGTAAAATAATAGACTATGGTTCAGAACCTGCAGCTTCCGATAAAAGAATAACGGTAAATTACGAAAGCGATGATTTGGGAAAGGCGAAACCAAAGCCACCAAAGAAGCCGATTAGACTTTCTCTGCATCGGGCCCAATCAGTTGAAACAGTGCCTGCCGATGATTTTAAGAAGCCGAAGAAAAGAAATCACAAAGGCGAACCACCGATTTTTACTCTCAAAGCTGAGTCGAAGTACCAGTCAGCTTTGCGGTGGCCTAATTATTTAAAACCTAATTCGCGTTCGCTTACCGGACATTTATCGGATGGTGGAAAATGGTGTTAATTTCTTTTAATGCAATATAGAAACAGTATAGAAGTTTATAATGTTTTATAATTAATATTTAATGATGATAAGCAATACTTTTATAGTTAGTAGTTAATTCATTAATTAGTCAAACTAATAAATCTTCAAACATTCAGAATGAGTTTAAATAAATTAATAGCAGGTATTTCGTGACTATATATTTGATGTGAACGAGTATTTTTTATTTGTGTTATGTACCGAAATCGATATCAGTGTCCGTTAGTTTGTCACAAACTTATAGCTATTGAACCGTTTAACCTAGAAAGCTGAGATTTGGCAGTTATAGTAAATAATAGTCTAATAATAATAGACCCGATTTATAAAAACAAAATTATAAGTTATTGGCGCACTTTTAGGGAGTAAATGGGTTACCAATTTTTATTTATTTAATGGGGTATCAAATGAAAGCTAATGATTCAAGGAAAATAAATATTTAACATGTTATATGAGAAAACTTGGTGCACGATTTTTTTCAAAAAGTCCATGTAATAAATACAAAATGCATTGTGCTGCCATCTTTTCAATAATATTTAAACTAATCTAAATTGTTAACTTTCCTAGAGGTTTAAATCCAATTGTAAAGTGTATGTGATTGCTACGTTCATAAACGCAAGTGGAAGCAATATAATCAAATAAATTTAAAAACTATTCGGTACGGAACACTAATACCAATTTTTTTAAACATAAGAAGCTTGTACTTAGGATTCCCATATTTTTAAAGTTACCACAGTAATAAAAATAAAAAGAATAACTTACATACAAATGATTCTATTTATTCGAATCTCTGCAATTTATTTCAAAATGTATATCTTCGTTTAGAATAAAAGTATGACTGTGATTATATATACTAAATTTAAAAAGAATAACAATCATTCTGGAAATAACTAAATTACAGATGAAGTATAATTTTTATAAAATTCAGAATATGATTTAGCGTTTTAACCCTTTAACTATGAATATCAATGAAATTGCTGACAAGTCGTGTTTTATAAAATTTACATTTCAGTCTATTGATGACACCCATAGTTAAAGGGTTAATGAAGATGTTAGATTTTGTAATTATCTATTTACGTAAATTTAAAATGTTTAGTTTTACGTATTATAAAGAAATATATATACAAACGTATGTACAGAAAAGATTGTAACATTTATAAATATATATTTTTTGAAAATATAATTTTAATTTGTTTAAAGAATTAACCGACCTTTAATTAACCCTTTATAGTAACGAGACATAAATGGTTAATATAGTATTTCTAACCAGAAAAATGTACGAAATGTAAATTTGCAACAATGATTATATCTGTCATAATATAGTAGGTTTAATTTTTTTAATGGAAATCACATTTATAAGTACAGTAAAACCTCGATATAATAGACTAATTTGGGGGAGGGGGTGTCCGTTAAAGCCGGAAGTCCGTTATATAAAAATAAGTTTAAAATAAATCAAAAAACTTTTTTTCTTTTCCGTTTGTCCATATTTAAAGAGTAGGGTTGCGGAAATTTAAAATTTACTGGAGTACACTAAATGCGTTCATTCACTTCGAGTAAACAAGTTAAACTGTTGTAGAGTTGCGTGAATCCTTGGCCAGCGTGGCAAACATCAGTGTGCTGCGTCAAAACCTACCCGTTATTATATCAGGTGCAGTCTACGAGCAGGACGGCATTATGTCTCAAATTCTAGTGCTAGACGTATGACGTGATTATCAAGGCCGCTAAAAATTGTTTACATGCGGTGACACTTGAATTTAAGCATTTAATATTAACAGGACGTTAATTTTTTCACATTTGACCGGATTTTTTGTCCCTTATATCCGAAGTTCGTTAAATAGAGGTCCGTTACACCGAGGTTTTACTGTACTACATATTACTATAAACCAAAATGATGTGGAATGAGTTTTTATCAAATATGTGGGCGTAGGGGTAGAGGAGAAATATATTTTTATAAAACTTTTCAAAAAAGTAAACATATATTTTAAAAAATAGTATAAATATCATTATTCATCAGTATAAACAGTAAATACAAACATTATTATTACTTAATTAAATTACAATTACATATCAAAATAGGGATAAATCTAATTTTGCAACCTCACATAACCTTGCAAGCAATCCAGTCATTTGTAACAACGAATTCACTCCATCGACTATACGTAGATTTGTAATACTGATTTCCTATAAAATACCATTGATTAAGAACTATATTAATTAATAAAAACGTATACACCTACCTTAATAAATGCCAATTTCAAAGGTTCAGCGATATCCAAGTTTTTACAAACTCGAAATACGTTTCCGATAATATCTTCAGCAGCGTATCCTAGTTGCCATAAATGTGTCATTACCTAAAATAAAACATAATGTGGTTTTTACAAAATTTACATTTTTTTAAAATAGATTTTAAGCTTCCCATAGACCGACGCGAATTATTTGTAGCAGCAGCGAATAAAGGCTCCGATAGACGGACATATATATTTTCAACTAAAAAAAAACGGGCAAGTGCGTGTTGGGCACGCACATGATAGGGTTCCGTAGTCATTCTCACTACGATTTATAAAAAGTATTTTTCAAAATTTTTGTGACTGAAGGGTTAAAATCAAAAAGTCATTTGACTTTTATTATTGCATTTTAGGAGACCTATCAAATGACACCCCACTCAATGGGGTAAATGAAAAAAATGTGAGTTCACTTTTCAATCTATGAAAAGTGGGTCCAAAATATTTTAGACAATGTTCGTTATAATTTTCAGTGAAAGTACTAATTGAAAGCTACATTCTGAATTTTTTTCAGATTTTTTTAATCGATAGTTTAGAAAATAGAGGGGGGGGGGACGCTCTTACAGCGACATTAAAAAGCAAATATATCGCGACTGAAGGGTTAAAATCAAAAAGTTATTTAACGTTTTTTATTGCATTTTACGAGACCTATTAAATGACACCCCACTCAATGGGGTAAGTGGGAAAAAAAATGTATGTTCAATTTTCAGTCTATGAAAGGGGGGTCCAAAATATTTTTGACAATGTTCGTTATAGTTTTCAGTGAAAGTACTAATTAAAATCTACGTTCTGAAATTTTTTCAGATTTTTTAAATTGATAGTTTAGAAAATAGAGGGGGGGGGGACGCTTTTTTAATGACTTTGGAGAGAAAATACATCGTGATCGAAGGGTTAAAATTAAAAATTTCTGTTACATTTTTTGTTGCATTTTAGGAGACCTTTCTAACGACACCCCACTCAATGCTGTAGGTGAAATTTTTTTTTTGAAAACACTTTTCATTTTAAAAATTTTTATTTTCAAAAATCTTATCATTTCTGTTTTTGGGTCATCAATCTACGGCCGTGTACCAAATTTCATCTTATTATCTCAAAATTTTTCAGGACGGACGGACGGACATGGAGAAATTATAAGGGTTCCTAGTTTTCTACGGAACCCTAAAAAAGACGATGCTGAGATAAATTTTGCGTTTTTTCGGAAATTTTTCACGTTTTTTTCGGGTAAAAAAATCACAACTCGAAAACTATTCATGATTAAGAAATGTAACCATTATATTAACTCCAGAAAAAAAGAAGCTACAAAATGGCGAAAACTACAGCAAAATCGGTTCGGTAGATATTTAAACATATAATTTATAAAAAACAGACTTGTGAATTTCGCTGCCGTAATAAACGCGTTTTTATTCGCGCCGCAGTCGCTTCGAATGTTTCGCGTCGGTCTGTCGGAGCCTTTATTCGCTGCCGCTGCGAATAATTCGTGTCAGTCTGTGGGAAGCTTAAAGCTTTAATTTCTTTTTGAAAAATTTCATTGCAATCATTTTTACCAAAGTTACAGCTATTTGAAAAGTGACATTTAAGGAAAATAAAAAATTAACCTTCCGTCGGGCGCGGCTGATCTATTTGATACACTTCCAACTAATTTTAATGCCATCTTGAAATGGTTACTGATTCATCCCCTGAACTTTCAATACCTTCCTGTTTATGATTGTTTTACATGGTAATAGCCTTCAGTTGTCAAATAATCACAGAGAAGTAAAATTACAGTTAAAAAATTCATTTTGATACCAACCACTTGAATTTATAAATTTTCTAAAGAAGTCGTTTTTTTAATAATATTATTTTCGGCAAGTGTTTTAATTAACATTCAATATAATGTTTTTTTCATTCATACTATTCATACTAATATTATAAATGCGAAAGTGTGTCTATCTGTCTGTCTGTCTGTCTTCTACTTGTCACCTTTTCACGGCTAAACCGCTGAACCAATCTTAATGAAATTTGGTAGGAAGAAAGCTTGCATCCTGAGAAAGGACATAGGCTACTTTGAATTCCAAAAATTCATCCCCTAAGGAATTGGAAGGGGGTGGAAATGTTTGTGTGGGAAAAATTTAAATTCGGTTATTAATATTTCACCCTCTGTCATATATGAAGGGTTGTAGGGGGAAAAACAACCCCCTATCTTCACAGCAGGATACGAGTGACGATTAACTAGTTAGTTGTTAGAAAACATATTTTAGTCAACAGTTAGAAAACATATTTTATATTTTAAACGTAATATTAAAATTAAAATACTCAAAAAACTCTTTATTTATTAACTTAGGACATTAAAATACTAATAATATGCAAACATTCAACGTAATTTAAAAATCATAATATAATGTATCATTTTGATACACCGCGCCCGAATACATTTCAATGTACCCCGCGCCCGACGGAAGGTTAAGAGTTCTTTCAGGTAGAAGGGATATTGAACCGCCACACTAATAAATAAATACCTTGCAAGCTTTGCTAATATCTCCGGCAACACAATGATTTAACATATCTTTAACAAGTAATGGATGTGGCTCGTCGCAAACTTTGAACACATTTTCACTGCTTATGTTACCGAATCCATTTGCTGTGGACTGTAAGTTGTTGAGAGCTTGCCTCATATCACCTTGCGCAGTAAAAACAATTGCTTCCAGTCCATCTTCGGTATACGACAACTAAAAATATAATAAAGTAGAAAATAGTCAAGCATTATACCTTTGTCAATAACTTACTTCTTCCTTTTGGCAAATTTCAATAACTTTTGCTAAAACTTGGGCATCCGTTAATTTTGAGTATCGTAACGGAACACAACGTGACTGAATAGGTTCGATGATTTTTTCACTGTTATTACAAGCTAAAGCAAAACGTGTAGTGTTACTATAAATTTCCATTGTTCTCCTAAGCGCTTGTTGCGCTCCTTCTGTCATACTAGAAAATTGTAAAGTTAAACCATCAATTAAATCATGCTGATTTATCAATGTTACCTGTCAGCTTCATCTAATATGACAACTTTATGTCGGCCACTTGGGAGTGTTACTTTTTGCTGAGCGAACATTTTGATTTTATTTCTAACAATATCGATACCTCTGTCATTTGAAGCATTTAATTCTAGAACTGCCTCTTTAAATGCTGGTCCGAGAAGTATACGAGCAAGGCAAAGTATTGTAGTTGTTTTTCCAACACCAGGAGGCCCCTATTACATAAGTAATTAAACTATAATATTGTTATATAAATGGTTAAAATAAATCAACATACTGATATGATAATGTTCGGTGTATTTCCTTGTTCCGCAAAGTAAGATAATTTCTCAACTGCATCTTCGTTTCCCATGATATCAGAAAAAACTTTTGGTCGGTATTTTTCAATCCTGATATGAACGAAAACAATAAATAGTTTTATATGTTATACAAATAAATAAGTACATATTGTCATATTAATCATACCATGGTAAATTTGAAGATTTTGAGGTTATATCTTTAGAACCTGGGTTATTTGATGTTGAAGGTTCGGATATTATTTCAACATCCATTTCTGAATCATCTCCAGCCATTATTTTGTATTTAAGTAACTTCAATATAGATCAAAATATATGTGCAAACACCGAACGTTTTTCCCGTTTTCCCGCTAAATTCTAAAGTGACAATTATGAATTACGTCATGCATTCATAACTTCACTAATAGATGGCGTATGATACCAAAAAATATGGCATACATGGACAAAAGGCAGACAAACAAAAGGCAGACATGGTCACATGGACAAAAAGCAGACTCCCAAAAGGCAGACAAAAAATTAATAAAATTAATAATATCTTCCAATTAATATATCCAACTTTCTCAAAAAATTATATCATTTATATCGTTAAAGTAAATTAAATAATATAATATTATTTATGGGGGGGGGGCATATTGCATAATCCTTTCCCCCTCAAATATATTATTGATTTATACAAAAATTTTGTCTGCTTTTTGTCCTTGTGAGCCTTTTGTCCGTGTCTGCCTTTTAGGACTCTATTGCTGACAATAGTAATAATTATATTGTAATCAGTAATCACTTGCTATTTACAACGCGCGTCAGTTGTCAATAGTTACCACGTTTTTATATTTCAAAGATCGCGCCGAATGCGTCGTCATGTTTTCGGGAATTTATCAAAGTTAAAAATTAATAATTATTTAAGGAGATGGTAAATCATTCTAAAATTTTATATACACATTCCTTAATTACCAATCTACAGGGTGATTCAGCTCTGTCGTGCCAAACTTATACCGTAGATTGAGAAAAATATTTGAAGCAAAAAACTTCCAATAAACATGTGTCCGGAAATTTTTCGTTAGGGAACTACAGCCCTCCAAAGATTTTCGTCAAAATGAGTTTTTATTAAATATCTAGATAACCCTTTGTGATAAAATTATGAAATTTGGTATTCTGTTTAGTAATAATAAATGTTATCGATTTCTCATATTTAGTAATTATAATTTAGACCGGGGATGTATGGGGCCAGTGGGCCCATCGATTTTTATCTAGTATTTTTTGTTTTTTTATAAAGTTGAGCACTGATTTAAGGTTACATGACACATAATACACAAAAATATACTATGCTTATTTGTTATAGAATAAACCGTTTTCGAGAAATATCGATGGAAAAGAAAGCATGCAGAATTTAACTTAATACGGGTGCTTCAAATTACAAATAATAAATTTATATTCTTGTTCTATGATAAAAATTAAGACAAAAAGTTAAAATAAGTATACCAAAAAAAATGCATCTTTATCAACAAAAAGCCATTTTTAGTTTCGTTTTTAGTCAAATTATTAAAGTAGGTAGGTAGGTACATAATACAGTAATACAACTGGCTATAGATCTTAGAGGATTCATATTAGGAGGTTTCTTATAACTTTTTCCCTTACCTTTAATTAATCATACAACAAGAATATAAATTTATTTTTTGTAATTTGGAGCATCCGTATTAAGTTAAATTCTGCATGCTTTCTTTTCTATCGATATTACTCGAAAACGGTTTATCCTATGACAAATAAGCAAAGTATTTTTTTTACGTATTTTGTGTCATATAACAGTAGTAGATATTGACGGGTTCTACTGCCACCCGCCACCCTCGTAGTGACAGTTGCCTACCCAAAAAAGCGCCACCTAGCGGTGAGAAGCTGAACTAAAGGGTAGATTTGGTTCGTATCCTCGCTACAGAAATCTTCAAAATTCCTCCAAAATCGTTCATATCTCTGCTAAAATGGTTCATAACTTCAGTGAAAAAGGTTCACAGCTCTGCTAAAAAACATCGAAACTGCGTTGATTGGCTCAAAACTCGGCTAATATCATGGACTAACACCCTCCCGATCCAGTCGAGATTCCCACCACCACCTGTTGACGAGAAGCTGAACTATCGTGTTCGGTTCGTAACCAGACTGATTTAGTAGACCCTCCCGGACGACAGGACCTGATTCAGGTGGAGAGTTAAAAAAATTCATTAAGGAAAATTTGAGGCCCCAAAATAAAAAAAGTGCGCAAACGTTCGTGCGCATCGATAGGTATTAAGTGAAAATTGAGGCCCCAAAATAAAAAAAGTGCGCAAACGTTCGTGCGCATCGATAGGTATTAAGTGAAAATTGAGGCCCCAAAAAAAAAAGTATTGCAAATGGTCGGGCGCATCGATAGACATTAAGTTAAAATTCAGGCCCCGACAAAAAATACGCGCAATGTTCCGGCGCATCGATAGACAAATTCAGGCCCGGGAAATTTGCAGCCCCAGACCTGGGCCCAGGCCTGCAGCAGTGTTTGTAATTGCGCAACATCCTCGAGTATGACATCATCACAGTCATCACCTATTTTTAGAATATGACTGTATGACACAATAACACCGGGTGTTAAGCGATTGCATGATATTGCGCAACATTCTGGAGAATGACATCATCACCTGACCATAGTCATATTCTATTTTTAGAATATGACTATATTCAATAAACTCCTGCACACTCAATGTTTACATTAACCGTTTGGGAATTGCGTAATGTTATGCAATATTATGACATCATCTGGGAACCCACGTGACATTCTAGAAGATAAGTGGTGGGGGAATGTTCTGCGGCTATATATACCAGTGCTTGAATTTTTTTAGTCAGTATTTCGATACATCTTATGCTCGCTTCTACAATTACTACAACAATAAGTCTAACAATGAATAGTATGCCAAGTGGATTGTTTGTGTGCACATTGTGCAATACCAGATTCACAAGAAGTGATGCTTTAAAAAGACATGAAAAGATTCACGAAGGAGCCAAATACATTTGTGAATTTTGCGGGAAAACATTAACGAGACTGGAACATCTTAATAAACATTTACTCAAAGTTCATCAAAACACAGTGTTAAAACGCAAATGTGCAGTGAACGAAGTGCAGGCTGTGAAAAAATTAAAAACTGTAGATATTAAAAAACAATTAAAATTGTGCAGTGTGTGCGATGTGCGGGTTCCGGCGACTCATTTTCAGGCACATTTGAGAACAATAAACCATAAACGTCACTCAAGTGTAAAATATAATGAAAATGTTGAAATCATAAACAGTGCATTCAAGAGCCGCATAATAAGTTTTAAAATTACAAATAATATCAATGATACCATGATCTGTCCAACTGCATTCATGCACTCTATATTTGATATAGTGAAGGAACTATTGAGTGCGCAGCTGGAAGAACATACCAGCTATAAATTTAACATTGAATTATTTGCAACGTACATTCAAGCGGCCAGTGAGTGCACCAGTGTTAAATCGTTCAACACAAAAAATTATACTGTTAATGAGTCATCGGACATTGAAAACTCATTAAACGTAATGATTCAAGACGTCATCATCAAAACAGAAGAATTCCAGGAACGAGATAGCGGCTGGGCTCTGGTGAAAGTGCAGCATATCGAAATCAATGTGAATCGTTATAATCCATTACGGGGAGTGATCGGCTCTTCATACATCAAGTTACCAGCAGAAATCGAAAATAAAAAAGCATGCGTTAACATAAGAAATGATGACGATATGTGTTTTGCATGGAGCATTACAGCAGCTCTTTTTCCTGCTGAAGAAAGTGCATGGCGCATCCAGTCGTATCCGCATTATAACACAGTGCTCAATCTGAAAGATCTCACCTTTCCCATGAAACTAAAAGACATACACAAATTTGAAATATTAAATAATATTAGTGTGAATGTCTTTGGTTTGGAACACAACAATGTGCACTACGATGTTGTCGGCCCCCTATATCATACAATAAATCGACAAACAACCCACGTTAATTTATTGTATATTGATGATGGGGAGAAGTCTCATTACTGCTGGATAAAAAGCATATCTCGGTTGGTATCGAGCCAACTATCCAAAAGAAAAAATATGAAATGGATTTGTGATGGTTGCTTGTTACATTTCGGTACCGAAGTTCTGTTGCAAGATCATTTGGTACAAGACTGTAACAAAATACGAACGTATTTACCAACTGAGAAGGACAACATCATAGAATATGCACATAATGAGAGACAGATGAAAGTGCCGTTTGTTATATATGCGGATTTCGAAAGTCTATTGAAACCGATCAGCACCTGTTCACCGAATCCATCAACATCATCAACAACATCGATACAAATACATGAGCCGCATAGCTTTGGTTATTATATAAAATGCAGCTATGACTCATCTCTGTCCAAATACGTAGCCTACAGAAATCCAGACTGTGCTGCGGTATTTGTTGAGCGAATTCGAGATGAAGTCAAGAACATTTATAAAATTATAAAAAAAGTTGTGCCTATGATACCATTGACATTAATAGAAGTAAGCAAACACGATAACGCTATGCAGTGTTATATTTGCAGCAAGGCGTTAGATGCTACAGATAAAGTTCGCGATCATTGTCATTTGACCGGCAACTATAGGGGGGCTGCGCATAGTAAATGCAACATCAGATTTGCTATTCCTAAATTTGTGCCCATACTGTTTCACAATTTGACAGGATACGATGCCCATTTGTTTATTAAAGAGTTTTCAAATTATGACGACACACTTGACGTAATTGCAAAAAATAAGGAGTCCTATATTTCATTTAGTCAAAATATTTTGGTAGACTCATACTACTGGAGGGGCAAAATTCATAAGGTACATTTTAAAATAAGATTTTTAGATTCATTCAGATTTATGGGGGCTTCCTTAGACCAACTGACAACAACAACAACTGAATTTAGTGAAATGAGAATTTTTTTTACAAATCAGACTAGCTTTAAGCTAATGACTCGTAAGGGTGTATATCCATATGATTTTACGGACTGTTGGACGAAATTTACCGAGACACTACAACTACCCAGTATTGAATCATTTCACAGTAAATTGACAAACAGAAATATAACAACGGACGACTACAAACATGCCCAGACAGTGTGGGCACATTTCAATATAAAAAACTTGGGCGAATATTCCGATTTATACCTTAAATGCGACGTGCTATTACTCGCTGATATATTCGAAAATTTTAGGACTGTATGCACTAACTCATACGGTTTAGATCCTTGCCAATATTATACTGCACCAGGATTATCGTGGGATGCGATGCTTAAGTTAACTGAAATTAAACTTGAGTTGTTAACCGACATAAGCATGATTCGTTTTGTGCAGAAAGGTATCCGCGGTGGTATTTCTCAATGTTCCCATCGGCATTCGAAGGCAAACAATAAGTATATGGATGACTACGATTCTAGTCAAGAATCAAAATATATCCTATACCTTGATGCCAACAATTTGTATGGTTGGGCTATGTCCCAGCACATTCCGTATGCCAAGTTTCGTTGGTTAACCGAAACCGAAATGGAAACATTTGATGTATCCACCGTTGATGACCAATCTGATATTGGTTATATATTACAGGTTGATATACAGTATCCCGAGCATTTGCATGATGCTCATAATGATCTCCCATTCTGTGCAGAATCAATGATTCCACCAAACGCTACCAATGCTAAATTAATTCCAAATTTAAACGATAAATACAAATACATAATTCACTATAGAAACTTAAAACAATGTTTAACTCATGGACTTGTACTCAAGGTTACTAAACATACAAGGTTGTCTCATACGGTAGTTTCATGCTATTGGTTGACGGTTTGTGACGTAGCCAGCCGTCAACCAATAGCGTGAAACTACATTTGTGGAATTTATTATGCGCCAAATTTAAATTTATTAATACAACTAACTAACGTAATTAAAATATATCGTCACATATGCCATAAAACTTAATAAAAAAATCTGCAATGAAGATTATTGAAATAAAGAATAAAAATGTTTTATAATTATTTATTAACATATTTAAGTATTTAAAATAAAAATATAATTTTTTTAAATAAACAGTTATAAATTTTATTATTGGCAAACTTTTATAAAATTGCTTTGTCTGTAAGAGTCAAATCTTGTTACATTTTTCACAGATGACCGATTATCTTGAAATTTTTAATAATTAAATCTACCTAATATTAAAATTAATTAATATAAAATAATTTTTGCACAAATATAATTTTTATTTGTTATCATGTTATTTAACAGTTAATGTATTATTTCCAATTCTTCAATTATTTCTGAAAACATCCTTTACAAATCAAATTACAATTACAAATTTAATTGACTACTTTTATTACATTTCTCAATCCATTTATTTTGACAGTAGATATCTTTGGGGAACCTATTAATTTTATGTGATTAAAGTAAAATATAATTCATAATTCAAAGTAAATATTACTTATGATATATAATTTTAGTTCCACATATATAATTATATAAATATGTAAATGCAAAACGTCAGCTTACCTGAATTATATTTAGATTTTTATATGTTCTGTGATTTTTATTTGACAAATATGAATTACAAACAAAACACTATTATTTAATTCAAATTTTCAATTTGACATAAGACGGCCGGTGACGTCACACGCACTACCCACCCGCTCATTCCCCTCGCCTAAATGCTTCGTTATGAGGCAACCTGTATAGTTTAATAACCTTGACTTGTACTGACACGTATCCATAGAGTTTTGGAATTCAGACAATCTCCATGGCTTACTAAATATATAGATTTAAATACGGAACTGCTAAAAAAGGCCACATCAACGTTTGATGCGGATTTTTTTAAGTTAATGAATAATTGTATATATGGGAAAACTATGGAGAATGTTGATAAAAGAACAGACATAAGATTAGTAACGCATTGGAAGAATATTGGTAAACGTTATGGTGCTGAAACGTTGATCGCAAAACCAAACTTTAATAGTTCATCAATTTTTACGGAGAATATGAGTGCCATACAAATGAATCGGCTGCAAGTTAAATATAACAAACCCATATATTTAGGCCTAGTTGTTTTAGAACTTTCGAAAACTTTAATTTACGATTTTCATTATTCATTTATGAAACAAAAATATAACGACAAATTGAAATTACTATACACTGACACAGACTCACTGACGTACGAAATAATAACTGACGACATATACCGAGACATAAAACTTAATATTAATAAATTCGACACATCTAACTATCAACCTGGAAATATATACAATATACCACTAGTCAATAAAAAAATTGTCGGTTTAATGAAAGATGAAAATGCCGGATCAGTATTCAGAGAATTTGTGGGATTGAGATCAAAAATGTATGCAATGGATGTTGGCGACAAAACTATTAAAAAATCAAAAGGTATTAAAAAGAACGTTGTCGACAACTTAACTTTACAAAATTATATCCAATGCATGGATGTTGCCAATGTTTTGTACAGGAGCATGGTTACATTTAAATCAATAAAGCATACTATATTTACTCAAAATATTAATAAAATTTCACTTAGCGGAAAAGATGATAAAAGATTTTTACAACAAGATTCTACTGATACTTTAGCGTGGGGGCATTATAAAATACAAAACATGTAAATTTTTCATTTATTTTACTGTATAAGAACATTATTTAGAATAAAATATATTAACTATATTATTTATAAACATTACATAGTTAAAACAATGTTAAATATATATTTATAATTTTATATTAACATTACTGTAAAACAGTTTTAGAATAAGATGTACTATACATATAATAAAATATATTTATTATTACTATATTATTTAATTACATAATAATGTTTAAAATATCTAAATTTTATATCTACTTTACTATAGGTATATCATAATTTTAGAATAATATATGTATAGAATAAAACAATGTTTATAATTAAATATATTTACTGTAACTATATATACTTTAATAAAAATTACATAAGTTCAAACAATGTGTTCGTTTTATTATTGTTCAATATCCTCTTTCCACCTAATATCCTAATATTTAACTTTTTTTTGTAATTCATACTCATAGAAACCACCTTAGATCAGTTGTTCATCTACATTTTCTACATATTGAAGTAAGTACGTAACTGGATTTGAAAATGATATATTTATTATGCATTAAAAAATCTGTAATATAAATAAAACTATCAATTAATATTAGTAGAAACGATTTATTTTAATAGTTTTACATTATATTTACAGTCAGATATATTTTAACAATTTGGGGATTATGACGACCTCACTTTTAGTTTAATAATTGACAGAATGCCTTAAGAAAATCTGTAATATGAATAAATAAAACTCCCAATTTAATTGGTAGAAACAATTTATTTAAATAGTATTACATTATATTTACAATCAGATATATTTTCACAATTTGTAGATTTTGGCAGCCTCACTTTTGGATTAATAATTGACAGTCCAGTAGAATTGTGCAGATTGGTTGTAGGTTGTAAACTCTTCAGAAGACGGACAAAAAATTAATTTCGCCATGATCCCCGTAGATCCAGTGTTTACAATACATACTTTGCTCATCTCCTCGAGAAATGTTTCCACAACGGTGGTGATTTTTGCGGACAGGAACATACTCTTGTCCGCGAACTCCAATAGAATGCGTTTTTCGTATTTAATTTAAATCCACTTAGCTTCAATGATTTTATATTCACGATCAATTAACATACGAGTATCTCTTACAAACATGGTTTCTTTAACTAGCGCAATTGCGTTGAACGGCTCAAGTATTCCAGTCACTGTTCTGTTCAAAGTAAATTCAGCAACCTTTACCACTTAAATTTACCCCCTCCACAACTTAACTACCTCTTAGGTGCTGGTGTAATAGAGTTTTTTGTCATCCACGTAAATTCTAACTTTATCATGAAATTAATTGAACAGGTATCGCACAACTCCGAATAAGTCCAAACAGGTATCAAACAGGTCCAAACAGGTATTAAACAGGTATCAAACAGGTATCGAACAGGTCCAAACAGGTATCAAACAGGTCCAAACAGGTATCAAACAGGTAACGAACAGGTCCAAACAGGTCCAAACAGGTATCAAATAGGTCCAAACAGGTCCAAACAGGTATTAAACAGGTATCAAACAGGTATCAAACAGGTATCAAACAGGTATCGAACAGGTCCAAACAGGTCCAAACAGGTATCAAACAGGTCCAAACAGGTATTAAACAGGTATCAAACAGGTATCAAACAGGTATCGAACAGGTATCAAACAGGTATCAAACAGGTCCAAACAGGTATCAAACAGATCTTGAATTGATCCAAACAGGTAAACATGGACACATGTTGGTTGGTATATTTTAAAATAGAAAGTGACGTCATGTTCCATTTATATAACATCATGGAATATTTGCACTATGAATTTGTAGGGTTATAAATAGTGTCACGTGATACATGAGGTGATATGTATAGTCCACGACTTTATAGGATCGATTTGTAGTCTGAATTTGTTGGGTTATAAATCATGTCACGTGATACATGAGGTGATATGTATAGTCCACGACTTTATAGGATCGATTTGTAGTCTGAATTTGTTGGGTTATAAATCATGTCACGTGATACATGAGGTGATATGTATAGTCCACGACTTTATAGGATCGATTCGTAGTCTGAATTTGTAGGGTTATAAATAGTGTCACGTGATACATGAGGTGATTTGTATAGTCCACGACTTTATAGGATCAATTTGTAGTCTTGGGTTCAGATTGATACTTTTTCGGATCAGGTAGGGTTTCGGACCCGGATCCATTACCCTACCTGATCCGAAAAAGTATCAATCTGAACCCAAGACTACAAATTGATCCTATAAAGTCGTGGACTATACAAATCACCTCATGTATCACGTGACACTATTTATAACCCTACAAATTCAGACTACGAATCGATCCTATAAAGTCGTGGACTATACATATCACCTCATGTATCACGTGACATGATTTATAACCCAACAAATTCAGACTACAAATCGATCCTATAAAGTCGTGGACTATACATATCACCTCATGTATCACGTGACATGATTTATAACCCAACAAATTCAGACTACAAATCGATCCTATAAAGTCGTGGACTATACATATCACCTCATGTATCACGTGACACTATTTATAACCCTACAAATTCATAGTGCAAATATTCCATGATGTTATATAAATGGAACATGACGTCACTTTCTATTTTAAAATATACCAACCAACATGTGTCCATGTTTACCTGTTTGGATCAATTCAAGATCTGTTTGATACCTGTTTGGACCTGTTTGATACCTGTTTGATACCTGTTCGATACCTGTTTGATACCTGTTTGATACCTGTTTGATACCTGTTTAATACCTGTTTGGACCTGTTTGATACCTGTTTGGACCTGTTTGGACCTGTTCGATACCTGTTTGATACCTGTTTGATACCTGTTTGATACCTGTTTAATACCTGTTTGGACCTGTTTGGACCTATTTGATACCTGTTTGGACCTGTTTGGACCTGTTCGTTACCTGTTTGATACCTGTTTGGACCTGTTTGATACCTGTTTGGACCTGTTCGATACCTGTTTGATACCTGTTTAATACCTGTTTGGACCTGTTTGATACCTGTTTGGACTTATTCGGAGTTGTGCGATACCTGTTCAATTAATTTCATGATAAAGTTAGAATTTACGTGGATGACAAAAAACTCTATTACACCAGCACCTAAGAGGTAGTTAAGTTGTGGAGGGGGTAAATTTAAGTGGTAAAGGTTGCTGAATTTACTTTGAACAGAACAGTGACTGGAATACTTGAGCCGTTCAACGCAATTGCGCTAGTTAAAGAAACCATGTTTGTAAGAGATACTCGTATGTTAATTGATCGTGAATATAAAATCATTGAAGCTAAGTGGATTTAAATTAAATACGAAAAACGCATTCTATTGGAGTTCGCGGACAAGAGTATGTTCCTGTCCGCAAAAATCACCACCGTTGTGGAAACATTTCTCGAGGAGATGAGCAAAGTATGTATTGTAAACACTGGATCTACGGGGATCATGGCGAAATTAATTTTTTGTCCGTCTTCTGAAGAGTTTACAACCTACAACCAATCTGCACAATTCTACTGGACTGTCAATTATTAATCCAAAAGTGAGGCTGCCAAAATCTACAAATTGTGAAAATATATCTGATTGTAAATATAATGTAATACTATTTAAATAAATTGTTTCTACCAATTAAATTGGGAGTTTTATTTATTCATATTACAGATTTTCTTAAGGCATTCTGTCAATTATTAAACTAAAAGTGAGGTCGTCATAATCCCCAAATTGTTAAAATATATCTGACTGTAAATATAATGTAAAACTATTAAAATAAATCGTTTCTACTAATATTAATTGATAGTTTTATTTATATTACAGATTTTTTAATGCATAATAAATATATCATTTTCAAATCCAGTTACGTACTTACTTCAATATGTAGAAAATGTAGATGAACAACTGATCTAAGGTGGTTTCTATGAGTATGAATTACAAAAAAAAAGTTAAATATTAGGATATTAGGTGGAAAGAGGATATTGAACAATAATAAAACGAACACATTGTTTGAACTTATGTAATTTTTATTAAAGTATATATAGTTACAGTAAATATATTTAATTATAAACATTGTTTTATTCTATACATATATTATTCTAAAATTATGATATACCTATAGTAAAGTAGATATAAAATTTAGATATTTTAAACATTATTATGTAATTAAATAATATAGTAATAATAAATATATTTTATTATATGTATAGTACATCTTATTCTAAAACTGTTTTACAGTAATGTTAATATAAAATTATAAATATATATTTAACATTGTTTTAACTATGTAATGTTTATAAATAATATAGTTAATATATTTTATTCTAAATAATGTTCTTATACAGTAAAATAAATGAAAAATTTACATGTTTTGTATTTTATAATGCCCCCACGCTAAAGTATCAGTAGAATCTTGTTGTAAAAATCTTTTATCATCTTTTCCGCTAAGTGAAATTTTATTAATATTTTGAGTAAATATAGTATGCTTTATTGATTTAAATGTAACCATGCTCCTGTACAAAACATTGGCAACATCCATGCATTGGATATAATTTTGTAAAGTTAAGTTGTCGACAACATTCTTTTTAATACCTTTTGATTTTTTAATAGTTTTGTCGCCAACATCCATTGCATACATTTTTGATCTCAATCCCACAAATTCTCTGAATACTGATCCGGCATTTTCATCTTTCATTAAACCGACAATTTTTTTATTGACTAGTGGTATATTGTATATATTTCCAGGTTGATAGTTAGATGTGTCGAATTTATTAATATTAAGTTTTATGTCTCGGTATATGTCGTCAGTTATTATTTCGTACGTCAGTGAGTCTGTGTCAGTGTATAGTAATTTCAATTTGTCGTTATATTTTTGTTTCATAAATGAATAATGAAAATCGTAAATTAAAGTTTTCGAAAGTTCTAAAACAACTAGGCCTAAATATATGGGTTTGTTATATTTAACTTGCAGCCGATTCATTTGTATGGCACTCATATTCTCCGTAAAAATTGATGAACTATTAAAGTTTGGTTTTGCGATCAACGTTTCAGCACCATAACGTTTACCAATATTCTTCCAATGCGTTACTAATCTTATGTCTGTTCTTTTATCAACATTCTCCATAGTTTTCCCATATATACAATTATTCATTAACTTAAAAAAATCCGCATCAAACGTTGATGTGGCCTTTTTTAGCAGTTCCGTATTTAAATCTATATATTTAGTAAGCCATGGAGATTGTCTGAATTCCAAAACTCTATGGATACGTGTCAGTACAAGTCCATGAGTTAAACATTGTTTTAAGTTTCTATAGTGAATTATGTATTTGTATTTATCGTTTAAATTTGGAATTAATTTAGCATTGGTAGCGTTTGGTGGAATCATTGATTCTGCACAGAATGGGAGATCATTATGAGCATCATGCAAATGCTCGGGATACTGTATATCAACCTGTAATATATAACCAATATCAGATTGGTCATCAACGGTGGATACATCAAATGTTTCCATTTCGGTTTCGGTTAACCAACGAAACTTGGCATACGGAATGTGCTGGGACATAGCCCAACCATACAAATTGTTGGCATCAAGGTATAGGATATATTTTGATTCTTGACTAGAATCGTAGTCATCCATATACTTATTGTTTGCCTTCGAATGCCGATGGGAACATTGAGAAATACCACCGCGGATACCTTTCTGCACAAAACGAATCATGCTTATGTCGGTTAACAACTCAAGTTTAATTTCAGTTAACTTAAGCATCGCATCCCACGATAATCCTGGTGCAGTATAATATTGGCAAGGATCTAAACCGTATGAGTTAGTGCATACAGTCCTAAAATTTTCGAATATATCAGCGAGTAATAGCACGTCGCATTTAAGGTATAAATCGGAATATTCGCCCAAGTTTTTTATATTGAAATGTGCCCACACTGTCTGGGCATGTTTGTAGTCGTCCGTTGTTATATTTCTGTTTGTCAATTTACTGTGAAATGATTCAATACTGGGTAGTTGTAGTGTCTCGGTAAATTTCGTCCAACAGTCCGTAAAATCATATGGATATACACCCTTACGAGTCATTAGCTTAAAGCTAGTCTGATTTGTAAAAAAAATTCTCATTTCACTAAATTCAGTTGTTGTTGTTGTCAGTTGGTCTAAGGAAGCCCCCATAAATCTGAATGAATCTAAAAATCTTATTTTAAAATGTACCTTATGAATTTTGCCCCTCCAGTAGTATGAGTCTACCAAAATATTTTGACTAAATGAAATATAGGACTCCTTATTTTTTGCAATTACGTCAAGTGTGTCGTCATAATTTGAAAACTCTTTAATAAACAAATGGGCATCGTATCCTGTCAAATTGTGAAACAGTATGGGCACAAATTTAGGAATAGCAAATCTGATGTTGCATTTACTATGCGCAGCCCCCCTATAGTTGCCGGTCAAATGACAATGATCGCGAACTTTATCTGTAGCATCTAACGCCTTGCTGCAAATATAACACTGCATAGCGTTATCGTGTTTGCTTACTTCTATTAATGTCAATGGTATCATAGGCACAACTTTTTTTATAATTTTATAAATGTTCTTGACTTCATCTCGAATTCGCTCAACAAATACCGCAGCACAGTCTGGATTTCTGTAGGCTACGTATTTGGACAGAGATGAGTCATAGCTGCATTTTATATAATAACCAAAGCTATGCGGCTCATGTATTTGTATCGATGTTGTTGATGATGTTGATGGATTCGGTGAACAGGTGCTGATCGGTTTCAATAGACTTTCGAAATCCGCATATATAACAAACGGCACTTTCATCTGTCTCTCATTATGTGCATATTCTATGATGTTGTCCTTCTCAGTTGGTAAATACGTTCGTATTTTGTTACAGTCTTGTACCAAATGATCTTGCAACAGAACTTCGGTACCGAAATGTAACAAGCAACCATCACAAATCCATTTCATATTTTTTCTTTTGGATAGTTGGCTCGATACCAACCGAGATATGCTTTTTATCCAGCAGTAATGAGACTTCTCCCCATCATCAATATACAATAAATTAACGTGGGTTGTTTGTCGATTTATTGTATGATATAGGGGGCCGACAACATCGTAGTGCACATTGTTGTGTTCCAAACCAAAGACATTCACACTAATATTATTTAATATTTCAAATTTGTGTATGTCTTTTAGTTTCATGGGAAAGGTGAGATCTTTCAGATTGAGCACTGTGTTATAATGCGGATACGACTGGATGCGCCATGCACTTTCTTCAGCAGGAAAAAGAGCTGCTGTAATGCTCCATGCAAAACACATATCGTCATCATTTCTTATGTTAACGCATGCTTTTTTATTTTCGATTTCTGCTGGTAACTTGATGTATGAAGAGCCGATCACTCCCCGTAATGGATTATAACGATTCACATTGATTTCGATATGCTGCACTTTCACCAGAGCCCAGCCGCTATCTCGTTCCTGGAATTCTTCTGTTTTGATGATGACGTCTTGAATCATTACGTTTAATGAGTTTTCAATGTCCGATGACTCATTAACAGTATAATTTTTTGTGTTGAACGATTTAACACTGGTGCACTCACTGGCCGCTTGAATGTACGTTGCAAATAATTCAATGTTAAATTTATAGCTGGTATGTTCTTCCAGCTGCGCACTCAATAGTTCCTTCACTATATCAAATATAGAGTGCATGAATGCAGTTGGACAGATCATGGTATCATTGATATTATTTGTAATTTTAAAACTTATTATGCGGCTCTTGAATGCACTGTTTATGATTTCAACATTTTCATTATATTTTACACTTGAGTGACGTTTATGGTTTATTGTTCTCAAATGTGCCTGAAAATGAGTCGCCGGAACCCGCACATCGCACACACTGCACAATTTTAATTGTTTCTTAATATCTACAGTTTTTAATTTTTTCACAGCCTGCACTTCGTTCACTGCACATTTGCGTTTTAACACTGTGTTTTGATGAACTTTGAGTAAATGTTTATTAAGATGTTCCAGTCTCGTTAATGTTTTCCCGCAAAATTCACAAATGTATTTGGCTCCTTCGTGAATCTTTTCATGTCTTTTTAAAGCATCACTTCTTGTGAATCTGGTATTGCACAATGTGCACACAAACAATCCACTTGGCATACTATTCATTGTTAGACTTATTGTTGTAGTAATTGTAGAAGCGAGCATAAGATGTATCGAAATACTGACTAAAAAATTTCAAGCACTGGTATATATAGCCGCAGAACATTCCCCCACCACTTATCTTCTAGAATGTCACGTGGGTTCCCAGATGATGTCATAATATTGCATAACATTACGCAATTCCCAAACGGTTAATGTAAACATTGAGTGTGCAGGAGTTTATTGAATATAGTCATATTCTAAAAATAGAATATGACTATGGTCAGGTGATGATGTCATTCTCCAGAATGTTGCGCAATATCATGCAATCGCTTAACACCCGGTGTTATTGTGTCATACAGTCATATTCTAAAAATAGGTGATGACTGTGATGATGTCATACTCGAGGATGTTGCGCAATTACAAACACTGCTGCAGGCCTGGGCCCAGGTCTGGGGCTGCAAATTTCCCGGGCCTGAATTTGTCTATCGATGCGCCGGAACATTGCGCGTATTTTTTGTCGGGGCCTGAATTTTAACTTAATGTCTATCGATGCGCCCGACCATTTGCAATACTTTTTTTTTTGGGGCCTCAATTTTCACTTAATACCTATCGATGCGCACGAACGTTTGCGCACTTTTTTTATTTTGGGGCCTCAATTTTCACTTAATACCTATCGATGCGCACGAACGTTTGCGCACTTTTTTTATTTTGGGGCCTCAAATTTTCCTTAATGAATTTTTTTAACTCTCCACCTGAATCAGGTCCTGTCGTCCGGGAGGGTCTACTAAATCAGTCTGGTTACGAACCGAACACGATAGTTCAGCTTCTCGTCAACAGGTGGTGGTGGGAATCTCGACTGGATCGGGAGGGTGTTAGTCCATGATATTAGCCGAGTTTTGAGCCAATCAACGCAGTTTCGATGTTTTTTAGCAGAGCTGTGAACCTTTTTCACTGAAGTTATGAACCATTTTAGCAGAGATATGAACGATTTTGGAGGAATTTTGAAGATTTCTGTAGCGAGGATACGAACCAAATCTACCCTTTAGTTCAGCTTCTCACCGCTAGGTGGCGCTTTTTTGGGTAGGCAACTGTCACTACGAGGGTGGCGGGTGGCAGTAGAACCCGTCAATATCTACTACTTATAACCTTAAATAAGTGCCCAACTTTATAAAAAATTAAAGAACAAAAAATAATGTAATACAATTTTATGTGTTAAAATATGACCCCCGAAGTAGTTGTCTGGGCAACCGTAGATGTACAAATGCACATAGTGGTGACTGCGCACAAAGTAAATTTATTTTTTCTGCGCAGAGGTCCGAAAAATGTAGACCGCCCACTCCAGGTTCCGTTTTTCGACATACCCCCTCCACTCGAGTTTACTCTCCTGTCTCTAGTCTTCATGGTTAAAAATGAAAATGTATGTAATACAAATTGAAATTTTTTTTAAATTTTCAAATTGTCATTTAATTTTGATTGGTATAGATTGTTTCCTTATCTTTCAGTACGCATTTCTATTTTATTTATCGCACTGTCAACCCACGATGTAGTACTTGGTAGCGCTTATATGCTCGATTTTTCGTCCGTCCGTCCGTCTGTCTTCCACCGCGAGATCTCGGTCTCCTGAAAATCTAGAGACCTCGGGTTATCGCTAAATGGTAGGTCTGTGGTTCTTGTTTAGCCTATTTTAGGAATTTTTCCGGCCATGACCCCCCCCCCTACATTTTTTTCATATATGTATGGCTTCATGTACCTCGTTGGACTCGGAATTGATTCACGGATCGATTGGCAAGGGTATTTTTTGAGCTGTGTCAAGTGGGTTGCGCGGCGCCACCTACGTGTGGGTTTTGATAATTTGTTTATTGTCTTCTAGGTTAGGACTACGTCCGTTACGTCGTTTTGGTCGATACATACCTATAATGACCATTGATATTCAGAAGTCTGTAAAAATACTTTGACCGAGATTACGGTCATTAAGACGCAACTTACTCCCAGAGTGAAACATCAAATAAAAATTAACCCTGTACACTGGGTCTTTTAAGGAACAGTCGAAATTTCAAACTTCAATATCTCTCCTACGAATGGGGGGCGGGCTTGTGCTACCTCGCCTAAAAAAACTAGATATGAATAAGGACTAAAGGCTCAAAGGGCACCCGGATTTGACAATTTTCTTGCAAACGCCAGCAGATGCAAGTTGCGTCCGTTCCCTAAATGGGTCAATGTACAGACGGCGTTAGTGTTTTCTAAGGTAAAAGGATACCGTTTTTTTGCTTTTTTCATCTTTTCATGGCTAAAATAAATGTTTCATGTAATTCCAGGCTTTTTTGACTATTTTTATGTCAAGAAACACTGATTTTGTGCAAAATAATTACCATTTCGTTTATTTATGGCATGCCTGAATCTGTAAAATATTTCCCACATTCAGGTGCTAAAATAATTTAACTTTTTGGAGGCTATGCCAATGATACTATATTCTTTTGAAAGGTCATAGTCTAAGCTTCATAACCATATAACCTTTTTTTATATATTTGTTTATTGCAAAGTTACAATTTTTTTAACAAAATCCCGTTTTTTCTCCATTTTTGACTATACTTAAATTTTTATTACCAATGGTTTTTAACTTTAGGCTTTGACAACTGTTAAGCCATGTAGTAGACACTTCAAGAAGTAACCCTGATTTTTTCAGATTTTTTGAAAGCCTATAAAACTTTGAAAACACGACTGTTCCCTAAAAGATCCAGTGTACAGACCGTGTCTCGAAAAATATAGTGTACAGACGGAGGGTTAAAGCTTGTGAACAACATAATACATATGTTTATACATACAATAATATACATATAATATATGTATTATTTATGTGTACTCATAATTAATACGTAAACATAATTTTTATTCCATACGTTACTCCACAACCGTACATACGTGTATGTATGTATGAATCAGGGCCAGAATAAGGTCTTCGTAGGCCTCGGGCAGCTTTAATTAGTTGGATATACTTCAAATATAAGTTTATTTATATACCGCTTATACATAATACAACATTTTTGGTCGTATTTTTATTCGATGAATTTTTTATAGAAAAGTAGATGAAATTTGAAAGTGAATTTTGAAATTATATTAATTGTACGAGTATGGGTCTCTCTATCTAGGTTCTAGGTAAGTTGTTCGAATGTAATTTGTTCGAAGGTAATTTGTTCGAAGGAAATTTGTTTGAAGGTTATTTGTTCAAAGGAACTTTCTTCGAAGGAATTTTGTTCGAATGGTTTGTTCGAAAGGAACTTTGTTCGAACAACATTTGATCGAACGGAAATTTGTTTTTAAATAATTCTGTCAAATAAAACACACGTAATAAATCCTACAGTTCATTGTGGTGGAGATTGAATCTATGTGAACCTCAACCTAATCAAATTTCTTTCAACCCAATAGATTACCCTAACCAAAACGGAGATTGAATTTAAACTAAACAAACCTCTTTCCCCTAATATATTACCCAATCCAAAGATAGTTAACGTGACCACATAATTTTTTTATTTGTTAATATTTAAATTTAAAAATTCTTTATTTGCAATATTCTCCCTAATACGGTCCTGGCTTAGTTATTTAATGTAATTTATTTATTTAACTACTATACTATTATAACACTTTTGTAGTCTATACATTTTTAAGTTTTTGTTTTATATTTTATAATAACATTTGTAAAAAAAATAATACGGCCCTGAGCTAATGATTTGTAATTAATAACAAATCAATTACACGTGTCAAATATTTAAGATTTACCTAGTCTACATTTTGTTACTTATTTTTTTTAAATTATTTTCGATCAAATGTTGTTCGAACAAATTTCCATTCGAACAAAATTCCTTCGAACAAAGTTCCTTCGAACAAATTACCTTCGAACAAATTTCTTTCGAACAAATTACCTTCGAACAAATTGCATTCGAACAACTTTCCGGATACGCTCTATCTAATTTTTTATATCATCAGCGTTCAATTAAAAGTAATTTTAATTGAATAAACTTGTAATTTTGTCCTAAATAAAATTAAGCGAAACTTACAATATAGGTATATAAATTTTAAATATCAGTTATTCAACAATAAAATATAAAATATATTACGTAAGATGTAATTTCATTTGTACACCTATTCCCCGATTTACACGGCACCTGTTTTACACGATTTCGCTTTTACACGATTTATAAATTGACAATTTTCAAAAAACTAATAAAAATGTTTATTCCGCTCCATATACGCCTATATAAAGATTTGATGACATTTATGATTTTTTTCCTTCGGTAACCTGATGAAAAGAACAGGGGATTCCCGGGCTTGTAAAATATACATTTATACATTACATTAACTTATAATTAATTTTTAAGAGTTTTTTTTAATTTTTTGTTCCTAATGTAATATAAATTAAATATCTACTTACTTTACTTTCCTATGTTTGTTGTTTTATGAACTAAGAACAATTTTAAATTTTCCAAGATGTCTGACTTTTGTTTTACTTAAATAAAATACTGAATCATGCACATTTTGTTTTTAGGGTTCCGTAGAAAACTAGGAACCCTTATAGTTTCTCCATGTCCGTCCGTCCGTCCGTCCGTCTTCAAAATATTTGAGATAATAAGATGAAATTTGGTATACGGTCGTAGATTGATGACCCAAAAACTGAAATAATAAAATTTTTGAAAATAAATTTTTTTTCATAAAATGAAAAGTGTTTTCAAAAAAAAATTTTCACCTACACCATTGAGTGGGGTGTCGTTAGAAAGGTCTCCTAAAATGCAATAAAAAATGTATCAGAACTTTTTGATTTTAACCCTTTAATCACGATGTATTTGCTCTCCAAAGTCGTTAAAAAAGCGTCCCCCCCTCTATTTTCTAAACTATCAATTTAAAAAATCTGAAAAAATTCCAGAATGTAGCTTTTTATTAGTACTTTCACTGAAAATTATAACGAACATTGTCAAAAATATTTTGGACCCCCCTTCTATAGACTGAAAAGTGAACTCTCATTTTTTTTCCCCACTTACCCCATTGAGTGGGATGTCATTTAATAGGTCTCCTAAAATGCAATAAAAAATGTCAGATAACTTTTTGATTTCAACCCTTCAGTCATGAAATATTTGCTTTTTAATGTCGCTGTCAGAGCGTCCCCCCCCCTCTATTTTCTAAACTATCGATTCAAAAAATCTGGAAAAAATTCAGAATGTAGCTTTTAATTAGTACTTTCACTGAAAATTATAACGAACATTGTCAAAAATATTTTGGGCCCCCCTATCATAGATTGAAAAGTGAAGTCACATTTTTTTTCATTTCCCCGGGTTGAGTGGGGTGTCATTTGATAGGTCTCGTAAAATGAAATAATAAAAGTCAAATGACTTTTTGATTTTAACCCTTCGGTCACGAAAATTTTGTAAAAAAAATATTGTTTTTATAAATCGTAGTGAGAATGACTACGGAACCCTATCATGTGCGTGCCCAACAAGCACTTGCCCATTTTATTTGTTTTTTCGTTTTACACGATTTTACTTAGCAAAAAAAATCAGTTTACACGGTTTTGTACAGAACGTATCTACCGTGTAAATCGGGGGATAAGTGTACCTACTTACAATTAGTGACATCAATGAACATCGATGCTATAATTATAATTGATGCTATAGCTTAGTTAGATACGGTCCTGACTGCAAACGAATGTATTTATTTAGTTAGGTAGAACAAAAACTAAAGCATACATTTTTAAAATGTTGTCTTCGTTTATTTACTTATTAGATATCTCACAAAAATTATATTATCTGTCAGGGCCGACTCTAGGTACCAGTCATTTCGGCAAAAAGACTCCCTATATGCCGTCTTAATTGTTGCGAGCTTATATTCATTTTTATAACCCCAGTTATAATAATGTTCCAAACATTATGTATAGGAGCGCCAGATATATTAGGACCGGTCCTGTACTCATCATAATCATATTAGAATACTGGGTACCACTCCTTAAACACAAATTACAGCTTGAATCTTTTATCTAATAGTATCACGCACACATTAACACACACCCGCAAACAGGCCTGAATTAAGATAAGGGCTATACCAAAAGATTATTTAAAATAAATAATTGAATAATTAACACTAATCAAAATAATATTTCTGAAAAGGTCTCGGCTGGTTGAAACGTCAAATAAAACTAAAAGCGATTCGGGACAAAAATAAAAAAAGATGGATAAGTGCGAATAGGACTCGTATCCTGAGGATTTAGTATCGTTATATAAAATTCAGCTATTGACAATAGACAACTCAGTAATTAGAAAATAATCAAACGGAATTAAATACTATTATGTTTTATTCCGGAATCTAAACGTAAAAGATACAGCAAATTTTCAATCTGAATGACGTTTACCGGATTCAGACGGAATCAATAATGAAAATTGACAACTAAAAAATAAGTTAGCAGCACTGCAAAACATCTTCAGACTGCTTGAACGTAACAAACAAATTTTGAACGTAATGAAATTATTGGCGGTGAATACGGAATTTTACAGAAACCGGAATGAAATGTCAAAATTTGATTATTTTTGATTACTTTTTCAATCACTGGGAATGGATCCGATTCTTAAGGCGCCTTTGTGTGTCGGCGTCTTTATAATGTATACTGTACGAAAGAAACTTCAAAATTATGTTTGTCACGTAATAATTCCACATAGAATTATAAATTAATGATTTTCGGATTTTTTCCTTTACTTGTGCTATGAGATTTTTCTTCGTACCAAATTTAAAGATTCTAAGTAAAAATACTCGATATTCTATAGGTTTTGATGATTAGTTAGTTAGTCAGTTTGTTAGTATCAAAATACACTTTGAAAGGCCGTATCTTTTTATTATATTGGGCTAGAAACTTGACTTTTTTTTTACAGGACTATGAGGCTGTAGACCTTAGTATTTGATACTAATTTCAACGATACATCTATAGCAGGGCCGGATTTTGAAATTTGCCGCCCCATGGCAGTTGCGAAAATTGCCGCCCTTTTTGATTGAATAAAAATAATAATTAAATAAAAAAGGAAAGGTTTTTCATATAAATGACCTTTTTTAGGTTTTCATGTAAAAAGTTGATCAATTATTAACAAGAAAATCTGAAGACCTTTTTTTTAGGTTTTTATGTTAAAATTGTAACAAAATTATTAAAAAGAAAGTGTGAAGACCTTTTTTTAAGCTTTTCATGTTAAAATTGTATCAATAAGTGTGAGGAGACCTTTTCTTTTTTTTTCGCTAAAATTTGCCGCCCCTAAATTTTTGCCGCTCTAGGCACGTGCCTACACTGCCTGCATGGTAAATCCGGGCCTGATCTATACTCGTTCCTGAGAAAATGGGTCTTGACGGACAGACAGATGGACAGAAAAGTAATCCTGTAAGGGTTTTGTTTTTTCATTTTATGTTACGGAAGACTTATTGTTAAAGTATAATGTTGAAATTATTTATAATTTTATATTATTAAGTAGGTAGGTTTTTAGGATGTTTCTCATGGCCTCGTCAAGAGGGAAGAGAGCTGATAGGAATCTAGCCTGGAGGCCTGAGATTAGGGAGGACCCAGCGCAGCGAGACATCAAATTTTATTTTGATCGCTGTCCAAAAAATATTTCTTTTTCATAATGGGAAAGGACCATGATCTCCCACTTATCGATTCAATACAAATTCAATTTTTATGTTCTTTCACAGTGTACTTAATAAGTTCTTTGCAAGTTGTCAACACTTGTTGCAGTGGCGCCCGGTGGCGGCAAGTAACTTTATTTTAATGGAGGCAGTAGTCTGTTTCATTTAAGATTGCAGCGGTAGCTAACATAGGAAGCATAATAATAATAAGCGCTCCTGATTGGGCAAAATGCCAGATAGGTTTACAATAACACAATTTTAACACACAATGTTAAAATATTACCATGTTTGACTAATCTGAAGAGCAGCTCTGATGACGTCATAATAACGAAGAAGTGTATTTAAAAATGATTGCTAGTTCTTTTTTAATCTTTTTAACAATGAGTGTCGCAGGTCGCTTCTGGAGTAGGTATCTTTATTTTGTCGGTGTCTAGTGTTAGAATTATAGTGCCTTTGTGAATCGTACCGTCTAATCCTCGCCCACCACTGCAATCTTAAATACTGACAATGAGACGAGACTAATTAGAGACGATGTTTGGACGAGGCTACACCTAATTTCATCCTATCTCGTGTGAATGTAAGTCCTAGTTCGATCTAAGGTAACCAGATTTCAGATTATGTAAACCCTGAGAAACAAAATTTGCTCGCGTCAATATCTGAAGACATTTTCTTTGAATATACTTACAGTTACCTATAATATACAAAAAATAAAAATAAAAAACGAAATATAGCAATTACATATAATAACAATAAATAGGAGCAAGACTCTGGGATGAAAATATTTTGTCTTGTTTTTTTTATTTTCGTTTACACTTAAATATCGCCACCCTCACATAAGTGACCTTATGTTTTTTTAGTTGTCATTATTATTACAAAACATGGATAAATTATAACGAACCTGGAGTCCGGAGCAAAAGTATACAAACTCCGAGACTCCGGATTAAAACCTGAGAACTGGTCACCCTAGTTCAATCTCACATGTATTGATTGAGAAAGACATCTATTTTAAAAACCTCAATTGGGGAGAAAAGAGGGAAGGGCACTACAGAACAAGTAACCTCACATGTATTGTTTTCTTTCTCTTCTGTTAAAGCTCCCTCCCCTAATTGCATTTACAAAATTGATTTATTTAGATCACACTAAAAAAGAGATGTAGAAAAATATTACTTAAGAGGGATAGCCACGGAAAAAAAATATATTTTTTAAAGTTTACATATTCATAAATATATGTATACAAAAAATTGAGTTTACATTTTGAAAATTGACGGAGTTACAGTCAATTTATTGAGACGATATAGCACGGCCGGTTATGACATAACAAAAACATTAAACACGTTTATCTCGGAATGACATTTTTCGACCTGGTCGACACGATTCCTCAAAGACTAATGAACTGATTTCAATTTTTTTTAAATAATTTTCGTAATTGTAGTAGCTATCGTTGCATGATTAGTATTTTTAAAACCGCTTTAATGAAAAAAATAGGTCTTAAAAATGAAAAAAAAAATTCAAACGATCGCCATTTTGTGACAAAATAAATAAAAAAAAAAACGGCTACGTACAACGATAGCTACATTAATATAGATATTGATAAATTTTTTTTTCATATAACCCTTCTAGAAATTTCGAGTCGACCATAGAGAAAAATATTTTTTTGGTCGTCACATTGAGGCTCATAACTTTGTAAATATTTAATATTTTTCAATAAAAATTGATATTAAATAAGTTGAATATATACTTAATAAAACGTCCTTTACCTGATTCAAAAATGATTAGTTATATCTGTGAAAACAATTCCCAAACAATTTTTTGACCCATCACAGTGGCCATCCCCCTTAATCTTGATCCGACCCTGCATAGACACACGCATATACAAAATTGAAACTAAATTACAACATTGCTAAAGATATCAGTAGACTGCAGCGGTTGTTACAGTTACGTCTCCGTTTGACGGGAAATCACCGTGTCCTCGAGCTACTCCCGCGACCTAGTGCACACAGTACACAACCTCTCTCTTGCACTTACATATACATACACACATTCCCAATTACTACACATTATACAAACATACATACTGTATGTACGCATACATTTAAGTATAGGTGTTATTACATATTATTGTTATCTTCGTCTGATTTGGTAGATTGTTTTTTAACCAAAAGTGCGGTAGAAATTATCCTAATTGTATCTAATTGAGTGTTGTGAAATAATTAAAAGAGGTAAGCTTGTTTATTTTTTTATCTTGTGTGGTTTCAGTGTCATTATTATTATTATAGTAAACATATTTCGGGAAAATTTAAAATGCATAATATAAAAAAAATATTGGTTTCTTAAATGTTTTCTGATTGGTAACATAGTACTATGAGACTATATTCTATTATAATATAGTCTTAAAGTGAAATGTTAAATTAATCTGCCACTTATTATACTATTTCAATTAATTTAATTATTATTGTCCCTCTTAAGATTTTGGTGACCCCCCTCCCTTCCTTTAACTTTTTTTAAATGAAGATTTATTTTTAATTGCATGATTAAATAGAAAACATGATTTTTTAAAGAAAAACCGCAGTAGAAAAATAGGTTATTTATCACATGTAGTAAAATTTAATTCCAATAATAGTGAAAAAATAGAAATTCTTAGCAACTGAGTTAAGTAAAAAAGTGTACATTTTGAATGGTATTGTTCTATTACATATCGTCCCTTAGCTTACAACACCGCTCAAGTCGTTTTGACCAACTTTACAGGATAGCGAAAAAACCGTGTATGTTTTATATAGGCTACCGGCTTGCGGGTTCACTATTTTTTTAATTCTGGTCTCTTATTGTCCGAAACGTCTATAATGTGATTGGTAGATCGACGCGCAATGAGTAGCTCTATCCAATGGCATTAAAATGTAAAAACTGATAATATTTTACCTATGCGGTGTTGTTAGCTAAGGGACGATATTTTAATTGATTATATATTATGATAAGTTATATGTTATTATAACAGCTAAAATTGGATTCAGTTAACGTATTTTAAAACAACGAAATAGAAAGAGAAAATTTACATATTAATGTATTGACCTCCCTCTCCTTCTAAGGATTCATATAAAATCTTACGTAATTATAGGACGCTCCCTAAGTAGGTATTCAAATATTTTAATCAAGCAAAAATTGCCAATTCATTTACCTTGACTTTGTTACATAAAAATTATTGCGAAATACCCAAAAAGAGAACAACTGTATAACAATGTGTCTATATAAGGTACATATTAGCGATGTAACGAATATTCGCATTCGCATTCGCGAATATTCGCACATTTTTAAACATTCGCATTCGCATTCGCATTCGCAAAAAAAGTGCGAATATTTTTGCGAATATTACTTTTTTTTGTAATAATAAAAAAAATTTTTTTTATCTTTTACTTATATTCAATAATTATTTTTAAGAACTTAGGAAGAGACAATATTTATTTTTACTTCCATGTTCTGAAATAAATGGATGTTTGTCTTAGTGAGTACTCCAAACCTATTGATTTTGGGGCTAATCGAATTAAGGGTTTTGGAAATATTCACCCTCCCCCCACCTCTATGGAACATGGAAGTCATGTATGGTTCACTATATCGTTAATTTCTTCTAGAATAGTACTTTTTTGTATTTAATAGACACTAGCTGACATTTTCTTAAGGGGTTACATACAGTTAGAATTTTAAAAAAAAAAAATTTTTTTTATTTCAGTTTCGTAATGTACATTTATTTAAGTACACACACAGAAAATTCAATACGGCGATTATATTCGAAGTTACACGCATATTTGTAAAGACGTCTCAGAGCGTTTGAAAGTAGGAGGCCGGAGTTAAGGGGTTATATACAGTTAGAATTTTCAAAAAATCGATTTTTTTATTTCATTTTCGTAATTTACATATATTTAAATACACACACAGAAAATTTCAAGTCAATCCGGCGATTATTTTCGAAGTTACACGCACATTTGTAAAGACGTCTCAGAGCGTTTGAATGTAGGAGGTCGGAGCGGCAGCGCGTTTTTCTCAAATCTGTGTTTATAAAGTCGGTGACCACTATTCCTCGGAAACGGTTGAACCGATCAATCTCAAATTTTAACACAAGTTTCTTAAGAATATTTTTTAGTAATTAATCGAAGATTTTATCTCACCGATAAATATTTATTTTTTTATAAACAATTTAAAGTCAAATTTTTGTCGAAAATCGTTATTTTTTTTGAGAAGCCGCCATTTTGTCAAAAAAAATATTTTGGTTATTCCTTCGATTAAATACAAGATTATACATTACTTTAAAGAAATTCGTTTGGGTTTTTTATTTTAAAAGATGCAGTCCAGAGATATCGTGGTCACTGCAAGGCACCTTTTTTGAGAGGACTTTTTTGGAGAACAGCTGTAGCAGCATTCGAAATTATTATATTTACAAATAAAAAATGTTAAAATACAATTAAAAGTTACTGTAATAAAGTATGTACAAATTTTTACATTGATAAATTATAAAAGTCTTCTCTTAAAAAATTCTTGAAAAAACACTTTTTTTTGGCCTTCTGACTGTATGTAACCCCTTAATGAATATAAATTTCAGTACCAATAAATAAATAATGTAGTATCTATAGTGTTTTGTAATTTGTTTTTATTTAATGATTGGAATTTTCAAAACTTAACATTAATTAACAATTCAATTTTTATTAAACTCGACATGGATCTTGGCTTCTGGGTGTAAGCCGCATTGGTTTGGTTATCGGTCAATGTATCGTCACATATTGCAGAACTCATATATCTCACATATTTTCAGAACTCTTCTGAAAGTATTAAACTCGATCGACATTTTTTATAATATTCTATTTTAAAAAGCCAAAAACAAAGATTCTGTCTTTCTTAAACAAATTTTCAAAGAACTTAAACACACCAACAATTTAATGTTATTTATTTTATTTTATTAATTAGGATTATTTTGAACTCAACAAACAATAATTAATAATAATTAATTTTTTTCCATAAAAGTAATTATCCTAGCTAGCTGAATATGTAAAATATGAATACTACAACATTAATTAAAAAAAAATACATTAATTAAAAAAAAAGTCAATATTCGCATTCGCATTCGCATTCGCGAATGTCGGCCGTTAATATTCGCATTCGCATTCGCATTCGCGAATGTTTAAAATCATACATTCGTTACATCTCTACGGATGAAATACTAAAACTAAGTAGACAACAAATTAGGCTAGTGACAGGTATGATAACCGGTCACTGTAACCTACGAAAACACATGCACACAATGGGAATCTATGACGAAGAACCCATCTGCAGACTATGTAATGAAGAGGACGAAACAGCCTCCCATATCATATTCGACTGTGAAGCTCTTGCTCAATGGAGACACACACTCCTAGCAGGAGAAAACTATCGAGAAGCTCTAACAAGAGAAAACTTGGTGGAAAGGATGTTAAACCTGATAAGAACGGTAAACCTTTTCACTGAATGAGTGAATTGATGAAGAACACAATAAGCCAAAGGCTGCAGTGTTAGAGGCATCTAACCCTCATCATCAATCACAACCTAATCTAATCTAATCTAATCTACATCTCTAGTACATATGTATATCTAGTATTAGAGTAATGAGGGAGGGCGGTCCACCCTGGGCGATAAAATAAAGGTACATTTTAAAGATATTGAGAACCTTTTTTGAGCTTTTAAAAATTTAAGTGAGGTATTTTTGGATCCTCAAAAATTTAAAAAATATATTTTTTTTGGTGGGGGGGGGGAGGTCATAGCTAATTTTAATTTTATAGTGATTATCAATATAACAATTATTAAAGAACAATGGTTATACTCAACATTAATTTGACCTAATTTATATGATGTATACATAATATGTAGTCTAATTATAAGTATTAATAAAGTTATTCAAACGTTTGTCGTTGAAACAATTATTTAAATACTAATATACTTACGAGTACATATATAAACAAATAGTACATACGTATAATTTCTTATCAAATTAATGCTTTCAGCGACTGATATTAAAAACCGCAAAAATTATGAATGGGTATTGTTAAAATATAATTTGAAGTTGCTTAAACTAAAAATACACCTTAACCACAAAATTTATGTCACTCGACACGTGTTTCGACTTCACAAGAAGTCCTCATCAGGAGCAGTGGCGGCTTTAGGGGGGGGGGACCCTGGGCGACCGCCCGGGGCGCCAAGCTAGCAGGGGCGGCGAAGAAGCGCAAAAGAATGAAAAACTTAAAAATAATGAGAAAAGAAAGATGCAACAATGAAAAAAAAAAGCTCATCAGATTTTTTTGCGGTACAAATTAATTATATATTGTTAAAGCCAACTGCAATTGCTTTATATTTCTTCTTTTGATTAAAAATACTTAGTTTCTTCAGTTTAAAAAATAAAAAAATAAATATATCAATTTATTTTCAAATATTGAATTTGAAATGAAAAAAATTGAATTTGAAATGGAAAAAATTTAATTTGAAATGAAAAAACTTGATTAAGAGTAAAAAACCTATATTCGAGTCAACAAAAAAAGGTCTTCAAAGGAGGGGGGGGGGCGGCAAAAAAATTTTCGCCCGGGGCGCCGAGCTTGCAAAGGCCGGCCCTGATCAGGAGCCTAACGATAAATTTTGTGGTTAAGGTGTATTTTTAGTTTAAGTGACTAAGAAACCACAGTTTCTCCGTTTTTCAAGTAATTTGAAGTTGTTTATAACATAATTGGTATTTTATTTATTTATTTATTTTAATAATTAATTTACATTACTGGTCATGAGTTTTCACAGAGGGGGTCAAACGGGGTACTTGATGTAATACTGTATTTTATAATCTACTAGTAAAGTTTTAAAAATAATTTTATTGAATGATTGTTTCCCTCACCCCTCCTAGAAAATTTTCTGCTGGTGCCTTTGGTGATACTATTTCACTTAAAGAGACTGTAGATCTTAATGTTTATGATTTAATTGTAATTATTCATATGAATGTATGTAAAATTTCGGAAAACAAACATTTTTTTTATAATTACTTTAAATTCTTTACACAAGTCTGCGTCATAAACATGATAATTAAATTAATATGTAAAATTAACAATACCATTAAACGTTGAAATATTTTAAAATAATTAAATATTTTGATATCATATTTTAAATTATAATCTTATAACATACAAATACGAAACGCGGAAAAAAATAATACAAATAAACAATAACTCTTATGACTTATTCATATGATAATTAATGTTAAGTAAATATCTGATTTATAATTTACATTTTGAATAGGTTTAATTTAACCCTTTCAACAACTAGCACAGTAAAAATAGATATATTAAACAAAATAGTTCCTTGATAAACGAAAATTGGCACAGAAGTAACTTTTTATGTACATTTAAAAAAACCGATGAGCCTTTAACTCTTTATCGGGCAAAGGGTAAAGTACCTGTACGAAAAATTTTATATTTAAAATACTGTCTCTTGGTGAATTAAATATTCTATTTTATATATCCGCGGTGCCCTAATTAGCAGTAATTAGGAGCTTGATAATGCAACCATATGGTAACATTGCACGATAACGGGACACAGTTTTAAAGTTTTGAAAATGATGTTACCATATGGTTACAATTCCTGATAAAGAGTTAAACCTCCCCCCTCCCTTTCAAGGCTATTGTTGTAATATATAATGTATAACATATATGAAAATTTTGAGACACACCTATAAAAAAAAACATTAAAATATGAAAAAATGTAATTATTTATTACATAATAATATTGAATACATATTTCAACTGTTTTTTATATTTAGTTGTGCGTCTTCCTTCATGCGTTACGTGAAAAACAGTCAAATAAAGACTATTATTTATTTATTATTGTAATGAATGGTATAGAAACAAATAAAACACATTTTGTTCTCAAAAACCTTGGATATTTACTAAAAAAGAAAACCGATTCCGAAATTAAACATCATAAAGGGTCGATATAGGTCCTTTTCATCACTCCTTCTTTACTTCTGCAGATTATTGTGACCATTGTCATTATTGCCGTCAGGCCAGTTTTTCATTTGACGTTTCGACTTTCATATCTTCTCAGGGCCGCGCCGACCCTCGGCAGCGCCTGTGTGCGAAACCTATGAAGCGCCTTTTTGTTAGAGTTCCGAAAAAAACTTAAGGAACTCTTTTAGTTTTGCTCTATCTTTAAAAAATTATATATAAGATGAAATTTTATATACAGGCAAAGATTAATGACCCAAAAACAAAAACGATGAGATTTTTAACCAATCAATTACGATATATTTGCTCTTCAAAAAATTTAAAAAAATTCCAGAATGTACCTTTTAATCAGTACTTTCAATGAAAATTATAAGAACACTATCAAAATTATTTAAGACTCAATTACCATAGACCGAAAACTGTAGGTACTCACATTTTTTGTTTACTTACCCCATTGAGTGGGGTAAGTGAAAAAAATATTGGGCTCCTAAAATGCAACAAAAATCTCAATTGACTTTTTGCAACAAAAAATGTGAAAGGACTTATTTATTTGCTTTTCAATGTCATTATCAGAGTCCCCCTCCCTTTTAATTTATAAACTATGCAGAATGTAAGAAAGATAGTTTATGAAAAATTTTGAAATAACTCTTTTATAAATCATAGTGAGAATGACTACGGATCCCTAGCATGTGCGAAGATAAATGACGTTTCACTTCCAGAAAAAGAAAACGCGAATTAAATTATTTAATTTTTTAAAGTAATAATAAATATAGTATTACATTTGATAGGACTTTTTTGTTCACTTTTGGTAAGATGCAATAGCTGAACACTATAAAAGTATAAACCACGCAGCGTTTTAGTTTCTAAAACTAATTCTGGCCTGCCTGCTGCTTAGACCATTTTGGCATAAGTGTTTTTTGTGAATATCTTGTAAGGAAGAAATTTTTTGGCTCTCATAACTAGAGATTGGAAGAATAGTTTTTCAACTATGGCGAAAAATGTAACTATTACTTGAGTGCAGGTAATTTTGTATCAATTTTAATTTAGAAAACGACCTTTCTGCGTTTGCTACTGCAACTTTTCACCACATTATTGTTTAATTTTAAAAAAAGTTCGATGCGACATAATTTTTTCTTCTATTTCTTTCGATTAATTTTTAATTTTAATGATTGGCGCTGGTATTTTATTAAACCCAAAGGCGCCTCGCGGCGCCCCTGATGCCCTGGCGCCTGTGTGCGCCGCACACTTCGCACATATGGGCGGCGCGGCCCTGTATCTTCTTCAGAAGTGTCATTGGAATCATAAAAAGTTCTGTAAAGAATCGAAATGTCAAATGAAAAAGTAATTTCGGGTCTTATAAAGTTTTGTTCTCGATCAAAAGCTAATTTAACGCTAACTGCGAGGTGTCAAATCGTTATGAATTTGTATGGGATTTTAGAACAGTGGTAATAAATGTATAATAATGTAAATTTAATTTTTTTTTTTTGGTGTACAGTAGTGTACACTTATCACTATTGCTTTTAGATTGATTTTTACGTAACGCGCATGCGTGAAGGTCATTCATATATACCATATCATTGATTACAACTGTCAGTGGCTCTAATTTATATTTAATACCTCAAAGATAGCGTTAGCTTAGCTTTTGCTCTAGAGAAAACAAATCTAAAACCAAGTAAGCGACATATAACATTTTTAACAGGACGAGAAAACGATATTTTATTCAATTTTTTCATTTTTATTATTACATCTATTAAAATTAGTCACATTTGATATATTTTCGAGTTTTATGTAATGTAATAATGCCCGTTATTATATCGCACACCTAGATCTAAACAGAGGTTAACTCAAAAAATCACTTTTTTCAGTACAGGCGAAAAACTGATTGCAATTACATTGTGCAATATATAGATTTATGCTTTTTATATGCAGCTAGAAGAAAGATATTGTAGGAATTTTGAAATCTGTTTTTTTAGTCGGTAGGTATTGAGATAAGGAATTCGATGGTGTGCATAACTCAAAAATTGAGATTTTTGAGTTAGCTCCCTTTAGATCTAGGTGTGCGATATGTGATGTCGCTTATTGTATGAATTTTCTTAGAATTTAATCAACATAACAGTGATTGTACTGCAAACTGTAATACAAGCGGAGTATTTATAATCGTATTTATCATAGTATTTATCGATTGTCGATATAAGATAAAGATAAATGTCCGGTACTATAAAGGAGCTAATAAAATTTGTTAACTAACATGAACTTTCAAATGGGATATAAAACCTATATGATAATTCCCTTGAAAAATTATTGAGTTTTTAACAAGTTTCTCCAATCGTATTAAAACAGTGGTGATATTATAATACGGTCATAGTCTCCAACTGTGTTATAGTCAGGCCCGGATTTACCATGCAGGCAGTGTAGGCATGTGCCTAGAGCGGCAAAAATTTAGGGCGGCAAATTTTAGCGAAAAAAAGGTCCTTTCACACTTTCTTATTAATAATTGATACAATTTTAACATGAAAACCTAAAAAAAGGTCATTGATATGAAAAACCTTTACTTTTTTTATTTTTATTCAATCAAAAAGGGCGGCAATTTTCGCAACTGCCTAGGGGCGGCAAATTTTAAAATCCGGCCCTGGTTATAGTTATAATAACACTGATTTAAATTCTAAAACCAATCCATAATCCAAGATAATAACATAGATTTAATACCCCGATGAAAGTACTTAAAGTTAACAAATTTTGTCTGCTCTTTTAAAATACCGAATAAAAACCAAACATGATTGGTTCATATCGATTAAATGTTTAAGTATATACTCGTACATGATTTAAGAGAAGACAATGTTAAATGTGTCTAACATTAGCTAATAATATGAAATTAAATGATAACGAGATAAAAATTTTAAATACCTAAGCAAAAAAGTAATTTGTACCTTTCTTTTATTAATCAACTACTGAAGAGACGTCCATTAAGCTAGCATTGTCAACATAGCGGAATCAAATTTGGAGTGAATAAAAATTTGTTGCTAATTTGTTGCTAATTTGTTACAGCAAAACTAATTTTGTTGCTCCAGCCATTAAAAAAAAAAAGAAAACAACGCCAGCTTGTAATTAAGCTAGCGGTGCGCTCAATTACTCCGTTACTAATAAAGCTAGATAAAAAATCTTTGCAGGATATTTTGTTGCTAGTTGAGTACTTCCGGATACCAACAAAAATTTTACCCCCCCCCCCCCCCCCCCGAAATAAAAAAATAATTTTTCTTTAATAATAATAAATGAAAAATTAATGTTCAACCCAGTTTCTAATTTGTTGCATCCAGCACCCCCCCCCCATAAAAACATGCTCTTGCACTCTTACCATTTTATATAAAAAAATTAACATAAGCGCCATCATATGGAATATAATAATATTATAAGAAACATTAATATTCAAACCAGTTTCTATATTGTTGCCGCCAACACCCCCCCCAAAAATCGTTCATATTTAAGTTAATACATTGTTAGTTAATATTTCTGAACTCTAAAACATTTTGTTACTCCGTCATTTTATCTAAAAATTTAACATAAGCGCCATCATATGGAGTATAAAAATAGTACATGAAAAAATTATTATACAAACCAGTTTCTAATTTGTTGCAGCCAGCACCTCCCAAAAAATCGTTCATATTTCAGTTAATACATTGTAAATTAATATTTCTGACACCTAAAACATTTTGTTGTTTCGTTATTTTTTCTAAAAAGTTAAAATAAGTGCCATTATATGGAGTATAATAATACAACATGAAAAATTAATATTCAAACTAGTTTCTAATTTGTTGCAGCCAGCACCCCCCCCAAAAAACCTTCATATTTACCTTAACATATTATTATTTAATGTGTTTAAGCCCTAAAACATTTTGTTGCTCCCTCATTTTATCTAAAAATTTAAAATAAACGCTATCATATGAAGTATAATAATCATACATGTTAAATTAATATTCAAACTAGTTTCTAATTTGTTGCAGCCAGCAGCCCCCCCAAAAATTGTTCATATTTAAGTTAATACATTGTCAGTTAATATTTTTGAGACCTAAAACATTTTGTTGCTCCTTCATTTTATCAAAAAAGATAACATAAGTGCTATTATATATGGAGTATAATAATCCAACATGAAATATTAATATTCAAACTAGTTTCTAATTTGTTGCAGCCAGCACCCCCCAAAAAACCTTCATATTTACCTTAACATATTATTATTTAATGTGTTTAAGCCCTAAAACATTTTGTTGCTCCGTCATTTTATCAAAAAAGTTAACATAAGTGCCATCATATGGAGTATAATAATCCAACATGTTAAATTAATATTCAAACTAATTTCTAATTTGTTGCAGCCAGCACCCCCCAAAAATCGTTCATATTCAAGTTAATACATTGTTAGTTAATATTGATGAACCCTAAAACATTTTGTTGCTCCGTCATTTTATCTAAAAAGTTAACATAAGCGCCATCATATGGAGTATAAAAATAAATAAATGAAAAATAAATTTCAAACAAGTCTCTAATTTGTTGCCGCCAGCACCCCCCCCCCCCCAAAATCGTTCATATTTAAGTTAATACATTATTAGTTAATATTTCTGAACCCTAAAATATTTTGTTGCTCCGTCAATTTATCTAAAATTTTAACATAAGCGCCATCATATGGAATATAATAATATTATATGAAAAATTAATATTCAAACCAGTTTCTAATTTGTTCCCGCCAACACCCCCCCCCCAAATCGTTCATATTTAAGTTAATACATTGTTAGTTAATATTTCTGAACCCTAAAATATTTTGTTGCTCCGTCATTTTATCTAAAAAGTTAACATAAGCACCATCATATGGAGTATAATAATCTTACATGAAAAATAAATTTCAAACCAGTCTCTAATTTGTTAGGTCTCAGAAATATTAACTAACAATGTATTAACTTAAATATGAACGATTTTTGGAGGGGGGGGGGGGGTGCAGGCGGCATCAAATTAGAGACTTGTTTGAAATTTATTTTTCATGTAAGATTATTATACTCCATATGATGGCGCTTATGTTAAATTTTTAGATAAAATGACGGAGCAACAAAATGTTTTAGGGTTCAGAAATATTAACTAACAATGTATTAACTTAAATATGAACGATTTTTGGGGGGGTGTTGGCGGCAACAATATAGAAACTGGTTTGAATATTAATTTTTCATATAATATTATTATATTCCATATGATGGCGCTTATGTTAATTTTTTTTATATAAAATGGTAAGAGTGCAAGAGCATGTTTTTATGGGGGGGGGGGTGCTGGATGCAACAAATTAGAAACTGGGTTGAACATTAATTTTTCATTTATTATTATTAAAGAAAAATTATTTTTTTATTTGGGGGGGGGGGGGGTAAAATTTTTGTTGGTATCCGGAAGTACTCAACTAGCAACAAAATATCCTGCTAAGATTTTTTATCTAGCTTTATTAGTAACGGAGTAATTGAGCGCACCGCTAGCTTAATTACAAGCTAGCGTTGTCTTTTTTTTTTTTTAAATGGCTGGAGCAACAAAATTAGTTTTGCTGTAACAAATGGGCAACAAATTAGCAACAAATTTTTATTCACTCCAAATTTGATTCCGCTATGTTGACAATGCTAGCTTAATGGACGTACTGAAGAGGGACTTTATTTGCAACATTTTTTAATATTCTTCATTTATCACCTTTCATGCAAGAAATGGTTAAACATCAGTTTTCTATTTACTTTGACAATTATATAACTATTTATTGATCTTAGAGTTTGTTTTACATCGAATAATTCTCGTGCTTACCGCAATATTAATGAATTGTTGACTTTTCCCACTTAAGAGATGACTAATGAGTAAATAGTACAATAACTTTGTCCTTGGCCAAGTAGCTACGAAATTTGACAGCAACCTTCAGATCATTGGGAATTCGATATGATCATTCAGGTTGATTAACTATGATATCTATTCATGGGTTGTATAATGTTTTATATTTGTCCTTCGCTAAATTAAAAAATATACATGTAAGTATATGTGAACACTGTTATGCAACAATCAACTCACAAAAAATATATTTTTTAATAATGAAAGGTTTTATTCCAAATAAAGTTTACAACATTATAGAAAATAGCTATTAAAATTTTATGTAAATTATAATATAACAAAAGAATGTTTGCAAAAATCATATTAATATTCTTTGCATGCATCAAAAATATTGACATCTCGAAATGAGCTTTGTGTAGGTTGATACATTACTGCAAAACAGTGTCCATATACAAAACTATTTGTTGTAGTAAAATATTGTTAAAATTGATATTAATTAAAAGGAGACTGGCGAAATTTCATCCAAAGACCCCGTGATGAACAAAAATGAACCATACGCTATACTTACAACTAAGGATAAGATTATATGCAGTATAAAATCACTAAAATATGCACGAAATGAGCCTCAAATATACAATAAAATAAATAATAATAAAATAAAATACGAAAAAACGATAAAAATATTTGTTGTCAAAAATATTTTGTAACCACAATAAAAAATTTGATGTCACAAATTTTAATGAAATAAAATTATTATGTTAACAAAGGCCATAGGGAGATAAGGATGCTAAAATTGCCCCCGGGCTTTTCTGAACGATACTTTCAGGGCATGTTTGTACTATAATAGTACATCGATTTTGAAATTTTTAGATCTCAAAATCAATGGGGTTCCGAGTAAAAATAAAAAAAGTCGAAAACAGAAAAACATTTTTTTCTCTTAATTGGCTGCACCGATTTGAATAAAATTTTTATGGTATTCTGATATCTATGTAAGCACTCTTTAAAAAAATAATCAACTGTATAGCTCTGCATTATCATAGGAAAAAAAATTATTTTTTCAGAAAAATATTTTTTTCTATTGTTTTCCTAAAGAGTACAATTCTGAAAATATTTTTTTCGAATTCTTCATCAAAAAACACATAAAATATAATTTTTTCATATTTTTCCTAGAGGTACGCCATATCGAAAAAAAATAAATACTGCGAAAAAGTTGTATTTCCCGTTCATTTAACTATACAGTGCCCGAACACTGTGTCAAAGTTCAATATTTCATTTATTAAAACAAATAGAAGAAAACTTTAAATGCAAAAGTTGTCAGGTTGGAGAAGCAGCAAATTTTGAAAATAGTTACATTTATACAGTGTGTCCCATAAGTGCGTTACAAATAAAAGTTGTGTTTTTTTTTAATATAGAACATACTTTCTTAATTGATAATCTAAAAATACGATTATGAAATTATTTTGTTTCGAGTTTAAAACACATAAAATATTTTTTTAATGTTACGCCACAATGAAAATAATAAATACTGCGAAAAAGTTGTATTTCCTGTTCATTTAACTATACCGGGTGTCCCAGATAACTTTTCCAGCATGGGGATCTCAGTATCTATAAGAAATGCAGGTTTGGTTAAATCAGATGAATTATTTGTAAGAAAGGGGTGAGTATTATTACACAAAAAAATATTCATAATTCTATGTGGTTTAGGTGGTATACCCAAAAAACTGAAAATTCGGAATTTCTTTAAATGGTTATAACTTTTTTGTTAAAATAGATAGGTACTTTTTGTTTGCAGTTTCTTAAAGCACTTTTTTGTGTAAAATTGATTGGTGTATTTAGAATTTTTATATCACTTTTAGTTTACGAGTTACAAGCTCTAACTTTAGTTTTTCTTATAGACCACTTAGTTGAATATATCATATTCGAACGTGTTTTTTTCTCTTCTTTACAACGATATGTCACTTGCCATATTTATTATCGAAAAAAAGTCGAAATACTAAATATCAGTGATATTTATGAAGTATTTTATTACACACTTTTAAGTGAGCTATGAAAAACAAAAATTGTAAACAAAAATCACAATAACAACAATCAAAATAACAAATGAATATTTGAAACAATGAACTATTTGAAAAAATATATTATAATTTTTTTTTTCGATAAAAAATATGGCAAGTGACACATCGTTGTAAAGTAGAGTAAAAAACACGTTCAAATATGCCATAGCCAACTTAGCGGCCCATAAGAAAAACTGAAGTTAGGGCTTGTATTTCGGAAACTAAAAGTGATATAAAAATTCTAAATACACCATTCAATTCTACACAAAAAAGTGCTTTAAGAAACCGCAAACAAAAAGTACCTAGCTATTTTAACAAAAAAGTTATAGCCATTTAAAGAAATTCCAAATTTTCAGTTTTTTGGGTATACCACCTAAACCACATAGAATTATGAATCTTTTTTTGTGTAATAATACTCACCCCTTTCTTACAAATAATTCATCTGATTTAACCAAACCTGCATCTCTTATAGATACTGAGATCCCCATGCTGGAAAAGTTATCTGGGACACCCGGTATAGTTAAATGAACAGGAAATACAACTTTTTCGCAGTATTTATTATTTTCATTGTGGCGTAACATTAAAAAAATATTTTATGTGTTTTAAACTCGAAACAAAATAATTTCATAATCGTATTTTTAGATTATCAATTAAGAAAGTATGTTCTATATTTAAAAAAAACACAACTTTTATTTGTAACGCACTTATGGGACACACTGTATAAATGTAACTATTTTCAAAATTTGCTGCTTCTCCAACCTGACAACTTTTGCATTTAAAGTTTTCTTCTATTTGTTTTAATAAATGAAATATTGAACTTTGACACAGTGTTCGGGCACTGTATAGTTAAATGAACGGGAAATACAACTTTTTCGCAGTATTTATTTTTTTTCGATATGGCGTACCTCTAGGAAAAATATGAAAAAATTATATTTTATGTGTTTTTTGATGAAGAATTCGAAAAAAATATTTTCAGAATTGTACTCTTTAGGAAAACAATAGAAAAAAATATTTTTCTGAAAAAATAATTTTTTTTCCTATGATAATGCAGAGCTATACAGTTGATTATTTTTTTAAAGAGTGCTTACATAGATATCAGAATACCATAAAAATTTTATTCAAATCGGTGCAGCCAATTAAGAGAAAAAAATGTTTTTCTGTTTTCGACTTTTTTAATTTTTACTCGGAACCCCATTGATTTTGAGATCTAAAAATTTCAAAATCGATGTACTATTATAGTACAAACATGCCCTGAAAGTATCGTTCAGAAAAGCCCGGGGGCAATTTTAGCATCCTTATCTCCCTATGGCCTTTGATATACGTTTAAATAGATTTCCCGGTAACAATTTTTATTGAATAAACAACAGATTTAAAAAAGTAATTATTGCAAATACCTACATTTTTTAAATGACTTGTTATGGTAGCGAATTTAAAAACAGATTCGAAAATAACAGTGCGTGATAAACGAATAAAATTTCAGGCGGTAATATAATTTTTGTATTTGTTTTTAAATTTGTATATCCACTAAAGTTGTAAGAAATATGCAAACATAACAGAAAATGATCAAAATATGTAGAAAGTCTGAAATTTTCCGAAATATACAAATATAATCCGGCAAATATAAATATCCAAAAAATAATCCGGGCCTTCACATATAACATTACTTATTACGTGAAAAGTTAAATTCAGCATTTTAAAATCTAACAGATTTTTATGTTATATTCCAAAATCGAACCTCATATCTATAACTTTTAAAGATTCATATTTTTGTAATTTTAAAACAGGTTCAATTTTGGAAAAACTCTTCTTAGTGGGTGCTTACGTTATAAGAGGAAGAAACTAATAAATATTCACGTTTCTAGATCCAGGAATTGACGAATCAAACACTTTAATTAAATCAATCTAAGACTATATATTATATGGCGCGTTTTAATAGTCTGGGGCTTCAGAGAGAAATAAATTGGGAGCCTTTTTCGTATTTTGTGGAAAAAATGAAAATTTATATCAGCATTGAAAAAATTTTGATGAATTATTGTATTGTATTTTTATTTTGGTATATTTATTTTTGAAAAAGTAAAAAAGGTACTCATTTTTTTATTTTCCCAGTTCTACCCAATTTACCTCGGGCTCTAGGCAGTTGCCTAAAGTACCAGCTAGTTAACTCGCCGCTGACTTTATTGAAGTATGTTTCTTTAATTTATGTAATGTATATAATTTCTTACAATATACATAGTTTATCAACATATGATATAAAAGTTCATATGAAAAACCATTTATGAGTCATTTTTAAGATATCGCTACTTGATAACTCCGTCTGTGTTTTTGTTATTTCTAACATACTTGCATTTTGCATAAACAAGTGACTGATAATGAATAATATAACTGTTTATAGTTTATACATACATTATCTAACATACATAGTTGAAACAATGCATGGGAAAAATGTATACCTATCATCGTTACCAACCCAAAGATATATAAACTAAAATGCAGTGTAGTGATAAAATAACAACATAATTGTTATAAGTCATATATGTTTTAGGCGACATAAATAGAAAATACATAAAGGAAATATTGGTTGTTCCCTAAACGCTCAATAGAGACCAAGGTATGTCAGCCCTAATTATTGTTCATGGCAAAAATCAATTCCAACCACCACCAAGTTGTGCTAATTTATCTTCAAAATTTTGAAAAAAATAAAACTTTGAAAATGGTTTGAGATACAGATCTGCTGTTTCTTATTAATAGTCACAATCATAATCAATCAATAACACAAACCCACAAAAAAACTAGTAGTATCCTATGTATTTTCGCCCGCTGAAACTGAATCTAAACTAAGTTTGACCCCTACACATCTGGATTTTTTTACAAAGCTTTTATTAAAGACCTGTAATACAATTTTACAATTCACTTTTCACCCAGTTCTAACTGTCGTATCGATTTGAAATTTTGTACACATGTATGTATATGTCCGATGACAATGCAATCTAGTATATCTATAATATTGTTCTAAATTTTTCGTAACAACCCCCTTGATATGGGTATCAAATGAACTGACGAGTAGAATACGATTAAATATGTGACATTATTTAAATCTAATATGGCATTTTTTATTAATTTTTATTTAAATTTTTTTAGTTATTGGTTGACTAACTAACTAACATACTAACAGGTAAAGTTCATCAAACCCTTTCATTCTGTTGATGACAAAGGTAATCCGTCGTTTTGGGGTGTCCATCATATTGGATTTAGAATGATATTAGAACGAACATATAATTTTAAATCGATTCAAAAGTTAGAAGTGGGTGAAAAGTTAATAAAGCTTTGTACAAAAATCCAGACGTGTAGGGGTTAAACTGAGTTCAGATTCGGTTTAAGCGGGCGAAAATACATAGGAATATAATGGTCCCATCATCGCGCACACCACTTTTCTTGTGGGCCTGTGTAATTTTTGAGCCCAACAGTGTTTGGGGTAACTGAGCCATTCAATTTTATTTACCCTATTCACCCCTATGCTAAATAATTATTGGTCGATACTGAAAATCGTAACACTCATTAATATTGAACAGAATACCAAACATAACATAATCACAATTCACAATAAGTTGTCTAAATATTAAATAAAAACTTATAAGCGATGTAGCTCCTTCAAGAAGAATTTTCGGATACATGTTTATACAAAGTTTAATAACATCCTCGATTTACTGTTAATTTGTTTTACATTTGTTGTAAATTACACTGTATATAAAACCCAATAAATAATATTATCTCAAAATTTAAATGCAGTTTTATCAAAATTACCCAAGTCGCATTTTTATCAGAGGAAAACCGTCAGAGAGAACTCCACGTGGTGGGAAGTCCAGGTACCGGTTTTCGCGATACACATATGTATATAAATACGCGCAGAGATAGATGTGTTATGGACAGTCGGTGAATACCAGCGATCATCTCGTTTTCTGCAAACGCTCTACCACTTTCACTGGTCTGTATTTCCCCTTGACCAAGTTATTTGTTTGTTGTTGTTCTTACAGTTTTGTTATTTTGTATTTTAATTATTATATAAGTGGCTGACCTTGTGAGTGAGTGTTTTTTATTTATAATTACTCCAGTTTTCGTGGTTTTTCATTTTATTTTGGTTGTTAATTATAATAATGGTTGTGCAAGTTTTTATGTGATTTTTGACTCTAATCATATTAATTTGGTCAATGTTTCGTCACATATTACTGTGGGAGAGGGCTGCCCATCGAGACGAGACTTTTCTCGATTTTGCTCTCGATATAATAATTATAAGTGAAAATGAACTATTTTTTGTTAATTATATTCAAATCAATAAAACAGTACATTCTATGAGATTTAAGAAAAATTCGTTAAGTACATAATAGAAAAAAATAAAATGGTTTCAATTGTCACGAGACGAGATCAAGACGAATCTGACTACAGTAAAATTCGAGACTTGTGTTCCGAGAAATTATATGAGACAAGCACAACTCTCATAGTTTGGAATATTTGAAAAATGCGCTTTTTAACATAAAATCAGATCTTTTAACAAAAAAAACATTCAAGAAACTCTAAAAAATATAACAAAAAATCCTGCCTCCCTCCCAAACTGAGTAACTTTTGTCTGATGTGAACTAAAAAATTCAAAACTTTTTAATTTTGAACACCCGGTATAATTTAAGTGCCATTACATTTATCATATTATGTCCTTTTTAGTAAACAGTGCCGAGCTTCTGCATATTAATGTATAAAAATAATATTTTTATATTTACTATACGTATTTATTTTAATTTGACATTTTATCGGTAAAATTTTTATTTTTATTCGATGTACTAGAGTAAGGTTTCAATGACACGTGAATGACACAAAAACAACTTTTTTAAATAAAATGTCACTTTATTTTTCGTTCTTTTTTACAAAGAATAATAAAACTAAAAATAACTGCTATTTTTATTAAATTACTTTTTCCAAAACTGCAGCGGGACTTTCTTAATTAAATAGTTAATAATTATTTGCGATACTTAATAAATATATGTGTTAGCAGTAAATAGATCAATTAATAATTAATTATAATTTGATATCTCATATACATAAATATGTAAATATGTAAATATGAATTTCATTTGAACTTGAAAAAAGTAATGATTCAATTAATGAATACATTTGCAATATTGTTATTATTTAGTTATCAGCAATATTTTATGACTACAGAAATATATAAATATAGTGTTAATTTATATTATTCATTATATTATACTAGTCAGTTCATTTATAAATTGTATCATTATTATTTAAATACAATTATATTAATTTAACTTTTTTTAATTTTCAGATTCATAATGTTCCGTTTTATTGTGTTGGCAACAATTGTTGCTACAGTTTACGCTTTGGTAAGTTCATTTTAATAATTTGTTTGTTGGAATTATGAATAAAAAAATATTTTCAAAATTTTAAACACATTTTTTTAAAAACACAGTTTTTCGAATTTTAAATGTGATATTTTTAAACCAAAAAATCGTACGAAGCACTAGTTTTGAGACAAATTCTTTATTGTAGACAAGTAATTTTTATTTTTTATAGAAAGGCAATAAAGAAAACTAAAATTAAGATTTTTTTAAATGTTAAATCCGTCTACAAATAGTTTAAGAGATGTTTGTTTTATGAAGAATGTATATAGATTTTCGTAGTACCTGTATACATACGAGTAATCAACCATTAATTATTGTATTAATTTTCCAGGCAATACGCTCATTAAAATTAATTTCTTACACAATGATATAAAATAAGTGGGCGACCAATTCAATAAATCTTTTTTTACTTTTAAACGATCATATAGAATTTTGTTTAAATCTTGAACTTTGAATTATTAGCGATATTAACGGTGACAACCTTTTAGATAATAATTTCTATATTTTATTTTCACCTTATTGACCTTCATTATATGTGTGTATAAATTAGTTAATATGTTTACAATTGCGATAATAAATCAATATAAAAAAGAGAAAACATTTTCAGCTCTCATTTTACAATGTCACATATCTAGTATTTATTTACTTAATATTATTATAAGAGATGTACCTAAGTGTATTTACATGTTCATATATTACACAGTGTCAAAGGGGGGGGGGGCATAGAGGTCTACCCACATTATGCCATATAATATATATGCAAATGTTTTCTCCATAACAATTTTCGCCACCCCAAAATAAAATCTAAAAGGTTGTAGGTACGCTTCAAAATTTTCGAAATTTTATTTTTGGTTTATAAGACATTTGAAATCTAATTTTAGTAAAATATATAAAATTATTATTAGATACTCGTAAAATCATGATCAACACAATCGTTTTTTTATTGTATCATGAATTTTTTTTCTTACTGACGGCTGAAATCTTGTACTTTGAACGTAATAAGTTAACTGAAAAAAAATGGACGGGCGGACGAACAAATGAGATAATAGGGTTTCTTCGGAACCTTAAAAATAATAATAGAAATCCCTTTGTATCCTGACTTACGGGACACTTGTAGATATAGATTAAATTCTGTTGATTATATATTAAAATGATATTTTGATTTGATATATATATATATATATATATATATATATATATATATATATATATATATATATATATATATATATATATATATATATATATATGTGGTATAAAAAAGATGTACGGGCCTATAAGTGCACATAACCCAACGTATAAAAGGTTTGGAGAAGTCTTATTGCTGCTTTTCTTTTATTTGCGAAATTTCATTTTGTGGGGACCTTGTTTAACCCACCCCATTAATTCCGGCAGTGAAATTACTTACATATGTTTAATACAAATTCATTACCATAGTAAAAAAACTGTAAAAAGTTAGTCGAATTGTTTTTATAAGCATAGTTGAATTATGCATAAAATACAAAAAAGTTGTACAATTCAAATTAAAATAAAACGGGCAAGTGCGTGTTGGGCACGCACATGATAGGGTTCCGTAGTCATTCTCACTACGATTTATAAAAAGTATTTTTCAAAATTTTCGTGACTGAAGGGTTAAAAACAAAAAGTCATTTGACTTTTATTATTGCATTTTAGGAGACCTATCAAATGACACCCCACTCAATGGGGTAAATGAAAAAATGTGAGTTCACTTTTCAAACTATGAAAAGGGGGTCCAAAATATTTTTGACAATGTTCGTTATAATTTTCAGTGAAAGTACTAATTAAAAGCTACATTCTGAATTTTTTTCAGATTTTTGGAATCGATAGTTTAGAAAATAGAGGGGGGGGACGCTCTGACAGCGACATTAAAAAGCAAATATATCGCGACTGAAGGGTTAAAATCAAAAAGTTATTTGACGTTTTTTATTGAATTTTACGAGACCTATTAAATGACACCCCACTCAATAGGGTAAGTGGGGAAAAAAATGAAAGTTCAATTTTCAGTCTATGAAAGGGGGGTCCAAAATATTTTTGACAATGTTCGTTATAATTTTCAGTGAAAGTACTAATTAAAAGCTACATTCTGAATTTTTTTCAGATTTTTTGAATCGATAGTTTAAAAATAGAGGGGGGGGGGACGCTCTGACAGCGACATTAAAAAGCAAATATATCGCGACTGAAGGGTTAAAATCAAAAAGTTATTTGACGTTTTTTATTGAATTTTACGAGACCTATTAAATGACACCCCACTCAATAGGGTAAGTGGGAAAAAAAATGAAAGTTCAATTTTCAGTCTATGAAAGGGGGGTCCAAAATATTTTTGACAATGTTCGTTATAATTTTCAGTGAAAGTACTAATTAAAATCTACGTTCTGAAATTTTTTCAGATTTTTTAAATTGATAGTTTAGAAAATAGAGGGGGGGGGACGCTTTTTTAATGACTTTGGAGAGAAAATACATCGTGATGGAAGGGTTAAAATTAAAAATTTCTGTTACATTTTTTGTTGCATTTTAGGAGACCTTTCTAACGACACCTCACTCAATGGTGTAGTTGAAATTTTTTTTTTTGAAAACACTTTTCATTTTATGAAAGGGGGGTCTAAAAAAATTTTATTTTCAAAAATCTTATCATTTCTGTTTTTGGGTCATCAATCTACGGCCGTGTACCAAATTTCATCTTATTATCTCAAAATTTTTCAGGACGGACGGACGGACATGGAGAAACTATAAGGGTTCCTAGTTTTCTACGGAACCCTAAAAACGAGTCAGTTACTGTTCTTGTTTTTACAAATTTTTTTAAGTTATAGATTACCTGTGTTCAGGGTCACATTGAATTCAGTTTTTGATGACTTGCTCCCCAAAACCCGATGTGTACCATAGAGTATTCTGGGTCTATGCTTGTCTTTATTTAAACACGATTGCGTGTAAAAAATGTTTGTAAAAGTGTTGTTTAGCTTATAAATCATTTATATCTTTATCTTCACTTTCGCGATCCAAATTTCACACATTAAATACAAATTGCTCAGTCCTTGTTTCTATAACGTTTTATGTTTTATTTGTTATTAATTATTTTGTTATTTCCAGCAACCCCTTGAAAGCGAACCACAATGGCGCGCAGTATGCCACCTCCAAGCTAATGAAAATAACGTTGTGGGTAATGTGACATTCACTCAACAGACGCGGGGCTACCCGGTACAAATTTTGGGTACTTTGTACGGACTAAAACCAGGTTTACATGGATTCCATATCCACGAGAAGGGAGATCTTTCCGGAGGATGTGCCACTGCTGCCGGACATTTCAATCCAGATAAGGTTAGTGATATTTTGAATGAAAAGATATAAATTATTTAATAACGCCACCTTTCCATAAAGATTAGGTTGTATTTGTTGGGTTAATTTAAACTTTGTTATTTATTCAATATTAAAAATTTTAAAAGTCGGTTCTTAAGCGAGATAAAATATTTTTCCCGCCAGATCGAATGATACCAAATACAACCCAACATCTGTAACAGGGAGTGAAACATTGAAGATCGACTATATAAGTACAGTAAAACCTCGATATAACGGACCTCTATTTAACGATCTTCGGATATAACGGGCCAAAAAACTGGATGCTTAAATTCAAGTGTCGCCGAATGTAAACTATGTATTTTTAGCGGTCATGATAATCACATCATACGTCTAGCACTAGAATTTGAGACATAATGCCGCCTTGCTTGTAGACTGCACCTAGCCGGAGCGATAATATATTAGGGGGTTCCCTGATGTGTTTTGTATTTTTTATTTAAATGTATCTAAATATAGTGTGCATATTAAAAAAAAAGTTGTATAATTTATTTTAAACCTATTTTTATATAACGGACTTTCGGCTTTAACGGACACCCCCTCCCCCCAATCAGTTCGTTATATCGAGGTTTTACTGTAAATACAAAATCCTATGAAAATGAAGAGTTTAGTTAGATAGATTATAGATTTTACTTAAAATTAGACTATATTATAAATTATAAACTATTAGCGATTTATTTACTGCTGAATCATTAGTATCGGACATATTAACGTTCAAAATGTGGCATATCTTGTTGCATTCATGCTTTCGAGGTTACCTTCTTGTATAGCCAGGAATGATGTAGTTCTACGTCAATAAATGATTTGCACAAATAAATATTTAAAAATATATTTCTTTAGTTGTGCATAATATTATGTTTTCTATACACAAGACTCATTACAAATGAATTTATTATAAACGTTTTATAGAAAAACCACGGAGCCCCAACAGCCGGGGAACGTCACGCTGGTGACTTTGGCAACATTGAAGCAGGCGCCGATGGTGTCGCTCATATCAACTTTACGGATGCGTACATCACGTTGTGCGGCCGTTACAGCGTGCTGGGTCGCGCCGTAGTCGTTCATGCTGACCCCGATGACCTAGGGCTCGGCAACAAGGAGGACTCGCTTACAACTGGGCACGCCGGAGGGCGTCTTGCATGCGGCATCATCGCTGTTTTGTAAATAGTTATTTTGTCATGATTATCATTACACTCCTTACACTTTTTGAGAATTTGAGAGTTATAGCCACATAAGACTTAAATACTGTTAATTACTATTTTAAAACAAATGTCTGACTTCCATGGAACCAAATAGATCAAAAGGAAAAACTTAATATTCATATGAGAACAATTTACATAGACTTTTTCTTCAGATTATAAAATTCAAGACATTAAAATGTCTTGAATTCAATACGAAGAAACCATAAATTACCAGCTTATAATATATGTATATTATATGTACTTAATTTATAGAATTTAGATTTGTACTTAAGTACATACTATATTTGTTTTATTTAATAAGCTAGGTATATGTATAAATTATACGATTCATTTACCATCTTTACATTTATTCAGATGTACACTATTTTGTTTTTTATTGAAATAATACACGATTATTTATTTAGTTATAATTTATTTCATGCATCAAAGATGTTGACAGTCCGTTAAACGGAAGTTGTTTTTTTAAATAATGACATTCTTAACCTTGTGAAGATCTTTTATAAAAAATGTTGATCACTGTTTTTACATAGAATATCAAATTAAACCATACAATTAGATGAAAACTTTGAATATTGTATGCATATGGATTGTACGGTATATTTTCAGTGGCGTATTTACAAAATATAGAACAAAAAACGTCCTCTGTACCGAGAAACACATGGAGCTGCCTATAAACTACGTTTCGCTATTTTTTACCCCCTACCAAATCCTCTTAGTCCCAGCACGATTCCCACCACCCTAGTTATAAGTTTTTAGTTAGTTATTTTTTAAATATGCTTGATCCTCTCCTTTCCTCTCCCATGACAATTATTACCTCTCCTCCCTGCTATGCGCATGTAGTAAATGGACAGTTCTCAAGTGAGAATTTTAAATAGAAGTTTTGTTGTAAAATAAAAAAATCTAAAAATTAATCTGTTTTTTTATTAATATAATATTTTTTAGCTTTAATAAAAACAGGCGTGGTATTTTTATAATAGATCTTTTAGTAGATATAAAATGTAATTATTTTTTTGATGTAACTACAAGTATTCAAATGGTCTTCATATATAGGCTGTAGAAATGTGTAGCTCACGAATTTTTGAACTTAAAATTCGACATAACTTGTAGATAAATATATTTATTAAATTCATAATATTGGTAATTACAACAATATTATCAATAATTTAAAATGGACCAATCAAAATCCAGCATATGCTATTATACCAAGCTGTTAGCACGAACATACTAATAACATATATTGGTGAAATTGGGTATAATAGTAATAGGAAATCGCTAGTTATAATAAAATACATATTATAATATTCTCATATACATAGGATGAATGGATCCTAATTGCTAATAATAAGCGTAATTATTACTATGAAAAGAATGTTTTGTATTGACTTTAATTAATTTATAACTTTCTGTGTATTGTGTATACATATTATTATGTACAGTTCTCTTTTATTTCCTATCTAAACACAAATGAGTTTTCTTCAGGACAGAGCAAATGCAACAGATATAATCGTTTCCCGTTTGATTGTAGTGCTCAATTTTAATTTCTTTTAATCCTTGCTGAGAACAAAAATGATTTTTTGAATAAATTATGTCACCGACCATAGACATAATCCTTATTTTATGACATTTCACCGTTGCTTTGGCTAAAAATGGTGATAAAGGTGCCTTTTCATGTATCGCTCGTCGCTGCGATAAATCTAGTCACGTGACTGATTTTGAATTTTGAATTCTATTGATCAACGACTAGTGAAAAAAGCTCAACATGGTTGAGCTCATACTACTTGTCGCTAGAAATCACGTGACACCTAATGACAGTAGTTTTGAGATTTTGTGTATTTTTGTTAGTTTTGTGAGTTTTCGTCTTTACGAATAGTATAATGAATTCCGAAGAGGTAAATATCAATAAAAATTCTTAAAAAACATTGACTTACTTAAAAAACATTTAAGCTCAGCTAGCATTCAAAATTCAAAATTGGTCACGTGACAAGATTTATCGCAGCGACGAGTGACACATGAATAGGCATCCTAACTCATACTAGAGTATCTCTAATGCAACATGCAACCATGTTATGAGTTAAAAGATTCTGCAAGAAAATTAATAAAACTAGTCATGTCCGATTTCTTCCATTTTTATCAGAATCTATTAGCTTTTTTTAACAAGACATCCTAATTATCCCCATCCCCTAAATGTAAGTTTATACTCAAATTTATTTAAAAACAATTATTATTATACATAATAACCAAGGGCGCGTTACAATGTTTGAGGGTTGTAGGCATAGGTGGGCATTAACTCGTTAATCCGTTAATCGTTAATTAACGAAGTTAACAAAATGGTTAACGAATTAACTTTTAAGTTAACTCAAAAAAATGTTAACGCTTTTGTTAACTTCCGTTAACTTTAGTCCGTTACATTGGTTGTTTGATATGAAAAGTACATAACAAAGTTGTCGAAATAGCTAAAAAAAGGTCTACAAAAATTTTGGATGGTTAACTTTTTAACGGATTAACTTTAACTTTCGTTAAATTTTCGAATTTTCGGTTAACTTTAACTTCCATTACATTTTCGGAATTTTAACGCTTTAACGGTTAACGAAGTTAACTTTTTTATTAACGGATTAACGATTAACGAAGTTAACTTTTCGATTAACTGTGCCCACCTATGGTTGTAGGTAGTATAGAAGTTTGAACCTATTAAAAAAGAATGTTTAAAAATAGAAAGATTTTTTTACAGAAGTTTCAAATTCATATGTTAGAGCTTTTATTTAACTATTCTCTAAATAATGCACCAACTTTGGTCTGGACCGCTCCTTTATCACAGAGCACTAGGCAGTTGCCTACTGTATAAGGCCTATTTCACACATATACGGTTTCATTTGGTTCGGTTCGTTTTCGGTCGCTGCCGACAAGTGTGAAACGATGATTCAGTTTGTATTCGGTACCTAATAGAAACCGTACAGAACTGAATACTCCCTCCACACGGACAGATTTCATCAGGTTTCAATTCGTGTCCAGGGAACACAAAGCAATGAACGCGTTCACACATACTCGGTTTAGTTTCGGTTTTAACCTGATAGCGAGTCTTATTTTTTTTAAGTTTTGTCGCGGATTTTCTAATAAAATGAGCGGTTTTCTAGATGTTGGTGTGGATCGTCTTCATGCTCTTTAGCTTCGGGAAAATAATGTAGAATGCTCCAAATTCCTGCTGTAAAGTGATGAGAGGGTGCTCGCAATGAATTCTAGTATTCCTCCTTCATTTTTTAATTTTTTTATAGAGAAACAATATGGCAACAACTTGCTTTCTCTCCATGAAAACTACTGAGTTTACGGAAAAAAATAAAACCTAATATGAACCGTATGAGAACCGTGTATGTGTGAAAGGGTTTGATTCGTTTTCGGCTGAAACCGAAAACAAACCGTACCGAATGGAACCGCGTATGTGTGAAACAAGGCTAACGCGCCACTGATAATGATGCAATTCTGTTTAAGAAACTTTCGTAACCCAATAGCTATATATATACTAGTTTGAGTTGTTTAAGTGCAATGATCCCGTCCACAGAGTCATTGCTCCAGGCCTCGGACTGCTCAGACATGTCAAAACATAACAAACTACAATAAATATATAACGAATAGGTACTGACATTAACATATTGTGGACATGTTGCATATTCTGTACATAATATGCTTCAGGTGTGTCGTAAGTTATTAACTGCAATTATAATATTGGTTGTTAATCATTCAATATTGTGGTTTTTTCTAGTAAACGGTTTTTATCTTGTCATAATAGGCAATCTTGGCAGATATGTAATTATAGGTGCAGTAAGTATTTATATAAGCGCCGATTATGTGGAGGTTATTGGGGATGATTGATATTATGATTTTAACTTAATTATATATATTAATATTTTCATTTATAGCTCTGGGAAAATAAAGTTGAACATCAGAAAAATTCATAACTGCAATTTTCTTTAAATATTTAAAAAATCGATGTAAATGAAGTAATAATATGTGGGTACTTATGTATTTTGATGAACAAAATATGGATGTTTATGACGAAGTAATGTGTTTTTTATGAAATGTAAACGATACGTGTTAAGTACCAAGGAGAAGTTCGAAAGCCATCTTGCAATCAATATTTTAACTAAATGTTTAGCCAAGATACAAACCATCCGTTTTGCAATAACCCTCGTAAATATAATATCATCATTACTTAATTTTTATAATGACTATGAGATGCAAATTACTATTTTTTTGCTAATTTCCCTGGTCTTGATGCAGGGTTAGAAATGGGAAAACCAATAGAGGTAAAAAAATTTATAATTTTTTTAAATGGAAACCTACTTCCATTTAAAAAAAATTAAAAATCTTTTTTTTATAAAAAAAATATTCTTTCAAAATATCTTAAAATTAAGAACAAAAGATACTTTTTTTTAAGTTCAATTGTTACTTAAGCATGTACCAATAGTTGATAATTATAAATAAGAATTAAATATTTTTTTAATTAAAAATAAGTAAATTTAAAAAAAATTATAAAAAATACCGTTGAATTAGAGGATTTTGAAAAAAATTCTCAGACAAAAGTTCTTCCTTTTTTTTCTGCAAGATACGAGTATGTAAGAAAAGAAATAGGTTTCCATTTAAAAAAATGAAGTTGACCCTAAAATGATTTTAAAACCTCCACTTAAAGTAAATATTTTTACCTCCCTCGGGTTTTCCTCTTCTAATCCTGAAACTTTTGTATCAAACATTTTCCTTTGTCTCAATTTAAATAGACCACCAGTGTATATATTTTAAATGATGTATGTATGTATACTGTCAGTTATTTAGTTCTACATATTTTAAATGTTTATAATTTTTTTAATATGGCAATATGAGAAATATTTTGGAATTAACCAATTAACCACTGTTTTATTTGTGTATAAAGTGAATATTTTGACTAACTTTGAACGATCTGATGTTTCTTCAATTTGACGCAAAAAATATTTTTACGAAAGTAATAGTGAAAAAAAATCTGAAAAAAAAAATTGAAAATTGTTTTAAAATATATAATACATTTGAAGCCATTTGTTTTTAAGAGATGAACTATTAATTATAACTAGTGGTTCTTAACATTGCTCAAACAGGCCACGGTACACACTCGATAAATTTTATAAATTATATTCCTTCAGGTAAACATTTTCAATAAAAAAAATCAGACCAATTTTTAATAATACACCTACCTATACAAAGATATACACCTACTATAGTAGGTACATCGGTATTCGTATACATTTATATCATACTTGAATCGACTTTTATACGGTGTACCTACTACAAAAAATCATTATTAGAAATATATTCTTTTCCATTTATTCAACATTTTCACACATACATATACAGGATGGGGCAATAGTGCTCGGTTGTTCGATAGCTCGTAGACCGTAACAGATAAAAAAAATTTTTTAATGCAAATGTAAACTGTTGGTAAATGCGCATACAGAGAAATTATTTTCAAATATATAGGATGTTCGATAAAAGTGTGGCACACTTCAAGTTCATTTTTTTAAATGGAATGCCCCAAATATTTTTGCATATTTAACACTTCTCTTGGGATGTTTATTCATATCTAAAATATTAGCCCCATCTAATATCCGATTTAGAAGTAATAATATATTTTTCAAAAAAAATGGTGTTTATATTACTCCACATAACAATTCACCACTACCGCGGCCGCAGCATTTAAGACGAAATTAAGTGAGAACCTTATTGTAGGAGGATGTAGGGTGCTCTTGTTCAAATATCGTAAAGCCACCATGTTCAAAATTAATTTTCAAATTTTGATAACTTCAAAGTATCTTTTCTCAACTTTTTCAAATGGAACACCCTATATATTTTTTAACGATGATATGTAGAATTAAATAGTGAACATTTTTTATATGGACATTCTTATGGCTTTTTTTAACCCCTCTTTATTTATTGAGAAAAATGTACAAAATTCGACAATATTTACTAGAAAAATATTGTTTTTTCTTAAATAAAACAGAACACCATCCGCAGGGTGTTAATGTTGCTCATAAAAACATAATGAATTTTTTTCAGCTTGCAAACAGATGCCTTATTATCTTGTCGAACACAAACAACCAAAATAATTTACAAACAAATAAATTCACGAATGTGCTGTTTGAGATCGAGATACAAACATAATATTCTGATTTTATGGGCAACATTAACACCCTGTGGATGGTGTTTTGTTTTATTTAAGAAAAACAATATTTTTCTAGTAAATATTGTCGAATTTTGTACATTTTTCTCAATAAATAAAGAGGGGTTAAAAAAGCCATGAGAATGTCCGTATAAAAAATGTTCACTATTTAATTCTACATATCATCGTTAAAAAATATATAGGGTGTTCCATTTGAAAAAGTTGAGAAAAATAACTTTGAAGTTATCAAAATTTGAAAATTAATTTTGAACAACCTGTACATGGTGGCTTTACGATATTTAAACAAGAGCACCCTACAACCTCCTACAATAAGGTTCTCACTTAATTTCGTCTTAAATGCTGCGGCCGCGGTAGTGGTGAATTGTTATGCGGAGTAATATAAACACCATTTTTTTTGAAAAATATATTATTACTTCTAAATCGGATATTAGGTGGGGCTAATATTTTAGATATGAATAAACATCCCAAGAGAAGTGTTAAATATGCAAAAATATTTGGGGCATTTTATTTAAAAAAATGAACTTGAAGTGTGCCACACTTTTATCGAACATCCTATATATTTGAAAATAATCTCTCTGTATACGCATTTACCAACAGTTTACATTTGCATTAAAAATTTTTTTTATCTGTTACGGTCTACGAGCTATCGAACAACCGAGCACTATTGCCCCACCCTATACATATATTTAACTGAAAACACTTTTGGTAGCGGTAGCAAAGTGTACATAGTTATGTATGTGGTGCAGGTGACCTTTGTACGCTTAATTGGTTTTCTATTGATTTTCATAATTCTCACGAACTTTATTACTGTGAAAGAACTTCACACAGCTGACGTTCAAAGTAAATTAGATTCAGACGTTCTCACACACTACCCTTCAATACCAATCAAGTAGAATGTATGATTCAAATACATGATCAATAAACAGATAGGTATACAAATAATATAAAACCAAAAATAAATTATGTAGGAAAGACAAGTACCTATTTAAGTTTCCAATATTACGAAATATTATGAATATTCATGAAAACATGTGTTGTATTTATGTATAAGGTGTTTGGGGGATCATGGGGTCTGAAAAATCCTAGATGGATAAGAGGAAGGTTAAGGTCTACAACGTTACTTACACACGTTATTTGTTTTTCGAATACATTAATTGAAACTAATTCAAATTATATTTTTTAATATTAATTAATAATATACAAAACCGTATTCAAAAGCCCCTAAGGAAAAATTTAATAAGATTTTCATAGGGACTTTTGAATGAGGTTCCATTAAGGTGAGAGTGTACCTATTAGGGTGATTCATTTCCGCAAAACATTTTTTTTCAAGGTGCTCAAGCAAAATTTTAATCTACATATAAAAAAAAATTCTCACCAAGATTGAGCTCTTAATTCCTATTTTAAGTACTTGCAATTTAAATATGAAGTTTTCCCATTTAAAATGCATGTAAAATTTTTTTTTTTTCAAATTTCTAATGCTTAGACACCTTTTATTATATTGGGAATCGGTTTGATGGACCTTACGGGAAATTTCACGTTCTTTAAAATTGCTTCAGTGTTTTTTTCTGTAACTCACACTGGTTCGCAAGTAGGAGTCATCTAAATACAGTTTTTGGAATAAATTGTTTTTTTTCCATTTTTTTTTTGAGCAAACCGCAAAAATTAGGGAGAAAAAAAGAGCTGACTCGTAAAAAATAGTTTTTTTTACCAATATTTAATGAATTTACAGCCATTTTTAGGCCTTAAAACGCAAGAAATTGATAAATACTAACTAATAATGCTGCATTATTAGTTAGTATTTAGATGACTCCTACTGGCGAACCAGTGTGAGTTACAGAAAAAAACACTGAAGCAATTTTAAAGAGCGTGAAATTTCCCGTAAGGTCCATCAAACCGATTCCCAATATAATAAAAGGTGTCTAAGCATTAGAAATTTGAAAAAAAAAAAATTTTTTTTACATGCATTTTAAATGGGAAAACTTCATATTTAAATTGCAAGTACTTAAAATAGGAATTAAGAGCTCAATCTTGGTGAGAATTTTTTTTCTATATGTAGATTAAAATTTTGCTTGAGCACCTTGAAAAAAAATGTTTTGCGGAAATGAATCACCCCAGTACCTATAGAAAAAATTTAACAACAAAGAATTAAAAATTTATAAATATATGTAAAAAAAAAAAAAGTTACAAATGATATTTAATATTGATTTATTTATTACTTATTGCAATAACATTAAATAATCCGTTTACATCATAGACACAGAGCATGGACTGTGCAGTCGATTCGAAAATCGTGTCCTCACAAAGAAATATGTAGAACGTAGTTGTGGGGTCTTTGCTTACCTTTATAACAAGATCATAAGTATAACCCCCATAATACTCTATCTTTCTTAATTTTGTGAACCAAATATTATATACTTTATACTACTTTATAGTACAGAGTGTGTAGTCTATAGTTTATAAGATATAAGTTGATCCATTTTAAGTGTCCACCACTTTTAACTTTTTATGGCGAGGTTCTATCGAAAAAAATTTTGAATGAAAGTTGAACGGTTTGGAGGGGGGCATTGATTACTATGGTTAACGTAATAAGATGGCAGTTTTAAGGACATTTGAAGGTCAACTCTATTTTTTAATTGGAATTCCATAGTTTTAATGCAGATTCTTGTACTACATGACAAAATAAGGAAGTTTTGTTTGAAATATATTTTCCTAGAATGCAACCTTGCGACATACTTATTTCTAAATTATACTGAATACCTGGTACACACTACGAAAAAGTCGCATAAGAATATTCTCTGAAAAGAGCTGATTATAATTTATTTTATGTAATTTTGTTTTAATTTCTAATATCAATTATTTTTTTTATTGTGTTTGAAAATTCAGTAGAATTGTTAGTAGTAAATTAGCTATAGTAACGTTGATACTTTGTATAGTTATTTTATTTTTAGTCAACTCATAATAGATATTTAAGCATTCGTCGGTCCTTTTCAGGGTCAAAATGTACACAATCCCATCAATAACCTGCTCTTATTGTTAGTGCATATTGAGTAATATTAATGTCGCGGGGTAAGGTTGTTGTGATTTTTCGAAAACTGATTTTACTATACCAGGTGGCATTTTTAGGAAAAAATATTTAATTCAAAACTTATTTTTTATGTAGTAAAAGAATCTGCATTAAAAATATGGAGTTCGTATTTAAAAAAAATTGAGTCGACCTTCAAATGACCTTGAAATCGTCATCTAAAGAAAAATTAACCACAGTTTATCGATGCCCCCCTTCGAACCGTGCATTTTTTGTCTGAAATAGTTTTCGACAGAACCTTGTCATATACAATTAATTTTTAATTATATTTTATTATTTATTTAGTCTATACAATGTGATATTGATATGATATATTCCTTCTTGGTATAGTTGCGTCAAGAAACAATGTTATAGAATTTAAGCTAGTCCTGTCTTGTACACTTAACCGATATCGAAACAACTCTCAGTTTCGTGTTAATTATAAATTTGGTTTATTTTAAATAAAAATTTAAAACAAATTACGTATTTTTTAAATTCAATTGTTACTAAATTTTCCCGAATTTTCAGATTTTTTTTAAATCTAAATTTTGGTTTATTTTAACTCATTGCTTAATTTATATACGGTTTTAGAAAATGACAAAACGTCTAATTTTACAATGTAAGCTATATCTTTTTTTGTGCGATTTTTTTACATGCAGTTTTTTTATGGAATGTACCTATACATATCTGCCATATCAAAAAAAAATACTTCTGTACATGTATGTATGTACTACATGCATTGTTCGTGTTAAATATTTATCTTTATTTATTACCCACGAATAAAATCGTGTATACTATGTACAACACCAAAAAATAAAATAAAACATTTTTATGTACGATGAATTTATTGCATTTTTTTATTTTCAGAAATGCAGCAGAATGCATATCTGCTGGTGTCAACATCACCCCTAATCTATGGCCAGTTATCACCTCTATCGTAATGATGCTAACCGCTAATGCCGTCCACTGAACTCCGGTCACCCGGAGCCACCCGGAGCGCGTGGCGTGACCGGTACGAGGGCGGTGACCGGTCGTCCGAGAATTAGGAAAAAATCTCGATACTTTATCGTTGGTTTATATAATTATATACATTCGTATATGTATATATATGTACTTATGTGTTCTTTATGATAGTAATTAGTTAGTCTACAATCGTTTCTAGCTCACTTGTTGGCGATTGTCTGAAAAATGTATTAATTTATATTTTTAATATGTTCTTATTGTAGTTTTTACGTGTACAAGTTGCATGAAATAGGTTTATTTGAATTTTTTATGGGTGCCATATTGTATTAAGTATTATTAGGGTTAATTAAATATAAATATAAATACATTATACATATAATATAATATTACTAACACATGCTAGGATATATGAAATTTAAATCAATAAGGAAGGAAAGAAATATGAACAGTCTGAGAAAATTATTGATAGTAAAAAAATAGAAATTTAATTTTCTCAGGGTTGAGATTTAGGCAAGATATTCTTTAAAAAATAATTTTCTGGTATAACTTATTATAATTTATAATTTTTTTATAGAAATGCATATAAACGTAAATATGTATACCTATAAAAAAGGATAATAATAAACTATTATGTATTTAAACAGAACGCTTTAATAGATATATTCAAAAAATTCAAATGTGCGAACACCTAATTTATTGGTTATAACTTTTTACAAGATTACAATTTCTTTTATAAAAAAATATTATTTTAATATCAATTTATTTCATTTAACTATCTAAAATTTCATATATTTTTTATTAATACCAACTAGTCCAGAATAGTATTAATTCATTTTATAATTAAATTGGAATATTTATGGATTGTAAAATGGGAATTGTAATATTTTTTACTGTGTTATTTTTTATTATTTACCATAAAATAATAATCAATAAGTATCTATAAATAATGCATGCAAACTTGTACATTAGTATTATTTGTATTTTTTTCCTATTTTATTTACTTCATTATAATAAGTTAATTATTTACATTATATATCATATATTTTTTACACATATATTATATGTATTTTAATAAATATTTATTGTAAAAGGGGGTTAAGTATACATTTGCACTGTTTTATTATTGATATAAATAAGTATTTTTATGTATTTTGTTGTATTAAAATAAAATTCAAAGTTATAAATGTAAAATATTCTCTTTATAAAATGTTGGTTACCAATTTTTTTACAGGAAAATTAACAAAATAATCTATTATTAATTAAAAAAATTAATAGATAAAATTATATGGGAAATTCAACTGTTTTATATAGGAAATATAATGTTTCCCCTAAAATTATATTTCTGTATTTCGTTAAACAAAACAATATATAAATATCGAATAATTAAGGAACACGTCGAAGAAAGAAATACATGACAAGGTGGAAAGGGAAGGGGGGAAATTTCATCATGTCAAACATGTCATGTAGTTATTAATTATTTACGTACGCATAACAGTGGCGTACGTACATACAAAATGTTTAATATTATGAAAATTGCATATAAACAATAAACATATTAATTTTAAAACCTTGCAGGATATAAAATTAATAGTAAGAAATAAATTCGATCTACATTATTCTACATCGATTACCAAAGATCTACATAAATCTATGGAGACCTACATATGTACCATATGTATATGTGGATCTAAAATTTAACTCACAAGGAAACCTTTTCAGGTCGAAAATTCGTATCGATTTTAAACTTTGTATATAGCTAGAGGAGGTCAAAGTAAGTAAGAAAAAAACTATCACAGCTGCGGTAAAACGGTTTAAGGAGGTGAAACACCCCTATGAAAATGTGCAAAATAATCATATTTTTTCAAATAACTCTGAAACTAATGAAAATTTAAAAAAATCTGTAATACAAAATTTTTATGATTTTTTATGCTCTTTCAAATGGCGATAGTCAAAATTCGAAAAAAAATAAACCGTTAACCCCCACCTCCCACCCACTTAATTTGTTTGAATTTTGACTACCGCCATTCGAAAGAGCATAAAAAATAATGAAAATTTTGTATTATGGATTTTTTAAAATTTTCATTAGTTACAGAGTTATTTGAAAAAATATGATTATTTTGCACATTTTCATAGGGGTGTTTCACCCCCTTAAACCGTTTTACCGCAGCTGTGATAATTTTTTTCTTACTTTGACCTCCTCCAACTATATACAAAGTTTAAACTCGAAACGAATTTTCGACCTGAAAAGGTTTCCTTGTCAGTCAATTTTTTTGTTAGATCTTCATAGATTTACTTAAATCTTTATATATGGATTTAGGGGAAAACATACAATTTCTTATTAAACAACGAAATAACTAACATGGAAGAGGAATTATCCGAATCGCACCAAAATTCAGGGCGAAACTAATTTCTATTTAAAATTTTATATAAATTGAAAAGGAACCGTATTTTTATACAGAAGCTATTGTTTATTTTTGTATTTTTATATCTAGGAGTTAGTTTAAGATATGCATATACCAACACATGTATTATTTCAATAGAATAGTGCGTTTGACAAAACAAACACAGCAGTAAAGTGCACGGACGGCGCTGTAAATATGTATATGCATCGTTGTAGTGTAGGTATTTTAGAGAAATATGGGCAGCATGGGTATTTACCAATTTCGAAAAACACGCGCGCCAAGCTACGAGTAAAAATCGTTTTGTTTTCGCTATCAATTTACTTGTGTCTATATTTTATTATTAATTAAAACAATTGAACATTTGTTGAGTACGTGCCTGTCAAAGAATCCAAGTATGTATACCTTCGTATAATATGTAGATATTAAAACTCCGAAATTGTGAGTGAAGTTCTTCGATTGCACGATCGAAGTAAACACCCTTCTAAATGTAGGTACTTTATACCAGAGGTCTTTAACTTTCAGCTAGAGTTCAGCAAACTTGTTTGTTTTATTTTTACCCTGTCGTTTTCAACAAAAATAATTACGTATACGATTAATTTATAAATAAGTTTTACTTTCAAGTGAACACGAAAGTACAATTTTTAAAATGACTCTCATACTTTTATTTTTATAACTGTTTTTTGTAGAGTAAAATATACAGGATGATTTACAATTAATATAAAAAACTCAGACAATAGATCGAGGATGATATTTTCAGCAGAAACTTTATATGAACATGTGTTCGAAAAGAGTTACAGTCCCCCGCCCTCAACAATTATTAATTGTTATTAAATATTTATTTAATATTGTGATACAGTTAGGATATTTGATAGTCGGTTTAGTATTTATAAGTGTTATCGATTTTCGTATCAACCAATAATTAATTATTTAGCCTAGGGGTGTATGAGATAATATTAATTAACATTTAACCGATTATTCGATTTCATAATTTTCTCACAATGAGTTCTCCAGAGGTGGAGGGAAAGTCTGTAGCTTCCTCACAAAAAAAATATCCGGACATGTGTATATAAAGTTTCTTGTTTAAAATAACATCGTCAATCTACTGTTAATTTGTTCATATTTATTGTAAATCAGCCTATATAAATACATACAGTGTGTTAAGTAAGACCGTGTACGGCATTACTCGCAGTCGGTAAGTTATACAAACCTATATCTTTTTTCATTATGTTCAGATTACCCCCGCCTATTGTGCTTCGATGAAAAAATTCAGTCCATGTCGATTTTTTGAAAACAATGACACGATCCGTTTTTCCTCATTTTTGGCCATTTTCTCTACTGAAGCACGATCTGGAAAGTCGTCGACATTTTTCAACTCTTTAAACCGATTCACCCACTTCTAAACAAATGTACTTAGCCGCCACTGCATAAGACACTTTTGGCTCTTTTGGGTGCGTGCATTTAAATCGCGGTTTCTGTGTTTCTCTGACAAAAGATCGACATAGACTGAAATTTTTTTATCAAAGCGCAATAGGCGGGGGTACTTTGAACCTAATGTAAAAAGATTTAAGTTTGTATAACTTACTGACTGCGAGAGACGCCGTACACGCTCTTACATAACATACTGTATGTAGGTTCGGCTTGAACAATGTAAATAGCATAATACATATTTTTTAAATCAGACAATAAAATAATTTTGATAGCTTATAGATTTTTTTTCAATCCGTTTGTTCTGACTTAACATGAAAACTACTGAACCGATTTTAATGAAACTTTCACTGTTCAAAAACTAAAGACCCTAGAAATAGTTTAGATCGTATGATAATTGATTTACGATAGGCCTGTACTAAGGAAAAATTAAAATTGATATTTAAAAAAATGTATAAAAATGAATGTGATGATGTTGATGTAATCAAACTACTGTTGGTTGTATGTGGTTCTTACGTTTTAGTGGAACAAATTACTCGAACATGCATTCACTGATTTAGAAATATTAATTCAATAAGTCATGTTATAATTAATTTAAAAATATGATTGATCTACCTTCAATACCTTAAGGTACATGATCAGCTTATAAAATTCAAAAAATCGATGCGGGAGGAAGATACTTTCAATGAAAGTGGTATTTTTTTATACGGTCCAGAAATAGCAGATTAACTAATTGTAAGTGAAAAAACTTGACTTAAAAAAAAACAATTTGACAATAATAGCGAGTAAAAACTTTAAACGCGTTTTCTCGAAACTACTTTTTTTCTTCGAAACTACTCGACCGATTTAAATGATTTTGATGTTGTTTTGTTCATTGAGATGTTTTGTATGCCAATTTACCACATTTTGCAAAAAAAAAACATTTTTTTAGCAGAGAATAGTGAAAAACAGGGGTGTTTTTCAACCTTTTTTTCATACATCAGCAATTTTTATTTAATTTTTTATTTTTGGGAAATAGTGGTAAATTGTCACGTAAGGAACCTTTCTTTTGAAGATGCCGTTTTTTTTTTAATTTCAGATTCACTAATCCTGAGATTAACTATTCACCGTGGGACACCATTTTAAAAAAATGAAATTAAAAAAAAATCAAGTATTTTTGTATTCTAAAAGCTTCAAGTAAAAGTTTTAAAAAAATCATTGTAATATTTTATACAGGGCCTGAAAAAAAATAATGAAAATGTATTTTTTAGCTTTCCAAGGTGGTCAAGTACCTTAATACGTTGCAACAACTATGAACCTTCCCCGTAAAAGCTTGGAGACCACTGTACCATATGACGCATTAGTTATGACCATGCGATAGAATGCATTTGTCATATAGAGCATAATTACTAATTCATAAATCAATATGTAATCGTTATTTGTCAGCATTTATTTTAGAGGCCGTGGATAATCACATCTACATACACGTTCGTACTGTTTGTATCTGTTGTGAAACATGCTACAGTATAACGCAGTGTCGGTTTGCGACCTAACATTATGGGAGCCTCATATGTTAGATTATACAGGGCACATTCAGGTTTTGTCGTGTCTGGTACATACAATCTAAATATATAAAAGAATTTGTCCTCGATCACTCACCAACTGGACCTAGAAAGATGATTCAATTTTATGGGTGTCTTCTTTTTATGACGCAAGTACCCACTAGGAAGAGATTTTCCGAAATTTAACGCACAATGCTAAAAATTTAACAATTTTATGTGATATTACTAGAACTTATTATGATTTTACAATTTTATTTCAACATTCTTTTCATCCTAACTAAATGTAATGGTGAATTTTCTCAACACAATCTTTTATGCATACCCTTTAAGATGGTATAGATGTTAATTCCATGTGTGGCCACCAGGGAGCAGATTTTTTTATGAAAAACTGTCACAAGTCAAAGCCTTTAAGGACTTTAAAGGGTGGTAGGATGGTAAAACATAGGTAAAATTTGCTCAAACGTTAGTACTATTTTCTAAATCATCAAAATAAAGTAACATTCAATTATATATGTATGTCTGTTTAAAAACGTGATTTCCCAAAACTCAGAATTTTTGAGTTGTGTCACTCTTGCTCCGAGGTGACGAAATCTAATAAACTTCATTGATGAACACAAGCGGAAAAACGTTGAATTACTTACAATTTACAAATATGTACATATGTTAAAAGTGTAGCAATTATAATTTACAATTAAAATTTAAAAACTTTGCTAGCCTACACTTCTAAATCTGCATATTCTAGCTTGATTCCGTTAGATTTGATTAACATAATGTTGTGTATTGCAGGTTTTAGTCAAGTTTTCGCGCCATATTGTTCTGTATGCGACATCATGACGTTTGACTGTACATAAATAACATTGAAATATAATTTATTGTTCAAAATTACCGTTCAATAAAATAAAGGGTTTCACTTACGCACTACAAAACGATATTATATGTAGATAAATTAAATATTTCGATAACACGAACAAGCTTTTATATAAAATAAAAAAATATATAACCTCATAATTGTATAGGTAGGTAGGTACTTCAATATGAATATACCGGGTGTTCAAAATAAAACGTTACGAATTTTTATTCCTAAAAGAAAGCTGTTTTAGTCTGGAGAGAACAATATCTTGATATTGAAAATTATTGGCTAGATACTGTAGTCATATGTATTATACATATGTACAATGTACATGTAGTTGTATATAGTATAAGTAAGTTGTTATTCTATTGTTATTGATTTTGATAAAATTATTTATTTTAACATTTTGACTATTTTCGCTATGATGTATGTGTGTCTGTCTGTAGACGTTGTATCTCAACGACAAATCGTAGAAGAGTGAACTTTATATTTAAGATTAATTTTTGTCTTGAAAGAAAATCTCATGTTTTTATAACGATCTTTCAATTGGAAATGGATGTTAACTCTTGTCAATTTTTAAAATTTTCGAATTATTTTTAAAACGGTGCAAATTAGAGAATAATATTTAGGAAAAAAAGTTATATAGAATATTATTATCTATAATTTATGTCAAATGTATTTATTATATTTTTTATCAGTTCACAAAAAATATTAAAAACAATGTTGCTTTTCACTCTCAGTATTGTGTATAACTGGGCTCTCACACCGGAGCAATATAGCAACTAGCAACTTATAACTAGCGATATTATTGCTATCTGCAATATACATTGAATCGGACATATTGTCTCACACCAAAGCAATATGATATCGCTATATTGCTAGTTGCTAATTGTTAGTTACTTTATTGCTGTGTTGCTATATTGCTGTATTGCTTCGGTGTGAGAGCCCACTAAGAACATCTCGTGGCACACACGGAATTTTTTTTTAATTTCATTTTAGGCAGTATATAGTATATACACTCTTAAAAAAATTTTTTGATACAAAAAGAAATATTTAGTTGGTAATTTATTAAAAAATAAAGATTTATATGTAAAATTATGTTTTTAAATTTAATAAGTATTACATTTTTATTATTAAAGTGAAACTTTTATTACATCGTCTCAAAATTTTTCGTCTGTGTGTTGCATGTCGCTCGGCCGCGGAGTAGGGGTAAATACGTCAGAGCCATAGACATAAAGAAATGGACAGTGCATCTGACTCGAAAAAAGAGCCGTGTCAAATGAAAGAGACAGAAATTGTTTGGTTGTTATATAGAATTTATTAGAATTATTAGAACTTTTTGCTGGTGCATGTTGTCGTTTATGGATTAATTTCAATTTTGAGTGCTTGAATTTATTATTCCGAAAATTTTTAGTTAAATGTCTATAATGTGAAAAAAAGTTTCACTTTTACCGCTGTTTCATAAAACCACACAATCCTTTTTTTTATTTCACAATCAGTTGTATAAAAAATATGTAAATTTTATAATACTTAAACGAACAATAAATAAAAATTTTAATCGATTTTATTTAAAAAAATAGAGCACGTTTCTAGTTCGCAAATAATGAATAATTTACGTAGTATAAGATCGGCGACCGATTTTGGCATTCTATAAATAGTTGCGGTATCTTTCCGGAGTATCAGACTTGAATAAACTGTTGATCCGGTTATAGGTCAAGCTAGTTCTGGCGTGCATGACCAGCGCCTCCACCATCGCAGCCGCCTTGCATGTCGCCAATCGCAGAACCAATATAATATGATAATCTAGTTAGGCAGTTATCAAGAAGACAATAAGAATTATTCCTTCTATGATAATTTTAAAAGTTTATTTCGTTATTTATTAATGTCATTAATTACTCCCTGACATACTTAGTTTACTTTCTTGTACAATATTGGCAATTCTAAAATTATTTCTTTGTTACAAAATAAGATCTTTTTTATTGTTATGTGGTGTTTACACCGAAAAATACAAAACAGCAACACGGTGTTTTAAAACATTTCGTATTTAAAAATGTATGGGGTTTATTGCACTTTTGTAAAAAAGACACGATGCTGCTATATTGTTTTTCGGTCTAAACACGGGATTACGTGCAACACGATTTGTGCTAATCAAACTATTATATAAACCCAAAAATCATAAAAAGTGGCTTAATTTTTTTTCAAATTGAAATTATTTTTTAAATAATAATAAATAAATAAATACATTTTTAAATAAAAATCTACTCGTTTTCAAATTATTATTGTTCAGCTCTTTGACATATAAAAAAAGCTCTGGGCAGAAACTGTAATGACGCTATGACTACTAATTGCTTAATTTAGAAATATTTATGTATATAGCGTGTAGATTAAATTATAATGTACATACATATCTACATATATTATCAAATATAATATGTATCCGTCAATTTTTTCCGATTTAAAGATTTTAATGGAAATATTAATTTTTAATTTCCCTGAATCCATTTTGACTATTTTAATTTGTCTGTTTGTCGGTCTGTAGACACTGTAACTCAAAATCGACAAAACATAAAAGGATAAACTTTTATGTTATCTTGCAATCGAAAACGAATGTTTACTTTTTTTGAATGTTTCAAATTATTTCTAAAAGGGTATTTGTCATTGAGTTAAAAATACAGAAATAATTAATTAAAAAAATTTATATTTTATATGATTCCCGATATAAAAGTAGAAAACTTTATTTTCTATAATTTATGTTCCATTCATTTTCCTATTTTTTAATGCTGACTCAGAAATATTTGTTTTATAAAATTAAATACGTACATTGTATTAAGTATAAGAAAGTCTCGTGGGACCATGGGTGGTTATTTTATAAAAAAAAAGTTTATTTTTATAAAATAATTCTTACAGGCAATATTTGATATGGTATAAATTTGGAAAAAGAGATTATTAACAATTTTTAATTCATAACAAAACAAACCCTTTTTATATTGATTCTACAGGATATTTTATTTTGTAACTACTTAATTTATTGTCATAATAATTATAATTAGATATTAAAATGGATCATATTCACATCATTATATTGATACAAAGAAAAAGTAGGTGATATAAAATAAATATTTAATACCTAATATTTGTTGACATAGAATATCTCTTTTGATTAATATCCCTTATTAAAGTGACCTATTTAAAGTTATGGTTGCTGTAGTTTAGTCCTTGTCTATATACAATGTATGTATGCACAAGGCTGACCCTTCCCAATGTTGTACAAGCGTTTGATAAGTCATATGGAAAAATTATATTTTCGTGTTCAAGGGTTCACCCTAAACCTTCACCTATACATACACACACACATACATACTTTGTTTATCGGAGTGTGTGAAACATGGGAAAATATAACGAGATAGGATAGGTAAAAATAAATTCTCTTTATTAAAGAGAATCGTTCGACGTGTTCTTTTTAGGATTTATTTATATAAATATAACATGCCAATATTCTTGTAGCTGTAGAGTAGGTATGTATATAAATATAGGTACCTATGTATATAAATATAGATATGTATGTAACCTGTGTTATGTTCACTTCAGTAAAATTCTAAAATAATTTATCATCATATGAATCGATCAGATGCCAAAACATGAAGAAAGCAAATATTCGAAAAATCGATATTTTTATAAACATTTCTATTTAATGTTGGACAGTTTTGTATGTAAAATTTCTAAGTTTATTAGCAAATTATTTAAATTATGAACAATATTTTACTTTTAACCCACGCACTTAGAAATTTTTGCTGCCAAAAAATTGCTAAAACATGCCGAGGTATATACATATTTCGAGCAAATTATTTCCAAAATAAAGAATTTTAAGAGCATTTTCCTGACAAAAATTTCATGGTTTTAAGGGGGCTTAATATTGATGAAATGGGTTGAACAAAAAATATAAATTTAGATTTGAAAAAGAAAAGTTAAACCTGAAAACCCGTAATGGCGACCTTTTCACGTAAAACCTTAATGTCAATATTTAGCCCCCTTAAAATCATGAAACATTTGTCTGCAAAATGTTATCTGAAAATTCGTTATTTTGGAAATATTCCACTGGAAAGTCTTTAAAAAAACACCCGGTATATTTTCTAAAAACTCCTTAGCAAACTATGCCCCGGAAGACCCTCATGCAACAGCCCAAAGTTTTGGTCTACAAAGATTTTATAAACATACTGTTTCTAATGAACAGAATGTCTGACCAACCCCGCATTTTGCATTAAAGATGGGGTAAATGGGGTTGATCTGATTTTAAGTTTACTATATAGATATAACTCCAATTAATGAACAAAAAGTGGAGTTCATATTTAATATTTTTTGTACGATTTTATTTATTAAAATTTATATAAATTTAAAAAGATTATAGTAGAATTTTTTATGAAATGTTTTATTAAGTCATAACGTGACATTTTGATTGTTTTCTGATGTACAGATGTACTTACTGATGGTCATGTTATAAATTCTATAAATGTTCATAAAAACGAATACAACGGGTGGATCGCTATTTTTTATTTACGTATATTTTCATTATAAATTAAGATATTAAAATAATTCCATTGAATTTATTTAGCTTAGTTACGAAACTTATTAAACTTTATTAATAATTCATTTTAAAACAATTATTTATTTAACCATTAAAAAATGTATATGACTAATACTTATTTTTTAAAAGCGAATATAAATTTCTTTATGTTCGTCATACCCTGTTATCTTACAAAGAAATCTTTGAGAATCTAATAGAAATCACGCCGTGTACAAAACAACAAAAAAAATTCATAATAATAACAAACAACAACGCGAAACGCGTTGCCACAGTAACAATTTGTTGTGGTTTATCCAGCCAATCGGCGTTCAGCGTCATCGAACGTCCACCAATCACGAACGTTTGTTACAACGTCATGAAAATTGAAGATAAGGTGCTGATATTTTGGATGGATTTTCCAACCAGTTTGTATAATCGCGGTGTCAGTGTCGTTGGTGATCAACAAGCGGGTTTATTTTCGCACAAAAAGACGTTTTCGCGAAAATGGAGTCGTGTGGAATGAGCATGATCAAATATATTTTATTTATTTTTAATCTTATATTTGCGGTACGTATTATTATTATTTATTAAAATATAAGAATCAAGTTTTACTATTTATAATTGTTGTTATCTCGGCTAGAATATTTTTTTGAGTATGTACTATAGTAGGGGTGGGAAACTTGATATAAATTAATGTAAGGACATTGATATGTACTAATATACCAACCAGTATGAAGCTCATTTCGAGATATCAACGTTTTTGATGCGCACAAAGAAAAATACAAGCCCTTTTATTGAAAAAAAGTAATTTGGCATTTAGTTTATTTAATTATATACATCTTTCAACAAAATCTGATATAAAATAACAAAGGGTTTTTGCAGTATAAGTGTTTTTGTTAGTAAATTATAATTTAAATACAATTTTAAGCAATTTTCTATAATGTTGAATACATTATTTTGAATGTAACTTCATTCTTAATTTAAAAAAAAATGATAGTTTTGTAGGTTGATATATTAGTGGGAAAACAAATTAAATTTTTGTATCCTTATATATTTCATTATCCTATATTTTTTTGGTTTGATTATGTTGATTTTAACCGAATTAAATAACATTGAATATTGCCATTTTTTTTAAATTAAATTAAATTATATTCGTACATTGCATCCATAACAATGATAATTATTAAGTACATTAATTACAACTGTGCTATAAAGTACTTTCTAAATATTTGATTAAAGATACTATACATTGCAGGTAAATTAAAATAATAATCACTTAACACAAAACGGATCGAATACAGGTGTCTGGTAAGTCCTCTGTTGTACCAGCAATATAATACACCCATACCTAGCTAAACGGCCGCTCTATATACGGCATTTCGCTATAACGGCCCTCTTCAATTAAGGCACGTTTTCGATTTACGGCCTAAAATGTTTCGCTATAACGGCAAAAAAAAACTTTTTTTCGATGTCGATATATCTACATGTTGCCAATCTTGCGCAAAGAATAATTGATTCCTTATACGGCTTTTCGCTTTGCGGCCAAGTTTCGTGGAACGTATCTAGGCCGTAAAGCGAGGTATGGGTGTATAAGATTATGATGTTATAACAGTAATATAACTCTCTCTGAAACATAATTTTGCGGAATGGGGATTTTTATTTAGGGAAATTTATTGTAAGTGCAAATGACAGTGATATGATGTGATTATTTACCACACTCAAAAAAATAATGAAAACCTCTGGTCTACAATAAAGATACTCTAGTAAGAGTTATGACAGCTTCACCATTATTAGCCAAACTAGCGTTGGCTCATTTATTCAACAATTCATTTATATATTTTTCTTAGTAAGCATAAAAAATATTATTAAACTTGAACATAATGTAATACTATGAAGTATTTTTAATGATATTGATTGATATCATGAGAAATTACGTCTGTGAGTATGAATTGGCTGCTACAATCAATCAGTAGTAATCTATTTACGCTATCAGAATCCTTACTATGAGTATCTTTAGTTTATAATCGATCATCAAAAATCATAATTTTATATAATAAAACCTCACTTTTTTTTATAATGTTGAGACACTTTTTTTTATAATGTTGAAAATTATTATATTGTTTATTAAATATTAATGCATAAAAAATACAATATTTTTTTGTAATTTCAGTGATTTTCATAAAGATATGCTTACCGATTTATTTTTCCACTTTAATAAACACTGCTAGTTGCGTCGTTTGTAAAACATAATTTATAACCTAAATAAATAAAGACAGCCGTGTCAACATTAGTCTATGAATTATTACGTTGTCTGTTTATATCACTATTTTCTTTCATATTTTATTGATTGCCATACAAAAATAAAGCAAGGTCGCGAACTATCACTAAAAAATATTTAACCCTAATTCCTGTTCTCTATTAAACCTTTACAATAATATAAAATATACATATCTCTTTCTTTTATTAGTTTATTCGTTAGCATACATCTTTATTTGGGGTGGATTCTCAAATCATTTTTACCAAAAATCAAGCGTCTCTGCAATGTATCTTGACTAAAAAAATAATTAAAGCATATTAAGGTTCCTTATTTCATAAGTACTTATTGAGTATGTGGGTATAATGCCATGCATGCATTTCACTTAAATAAATCCAAACAATATTTATATTAGGTTTGTTTTTTCCCACTTTTTTTAAAATTTTAAGTGATATTGTCATCAAACCCTAATAATATAAATTTGAAAATTTTTCGAGCCAATATACTTATCAAGATAAAAGGGGAGGAGGGAAGGACCAAAATATGAAAATATACTAATTAAGGGCGTTCCCCCATTAAATATATAGAGCCATAGCTTTGCAAGTTTATTTAAATTTTAAAGTTTGCAACTATTATATAGTAAGAGAAATTTTGCTGACTGACGGACGACAAAGTGGAATAAATTGGGTTCTGATTTTAGATTTAGGTGCTGACTTTGATGGGAGGGGGTCGCCCCTATGTGAATATTAGTTTATCCTCTATAAAATTAACAATAAGTTTGTTAAAATAAATAGTAATTTTTATTAATGCTATATTTTCCTTTGTTGATTACTTACCGTCAAAGTATTAAAAAAATTGAAAAAATAAATTTATTTATTCTACTCTGTATATACACAAATAATTAACAAATTGGTAATATGATATAATTTTTATTTGCAGCTAAAAATGTTCTATACATATAATAAATTACGGTGTGTATTTTTGAGGAAATAAAACAAATATTTGAACAAGGGTATTTAATTTTATTATAGAGCTTTCTTCTTTAGGTCAAAGGTAACTGACCGAATAAAATTGATCCTTATCTCACGATATCGTTTCGACGATCTCATGAAAAATATTTATACATACATATATTTTTACTTACTACATTTTTGTTATATTAAAATATCTATTTTCCCAAGGGTACCGGGAAGGTTATGATTTTATTTATTCAGCAGATTATCTTCATTACTGTTAATTACTATTGTTGTGTTGTTAATGAGTCAACAAGGAAGTACTGTGACATTGTATTACTTGGGTTTATCTAATTAAAGTAAAAAAGGCAGGATTGTATTTATAAATTAGAGGAGAATGTGAGTACATAGATATTTAGAAATTATTATATCTTATATAACAAAGAACAGATAAAAAAATAAGGTTATGACTTTTTAAATAGAAATTTCCTATCCATAAAAATTGCATCATCGTGTTTAGAACAAACAGACAAAACAACACGATGTTTTAAAAACACTTTGTAATTTTAAAGTGTATAGGTATATGGTTTGTTGCAATCTGCAATGTGTTTTTGACTTACACGTATGGAAACATAACAATAGCAACAGCAATGCTATCATCATCATTTAATAAGGATTATAAGGGTTTTTGATCGAAATTTCTAGACCCCCCCTATTTAAAATATTTATATCTATGAGTAGTAAGATATTATTAAACAAATATCTTTTGATTTTATATTATTTTTGCACTAGTTTTGTATAAGAGATAGATATTCAAATATTACATCTACATTCTACAGTCGAAATCAGTTATAACAACATCGAGGGTACCAGTACCAGTCATATTAGGTCGTAAAAACTGGTAAAAAAGCAATTATATGGAATTCAGTTTGACTTTTATTTTGAGTCGTTAAAACCGATATGTTATAATGTTATATTAATACTAAACGATGTCGTTATAGCCGGTTTCAACTGCATTTATAAATAGTAAGTATTTAAACATGCAAATAGCATAAATGTGTAATGTATATGTAATGTGAATTAACAAATAGACAAAATAATATTGTTTTGACGCATTTAAAAACGTTTATCAGCAGTGTTCTTATCAGACAATAAAAATAATTATTGTGTAGATGAGAAATAATAACATAAGTCAAAATAAATATTAAATAAAAAAATATGATAAGCAAAGCTGTAAAAAATATATTTATACCACAAGGTAGGTATATCATATTTTACTATTATAAAGTACAGTAGAAACCGGTTATAACGACATCGGTTAATACGACGTATCGGTTTTAACGTCTCAAAATAAAAGTCCAACTGAATCCCATAAATTGCATTTTTACCGGTTTTTACAACCAATATGACCGGTCTCTTCGATGTCGTTATAACTGGTTTCTACTGCATCAATATATTTGGGATATTTTCAATTTATTTTTACATCCATGTATAATTCAATTCTTTTTTAATTAATGTTTTAATTATTTCATGAATTATAATGCAAGGTGTGTGCGTTGTGAAAGTCGGGGGCCTCCAGGTAGAATAAACATTAAGGGCCCCTATTTTTGTTGAATATTTTTTTAACTATTTCAACATAAAAAAAATCATTTCACAATATCTGAAGACTTTTTTTTTCTTCAAGCAATTGTGAGAGTAAAACAAAAAAGATCATCAAAATTATTTAAAGAACAAAAAATAATTCCCTAACTTGACGTCCTAGGTAGTAGCCTAAAGTGTCCACTGTGTAACATTGGTTAAAGTATTTATAAATAACATTTGTAAAATAATCGCAATTGAGCAAAATATTGGCACCCATCAATTCTTCCAAAGTTTGCTATCAAGTTATTCATAAGTATAGGTAGTTAGGTACTGAAAATGTTTACAATTATGTTAATTGTATTATATCTTTATTCACAGTTATCTGGACTTGGTATTATCATCGCTGGCGGTCTAGTATTGGCCGATGTCGGGGAGTACAGCCACTTCGTGGAGGGCCGACTGCTCGCACCTCCGATAGTGTTAATAGTCGCCGGAGCAGTTGTCTTCATCATTGCATTCCTAGGATGCTACGGCGCATTCCGCGAGTCCCGGCACATGTTGCTAGCGGTACGTAACATATACACACATACACACACACAAACACACAAACAAATAGACACATATACTAATACACATTCACACACACAAATGACTAAGGGTCTAATTATGATGGTTTATGTCCGTATTAAGGTACCTTTTCATGTATCGCTCGTCGCTGTGATAAATATTGTCACGTGACCAATTTTGAATGATAGCTAAGCTTAAATATTTTTGAAGTATATCAATGTTTTTTAAGAATTTTTATTGATATTTACCTTTACCTCTTCGGAATTCATTATAGGTACTATTCGTGAAGAAGAAAACTCACAAAACAAACAAGAAAACACAAAATGTCAAAATTACTGTCATTAGGTGTCACGTGATTTCTAGCGACAAGCAGTATGAGCTCAACCATGTTGAGCTTTTTTCACTTGTCGCTGACCAATAGCTAGCATTCAAAATTCAAAATTGGTCACTTGACTAGATTTATCGCAGCAACGAGCGACACATGAAAAGGCACCTTTATAAAGGAGAGCTAACAAAATTTATAATTATTAAGTTGTAGAGAAGAAACAAAAATACATATATTTGATGTTATATTGAAAAAAAAGTTTTTGAACTTTCAATTTTTAATTTAAAAATAAATAATAAAATTCTACATAAATATACAATTGGTGCATTTTTATGTTACTACCACACCAAATATGTAAGAATAATTCTACAAATCTAAATCCATAAAGATTATTCATTTTTTAATAACTTATATTTTATTAACCCCTAAATGTTTTAAAAAAATATATACCATCTGAACAAGATAGAAGTAAATAGGCTATTCCATTAAAAAATCATATATAAGATATTTTTTTGGGACCACATTGTACTTACTTTTCAATATAATTTTATAATGTGTTTTTGTAGGTATGTATGTAAACTCATGTTAATATATTAAATAAAGACGCATTATTACTGATCCCCTATATGTTTTTTTTATATAATTTCCTATAAATAATAATAATTTATATATTTTTTGTGGAAGTAGTTGTTTTGACGTTTATAAAAAAATGATTATTTGAAATAACAGTTGAGAATTCTACCACCCCACTACCCAAAAATAACTCGATTATTGTTACTGATGACGCATTTCCTCTTGAGGCTAATATGCTTTTAGTGGTAAAGAGCAATTAGAAATTCTCTTGTTTTTAATAGCGTTATCTTATATTTCGTTTCCATCCTTTACATCAATTTTGCGGGTCTAATATACCTTTATTTTTCTTTTCGTTCTATAAATAGGTAATTTAATAATATTAAAATAGACGAGAAATATTTTTTTTATGTAAACACATTTTTTACTTCATTATACGACCTTTATGAAATATTTACATATACAGTCGACTCTCGATAATTTGAAACTCAAGGAAGTAAAGAAAAAGTTAAATTACCGAGAGTTCAAAATGATAAGAGTTCAAATAACCAAGAGGAAGTTAATATATTAGGAAAAAAATCAAATAAACAAGAGTTTGACTAAAAGTACGTACATATTGTCGCCTTGGAGCAAGAGTGGCACAACTAAAAAAATATCGAATTTGTACTAAACTCATTAGAAGAATAGTAAATGGTTTAGATTTTTATGCAAGAGTTTCACAACTGTTAATTCCATGTATGGCCACCAGGGAGCAAAATTTGATCATTTTTTTTATGAAAAACTGTCACAAGTCAAAGCCTTTAAGAACTTTAAAGGGTGGTAGGAGGTAGGATGGTGAAACATGGGTAAAATTTGCTCAAACGTTAGTACTAATAAGCGTGTAATAGTTGGATTCACTAGCGCTTTTCTAAATCAGTAAAATAAAGTAACATTCAATTATATATGTATGTTTAAAAACGTGATTTCCCAAAACTTAGAATTTTAGAATTGTGCCACTCTTGCTCCGAGGTGACGATATGTACAACGTGGTCTTTATTTAAAAAGTAATACATATACTATGGCAATATATGGACTTCAAATTAAAGAGTTGGTAAGCACTGACTTCAAATTATAGTGTTGGCGAGTAAGATGCCGTTAATACAACCTCAAATTACCGAAGGGACGATGATACATCTTTTTTTTCTTCAATTTATCGAGTGCTTTTCAAGGGACCGGAAAAAAACTTTAAATTAATGAGAGATTCAAATTATCGAGAGTCGACTGTATAAAGTATAACTCATTAATTTTCGAATTCGAGATTTTGATGGAAATATCCATTTTGATCTTTCCTAAAACCATTCTGACTATTTTCACCATGGAATCTGAGTGTCTGAGACAGAGTGGGTGAAATTTTATATTTAAGATTAATTTTTGTATGGAAAGAAAACCTCAAAAATGATTAATAAATTGTGCGAATATTTTTTTTAGAAACAAGTTGTAGAAAATATTATTATTATCTATATTTATCTCATATTATTTCAATCTTTTATCAGTTCGTCTGAATGTTTTCTTTTATACAGATAATAATTAAAAAAAAGGAATTCTATCCTAATTGGATTCAAATGTTGTATATATTTATTTTAACAATATTTTTATAACTTTGTCTCATTCAGGGACAAATGGTTAACGGTAAATTAATTTTTTTTGTAAAAAAATTAGTCGGCAAATGCGAATAAAATTAAACGATTGGCCAACAAAAATGTATAGCTTCTGCGAATTTATCCTTAATACATATTTAAAACACTACACACAACATTGAATATACATATACATACTTTTTACGATTACATTTTGCATATAATTAACAAACTTGAAGCTTTATTGTTAAGCGAGAATGCCAAGTCACGCAATGTTTTAAGGCGTTTTCTTGGAATTCAGGTTAACGACTAATTTCACTGGTTGAATTGTACTGAATAATTAATATTATGTTATTAATTTATTGTTATTTTGTTATTGTTATTAAAATATTATTTGTGTATTGTATAGATTGTATTGCTTGAGCTTTTAGAGATAATGGTGGTTCTCAACATAAAATATATTTAAATCATATTGTTAGAGTGTAATAAAAAGTATGTAAAAAATTTAAATAATATAGCTTGGCCATAAAAATGTTTCCCCTTATTTTTCAAAATAATTTGAAGATTAAAAAAAAGTAGCCAGATATTGTCTGAGATTTTTGTTAGTGTTTGTATAAATTTTGAAAAAGGGAACCTCGAATCATATCATAACACAATAAACTGCTTATATATTTTGTAATAAAATAGACTAAACAATAATATAACAATTTAAATTAATGTCAATTGGCATTACCTTCAGTGGAAATTTATGAAACTACGCCATTACACTTGGAATTCCGAATATAATAGAATCAATAGGTTTTTTAAAAATGAACTTTAAATTTTCTTACATTCAGAAAGATTGTTGTTGGCCTTGGTTTAAAACATTTTGTGACCTGTAGTGTGTTTCACCGATCTAAAAATTATCAAAATTCGACAAAATCAACTTTGCTTATATTTTTGTAACGAAAAATTAAAACCAATCGATCTTAAACTAAATATAAATAAAAACGAAGATCAGTTAGTCACTGTTTGCCTGATCCTATATGAAGCTGTATACAAAATATTCAACATGAATAATTTAACTACAATTCTGAAAAATATATTGAGCGCTGTCTTTTGTAATGCGAATGTTTATATAATTCAGACAAAATTCACGTTGAAATTATTTTTAGATTGATACAATACCAGAAAAATATTTCTAAGGGTTAACGTACACGTTCGGTTATCAACTACATAAGTTTTCGAATCAGGTTCCCGGAGCGTACAAACCCTGCACACGTGCTGTTTCGATTTGCTAGTTATAATATTTGTCTTCAAGTTCCCCGATTATGTTTAACCGGATGGGTCATCCCGACGCATTAACTCGTATTCGAATCGTACGTACAGTTTCGAACCGTATCGTATCTGTACGATACGCTATAATTTCCTATGATATTTCAACCTTCAGGTTCCCTGATTGGTAGCCGCGTTAGGGAATTTTATACGATAAGCAAACGTATATGGCCACCTTAATTAAATAACAAGCTGAGCTGTTAAATATATACGTTTTTGTAATACATATCTAATTTTTACTGTCAACATTAGCGTTTTAAGTTAAAAGGCAACTGTTGTATTCTTTATTTCGAAATAAATATGTGCGCATTTGTCACTAATTATCTCACAAATTATACTTACTAGCATAACTATCCGATTGCGTGACCACACTGCATGCAATCAACGACCTACGTCCTGACTGCAATACCGGATTGAACTTTTTTTATTTATTATTAACAAGGTGTACAAAAGATTAGAATGTTTATGTTTTATTTTTTTTATAATTTTAAATGGTACTGTTACCTGATTTTTTACTTGTTGATACGCAGTAAATTATTTCGTAAGTTAATTTATTAAAATATCACATTTTGTTTGATATTATTTGTTGCATTATTTCATACAATTTTGATATTTTTACTATATTATGTTGAGAACTACTGGTGTATATGTGGTAGATGCACACGTTGATATTCTTGTAAGGATGGCAAAAAAATATTCAGATTTAGTTAAAACAAATTACTAATTTTCCTTGTATATTATAGATGAAAATTGCTTTTAATTTCCTGCTTTATTTCCTTGTTCATGTTTGAAATGAACACATTATGAATCTTCGTTATCAAATTAGGTTACATATAACACATATTATGTGTATAGGGAAATCAAGTCTTCTTAACCCTTAGCTGCTCCACTTCTCCAGAATAACATATCTGCCACACTGGGGTCACCTCGTACCCCAGACACTAAAATGCTAACTACTCGTAAGCTATTGAATATTTTTAATCAATAAATTTCCACTATCATCTTCGAACGATACGGAATGCACTCAAATCGATTATTTAAAAAAATATATAATATTTAATATATTTAAAAAAATTGAAAAACAATGTGGGGCGCCTGGTATCCCACATTAGCAGCTAAGGGTTAAATGTATCTATACTGCCAAACACAATATTAAATGGAGAAAAATTGATTCAAATAAAATATGTTACAAGAAGTAATTATTTTTGTAATTTTTAAAACAATTTAGCTTCAAAAAAATTTTCTAGTACGAGCTGAATTTCGTGCACTAGTGTCCCGTAACGTAAAGTTATATATAACATAACGGTAATTTAATTTAATTTTAACAAAGTTACAAACTATTAGCTAATATAATATATTTAACAGTTTGTTTATTAGAAAACAGAAGGTTCTATTTTTCCTATATTGCATTATTTTTGAAAAATATGGTAAGTAAGTGAGAGCTGATAATTATTTATTGATATCAGCATCATTATAGGTACATATTGATATTTTTTTCAAATTTTTATCACTATTACTTTTGGAGATATGTTCTACCCGAAGTTGACACTAACTTCTTATCAGAATTTTCTTGCCGCAAGAGTCCATCGCGAAAATCGAACAAATGTCCACAAACCGGATTACATATGCATGTACAATATTTACAAATTTACATTTCTATTTTATATTAACACAAGCAGCGGCGTTTTTGTATTGCCCATAGATAAAGTACATACAAAAAACATACTACAATTTCCAACTTTTTTCACTCGACGGCATAGTGGTGGGGTCTTCTCTCGACGTCGTTAGATTAAGTGGTTGAATTACCAACACCGTCGTTAAATCGAGCGGTGAGTCTATTTAAATTCCTTGAATTGTCAGCTTTCATTTAACATTCCATTAAAGAAAAAATAATTTATAATTCATTTACCCCCTTTAAAAAGCGCCAAAAATTTATAAAATAATTTTAATTGGTCTACCTTTTACTATAACTAGGCCAAATCTTGGCTTTCTAGGTAAAACGGTTCACTAGCTAGAAGGCTGAGACAAACAGACAATGCTCTTTTTTTCAATTTCGATACGGAACACTATAAAAATCAATATTTATTGTAATTTCAGCAAAATTTCAAATAAAAATTAAAAATCGAGTAGGACTGATTTAAATCGAACCAGCTGGTCGATTTGTAGACGTTTCACTACAGTAATAATGTAGATAGATTTGCCATCCTTAAAGCTGCGGCACGCTCGGTAGGTAAGTAATAGAGCAAGTTGCTCTGAAGACAACGACGACAACGTGTGCGGTGTGTCTGTGTCTCTTGCAGGACGTTGATCAAACCACGATCCGCGTGTTACAGTTCGCTGTCTGTCTGCTCGTCATCTTCATCGTAGAGTTGGCGGTGGGAATCGCAGCTGCCGTCTACAAGAGCGACTTCCAAATGGCAATGAAAAGCACACTACGATACTCCATGATCAACTACTCGCGCACGGATAAAGATAGGGCTGCTTGGCACAACATACAGTCTAAGGTACATACACTTATATTAGTATTACGAAAAACTTAAAATTACTAGAAAAGTAAATGCAGTATTTAAATAATTTCATTCAATAGTATATTGTGTAGCAAGGGGTGAAACAAGACGATTTCTGACGAGGGCGAGAGTTGACTGCCCGAGCGAAGCGAGGGCTGTCATCGCCCTGGTCTGAAATCGTCTTTGTTTCATCCCGTGCCCCACACTGTATTTTTCATATCACATGTAATGAAACAACGAGTTTTGATTTCTGTAGCCAGTCGAAGTAAGACTATTTCAGACAAATAGCGCAGTAATATCTTATACTATTTTAATAATAGAATTATTCAGAAATAAGATTCGCTTTTGTTTATTACAAATGCGATTCTGACAGACTTGAAATAAATAATAAATAAATGAATGTGCCAGGTAGAAACAACGTTGTTTCTCCCCTAGGGCAGAAACAACGTTGTTTCTTTGTTTCTGCCCGGCACAGTCGCATTGGTCTGAAATTGTCTTGTTTCGACTGGCAAAACAGGGTTCAAAACTAGTTATTTCATTACATGTGATATGAAAAAGCCATTTTACCTAAAAAGTTCTTAATTTCATCCGAAATTTCATAAATTAGTGCAGATTTTTTTCATCACTACGGGATTTCAAGCACGACTGTCTGATAATATTTCTTGGAAAGTACCCAGGAAAAAATTGTAGATCTGCAGAGATCTACTCTGATCTCGACAGATCTGCATTTTAAGATATTATATTTTTCACTGGTTTTTGAACTGTGGTGATTTGTAAAGATCTAAAACGGTCTACAAAGATCTAAAATGATCTACAAAGATCTACAACGATCTATGAAGATCTCTGAAGATCATTGTAACGTTGAAAATTCATGAATTTTCAACGTTTTAATCCTCATCACGATCTAAAACGATCTTTAGAGATCTTTGTAGATCCTTTTAGATCTTTGTAAGTCATTGTAGATCTTTGCAAATCTCCACAGATCAAAAACCAGTGAAAAATATGATGTTTCCCAAAATGTAGATCTGTCGAGATCTGAGTAGGTTTCTATCTACAATTTTTTCCTGGGTATATAAAATAATTTTTTGCAGTTTTTTTTTGAAAATGTCTTTATTCTGTTCAAAATTAACATCTTTGATCTTTTTTAACCTAAATAATATCGATATTTTATAAAATGGTACAGTTTTTAGAGAAGTACATTTTTGTCAAAATAAACATTTAAAAGTTTCACCTTCGTAGGATTGTGAGTTCAACCCTTGCAGGAGTGAAAATTGCAACAAAACTAAAACTAAGTTCATAGTTTATCTCTACATCATACATACATTTTGTAACATTACCACATTATATATCTTATCTACAAATAAAATGAATATTTTAACTTGAAAATGATACCATATTTATTTTTAGTTGATTCATCAATAAACAATTGTTATTGTTTTGAAAAAATCTTGCTGACTCGAATCGAAACGAGTCTTGAATTCATTGATAAAAACACTTTTTCAAAAAGTTGATAATTTTATCAACACGGGTTGGAGAGTTGCTTTGATGGAAACCCGTCTCAAGCTACTACTCACTTCCGAATATATGTATAGTAAAGTACTAATGACTAATCTAAGCTACATTCCTCAAGCTATGGTGTTGTGGTGTGGACGGCCCGTCTGACTGGCTGACCGAAGGCCCGGACCGCGCATTGCCAGTTAGTTGCTGCCACCCACTGCGCTACGGGGACGAGCCTCCGACAGAAGCACAGTGTCGTCAGGCGAAACCTACCGATCCGTATGTCTACCAAGATGGCTGTTTCCACCAGTTGCAAATGCGAGTTAACTCGGCGACGAACGTGCTCATCGGTGTCGGTATAGGGATAGCTTTTGTTGAGGTGAGCTTCCTTGATTGATTTATTAAGAGACAGATCATACATATACAGTTATACAGTGGCGTATTTTAAGATTTAGCGCCCTGGGTCAATAAAGTTTGCCGCCCCATAAATTAACGAAAAAAAAACTTTTATTAATGAAAAAGGCAATACAAAATAATAAACACTATTTATTAAATATTTAAAATTTTTTCGATGCTCATATTAGATGATAAATTCGTCAATAACACAGTCAGCTTCCATATTAAGGATTATTTCAAAATCAAAATCGATGGCAGTGTATTTTTATGGTTGATATTTGTTTGGGATACGAATCCATTGGGATCACATATACTGAGTTTGACAAAAAAACAACTCTATCTAGAGGGGTTAAAAGACGTAAAAATTTCGGGGAAAATAGTTTAAAAATTGTTCCAAAGAATAACGATCAACCATAATTAAAAAAACTAATAAGTGTAAGTAGCGTAATTTTTTTTAGCGATTTTCATTACTTAAACCTTTTTTCAATTATGGTTGATCATTATTCAACAATTTAAGGGAAATTACGATTTTAACAAAAATTATTAATTTTTAAACTATTTTTTTACGTTATCCAAACCCTTTATAAAGAATATATTTTTTTGGTGAAATTCAGTATATGTATGTAGTCTCATTCAATTCGTCTAAGTGTCAACAAATATCAACCAAAAAAATATTTTGAGGTGTCAATCGGGACACAATTTAATATATTATGTTATAAACTAAATTAAAAAAGGTATCGAGTTGATATTTCTAATTTCTATGAAAAGTTGAAATGTGAACCATGAAATCTTACATAAAATAGGGTGCTACTGAAAGTTTAATTTGTAGAAGCTCGTGAAGTGAAAATGACGGTTTCAGCTGAAATTTTTGTTTGTTCAAAAATTCCTCCTGTAGAATAAATGTACAATAAATTCAACACTGTACACGGGCCCTCCAAATTTAAATTTGCCTATGAAGCTATAACGCGCCACTATTCAGAGCTTTTGTGATTATTTATTACTGTTTACAGATAGTGGGCATTGTTCTTGCATGCTGGCTGGCAGCGGCGATCAAACGCGACGACGAAGATGGCAAATAAAACATCCGAAACGTCTATATCGAGTTCCATCTCATCGGCCCCGATCACGACAAGAATCCTTACTACACCACCGACATGTAGCGGCCGGCCAGTACCACGAGTACATATTATTTATAGTAGACTTGATTTTAAATTGTGTTTTTTTATTTAACAAGCAGCGTAATGTAACTAAAATCGGTTAAGTTTATAATTAGACAAGGAAAGATATAGAACTAATATTTCTTGTGTTATTTATGTCCGGTATTATAAACGACCTAGCAAAATTTGTTAGCTTGCAAGCACTGTTATAGTATCTATGGATTAGTTATGGAATTTAAAGCAGTGACACTTCAACGTATTGTAACACAGTTGGCGACTCTGGCCGTATAAAATAATTTTTATAATAACACAACTGTTTTAATACCGTTGGTTTTTACATACAACGCTTGCGCGAAATCTGTCAAAGTCATCAACAGAACTGTCATATAAGTTTGGTATCTCGTTTGAGAGTGCTTGCTAGCTTGAAAATTTGCTAGGTCGTTTATAATACCGGACATTTAATCTTTTCATTTAGAACAGATCTAAGCATGTCACATTTTTAAAATTTCGTGCAGCAATAAATTTGCTATACACGTGCGCCTGAAAGAAATCTTCAAAATGAAGTGACTAAAGTGCTCTACTAAAATGTGCTCCGTAAAGTCAGTGGCGTATTATTCGGATCTTAAAATAAATATAAATTGTTTGGAATTATAAAATTAATAAATAAATGTTTTATACTGCTTTCAAAAGTATTTCAGTGATAATATAATTTATTAATAAAGATACATAAGTATATTTATTTGGGAACCATTATATCCCTTACAAATCAAATTGAATTGTAATTATAACCATGCGTGAATTTTTTAAGAATAGTTATATACGCTACTAATTTTTTAAGTCAAAAATTTAAGCTGTACGCTCTAGTATAATTATTTTTAAGTAGGTATACCTAAAAAACACAACGTGTGTATTTAAAAAACCACGTACCTAAGTGAATTTTCTTTAGGTACTTTAATATTTTAATATATTTTATTGTAAATAATAAATGTATTTAATATTTTTTCTTAATTCAAGATGTGATGGAATCTCGAAGTTACTTAATTTAAGTAATTTTAGCAATAAAGCATTTTATAATACAAATACTAAAACAATAGAAAGTTACAGAAATTATAAGTAGGTACAAAAGTGAAAATATTATATACAAAACATACATACAATTAGATTTTTTAAATATTGTAGCAAAATTATTATTAATATTTCTATCAAATCGCATTTTATATTTATGAATGAATTTTACCCGTTTTATATTAACAACAATCAAATGCATGTGATATTAACTCTCCCATTTCAAGGAATAAAACATTTTAACCAATAGTGATAACAAAATGTATGGATTCTGTTAAAAATCAGACCATAATAAAAACCTCAATAAATTTCTTATAATCTAACAGCTTAGTTCGTTCTTTCAAATTTGAACCCATAGTTCTTCTATCTTATTGATTAAATGTAAGCTACATTTATAGTTACATGCAATATTTGTTTAATATAAAACAAATAATAATATTCACAGCACAATACTTACTATAGAAACATAGTAAGCGCCCGTAGAGAATGGTAAAAAGAGTTATAATAATTTTATTTCTATTAAATTATCAGTGGCATATCCAGGGGGCAGATATATGGGGGTAGTATAGGAGTCATGCAAAAATATATAGGGATATACATTTTTTATGTATCTCACTCCCCACCCAGCTGTTTATTGAAAATTGAAAAAGGCAGTTTACAAATTAAAATTAGAAGAGATAAAAAAAATATTAAAGCTCACTCTATTGGACTTAAGTTATTTATTTTTCTTAATTGATATTTTTTGCACCCCCCCCCCCCCCAAATTCTGGTTAAGCCACTGTTAATTATATATTTTTTTTCACGTGTCCACAAGTATGACAAATATGTGATAAATCCATTCAAAACAAATAAATAAAATAATAAACAATTTATTTTATGATTATTCTTAATAAAAAATTAAAATCAGCTCTTTATTCATTCTCAAAATTTCTATATCTGAAAAATTCCATTATGTATATAAGTATATTTAATTTTAAATTTAATTATTCATATTGTAAAAATTAAATGGATTAATAATAAAAATTAATTTTAATGTAAAAAAATGGAGTGTGATTAAATTAAATGTATAAATGATTAATGTACTATATTATACCTACAAGGAAGGATAGATCCAGATTAATAAAAAAAATAAAGGCAAGTATGAGCTATGTATACTTGCACAAATAGTGTTCTGTGCCATCAGGCCATCAGCCCCCCTCACTTAAATTGAAAGTTTTGAAAAACGTGCGAGAATAAAAGTTGTTTTTTACATCGTGAAAAATATTTTTGTCAATTTTTTTTCTCTAAAACCAGTGGTACAGCAGTTATAAGGAAATAAACAATTAAATATTGACCGCGCTAGAACTTTTAAATCTTGATAAAACCTAATTCTCAATGTTTTCAGATTTTACTGAGCGATCTTTTTGGTGATATGGGTGGAGGACAACAATTTTTAAGCGTTCTTATCAAAAAATGTTTTAAAAAATGCATAAAAAATACATCATACCTACATGTACATATATTGTTAAATTCGTGCTTCAGTAAGCTTTCATTTAACACGAATCAAAATTCTACTTCTTATACTACACGTTTATAATTAAGCTACTACACTCTATCCCTGTGCTAAACAATTTTTTATGTCGAATAGAGAAAATCGCCTGTGGCAGACGTGATTTCATGTTCCGTTTGGCACAGAACACTAAAAATAAAACACAAAAAAATGATATAAAAAAACTTGGTAATCTAGATGTTGTATATTATTTCTTCCCTTCATTAGAGATAAACCCCTTGCTTAAACATAAAATCTGGATATGTCTTGAATTAAATCACGTAATGCCTATAATCAGTAGCAAATTAAATATTTAAAAAAATTTCATTTTTCTCTTTGTGTCCTTACTTACGGGACATCTATATAATTTTATACTACTAACAGTGCTGTGTTGTTATGAGATTGCATCGGGTCAGCCAGTTTGTTAAATATATTACTGGAATTAAAAATTTATAAATTAAACATTTAATTTTAATGATATATTTTAACAAAAACGCAGTGGGTATTGGGGGGTAGGTGCAAGAAAATCTGAATTTTACGCAGAGGTGCCAGCCGGTTAATCAAATCTTAGCAGCACATCATTGACTAGGTAATTTAAAAAATGTATTATTTTTAAGATTCGCTACTTTTTATACACTCGTAATTATATATGTATGCATTCGTTAAATAAATAATTAGTTGATTATTATTTTATAGTACCTACTACATTGCTTTGTTTAATTGCTTTAGAAAAAAAATTGCATCAATATATTTTTCTTTTATAATTAATATGATAGAAACAATGAGCTTAAAATTTCTATAAATTAAAAAGTATTTCAATAATACTTATAGATACTTATAGTTTTATACATATTATATCAGTTGTTAGTAAATATCAGAATTTTAATTAAATATTTAAGACTTATTTATTTTCGCGAATAATTTTTATATTTCAGAAAAATAAGAATAGATTTAAATTAATATTAATAAATATCAATGTGTTATTATTTTTTGAAATATAATATATCTAGTAAAATAAATAATATTTAACTTTGTGAATGTAATATTATTGTACCTATTTATAGGATATTCTCGGTGCCCTGGCTTTAAAAATTAATGTAGTAATTCATCGTTCAATCGTGTCTGAAAACAATCTATAAATCTATTAACTTTAACTTACAATTAGTACCAGATAAATTAACAAAAATTTATATTTATTCAAAAAGTAATAATAAAAATACCCCGGTAAAAACATCTGCCCAAAAATGCACAGTGCTTCCTCGTGCTAATTTCACCAAAGGTAGTTAAAAATCTGCCATCGGTTAACCATTTAATTTTTATACAATTTTATTAAAAATTATTTACCTTAAACCGGGGTGGAGATTTTTTTTTAATGAATATGTTATAGTTCAGTCAATCCAGCACCAATGAAGTAACAAATCTTTACTACGTATTTATGAAGGATAAACAGAGCGTAGAAATATCATATACAAAGGTTGATCGAATTCGTTATCTACTTCAGTGATGCTAGATTGTATTCTCGTGTTTCTGAATTCCGTTTATCATTTAATTGTGAATATTGTCGAATTTAACATTGTACTCAATTTTCTACATTCAGATTTATTCAATATTATTGAATTTATTGCTACTGCGTAAAATTAACATTGTTAATATTTCTTTTAATTAAATTTAATTTTACTTTGTTTAAAAAATATCAATATCATCGAAGCATTATTACATTTTTTTTTGTATTTTACAGGCCCTCTCAAAGTCCATAAATAATTTAAAAAACTTTTTTTAACGCTTGCGCGGAATAGTGGGGTATAATTTTTTTTAGTTTGTCATTAAAAAACTATAGATAGTATCAAAGTATCAGCTTTAAAAAAAGCTCGGTTCATTAAAATTGAATCATTTTCGCAGAATTTTTCCATTTCTTATGGTTTAATACTCTTTAATTAAATTATAAACATTTGACAGCTGAGAATACGAAGAAAAAAAATCACAGCAATTAACTAAAAAAAACACATTTAATTTTCGCCATTTCTGACAACATGGCAACCAGATAACTAAAAAATGCTAAATTTTGTACATGTTTTAAAAACGAAAATCATCGGAGGAATACATTTTTTTACAAAATCATATATGTAAGATTTTTAAAAGGATACTTTCTGCTTTCTAATGATATCAATCCGATTATTGTTTGATCATTATTTCAGAATATACAAGAGTTGAAGTCAAAAGTTTAATTTTTATACTTTGACAGTGAATAATGTGGTCAAAAAAATCGTGCAGGGAAAAAAACGCATTTTCAAGAAAAAAGAACAGGTTTTCGAATGCTTTCATTAAATTTCTCATAAACATTTTTTTGTAAAAAATTTCTATATTTATAAAAAATTAAGGGATGTTTTTTCGAACTGCCTTAACCCTTGGCACAGAGTGGCAGGGGATGATAAAAATAATTGGGTTCTTGATTAAAAAATTAGCAGTACAAGCTTATACGAATGAGCTTTAGATCATGTACATAAATCTAATCATTTTTCACGGAGATATAACTGTTTTTGATATAAATAATTTTGCTTGTTTAAAATTATTCTTTGATTTTTTTGATGAGTGTATTACTATTACATCATTTATGCCGAGCATTACGTAAGTACATATTATATAGCAACAAATGTTACATAGCTTTATTGTTTGTGTTGATATATACAATTAATACAAGCAAAACTCATGAACCACTGAACCGATATAAATGAAACTTTGATGGTTGGTTGGGTCTGGTTTGAGAACTGCTCCATTTCAAATTCATGAAAATGTGTGTAAGTGGGAGAGGGGTGACATCCCAAAATATTTATTTTTTGAAGATATCTCAAGAAACACACATGTTACGTAAAAATTTGATAATTTTTTTTTTGTTGCGAAATATTCCCTTACAAAGATTTATCTCAATTTGCTTTAAAAATCGTCGTAAAAATAAATCAGGTGCGCCTTAAGAAAAATTTCGAACTAATATTTTTTATAAAAATGTATAAAAATTAAATGGTTATAGTTATAGTCGATTCGCTATATAGACAATTTTATAGAGATGGCGCTTCGAGAAATTGGTACATTTCGATGTATAGAACATGTTGACAACTTTTCCCCCCTTCAAAGGGGGGTGCATAACCTTCTAGGGCAGTGGTTCTTAAACTGGGGTCCGCGGACCCCCGGGGGGGCGCCAAACTTTTACGGGGGGCCGTGAAACATTTTTGGCAACAATTAATTTACATAAAGTACTTTTATATTTCAATTTATCAGTGATTACTTAGTATCTGACGACTTTTTTTGTTTTTCTATGAGGGATGGGGGTCCCTGAAAAATAATTGTTCAAAAAAGGGGTCCCCAGACCACATAAGTTTAAGAACCGCTGTTCTAGGGGCTTACAAAGCTGTCTAAAATTAGTTATTTGGGTATACCACTGGGGTTACGAACAAAATAGTGTTTTTAAAAATTATGTAACACAAATAGTTAATGAAATAGAGCCCACGAAAAAATCATTTAGCGACGTCGAGTTTGGAGATCACGCCTAAAATGTAGAGTTACGTTCAACCGCTGTGTTTAGTATGTATTTAATTGAATTTCAAAATGAAATTTTAAATTATAATAGAGAAAAGAGTGCCCTAAATAATGCTCGGTACCCAATGTCGTAATCTCGAAAAATTATGTGCTTTATATATTTTCCCGTGATTTGAACAATTTTAAAGTAATCATGGTCGGACAGAAACCATTGATTGAGGCATTAAATTCTCTATAGATTCCTAGCTGGAATTTATTTTATTTGGTGTACAAGGTCTTCTCTGGGGTCATCGAAAAAGATGAATAATTTTCCTTAATTTTTTTAATACCTAGAACTTTGAGTGCTTATAACTATTTTCTTTGCTTATAACATTTTTCGAGATTCCGATATTAGGTGCCAACCAAACATTATTCAGGGCATTCTTTTCTCTATTATAATTTAAAATTTCATTTTGTAATTCAATTAAATACATATTAAACACAGCCGTCGAACGTAACTCTACATTTTAGGCGTGATCTCCAAACTCGACGTCGCTAAATGATTTTTTCGCGGGCTCTATTTCATTAACTATTTGTGTTATATAATTTGTAAAAACACTATTTTGTTCGTAACCCGTGGTATACCCAAATAACTAATTTTAGACAGCTTTGTAAGCCCCTAGAATAAGTTATGCATGCCCCTTTGAGGGAGGGGGGGGGGGGAGTTATCACGAAGTTAATCTATATGAATACTAGGTGACCCGACAGACGTTGTCCTGTCTTAACTATATTATACAGGATGTCCAAGATAAGCGTGCAATGCATGGGGATATCCTAAACGGTAAGAGATACAGATGTGGTTAAATGAGATGAATTATTTGTAAGAAAAGGGTGAGTATTACAAATTACAACATCAAAAAATATTAATAATTTTATGTAGTTCAGGCGGTATACCCAAAAAACTGAAAATTCAGAATTTCTTTAAATGACTATAACTTTTTTGGCAAAGTAGATAGGTACTTTTTGTTTGCGGTTTCTTAAAGCACTTTTTTGAGTAGAATTGTTTGGTGTATTTAGAATTTTTATATCACTTTTAGTTTCCGAGTTACAAGCCCTAACTTTAGTTTTTCTTATGGGCCGCCAAGTTGGCTATATCATATTCGAACGTGTTTTTTACTCTACTTTACAATGATATGTCACATGTCATACATAAAAACCTTTTTTTGTAATAGTTTATTGTTTTTAAATATATTATGCATTTGTTATTTTCATTGTTTATTGCGATTTTTGTTTAACAATTTTTTTTTTCATGGCTTACTTAAATGTTTGTAATAAAATACTTTATAAATATCACCAATATTTAGTACTTCGACTTATTTTCTATAATAAGTATATCATGTGACATATCGTTGTAAAGTAGAGTAAAAAACACGTTCAAATATGATATAGCCAACTTGGCGGCCCATAAGAAAAACTAAAGTTAGGGCTTGTAACTCGGAAACTAAAAGTGATATAAAAATTCTAAATACACCAAACAATTCTACTCAAAAAAGTGCTTTAAGAAACCGCAAACAAAAAGTACCTATCTACTTTGCCAAGAAAGATATAGTCATTTAAAGAAATTCTGAATTTTCAGTTTTTTGGGTATACCGCCTAAACCACATAAAATTATTGATATTTTTTGATGTTGTAATACTCACCCCTTTCTTACAAATAATTCATCTCATTTAACCACATCTGTATCTCTTACCGTTTAGGATATCCCCATGCATTGCACGCTTATCTTGGACTCTGTATATGTAATATTATATGGTGGTTAAGTATTCTTAAATTTTCTAATTTTCCGCGCAATTTTTTAAATTTTTTCTTTCATAAGAACTTTCTCCTGACAATAACAAACACAACAACAACAAAAATAGTGAAATAGAGATTCGTTTTTATATACAGGGTGTCCCAGGACTGTGTCAAAGCTCAATATTTCATATTATTATAAGAATTAGAAGAAAACTTTAAATGCAAAAGTTGTCAGGCTAGAGCATCGGCATAGTTTAAAATTAGTTACATTTATACAGGATGATCCATAACTGCGTTACAAATCAAAGTTATGTTTTTTTTAAATACAAACTATATTTTTTTATTTGATAATCTAATAGCATTCATTTTTCTGAGTATTTTGATATATCATTATTGGATTATACAGAGGGGTTTAGAAATAATGACCAATTTTGTAAGAAAATGGTAACATTTTCAACAACTTGTAATTTTCTAATTACAAAAAAAAAAATTGTTTTCTTTTTGAAGTAGTTTTGGCATATTCTCTATTATTGCGATATTATGTCAAACATTTACAAAATTGTATTATTTGTACAGGATGTATCAAAACACTAAGCCTAGTTTTTTTCAATATTTTCAAATAGAACACCCTATATATTTTTACATTTTCGAATTGCCTGTTCAATTCTCAACATATTTTACAGACCATGTTTTATTTCTAAATCCAGCCGTTAAAGAGTTATTTATTTTATTTTAAAATCTTAAGATGTTTTATAAAAACAATACAACTTTACTATAATCGATAAAACAGTTCGCTTAAAAATAAGTTAACAAACTAATAGAACTTACAAACTTCAACAAAATAAAAATTAAATTATTTTGTGGATTATAATTATAGTTGTATTGTTTTAAAAAAAATCTTAAGATTTTAATATAAAATTAATAAAATATTAACGGCTGGATTTAGGTATAGAACATGGTTTGTAAAATGTGTTGAGAATTGAACAGGCAATTTAAAAATGTAAAAATATATAGGGTGTTCCATTTGAAAATTTTGAAAAAAACTAGGCTTACAATTAGTGTTTTGATACATCCTGTACAAATAATACAATTTTGTAAATGTTTGACATAATATCGCAATAATAGAGAATATGCCAAAACTACTTCAAACAGAAAACATTTTTTTTTGTTGTAATTAGAAAATTACAAGGTGTTGAAAATGTTCCCATTTTCTTACAAAATTGGTCATAATTTCTAAACCCCTCTGTATAATCCAATAATGATATATCAAAATACTCAGAAAAATGAATGCTACTAGATTATCAAATAAAAATATATAGTTTGTATTTAAAAAAAACATAACTTTGATTTGTATCGCAGTTATGGGTCACCTTGTATAAATGTAACTAATTTCAAACTATGCCGCTCCTCTAACCTGACAACTTTTGCATTTAAAGTTTTCTTCCAATTCTTATTATAAATGAAATATTGAGCTTTGACACAGTCCTGGGACACCCTGTATGAACATGGCGATGATGGCGATGAAGGTGCCTTTTCATGGAGTGTCATTGACGCTAGTTTTCTCGTCACGTGATCGATTTTAAATTTTTAAATTTTAGCTGTTAACTACTGTTTGACGTTTAAGTGTGAAAAAACAACCAATAAATTACGTTCAGTTATTAAAAATTGATTTACATTTCATTATACTATTCGTAAAGACGTATAAACTCACAAAACAAACAAGAATACACATACATAATATCAAAGCTACTGACATTAGGTGTCACATGATTTCTGACCAATAGCAAGCATTCAAAATTCAAAATCGTAGCATCCAGCGTCAATGACGCTCCATGAAAAGGCACCTTCAAGATGCTTTTTCATGGAGCGTCATTGACGCTAGTTTTCTAGCGTCAAATCTCGTCACGTGACCGATTTTAAATTTTTGAATTTTAGCTGTCAACTACTGTTTGACGTTTAAGTGTGAAAAAACAACCAATAAATTACGTTCAGTTATTAAAAATTGATTTACATTTCATTATAATATTCGTAAAGACGTATAAACTCACAAAACAAACAAGAATACACATAATATCAAAGCTACTGACATTAGGTGTCACATGATTTCTAGCGTCAAGCAGTATGAGCTCAACCATGTTGAGCTTTTTTCACTTGACGCTGACCAATAGCAAGCATTCAAAATTCAAAATCATAGCGTCCAGCGTCAATGACCCTCCATGAAAAGGTACCTTCAAGGCATGATTCAATAATGGATCATGTCTTTTCATGTGACGCTCGACGCTGCGTCAAATCTAGTCACGTGACTGATTTTGAATTTTGAATGCTTGCTATTGGTCAGCGACAAGTGAAAAAAGCTCAACATGGTTGAGCTCATTGAGCTCATAAAGGTGCTTTTTCATGTGACGCTGGACGCTGCTGCAAATCTAGTCACGTGATCGATTTTAAATTTTTGAATTTTAGCTGTCACTACTGTTTGACGTTTATGTGTGAAAAAACAACCAATAATTTACGTTCAGTTATTAAAAATTGATTTATATTTCATTATACTATTCGTAAAGACGTATAAACTCACAAAACAAACAAGAATACACATAATATCAAAACTACTGACATTCGGTGTCACATGATTTCTAGCGTCAAGCAGTATGAGCTCAACCATGTTGAGCTTTTTCACTTGACGCTGACCAATAGCAAGCATTCAAAATTCAAAATCGTAGCGTCCAGCGTCACATGAAAAGGTACCTTAATGCTTGACGGGCTTGACGCTAGAAATCACGTGACACCTATTGACAGTAGTTTTGATATTTTGTGTATTCTTGTTTGTTTTGTGAGTTTACGTCTTTACGAATAGTATATAATGAAATGTAAATCAATTTTTAATAACTGAACGTTATTTAATAATTTATTGGTTGTTTCACACTTAAACGTCAAACAGTAGTTGACAGCTAAAATTCAAAATCGGTCACGTGATTAGATTTGACGCAGCGACAAGCGTCACATGAAAAGGCACCTCGTGAAGCTCATGAAGCTGCTTGGTGCTTGGTTTTTTCAAAATTGATAACTTAACCACACTTTAACGAGGTGCTTTGACAGTTGTAGTTTAAAAATGTTTCATATGTCATTATAATTTACCAATCATTTCAAAAATATGCTTCTAAAAAAAGTACATCTTCAATCTGACGTTTACATGGTGTGCTTACAACATGCCTTAAGTACAGAAAAGGAAGAGGTTATGGGCCTTTTAATAGGAAGAGTGAGTTAATTGTTATTGTCAAGCATTCCATCAGCATTAATTAGTGTTTTCATCTACAGGTAGATGATGATACATCCACATCATATATTTCTGCATGTAAAATATTAGCACGTAGTGATAAACAACCTGATCGTGTCGAAATATCATTTGAACAACTGACGGATGCTACGACATACGCGGAAACATTATCAAAACAATTAAACGAACCGATGAGAGTTGTTGGCTGGTATCACTCACATCCTCATATTACAGTTTGGCCATCGCATGTAGGTTTGTATATTTAACATATTTAAATATCTCAACTCAGCTATCGTCAACTCGGAAACGGACAAACTCGGTGATAATCAACTTATCGATAAAAAATATTATTAGTAAATACATTTTTTTGTACTAGAATTTCCCTGCATCTTTATAATTTTTCGTATTGATCAGGAAAATTAAAAAATTGTTATTTTCAGATTTACGTACACAAGCAATGTATCAAAATATGGATCCGATGTTCGTAGGATTAATATTTTCAGTTTATCCAGCAAATACCGGTTATTCTCTCAAAAATGAAATACAACTGACATGCTTCCAAACTGCTGTCAATAAAAATGAACATTCGCGTCACGAAGTTGGACTGTATATTGAACCCTCATCTTTATCTGAACATTGTTTACAGTCATTGATTATGTTACCACGGATTTTAAATACTGAAGATCAGGATACGTGGCAGTCACCCTCAGAATCTTCAAACATTTTGGCCCAACAACATAATATAGCTATGCAAACTTTATCATCAATTCACATTACAGAAAAGGTAATTAAATATAATGATTAATATCAGGGCTGTGGAGTCGGAGTCGGAGTCGAGGAGTCAGAGTCGGAGTTTTAGTAATTTTGGGTGGAGTCGGAGTCGGTAAAAATGTACCGACTCCAACTCCTTTAATTAAATAATGGTTTTTACTTCTTTACACACTTAATATTTTTTGTTTGTTTTGAATTTTGAAGTACAATGATTTGAAATTTTCAATTCTGGCCGGAATCAGAATCACCGGAATTCACTCAAAAAAATTTTGCCCGAAAACGGAATTTAAAAAAAAAAAATTGTACAGTAAAGAGTCGGAGTCGGAGTTGGAGTCGAAGTCGATCGTTACAAAAATAAAGGAGTCGGAGTCATAGATTTTTGTACCGACTCCACAGCCCTGATTAATATATGGTCGCATAATAATATTAACGACAATATCAATGCTCGCCTTAGGGATTGCAATCCCGGTATTCGTGCGTAATAATTTAATCCCAAAATCCCGGGATTAGAGATACATAAATACCGCGATTTCGGGATTTTCAATAATCAAATCTGCATTTGCATTCTGATATTTCTATGAGGATAGGCTAACCCATATAGAAAGTGAAATTTTTAAAAACAGTACACTTACTTGGCGCCAAAACGCTCGCAGGTGACATTTCAGAGTTGTGATGTCACTCCTTGTCAACAATAATCAAACATTCAGAGTTAGACAATAATTTAATTATTTTGTGTGTTTTTAAAATGAATTCTAAAGTATATACGTTCTTAAATAAGGTATGTACTTAATAATCTTGTAAGAGGAATTGATATTTGTCTAAAATAAAAGTCAATCACTTTTAACGTTTACTGATGCGTGACGTCAAACGGTCCAATTGGTGATCCATTTATTTTGCATTTTTATTTCAACAAAAATTATATTAATCTCACTTAATATAAAAATAATTACATTTTTTAGAATCTTTTTAACCTATTTCATTTTTTTAAATCATAATTTCAATGATACTTTGTTACTGGCATCATGCCTATTAACAACACCAGAGTATCTGATTACATTTCTTTTTACATAGATTTGAATATCAAATATCTATGGCTGATTGGTTGTAATATTGCAATAAACACTTGCCAACGTATCTACGTAGTATGGTTTATGAATGGTGAATTATTAGTTGTTAATTATTATGGTCAAACATAGATAAATATGTTAATAAAAAATATGTGAAATTAAATAGTACACAAGAATTTTCTGTGTGGAAATACTTTTTGCAGAAAGTAAATAGACAGTCTGCGAAATGCAAAACATTCAACATAGAATTAAGGCCCCCCATAGACCTACAATATAATTGTACAATTTTATTGAAATATACCTTACGCTTACACGTTCAATTATATCGAATCTTGAATTATTCACGTCAATATTTTTGTCGGAGCAACATGTGTGATGATGAAGATTTGGCTGCAGCTATGCTGTTGATTTTGCTGGCGAAACGTAAAAAAAAACGAATATGGGTCAATGGTAAATGGTTGCAAAGAAGGCCAGTGTACACTCATGAACGTCTTTTAAAATAAATTTATAAATATTCGTGCATGCGTACGAGACCGCTCCGAACAATAGACTAAAAAATATCACGCAATAAACCCTACAGACGACACAATGAAATAATATGGCGAAATAAAATTTAAACTCGCTCAAACTTTTGTAAAATCATTGCACAATCTTCAATATGATTCCTAAACGGTTGATAATATTGGACAATCCGTGATATTGTATAATAAAATTGATCGTCTATGGGCCGCCTAAGGTTTCACAATAGGACTTGTACATTTAAATTCTATTTATAAAATCAATTTATTATTTTTCCATGAAAGTTCACTGTATGGATATTTTTTATAATCATATGTGAAACCGTAAGTATACATTTCAAAACAAGTTTACAAGTTATTAAATGGTAAATTTTTTTTTTTACATAATTCTAAACCCGGGATTATTATCACGAAATCCCTGGATTGAAAATTTTTATCGGGATTGCAATCCCTAGCTTCCCATGGGTTAAAAAACGGTGCAGAAACAATTGAATAGTTTTTAAACCTTGTTATATTAATATTAGTGAAAATTTTGTTTAAAGAACTGGAAGGAAAGATTGGTCGATTTCTGGAAGCGATTTTAGGATCTTTTTGAATTTTTTTTTTAAATATGCCAGTTCTGTTGGTCTGATTGCAAAAATAAAAAATACATTTTCTTTGCTATGAATTCTCTTACAAAACTGAATAGTTAAAAAAACCTGTAATTTTAATACATAACCAAAAAAATAAAAATAAAAACTGAAACAATTAGTAGTTTTAAATTTTTTTTTATAACTTGACCAATAGTAAAAGGATTTTGATAAAATTTTGGAAAAAGGTACTCTTTATGATTACTTTTTAATTAATAATAAAATAATTTGATTAATAATTGGGTGAAATTATTTATAAAAAATTTGATAAGAACGATTGGAAAATGAATTTAAAATAAAATATTAGCTCGATAACTTGTCGGCAATGTCAGTAGAGGGACATTTTTTTTTCAAAAATTTTTATATTTTTTTATGATGATACTAAAAAAGTATGTATAAATATTTTCAAAATCCTATTTTTTCATTTTTCTTTATGGTAATTTTCTTTTTTGCTTTTTAAACCTACAAAAAATGTATTATGAAATGACTTAGGGTAAAAAGTAGGGCTGTGAGTTAGTACAAAAACCTACGACTCCGAATCCTTTATTTTTCTAATGCCCGACACTTTAGTGTACAAAATTTTTTTTTTAAATCCGTTTTCGAGCAAATTTTTTTGAGTGAATTCCGGTGATTCTGGTTCTGGCAAGAATTGAAAATTTTAAATCATTGTACTTCAAAATTCAAAACGAACAAAAAATAATAATAATAGTAACACCACAGCCCTGGTCACCATCTTTTACACTATTAACATGGTTCTATAAACACTTACAATGAATTTACTTTCCAGATTGCCAAACCGTTATTAGAAACTTTAGAAAGTCGACTATCGTCAAACGAAGTGAGAATTAAAATACTAGCGGCTGAAAAACAAAAGCTTCAAAAGCAGCTGAAGGAGTTAAAGTAACTTAATTAAATAAAATAATGTATGTTTTTATATTAAATTATTATATCTTGTATATTGTTATTACATATTTCTTAATATAACATATTAAATGCCAAGCGCGCAGGTGTACTTTTGTTACTGCAATAATACCAATAGTACACGATCGGATGACTCCAGCCAAGCACTGATTCACGCTCTTAGCATCTATTTTGTTAAAACTTGATATATTTACATATCAATGGTGGAAAACTATAACCAAATAAACGACATACCAGAATTTTCAGTAAAATGAAAAAACAACATTTTTTTCAGTTTTCTTTGTATATTTACTAAAATTAGTCACATTTGATATTTTTTTCGACTTCATTTAATGATGTAGCTTATTGTCAAGGTTTTCTTTTGATTTAATCAAATAACTGTAATACAAGTGACATATTGTCCATCCTAGAGTTGCATTGAATATACCATACTGATTTTAATGGTATGTATATAGAACTCAATGTCACTTATTTAGTTTCAACTTTACATTTTTTTTAAAGATGTAACTTAAAATATCTTAAACGTTTAAATTAAAAACATTGATTTCAGTTTACAGTTTCTTTTGAAACTTCTACTGTTTATATAATAGTATCACATGCATTAACGACATAAATAGATACGATTAATTATTTATTATATACAAAATTAACTCATAATTAAATAAGTTAAATCTGTGTGTTAAAATTGAAGAAATAATACTCGATTTTTGATTAATAATTTTTAAAAAAGTAAGGGATTATGAGCAAGGAATGAAACATTCAAAATTAGCTATGGTTCTAAAAATTTAACTCAAATATTACATATATTAGCAGATAAAAAACGTTTCCTGTTTGACAACCTAGTACTCTGAAATTATAAATCACACAGACTTTAGACTAATCTTAAAATGTTCATTATTTAGTCTTGTTTTATGTATTAAAATTTCAATTCATTCCAACAATTATAATAATTAATTACAACCATTTACGTAAAGTATGTCAAAGAAAGGTTTTTAGATTAATAACGCTTCTTGTTCAGCAATATAATACTTTTGAACTATAAATCAAACAAACAGAAAAGTTTTAAAATCATCATTATACTGGGTGTTAAAAAAAGTGTGTAAAATATTTAATATTTATGGACCAAAATAAACTAAAAAGGCTTAGTAAACATGGGTCTGCAAAGTAACGGTTTCAGAGATATGGAAGGCTATTCTTTTTTGAAGCATTTATTTGCAATTATTTATTACTTATATATTGTGTACAAACAACAGAAACTTCTAGCTCAATAAAGTTACATAAGATGTTCAAAGTGCCCTCCTTCCATTTCCAAGCAGGCACGACATTTTTTGTCTGAAAGATATTCAAACTCTTTAAAATCCTCTCATTGGCTCGGATTTGTTGGCATATTTAATTAATTCGTAGCTACAGCTCCTTGAGGCTATTTACAGGAGTACCATAAACACCTTATGTAACTTTATTTTTTGGTTTTACTAGAAGGTTATTTTGTTTGTTAGCAGTTAGAACATAATAAATAAGTAATAAAAAATGGCAAATAAATGTTTAAAAAAATAATAACCTTCCATATTTCTGAAACCGTTACTTTGTGGACCCATGTTTATTAAGACTTTTTTGTTTTATTTGGTCCATACTCCATACTATTACCTTTTTTTAAATATTTTACATTCTTTCTTTAACACCCGGTATAGTTACTGCCCTTCAAGTAAAATACATCCAAAACAATTGCGAATAATAAGGTCAAAAACAATTGCAATATTAACATAGATCTAGTAAAATAGCCCTCTTATTTTAAGTCGTCACTTTTTAAATATATTTTACTTAAAAGGTTATAATTACAAAACGATTCATTTATAAAATGAGTGAAATTTTTTATGTGTAATAATCAACTATATAAGTGTATTTATAGTTCCAAAGTACTATGTTACCAAATAGATTTTTTATATCTCATTTAACTGAATAAAAAAATTGTGGTTTGGGTTTTAATAAAAAAAAAAGGATTCCAGGTAACAAAAAATAAACTACCTGAATCTAAAAATGTTTACTGGATTTGCTATATCATTTATAAATACAAATTTAATTTACAATAATTTATTTTTTACTTGGTATAATAGTCAAACAAGTATAATAATATTTATCTATAAGTTATAAAAATTATCTAAATGAAAAAAAAAATACAGTTGAAAGTTCAAATACAGAAAAAAAATTCAAACATAAGATTGTCGTATCACATCAAGTAAAACTATTGATTATATTTAACGTTTATAAAAAGATTATTTATTTTGAAAGCATGACATAATTTACAAGAAAATAAATATACCATGGATATAATGAAAATACCATCTTCGATAAATAATTTAGGCCAGGCGTCAAGTGTTTTGAAGTAAAAGATATATTTTTTTTTCATTTGGTAGTTTTTTAGTGTCTAAGAAATCCTCAAGTTAGAATTTTTTGTAGAAAATTTAATTAGTTTTAATTTTGTATAAAAATTGATTCGTCTTTTCATTGAAATACTCTTTCAATTTTATTGGATGAAGTACGAATTGGATAAAGAAATATGTATAGAACTTTTTTTGTACTGGTAAGTTAATACAGGATGGCCAGTATTTTTCTGGAACAAATTTCCCTGACTTTTCCGTTTTCCAGTAGAATTTTTACCGTTTTTCCCTGTTTTTTATTTAAAATTTAGATAAAAAACCTAAAAAAGGTCACGTTCTTTTAAATTTTAATAGATAACTGTTTAAATATTTGCGATAATTTGTGTGGTTTTTGCATTTTTATAAAATTATATTTTTATAAAAGATGTAAATATACACTAGAGGGGATTATATATTAGATTTTGGCCAAAAATTCTCTGACTTCCAACCAAATTCCCTGACTTTTCCCGGTTTTCCAGAAACTAGCCACCCTGTAAAAGAAAGTCGAGACTTCCTTTTGACACTCTAAAGAACTGTTGTATAAAAAAAAATATCAAAATTTTGTAAATTCTCTCAACTTGGCACTCACCCTAATTATTAAATATGAATAATTTCAATTCCATTGAAAAAAAGACACGCATTTGTAAATAAAAAAAAATGTTATAATAAATTTTATATGAAATACATGAACTGTTCAGATGCCAAAGCAACTAACCCCATTTTAAATTTTGGTAAGATTTTATTAATTTAAGTAGATCTTCATGACGATCAAAAATAAATTGTAAATTCGTGCTAATTTTGTGGCGTTAGTGTCTTTAATATCTGCGCTGCACACTAACTAAAAGAACACATACTTTTTTTTAAATGTTAACACCCAGTAGTACCACCAGTCTATTATTTCTAGTCTTGGACCAATCAGGTTCTGATTGGTCTATATGTTTACAAGACTATTAGAAATAACAGACTTTGGTGAAATTGGGGGTAAGTGTATTGTTATACAATACAAATCAATTGTTTTCATTTCAAAAGTTCATTAGCATCTGAAAATCTCTCTACAACCAGTATATTAATAATTATAATACATATGAATATGAAATAAAATATGATTTCACATAATTACAGTTCTATGAAAACATTATATACAAAACATAACTCAAGTAAAAACATTTAAGTGTGTCAACTCGTCGAGACTGATATTATACTGCTGGCAAATTTCGTTTAACAATACTCTGTAAGAACGGTACCACATTGCACTTCGCACGTTATCGTTGTCACTTCGAGCCCATTAGTTTTACCGATTGTTGAGGCCCATTTTGGCTGTTGTTGTATTGTGGCTTGCCGTAGGTGAACGGTATGTATTTATACTTGATCATATGCTGAAAATAAAATATTAGATTTGTTTTGTGCACTTTGTTATTCTGAATACTTACTCTGATTTGCCTTTTCATCGTAATACAAAACAGTGTAATGAAATACATAACGAGAATAGGCCAAAATACGGGGATGTTAAAACAATCAAAAAATGTGCATATTAATGCAATCAGTGTACTCTTCATCACCGAATACCAAAACTTGAATTCTGGTAACCGTCGGATAAACGGTCTAAACTCCTCGTTAGCTCGCGTCGGCAATTCTGGTCCATTCTCTTCAGCTGCTTCATGAAAATAAAATAAGATGTATAAGTTTACTTCAGAATCTTAAGGGGGCATTTTTAAGCATGAACATCTATACTTATATATAAAGTGAGAACGTTTGTGTCTAAAAATACTGGACCAATTTTTACGAAACCTGTACTGTTCCTTGAAATCTGCAGAACAGTGAATAAATAGTCAAAATAAACACATGAACAATTTAATCCATAAACATCAAAATTACGTATGGGCGTTTTGTAGAGTTCAAAGTTCTACATAAAAATTTATGAGATCACTCATCTAACATTAATATTTAAGCCACTCCAGATGTTTTTTTTTATAAAATGTAAGCAATTTATAATAACAAAATAACCAAGTTAAAAAATTGAAAAATAGGCGAGCCACATTATTTCTTCTGTCTGCTGCAATTTCGAGGGGGAGCATTAAACAACATTGTGTATATTCACGGATTTTAAAATACAAGGAATTGCTAGTATTTTATAAACGTATAATGTAAAATAAATATAATTTGATTATTTTATATTATAATTTAAATGCTTATTTCCTAGTGCATATTACCACATTTAACATACAAAATTTTGAGATTCACTGACCTACTTAGTACTTATAATTTATGAATTATTTATTATATTAAAGTTTGATAAAATTAATACGTATGATAAAAAGTAAGATAAGAACTTAATTGATAATAAAAAAATACTTACAATCAAAATCCATCGCTGGATCAATTTTAGGTGTTAAAAAAGCTATGAAAAGATTTAAATGATATATACCCAATGCGTACGTAACTATATACCAGCCCTAAAACAAATAAACAATTGTATAATGAACGCCAGACTTTAAAAATGACTCAATACATACTTGCTGGCTTAAGATTCGTATAGCAAAAAGTAAAATGAAAATTACTGCAGCGATCCATCGCATATGAGCGTGTGGAGTCCATTTATCAAGTAAACCTTGATATACTTGTGACACTCGAGTGAACGCACTACTAACCACATTTTTACTGGGACTAGAACTACCCAAATCTTCATCCATCATTTATCTACAAAAACACAGCAAAATGTATTAAATACTTAACTTAAAGCTTATCAAAAACCAGACAGTTAATAAATATTGAGAAAAATATAAAGTATGACTAATGACTAATGAAGTTCATGTTTTTATAAAACATGTTAATTATGTAAGTTTATAGAAATATTATTATAGTAAGTACCTGAAGATTTTAACCTAATTATAATAATATTTTACAATTTTTTTAATTATTTTATAAATTATACGAAAATTGCTCCACGTCAAACATTTTTCATCAAAAATAAAATACCCATATTGTATATTAGAATTTTTGTTTCTTCTCTGGCATGTTGGTATTACAATAGGTTTTGTTCACTTCTGTATGTGTTCACTGTGTTCAATACATATTTTGACGTTCACAGTTTTGACAGTACAGTATAAAGAACAGCAGAAGCAATAATATTTTTAAAAGAAATATGGAATCTTATGAAAGCGTTTTACTTGTGAAACCTGAAGTTTATGTTTTTAATATTCCACCCAGAACTTCAAATAGAGGCTACAGGTTAGTAATATTAGAAATTTATATATCATTATCTACAGGAAGAATTTCACCCACATAAAATTTTATCAAAATATAATTACTCAACTGCTATGAATTTTAAATTACTGGTATTGTTAATGTCAGAGCTGCAGATTGGAATTTAAATGAACCATCATGGACTGGTCGTCTTCGCTTAGTAACGAAAGATGAAAAATGTGCAATAAAACTTGAAGATAAAACAACGGGCGAACTATTTGCAAAATGTCCTATCGATACGTATCCAGGAATTTCTATCGAATCTGTTATGGATTCATCCCGTTACTTTGTTCTTCGTATTCAAGATGATAATGGTATGTGAATTATATTATAATTTTAAAATAAATACTCAACAATTGTTTTTTCTAGGTCGATCTGCTTTTATTGGCTTAGGGTTTGGAGATCGTTCTGATTCATTCGATTTAAATGTAGCACTTCAAGATCATTTCAAATGGATTAAAAAAGAACAACAATTTGAGAAGGAATCAACTGTTCCAGAACTTGATTTAAGTTTCAAGGAAGGAGAAACTATTAAAATTAATATGAAAATTACAGTATGTGAACTTATAGTCAATTATTACCACTGAATTATTGTTGCATGACTCATTCCTGTTCTTGTATACATTAAGTGATAAGAAATTCATATCATCAAAAAATATATGTTACCAAACTTGATAATTTTGTACGTTGCTAATATGTTTTTTGAATTTTATTAAATATCACTTTTATTTTTAGTATTTTATAGTTTTACAGCTAAAATTTTTCTTCTTATAATCGAGAACTTAAAAATCATTTAATTATTATGAATAATATTTTAGAAAAAAGATGGCTCTGAAATATCATCAAAACCGAAGATACGAGCAGGAAATGGTGGAATCCTAGCACCTCCTCCGAGTGCAAATAAAATTGCTCCGCCTCCGAGTGTGGGACGAATAACGCCCGCTAGTTCTCCAGCCCATACAGCAAAAACTATTGTTGATACGCAAGGAGAGAACTGGGGAGATTTTACTTCAGGCCAAACAAGGTAAGAAAATATATACTGAAATATTAGTCTAATAAAAATTACTCATGTGGCTACACACCTGGAAAAATCATGGAATTTTTAATAGGTTATGGAAATCATTGAAAAGTAATTGAATGTTAATAAACTGGAAAAACATAAAAATATTTATTTTTCTGATTTAGGAGTTATTCTACTTTGTTTTATATTTTCTCAAAAATATACTTGTAAAATACACTCATTAAAAAAATTAGAATAATTTTTTATTTACCTAAAAAAAATGTGCAATTTTCAAATAGCTGTAATTTTGGTAAAAATAACCACAATGAAATTTAAAAAAACCAAATTAAAACCTAAAATCTCTACTTTAAGATTCCTTCAAAAAAATGTGTTTTCATTTAAATACATAAGCCAATCAAGGTACATCAAAAATTTTCAAAATGTTTTTACAATTTTGTTAGTTTGCACTGAGTGTAAAAAATGCAGCTAAATTTAAAACATGCCATTTGAAAGTTTAGATCTTCAGCTTCAAAATGCATTTTTGATTTTTCTTCTATGTTTTTTTTCAAAGACAAGGAGAATTTACACTCAAGGAATGAGGGATTTCAGTCAGCTTTTGGGAGGTGAAACTAGAATAAAAATTCATGTGTCCGAGCATTCAATCTCATGGGCATTATTAATAAAGATATTTAATTTTGAAAATTATTATATTTCAAATATACTGTATTATATGGCCAAACGGTTAGCATGCTAACATGTACCTAACGTGGTGAACACTGGTTTGAAACTCGGTTTGGGAATTTTACTTTTTATTTTTATTTGCAATTGTTTTTTACTTTTTATTATTTTCTTATACATATTTTGCCTACATCTCATTCAAACGTTGATTTTTTTAGAAATAAGATGTAGGCAAAATATGTATAAGGAAATAATAAAAAGTAAAAAACAATTGCAAATAAAAATAAAAAGTAAAATTCCCAAACCGAGTTTCAAATCAGTGTTCACTACGTTAGGTAGATGTTAGCATGCTAACCGCTTGGCCATATAATACAGTATATTTGAAATATAACAATTTTCAAAATTAAATATATTTATTAATAATGCCCATGAGATTGAATGCTCGGACACGTGTATTTTTATTTTTACTCTAGTTTCACTTCCCAAAAGCTGACTGAAATCCCCCATTCCTTGAGTGTGAACTCCCCTTGTGAGTAAATAAAGTTTTGAACTATTAAAATTGTAAAAAAATTGACATCTTTTATTGGCCTGTAACTTTTCAGATGTTAATTAAAATAAAATTTTTTGAAGGAATCTTAAGGAAGAGATTTCAAACTTTAATTTCCTTAGTAGAAATAAATCATTGTATAATGTAAATATTGATATAATTTCAGCTCTTCAACATCGAACCCCCCTACCACTACCACCAACACTAACTGGGTACAGTTTTAACATGTATGATAGTAATTTACGCAAGCTGTTTGTAGTATGGCCTCGTCGTGTATAGAAAACACACATATTCCAGTGGTTCCCAATATATTTACTTCACTAACTTACAATAGGTGTTTGTAATAAAATATTCAACAAATATCTTTAACACATTTGAGGCAGTTTAATCTCGGATATTGCGCAAACATCTGTATTGAAAGTGTTAACGATATTTCACAAATATTTTACTGTATGAGTTAGTTTGAATAACACTGGTGTTGGTGACCACTGTTCTACTGTATGTTATCAATTATTTATAATTGTTTTTAATACGTTTGATAATTTTGATTGTATGATATAAAAGTATTAGAAGGTGCTAACTGCAGTTCGTATGCCTAGATCTTATTTTGCATTGTCGTAGTTTTCTTTAACAATTGTATAGTGCTGATTTGTATGAAATGTATCTACAACTGTTAAGTACAAATTTGCATCTCATACTGAGGCTTTATTATATTATAATTAAATATTGGTAGGGAAAAATGGGAAAAATTCAAAGCTCTGTAATTATAGTAAAAATAATGGTAAATAAATAAGTAAAAAAATACATTTTAAAGATTGAAATCTCTACTTTTTTGACAAATTGATATTAAAATCGATTAAAAACTAGATAAGTTTAAATCAATGCAAATCAAGATCTCGGTATGTTCATGTTATCCATTTAAACTGTATCTAATTAATAAAAAAAATATTAAAGGCGTAGCTACCAGAATTGCAAGGGCAGCGAGCACTACCTAGCCTCTTACTTTATGTAAAATAGGCCCTATAATATTATATGTAGCTACTAGAGATCAGATCGGACCTTAAAAAAACGGCCCGACCCGGTCCGAAGATTTTTTTTTTTAATTTGCCGACCCGATTTGGTTCCGAAACTTTTTTTTTCGACCCGGTCCAATCCGGTTCAATTTATACTAAGGTTCGATCCGACCCGGTCCAAACGTTACAAATAAAAATCAAGTCCAGTCCGGTCCGATCCGAAATTCGGGTCGGGCTAAATTCGGACCGGATCGTCCTGGCCCGGCCCGAATTGATCTATAATGTTTTCTTATGTTTTCTTGGTTTGATAATTCTTTCTACTCGTGTATAAATTATAATTTTGTTAATAACTGTGAATTTTTATTAATTTAACATTAAACTATTAAACTATTAAAAGTAAAAGTTTTGTTTTGAGAAAATAATATTATTATTTATTCGTAAGGTCCGTCCAGCTCGGTCCGATTTATACTAAGGTAAGATCCGACCCAGTCCGGTCCGATGTACACCAATCCCGGACCGGTCCGAATTGACCCGGTTCAAACGTAACAAACAAGAATTAAGCCCGGTCCGAAATTCGGGCCGGGGTAAATCCGGGCCGGGCCGGGCCGGCTCGGCCCGATCTGATCTCTAGTAGCTACACAACATCGGTTAAAATTTTTGCTTAATCTGTGTATGTACTAGGCTTTGTTTGTAGTTAGTAGTTTATGAAATTTAAGACAGCAAAATTAGTTTTGTGTCAAATTACATATTGTCGTCCTTCAATGTAAAATCCATTTTTCATAAATTTTCATTGTGTTATTGCCCAAATAAGAATTTAATTAGGTCATGTATGTATTTTGCATCCGCATTGGTTTCCAAACATAAGTTTTCCCGGTTACACTCTTATTATTTTGATTTTATGTATCAATTTTATTTTTAAAATGTATTTATACAAAATTTAACTGTTGAAATTATTGACTTTTCATTGAATGGTGACAATATAATAATGCAGAAACGGCATCTTCGAATTATATTTCAACTGACAATACTTATATTTCTTATATATTTCCAAATTTATTTTAAGTATACTTTTTTACTATTGTTTAATTTTTTCTTACAAAATAATTATAAATAAATATAAAAATTATTTTATTGTTATAAAAAAAATTATTATAGGTGTTAAAACTTATAAATTTTCAATCTATTATAAAATTTATTAGATAAAATATTACTTGTTTACATAAAACTTATATTTTCTTAATTAAAGAGTCAGTATCTAATTTATCTAAGAACTAAAATTATTTCTTAAGTACATATCAGAGAAAATTATGATATTTTAAAAATATTATGAAATATGTAATATTTAAACCAATATGTCTATGTATATTATAAATTTAAGAAGAATCTATACTTTACTCAATAAATATATGCAGCTTTATAATTTCTGTTAAATGTACTTATATATTCTCAAGTTCAATAGTCAAAGTTGTTTAAACCATCTGACTTAAATCACTTGTATTTTTTACTATTTTTTACACATTTAAAATATAAACTTCAGTAGTAGTAGGAATTATCAGCACAAAAAAATTATTTTTCTTCTTTTATTGCCGAACTAGATACATAAATGTAAAAATTATTAAATAGAAAACAATCTTACTAATTATATACAAGTGTTTGAACAAGAACTAGTCAAAAACAACTCATTCTTCAAATTACTATTTGTACTGCCAATTTAACCATTAAAAATTTTGAATTTCATTTTGTACCACTTCAATTTATGTATTTGTAATCGATATAAATTTTTATATACCTTTTTATATTTTCCTCAATTAATTTTATAGAAAAATAAATGAAACCGATTTTTCCATTCATTAAAACTAAAATAAAAACAGAATATTATACTTAGGTTATTTTATTATTTATTTCAATTTTAGTGAATGATGAAATTTGGTATTCGTACTTGTCCATATATGCATAAAAATAAACTTATTTTATTTGTTATAATAGATATATGTTTAACAAAACCAGTCTAACAGTTTTTATTAGTATTAAGAAATGTAAGTTCGGATTAATTGTAAGTAGTTTTAAGATAAGTAAATTGTTTTCCTAGCATTGTGCACAGAATTTAAATAATCGGTGGTGTGGTGAACAATAAAATATGGTCAAACTTAGTTATAAATAGTCCCTTCTTCTCCATCGACTTGATCCACTTAATCATAATGTTCACGCATATATTCTTACAATTTTTCAAGCAAAAAAAAAAATTCTAAATACATTTTATAAATATAATAAAAAGGTGATTTGTTTTTCATTAGGATTTTCAAGAACAGGGACAACTTTAATATTAAAATTTATATTTTTACAAACTGGTATTATTTGATTTAAAATTAAATATTAACACGGAATACAATTTATTTGCAATTGCTATTGTCTCATTATATATAAGTATACTTATTGTTATATTGATCATTTCATTTTATTTAATAAAATTTATCTTTATAATGCTTTGTATTGTATCATAAAGTAATACATTGTTACTCACAGTTTCACCAAAGTCTGTTATTTCTAACTGCCTCATAATTTTCAAATGGACCAATCAATGCTCGGTATTCAAATATTCAGATATCTGATTGGTCCTTTTTGCTATTTAAATAACAGATAATGATGAAACTGGGGTCAACGTATTTTACATACCGAGAATTTATTTAGTTCCTTGCATTATTGAAGAGGTAGCACCTAAGTATGTTATATATGTACAGTAAAATTCACCACAGTTTTTGACTTTCAGTTTACAGTGTCATTGTTTAATAATTACTTGTTGTGAAACAATGTATTTGATTTTTAGGTACTGCGTCTTTAGTCATACAAGAATACTTGTTAAATTTTAGGCTTGGATTATATGAACTGTTCAAAAGCCCAGTGAATTCGAGAATAAACGATTTTTTATAAAATACTTATTGAAAGAATATAATCACTTTGGCTTTTGGACATAAGTGCTTGTTGATGTATTCGTTTGTAGATACAATCGTCATAAGAATTTGATTTAATTTACGTGAGTAGGTTAGTAGATGTGAACAAAACTTTTGCCTGAAATGTTATAAAATATGCGATAGAGTGAATATCAATAAATTTTCTCATTGATTTACTTTTGTGTTCATCAACTGAAAATATTTTTAAAAAACTTGTATTTTGTACTTACATTATATTCTAATTGTTCATAGAGCAGTAGAAAAATATGAATGTTATATAATGAATCAGAATAATATATTATATAAATATAAATCATTCCAAATAAATGTTATGTATAAAGATATTTTAAGAAAAGAACATGTAAATAATATATATTTACCTAGATTGTTCGATAAATTTAGAGCAATAAATGTATACAGTGACTATTTTTTTCATTATTAATTAAATACACTGTTTTGTCACCACACAAATTATTCTGGAAATAAGTATTTGTCAATCTGCAGCTCATGATTATGAAGTGAGTCGCCAGCAACTCAAAAAGTTAATTTCAAAAATTGTATGTACACTACCGCTCAAAAGTTTGAATACACCTAGTTAAATCAACGAAAATTGATATAAACCTGTATAAATTATTAATTGTTTAGCAAAAAAACTTACAAAAGTATTTTTTAAAACAATATGACTAAAAAATAACTGTATTTTGTAGTTAAATATAATAAAAAACACTAAATATAGATCTCATTCAAATATCCTCCTCGAACCTTGATAATTGCCTGACAAATTCGTGGCATTTTAGAAGTGAGTTTATCTAACATATCTGCTTTTATATCCTTCCAGGCATCTTGCAATGCTTCCCAGAGTGCAGTTTTACTATTGGGAACTATTTTTCTGACTTTTCTATCGAGTTCCTCCCAAGAAAATTAATCAGAGATGCATCATGCGATTGTGGCGACCACATCATCAATTTCAATTGTCCAGCCTTTTTTTTCGACACAAAATAGTTCTTACAAAGTTTAGATGTATGTTTTGGGTCATTATTTTGTTGAAATACAAAATCATGACCCAAAATTTTTCATCCCGTATATTTACAAAAATGTCATGATATACCTTTTTGTCCATAATACCATCTATTTTTACTAATTACCCAACTTTTTTCCCTCCAAAACATATCCACACCAAAACACTATCACCACCATGTTTCACTGTGCAAATTCAGCATTCTGGTTAGAAGCGTTCACCAGCTGGCCGACGGACAAATTTTCGACGCTTTGACTCAAATACTTCAAACTTCGATTCATCCGTCCAAAGTACTTTACGCCGCTAGTCTAATGTCCAATCCTTATGCTGTTGAGTCCATTTCAGTCTTTAACAATATTTGATTACCTTACCAGAGGTTTCTTTGCAGTCATTCGAACATACAACCCTCTATTGTTGAGGCGTCTCATGATAGTTGAAATTGAGACAAGTTGTTCTCTGGAGTTATTTATATCTGTGGTAATATCAGTGATGGTTAACTTTAATTATACATTGATAACATTGCTAACATTCCTTCTTCATGTATTGTTGTCACTTTAGGCCTCTCAGAGCATAGCTAAGATTTATTTTTGCCAGTTTCTTCAGCCCTAGCGAGCGAGCGCTGCATAGCGCCCAGATAATTTTGCAATTTTTTTGTAATATTTCGAAGAGAAATCTTTTCCTTTCTCACAATAACTGTCTGAGCATGAGTTTGTACTCTTTATTCAGTTCTTTTTAGCTTCATTGTATATAAATTTTGAAAAAATATGTATTTTTTTAATTTTGTTAATTTTCACTATGTAAAATCAATTTGACTAGTTGGAAAAATGTAAAAAAGCCTTATAATGCTTTATATCACTTTATGTACTAAAATTGTTTGCCATACAATTATATTATGCTGAATTAAACACTAACAATAAACAGAAAATTGGCAACAAACAAAATTCAAAATAGTCAATTATGACAAACGTGCACATAATAAGAACAACAATGATAATTTCTTAACAAAATAATCAAATCTAGTTAAAAGGGATAGTTTCTTACTATTAACCACCTTAGAAAACTAGAAAAAAAGAAAATATTGCATTTTTAGCTGGTGTATTCAAACTTTTGAGCGGTAGTGTATGTACACTGTATATTTTGTTCCGGTAAGAAGAAAATATATTAGATTTAACTTATTAATTTATATAACACTTTATTACAGAAACATAAATATTATGAAAACATACAATACAATTAAAAAGGTTAACGCCAAAATTCAGCAGATGCAGAAACCAGTATATCAGCCATTTGGATATATTATATTATTATTATCTGGCCGGTAAATCTGTCAATAGGGTTCAGAGGATTAAAATAGAATAATGTAGATAAAAACGTTGAGAAATAATTCTATAAAAGTTGGTTACTAGCATATTTTCCTTTGCTAGGACTGTTTCTTAAGGACTCTCTAGCCTATTAGATTTATTTCTGATCTTTCTGAAACTTGGTTGATAAAACAATCTTACAAATACCTCAGTCAAGATCATAATTTAGAGAAATTCCTTTACAGATTTCAAAATGTCAGCTGTTGGAAATTGAAAAAAATTCATATATCGAATACTAATAATTAGTGATGTAACGAATATTCGCATTCGCATTCGCATTCGCGAATATTCGCACATTTTCAAACATTCGTATTCGCATTCGCATTAGCACATTTTTAAATATTCGTATTCGCATTCGCATTCGCAACTGCAGTTGCGAATATTTTTGCGAATATAATATGGTGTATTAACAAATAAAAATATCGCTTTTTCATCAGAAGACCTTTTTTTTTTTTTTTTTAGCTTTTTTTTTTCAAAATTCAACATTCGCATTCGCATTCGCGAATATTGACCAGCAAATATTCGCATTCGCATTCGCGCAAATATCGACAGCGAATATTCGCATTCGCGAATGTTTAAAATCATACATTCGTTACATCACTACTAATAATCAAATATGTTCTGGAATCCTCTCAATAAGAACAAGATATTATGTCTTATGATTTTTTGATATAAAATATTGTTTGGTTGATTTGAAAGTTTACAATTTTTTTATAGGGGTTAGATCTAAAATTATTTGTAGGGATCTAATGTCATCAAATTGACTAGACTAGTCATCAAACAGACTGTACGTACCGTACCTACCCTTTTTCAAACTTACGATTTAATTAAAACTAAGAGATTCAAGTAATTTCATTAAAAAATAATCTTAGCAAAACTTTATTAAAAATGCCAAATAATACAGAAAGGATACTAAATATCGAATTTTAGTAACTATATAGTTGTTTAAATATATTTAAATAAATAATCAATCAAAATGAAAATTTCATTTATTATTATTCTTTTAAACATCACATACATTATTATTTATTTTTAGTACAAATGAACGAAATGATATTGATTGACGAAAATAAGATTTAATAATTTTATACCAACCGAAATAACTAAATTCAATTTAAAAATAAAATTCACATAAAAATTTATGATCGAATTAACTATTAAGATCCATAACATTACAAAAATGAAAATCTACTTCCATAACTTTTTAATAGACATATTCTTCTCGGAATCTTTCTGCATAACTTTAGCAACAGCCATTTCAAAGTCTTCTTGAGTAACATGTACGCGTCTTTCTCGCAAAGCGTACATTCCAGCTTCAGTACAAACACCTTTAACTTCAGCGCCACTTGCACCTGGCATTAGCTCGGCAATTTTTCGTAAATTAATACCACGCGTTAAGTTCATCTTTCTTGAATGGATTTTTAAAATATCCAGGCGAGCTTCCTCATTCGGTGGAGGGAATTCGATTTTACGATCGATTCTGCCAGGCCGGAGTAACGCAGGATCTAAAATATCGATACGATTTGTCGCCATAATGACCTAGAAATAAAAAGTATAAGAAATTGTTCAAATTAATCTTGAAGCATTCTATTTTGTGAGCTTGAATTCAGAGCAGAAGGGAAAACCATAAATAAGTATGATTTTTCATATTTTGTAACGACCTTATCATGTAATCCGACAAGACCATAAGATATTTTCTTATTGCCTATAAAATTATAAAGAAAATTTAAAATACTCAAAAATCACTAAAAAATGCCATTTTTCATACATCATTTTGCAATTTTTTTTAACAACTCAAACAAGGAAAATCCATGAGATTTTTTTATACTAGACTATATAACGAACAAACCGACCCCAAATTGAATTTTATCACTAATAGAACTAGAGATATGACATCGTGAAATTGGGTTTATCTTTCCCCTCGTCCTTTATTAAAAACACAACTTACTTTGATATTTTTCGTTGCTTCAAATCCATCCAGTTGATTTAGCAACTCGAGCATAGTCCTCTGTACTTCCGAATCACCTCCAGAACCAGATTCAATACGAGACGATCCAATAGAATCAATTTCATCCATGAAAATAATAGATGGCGCATGCTCTCTTGCCATTACGAACAGTTCTCTTACCATACGCGATCCTTCTCCGATAAACTTCTGTACCAGTTCAGAACCTGACACTCGGATGAATGTACATTCTGTATGGTGAGCAACGGCACGAGCTAGAAGAGTTTTTCCTGTTCCTGGAGGTCCATACAGCAACACGCCTTTAGGTTGGGCTATTCCTAAAGCATCGAATAGTTCAGGATGTTTTACTGGAAGCTCGATTACCTCTTTGATTTCTTTTATTTGTTTGTCTAAGCCACCGACCATTTCGTATGTGGAATCTGGTACTTTTTCAACCATCATCAATGAAACCAATGGATCGACCTAAAATTTTTTTTTACATTTATTTGTACACAGGCAATTTTATAAAATAATGTACCTTGTTTGGAAGGATTTTATGAAGAGTGTAGCTTTCATTGCGTAAAGCAACACGGCAATTAGGAGTTACGTCATTGATGTCAATATTCTTATCGATATCAACAACAAATTTTCCTTCAGGGTGTACTTTTACTAAAACCTTCTTTTTGTCCATTGGTTTCACAACCTCTCCTACATAACTGCCTTGTTCTTGAAGTAATTGTAATTCTTCTCGGAGCATTCGAACTGAAAATTGAATATATTATATAAAAATCAAGCATTTTGTTTGACAAATTACAAAATAGTTATACAAAAATATTTATAACATATAAATACACATTTTATATAAAATACCTTTAGCGTTGAGTTCATTTCTTTGTGCTTGCAAACGACGTAAGTTTTGACTTTTTTCTGCTACAATTAGCTGTAATTCTTCAATTTTCTGAATATAATAGGGTCGAAATCCTTCTCCTTTAGGAGAATCTATATCCATCTATAATAATATAAAAAATAATGTTAAATACACGCAACATTATTCAGCAAATTTTAAAGTGAGGTTATAGTATATGTATTTGTTTAAATATTATAGATTTATTACCTTATTTATAAGCGTCATGATTGATATTGAAAATATTCTATTATTTACTGAATAATTAGATACTTCATTTATAAATTCACAAAATATAAAATTGTACTTTCAAAATGACAACACAAAAGTCACAGTGGTGAAGTGAACATAGAATAATAATTATGCAGGCTGTACAACATCTTTTATATCTACATAACATAAAGAAAATAAAACGACTAGAATTTAAAATAATGTGAATTATGTAACGAAGGACAAATAATTCATAAATACCACAACACGAAAAATAAGTAAATTTGACGTATCGGTGGTCGTAAGGGGAACCGATAATTTCAACAAATTTCAATAAAATTAATAAATAAGGAACTTCATAAACAGGTAATTAAATAATTTAATTTGAATATATAATTAATACAATAAAAATCATATAGAATCATACACGTTCCGTGTAAAATTTATCATGTAAATTAATGACATCTATAAATAAGTATTTTGTATTGTATCTAATAACAAATTAACTATTCTAGCTATGGCTTCCGATACAAGTGGCGTGAAGCCTATGTCTCTCGGAGGACGTATGATTCGAGAACGCGAGCGTCTGACTAACATGACAGCAGAAGAACGAGTTTGGCGAAAACAGTATTTAAAAGATTTAGAATTATCTCCTCGTGAACCAGTTATGCCCAAGGATTACTACAAAGTCAGATTCAACCCAATCAGACGAGCATACAGAGCTCCCCTAGAAGCCCTTCAGAGCGCACTAACACCTGCTTTGGGGGCATACCGTGCTTACTTTATTCGTTTCTGGACCGGTAAAGTTGCATTGGGGCTCGCAGGTCTGTACGCTGGTGTGTATTACTTCAAGTATAATTCAAACGATTGGACACGTAAAGGAGGTTGGAGAGTTATATCATCTCGCCCTGTCGTAAATCCAGGTGATCAAGATTTTCCTAAATTGTCAGACCGTTCTGCACATTCAGATTATGCAGATAGAGGATTCAAACAGGCTTCCATATAAGTGGTTACGTGTATTGAATGCTTGTAATAATGTAGTATAAAATGTTTATTTAAAATAAAATTCGTATATGTGTTATCTTAATTTTTTATTTTTGATAACTGCATTCAAATTCCATTATCAAATAACTATCGAGTTAAAAAAATCAGTAATGTTGTGCATTGGATGTGATGTGGGGAAATCTACTCAGGCTTTTATTTGTTTATGTTTAATCATGTTTGCGTACCAAAGTTAGACATATCAACACACAATTATTAGACAGCAAAATACTCTGTAGTTATGTGTTGAGAAGTTATAATTAATTAAAAAGAATAATAAAAACCAATACTTAATAAATTCATTTTTAATCAAAACAACTTAAAATACAATTATCCTTTAATTACTTAAATATATACAAAATTTATTTAATAAATTTCATCTTTAATATACAGGTCCTGCATCTCCTTCGTCATTATCTTCATACTGTTCTCCGTTGTCAAAATAATCATTAGCGTAATCTGTCCCATCATCCATTTCCTCATCTACATCCTCAAATTCCAAGTTAATTTCATCCTCCTCTTTACCTTCTTCCCCATCAGTTTTATCGACTTTCTTTTCGAGTTTTTCTAGCCTATTTAATTCAGCACCTACATTTGATATTGGTTTTATTCGAATAGTTCTTGCTTTTGCCTTCGGTCTCAGTTCTGCAGGCAAATGAGTCCACTGAAAGCTCGGTTTTATTAATGGTGTGTCTGAAAGTTGCTCTGGTGAGTCAATCCATTCTGTTATTTCGTTATAATAATCAGTGAGTTCTCGGTTGAGTAATAAAAGGTAATCGGTGTCTTTTGTATTCTGAAAAATGAATTTTAGAAAAGTAGTACGTAATTTTACCAGAAGTTATTTATAAATAAATTTATGCAGTGAAGCTTTAATATATTAATTTTGTTTATGTTGGATAAAAGTGCATCAAATGGAATAGTTAATCAATTTTTATAAATCAATTTGAAACAAATAAAGAGTAAGTTAAAAATCGAAAAATATTATTTCAATATTATTTAACATTTAATATTATATACAAAAATATAAATACTAAACATACTTCTATTTCATGTGGCTTTTTATCAATAGTTGGATATAACGGTGGAGGTTCTAATACAGGTCCTAACAACTGATCACCAGGAATACTTATTGGTATATTTGATCCACCTCGTCCACGACCACGTCCTCTGCCTGCCATTATTTTAGATTTAATTTTTTACTGCTTGTAAATCTGATTTATTTTCTTTGGCTACTTCTTCAATATCTTTTTTAAATGCTTCCTAAATTCATAACAGCAAATTAAATTAAATCATATTATATTACATTCCCTACTTACTAAATCATAAACAACTTTAACTATTAAAGAACAACTAGGGCATGTAGCTTCGTCTTCACCATTCTCCAACTGTTCCTAAAAAATATATTTATATTAATTGCTAATTGCTACTAAAAAATATGTAGTGTTCAAAATGAATGGCGAAACATAACCAAACTTTCAATATTATGTACATGAAACCAAAACTTACTTTGGTTATTTCAAAACTATCGCCACACGGGCAAGGATAATAATAAGTGTCAGTATCTTCGTCGTATTCGAAATCTTCTATTTCGATTTCATCGTGGTAAATAGACATATCTGTGATTAAAAATTAAATTAAACGACGTAAAAATTATACGTTATCACGTTAAGCAACACTCAGCACAATGAATACATTCAATAGAATGTATCTAGAAACGGAATTTGAATTAAATTCAAGAATTTACTTCTAAAGTATTCGAATTATTTAAAAATACTAATGATGTTGACTAACCATGTGATTTGAAATATACGAGATACCTAACCTCAATTATATGATTTAAAAACGATATGATGTGCTTATGACAAAAAATTAAAGTAAACTTTAATATTTGTTGAATGTATTAACTAATTAGAAGTTATTAAGGCTATGTAAAAATACAATATCAAGAAAAAAAATGTCAGAATTTTCTGAGGAAAAAGGTATCGAACATTCTGTATCTACAGAAATTTTGATCGAAGAATCAGATAAAGTAAAAGAAGACGAACATTTAGATGCAAAAACCTTATCAAAAAAAGCTAGAAAACGATTAGATCGTAAAATGAAATGGGAAGCTAATAAATCGTTAAAAAGGGCGAAAGAACGTGAGCAAAGAAAACTAAAACGTTTAGAAGCTTTAAAAAATAATATTAAACTCGGTCCGAGTAGGAAAGAACTAAAATCTTCGAAAATGTCAAATAGTAATTGTAAAACATCTGTTATAATTGATTTAAGTTTTGATCATTTGATGATAGATAAGGTAAACAAAATATCTAAATTAAATATTAATTAATTTATCAAATATTTCATATAACTATACTTTCCATAATTTATATAAAATATTGTAATCAGAAAATTGTAGGTTAAATTTTGACTACATACCTCAGTGGTTCTTAACCGGTGTTCCACGGACACGTTACAAGTGCTCCGCAAAATATTAAAAATTGGTATGTAGAACCATACATGTTCTATAATATCTTTTACAATAATTTTTAATATAAAACTCACCTTTGTATTATAAATATTAGTTTTCTAATATTCTAATGTCAGTTGTATAATACACATTTTTGTAGAATAATAATTATCTGACATTTGAATTTAACTGCGCTTGTTTCCATGGCAACATGAATATAATAGTATTTAAAATTAAAATTTTGAGGGTGGTTTTCACCCCTTCAGTGGCTATTTTGGTACGTTTATGAAATAAGTGCGCCTTAGATTGGATTAAACTACAAGTGTACCAAGTCTTATCAAAATTGGTGAGATAGTACTCACTTTTTAGATGATAATAGGTTAACAATTTTTGAATATTTCCGAAACCCCTAATCGAATTAGCATCAAAATCAATAGGTCTGGAGTACTCATTAAGACAAACATTTTCCCCAAAAAGAATTTAAATCGGTGCATATTTACAGTAGTTATCGTGAACAGAAGAAAATTCTACATCCAGATACACACACAGGCACACGCACAGCCGCTATGTGAAAATTAATTTTTCTTTAAGTTTTGAAGTTAGTACAATCAGAATCTGCTCTTATCTCGGACACGATTTTTCGACGGTATTACAATACTTCCATTTCTTTGAACATGAAAGTAAAAATAGATAATAAAAAATTAGGTAATCCTGTTTAATCTTATTCCAGTCGTTTCACAGAACAATAAATTATTAGATCATTGTTAGAAGAAAATATTGAATTAGAAATTCATTTGCTGCAGTTAATTAATACCTACGAATTTTCGTTTCATGAAGGAGAACAGATAGTTAGTCGACGGATCATATTGAAATTTTCTGAACTGGCTTTGAGGAATTTTGGATTTTTGTGCTAGTTGAGTACCCAATTCTTTCTATAAAAGAAGATAATTTTGCTACAGTTTTCTACATCATATTTGTGTGAACTGAGTTTTTCAACATTTACGAACATTAAAACCAAAAAACGTGAAAGACTTGGGAATATTGATAAAGATTTGAGAGTAGCATTATCACGTATTAGGCCTGTTATTGTTAAAAAATAGTAAAAACCAATAAAATGAATTATGTTGATTAGGTTTTTATGAAAGTATAGTTTTTCTTTATATTTAACTGGTTATTAATGCGTTAACAGTAGTTTTTAATAAAAAAATATGCTTATGCATATTTTATTATATTTTATATTAAATCAGAAGTGTTCCATGACTTCGAAAAAGTTAAGAACCACTGACATACCTCATTTAATTAATGTATACAGGGTTCTCCAATAGTGCGTCCGGCATTGTTTTACGCCCAAACTATTGAAGATAGAGTTTTAGGATAAAAAATTTACTATATATATCGACCTTAAAGAATTTCAGAAAAATATTTTCAACCCCCTAAAACCACTCCTTGGGGGGTAGTTTGAGGGGTACATACCCGTTTCTCAGTAAAATCAAATGTAATGGTATATCAAAAAGTACATATTTGTAAAGATCATAAAAAAATAAGAAACTTTTCTAAAACAAAAATTTTTGTACTTTCAATTGTTTAAAAAATATGGCGACTTGTTCTCAAATTTTAGGGTTTTATTAAAAGTGCTCTAATTTTGTTAAATATTAATGGAATTTTATTATTTTTTCAAATTTAGAAAGTAGAGATAATGAACTTTGTAATGATGTATGACTATTTGTGATTCTGATAGTTTAAAGTGGCATATATCAAAAATTCAAAAGTTCAACTAGAGATAATTCGAAATTTTCAAATACAACGGTATATTAATTAGTACTTTTTCTTAAAGAAGATATGTAAATAAACAGCTTTTGATAAAAAAATTTAAAATTATAAATTTTAATTTTCAGTTTTCAATTTTTAAATTATAATTTTAAATTTTAAATTTTCTTAACAAAAGTTGTTTATTTACATATCCTTTTTAATAAAAAGTACTAATTAATATACCGTTGTATTTGAAAATTTCGAATTATCCCTAGTTGAACTTTTGAATTTTTGATATATCGCGTATGACACTTTAAACTATCAGAATCACAAATAGTCATACATCTTTATAAAGTTCATTATTTCTACTTTCTAAATTTGAAAAAATAATAAAATTCCAATAATATTTAACGAAATTAGAGCACTTTTAGTAAAACCCTAAAATTTGAGAACAAGTCGCCATATTTTTTAAACAATTGAAAGTATGAAAATTTTTGTTTTACGGAAGTTTCTTATTTTTTTATGATCTTTACAAATATGTACTTTTTGATATACCATTACATCTGATTTTACTGAGAAACGGGTATGTACCCCTCAAACTACCCCCCAAGGAGCGGTTTTAGGGAGTTGAAAATATTTTCCTGAAATTCTTTAGGGTCAATATATGTAATAAATTTTTTATCCTAAAACTCTATCTTCAATAGTTTGGGCGTAAAACAATGCCGGACACACTATTGGAGGACCCTGTATATCTAGCTCCTGTGAAATTTTATCCCGTGTTATTTAGTTACATCTTTCATCAAAATGTATTTTTTTGCTTATGAACTATTAGGTATTTGTAAATTATTATATTCTAGACTTAATGCACATGCCAATATTAATACAACTCTCTATGGCTAGGGAGATTATTTTAGTTCAAACTGGGGACTCAATCTCGGCTACAATTAACTGTTTTTTGAATAATATACACTTACCACAATATGAGTTATTAACAAGTACCAAATTATATTTTAGGATATTGCAAAAGTGGTAAAGCAGTTATTAAGGGCATATACATTGAATCGTAGATCGGAAAACCCAATGCAATTGTATTTTACAAATTTCAACGGAAAAACAAAAAATGAAATGACCAAACATACTGGATATCAAAACTGGGACGTTAATTTTTGTGAAAATGATTATTTGGATGCATTTCCCAAAGACAAAATTGTTTATTTATCAAGTGAAAGTGATAACGTTATTACTGAATTAGAACAAGACAAAGCCTATGTGATCGGAGGACTCGTGGATCACAATGCTCACAAAGTAATTTTTATGCAAATTATTTGAGTAATTTAGCAGTGTGTTGTGGATAAATTTGACACTAAAGCCTGGAATTCTAAAGAATATCTTCCAAAGTAAAAAAAAATCCTGGTGCCAGTAATCTTTGCATGTGGAAACCTATTTTATGCATCTAAAATCCATAGACAACTGTCAGATAAACTTTTATTACTTTCAAAATCAACCATTTGAACGCGACCGTATAGCGAAACATTTTTTCCTAAAAATGTGTGTAAAAATAAATCAAAGTGGTCTTTTTTATTTACATTTTCTTTTCATGATGTCAATTTTGAAATAAATTAAATGTAAGGAAGTTGATATTCATGTGTAGTAATTATATTGAGGACTAATGTTTTAGTAAATTTTTTTAATGTATTTTTTATATTACCTACATAAATATAAAATTTACATACAAAAAAGCATAAACAAAGGGTGAATATTTCATTGACATTTATATTTTTCTCTAAAATAAATGTTGATTTCTGCATGCAATGGTGTTTTTTTATACTATCAATTTTGTCAATTCTTACATTCAAAGGGTTTATCTGGATATTCTTTATAATACTAGGTTTTAAAAGTATTTATCAAAATATAAAATATTTTATATTCTATAGTAGAATAGCAGTATTGTCCATATCGCTACTGTCAGTTTATCGTTATTGTCTGACCCTTGAGATCATTATTGTTTGATTACTTACCATCTTCTGTTTTTTTGTCGACCAATCATAGTAATGTTTCCAATGCCCGCTTCTGCGCTTTCTATTTTTCATAAAGAAGTGACAGTTTGTAATCTGCGTAAACACTAGGGGTGTACCGGAACCGAAATTTTCGATTCCGGCCGGAACCGGAATTACCGGAATTCACAAAAAAAATCCGGCCGGAATTCCGGCCGGAACCGGAATTTTTTTCAAAAAATTATATTTCAGTTAATAATGATAATAAAATAACTAAAATGGTATAAATATGTTTTATATACATAGATTATCATCATAAATTAATATAACATTATTTTATATGGTATTTCTTAATAATTAGGGGGGTAGAGTCTTACATTATATTATAAAACATAGTATTTTCTACATATCCTGTGATTTCTACAGCTTTATAAGGTGTTTTAAATTGTTTATATATCATACGTTCTTTTCTATCAAATATAATTAAATTTCAAGTATGTCAAATTTATTTAAGTAAATATGTATGATAAATCAAAACAGCAGTTAAACAAATTCATAAAAGAGAAAATCGTATGAAGTATCGATAAATAAAGTATCGAATACCAATTACTCGAAAAGTTGAAATTAAAGCACCAATATGCGTTAATTTAGTTCTAGTGCAATGCAGTATTAATAAATACTAGTTAAGTAGTAATTATTAACTAAATATAAATATAATGATAGATTTAGAGAAATAATTATGTGAGTCTTTCTGATTTTATAGCTAATCCCAAAAGCATAAATACTTGTGCAGTAACAAATGTTTCTCGGGCCACTATTTTGAATATTATTACTTAAAGATATATTTTTATATGGGTGAGTTCGCCGAAAAAACATTTTAGTTTCAATCGGGAAATGTTTATGAAAAAACAGGACTACAGTATTATTTAAAAAATGCAGTATAAGTCTTATTTTACAGTTAATATTCCAAAATTTTCGAAAATCTTTAGTTTATTATTGGACAGTTCAATGTCCGTAATATAATGACTATTAATATACTTAAAATCAATTAATGCTAAAATTTCAATCATATTATGATAAAACAAATAATAAAAAACTACCTTTGTGTTACGAAATGATTTTTCATTAATAAAATGTTATTTATTCATAATTATATTATTTATGAATTTCTTAGTTGAAAAAAATAACAAAATTTAAAAATTCCGGCAAACTCGGCCGGAATTTAGTAGTTCCGGCCGGAACCGGAATAAAATCGTGGATTCCGGCCGGAATTCCGGCCGGACCGGAATTCCGGTACATCCCTAGTAAACACAATAATAAAAGCACATGTATCATATTTTTATATGTATTAATATTCACTATATACGCATATGGAGAAAAAACTGAGTGGGAAAAAATATAAGCGGACCGAATTGACGATTTACTGTCGACTGCTGGACAATAAAGCTATTCTACTATATTTATAAAAAAATCTATTGCAGGGTTTATGTTTAAAAATAGCAACCGAACAAAATATTTCACATGCCCAGTTACCAATTAAAGAATTTTTGAAAATGAAAACGAGACAAGTTTTAACAATTGATCAAGGTAAGAAAAAATTATTTGTAAAGTAATTGCAATAAAAAATGTACATCATTTTATAATTATTTATCAATACTGGTTATTACAAAATTATATATATTTAATTTGTTTAAAAACTAAATTTGTTTTATTAAATTATAGTGTTTGAAATTCTCTTACGAATTAGTGAAGGAAAGAGTTGGGAAGATGCAATGATTCAAGTAATACCAACACGAAAAGGCGCAGTAGTTATAAATGAAGAAAAGAATAATGAAAACATTATTAATAATAAATTGGAAAATTCTTCCTAATGTTTGTAAAAACAATTAATAAAGTACATATAATTGTAATTATATGCATATAAGGAAATCATATTTTTAGTATTTTAATAAATATCAAAATACGTATTCACAACATATAGTTTTATTATATTTTATTTTGTAACCTTACCAGTGGAAATTTTTTTGTACTCCTAACATATTCTAACACAATGCATACTTTAATTTTAATAGAAGAGTATTTTGCCTAAAATGCATTTTCCGTTATGTAAAGAATCTTAATAAAATAAGTTTAACTCCTTTATTTGTTCTCTTAGGGGTTGAATTTCAGAAAATCTTGTATTAGCGGATACTTAGGTACATCATAAAATAATTGGGGAGCAGCGGCCCATCTGACTAACTTGTTAGATGTAAAGCTAAATATTTGTATTTAAAAAAGGAAAATATAGCCTGGTAGGCATACTGGATTGCGTCATATCCCACTAAATTTTTTAAAATGAAAAAAAATTATAAAAATTAATCTCATTTTGCAAGGCTGCAATTTTAATATGCTTTAATTTACATATGTTTAAATTTAAAAAAATTGCATGAGGGTTACAAGTACTATTTTAAGAACGAAGTTACAAAAACTATTTTAGGAATATACGTCATGATATGTAAGTCAACAGCTAGGCGGTTCTCGCCACACGAGTGTAACAGGTGAGTGGTTTTACCCTATTTTGAGTACACTAACCGATCAATCAACATTCTAACGACTAAAAATGATTTTATTATGTTCCTTATATTATGAGAAAAAACTTCCTAAAACATCATATTTTTTTAAGCGATCTTTTAAGGCCAGCCACACATTGGACACGAATTTGTATCGTACGTAAATCTACGACACTGGTACAAACTACAAATTGAGTGCGCATACTGGTTACGTTTTTCTATGTCCATTTTGTATTCTCAACTCACGACGTGTACGGATTGATTTCGGATGTCGGAACTATACATACACACCCAGTGTGCGAGCTCCCATCCAACTAGGAGTATCGGGATCATTCGTACGTGTTCGCACTATTTAAATTCGTACGAATACCTAACCAACCGGTAGTCCTGGTCTACGGATGCTATGAACCAAGCAGTTTATGTGGTCGTCTAAAAAATGAAATAATTCTGAAGAAAGCTCGGAAGACGAAGACACGGCCTGCTTGTAATTATTTATGCGCGGGTTTAGATATTGACGACGATGACAGTGTTCTCATCTGTGAACTGTGCCAATAATTAGTACCCCATTGTTCCCCGGGTTCAGTTCCCATTGTGCCTCGGGGGGTGGGGCAGAATGAGAAATTTCATATTTTTTTTCAGACACTAATTTTTGATTGTTATTATTATGTACCTTAGATAAGTTTAGCTTTAGTTTCTTTGTAGAGAAATAAGTAAATGAACATACAAATTGACAAATAATGGTGTTATTTCTTTCAAACCCTCTCAACTTGTAATCAAAGCTTAGCTACCCCGTTCCGCCCCGGGTTCCCCTACTTCCATTTCATTCAGAACATAGAAGTAAAACCATAGTATCGACGCAACTTTTTACTCACATACATATGTATGTATAGGCCCAGATAGAGGGGCGGGGGGGGGGGGGGGGCAGGAGGGCCATATGGCCCGGGCCCCCAGTCTCAGGGGCCCCGGCGCCCAGAAAATTATTTATATTTTACATATTTTTAGATACCTATAGTATTTTTAACAGAGGTTATTTAAAAAACATAAATATACTACAAAAAAGATACACCTTGTGGAAAATGTACAAGTAGAAAGCAAAAAAAAGTGAAATTTTCTTAAAAAACCTCCTGATTTTTAATACTAAAATATATCAGAAAATCATTAGAATTTTACTAGTACGAAATTTGTTTAAAATGTCCTTATGCTCGGTGGGAGGGAGAAGGTATGGGGCCCCCAAAATCTGGGTTGTCCCGAGCCCCGTTGAAGCTCTCTCAGGGCCTGTGTATGTATGTATGTATATACATATGTTTGGAAAAAACATGTCGATATACAGGATGATTCAGCACTGTCGTGCCAAACCTGAACAGTAGATTGAGAAAAATATTTTAAGCAAAAAACTTCCAATAAACATGTGTCCGGAAATTTTTCCTTAGGGAACTACAGGACTCCAAAGATTTTACTAAAAATGAGTTTTAATTTAATATCTAGAGAATCCTTTGTGATAGAATTATGAAATTTAGTATTTGGTTTAATAATAATATGTGTTATCGATTTTTTATATTAACCAATTATATTTTAGACAAGGGCTGTATGGGGCCAGTGGGCCCATCGATTTTTATCTAGTATTTGTTTGTTCGTTAATTTTTTCCTGAGTTGGTACATCAATAAGATTGTATGACACAAAACACACAAAAACATACTTTGCTTATTTATCATAGGATAAACCGTTTTCGAGAAATATCGATGGAAAAGAAAAAGTAAAATCTTTGGAGTCCTGTAGTTCCCTAAGGAAAAATTTCCGGACACATGTTTATTGGAAGTTTTTTGCTTAAAATATTTTTCTCAAACTACTGTTCAAGTTTGGCATGACAGTGCTGAATCACCCTGTATACCCAATAGCATAACAATAAAATATATCTGCCATGGAAGCCACGGGACTTTCTTATACGTGATAATGAGAGTGAACAGCGCACGTGATTATAATTTTATTAAAAACTATTTCTGACAAACAAATAAAAGATAGAATAAAATTAATGGGACATAAACGATATAGATAATAATATTCTCTACATGTAACAAATGAATTTTGTAAACCGGAAACGAATGTTTACTCTTGTTAATTTTTGATTTGAAATATTTTTTTAAATTTCATTTTGGAAAAAAATGAATAGGTACAACACAAATATCGATAATAATAATATCTCTAATTTATAATCTTATAATTTTTCTCTAACTTGTACCGTTTCAAAAATAATTCGAAAAATTCAAAAATCCACACCTGTTTCCGGTTGAAAGATTGTTTTCAAAAATATAAAATTTTACCCTCCAACGATTTGTCGTACTTAAATTACAGAGTTTACAGACAGATCAACACACATACATCATGGCGAAAATATTCACAATAGATTCAGGAAGGTTATCCATTATAATTCCATCAAAACCCGGAATTCGAAAAAATCGACTTCATTATACTTAATTATGCTACTTATAAATGGGTATAAGAATGTAAAAATGAATTGTTAACTTTTTGGTCATGACCATATGGTGGAGGCGCAGTCATTTTACGTTATCGAATAAAATTGTGGCAATAAAAATAAAAAAAAATGAATTGTGAACATTTTGGTCCTCCACCATATGGTGGAGGCGCAGTCATATTACGCCATCGAATAATTTTTTTTGTCGAATTAGGCATAGTATAAAACTAAATGTTATAGTATTCTGTAATAAAGGTTTGAATCTCGGGAGTTAATTTAGGTATGTTGTCAAAAGATGGAATATTTAAATAAACTTCTGCATTACTTCTCCTATGAAACACACATTCACGATTACACTGGATTCTGTTTTAGCAAATTTTCGTTTAAGTTGGATGTTGGATAGTCTTTCGGTAGATGGAACTGTATAATATGCTACACTCGTCGCTCCGAACAACGTAGGCATTGGTAATTCATAATCTCCTAACAACGTAGGCTTATAGAGGGACACTCACCACCGTGCGTTATTTAACGTTAATTTGTGAATTTAAATTTCGCGCAGAAATATAGCAGTCACGGTAGTATTGTGGTAGGGATAGGGGAAAGTCGTTACATGGAGCGGTTGGCTAGTCGTTTATCGGAGCGTACGTTAATAGGATGGACGTTGTTTAGAGATTTGAGTGTATATTAATTGTGTTTTAATTAATTTTCGTTTTCGTTTTCGTGAACCATAGGAAAAAACTTTTTAAAAGTAATTAATTTAATATTTTTTTATCACATTTTGAATAATATAATATACATTATTATACAGAATGTGATTTAAGTCTGAAATCGGTCAAATACACTCATCTCGCGATTTATCGACAGCTTGATTTACCGACGGGTCAAACACGTGATTTGCCGACCTTCTCCTATCCCCTCCATTATACTACCATGATTGCTATATTCTGCGCGAAATTTAAATTCACCAATCAACGTGGAGGTTGGCACGGTGGTGGGGCCTCCTCTCGACGTCGTCAAATCAAGCGGTTGAATTACCAACAACGTCGGTAAAACAAGTGATGAGTGTATCTCGAAAACGAAATGTTTCTGAGAAAATGTTCGGGACCAACGTTATAAGGTTTAAAAAGTTTTATTCAATGATCATATCTATTTGACCTTGAGTAGAGGAGTTACGGCTATGCAATGACGTACGCAGGATTGTTATTGTCCTATGCTGGAAAAGTTATCTGGGACAGCTGGTAAAATGCTAGAATTAATAGAATTTAATAGTTTAGTTGGGAATAACATTAATATTGATTAAAAAAAAGATCACAGATGTAGGGGGGGTTCTATCCCCCTTACCCCCCTGCGTACGCCACTGCGGCTATGTCAAGGCCAACATGATATTTTTTAATAGAATATCCCATTTTTTACCCCTCAGTGTTAAAGATGGCAGCAAGATGTCTCCAAAACAATACTTGGGAATTATTGAACTTTAAAATTTTCGGTGCCGCAAGCATTAGTATTATTCAGGGTGTACCAAAAGTACAAGTTTTTAGGCCTCTGCGGTGATCTGGATATGAATCTTGGCTTCTGGGTGTAAGCCACGTCAATTTGGTCGTGTTATTGGTAAACGTTTCTTCAGGGCTCTTTTAAAGGCATCTTTAGAACAGCCCTGGATGTTCACTGCAATGTGTGACGAAACTTCGACCGATAACACGATCGAATGTACGTGGCTGAAGATGTCCATGTGTGACGAAACGTTGTCCATTAACACGACTAAATTGACGTAGCTTGCACTTACAAGCCAAGATCCATGTACCAAAAATGTTCCAAAAACTCGTCAACATGTTTTTTTGGGCTTTAGAATTTATGGTGCCCCCAGCATTAGTATTATCCATGATGTACAAAAAACTACAAAATACTACAAAATGGTGCTGGCTGGGGTTGACAATTGTGTAGTTTTGGGTACATCATGGGGGCACCGTAAATTCTAAAACTCATAATAATTCCTAAAAAAAATAAGTCATTATGTATATTGTTTTGTAACGTCTCGCTGTCATCTTTAACACAAAAAAAATCATGTTGGCCTTGACCTAGCCGTAACCCCTCTACTCATTGAAAATGGATATGATAATTGAATAGAACATCTAAAACCTTATAACTTTGGGCCGGAACATTTTTCTCAAAAACGTTTCGTTTTCGATATATCGGGTATCCCAGATAACTTTACCAGCATGGGGATCTCAGTATCTATAAGAGATACAGGTTTGGTTAAATGAGATGAATTATATGTATGAAAGGGGTGAGTATTATTACACCAAAAAATATTCATAATTCTATGTGGTTTAGGCGGTATACCCAAAAAACTGAAAATTCGGAATTTCTTTAAATGGCTATAACTTTTTTGTTAAAGTAGATAAGTACTTTTTGTTTGCGGTTTTTAAAAGCACTTTTTTGTGTAGAATTGATTGGTGTATTTAGATTTTTAATATCACTTTTAGTTTCCGAGATACAAGCCCTAACTTCAGTTTTTCTTATGGGCCGCTAAGTTGACTATGGCATATTTGTAATCAAATATCAACAAATATTTTTAATTTAGTATATTTAATTAAGTCAGTGTCCAACTTATTTAATTAAATGATGACAATTCATTATTTGCTATTATTTTTAACTATTGATACTTCATGCTAGACATTTTTGCTTTGTAACAATTTGCTTTTTTAAATTACAGTAATTAATTAATGCTTTTTTAATCAGTACTTTTATTCATAAATAAATATATATATTTTAATTTCTAATTTAAATTACCTTTCAGATGATGTATTGAGATATACGTACATATATTATAAAAGTAATACGTAGGTATAAAGAGTTTTCAAAAATTGTTGAATATTTTAAATGAGTATAGTAGTGAGAGTGACTATAATAATATGAGTACAAAAAGTCTAATCAACTTGTCGCACTGAGCTTTGAGAAGTTAAATGAGTTTATGAATTTCACAGAAAACTTGATAAAGTGTTGATAAACAAATATCTATAATATCTTGACGAAGATGAGAAATATTTATATTTGTGGAATGGTTTGGGTCGCATGTTGATTATATACACAGTGCCGTAGTTAAGAGGGGGGATCAAGAGAATCAATCCTTCCCATGAGTCTACGAAATTATAAGATGATTATAATATACGACGAGCATTTCTTCAATAATGAATACATCTAAGTGAAGAATATAACCAATTATTGTATTTTGCATAATATAAAAGATGATTTTCATAATAAAAATAAAACTTTATGAGATTTAATACTAACAATAAATCATATCCCCCATCGCAAAAAGCGATCTACGCCACTGTATATAAATATATATTTTTTACTAATTTTAAACATTATACTATATTATACAGTGGACTAAGGTGGGGACCGTCACAAGTACGAAAATATGGTAGAAGAGCTTCACAAACTGCAGGAGGGTGGTGCAAAAGTAATTTTTAGAGGGCGCCAAATCTGACCTAACAATGAAAAAAATCGTTATTCGATTGCAATCGAAAATCGGTTTATAAACAAATTTTCTTTTGAGGGAGGATAATTTAAATCATGTAGACGAAATATTATATACAGGGTGTTCGCGGGAACCGAGTGATCATTGCTGACTTTGTTATTATTGGAGCTAGAAGATCGGTTAAATGGGCAAAGTATCAGTATTTTTCCGGGATGAATAATGGCGGTGTCAAAAAAACAGTTGAATGTCAAATTTCAAAGATATATTAAAATATAACATTTTTTTAAATAGAACACCCAGTATATTATTATGAAATTTTGTAGCTGAGGATGTTCTCTTTATAAAAGTGTTATGCATATATGATGGTAAAATTGATAGAAAACAAGTTATAACAAGTATAAAATTAATAGAAAATATCGAAAATCAGTGTGCTATGAAGTTTTAATAAATTGAGGACAAATGATTAAAACATTTAAAACAATAGTTTAAGGTTTTTATGTATTTTGTTCGCATATTTTAAATGTTTTTGATTTTAACTGATAACGAAAAAAATTATTTATTATAATTAATTATATTTTTTTATGAATAATGCTCAAAAATGTTAAAAATCTGGGAAATAAGGCACAAATATCTGAAATTATTGTTTTAAATTTTTTTATCATTTATTTATATTTTATTAAAATTTCATAGCACACTATTTTTCGATATTTTCTATTGATTTTATACTTGTTATCTCTTTATAAAAGTGTTATACATGTATGATGGTAAAATTGATAGAAAACAAGTTATAACAAGTATAAAATCAATAGAAAATATCGAAAAATAGTGTGCTATGAAATTTTAATAAAATATAAATAAATGATAAAAAAATTTAAAACAATAATTTCAGATATTTGTGCCTTATTTCCCAGATTTTTAACATTTTTGAGCATTATTCATAAAAAAATATAATTAATTATAATAAATAATTTTTTTCGTTATCAGTTAAAATCAAAAACATTTAAAATATGCGAACAAAATACATAAAAACCTTAAACTATTGTTTTAAATGTTTTAATCATTTGTCCTCAATTTATTAAAACTTCATAGCACACTGATTTTCGATATTTTCTATTAATTTTATACTTGTTATAACTTGTTTTCTATCAATTTTACCATCATATATGCATAACACTTTTATAAAGAGAACATCCTCAGCTACAAAATTTTATAATAATATACAGGGTGTTCCATTTAAAAAAATGTTATATTTTAATATATCTTTGAAATTTGATATTCAACTGTTTTTTTGACACCGCCATTATTCATCCCGGAAAAATACTGATACTTTGCCCATTTAACCGATCTTCTAGCTCCAATAATAACAAATTTAGCAATGATCACTCGGTTCCCGCGAACACCCTGTATATTTTAAATATTTTATTCATGTAATCGTTCTTTTATCTAGAAAACTAATAATTTTTCTACTTAGTAAAATTTTTATCACACCAATAAAAAATACTTTCAAACGTTTTTTTAACAGAATGGCTGAATTAATAATTGCTTATCGATGTGAACAATTTTGAAACTATATACCCATACAATTTTGTAATTTTAAAGTATTTATTTATATTATAAATATATATTTTCAGTTTGATAAATATTTATCATTTAACCAAAAAACATAATTATGTATAAAAATACACTTTTGTTAAAAAGTATAATATTTCTATTCGTTGTAAACTTTTTATATACCTACAGTACAATTTTATGAACTTTACCTACGTGTCATATAGGTCACATATGATTTTTGTCTTTTTGTAAACATCTTTACTGTCCGACTGGCAAAATTGACATACCTACCGAGCAAAATCTATTTTGGCTCCCGCTTGTGACATATTTTTAATATTTTGAAGAAAAATGAATAATAATTAAATTTTAAAATTAAATAATTTTTATATTTTTTTTAAATATGCAAATGTCTTAATTTAACAGCTATTATATTTTTTTATAAATTTCTATCGAATATTTATATGTCATCTATCACTGACCATTGCTAAACTTTTATTCAAATATTTGTATTAAAAAATGGATTGATATTATTAGGGGGTCTGGGGTACTCTCCTGGGAAGTGAAATTCTATTAAACAGTGCAATTTCTAAACTATTTGAAGCCATCGATCAATGAAATTAATTTGAAATAATTTTAAATTCAAAATAAATTTTTACTTTTTTGGGACCCATAAGTATTTTGTCCTTCCCATCTTCTGTGGTTAAAACCTATTGTAGCTCCTTACTAACAATAAAATGAAATAAGAGATCCACTGTTTGCCCACCAACCCAATTTTTTGGTAAATCCAGTAATATCTACGTAAACCTTACAACAAAATGAACTATTTTTAGTTTTTATCGGACCGGAGCGACTCCTCACTACGCCCCAGACCGCAACTATAATTTTAAATCTTAAATATAAGTATTTACTATAGTAGGTATTAAACTTTTTATAAACAGCTTTCAGACTTCACCCATTAAAATTGCAATACTAACATTTTACCAGAAACAAATATATCCGTTTTTAACACAATTAAAATTTTCATTAACATAGATTTGTAGCTATCAATTAATTGGAAAATCTAGAAAATTCAGTTTAATATAAAACCAGAAAAAATATCCTGTCAAATAGTTTATGTAACTGGTTCCGATCTTTGGTTTAAAATTTCTAAAACTGTTCAACACAATCTGCAAATATACACATACATACACACATACTTATACACACAGACAGACTCGGTCGGGTACGTGTGGGTGGTGCAATCGATAGGGGGCAATAAATAACTAAATGTGTATATGGGGATGGGAGGGAGGAAGTAGTGCGAGCTCCCACCGCGGACGTTGTCGTCGTATTCGACGGCGATCGGTTTTCAATTTTGTAACCAGAACGTGACTATGTGCTGTAGCTTCGATTCCTACTACACACACACCACCATATCTATATGCAAATTTCTTTTGGTTAAATGTTGATCTCATATAATTTTACATTTTTATTGGGTGTCCCTTTTTCTGCCGTAGGTGTAAGTAATGTTGGGCGGTATTACAAGAGTAGTTCTCTTCTTTTATGGTCCCGACGTTTTATGAGAGAGAATGAAATTGGCGATGCAGAAGACACAGTCTTTTGACTTGTTTAAACGATAGCTTCAAGCTATAGAGATAATGCAACTCTGATCTGTTTGCTTGTATTGCATTACATTTAATATTCTAGATTTATTACTGGATTTAATTAAAGTACCTCTTTTAATAGTGATATAAAATCCATTCAATAAAACCGTATGTTATATAGTTACTTTAAATCTTAATTTACAATTACTTCTATAGTCACTAAGCTATTAAATATTATACGACATATGTATACGAGTATTTATGCCAAGCATAAAAACACATTTAAAAATATAAAATTAAACCAACATATCCCAATTAGTGAGTACAATACCGGGATCCAGAAATAACGAAAACCGGGATCTCGGTCATTTTTCTCCTGGTATTAGTGCATATAAGTCCGGTATTTCGGTATTTATAATTAGTATTAAATACGTATAAATAACTGTTAGTTGATTTTTACACATACATCTTCTTATTATTAGCTAAACTGTTTTGTGATATGTAATTGTTGTGTCAAATTATGATATTTTCCCGATATGTGATATATTTTCCTAGGAAATATTTTATTTTTAATAAAAAAGTAACAACTCTCAATGTTAAAAATTATATTAAATTCAGGGCAGTAATAGGAGCTTAAATAAGTGTTTTTAAAGCAATATTACATATCGAGCCCTTACCTCCAGATTATAAACGACCATTTTTCCGAAATTGAGTTTTGTATCGCAAATGACGCTAATTCTTTTAATCCTGAGATTTAATGTTAAAAAGTTTGAAAAATATTAATATTTAATTTTTTTTTCATTTTTCTTCTTCACATATTTGATGTTTTTAAATATTTTTAAATACTTATTGTTGACGACATCTAGAACTCACGGTATTTCTATTATAACTTTAATTATAACCGCTAAAAATTGTCATATTTCTTCAATAAAGTAACTGAAAGTATTTCTAAAAATACCTCTCTCTAACTTTTTGTAGCTTACGATAATTCGGCGACTGACTTTTTTTCTTAATACCGGTATCCCGGATTTGAACATAAAAAATACCGAAATACCGGTATTAGGATTTTGGTTCGGTATTGTACTTACTAATCCCAATGGCAGGGCCGCCGAGAGCCAAACCGGGCCCCGATGCAACATGTCAAAAAAATTTTTTTGGGCCCCCTCCCATAAACTGAAAAGTGTACTCAATTTTTTTTCACCTACCCCATCATGTGGGGTGTCTTTAGATAGGTCTCATAAAATGCAAACACACAGTGATAGAAACTTTTGATTTAACCCTTCAGTCACAAGAAGAAATATAATTAAGAAATTTAAGTATTTTGTAGAGAAAATAATATTATTTAGGTACTTAAATAAATCGAATGAATGAAAAGTATTTTTAACATTGAGCTTTAATAATAAAATTAAAATTCTACACTTGCCTCAATAAAAACACAATTGTTTGTAAAATATCGTAAATTTCATATAATTTGGTTAGTTAGCTAATTAGTTTGAGTATTTCAATAATTTCTATATATCATATAAAATAAATTAGATTTTCTGATCAGGGGCACCTCGCTTTTTTTCTATGATGGATTACCTAATATTTTCCCAGAAGTATTTCAATAAAATGATGTAAACTTCTTTGATTAAAAATTTATTCAAATTTAAATCATTTTGGTCAATTTTTTTACCAAAATGCAAATTATTAAAATTAAATTATTCTCTAAGAAGGGGCCTGTTATGTTAAATATCAATATTTAATTATGAAGATTTTTATAGCTGTCATCAGCAGAACTATTTTAAAATTTCATCATTCAAATAACTTTGAATATTATTATTTACATTTTCTTTTTAAAGAATAGATTCAGTCCGGGCCCCTTTGTGTCCGGGGCCCCGATGATTTGCATCGCCTGCATCGCCCTTTTGTCGGCCCTGCCCAATGGATGCATTTATCAACGAATAAGACAATAATATTTACTACTCGTTTTTACCCAGTTTCACCACAGCTTGAATTTCGAAACTGATGAATGATCGAGCGACTGACTGCTCATAATACCGTGAAATTGACCAGCCTGTTGATGTATGTATATTACTTGTAAAACTCCCATCCCATAATTTATCCAATATGCTAATGAAAATATTCAACTTCATTATGAAAAAATAAACTGTTTTTTTCTTATTGTCAGTATGGTATTAAAAAAATTCTTTCACCCCACTTTATTTTAAATTATTTATTTGAAGATAAAGCTTCAAATTTCCACAAAATCATACAAAATATACGACTTTATTTCGTCTAATATCTTGATATTTATAGTACTTTAAAACATTCTAGAATAAAACAATACCTATCTCGCTTATGTAACTATTTTATTCTTTATCATGTATGAAAATAGTAAAATACAATCTTTGTACTTATTTAGGTTAATGTATAAAAATTAAAACCATCATGCGTATATTTTTTTACATAATTTATATATCATAACTAGAGATGTAACGAATGTATGATTTTAAACATTCGCGAATGCGAATGCGATTGCGAATATTAGCTGTCGATATTTGCGAATGCGAATGCGAATTTTATCTGGTCGATATTCGCGAATGCGAATGCGAATGCGAATATTGACTTTTTGAAAAAAAAACTAAAAAAAAACGGTCTTCTGATTAAAATATATATTTTTATTTGTTAATACATCATATTATATTCGCAAAAATATTCGCAACTTTACTTGCGAATGCGAATGCGAATATACGAATGTTTAAAAATGTGCGAATGCGAATGTGAATACGAATGTTTAAAAATGTGCGAATATTCGCGAATGCGAATGCAAATGCGAATATTCGTTACATCACTAATCATAACCATATAACATAACAAATGAAGTTAACATCAATGTTCTACACATACATATATTGTATTTATGAATATTATAATAATATATTCTATTTAAAAGCTATTCTAATAATAACAATAATTTATGTACCTATATGTATACAGAATACACATACATACATATAAATGTATAAAAATCTACTAATTAATATAAATTTATTTTCTGCAATGAAACAATTATGCGATGTATCATTTTATAATATAAACATTTAATGAAATAATTGTTTGTATTTTATGTATTAATATTCATTATGAAATTATTAGTACCAATTTTACGATGTTAATGCAAATGTTTACCATAGATACAGTACCGGATTTGTAATATACTAATCGTTTTTACGAAACTGAAATTTTCTAATTGAATTTTAACATAGATATGTTATTTATATCTTAGTTAGTAAAATAAAAATATATACAATAAAATTGTTATAAGCTACTTGAAGAAAAAAAAATTATCCCTGATATGCCCAGTAGCAACTGGCAACCAACATTATATAAAGAAGAAATATTTATACAGTGAAACCTGGATAACTGGAATCTCAAGGGACTAATAATTATATCCCACTTAAAGAGGTGTCTAATTCACCGTTATAGAGGTGCACATATTGTGAATTCTAGTTATAAAAGTTTCCCACTTATCTAAATCCCACTTAATCAATTTTCACTGTTTATAGAAATTAGCTGAAATATAATGTTTCCTTATTGTGCTAATCATTATATTATTATATTACTACATAGGTACATTCAAGCTGTCAAAAAAATTTGCACATTTTGTCGTTTTGTTTATTTTGTACTTATTTGTGAAATGAAAAATATCGCTATGTAATAATTTAATACAAATAAAATCTTTTAGCATTGGTGTGCTATCTTGGTTATCGCTTTGTCTCATGCAAATACAGTAAACCTGGATAACTGGAATCTCAAGAGATCAGTTATTTAATCCCACTTAAAGAGGTGTCTCATTTACCCAGTAATAGATATACGAATGCAAACGTGACGAGACCTCAGTATGAATTCTAGTTATAGAAGTTTCCCACTTATACAAGTCCCACTTAATCAAGTTTCACTGTATACATTATTAAAATATAGTATTTCTATAAATCAACGAATAATCCATCAACTAAAATATTTTATTTGAATATGAATACGGTCTATAATATTTAAAGGGATAAATATAAGGGACGATTTCGAATTAATGATACCTGGACCTACCCTGTATATGTATATATATAATTTGATTGCTTGATTTATGATGCAGGTTGTACAACCGCAAAAACCATCACTCGATTGTGATTGGCTGCTATACTTTTCACTAGTAGGTAGTGAACATTTTGAATTATTGTACTCTGTAGATTACATCACTCGCGTTTATGACCAATCACAGTATTTGTTAATTTAACAACTTACCCTAACTCGTTTCAAAAATTAGTTTATGTCACATGCAGCGCAACTAACTGAAAGCTGTTTTTTTTTTTTGTTGTTGTTGTTGCTGTGTTGTTGAAGTTTGTGATGTTGCTATGATTGGATGGTTCGTAATGTAGGTTCGAATTGCTAAAAATAGAAACAATTTTTTTGTTGAATTTATGTTATCGTTGAAAATTGTATGTTTTTTAGAGTTTTAAATAGCTAGTTTTGATCATGCATTGTATGGATAGATTGCACGTTTAATCAATTTTAAGAAAATGCCTGTATTTTTTTGGTAATAATAATAAGTTACCTGTATTATTATTTTGATTCATTTCATTTTTATTTAAATACTCGCGGAATCCCGAGGATTCGCTCGCGTAAGTTTCGAAACTAATTAGATCCCTCCATACGTGATAGGGGATGACATATTACATTCTTTTATATTGATTTTTATTCATCACCTATAAAAAAACGTAAATATCTCTGATCTTTGAAAAAATAATCCCCTATCTACCCTCGCAATTAGGAGTTGAATATCGATTATTTTTATTAACATTATAACGTAAGCAGCTATGCTTTCATATCAAAAACACAAACCCTGTCTACCCCCGCCATTAGGGGTTGAATGCCGAATTTTTTATTTCAATATATGACTATTTTGTCTGAATTTACCTTTACAAGTAAAGCAGGTTTGCAGATAAACATATTATCTATAAATCCATCCTCGTCCCCGTCCCATGCTATTAGGGCTTGAATATCGAACTCTCATTTTTAATTGAATATTAATTTGTCCGAATTTACTTAAATATCATGAACAATTATGAATATAAATGTATCAAAATTTTTTACCCCTCCTCCCATTCCCATAGGGGTTTAATTTTCGTAACTGATATTTGTCTTGTAGAGTATCTACATGCCATGTTTCATTTGGTGAATACAAAAAAAATATATTTTACAAATTTTTCCACCCCATAACACCTTAGGGGTTAAATTTTGTGAAATGCTGAAATAATTGTTTCATTATTTATATTGTAGAGTATGTTTGATAAGTTTCAATTAAATACGAACAAAAAAAAAAAATTTTATATAAATTTTGACAACCTGTTTTAACCCCGTAGGGGTTGAATTTCAAAAAATCCTTTCTTCATGGGTGCTTACATTATAAAAGGAAGGCACCTACAAAATTTAACGTTTCTAGGTCGAGGGGTTTGGGCTGTACGTTGATATGAGTGAGTGTGTGAGTGGTTAAGGACAAACTCTTTTATAGATATAGATTAATAATTGGCCAGTTAATTATTTTTTTATATCAACACTGTACACGTTTAATTTAGTTTTTAGGTAGTTTTAAAATTCAAACGATCCAAATTCGTTATTTTAATATTAGTATAAACAATAAAATATGAAACTCGTTTTCTTCTGTAGGCCTTCGTCCAGAAGAACTAGTTTTTCGGGTTGTTGTCTACGTTGTCGTATTATTTTTCTTGACGTTTCGACTCTCACATCAGAGTCTTCTTCAGAAGTGTGTCTGAAACTGGTGCCCTCATCTCGCGTCTATCTGATGTTGATATGTAGTAGTAGACGTGTTTTAAAAAGTGTCTTATAGTTTAAAAAAATTCAAATGTACTCTCTGTATTATTATTATTAGTGACTATGGACTACTTTGCAAGTTGAAATAGTGAAAAGTAGGCGACTGCTAATCAGTGGATACTGGATAGTCACTGAAATCAACAGATCAGTGAGAACTGGTATGGATAGACCATTGATTTTTTCAGTAACTTTAACGTATACCAAAGGAATTGATGGAATTCTCACTGATTTAGTTTAAGAGAGTATATACATACATTAAGACATTTGGGTCAGTCCGCGGTAATCGATACCAGATAGTCAAAAAAATATTTTACGAAAATGAATACTAAAATCTAAAATTAACAGGCTATTTAACATCAATTTTCATAAACCAAAAGAAAATTAGAAAAATTTTGGTTAATTTTCAAAATATTTCAAAAAATTTACAAAAAATTTCCAAAAAGACAACAAATAAGGTGAAATCACAATAAATTATTTAAGAATAAGTGATGATCGTGGCAAACTATTAAAAGTCTTTGACAATTACATATCAAACGTGACGTTTGACCAAATTAACAAAAAATTACCTTCACCAACAAAAATGACTAAGGGTGACCGCATTTATTATAAATTTAATGAGTTTATTGATGTATTTGATAAATAATTGTTATAAGTAATAGTTAATAATATCAAAAACCAAATAAACACACAAAAAGTACTCTTATTGTATCCTTTTATTCAACGTGTCACAACCGTCACAACTTTCTGTCACAACCGTCACAATGTTTGTTGAGAAATAACCAGTTAAATAGATTATGTATTTATCTGATGTTATTGTGTTACTAAAAATAATTTATTCGTAACATATTAAAGTATGATTATTATAAAGCAACTTCAGTATTTTCGCTAAACTTTCGGGTTTTTGGATAGAGGTTGCAAAACTTGCAATACTTGGCGTCACAACCGTCACAGAGCTTTGAACGCTGACAATTTTTTGTAAAATAACTGTAGACTTTTTATTCTTTCAATATACATGTATTGCATTAAGATCTACAGAAAAAAGGTAAAACCATGTTATTAAATAGTATTATTTAGAAATTATGAACTCCAATCCGAGTTGAAATGTCACGACCGTCACCGCGGACTGACCCATTTGTAAAAATTAAAATAATTTTCTTGAGAACAAAAGTATCTTCAAAAAGAAGAAGTTTCACCAATAAATGAGAATCGTACGTCATAGATACAAGGTGCAAATGCAACACACTAAATTAGTTTCTAAATTTTCTGTGAAACTTATTCCTTTGGAAGAAAATTTTTAAAGGATATATTTGTATTCTGTTAATAAGAAATTCGTATACCGATTATTAAAATTTATGAAATTATATTTTTCATAAAAATTACTGTGATCGATTGTTATTATGATACACCAACAAACTAATTTGTTTGAAAATTATCTTAATTTTTAAATAAAGTAATATTTCACCGATCGAAAATGATAAATAATAAATCATACACTCATGTGTAAAAATGCAAATACATAAACAATAAAATAAATATGCCATTCACACAAATCAAATATTTTGAAGTACCTACCCGTTTGTATATAAAAATAACATGAAAAAAGCATCAGAATCATATTCTGACATTCAATATATAATGTTAAAACATTTCCATTTTACTTTTATAGTGCATAAAAACCATATAACAATATTATAAATAAAGTTTAATTTATTTTCCGTTGACGCATTACAATAATTATAGGCTGGTAAGAACCTTCATATTTTCAAATGCTTTCATACGACGAGGAACAATTTCCTTTATGCCCGTGATCACAAGTACTCTCCGGTGGCCAATAATGCGTTAACTTCATTGTCGTCCTCCCAAATCCACTCGGAAGATATTCGAAACTATAAATAAAATTCCATACATAGAACCGTGCGTGTATGTACGTGAAGGGCATCATCTGAATTTCATAGCCCGCTGAAAACATAACAATAAAAAGGCAGTGCTGCCAACTTGTGCGCGTACGGCGAGTCACGTGACGCTCTAACGTGTGTATGGAAAATTGCGTCATATCATTCGAATATTTAGTATCTTCTTTATTCAGTGGCGTTGAATGATGTCATTTGTATTCGAAAAAATGTTATTCAGCATTCCAAAACATCCCTTATCGCAACATTAAAAACGATTTTGTTTTTATTTTGATTTAATAAATTGATATTCTATTAAATGTAGTACATAATGTAATTGTATCCTACAAAAAAAACAAGTCATTAACCCATTACTTCCCAGTGTCCTATTTATAGGACAGCATATTTTCTAATTTGTTTCTCTGATATAATAACGTTGTTAATTTGATTTACATTATAACACTTTTAAAGTAACAATGTAATTATTCAAGCTAGTCGACATTTACAGTTACATTTTTTCACTTAGTAAAGCGTTTTTAATTTGACGATAGTATACAGGGTGACCCATTTTAAGTGCACACCTCTTATAACTTTTTATGGTGAATTGTTATCAAAAAACTTTTCAGATAAAAGTTACACGGTTTGGAGGGGGACATAGACGTATGAGGATGAAATTTTTTTAGGTGGTGTTTTCAGGGTGATATGAAGGTCAATATAATTTTTTTAAATAGGAACCTATAGTTTTTATCAAGTTATTTTATTTTACGTGAAAAAACACGTATCTTTCATTGAAAACTTTTTTTGAATAAATTAAACCTTTCCAAGATATCTAACAAAATAATTCGAGCTTTTGAACTTTCAATATTTTTTTTACTCAGAAACTATCAACTTTAGAGAAAAAGTACAAAATACAAAAAAATGTTTATTTTGATCTAATAAGACTTGAAGGATTATTTTTAAAATTTTTAACCTTTTTCAATTTATTTTATTTAAGCAAAAAAAAAAATGTTAAAAAAAATTAGAATAATTCTTTAAGCTTTATTAGACCAAAATAAACATTTTTTTGCATTTTATACTTTTTCCCTAAACCTGATGGTTTGTGAGTAAAAAAATATTGAAAGTTCAAAAGCTCGAATTATTTTGTTAGATATCTTGGAAAGGTTTAATATTTTCAAAAAAACCTAAAAAAATTTCATCCGAGTACGTCTATGTCCCCCTCCAAACCGTGTAACTTTTATCTGAACAGTTTTTTGATAACATTTCACCATAAAAAGTTATTAGAGGTGTGCACTTAAAATGGGTCACCCTGTATATAATATTACTTATAACTTATAACAGTGTAAATAAAGCATAACAATATAAATAATTTCAAAAATAAATCCAGGTACAGACTATAGTCGTTAAAAAAAGTGCTATCCTATAAATGTGACATTGGGTTCTCATAATAATCTCATCTAGTCTGCAACTGATAATTATTATGTCTTGTATTGAATTTATCTTTTTGGTAATATTTTCAATAAGAATTGAGAACTTGATCAAAAAATTCTAAGAAATAAAAAGTCGGTAAGTATAATAGGTTAAGCACCAGTAGGTTGTTACAAAGTTATTTTTGGATGAAAGAATAATAAATAATTACATTGATTAATTAATATTTTGCAGGTGTTTTTATGATCTTATGTAGGTGTACTTAATTAAATAAGAGGCATTTCAGAAGCCAATAATAATATTTAGTATATTTACTTTTCAATTTTAAAAAAATTTTCTACAAAGTAAAAACGAATTTCCAATTTATTTTAATTTAGCGTTACATAATTTGTTTGAAAGACAAGCTCATCGAAAAAGTTTTTAATTAAGGAATATTTAATGTGCTTACGGGATAAACGCATATTATGAATATTAATATAAAAATATAGAAAATTATTACTTTATATTAAAATATGCCTTACAATTAGCAAAAGTTTGATTAGTATCAGAATATTTCATGTTATTAATTAAAATATTAATTTTAACGGATATTTTTCAAATACAATAATATTTTGTCACGAGCCAACACTGTTTTCTTGTAACAGATACTTCTCTCGTTTACCCCTGAATGCTTTCAGTAATATTATCTCTGTGAATTAAGAGCATATTGTCTTTATTCTATATCCGTTTGTCCGTGACGCATAAGAAAACAATTCAATACAGAAAATACAAATATTGTTTTTATAAATCAACGAATGTTATATTATTTATTTATAATTCATTTCGAATAACAGTCCAAATATACATTTGAATTTAATTGAACTTATAGTTTTTATTTATTTGATATTTATTATCTCAAAAAAAACTTTTTTCTACAACCGTGTTAAAAAGTAGGCTTTTTCTTTGTCATTTCAGTGCGTAAAGTAGTACTTTTGCGCTCGCTGTGCGACAAAGTTACTTTTACGCACGGCGAGCGTAAAAGTGTTTCTATAGTAACAGTAACACATACATTTTCATATATTAATTTGGATTTTGTCGGTAGTAGATTTGAAATTACCGATTTTGCAGCTTCCGATATTTCTGGCGGCATGCAATTTTCATTATCACTTTCCATATTATCCATATTATTATAAAATTACAATAATAAAATCACAGAATAAAATACGTGAGTGAAAATAATCCACAAATAATCTGTCAATATATGTCAAACAATAACAATATTCATTTGTTTTTTCAAAATTTAAGTACTTGATTTAAATTTCAATATTAATAATTAATATGACAAGTTATTATTATTTAATTAAAAAATCATATTACATTATTATTAATATTATAATAAGGTTTTAGAAAAAATATTGTGTGCACCTCGGGTGTAAAGTGCGTTTTTCGCACTCGTGTGATTGTTAATCTCGGCTAACGCCTCGATTAACAAACATTCTCACTCGTGCGAAAAACAGCCACTTTTCGCCCTAGATACACAAATATCTATTATAGTAGATAAACTTTGTCTGGATTGACACAATGAATAACAGATTTATATGCATAATAATGTATTTTAACAAATATCAGATAGTGGTTTCCGCACAAAATTGACAAACCTTAATCTAAATTTGTATGAATTCAGAATTAGATTAGCCAAAGAGACATATAAATAATAATCCAAAGGGTTTTAATTCAATTAAAACACCCGAATTGTGAGTGTATAATACATATGTATATTATAACAGTGTATATTATACATATTATCTATTTTATATACATATAGAGTACCTATACTATACAATATACATACATATATTATACATATGTATGTGCTGCGATTTATAATTTAATTTCTAAACTGTATTAATAAACATAATTAATATTGATTTATTCATCTCACTTTTCTATTGCCTTATAATAGGTATCATTTGTAAAATATACGTACATAAATAGGTATATGCATATACAGGTTGGCCCAAAAGTCACACACCATTTTGAAATGGAATAACTTCTTTATTTTGTAATAATTCACTTTTATTCTTTCATAAACAGAAAACACACTTCTTGGAAATAAATTTTAATTAGTTTTGAAAATTACATCTTTTAAAATAACCACCATTTTACGCTTCACACTGACGCGCTCTTTATAACGCGTGAATCATCAACTGTCGTAATGTTTCTTGGCTTATTCCTTCAATTTCTTCACGAATGTTAGCCTTCAATTGCTGAATGGTTCGAGGATAGTTACGGTATACTTTATCTTTCAAATACCCTCACAGAAAAAAGTCTGGAGCAGTTAATTTTAAACCGCCGGAATAAACGAAGTGTAGTTTGTTATGTAGTGATTTTCTGACCCCAGGTTCTTGCTCAGTCGTGAATTTCTCCATAATTAATTTCCAAGGATAACGTTTTAATAATTTGAAATCAAATTTAAAAAAATAATTAATCATAGAAAGTTATTTGAATTTTAAATGGTGCTGTGTCTTTTGAGCCACCCTACAAAACAGTCGACAAAAAGTTGCAACAACTAAATACAAATAGTTGAAATTATAGAACTATTAAATGATGAAATCATCTAGATCAAATAGTAGATGTAGGTATATAAAATATATACAGGGTGTTCGCGGGAACCGAGTGATCATTGCTAACTTTGTTATTATTGGAGCTAGAAGATCGGTTAAATGGACAAAGTATCAGTATTTTTTCCGAGATGAATAATGGCGGTGTCAAAAAAACAATTGAATGTCAAATTTCAGAGATATATTGAAATATAACATTTTTTTAAATGGAACACCCTGTATATTATTATTTAATTTTGTAGCTAAGGATGTTCTCTTTATAAAAGTGTAATACATGTATGATGGTAAAATTGATAGAAAACAAGTTATAACAAGTATAAAATTAATAGAAAATATCGAAAAATAGTGTGCTATGAAGATTTAATAAAATACAAACAAAAGATAAAAAAAATTAAAACAAAAATTTCAGATATTTGTGCCTTATTTCGCAGATTGTTAACATTTTTGAGCATTATTCATAAAAAAATATAATTAATTATAATAAATAATTTTTTTCGTTATTAGTTAAAATCAAAAACATTTAAAATTTGCGAACAAATGACATAAAAACCTTAAACTATTGTTTCAAATGTTTTAATCATTTGTTCTCAATTTATTAAAACTTCATAGCACACTGATTTTCGATATTTTCTATTAATTTTATACTTGTTATAACTTGTTTTCTATCAATTTTAGCATGATACATGTATTACACTTTTATAAAGAGAACATCCTCAGCTACAAAATTCAATAATAATATACAGGGTGTTCCATTTAAAAAAATGTTATATTTCAATATATCTCTGAAATTTGAAATTCAATTGTTTTTTTGACACCGCCATTATTCATCCCGGAAAAAATACTGATACTTTGTCCATTTAACCGATCTTCTAGCTCCAATAATAACAAAGTTAGCAATGATCACTCGGTTCCCGCGAACACCCTGTATAAGAAGACTCCAGGTTGACAACAACAATAACATACACAGAACCAATATTATAATTCTTGTATTTCAGACAGGTGCGCTAACATTATCCAACAGGGACCGGCATCCAGTGAATATTTTATTCCAAACTAAAAACTCTTATCTTCCACTGTATGTAACCGGAACCTACTCTACCTATATTCCCCCATTACGCAAGTTTTCCCACAGGACTCGTTCGCTTTTCGCACCTGCAGAATCCTGCAGGACCCTGCATTGCTATTCTCCCTTGCACCCTCTCGTGTTCCACAACCCACTGTGAGAGAATAACGCGCGCTCCCTCCCCCCCTCCCCTTGCCCCTGGCAGGTCTGTAGATCGCACCCGCCTAAACATTCCCCGCACAATCATTTTGCTAAAACACAGTTGGGTGTGTTTTGTTTAAAGAGCACGGATTCAAACGTTGTAAAAACATTACTGCTTTTTTATAATAATGTTATTTTTGATTTGAGAAAAGTTAGAAAAAATACTGAATCTGTTTGGGTTACTTTTTTACGCGAGTAAGTTTTATAAATTTATGTGATTTATAATAGGTTTATGGGCATTGGGCACTTAATACTTAAATAGCATTATAAGTAAACGATGACACGAATTAAAAAAAATGTTAACATGTATGTGTAGGATTTTTTATCGATCTCGGTTAGAGATGAAACCGATAAATTATACATTTTTTTCAAAAGTCCTGAGAGTCTTGATGAGAATCTGCATTAAAAAAATAATTGCAAAGTTATTTAAATTAGGGTTTAATTAAAAACGTAAAGTGGGAGTTGATCAATGGCAAGAGTGACTATTCACTCATTCTAATGCTTTTAACATTTATAAATCCACCATTAGGTTAAGAGAAGTAATAATAATTTAGCTCTATTTTAGATCTTACAACTTTTTATAGAAGTATTTGGTCCTTTTTACAGGTACAATTTGTTGGGACTAGTACTAGTATTTCAACATGATTCCAAGTTCGTGGGTGATCTTTATTATTTTTTTCCCTTGGTAATGGACTAAATATTTTTTTCAGATTTACACTGATTGCTTTGTGCTGCAGTATTTATATCAACCATTTATAAAAGACGAAAAACAAGGGGTGCAGTAATCACTGAGTCGAAACTAATAACGTAAAACTACGTATATTGTTACGTCTTTGCTATTAATTCAATATATAAAATCGTAAATATCTACACTCTTATTTGAAATAAGGTTTATTTTTCTTCCTAAACCTCTACTCCGCAACAGATCGAATAAGATCAATTAAAATCGTTCATCTGTGACGGGGTGAAATATTGATTTTTTACGCTATTTATTTATTTACAAAATCGTAAATATTTCGACTCCTATGAAAGATAGGGGGTACATTTTTTCCTATTACTGCTACACCCCCATAGAATGTTTCTCGTTGGATCGAATGAGACAAATTACAACCCATCATCTGTGATAGGGGACGAAATATTGAAGGTCTGCTATATGTACAAAAACTTATGGAAATTAGCTTTACTTTTTTATGCTAATGTATTAATGAATTCAGTGATAATATTATATTGTTAATATACTCGTATAAGCTATATTTTGGTGTTTTACATATTTCTCTACGATTATTAGTTCTGGAGATATAAGCTTTCAAAATGTTGCAATTGCATTTCCGAGGATATTCCTTAATATTACCAGGGACGAAGAAGTTTTACTTCAAAAAAAGAAAATTGAATACAAAAAAAATTCAGAAACAAATATGAAACAAATTATTATAACAAATTTTACAAATTTTTTTATGTATGGCTCTTGAAAAAAAATTGTGTTGGCCAGGGCTGAAAATAGAATTTTAAAATAAAGAAATTAAAAATCATTAGTTATAGAAAAGCATAGATATTTATACCGGGTGGTCTATTTAAATTGAGACAAGCAAATATCTCGAAAATTAAGGTTTTTTAGGGAAAATGTTTGGTACAAAATTTCAAGGTTAAAAGGGAGACATGTTTAAGTAACAATTAAATTTTAGGATTTTTTAAATGTTTTTTTTTTATATTAATTTTAACTAAAAAAAGATAGGTTAAAATTGAGGATTTTGAATAAACTTCTTTAACAAAAGTAGTTTCTTATTTTCTGTAAGATACGAACAAGTAAAAAAAGAAGTATGTTTCCATTTAAAAAAAATTAGTTACCCTAAAATGACCTTAAAACCTCCACTCAAAGTCAAAAATTTTACCTCCATTGGTTTCTCCCCTTCTAACCCAGAAACTTTTGTACCAAACATTTTCCTTGAAAAACCTTGATTTTATTTAAATAGACCACCTGGTAAACTTTTAAATATTAATGTGTTTATAAAAGCTAGATCTTTGTGAATACACCATAGTCCCAACATTGATTGTTGCATTCGTTCTAAGGATATTCACCTCACTCCCTGCATTCTTTATGAACCATTTCAAGACAGATAAACTTACTGTGCTGGCACTTTATTGAACCGGTATGTCTGTGCGTTGCAGGTGGTTACACTGTCAAAAATTGTGACTGATTGGTAAAACTTGAGTTTCTGTTAATTAGAAAAACTTGAATATATCTTCTCGGCTTTGCGGTTTCTCTTTAAAATAGTGGATGGGAATACAACTTTCAAAGTTTTAATTAAGCCAGTGGATGCAAAATTTTTTGTAACTACACAGTTTTTCTTGGTATTAAAATACTATATTTTATTCTATTTATTCAAAACTATCTCTCACCACAAAACTACCAATTGCTAATTATTTATCGTGATTTGTTTTATTTCATGCAACCAAATATCAGTGTTATTGTTGCTGTTCAGAAAAAATGCTGTAAGAGAAAAATATGTTATTACAATAAAAACAAAAGAAATTGTATGTTACACTAGCTGACCCGATAGACGTTGTCCTGTCTTAACTATGAATATTGAATTCGAATTGGTAATAATTTACTATAAAATTAAAATATAAACTTAAAATATAAAATTAAAATATAAAATTAAAAATTAATAGGAGTTGATCGTAGAAGGGTGAAAATTAAGAGTAATATGAATTTTTTTTATTCTAAGGTCATGACAAAATAAAAAAAATAAAATAAAGTTTTTAATTAATAAATAAAAAATAGGGGTTAATCGTAGAGGGGTGAAAATTTAGGGTTGTATGTATTTTTGTATGATGTATCATAAAAAAATAAAAACAAACAATTTTGTCCAAAAAAATAAAAATAAAATTAAGGGTGGACCACCCTTAACATTTAGGGGGATGAAAAATAGATGTTGTCCGATTCTCCACCCTAGCCGATATGCTCGCTAAGATTCACGAAAATCGGTCGAGCCGTTTCGGAGTAGTTCAATTACGCACACCGTGACACGAGAATTTTATATATTATAGATTATTATAGAAGATAGATTGTACACATATAGTTTGTATCATGAAAGATGACCGATTCGGCATTGTAATTACAATGCGTAGATGGGTCATCTTTCTTACAAACTATAAGTATTTATTTATTTATTAAAATATGTGTAGGTAATATTTACAGTGCTTTTGGAAAAATAATACATGGATAAATAAAATAATAGATATTTTACAATAGGGCCAACTAAAATTGTGATACTATCTATAATTTCCTCAAAATGTGACAGTGTCTACCATTTCCAGAATTTCGTTGTACATTATTGAAAATACTTATAGGTTAATATGTTTATATTTATTAGATTGTTATTGGAAAAAACTCTTTAAAATAAAAATAAATACTTTTTGTATTCCCTCAATTAAATTAGGTATGTGTTCTTCAAGGACGTCGATGTTTATTTTAGATTGAAATACATGATAGGTAAATTCAATAGTTCGTATTTGTTTTCTGGTAAATTCTGCTACATTTTTTCATATTTAATGGAAAATCATGAATAATATATTTTTAATAAAATAAATGACACATACATATATGTATGTACAAATAAAAAATATTTTTAATACGCTGATGAATATAATTTGTTTTTAATCCATACTATATAATAATAGTTTTAGCATACATACATAAGTTCAATCTAATTTTTTTTTCATAAATTCCATTATATAATACGATAGAAAATTTTCAGCATGGTGTATTCCCACGCTTTAAGTTGCATGCACTGGAGCAGCGCAGTGTGACGTAGATTAAAACCAGACAGGGGTGCCAACTGCAAATTACATACTAGTCGTATATTATATACTGCAAGACCTATTTGCAACACAGAGTTCTTATTTGTTATTTTTAACTTTCTATGGAATTTATTATATTATCCTAAAGGATTTTGAAAGATTCTATTTTACTTCTATTATAATCGAAGATTTGAAAAATGAGGATATTGCATTTTATTTAACAATAGTTTTTGAATTATAGTCGTTTGTGTGGTGAAATCCGAAAATGTATTAAATAATTTAATTAAAAATATTATTTTTGTAATAATTGACAAAATACAATATCTATCGAACAATTTGTAATGATTATTGAATTTTATACTTTAACGTAGGCTTCAAAAAGACTGTAGCAAACCTCCTTAAATGCATAAAGTCCTTAGATAACAAATGCTGTTTATAAAAATTAAATATTATATTGCAACACATATAAGTAGAAACTATTCACTAGGGAAAATGAATTCCAGATTTGAATATCAGTTCTTAAAAAATAAAAATAATGGGTGACACATGAGAAATATACATATATCTGTATAATGGTTTATATAATAATGATAAGTGATTTGAAAGTGTGCAGGAATTTCAAATGTTCACAGACGTTCCAGCATATCTTAATCTTAATATGTATATAATATTAAAATTTTAAGTGTTTGTAAATATGAACTATTTTTTGCGAAACAATAGACATTTTTCCTTTATTTATAACATCATATTAGTGCACATAATTTCACTCGTGGAATATTTAAGAGGGGGGGGGGGGGCAGATAATGTAGTTGCCCGTGGCATCCACAAAATGAAAATTCACAATCAATTTTTGCGTTCATATCAAAACTAATATTTTTGAAATGTATTTTAAAATACTTGAACATTCAACGTAAATTTAGTCTACATATCTACCAATTTAACCAAATTTTATACACCTTAATTAACAACAAGAATTTACAAGATGTTCTATCTGGACATGTCTTGGTCAAAATCTAAATGTCTATTAAATAATCTCGTTTCAATAATTCAATCTAGGTCCTGCACCACTATTACACTCTTACTTTTATGCTTCAAGATATTTACGGTGAAAAATCTTGTTATAACGATATTTCGATGGGTTCCAAAAACTACCCTTCACTTTGAGCATTGAATGCGAGAGTAGGCTGAGGATTAGCCGAATGGTGCATATGACATTTGATATGTAAAATTTCTTGTTTAATCTTTAATTCCCATATTTTTTTCTCCGTCAGGTATTTTGGATGAAAAATGGAAAAAACTGGAATAAAATCCACTCCAGAGTGGGGTAGTTTTTCACGTAAAAGGGGGTGTTCCATCCACAATTTAGGTGGGAACATTTCGGGCTCTTATTCCGAACCCTTCTGAGAGTACGTGGACAAAATATCAAAACTTTATGATTTTTTTTTCTAAAATATCTAATTTACTTGGACTATATTATTACATTTTTTAATTAATTTTGTTAATATAGTTCGCATGATTTATTCTAGTTTATTTTTATAGACCAATAAACATAAAATTCATAGAGCAGATGGCTTCACAAACCATATTAAAATATTATGCTAAAATCTATTTAAAAAAATTGACACATACAAAAATACACATATAGGCCTACATACATATTTACCCTTTTAAATATTAAATTAGCTACAAGTATAATTGAACAAGGACATAGTATTAAGTTATTTAAATGAAAAATAATACAATTTCAGTGATCCATATTTGTTGTTTTACTTTGCTGAAAACTTGAATTAATTCCAACATTCCAATCTGTTTTAATTAATTAGATTAGAAATTAAGACAAAGCAGTAACATCAAAGCAGAAGCATTGTTTTGTCCTAAATGATCGATAATTTTGACCACCAACTTAAAACCAAAAACCATACCGTTATGTTTTGTACATAAACAGATTTACATTTCAGGATCATAGGCGCATATATAGGTATGATTTATATCATAAAATTATGATATAATCTATTCAATTTGATGAATGCTTTTATATTTTTTTATAACAATTCGTAATTGCATTCAATTCTTTGATTGGTTATTATTTTCATTATATTTGCATGTAGGTAGGCAATGCAGGTAGGTACAGTGATGCCTCGCATAACGAACATAATTCGTCCCAGGAGCAAGTTCGATATGCGAAAAGTTCGTTATGTGAAACGCGTTTTCCCATAACAATACATGTTACAATTTTTAATTCGTTCTGTAGCATAAAATACATATGGTACTGTAACATAAAAAAGATTGTACACACGTTTTTTTATATTTAAGTCAGACTCAGATTTAGGAGAGTCTACCGAGGCTTGCAGGGTCAAATCCTTACACACAAAATTACATTTATTAAAACAAACATGTGTGTGAGTTAAGCGTAGAAAAGAATGACTGACGCGCGTGATGCATGTTCGTGCAAGTTTGAGCATCGACTGCGTGCGACCTTGGAAGTTCGGGTGACTTCGTGGTACGTAGGAGCGTTCGGACGAAAAAATGAAATACGATGCAGTTCATTGTGTGAAGCGAGGTTCGTTGAGTGAGTCGCGTAATGAACGAACAGGTTCGTTGGGCGTAGCGTTTGCTATGCGAGGCGTTCGTTGTGCAAGGCATCACTGTATATATTTTTTAAATATGAATTAATAAATTTTTATTTTTAATTGTTATTTGTAATCAAATTATTACATTTTTTAAAAACGTATTTCAATATATGTTTTAACATTTAATAACAAAAAGTGTAATGAAATACATATTATGACATATAATAATAAAATGTAAAGATTTTCTAAAAAAGATGTATTCTCTGAAATATTAAGTGATTTGAATTTTAACAATTAATTCTGAACGACATTAACAAATTATGGGAATATTGGGCATAGTAGTTTTAATTTAAAAACAATTTTTGAGTGCAAAGTTAAAATAATACGTGAATATTGTAGCACAACTTTATAACAGTTAAACGGAATTGAAAACATTTCCAATTTCAAAGTGATGTTAGACTAGTAGAAAATGTAAATTGTGAATTGAGTCGGACGTGTGTTGAAATTTATTCTACATTGAGTAAATATACAGAGATATGATACTATGCATCAGGTCTGTATCATACGTGCACCATATAACTAACTATATGATATGTATTATAATATACATATGATTTTTTGATGTTTGAGTGAATATGCTCTCGTAAACTGAATTAGTAGTAATTTTACTAATTGAATTAGTCATTTTAAATTTCATGAAAAGAATAGTGATTTCGAATCAAAAGTGGTATTTATTTTTACTTCGAGTTGCCAACGTATATGAATCAATTGCTTTGAGTGAGTTAACAAAAATCAGGTAAGTTTATCTATACAAAACTTGAAAAATGTTTAATTAATTTTGATTTTTTCTTAAATTAGCCCAGGATAATTGACATATTCATAATTAACATTGAAGTTATGTTATGAATAATTAAGAGATTATTGTCATATGTGATGATTTTTTATTTATTTATGCTTATTGCTTATTACATAACGAATGAGTATTTTTATAGATATTTCCAGTTTTTGACATCAAAAAAAAATAAAAAAAAATCTTATGTACATTCTGTGATAGCTAAAGAAGTGACTGTTCACTAATTCAAGTATTGAATAGCTCTAATTTATAGTGGTATACTTTTAACTATTTAAATTAGTGAATATTCAGTATGAATTAGTGACTAATTCAGTTTTGGAGAGTGGTTAAAGCAATAAAAATAGTACATATATATGAAATATATTATTTCTATTTGGTGTGTAATACTGTGTAATTAAAATAAAATTTCTGTGAGGTATTTTTTTACTTTTAACAATCTAGTGATTATATAAAAAATGTAAGATATGATTACGAATCTTGCGAAAAATATATAAAGAACTAAGTGGCGCGTCATACAGTAGGTAGAGATAGGTAGATACTTTAGACAACTGATAAGGGCCCCGCGTTGAAAAAAATAATAAAGTTTTCGCTTTTCAAATAATTTTGGTTAAGACCTTTTTTTGCTCTTACAATTACCTGAAAAGAAAAAAAAATTTGTTACCGGGAGAAATCTTAAAATTGAGGTTCATACGTTATATATAATCATTTGGAGATTATGTAAAAATAATAAAGTGTGGCATCATTAGTTGTATATGTTACTGTAAAAGCCCGAACTGAGGTAAAACCTAGGTTTTACCAACTGTTAATGGTAAAAGTCCGAATTTCGAACTTTTACCATCATACACTCGGTAAAACCTAGGTTTTACCAAGAGACACAGTAAATGTTGAAAAATAGAGTAGGTATCTTAAATTTTGCTAACAAAATATTGGGGCGAATGGGGATTAATCTAGTATAAAATACGGGGATTCAATCTCCGCCTTGGTTAGGGCAATCTATTGGGGCGAAAGGGGATTAATCTAGTAATTCTAGTATAAGAAACCGGGATTCAATCTCCGGTTTGGTTATAACCTAACAAAGGCGGAGATTGAATTATCGTATTTTATACTAGATTAATCCCCTTTCGCCTCAATAGATTGCCCTAATCAAGGCGGAGAGTGAATCCCCGTATTTTATACCAGATTAATCCCCATTCGCCCTAATATTTTGTTAGCAAAATTTAATATTTGTGATTTTCTATATATTTTTGATACCTACTCTATTTTTCAACATTTACCGTGTCTCTTGGTAAAACCTAGGTTTTACCGAGTGTATGATGGTAAAAGTCCGAAATAAACGATAATCACAGACCAGTTCGGACTTTTACAGTAACATATACAGGGTGAGTCATATCAGGTGGAACAAACTTAAACCGTTGATTGAGAAAAATATTTCAAGCAAAAAAGTTCATATAAACATGTGTCCGGAAACTCTTCATGAGGGAGCTACAGACTCCCAAAGATTTTGACTATAATTGGTTTTTATTTAATATCTGGATAACCCATTGTGATACAGCAATGAAAATTAATACCTGGATTAGTAATAATACGTGTTATCGATTTCCAGTATCAAACAAATATTATTTAGACCAGGGATGTATGGGGCCTGTGGGCCCTCTGATTTTTATCTAGTATTTTTTTGTTCTTCACTTTTTTCTTATGTTTGGTATTTCTATAAGGTCATATGATACAAAATACACATATATACATTGTTAAGTTGTCATAAGATCAACCGTTTAGGAGAAATTCGATGGGGAAGATAGTTTTGCAGAATTTAACTTAATACGGATGCTAAAAATTACACAAAATAAACTGATATTCTTGTTCTGGTACTAAAAATAAGAAAAATAGTTGGTGTAAATATTCCTCTTAATATGACTCCTCATAGAATTATAGCCAGTTTTATAACTTTAATTCGTGCTTTATTAATATACAGGGTGATTCAGCACTGTCGTGCCAAACTTAAACCGTAGATTAAGAAAAATATTTTAAGCAAAAAACTTCTAATGAACATGTGTCCGGAAATTTTTCGTGAGGGAACTACAGGCCTCCAAAGATTTTACTAAAAATGAGTTTTTATTTAATATCTAGAGAACCCTTTGTGATAAAATTATGAAATTTGGTATTCTGTTTAGTATTAATAAGTGTTATCGATTACTCGTATTAACTAGTTATAATTTAGACTAGATATGCATGGGGTCAGTGGGCCCATCGATTTTAATCTAGTATTTTTTGTTCTTTAATATTTTTATAAAGTTGGGCACTTATTTAAGGTTATATGATACAAAATACACAAAAACATACTTTACTTATTTGTCATAGGATAAACCGTTTTCGAGGAATATCGATGGAAAAGAAAGCATGCAGAATTTAACTTAATAGGGATGCTTCAAATTACAAATAATAAATTTATATTCTTGTTCTATGATAAAAATTAAGACAAAAAGTTAACATAAGTATACCTCAAAAAATGCATCCTTATCAACAAATAGCCATTTTTAGTTTAGTTTTTTAGTCAAATTATTAAAGTACATAATACAGTATTACTACTGGCTATAGATCTTAGAGGATTCATATTAGGAGGTTTCTTTATATTAACTTTTTTTCCTACTTTTAATCATAGAACAAGAATATAAATTTATTTTTTGTAATTTGGAGCATCCGTATTAAGTTAAATTCTGCATGCTTTCTTTTCTATCGATATTACTCGAAAACGGTTTATCCTATGACAAATAAGCAAAGTATATTTTTACGTATTTTATGTCATATAACCTTAAATAAGTACCCAACTTTATAAAAAAAATAAAGAACAAAAAATACTAGATAAAAATTGATGGGCCCACAGGCCTCATACATCCCCGGTCTAAATTATAATTGTTTAATATGAGAAATCGATAACACTTATTATTACTAAACAGAATACCAAATTTCATAATTTTATCACAAAGGGTTCTCTAGATATTAAATAAAAACTCATTTTGATGAAAATCTTTGGTTGGCTGTAGTTCCCTCACGAAAAATTTCCGGACACATGTTTATTGGAAGTTTTTTGCTTAAAATATTTTTCTCAATCTATGGTTTAAGTTTGGCACGACAGTGCTGAATCACCCTGTATTAAAAAACGAATCTAAAAACTGTTATTTGTTGTTAAGGATGCATTTTTGTAGGTATATTTACATACACATTTATTCTTGTTTTTAATTATAGAACAAGAATATAAATTTATTTTGTGTAATTTTTAGCATCCGTATTATGTTAAATTCTGCAAAACTATCTTCCCCATCGTATTTCTCGTAAACGGTTGATCTTATGACAACTTAACAATGTATATTTATATGTATTTTGTATCATATGACCTTATAGAAATACCAAACATAAGAAAAAAGTGAAGAACAAAAAAATACTAGATAAAAATCAGAGGGCCCACAGGCCCCATACATCCCTGGTCTAAATAACCATTGTTTGATACTGGAAATCTCATAACACGTATTATTACTAATCCAGGTATTAATTTGCATTGCTGTATCACAATGGGTTCTCCAGATATTAAACAAAAACCAATAATAGTCAAAATCTTTGGGAGTCTGTAGCTCCCTCACGAAGAGTTTCCGGACACATGTTTATATGAACTTTTTTGCTTGAAATATTTTCCTCAATCAACGGTTTAAGTTTGTTCCACCTGATATGACTCACCCTGTATATCAAGCAACTATATATGGTTGAAAATAATTAATTTAAAGGTAAATGAATGTTTAAGAATTTATACCAAATAAAGAAGCAGAGGTATAGTAATGAGTCTAAAGACTTTTTCATGTAAAAAAGCCTAAAGATTATATCTATTCTTTGATTTAAATATTTTTTCCCTTTTGTTTAATTTTCTGCGGTTTAAATAATATCCATCCAAGGTACTGATGAGCACCTTGAACTCTTATAACCAGGTCAACTTGTAGATAATGCACATTACTGCTGTAACGAAAACATTAAAATACACTGTTTGGATAAAAACAACTCTCATTCCATTGCCATACACCGCCCGAATACGCACTACTGTATATATTTTTTTAATCCGTCTCCCTTAGGTCGTAGATAAACATAGGATTTTCCCATCTCCTACAACATCGTTCAATCTAAATTAATGCTATTCTCGTATGGCTTCAGACAAACCGTTTATAATTCATATTAATTACTGTTCACGTCATACGCAATATTATGTTGCAATGATGATGATGATGATTTCTGATTTGCGCTTTGGGTAAGGAGCAGCCGGGCAATTATACTTGTGTGTGTGGATCTGTGTGTGAGAAGGGTGTGTGTGTGTGTTAACTTAATTTATAGGTGTTTAAATTTAACGTTGTAATTTTGTAGTAAACATTATGTTGTCTATGTAAAGTGTATATGTATATGTGTTTACATATGTGTGTTTGTATGTATTTGTAATTTGATAGTGCGGAAGCAATTTGATATGGATGTTTAGGTAGGTAATAAAATAAATGTACGGTGGTATTTGTATTATTAGTCATGTAAACTTACTATGCTTTTACCTGTAGTATAATAATATAGTTTGGTAACGGTGAAATCTTTAATGGCTCATGTTGGGTTACGAAATTTATAAGTTGATTAGTTCTTAGAAATTCACCACAGCTTTGTCTGCATTTATTCCAAAATGAAACAATTTTACTTTTATACATTTTATTAGATAACATTTTTTTCTTAATATGTGCTTGGTTTAGTTATTATTATTCAGTATAAGTTGGGTTAATTATTACATCAAAATGATATCTGCTATTGAATATTTATTTTTATTTTTATACACTTACATTTATATTCGATATTATGATTACTAAATGATATTCTAATGTTTGGGTTGGGACACTCCACGGGACATATTTTATAAGATACTAGCTGAATCCCCTTCGCTTGCATGAATTTCGAAACTAATTACACCCGCCCTCCCAATAGGAGATGAAATATTACATTTTTTATATTAATTTTTTTTCATTACCTATAAAAAATCGTAAATATCTCGGATCTTAGTTAAAAATTGTAAAAACCCACTATTGTCTACCCCCGTTATTAGGAGTTGAATATCGAAAAAAAATGTATTGCAGACTATTTTGCCCGACTACACTATAATAACTTAAGCAGCTGTATATGCAGATAAACATATCAAAAACACACCCCCTGTCTACCTCATTCATTATGGGTTGAATGTCGAAATTTTTATTTTAATAGATTACTATTTTACCCGAATTACCTTTATAACTAAAGCAGGTATGCAGTCCGAATTTACCTAATACATATCATGAACAGTTATGAAGATAAATTTATAAAAAATTTACCCCCCCCCCCCCATTTCTAAAGGGGTTGAATTTTCGTAAATGCTATTTGTCTTGTACCTAATTGTGAAATAACCTTAGCAACACCTTAGGGGTTAAATATTGGGAAATGATATAATTGTTACATTGTTTGTATTATAGAGTATTTATGATAAATTGCAATTTTTTCAAGATGGCGGCGGTAGCACAACTCTGATCAGCTCAGACATTTTGTGGGTTGATCAACCAAAAATCGTTTTGGTCCGAATAAGGTTCCGTTTTGAGCTATATTTCTGCTTATCTTATTCTACTATAAGACTGTTATTTAATAACGTAGTAAGTTGAATCTTGGTTGAGAATTAAATAGTAAAAAATAGATTATTTTGATTGTCTGACTTAATATTATTATCTGTACAGTTTCAGTTGATAATTATTTAGACACCATATTTAATTATCAAGAACTGGACGTTGATTACCGAAGGATACATAACTATTTGAATGATTAGGGTAGGTGTACAAACATACCTACATCTAGTAAGTGTCAATGAAAGGTTCATTGATTTTCATTAATATAACTAGTTTCTGCCTGTGTCAATTTTGGTCTCGATACTTAGTAATATTGTATGTATTATTACATAATTTAGTATAAAGCCAAAAGTACAAATATCATTACAATTTTCAAAAAAATTAATATCTTTACTTTCAATGGCTCTATTATGAATATTATGATAGTAATAATGCACACATAGTAACTTTTAGATGTCATTTAGTATATTTATAGCCAAAAAGTTTTTACTCATGTCAATTTTTGACTTTTTCGAATTATTCCTGAAATGATAAAAATTGTAAAGTATGATCTATAATTTTATATTACGGTGTTATAGTGATGTTGAACTTTTCAAGTGACATAGTGCAGGTTTTATATATGTATATGGCTGAGCACAACACGAATTTTTAATTTTTTTTAACACCCTTAAATTTTTAATCAGTCAAAAAACTAAAATGTATAGCTTCATTATCACTTTCATGTAGTAAAGGAAAAAAATGTATGTTTTTTTAAATATTATTTTCGTGCAAAATAGTAGTGAAAATGACAATTCACATTTATTTTGCGAAAAAAAACAGACATATAGGGGAAACGGTATAATTATTGGCCACTTAACAAAAAAACTCGAAAGAAAAAAACGTTATGCCTTTAATATTAGTGATAAATGGAATATAAATACAGTAATATGTTCATTATTTAGTCCTTTATTATTGGTATATGTATTACAACTATAATTTTAAGGAAAAACGAAAACCAGCATAAAATAGAAAATATATCAAAAAAGCATAATGATTGGCATAGTATTTTTTACAATTATTGGCCATAGTAATAGATGGTAAATTTTATAAAACTTCTACAAAGGTAATAATTAGTCAGCAAATTTTGCATTTATTTGTAATTGCCAATTTCTGTTACGTAAGAGATTTGAGTTTTTACCCAAATCTGTTACTCAAAAGAGAGGCAGCTCGTTTATTTCATTTTATTTCAGTTATTTTTCTGTTACTCATTTTTTTTATTTTATAAAAAAGCTGATTTTCAGTAATTCATATTCGTTTATCCAGCTTTCATATTTTTACGTTTTTATTTTGTTTTTAAATTCTAAAATTGAATATCAAAATCTCGAAAACTTGAAAATTTGTCATGTTATTAACTGTTTTTTATTTTAGTATTGTATCATCAAAAAAAAAATATTTTTCATAAAACAGTATCAAAATTCTAAGCAATAAGTATTATTCTGGGTGGGCAAGGGGCTGAAATAATGTAAAAAATTGTCTGGGGCGCTCATTTAATAAATTTTATCAATCTTCTCTCCTGATTTTTTTTCTATATCTAAATTTGTTTGTTCATGAGCTACGTTTTCATCATTTGTGTTTTCAGTAACATTATTTTTATTATTTTTGTTTTTTAGGCATATTTTTTACCTATAAATTATAACTAACCACCAGTGGCCAATCATTAGAAAAACTTATATGTGTTAACATAATGATTGGCCAGTAGAGTTTTAAAATAATATTTGAAAAATAATTAACAATTACTATCTGAAACATTTACATTTAATAATTAGCTTCAATATAAACTAACAGCTGTTTTTATATATTACAAATTATTAACACAAATTTTATTTTTATTCACTCATTCATTCTTATGTATGTCTTTAACAAAATGTCAAAATTACAATACGTTAAAATTTAAAATCAAAGTTATGTAATTATTATTGAAAATATTAAGCGTATACTCAAAAATATGCTCTTAAAACAATCACAATAAAGTAGGCTACCATTTTAGTAAGCATTTCGATTTTATTAAGTTACTATGTTTCTTATTTAAAAAAAAATCTGAAAAGTGGCCAATCATTATCAGTGGCCCCTATTTATGTAGGTACACTAAAAATTTTATATAACTTTGTGTAGCCTATTTGAAGCCAATTAGATGAACTTTCTAGTGTCTTGAAAAAAATATGATCGAATAACTGTTGTAGTTTCAAAGTAAAAAAAATTATCGCAAGAGTGTTCTATTTAAGAGACCTCTCCCTAAATTCTAATAATTCTAATTGGATATAATAATGTATGTTCTTATATTCTTTTTTTCTTTTTTCCACCCCTGACAAATACCTATGGAGACTGATGTTTTATAGGCGCGTTATACAAGTCTTTCCACTATAAATTACTTTAAAAGCTTTTATGTTCGTTGACTTCCATTTAATATAATATTTATTCACAAAAACATTATACGTATAAAATCAGATGATGACAATAAGTTAACACTTCATCAGTTTTAATATTTATTCCACGTTAAGAACAATATTTGTGATTGAAAATGTATTAAATATGCATCATAATTAAATATTTTAAAAGGATTAAATACGGGGGCGCGAGTAAAGTTTTCAAACGCTGAATACATTATTTTTCAATAGCGGTAACTTTGACTGTAACTTTCGCATTAATATTCAAAACATTTCATATTTTTGTTCAAGGTGAAGTTTGACAACTTCGTCGGTACTTCGCTTAACAAGTCGTAATTTTCAGCAGAGATGAAAATTATTTATCACATAGTGAAGAAATTGTTTAATATATACATATATAAATTATACATAAAAGAGTGGGGAATACAATGGAATAAGAGGTACAGTGGAATAAATAATTTTATTTAAAAAAATTAAATAGCTGATAGATGCTGCTAGCATGACTTAAAAAAGAAACTGACAATGAGTTAAATGAATATGAAAGAAGTGTTTGGTACTAATGTAAGTAATAAATGATAGTTGGTACACTAATTACGCATAGATGTGCTGATTTATATTTTCGTACAAGTAAAATATATTTTTTTTATGTTTTACGAAAAATGTTTTACTTTTTCTGAAACCGACCCCAGTTTTATCAAATTCTGTTATAGGTACCAGCAATGTTTTCTAAATTGACTAACCAAAACATAGCGTATTTAAAGGATGTGCAATGTGCACCAAGCTGTCAATACAGATAAAGTGGCAATCGGTCATTCCAAAAATACATAACTGCACACCTTTTTGGAAATTGTTATCGATTTTGTTTATTTTTACATATATTTTAGTACCTACTAGTTTAGAAAAAAATTTTAACGGTACTTCAAGTTTGAAAAAAATTCTTTATTTAAAAATAAAAATATATTTTATAGCTTAATCATACCTGAGTACACTCCCCTTTGAAAATTTATGAACATACGAAAACTTTTCGAAATATTAATTTATTTAGATGAGGGCACGCGAGTATCAGCTGCGCTCGCATTGGTTTGTTAAACATAGTGGACTGTGCCAGAGGTTTAGCATTTACTGTAATAAGTAGCTATTATCGATTATTTCATAAACATTTTTTATTAATGCTTACATCAGGTAAGTGATTATTAACCTGAAAAAATAAGAAATCTTCTTAATCTTTAATGTATTTAGGCATTCAAAGCGGGTATATCGCTTAACGGAAAGTTTCCAAAATAGAATAAATATTTACTTAACTAATAAATTTCACAATTTAATAACTTACTTGATATAAGATTTATAAAAAAAGTTTAAAAACTATATTTTTGAAGATAATTTATATTTAAAATTAAATATATTTCACTAAATTATTTTTTTGTTCATTCGACATAAGTAATATTTCCATGAAATGTTTCATTAATTCTGTTTATTCAAGTGTATACCAATTACAATAATGGTATGTTCCACTATCCCCCCACCTAAACAAAATTATAACTTTTTAAAATCAGTAATTCTGTTAATTTAATTTTAGTTAAATTTCAATAACCTTTCATAATGAAAGATTTAGAGCTGATGAGATGGTCTACATAGAAAAACTGTTTTCCTATCAATAATTTTTAAGTAATTTTTTTGTCTAACTGTATCCCCCGCTCCCCTACTCATCTATATGAATAATATATAAATATAGCATATATGAATATATTGAAATCTTATAAAGTTATCTTATTTCACTACACAGGCAAGTTATTTATTTATACGTGTTGAGAGAAAAATATCGATTTTAGAATTTATATTGACAAAATGAAATTGTATGGCTATTACATATATCAATATGTGTAGAATTGATATTGATAAATCACATGTCTAGTAGGTAGGGATATTGGAAACAAATTTTACAACTTTTTGTTATTAAATAACGAATTTATTTTTGATTTGAAACAATTTGTGCATGTTTAATTCTGCGTTTCTATTAATTTAATGCCATACAGGCATACATATTTAGATTTATTTGTTTATTCATGCTTATAATTAATGCTTGTTTCAATAACTACGAATATCCTTTTCAGAGTTAATTATGAAACTATAAACATAAACTTTATGGCATTGCTACTAAACAGGAAAAATACATTCAATTCATACAATAGTTCTTTAAATTAGAGATAGGAGCGGGCCGTGAAATTTTCGGGTCACGATCGTGATCCGGCTTGAGCGTGAGTAATTTGAAATCTTAGATAGTGAGTGTACGTGATCGTGTGAGTGCACTCTTGTCAGGTATATGTTATATTTCGAAGATATAAAAGTAATCCTATTTTTAATATTTAAATACAGATTGTAGATTTTCCGAGTTAATCTTGAATGCTATTAGATCAAATTTGATGAAATCAAAATAATTAGTTATTGAATATGCATTAATTCTAAAAATAAATTAAAAATATTTTGTAGATGCAGATTTGAACATGAGGTAAATTAAATAATTTAAAAATAATAATCAAAGTTTCAAGAATATATATTTTTACCCTTTACGACAAACGTAGCGAGAACTAAGCAATAACAGTCAAATTAAAAACAAAGTGCAGTAACCATGCATTGGCTGTCTAAAGGAACCAGACAGGTCCAGGGACATAAACATTTAATAAAAAAATAAAAAAAACTAACAAGGGGAACCTTTCAGTGGGCCGGGTTGGATTTTCTTCATATTGAAATATGTTGTGAAGGGGGGTCCCCTGATAACACCTATACCCGGTTTTGGGCGCAGACGGGCAATAGTTTAAAAATGATGACCCAAAATATATTTTAATGTTGCATATATACCTATGTGTTAAGTCTATTTATACAAGCGTCTGTTGGCCTAGTGGTAATGATAATTGACCGGTAACCATTATTGTTGCTAGTGGTTATATGGACAATCATGCCATAAGAATTATTAATAAATAAATGTATAAATTGTTTAAATATTCAATCATTTATAAAATGTTCTTGGTGTAATATGTTTTTATGTATAAAGTGTTTATACGATAGATACCTTCCAAAATGTTGTCAACCGTTCATTAATAAATAAGTTACTTGAGCATAAATTATATATTTTTACTTTCTTATACCAATGTATATGAAATATACATATAGTATAAGTAAGTATAGTAAACGCGATTTTTTTCGAAATCCGGTTTTTGATGGAATTATCAATTTTGACCTTCCCTGAATCCATTCTGACTATTTTCGCTATGATGTCTGTGTATCTGTCTGTTGGTCTGTCTGTCTGTCTGTAGACGCTGTAACTCAAATACGACAAATCGTAGAAATGTGGAATTTTATACTTAAGATTGATTTTTGCCTGGGAAGAAAACCTCCTATTTTTGAAAACGATCATTCAACCGGAAACGGATGTTTACCTACATCGATTTTTGAATTTTTCGAATTACACTGAAACAGTGCGAATTAGAGAAAAATGGCCAAGTTGAAAATTGTAGGTAATATTATTATCTATAATTTTATCACGTACACTGTTTACTGTCATTATTATGTATAAGAAAGTCCTGTGGCACACGGCAGATTATTTTACCAAGTATTCGTTTTTAAGTACATTTCAAATGGTTCATAACAGAGAAGAAATATCTGCCGTGAGTGTCATGGGACTTTCTTATACGTATTACAGAGACTGAACAGTGTACGTGTTTGCCAAGGTACCATGGGTCTTTCTTATACGTAATACTGAGAATAAACAGTGTAGATTATTCTAAATAATTATTTTAAAAAATTCTTTTTGGCTAAATCATAAGTGTTGGAAAAAATGTATGGGAAATAAATTATTTAAAAAAATATATATTTTTTAATAAGTATCAGTTTTTACGTATATTTAAAATAGTTCATAACAGAGAAGAAAGGCGAGAAAGAAAGAATGTATCGTTGTGGCGCTTTCTCTCTCGAAGGCTTGTTCGCACGGCGGACTCTAATTGTAAGGTTCTATGCATAATGTATATAATGATATTTCCATAGTTTGTATCTCATTCATTTTATTATATCTTTTATTAGTTTGTCAGAAATATCCTTCAATAAAATAAAAATCACGTACACTGTTCACTGTCATTATTATGTATAAGAAAGTCCTGTGGCACACGGCAGATTATTTTACTTTCTTATACCAATGTATATGAAATATACATATAGTATAAGTAAGTATAGTAAACGCGATTTTTTTCGAAATCCGGATTTTGATGGAATTATCAATTTTGACCTTCCCTGAATCCATTCTGACTATTTTCGCCATGATGTCTGTGTGTCTGTCGGTCTGTCTGTAGACGCTGTAACTCAAATACGACAAATCGTAGAAAGGTGGAATTTTATACTTAAGATTGATTTTTGCCTGGGATGAAAACCTCCTATTTTTGAAAACGATCATTCAACCGGAAACGGATGTTTACCTACATCGATTTTTGAATTTTTCGAATTACACTGAAACAGTGCGAATTAGAGAAAAATGACAAAGTTGAAAATTGTAGGTAATATTATTATCTATAATTTATGTTCTATACATTTTTTCGAAAAAAACAAATTTAATTTTTTTTTTTTTTACTAAGTATTCGATTTTAAGTACATTTCAAATGGTTCATAACAGAGAAGAAATATCTGCCATGAGTGTCATGGGACTTTCTTATACGTATTACAGAGACTGTACGTGTTTGCTATAGGTACCATGGGTCTTTCTTATACATAATATTGAGAATAAACACTGTACACTCTATTTCATTTAGTTTGCAGTGGTCGCCGGGTGACATGACGGTATGAGTCGTGATCCGTACGGTCAAATCACCAAGACAACCAGTATAGATTATTTTAAATAATGATTTTTAAAAAATTATTTCTGGCTAAATCATAAGTGTTGGAAAAAAATGTGTGGGGAATTAATTATAGATAATAACATACTCGACATTTTTTATCTAAAACATTTTTGTCTTATTTCAAAAAATTCAAAAAATTACAAGAGTAAACATCCGTTTCCGGTTTATTGATCGTTGTAAAAATTAAGTGGTTGTCTTCCCAAATGAAAGTTTATTATAAATATAAGATTACACCCTTCCATCATCAGTCGTTTAGGAGTTATGGTATTTTTACTTTCTTATACCAATGTATATGAAATATACATATAGTATAAGTAAGTATAGTAAACGCGATTTTTTTCGAAATCCGGATTTTGATGGAATTATCAATTTTGACCTTCCCTGAATCCATTCTGACTATTTTCGCCATGATGTCTGTGTGTCTGTCTGTCGGTCTGTCTGTCGGTCTGTCTGTCGGTCTGTCTGTCGGTCTGTCTGTCTGTCTGTAGACGCTGTAACTCAAATACGACAAATCGTAGAAAGGTGGAATTTTATACTTAAGATTGATTTTTGCCTGGGAAGAAAACCTCCTATTTTTGAAAACGATCATTCAACCGGAAACGGATGTTTACCTACATCGATTTTTGAATTTTTCGAATTACACTGAAACAGTGCGAATTACAGAAAAATGGCCAAGTTGAAAATTGTAGGTAATATTATTATCTATAATTTTATCACGTACACTGTTTACTGTCATTATTATGTATAAGAAAGTCCTGTGGCACACGGCAGATTATTATTTACAATCCCAGTTTTGAATTGTTTATCAACAAAATTTTAAAAATTAAATTAAATTGCACATTTTGAAAAATAAACATTGAAAATAAATAAATTCATAAGATATTTTACAGGAGAATGATATATTTTAATAATGTCACTGTTTGCAATTAAAAATAAAAATAAAAACTTAAGAGGACTCAAACCACGGGTGCATTGATTACCGGACTATTATCATAACCGCTAGGTCAACAGACGCTTATATAAAAAGACTTAACATATAGGTATATATGCAACATTAAAATATATTTTGGGTCATAATTTTTAAACTATTGCCCGTCTGCGCCCAAAACCGGGTATAGGTGTTATCAAGGGACCCCCCTTCACAACATATTTCAATATGAAGAAAATCCAAACCGGCCCACTGAAAGGTTCCCCTTGTAAGCAATAGGTACCTGGAACATAATTTTCTACAAAAAAAGTCGAAATCGTATATTAAATTTTTAACGTTCGATACCTATAAGCTTTTTTAGGGTTCCGTAGAAAACTAGGAACCCTTATAGTTTCTCCATGTCCGTCCGCCCGTCCGTCCGTCCTGAAAAATTTTGTCATAATAAGATGAAAATTTGTATACGGTCGTAGATTAATGACCCAAAAACAGAAATGATAAGATTTTTGAAAATAAAATTTTTTTAGACCCCCCTTTCATAAAATGAAAAGTATTTAAAAAAAAAAATTTCACCTACACCATTGAGTGGGGTGTCGTTAGGAAGGTCTCCTAAAATGCAACAAAAAATGTATCAGAAATTTTTAATTTTAACCCTTCGATCACAATGTATTTTCTCTCCATAGTCATTAAAAAAGCGTCCCCCCCCTCTATTTTCTAAACTATCAATTAAAAAAATCTAAAAAAATTCCAGAACGTAGATTTTAATTAGTACTTTCACTGAAAATTATAACGAATATTGTCAAAAATATTTTGGACCCCCCTTTCATAGACTGAAAATTGAACTTACATTTTTTCCCCACTTACCCTATTGAGTGGGGTGTCATTTAATAGGTCTCATAAAATGCAATAAAAAACGTCAAATAACTTTTTGATTTTAAACCTTCAGTCGCGATATATTTGCTTTTTAATCTCGCTGTCAGAGAGTCCCCCCCCTCTATTTTCTAAGCTATCGATTAAAAAAAATCTGAAAAAAATTCAGAACGTAGATTTTAATTAGTACTTTCACTGAAAATTATAACGAATATTGTCAAAAATATTTTGGACCCCCCTTTCATAGACTGAAAATTGAACTTACATTTTTTCTCCACTTACCCTATTGAGTGGGGTGTCATTTAATAGGTCTCATAAAATGCAATAAAAAACGTCAAATAACTTTTTGATTTTAAACCTTCAGTCGCGATATATTTGCTTTTTAATCTCGCTGTCAGAGCGTCCCCCCTTCTATTTTCTAAGCTATCGATTAAAAAAAATCTGAAAAAAAATCAGAATGTAGCTTTTAATTAGTACTTTCACTGAAAATTATAACGAACATTGTCAAACATATTTTGGACCCCACTTTCATAGACTGAAAATTTAACTTACATTTTTTCCCCACTTACCCTATTGAGTGGGGTGTCATTTATTAGGTCTCGTAAAATGCAATAAAAAACGTCAATTAACTTTTTGATTTTAAACCTTCAGTCGCGATATATTTGCTTTTTAATCTCGCTGTCAGAGCGTCACCCCCCTCTATTTTCTAAACTATTGATTAAAAAAATCTGAAAAAAATTCAGAATGTAGTTTTTAATTAGTACTTTCACTGAAAATTATAACGAACATTGTCAAAAATATTTTGGACCCCCTTTTCATAGATTGAAAAGTGAACTCACATTTTTTTCATTTACCCCATTGAGTGGGGTGTCATTTGATAGGTCTCCTAAAATGCAATAATAAAAGTCAAATGACTTTTTGATTTTAACCCTTCTGTCACGAAAATTTTGAAAAATACTTTTTATAAATCGTAGTGAGAATGACTACGGAACCCTATCATGTGCGTGCCCAACACGCACTTGCCCGTTTTATTTAAATACATTTTTCGATTTGTAAAAAACGAAAAAATAAAAATTGTATATCCCATTTTTTTATAAACCTTCACGTATTTATGCGCACTGATACTAAATTGTTGATTTTTTTTATTGGCTTCTGTCTGCTTTACACAATAGATAATATATCGTTTTTTACCTAAAATTATATTGTTTATTTAATAAGTAATTTGGAGGTTAAAAATTAGGAAATGAATTATAAACAGCCAAAAAATGATATTCTACCCTGAATAACTATAAAATGGCACACATTTGGCCTTTGTGCCAATCTGAATGTACCCTAATTTACATTATTTTGTTGGTACTTTGTTTACAAACGGCTAATTTATTAATTATTTTATCCTAATTTAATGGGCATGTGATAGGACAAATGTTAAAATCAGCATTGTCGCAGTAAATAAAATTATTTCTTGAAGCATATTTTTACAATTGAAACATAATAGGAGTGGATTCTATATAATTAGATAAAAATAATCTTTTTGTATATCCGCCAATGTATAGAATTCCTAGGTATTCTATAGAATGCCTAAAATCTTTAGACAACGTATAAATTTAATTTTATCTTGCGGTATTTTATAGAATGTGAAGGTACCTATTCTATATAATGCCTAGGCAAAGTAAACAAATATTTCATACTTTACCTGAAATTGTCTGGTATATTGTATAGAATTTACTAGGAAATATATAGAATGCTTGAATAACATATTTTGCCGGTAACATACATATCTTATTATACAATATGTATGTAGGTCGCAACCGGATTGTAAATTTAACTGCTTTACAAAGCGACTAACCGTTTTGTAAAATAGTTTAGTTAAAAAGCGGGGATTCAATCTCTGCCTTGGTTAGGGCAATCTATTGGGGCGAAAGGGGATTAGTATAGTATAAAAATGGTGATTCAATCTCCACTGCATCGAACTGTAAGAATTTTGAAGTTTATTTTATTTGATAGAATTATTAAAAAAAAACAGTTTGTGACAGCCGGGATTGAATTCCCGTTTGTATACTATGTTAATCCCTTTTCGCCCTAACCAAAGTGGAGATTGAATTCCCATTTTTAACCTATAACGGAGAGACTAACCTGCATATTTCACCCCAAAAAATTACCCTAACCAAGGACAGTTAACTTGTATATTATTAGAACATCAACATTTTACAAAACGGCTAGCCGCTTTGTAATATAGCTAAATTTACAATCCACCTGCGACATATACACTTATTTATTTTTAAGCCAGTATGTGGCGCTACTGTTTAAGCACATACACATACACACAAGTGTGCATGATTGGTATAAAATCAACAAAATCACATTAGTTCCATTCATGGTGTTCTTTATTCAATGGTTGAAACTATAAATTTTTAAGTTTTTTTTTCTAATGGAATGTGTGCTTTTATAAAAATATGGTAAAATTTAACATGCCGTTTGAAAAAGGTTGCTATTTAATACATTAATTAATAATTAATGCTTTCACACACACGCCGAATCTCCATCCCTCATATGACCCCCCCCCCCCTCGCGCATGTTTAGTCACGTGGTATTTGCACGTGTTGCCACAAACAAATGTTGAACTAACAAAGGTAACCCGAAGCCGATTATAAAACATAATCTTTCATTTCATATCTGCGCATCTGTACGCATAAATTAGTGTAGCAGCTACGGTTTGTTTTAAATTTTTTTGTTGTACAATGATTTTTCGTTTCGTCGAAATGTAAATCAAAAGTATATTATATAATCATGAGAAAGACGAGATATGCTTTTCTATTATGCTGTTTTTTGTGAATGGAATTTCGAATAAAAAAATATAATTTGTATTTAAATGAACGTATAAAAAAGCTTTTAAATTATTTGCTTGTATTAAGAACTTTTATTTGATGTAAGATTAGAATACATAAGTAATAACACAGGTTCACAAAAAAGGTCTCGTACGGATGACCTTTTGAAACCTTTTTTTTGTACTGAAGTGGAAAATATGCAATGTTTTAATAATTTCTCCTTTTTTATAAAAAAATCTTCAATGAAGTTTTTTTCACCTCGAGCTCAAAAATGTCTAAGTCTGGTCCTGGTTATTGTTTTTTACATCATTGTTTGTACGTTTACCTACAGTATACAAGAACTATAAAATTTCATGTTAGTAAGTTTCACTATATAAGTGGTTACATACAGTTAGAATTTTCAAAAAAATCGATTTTTTTAATTTTCATTTTCATAATGTACATACATAAAATACATATATTTAAGTACACACACAGAAAATTTCAAGTCAATCCGGCGATTGTTTTCGAAGTTATACGCATATTTGTAAAGACGTCTCAGAGCGTTTGAATGTAGGAGGTCGGAGCGGCAGCGCGTTTTTCTCAAATCTGTGTTTTTAAAGTCGGTGACCACGATTCCTCGGAAATGGCTGAACCGATCAGTCTCAAATTTTAACACAAAATCAAAGTTTCTTAAGAATATTTTTTAGTAATTAATCGAAGGTTTTTCTCACCGATAAATATTTTTTTATAAACAATTTAAGATCTAAATATTTGTCAAAAATCGATTTTTTTTGAGAAGCCGCAATTTTGTCAAAAAATTTTATTTTGCTTATTTCTTCGATTAAGTACAAGATTATACATTACTTTAACGAAATCCGTTTGAGTTTTTATTTTAAATGATCGAGTCCAGAGATATCGTGGTCACCGCAAGGCGCCTTTTTTGAGAGGACCTCCTGGAGAACAGCTATAGCAGCTTTCGAAATTATTATTTTTACAAATAAAAAATGCTAAAATACAAATAAAAGTTACCATAATATGTGAACAAATTTTTACATTAATAAATTTAAAAGTCTTCTCTTAAGAAATTCTTGAAAAAATCGTTTTTTTTTTGCCATCTGACTGTATATAACCCCTTAATCTGTGTATAGTGCGATAACAGACACACAGACGTCATTGAATAATAGTCGTATTCAATTCAGGGATCTTCAAAACGTGTAACTCCGTTGAAGTTTCGAATTATTTTTTTTTATGATTACAATAAGTACTTTAAACCGTGCATTTTATGTACGTATAAAAAAGTAACAGCAATTTTGAGCAGTAGAATTATCTACCAGCATTGCTTTATATAAATTTTATCAATACATTGTTATATAAAATAGTTTTTCTTATGTAAAAATTATAAAACTCAAATATAGTCGAATTCGGTTATAGCGGTATTTGAGGAACCACGGGTTTTATGTAGTTATTAGTGACATTGTAACCGTGGTTGGGCAAAAAAATAAAAAAAACCAACCACGGGTGATTTTTATATCACATAAAAAAACATTTTATTCAAATGCTGCCATAGGGTTAAGGTTAGGTTAGGTTAGGTTAGGTTATTTTAGCAGACTTAAATCATTACTTTAATAATGTAAAGTATGTAGGATTTATTTTACATTATAAAATTATATTGTATTCAAAATTATTAGAAAATAAATGCAACTGTGTACGATAAGTGTACACAGCCCAACAATTTCTTTTCTCAAAATGAATTAACTGGAGATAACAACGTACAGTTATATAAAAACATAAGGAACTAAAAATATCGGTATGGAGAACCATACATGACTTCCATGTTCTATAATATCTTTTACAATAGATAAATGTTAATATAAAACTCACCTTTGTATTATAAATATTAGTTTTCTAATATTCTAATGACAGTTGTAGAATAGACATTTTTGTAAAATAATAATTATCTGACATTTGAATTTAACTGCGCTTGTTTCCATGGCAACATGAATTTATTAGTATTTAAAATTAAAATTTTGAGGGTGGTTTTCACCCCTTCAGTGGCTATCTAAGCACGTTTATGAAATAAGTGTCCCTTAGATTGGATTGAACTACAAGTGTACCAAGTCTTATCAAAATTGGTGAGATAATACTCACTTTTCAGACGATAATAGGTACAAAATTTCGAATATTTCGGAAACCCCTAATCCGATTAGCACCAATATCAATAGGTCTGGAGTACTCACTGAGGCAAATATTTTCCCCAAAAATAATTCAAATCGGTGCATATCTACAGTAGATATCGTACACGGAAGAAAATTCTACATCCACACACACACACAGACACACGCACAGCCGCCATGCGGAAATTAACTTTTCTTTACGTTTTGAAGTTAGTACAATCAGAATCTGCTTTTTTTTCGGACATGATTTTTTGACGGTTTTACAATACTTCCATTTCTTCGAACATGGAAGTAAAATCACGTTATAACCTAGTTAGGCTGACGTTTCAACCCAAAAAAAGAACATAATTTATACAGAGAGAGTGAACGTATAGTATACATCACTGGTCTAAATAAATATTAGTTGATACTGGAAATTGATAGCACTTATTACAGTAGTACGGTAAAGTTATATAAACCTAAATCTTTTTTCATCAGGTTCAGAGAACCCCCGCCTTTTGTACTTTGATGAAAAAATTTCAGTCTATGTCGATCTTTTGTCAGAGAAACACACAAACCGCGATGTGAGTGACGTGTACGCGAAACGTTTCGAAGCCGTGTTTTTTTGCACGCATCCAAAAAGGTCAAAAATGTCTTATGCAGTGGCGGCCAAGTACATTAAAAAGTCGAAGGCATTTGTTCAAAAGTGGATGAATTGATTTAAAGTGTCGAAAAATGTCGACGACATTCCGGATTGTGCTTCAATAGGGAAAGTGACCAAAAAGGAGGAAAAACTGATCGTGAGATTGTTTTCAAAAGATCGACATGACATTTTTTTTATCAAAGCGCAATAGGCGGGAATTTCTTGAACCAGATGAATAAAGATCTAGGTTTATATAACTTACCAACTGCGAGTAATGCCGTACACGCTCTTACTTAACACACTATAATACTAAATCGATAATCAAAATTAATTACAGTACCATGATGGGTTCTCCAGATATTAAATAAAAACTAATTTTGGGTAAATTCTTTGGGTTCTGTAGCTCCCTCACGAAGATTTTCCTGACACATGTTTATATAAACTTTTTTGCTTAAAATATCTTTCTCGATCAAATTTTTAAGTTTGTTCCATCTTATATAATGACTCACCCTGTATAGGGATATTAATTTATCAAAAGTGATTCTGACGTTATATTCAGTTAAAATAAATTAAGTTGTCGTCACATCAGATGCCGCAATTACCGAGTTCGACTGTATGTATTATGTATATACCTATACTTTATAAGACATGAATTTACTAAAATCCCTTAGTGATACAATGGACATGTGTCTGTATCCCCTTTTTAAGAGCCCTTCCATGCTCACGGTGTAACTTTTTTTCATAAAAGTAAACGTCAAATTTATGTAGACAAATGTGCATACCGGTTTATTACATTATGATTTATTTTAACAGAAAATGAGGATTCTACAACAAAATGCCACTACCAAGAGTTTGTATTATATATTCACACATATACATATGGTTCTTCTTTGTTCACAGTGTTAAGGCTTTATTGATTTTCTTATAGTGAATAAATGTGTGTACATTTGTTTATAAGTTCATTAACAAATACGTTTTATAGAAAACATTTATACTTATATGTTAAAAATATTATTTACCTACTTAATATATAACAGGCGGCCCAAAAGTCACAACACCATTTAAAATTCAAATAAGTTATTAATATTTTTTTAAATTTGAATTCAAATTATTAAAGCGTTATCCTTGAAAATTAATTATGGAGAAATTTACGACTGAGCAATTGTGCTAACGCAAAGAACTTACATTCGTCATTTTGGGGTCAGAAAACCACCACATAAACAAACTATAGTTCGTTTATTCCGGCGGTTTAAAATTAACTGCTCCAGACTTCTTTCTGTGCGGGTATTTGAAAGATAAAGTATACCGTAACAATCCTCTAACCATTCAGCAATTGAAGGTCAACATCCGTGAAAAAATTGAATTAAATAGATAATTTAGTCGTATATGAATTACAGAGCTTACAGACAGACTGACAGACACACATACATCACGGCGAAAATAGAATGGATTCAGAGAAAGTAAAAAAATATTTACTTTTATTATATGTATATTCTCTATACATGAGTATAAGAAAGTAAAAATATAGAACTTTAGATTAACCCTACAAATGCATAGAAGATAATGTGAATATGTACGCAATCTAAACAATTTTAATTAAGAAACTTTTACTCGGAAATTGTATTGTTACTCATTTGTATACGGCTTTTGAACTTTTCAATACATATATTTTACCAATTAGCAAATGACTTTCTATTAAGTTAAACCATAGTAAGTAATCACACAAAACAAACATACAATGTACTTGAGGTAGGTATTAAAAAGATCCTTTCAGTAACTTCAATACGGAAATTAATAATTGAAAATTACAAACATGCACGTGAATTATTACGAAGATTACTTTTATGAAATGTATATAAATATAAAACAAATTGTTTTATTTACAACAAATCAAGCTGCAGTGGAAAATTAACAACATATCATTAATATTCATTTATACATTTGTAGGGCCTATCTATGCTTTTAGTCTATGCGTCGTTTTATAGGCAATGTAGAATTGATTTATTTTGATTAGAATTTTTTTCTGTCTATTTGTTCTGAATTGGACGAAAACAACTAAACGAAATGACAGGACTTTTACTGCTAGAAAGATTAAAACCAGATTAAAATTTAAATTCTTTCGTATAACGAATTGTTTGCAAGATGTTCGTTTCTTCGACGTTCCAAAACTACAGTACTATAAATGAGAATTATAGCCGATTAATAACTATTTGATTTTGAAAGGGAGAGTAAAACATATTCTTTAATATTAATTATGTCATACTAAATAATATTTTTTCAATATTTGTATTAACAGAATAAACTAGGTATTGAGTATAACATAGTTATGTACTGTAACCTGTACACTAGTAGAATGGTTGGTTTGAGCCAAGAATTCTTCTTGTTTCCTCATTTTATATGATGGGGTGGAAACCATAGTGGTGTCAGTCATTGTTTCCAGAGAATTAACTTAGTTAGTCACAGGAATGCATTATAAAACAGTATTTTTTGAAATTATGGTAAATTCTTGACTATTTTACTAATACTATGATACGCCCCTGAACAAAATAAATATTATTTTGTAAAGAATGGATTTTTGTACGTAAATACCACAAAATAAACATACAACATCGATGCGGTCAAAGACGATGAGCGACCCTTGGCTAAAAATCTCAAGGGTTTTATGACATCCAGATGGCCACATCGGTCATGGACACACTTGCACGGGTACGTAAGGCGCCTGCAGTTACAAACAACATATATACATATCTACCCCCGCACACCGCGCACCCTGAACACAATATTAGTGTGTGGAATATTTTTTAACTGCGGTAGGCCGAGTTCCTAGAAGTAAGGTGTTACGTCACGGGCCCAGGACTATCGTCTACCTCCGCACGCCGCACACTCCTGAGTTACCCTAGGAAATTTGTATATAACTGGACGTAGAACGTAAACAAATCAGTCTCCTTCGGGACGGCTCACGATGACATAGGAGTCTCCTTCGGGAGGACTCAACTGACCAGCTCAGCCATTGACGATATTCCACTGACTGGTTCAATTGTTGATATTCTCGGTGATTGTTATCACGATTACAGGCCCGCCGTCTCTACTGCGCCTCTGTAGTCAACAATCACCAAACTGTTGATATTCTCGGTGATTGTTATCACGATTACAGGCCCGCCGTCTCTACTGCGCCTCTGTAGTCAACAATCACCAAACTGTTGATATTCTCGGTGATTGTTATCACGATTACAGGCCCGCCGTCATCACTGCGCCTCTGTAGTCAACAATCACTAATTGTTGATATTCTCGGTGATTGTTATCACGACTGCAGGCCCGCCGTCACTACTGCGCCTCTGTGGTCAACAATCACCAAACTTTTGATATTGTCGGGGATTGTTATCACGACTACAGGCCCGCCGTCATTACTGCGCCTCTGTAGTCAACAATCCCAACCTTGATATCCATAAAACTTTCCTGGTGGGTTTCCGACACCAGGCTACGTCGCCCACGGAAGTCACCACCAGGTCCACATCACCGCCTCCTACGACGCCGACGCTCGCGCTGCCGCCCTCGGACGCCAACCCCAAGTCCGCCCACGGACGTTGCCTCCAGAGCCGCTCACGACGTCGCCCACAACGCCGGCACCCTCGCTGTCGCACACGCCGCCCAGGCTTTCGCGGTCACCACCTACGTGACCCCACCACACGACGCCCACCGTCGCCATCTCGCTGAGGCTTCCACGGTCATCCGTTTCCTTGGACGCCGACGCCAACCACACGCAAGTCTACACCCCTCCAAACCCAAGATGCAGACAACCCTTTAACGACGCTACGATAATATACAATACAAACATTATATTATTGTATATACATATTTTATTATTGTTGATAAATAAATAAAATACAAAAACTACATCATTCTATCTCTCTCACACAACAACAACACCCGATTTCGTATCAACTATGTATATGTATATATACAAATGCTGCTTACCTTGATTTTAGACACAGGAATACATTCTTGATATTATCGCTTCATATACAACAGATTGTTATATATGAAGCGGAATTATTGTTTAGTCTTCATTCTCTTTGTGTTACGTAACAAAAGATATACTAAAACCTGAGCAAATAACATATCTAAAAATAAAAAAAACATGTAAATCGGATAAGTGGTTCTCGAGTGATAAGTGCACTAACTTACTGATAGACAGACAGATAAAGAGACGTTGGATTTTATAATATATAAGGATAAAAACAATATTTATTATTAATTTTTCATTTAATTCATCAAATTATATTATCGTCGGACGAAACAATAATATAGTAGTTTGTTTAAGATTAGGTATATTTCTAATATTAAGAAAAATTATTTTCGTTATATATAAAACAACGATTTCCTGGCCAAAGTCAATTTTTTACCTGCGTATACTCGTACGAAATGTTCATTCGATATTTTAGTTAATTATCCCTCACATAAATAATATTTTTTGTCTACGGTATGTAGAGGATTCCGAAAAATGGAAAAGCTGGAAGACGACGGCGTTATCTAAATCCCAGAAGTTTCTTAACTACATCCTGTGATTGTTTATTGTTCTGATCCCATTGTTCTACAACTCCCTCTGTTATCGGGAGGCACATTTCGGTCACGAATACATATTATATATGTGAAGTTGGCCGTGACTGCTGTACACAATCTTGCGTTTTTTGAACACGTTCAAAATATTATACTAAAAACGAAATAGAACTTTATTTAGAAATCCCAGTATACTCATTTGTTATCGTTTGCTTTTACTGGAGATTTTTTTTCGATCAATTTATATCTATTAACAAGCTACTTAATTTCAGTAGGTATAGTATGTAGATATCTGAAATAATATAAAAGTGGGTGTGTGTACTGATGTACACGCGTTAGAAGTTGTACTCCTTAGGCGTGATTGAAAAACAATTACGAAAAATTTACCTCAAATTAAATATTTCTTTCAAATATTATAATTTTAGTTTTGTATAAAATATATTATATTTAATATTATACATTTCCTGTATATATTATACGTTTTCCAATCTAATATTTCTAATAATAATAAAACAAATCAATAATCACTTCAAAAACTATTAACATAAACATAAAACATGAATATAATATCTAATAAAATCCTAAATATACCTAATACGTAGTCAACGTAACACGAAATATTAACTCGTGTAAACGTTGTACACTCTACTAAAAATATAACGCACTTTTAGCACTTTTAACAGAGGCAAGCATATGGTAGTATAAACCACTGAGAGAATGAGATCGTTATGTATTTTCGAAGACAATTTTATCTTTCTCGTTTAGCTCCCTCGAGTTTGCCCGAATGAGCGTTTCACCTCTGAACCTGATGAATTTGTCTTTATGTATAAAATATCTATGATACCTATATTACGGTTTCCATTTTAAATTTTCCCAAAAATTGTGTAGTCTATGATACGAAGATTTTTTACCTTATTTTGTTAAATTAGTTTCGAATACACGGTAGAAACCGGTTATAACGACATCCAAGGGGCCGGTGAATTTAGGTCGTTAAAACCGATTGTCCTATCGATTATTCGATTTTTTCAAATATTTATCAGAAAAACAAAAAATTTCATGAGTGCCTATGCTGAAATCTTGTGAAATTCGCCGTCTGTGAGCGAAGATACCGTCAAAACAAAATCAAAATTTTAAGCACAGAATAAGATATACAGAAGAGTTATTTTACTGGAAACTTAGTTTGACATTATGAGGTGCGACGGTTCTGATTGGTTGAGTATTAATCTCTCCACCAATCATGTACCAGCATATGAATATTTAAAATCCGCATTTGTTTTCTGTATGAAAACAAAAGATGGTCCGTCGTTAAACCGATAAAATTGTCCGAAAATATTGTAAACAGAAAGACGTTAAATGCGGTATTTCGTTGTAAGCAATATCGTTACAAACGGTATAATATAAAAGGCAATTATATGGGATTCATCCGGGACTTTTATTTTGAGTCGTTATAACCGATATTGTTATAACCGGTTTCTACTGTAAAGCAATTCATAAGCAGGGGTGTGCTGCCAAATATTTAACAACCGGCTCGCTATTAAAAAAAAAAAACGTATATTTTGTGTGTCCTTAGGCCCATATTGTGTTAATTCCTTTATTTATATTGTTTTCGTATTTTTTTTTACAATACAAATTTTAACATTACATGCAATCACAGAAGTACAAATTCGACATAAAAAGCTGTTAACACGACACTGCCTCGTTTTATTATTTAAAAACAGTAAAGTAACGCTTCTCGAATACACCAGATTGTCTGTAACCATCAAGGTACCTATGTAAAGTATAAGGTAGCCTCATGGCTCGGCTCGAGAGAGGGAAATACATCATCTGGGGTGCCAAAATGAGGAGAGAGGGAATTATGTGTCCAATCATAACACGTGTAGCCTCGGATAACGTCATTTGCGGTGCCCAAACTGATTAGTCAAAAGCTCATGAGGCAACCTGTATATTTACTAACCTTGGTCTGTAACAACTTTTTATGATTTTGCAATGTTGAAATTGTACTTTTGTAATTTAAAAAAAAGGGCCGAACTTTTATTATTTAACAAGCTCGACGATTTTCAAAAATCTTAACAACCGGCTCGCGCGAGCCGGTGTGAGCCGGCTCCAGCACACCTCTGTTCATAAGTATGTTATTTGCCTAGGTTTTAGTAAATATTTTGTTACATTAGGTAATATAAGGGATAAGCAAGTAAATCAAGTCAGAAAAAAGTTTTCCGCCAGCGCGTTCTTTTGCAATACGCTGCCTAAACTGTAAAATATTGAACAATAGAATGTAGTTTAGAATTATGTAGAATAAAAAGTTATCTTTTTTTTCAATTATATTTTTCAAAAATCCTTAACAATAATTCCGTAGTCCACGCGAGCGAAACCGCGGGCATAGCTAGTTATACATAGTATATCATAATAATATGTTGGCATATGTATATGTATAAAAATCAATGTAATTCTTATAGCATGTAGAATGTAATTATTTATTTACAATGAGATAAAAGTATTCAAAAGTAGTTTATATAAGAAAATGAATCGTATTAAAAATAAATAAATTAGGATAATCTAATAAATCTCAGTACAGCTAGAATTTTTTACATTTTTCGTTGCAAAAAATGTCATTTTTTGCATTACAGAAAAAAGTAAATGTATTTTGTGTACACAAGACTAGACTGGAGCTAGACGTTTGAGTCGTTAGTTATAATATAAATTGTTATATTATCGAGCAAACATCGAAGTAGTATTATACGATTGACAAAATTGTCTGATTTATATCGTCGATTTTGTAAGAGTTATTCACAATCACGAGCGTGTTGGCAAATATTCACAGAGAATAATAATTTAAGATTCTATATGTTGTAGTTGAAAAACTGTCGTTTTTTAGGTGTATTATAAGTTAGATTTATTTGGTTTTATAGAAATTTCTCATGGCTTTGCCTGTATTTATTTCGAAAATAAATGATAGTACCTACTTATAGTACTTACAAATTATTAGAAGATATCGATTATAATACGAAAATACGAGCCTACTGTAAACCAATTATCTTATATCCTAAACTAATGGCAATAGTGAAAGTCCATGAAAACCGGCAGGAAGTTTTTTAAGGAATGGGAAAAAAATGAAAGTTAACAGTATGGAAGGTATCGTGCCTAAGCTGGTTTAAAGTAAGAAACGTCTACTGTAAGTTGTTAGTATATTTTGTCTATGCATTAGATAAGGAAACAGTTTGGATTATTAAATTTCCTTGAATTATTAGCTTTCATCGAAACATTTTTATTGGTAATTAATTTAACCCCATTTAAAATCGCCAAAAACATAATTCTTTTAAAAACTCAGGTTTGTTATTGGTCCACCATTTACTATAATTATACGAAACCTAAGTTTTCTATGGCGAACGGATAAGTATAATAGTTAGAAGGCCTTGACAGACAGGCAGACAGAGAGACACAGTGTTGATCCCCTTATGCCCGGTATTATAAAGAAATTGCATGCAAGCAAATTTGCGAATCGCAAATTTGCGATTTAGTAAGAGAAAGATATACAGGATTCACTCAATACAAAAAGAAACGGGTATCACTTTATAAAACTATTATATACCCGTTTCTTTTTGTATTGAGTGAATCATATATATCTTTCTCTTACTAAATCGCAAATTTGCGATTCGCAAATTTGCTTGCATGCAATTTTTTTATAATACCGGGCATTAGTGTTTAAATTTTCTGTTTTCGATACAGAACATAACCTACAAATTTGTATATTAGTATTGATGATTATAAAACAAGTAAAAAAATTAAGAAGTTGAATTAACACACAGTGATTATGATCTTCTTTTTGGATTTAATACCTCTCGCATTTAAAACATTGTGCATGCAAATATCAAAAGACAAAAAATCTAAGTTAGCCTATTTGCTTCCAACACCGATAGTAGGTACACATATGTACATTCATTGCAATATCAAAACACTCATCAATGGAAATCATTGACCCAACATCTACACATTAATTAAAATATAACAACTTTAAATTACATGCAGAATCAACATTTCCAAACAACTGCAATCAGCAAATCGAACAATAACGACCAAAGCTTCGGCCACACCTCATTAACATAATCATTACGCGTGATTAATTAGCATTCTTCTGAAATCAGTTGTTGTATCTCTCTCTTTCTCGCGCATTGACAGCTCGTCTCATCAGCAACGTGTAATTTGCACAGTAATTGTGATAGATGGTATAGTTGTGTTGAGCTCTATTTGCATGTTGCTGTGTTTAGAGCGCCCTTGTATACATAGGTATATTAGTTGCTCATACTCATACCGGTACACTTGTTTGTGCTGCCTGTATTAATGAGTGCTTGATTTTGTTGATATTTTATTTTTCAAGTGTAGTTAGTGTAAATATTAATATCTTAATATCTAATTTAATCCCAAATCATTCGGGATAGCTGTATATCCTTATCATATTTTGTTTTTAATTAATATATTTGATCCAGGACGCCATAGGTATACGAGTTAACTCGAGTTGGTTTGTTATAATATTTTGCGACAGTAAGTATTTAATATCGGGTTTGAAATTGTATAATTAATTAACGCCCGGTATTACAAAGTTTAACTAAATGCTCTTTTAACTAACTGTAGTATTATCAACAGAACCAAGCATAGTACATTAAATTAACAGGATTTTTAATTCTTTGCACTCTGTTTTTACAACGCATATTATGTACATTTTCCATTTAGAGCCTAAATATTGATTTAAATCACATTTGTAATACACCAAATCTACTTTAAAGAAGTATATAACTCTAAAGGAGCTTTATATTGATTGATAATACCGGGCATATGTGTTATTTATTTAATTTAAAATTGAAATTATTATTTGTACTGAAGATAAATTAAAATACATATAATATGAATTACTTCTTCATTCAAAGTTTCAGAGTAGATTTATATATTATATGTAGTACCTATGCTTGGTTTTAATTGGGAGATTAAAAATTCTATTTTTGCATAGTCATTTTCAATTGGACTACGTTCATACGTTATATACTAACTTCAGAGCCAGCCGGAATTATGACAACGCAAGGTAGGGGTAGGCTGGGAGTCTTCTAACATATATAACATATTATATAGGGTGAAGTGGTGGTAAATGTTTTAAATACTTTATATATTACCAACAAATCAGTTCATATTTAGGTACTGCTGTATTTATTTATTTGTTTGTTGAACTTTTCATGTATGCGATATTTTGTATACACCATAATTGATCGATGTGTAATAAAAATTTAATAAAAATAATAAGATTTATTACATTAGTCTCGAATTGCTGGAATATGCTGTCATTCTATTTTATATTTGAAAATGTTCAAAGTTTTTTGTAATTAATATTAAAATGAGTTCAGAAATAAATGTATAAGAAAATAATAGTGAAAAATAGAAAACGTATTTATTTATAACATTAAATAAATAAATATGACAATATCTCAATAAATATTATTATTTATAAATAAATATATGCATTTATAATGTCAATGTAAATTTATACATTTCAAATATGTAATGCATTCACGTTGTAGTACAATTTTTGCAGCACATATTTACAAGAAAAATATCCATTTGAATGGAATACACACGGAAACGTATTAGTATAAGAATCAAGTTCGGCAGACATATTGAAGAAGTGAATATATCTGCAATGGCGAACAAAATAACATCCATGGATCTCCAAATGGCTTTCGAATAAAGTGAGTTGCATCTGATGTTATCCTGTTGAAAAATAGCAGGAATTCCATTAAGGATCTGAAACAGAAAGGAGCAAGGATAAAACTAGACTACTAAAATGGCTACATACACTCACGTTATTGGCAATGATAGTTCTGTGTCAGTACGACTTTTATAACAGAAACCGATTTATTTTTCTATTATCGCTGTTTTTATGTTATCTCATATTAATAATTTTAACTGAAACCCATTATGTAGAATGGATATGGTTAAAGAAATTGAAACCACGAATTTGGAAAGTTTTGAACATTACACAAATTATAGCTAATACTTTTTAATAGATATTTATTATAGTTACTGGCACTGGGAATGTACATATTATTAAATGAATATTGCAGATTAAAGTGGAAAAACGCACACATTTATTGTAGCTTATGATGAAAATTCTTTCAAGGTTATTATTTAAAAAGAACTCGAAATAATTAATTAGTTAATAATGTAATCTTATGTAAGGTAGTTCTTGTCAGCTGGATTGCTTCATTTCGACAGGTCAGTTGTGTTTATTTATTACATATATGAGCAGGTGTTTTTCTTTTTTGGTAGACTTATGTACTTCATAAGGATGAAATACGAAATAGAAGGTCTGATGCGCCAATCATAGTAAGTTTAGATGTATTGGACGGTTAGCGGGTAGGTTCACATATAAATATTAGACCTATTCAAATTTTAAAAATATTTTTTTATTTTGCCTCCCACCCCTTAAAGTTGTGTCTTTCGATGAAATGAAGCATTCCCTGAAGTAATATCTTCGTATGATTTTTATTGAGACGGCTCATCAACAATACATTTTTCCTATTTGATTAACATGTAATTACAGCATAGCTTTTCGTATAAGATTAACCACTCTGTCAATTTTAAAGATAATGAGTTCAGAGTGGAATCATTTTAAAGCTCTTGAAAAAACCTTCAAATTATGTGTTATGACTTTTTTTCGTCAGATGATTAGTTTTACTGATAAAAACATTTAAAGTTTTTCTAACTTTTGCTCTTCAAAATACTAAAGCAAAAAAAAATTAAATTAAAAAAATCTGAAATCATTCTCCTAGTTATATCAGATTAAAACAAACATTTTTTGTTTTTTATATTTTTCTTTTGAAGTTAATCGGTTTCGAGTAAAAAATTAGTGAAAATCTAAAATCTAAAATTGCATGTTAATCAAATAGGAAAAATGTATTTTTCATTCTTGTATGGTGGTGCTCTGCATCACATGTTTTTTGTCACATTGACAAAGTTGTCTATGTTGGAACTGCGAAGAGTTTGTATGGTTGATACGTAGTCTCATTATGGTGTTTATAAAGTGTCGAGGATTATGTTGTGCTGTATACCACGCTTGTTCAAATAAAACAGAATTTTCATTTACTTGATGGTTTATACACATTACGCACATATGTATGTAAAAGTAAATATATTTTTTATACAAAAGCATCAATTTATACTTATAGTTATAAAATGAATTCATTTAGTTTTTAGCTTGATTAGGAAACTTCTGTTTGTTTGTTTCTTTACATAGTTAATAAATATTTAAACGGAAACTAAAGTGGAGTAATGTCGGTATATATGAAACATAACGGTATATATGGTGTATATGAAACATATTTAAAATCAACGCTTATTATTTTATCGGACAGAGAATTTAATCTTTTAACGAGATCGAGCAGGCAAAAATAGAATCTTAAAATAAAAATAAAAATTAAAAATCTAAAACAATCGAAAATCAATCTCTTAAAAAATGTGCGTGTAATATTGTCCATATTACCCACCTGTCTCAATAAAAATCATACGAAGATATTACTTCAGGGAATGCTTCATTTCATCGAAAGACACAACTTAAAGGGATGGGAAGCAAAAAAAAATATTTTGAAAAATTTGAATAGGTCTAATAAATATGTTTATCAATTAGTTTTTTTATTAGGTAGCGCTACAAAAAAAACAAACAAATGTACAAAATACAAAATATATAGTCTTTGCAAATCGTTTTTTAGGGTTCCGAAACTTTGTCGTCTGTCCGTCCTTTTCACTCAAAGTTCAATAGCTCATAAACTACTTATATAAGCTAGAACCTTGAAATTTTTACTGAACATGGAAAATGACACCCTCTAATAAAATATGTACATATATTTTAGAAAAAATATTTTTTTAGGGGGGTGCTAATATATTTTTTTACGAAGGCATGTGGCTCATCAAAATGTGTAACCAAGTTAGTGTAATTTGACTTTCATTCTTATTTTTTTATAAATAAAAAATGGCGCCTACAAGGGGCTTTAAAGCAAATAAAAAAAAAAAAACAAAAAAACAATGTATTCCAAGGCATGTGGGGTGTTGTATAATAATTTTGGTTTGCACATTTTCATGAAGTCTATTTTGTATGTGTATTAATTTTATTATTAATTAGTTCTCTTTATCCATTCTTGATCTTATTTTTCAGTAGTTTTTTTTTAATAATTCTTTTTCATTATTGTATGGTAGTGCTCTGCATCACATGTTTTTTGTCACATTGACAAAGTTATCGATGTTGGAACTGCGAAGAGTTTGTATGGTTGAAACGTAGTCTCATTATGGTGTTTATAAAGTGTCGAGGATTATGTTGTGCTGTATACCACGCTTGTTCAAATAAAACAGAATTTTCATTTACTGATGGTTTATACACATTATGCACATATGTATGTTAAAGTAAATATATTTTTTATATAAAAGCATCGATTTATACTTATAGTTGTAGATAATAGTTGTAAAATGTATTAATTTAGTTTTCAGCTTGATTAGGAATTTATTTATTAACTGCATAGTTAATAAATATTCAAACGGAAACTAAAGTGGAGTAATGTCGGTATATATGGAACACCATTCATGTTTTAGGTAAGAAAACTATGATAATATTATTTAAAATCAACCCTTATCATAGTATCGGACAGAGAATTTAATCTTTTAACGAGATCGAACAGGCAAAAATAGAATCTTAAAATAAAAATAAAAATAAAAATAAAAAATCTAAAACAATCGAAAATCAATCTCTTAAAAAATGTGCGTGTAATATTGTTCATATTACCCACATGTTCCATATATACAGACTTACAAGGGAACCTTTTCAGGTCGAAAATTCGTATCGAGTTTAAACTTTGTATATAGTTAGAGGAGGTCAAGGTAAGTAAGAAAAAAATTATCGTAGCTGCGGTAAAACGGTTTAAGGGGGTGAAACACCCCTATGAAAATGTGCAAAATAATCATATTTTTCAAATAACTCTGAAACTAATAAAGATTTTAAAAAACCTATAATGTCAAATTTTCATGATTTTTTATGCTCTTTCGAATGGTGATAGTCAAAATTAAAAAAAATAAAACCGTTAAACCCCCACCTCCCACCCACCCCATTATTTATTACAGATTTTTTTTCTATTAACTCAAATTAATTGTAGTATACAATAGTAATCCAAATATATAAGACATATTTCACAAAAAAAATGTTTAACCCTTTCATCGTCACATTATCATATTTCGAAAAATATTAATTTAATTTTTTTATTACGTTAGCAATAAGAAAAGTATTGACTATAGTCGAGAAGTTACCAATTTAGAAGGATATTTACATTTCAGGACCCCTAGAATCCACAAAATTTTTTTTTAGCACAAAATCGTTAAAATCGTTATTAGTTACGTTTGTTTCTTGTATTAGTCCGATTTACTTTATGTGAATTCAATGCAGCTTCAAATATGAATTAATTTTGAATTTTCTTCACTGATACAGTTCAAATACTCTGAACAGTTCAATATGTTAGTTACGTTATTAGTTATTTAGAAAAAAAAATCTTTTGGACCGGATTGTACGTCATTGTGTCCCCAAACTCATTAAAGACTACCTTATAGTAGAATGAACTAGTAAAACAAGAATTTATTATTTGTAAAAAAACAAACACGACACACATTCAATGCATGAATACAATTAATGAGGTTATTAATAAATATTCCTAATATATTTGAATATACCTATTCTCTAAACACTCTATAACAGCGGTTCTTAAACTGGGGTCCGCCAAACTTTTACGGGGGTCCGTGAAACATTTTTGGCAAAAAAATAATTTACATAAAGTACTTTCGTATTTCTATTTATCAGTGATTAATTAGTATCTAACGACATTTTTTGTTTTTCTATCAGGGATGGGGGTCCCTGAAAAATAATTGTTCAAAAAGGGGGTCCCTAGACCACATGAGTTTAAGAACCACTGCTCTATAACAATAAGTAAATACCTTCATATAGGTACATGGTATCCATAGGTGGGCACAGTTAATCGTAAAGTTAACTTCGTTAATAAAAAAGTTAATTTTGTTAATAGTTAAAATTTCGAAAATTTAACGGAAATTACAGTTAACCGAAAATTTAACGAAAAACCATCCAAAATGTTTGAAGACTTTTTTTTTACTATTTCGACAACTTTCTTATGTACTTGTCATCAAACAACCAATGTAACGGACTAAAGTTGACGGAAGTTAACAAATTTTTAGTTAACTTAAATGTTAATCCGTTAAGCATTTTGTAAACTTCGTTAATTAACGATTAACGGATTAATGAGTTAATACCCACCTATGATGGTATCTAAATGTGACATTACGTATGCGATCGTTTATATGTATGTTATATGTATGTATATGTATATGTATTGTATGTATGTGCATACTTGTGTGCAGAATATAAAATTCGATGTTTGAAATGCCGGCAGTACACACTCGCCGAACATCTCACCGAGACATTTGGTAAGGCGAATATGTACGAGCGCATGGATGTACACACTCGGCGAAACTACCTAGTTCAATTTAAATTGAAGTAAATTCAAGCGATAGTGAGCGCGAGAGGTTACTGAATGCGCTCGCTCTAGCCACTCGCTTCCTTTGACTCGTGGTCAAAAACCGACTTTATGTGGAGCGAACACGAGGCGAGGCGAGGCATGGCGAATCACCACAGGGCGAGGCGAGCGTTGCCAGTACACACTCGCGTTCGGGTAGTCTCGCCTAGGCTCGGCGAGTGTGTACTGCCGGCATTATAAAATATAACATAGGATAATCCTTATAGCAAATAAAAACAATGAATATTTATTTAAAAATAAAATATCACGTACACAGTAATAGACTAAGGGGAGCGAAGGGCTCGTTCGCCCTGGGCCCTAAGTGCTAAGGGAGCACTGTGCGCCATGTCAATTTTTTTGAGAAAATGAAAAGTAAAAATTCTGAATTGTCATCTTTTTTTTAAGAAAAAAGTTTCGAAAGAGCAAAAAAGGTCTTTAGATACTGCGCAGTAGAGATGGGAAAAATGAGTCTTTTTAGTGTCTCGAGTCATTTGAAACAATTCAGTAAAAAGATTCGTTCCAACTGATTCGTTCAATGAGTCGTTCTCTTACAAAAATGAATTGGCGAGTGACGAGTCATTTGAATCGTTCAGTACAGTGAATCGTTCGTATGGGACTTGTATATACAAGTGAGTGGTGAGTGCAAGTCGGTACGACAAAATCCGAACGTATCCGATCACTGACAGAATGGATAAATACATACATTGTTACTTTTTGGCCGCCGTTTGTTGCTTGATATATCAGTGGCGTACAAATTATGTTTACTTTTGTTCATTATTATAATAATTGTGTTTTATCATATTACTTAAAATAACTGTTGCTGATAGTTTTATTTTGACTTTGATATTTAATATAACTTTTATTCTCAGACGTTTTATCATGCTAATCTTTATAGATAAATTGATTTATAATCTCAGCTATTATAAATAATTCGCTCGAAAACAAATGCTAAAATTAAAATGCATTAATATTCTCGGGATTTTAGAGTAGTGGTAATAAATGTGTAATAACACACATTTTAAGAACTACGGCTATATAATCTAAATATAAATTGTTTATTAAACAATTTTACAATTCAAAATAATACATATGTATCTTAAATACACGAATGATACGCCGCTGCCATTCAGAGCTAAACTGTGACAGTTTCTTTCCTTGCAACAATTCGAATTTAAAAAGTTGTCTCTGGTTTTAGGTTTAGTTGTTGAAAAATACACTTCTACAATTACATTTATCGAGAAATATTTTTTAATTGATTATTTTATTAATATCAATAATAACGATTGTTTTCTATCTAAATATTTTAACTAACACAAAAAATAGTGTACGAATCTATTTTCTTTTATATTTTACAAAATAATAAAAAAAAAAGAACGAATCTTTTTTAAAATACTGACTCGAGTCGTTTCGTTCACCAAAAAGAATCGTTCAAAAAGAACGAATCGTTCATGCATTACACATCTCTACTGCGCAGGCAATTTTCTTCTAATTTTTTTATACATAATATTTCATATCGTATTATTGGATGGGTAGAGGACCCATAACAAACATTCTGCCCCGGGTTCGAACCTTTCTTAGTCCACCTAAGTTTACTAATTACATTTGCGTATTACGGGTTTTCTATTCAAATTAAAGTTAAATTTCAACCTTTAATGTTTCAAGTTATAAAAAAGTAATACTTCCAAGTTAATTATAAAATACAAAATCAAACTTAAGTTAAATGATTCCTCTATGTAAACTTGATTTTTTTAATAATAATAATACATACTATGCATTATTTAAAATAAATGTAAAGAAAAACATTTTCCGTATAATTAATACTAAACAGAATGCTTATAATGTTTTCTGAATAAAGTTTTACTTAATTGGAAATAAAAATAAATGAAGTATTTACTGAAACCAGTAAAATGCAGTTATGCAGAAAAACTAGCTTGTAAATTGCTTAATAGGAACAAAATTAAAAACTAAATAAGTTATGCGGCCGCGAACAGACTGGGAAGCAAACGACAAAATAACAAATTTAAGTAAGATACAAATACACTGTACACACAATAAACATATATTATTTGTTCTATGTTATTATTATGTATTGGGTTTATACAAGTCTATTGTGTGAAAATATTTTATGTTTTTAAATCAATTTTTAATTAAAAACTTGTATTTTACATATTCTTTGTTATTTGAAGTATCTTTTTGAATATTTAATTTAAATTTTGTATATTTATGTTAAAATGAGTAATTGATATTAATAAGCTTAAATATACAAATATATATAGAGATTTTAAATTAGATAGATTGCTTAAGTTTTGAACGATATACATATGTAATGGTTTTGTTCTTCCAAAGTGATATTATTATTACACAATGCATACATTAGTATTTTAGTAGGGTTTCTAGACGAGACCGGCTTAAATTTTGACGGTACAAGACTGCTTAAATTTTCATGAGTCAATGAATGAAATGTAAATAGGTACTATTTATTACTTATTATTATGTTATCTTATTGTTAAAAGAATAAAATTATTTATTCTTTATGTAGAGATAAAAAAAATGTAAATGTAAAAAATAAAAATAAATTTTATGCTGTCATAAAATTTTCATTTTTGTATGACTAAAACCAATAAAGTCAAAAGTTTGAACAAAAAAAATCTTGTGTAAAGTAAGAAATCAATTATGAATTAATATGATTACGGGGAGAAAATTTGCACATTTTTATAATTCATTAGTTCAAATAAATAATGGATGCCTATATTTAATAAAAAATAACAATTTTATAAATAATAAATACAAAAATAAATATGAAATAATATTTTCTTCTTAAAAAGAAATATTAAGACTTTTTTTCTGAAAGCCATAACTAATTTCTTCTTCATGAGCGCCTTTTATTGATTTTAGTTATACAGTATACTGAATTATTTTTTGAAGTACATTTTTAATAAAAGTTTCTTTAAAAAAACTTTATTACTGTTTTTTTTCTATTAACTAATTATTTCATACTTATAATTATAATATTGTCATTAATATATATTTTACATTTATTTAAAATAATGAATTTAAAAAATGTGCAAATTTTCTCCCCTTGATTTCTTATTTTACTCAAGATATTTTTTCTATAAAAAAATCCCCCTTTAAAAAACCCTGGTTACACCACTGATTAAAATAAATAACTAATAGTTATTTATTTACATATCATAAGCTTTTGTAAAACATCGTTTATTCACAATATTAAAGTCTATACATTCTATGTTGAATTGAAACTCAATTTTAATTTGGTAATAATTAATTATAATTTTGGTTGACATGAGTTTAAAAGCTAGTGAAAAGTGATCTAGGCGATCACATACCATGGCATATCCAAGCTGGTGAGACAGAGTAAATACATATGACTTAAACCAAGCTTCATCTATAATAGTAAATATCACGAAAACTTGATGTTTTGTAGATTTTTTTGAGATAATTTTTTTGACAGTAGATTTTTTTTTATTTAGAAATTATTTTATTAATGGGGCGGTAAATTGTCTGCATCTATGGCCGCAAAATTCACAAAATCGTCACTGATTGTTGCTAATTGTGCTCCTATTATTTGTGGCTAATAATTTTATATTATTAGTTTGAAAATCATAATCTCAAATTGAAATTAAGTATTCTAAATTTGAAATTATTTAGTCTCAATTTGAATTTGAAAAGGAATTGTGAGTTTATAGTGAAACTATATATTCTATTTTTAATAAAAATGTAATACTCCTTAGAGGTAAAATAAAATTTAGTTATTTTATATAAAATTTACCTATATTAAAATAAGAAATAAGTAACCTGTGTGAAACAGTCCAATGTTCATAAACCGTTGCTGATACAGGTGCTTGAACAAAAAGCAGACAGACCAAAAATTATTTATCCACAGATGATATATTACTTGCTATGCATCACGGGTATACTGGCATTTGTGTAAAATCCAAACTTCATTTTTCATTTATATACAGTTTACAGAGTACGGGCATTAATGCTGAAAAAACAAAACGAGTTACCAGTGACAGTTTCCAATGTTGCTTTTCATTGTACGTTGAATTTTATGTGTTAATTTTGTATGGATATGATTTAATAATATGAACAATGTACATATGTTCAAATAGCTACTATTTTCGTTTCAAATATTTTGAATTTGCTTAATGAATCATTACCATTTCATAAATTTTCAGTTTAGACTTGAATTAATGGTGTTATCTTAAATATTATTTGAATAATATAAATAAAGTAATTCTAATTTAAATTGTCAATGTATTGTTTTAAAAATAGATAATGCAATCATTAACTAACAAGGGAACCTTTTCAAGTCGAAAATTCGTATCGAGTTTAAACTTTGTATATAGTTAGAGAAGGTTAAGGTAAGTAAGAAAAAAAATATCATAGCTGCGGTAAAACGGTTTAAGGGGGTGACACACTCCTATGAAAAAATAATCATATTTTTTCAAATAACTGAAATTAATGAAAATTTAAAAAAAATCTATAATCAAATTTTCATGATTTTTTATGCTCTTTCGAATGGCGATAGTTAAAATTCGAAAAAATCAAACCGGTAACTCTCACTTCCCACCCACATTTCATAGGTTTAATTTTTTCGTATATTGACTATTCGAAAGAGCATAAAAAATCATGAACATTTTGTATTATAGATTTTCAAAAATTTTCATTAGTTTCAGAGTTATTTGAAAAAAATATGATTATTTTGCGCATTTTCATAGGGGTGTTTCACCCCTTTAAACTTTTTTTTCTTACTTATCTTGACCTCCTCTAACTATATACAAAGTTTAAACTCGATACGAATTTTCGACTTGAAAAGGTTCCGTTGTAAGTATAATGTTCAATCATTTAGAAATTAAGGAAAAAATGTAAAATCATATTTAGGTATTATTTGCTAGGTACATACATTACCTATTTCTTATTCTATCATTAATACGTAAGAGCAAAGATATACCATGTATCATTATTTTAATATTCTAAGTATAGGTATAAATCGTTAATACCACCTGTTTTGTATTGCGAAGTTTAATTTCTAAATGGCTCCTTAGATGTTCTCACTATTATGTGATTTATATTATTTTAGCCGGATAGGGTTTTTATATACCTTTCACTAAGGTGACTTAACGTAAACACTAACTTTTTATTTTTATAATTCTTTGTACGAAGAGATAATATTTTCCTCTCGGTGTTTTTGTTTTCTTTTACCTTTTCCCTAATTCACGGTTCACGGATGTTTACATTGAGTGGAATTCGTTTTTCATTGAGTTTGTGAGGAAATAGAAGACACGCTATTTATATATAAAAGAAACTTAATACTTACTCCATCTTATATTTTTATGAAACACGTTTTCATTTCATTGTTTATTCATATTGTTTTTCATCTACACGAGTGTTATAAAGACGTGAGTTATCAACATGAATAAAGAAAATATTTATTATAAATTGTTTATAATAAATTTTCTTAAAAAAAAAAAATACATTTTTAAGCAAGGTAGGCCAAAATCGCAGAATAAAATTTGTTAAATATGTAACGATGCTACATGGGACAAAAATGTCTTAATCAGTTTAATGTGTAAACAATTTTATTATTAACTTAAAAAACACTGAACCGATTTTGATGAAACCTGCATCGATCTGTTAGTTGAAATTACACAATTATTAGCTGAGTAGGGAATAAATTAGATGCGCGATTAAAAAATAATGGGCACGCGGACCATTTAATTTGTATTTTGGTCTAAATTATAAGATATACAATAATATACATGCATCAAAATTATCCATGACATTTTCTGAAGTTTAGTTAGTTAACAATATATCTTTAATTGTTGAGTATGCATATAAGTCACTGCAGACTATTTTATATAAATTGCAGGCAACGTCACGCATAGTTATTTTTAACCTCCATTTTTTCAATAACGGCATAAATTACAGAAAATCAGGTTTCAGATTTCAATAGTACACTTATCACGGATCATTCAAATATGCAAAATAAATACGGAACAGTTGTTTACACACGTTAAAGCGCGAGGTCCCGGAACTCACTTGCATTTACAAATAAGGCCTGGGCTGAGAATAATTTTAGTAGTCTGTATCTAGGACCTATATAAACCGGTCACATCCTACTAATGTGGACAACTTGACAATATTAGTGGATGTTTAGTGGATTAAAAATAATTTAATTTGCCATATCCTGTTATCGCGACAGGTATTTTAACACGCTTTTATAAGCTTGACTTTGATTTGAAACTTTGCTCTATGCAATTCTGGTGACAATACAATAATATGATATCGAGCTTGTATGAAGATGGAAGTGGTCATAGGGGCTCCTCAATGGTTAACAATAAGCCCGTTGAGTTTGGGCTCGCTTGATTTGTCTTAATGAGTCCATTAGTTATATATTGTGACCAGGAGGGTCTGATAGTTTTTTAAACTAGAATTTATTTTTTATATTGGCGATATAATTGTAAAAGATTCTCATACTTATTAAATCATAATTTAGTTTATTTTCATATCACATGCATTGAAACAACTAGTTTTGAACCCTGTTTTGCCAGTCGAAACAAGACAATTTCAGACCAATGCGACTGTGCCGGGCAAAAACAAAGAAACAACGTTGTTTCTGCCCTAAGGAAGAAACAACGTTGTTTCTGCCCGGCACATTCATTTATTTATTATTTATTTCAAGTCTGTCAGAATCGCATTTGTAATAAACAAAAGCCAATCTTATTTCTGAATTATTCTATTATTAAAATAGTATAAGATATTACTGCGCTATTTGTCTGAAATAGTCTTACTTGGACTGGCTACAGAAATCAAAACTCGTTGTTTCAATGCACGTGATATGAAAAATAGCGTGTGTGGCACGGGATGAAACAAATACGATTTCAGACCAGGGCGATGACAGCCCTCGTCAGAAATCGTCTTGTTTCAACCCTTGCTACACAATATACTATTATTACAGTTAAACGTATTGGTAAATGTTGTAAAGATTTGATTTGATTCGATTTATTTTTAATATAACTTTTTCAGTTTTAAAAAAAATTATTGTACGGCAGTATTGCTACAAATTATCTTAATATGAATTTAATACTCTCAGGAATTTCATTAAGCTAAAATATTAATAATATTATACAAACATATACCGAGTGCAAGTTTTAACAATAGGTAAACATTGTTCCATGTGTATAATGTAAGATTAACACAAAGTTCTATACGATGTTATATTTCTGTTTTCGCGTTAGGCATCTTACTTCATCGAAATAGTTGTTTTTGATGATATCTGGTATCTGCGAAGTTGGTTTTGACCACAAAAAAGTTTTCGTACGCTGGCATGGGGACTTGGATATATTGGCGAATGTTTAAGTCCGACAGAAAAAACAGACGTCTCATGTATATTGTATTGTCAAATACTTGTTTAACATTCTTATCTCGACAGCATTTTTTTGGAAGCCGGATCAAGAATTTGATGTACTTTCTTATGTTCTCATAAATAAACTCTTTCATAGAAGATAATTCAAACTCCTCAATGTGTGAATTAATAAAGTTTTAGAGTTTATTTTTAGTTTGAACTTGTTGTTTTTTCCTCAACTGAAATGATGGCGGCGCTCTTATATTAGTTATTTATTCTACAAACACGAAAAGTAATACGTATTGCAGAATAAATTTATGATTCTTGGTTTGTATTTAATATTTTTCATTGAAAAAATTATACACATACTAGTGATGTAACGAATGTATGATTTTAAACATTCGCGAATGTGAATGCGAATATTGACTTGTGTGAAAAAAATGCTAGTTGAATAACAAACGTTCTTTTATTTTAGAGGTGATCCAAAAAATGCGACAGGTAAAATTCACGCATTTTTGAACTCCCCCTCCCTCCTTGTCATAATAATATACCACAAAACATTAATCTCCCCCCCATATGAATGTTAGTTCTTCGATTTACCTTTGTTTCTAGTTCTTTGCATATAATTTGTATTGTTTTGTTTTTATAATGGATAATTTAATAAACTGTATATATTGTGTGTTTAATAAAAAAAGGTTAATTACTAAGTAGAAAGATATATGTTGATTCGGTTCTATTATCGTTGAAATTAACAATAGATTAAAAATAAAATATGTAGATTAAAAAATTATATTATTATTTTTTAATACATCATAATTATTCGCAAAAATATTCGTTATTCTTCCTGCGAATGTGAATGCGAATACAAATGTTTAAAAAAACGCGAATATTCGCGAATGCGAACGTGAATATTTGTTACATCACTAACACATACATTTTTTAGTATACAGGATAACCTATTTAATTTATACAATTATATTTTATATCGAAATTATGATAAAAAGTGTAAGTGGGTAAGTTTTTTTTTATACTATAGTGGCATAGCTTCTCATATTGTCGATATGGTGAGGAAGCAAAAAAACATATTTAAATGTTATCGAAAATGAAAGAGTTTGGACGATATCCATTCTACTCATTTTTTCATTAATAACAAATCTGAGTTGAGCATTACATAACGATGTGTGCTGCATATTTAAAAGCTTAATTAGTATATATGTGTTTATTTTTTACATCAAGCAACATAATATATACAAAAATAAAACAGAAACGTTACCTGTCGTGACTTGTATGTAATATATCATATTTTGTGACCGCAGTATCTGCATGTTTTGAACACGAAAAAAATATTGATGGTTCTTTTATTTTCTCGTCTCATGCGATTTTTAATGTCCGCGCGAATAGCTAATAATTTCATTATTCAAGCACATGCAATTTTTTGATTTATAATTGCTTGTTTCGCTGCAAGGGATGTCTAATATACACGTACATCGCTGGTAATTGCGACATAAATTTTAATTATGTTGTTTTCGGAAATACAAATTAAAATGTATACCTGATTTTTAATAACTGCTAACGAAAAATCTCACAATGGAAATATTCTTTAGAATTATTATTTAAATTGAGTAAAAAAAAATTTTTTTATGGGGTTTAAATGTTGTTTATCATTATAGTGTATATTTTTGATCAGGGACTTGAACCGGAATTTATTTATGGTTCGGGTTCGGGTTCGGGTTCAACAATAAATTTCGGTTCGGGTTCAGTTTCAGGTTCAGCACGTTGCAAATTTTTTGGGTTCAAAAACCGTTATTTTTTTAGGTTCAGGTTCGGGTTCAAATAAAAAAAATATTTGCTAAATAAATGCACAGTGCTTCCTCGTGCTAAATTCATCAAAAGTAGTTAATTATCATGATCAGACATGATCCAATAATACAAGGTCTGTTTGACAGTTCGCAGTTCATTTATTCTGTGACGTCATCACCATGAAATTTTTATAGTAAGGAATTTGTAACAAATGGAATATAAGTAAATAAACTACCAATACTGTTGTCCCTCCCTCCCTCTTGCACTAGATTTTAATAATTTTGAAATGGGATCGTTTTCAAGCCAGACCCAACCAAGTTTCATTAATATCAGTTCAGTGGTTCATGAGTTATGTGTGACAAGGATTCAGGAGACAAACACGAAACAAAAACGGACCTGAAACGGAAAGATAAAGTTAAAATTTTTAAATCGGAGAACAATTTTTTGAATCTATTTCATTCTTGTATCTTCGATATTGTGGTTAACCATTGAATTTTCATACAATTTTAATAAAAAATATTAATTCGACAATTTTCTGAGTAGGTACCTAATTTGTCACGATTAACATTTGCAAGATTGAAAGGGGCAAAGGGAGTATCCGTGAGCTACGGTGGTTAAACTGTGCCTGTTTGTAGTAACTTTTATTATCATTGTAGTGACGATAGTGACCTTGGTGCATAAGTCACATCACATTATACCGCGAAATTCAAACGGATTACCAGTTTAGACATTTTAAAATCAATGAAGAAAAATTAGTAAAATTCTAAAAAAAATTTCTTAAACCTTTAAAAAATATATGGTTACCGGATATTCATTTAAAGGTTCGGGTTCAGATTCAGGTTCATTGACATTGAAATATAACGGTTCGGTTCGGGTTCGGGTTCATGAAAAATACGGGTTTTTTCGGGTTTCGGGTTCGGGTTCGGGTTCAGGTTCAGGTCCCTGTTTTTGATAACAATAACTGGCATAGGGGGAAGGCAAGTTCCTAATTTATTTAAGTTTTTTTAATCTTTAAAAATAATAATTACAAAAATACAAAAATATTATTAACACCCATGTACCCCTTTAAAAAAATTTCAAATACACATTCATTGTAAATAATATTTATTTGTATATGAAAAACCTTTCTGTACTCTTGAATTTATAATTAAAACTTTAATATGTTACCTTTGTATTTACGTTTTATAAAAATTCAATCCAAAAGTAAATAAATAAAATTTAATAATTATTATACCTTCCTCCTCACTCCAATAATTATTATTATTAAAAATGGGATATATGCATGATGTTTGTTGTTTGGGAAAAAATACTTCAATGAAATGAGATCATAGACAAAATATTAAAATATTATAATTAATTTATTAATTTTTATTTATCTTAATGTACTCCGCAAAAATGTGCTCCGTAAAATCAGCGGCGTATCATTCAGTTTTAAAATGAATCGCAGATTGTTGCGATTGTACAATTCATTAATTATAATAAGTACTTCATTCACTTGGAAATGTCTGTTCGATACCAAACATGTAATAAATTTTCAATCGACGTCTTTTTTTTATTCACAGTTTCATATAATGGACTAGATCAGTAGTTCTTAAACTTATGTGGTCTAGGGACCCCCTTTTGAACAATAAATTTTCAGGGAACCCCCCTGACAGAAAAATAAAGAAGGTCATTAGATACTTATTAATCACTGGTATATAGAAATGTAAAAGTACTTTAATTTATACTAAGCATGTTTCACGGACTCCCGGGGGTTCGGGGATCATAGTTTAACAACTGCTGGACTAGATGACTTGTTTTGTATCCATAAACGTCCCTAATTTAACTGTAACAGATACATATATAGATAGATATATATATATATATATATATTGGACCATGATATGTTAATGTATTTAATTAAATTAAATGAAATTTAATTAACTATGTTTTGATACATAAATAATATTGCTTATTGTAGTAATTATACTATTTCATAACCAATACAATTGATCAATAATAAGCCTGCGGATACCAGCCCTGTAAATGTCCATGTGAATTATAAAAAGAATTAATCAAAACATAAATAAATTTACTCTCATTTATAGTTCCATATACCTGTTTTCAAATTAAATCATCTATAAATCATTAATGCATTGTAATAATAGAATATTAATGGTATATGTAAATTGTAATTATCATCACAATTGATGTAGTTTCTATTTATAAGAATAGGATGATTTTAATATTTACACATACGTTATTTATGTGCCCTAGTATATAAATAAATTATATTTCTTTACAAATATACATATGTTTGGTCATTTATAACCAAATAATGATAAGGTACCGGCACCAGTCTTGAACGCGTTAGGCCTATTTCACACATATACGGTTTCATTCGGTTCGGTTCGTTTTCGGTCGCGTTCACACATACTCGGTTTAGTTTCAGTTTTAACCTGATAGCGAGTGTTATTTTTTAAAAGTTTTGTCGCGGATTTTCTAATAAAATGAGCGGTTTTCTAGATGTTGATGTGGATCGTCTTCATGCTCTTTAGCTTCGAGAAAATAGTGTAGAATGCTCCAAATTCCTGCTGTAAAGTGATGAGAGGGTGCTCGCAATGAATTCTAGTATTCCTCCTTCATTTTTGAATTTTTTATAGAGAAACAACATGGCAACAGCTTGCTTTCTCTCCATGATAACTACTGAGAGTTTACGGAAAAAAATAAATCCTAATATGAACCGTATGAGAACCGTGTATGTGTGAAAAGGTTTAATTCGTTTTCGATTGAAACCGAAAACGAACCGAACCGAATGAAACCGCGTATGTGTGAAACAAGGCTTAAGCACAAAGTATTTTTTTTTGGTTGGTGGGCTACTTTTTTGTAATTCTCATGAACCTACGTTACTAGTAAACAACTACCTCTCTATTGAATCAATTTAATTACCAAAATCCGTAAATAAAGTTTTAATTTAATTATAGCCTTTTATTTTATATACATATGTTTTTCTCCAGTAATGGACAAAGTAAAACTAGTAATGAACAGTCAGTGATGAACATTTGCTAATGATTATTAACCCTCGGAGTACACACCTATTTTTTCAACCTACTAGTACACTCTGGGTCAATTTGATCCTGCTTACTTTTTGATCGCCTATAATTCCGCAACTACGAAACCTTTTGACTTATCAAAATTCAAAGGTATACTTTGACTCATGGTAAATGAATTTATAATTGTTACAAATACCTTTGAAGTATTCAACATACTTAAAAAAAATCGCGAAAAATGTAAAATACCTGAGCGCTATTCACGATCAAAGTCGGTGTATGGGTCAAATTGACCCACAAGAGGCTCCGAGGGTTAAATGATAAGTAGTATTACACAAACGTTATAAAATAAAGAATCATAAAATTTGTTCACTGTTTTTGAACAAAAAGATCAATTATCATCAAATCACGCTGTAAGAAAGTTAAAGGTATAGATTAATATCCAGTAATGGCAGTGATCAAATATCAAGATATATTTCTAATTCAGTTCATTAGAACATCATTAATGTTCAACACTGGGGTGTTGTCCAAGATTGGTGCCAATATCTTAGCGATTTTCAAGATGGCGGCTAAACAACAACATCTCCACTCAACTCAAGTTTAAAATTCAGTTATAAACTCACTTCTGATAACCTTTCGATACCTGTCCCCTCAAAATTGCAACCTACCCAAAATGCACAGCTGCCATTTTATTTACGCCAGATTGACTGTACTGTGGGTACTCAGAGCTAAGGATACTGCGGGAGATGATTCCTGCTAAATTATGTTGTAGTATGTTGTGACTTTATCGTACATAAATAACAACCCCAACAAAAAAAAAATTCCAGGAAAATTTACAGATCTAAAGTTGAGTAAAATTTTATCAGTTTACAGGGTTTAAGGGGCACTCTAAATATTTAATACCGGGATGTAATGACTCATATTATTAGTTTAGCCCTTGTGTAATAAAATCATGTACTTTTCATAATTAATTGGGTAACAATTCAATACAATACAAGGCAGCAGTAAAGCAGACTTTAAATGGTCGTATAAGCGTCACTCACAACGGGCAAACGACGTGTCCGATCGCAAATTTTTTGCTGAATATATTTACCTATTGATTGCTTACATCACATATGAAAATTTAAACAAAATCTGAGAGGTCACTGTATACTTCATTGGTGGCTCTTTAATGGAATGGCCCTTAAATATTATTTAGGGCATAGCGTAAAGTTTGAAAATATAAACGTTGACCTATCCATTGAAACAATCCAAATACAAAAGGTTTCATTAAAATCGGTTCATAGAAGCCAGATTTTATCATTTCGATGTTTTTCAATCTAATTGCAGTGGACTAAATATTAATAAATAAAAAAAAGAAAGTTTTCCTATTATGTTTTGTTTTATTACTAGATACATCCAGTTATAGCCTAAAGTGGATTACATACAGAAGTGTCTTGTGGGTTACTATGGCAAGTGACACTTATTAGACCCTTCGATTCTCGGGTAGTTCTCTATATAGAATCTCATAATAGGAACTTATTTTATAACGCCTAGGGAGGGTGAGGATGCTATATGGTTGATAATTAACAATTATTACATTTGAGGAATGGCTAATTACAATTGAATTTAACTATTTTTGATGAATTTGTAAATGCTTTTATACTTACAATTTTATGTTAATGAGGCCAGTATAAGGATCAGACTTACCTCGGGTTGCACAAAGCAAAATAATTCACGATTAGTTAATCAGTTGATTTCAATCCATGATTAATGTTTATTCTGAACTTATTCTCAATTTGTAAATGAACAATTCACTAAATATGACAATTTTTATATAATATGTATCATAACCGGGATTGTTTTTTTAGAATTGTCAATTGACGTAATAATGCTTTGAAAACAACTGATTAAACTAATCGTGAATTATTTTGTTTTGTGTAGCAATTTTTGAGCATATTTATTCAAGCTACTTTGGAAATTAAACCGTTATATGCCGTCCTTGTGTATCTGCCTCAACATTTACCTCAATTCCGTAGTGCCCCTTCATCCAGATCAACAAGATTCGATTTCCTTGTTTAACATTTAATATTTTATAAAAGATATAGCAGGGCTGGCATCAGTCTAGGCTTCGGTATGTCGTACTAGACACTCGAAAAATTTGCGTGTGTCGAATTACCCACCAGAAATTGGAAAAGCATTAAACATTTTTTAGGTTTTGTTTACGTGGACTTATTTATGACCTGCAAACAGTTAATCATTATCGAAATAAATTATTTCGTCGTCACATATACTTAGATAAAAACCCTTTACAGCATCCAAATTGATCTTAAATAATTGAGTCAGATATTATGAATAGAAAGCTAATTTGAATTTTTATTTGCAAAACTATTGATAATTTTTAATGTTTTAAAAACCATATTTAAAAAAAACTCTAACTTCCCCCTCCCCCCACTTTTTTACTAGACACTAGAAACTTATCTGTTCTGCCGGCCCTGGGATATAGTTTGGGGTATTTTTCTCGGACTACAGTTCTTGTAGTATTGATATCGTGTCCGAAAAATGACAATATCAGTGGTTTCGGAGGAATTCAAGGGCTTTGAGAATGGTATCTGACTGCTGTGAAGTTACTGCCTTCTTTGTGGATATATTTCTTGTGTGTTATTTGTTATTTGTATTTGAGATATAGAAGGCTGCTCTCATTCCAGTCAATGTTTTGGACCAATACGTAATTATTTTAAATGATCTATTTGGATTTGTCATAAAAACTACGTTTTATTAAAAAAGTGAAAAAATATTTTAAATGTCCATGTAATCAGGTGAAGAAAAATTTTAAACCCCTCAAATAAATCGATGAGATCGAGTTTAAGAGAAAAATATTAATTGTAAAAGTTTCGGAGTTTAAAAAACTTATAGATGGTAATATTCTCATGAACTTGAGTTGATCTTGAAAGGATTTTTCAAAGGTAAGTTTTTTTTAACGAAAAACTATATTTTTTATCACTATGTAAATAAAAAGTACAAAGAAGAAAACATATTTATTTTCTTTTTAAAAAACATGGTTAGTTATTTTAGAACTTTTTTTGCTTTAATAAAATAGCAAAATAAAAAAATTAAAACTAATTCTAAATGTTTAACTAGATTAAAACAAACATTTTTGTTCAAAAAATTATTTTGTTTCCGAGGAAAAAATTATTGAAACTAATATATAAACTAATTAATATTTTGTTAAAAAATTAGTCGTACAAAAAATATTTGAGATTTTTTTTTCGTTAGGTACAGACTGTACAGTCTTAAGGTTAATGTTTCCTTTTGAAATAACAGTTGTCTTTCGACAAGGTCCTTTAATGTCATCTTAAAGTCACATAAATACTACCATAAAATTTTTTTTTCATGTAATAATACAGTTTACATTTTTTTTTATAAAACTCGATCTCTTCAATTTATTTAGGGGTCATGCATTTTGTACATGTAAACTCATGAAATGCTGCATAAATCAGCCTTGAACATATTAATGTAAATTCATGACTATTATTTAAAATAATTTTTTTTTAAAACAGTTGACTTATCAAAAATTTGTGTTTCCTCAACGAATATAAAATTTGTCAAATTCTTCAGTAGGTAACTCCGAGCAGTTCAGTTATCAGTGATTTTTGTTTATAATTTTTGTTTTTCATGGCTCACTTAAATGTTTGTAATAAAATACTTAATAAATATCACTGGCATTTAGTATATTGACTTATTTTCGAAAATAAATGTGACAAGGGACATATCGTTGTAAAGTAGAGTAAAAACACGTTCAAATATGCCATAGCCAACTTAGCGGCCAATAAGAAAAACTAAAATTAAGGCTTGTAGCTCGGAAACTAAAAGTGATATAAAAATCTAAATACACCAATCAATTCCACTTAAAAATGTGCTTTAAGAAATCGCAAACAAAAAATACCTATCTACTTTGAAAAAAAAAATACCGCCTAAACCACATAGAATTATGAATATTTTTTGGTGTAGTAATACTCACCCCTTTCTTACAAATAATTCATCTGATTAAACCAAACCTGTATCTCTTAAAGATACTGAGATCTCCATGCTAGAAAAGTTATCTGGGACACCCGGTATAGCTGTTGGTGATTAAATTAATTGGTCCTTCCATTATTGATATACATTATACAATCGATCTATTATAAATAAGAATTCTTCAAATTTACAATATCAACTCTATAACAACTAATAATTCTTTATACAAGATGTTACATGACAAATTCTAAAATCAATATTTTAGTAGGTATCTACATACATATATCACGATCCATATTACACAAGATATTTCATATTGTGACTTATACGTATTTCTAATATAGGCGGAAAACGTACCCGTGTGTGACTGTATGTATGTATATGTATGAATGCTGTGTGTTTGCGTGTATATGTGTGGGTGTAGGTTGTGTTAGTGGTGATCTGCATGGCTGGCAAGCTCCATTGCTTGTGAAACTCCGGCAGTAGCGGCAAGCAGAAAACTTTCAAATGGATTTGCCAACGACTTTGTGCCCAGCGCCATAAATCTGGCGACGGTTGCCGGCCCGAGACGTAACTTTCAATCGTAAAGGTGAATCAAATTATTAACATACAGGATGATCGCATAGTTTTATTTTTTGTAACATCTAATGTTTTATTTTTAAATTGTCTGTATTATTTCCTTTATAAGTAGAGATTGGAAAAATAGTTGTTATTTTAAACGAAATAGTTACTATTATATAGTTCTCTCGTACTATTATATAGTCTCTCGTAAAAAGAATACAATTTACATTAAATTTTGTGAATGTATACATGTAAATTGTAACGGCCTATAACTTATACTTATAAATTGTTACCAAAAAATCAATATTAATAATTAGAATTATATCAAACTCTATTTTTTTTCAATACAGAATTTTTAACGTTGGATAAAAAATGTCAAATAGTTAAAAAATAGTTGGAAAGGTAAAATAGTTGCAAATAGTTGATTTCAAATTGGATTCAATCAAATCAGTTTTCTGAAATCGATGGAGATATGTTATAAACATTATAATAGTTACATTTTTCGCAATAGTTGAACAACTATTTTTCCAATCTCAATTTATAAGTATCTGTGAAGGGAAGTGAATGTAAAATATAGAGTGATCATATATTATGAGACTGTATAATACATTTCTTACATTTAAGTTTCTTCAATACATGATTAACAGTTTTCATAATCTTTTTTTATTATTTGAAATAAATGCTTATGCGAACTATAGGCACCGCCATATTGGCCTCGGCTGCTCTGACGTATTTATCCCTACTCCGCGGTCGACCGTCACGCGACATGCAACACACAGACGAAAAAGTTTGAGACGATGTAATAAAAGTTTCACTTTAAAAATTGAACGTTTACCAGAAAAATTTAAATTGCACATATTTCTTAAATCGCAGATCCAATTGGTACCAAAACCAATATATCTTAAATAATAGCCGAGAAAAATATTTTAACAAAAAAAATCAGTGGATTTTAGATTCTAAATATAAAGATTTGGTCATTTTATTTATTTCAATGAAGCCCTGATTATGTCCGCTGCAATGTGCGACAAAATGTTGGTCAATAGAACGAACAAAATATGCGGCTTGTACCTAAAATTTTGTAAAAAATCAGTGCGTTATTACAGAAGCTATTAAGAACGAAAGAAAAATTTTTGAACCACTTATCTTTTGCGTTTTGAAGTTTTATAATCATATAATTTTTGTACCGAATCAAAAAACTTAATTTTCTTTGGTACATGGAAATAAAATGAATTAATAGAGGAACGTATAGAGGTTGAAGCTCTGGTGAGGCATGCCCCAGGTGTAAATTGTCTTGGTTATTATTTTTTATATCCTACTAAAATTTATGTGATACTTAAGGATCATAAAATATAAACAGTTTTCATAACTGCCTAAAATAATTATATGAAAAAAATAAGTAGAATTTTTCTGAACAATCGGAGATGGTTGTAATATATGATATCGTATAGCTTTTACAATGAAGCAAGTCGGGTGGATTCGCTTTTTAATGATAGCCGTCTTCGATTCTAGCAGCCGTCACAGAGGTGGCGGTGAAATCAGAGATGCTTACACAAGAGTGCGGCGTCTGCAACGCCTTAATGGCCGAGCCACGACGACACGGTTACATGGCGCATAATAACCACACTCACACACCTACATCAACATATACACACACGTAGATGCAAATTCACTCGTTTATGCTTAGGTCGTGTTCACATTGTAATGGTAAAAGAATTTTATATTTCATGATTGTTTGGTATATTTCCGTACATATTTATTTACTTGGATTTGATTTATGTTGAATACATTAAGAGAATTGAGGAGGTTAGTTTCAAAACTTGATTTTTACTAATATTTTTTGTCTTGTGAAAAGTACTTGAAGTATAAATAATTTTTGTAATTTTCAAATGTAAGTAAGGGTTACTTGAACCCAAAATTATAAAATGATTAGTCGTTGCTGGCACTGGTTTAGTGAAGTAATACTTAGTTTGTGTCCTGAAGGTAGCAGCACTCTGCAGGCTCTGGCGCAATTATTTCACTAAACTAGTGCTAAGTAGGTACCAAAAAGTACGTAAAGTATGTTTTCAAGTATATTGCTTTAAATAGTGACAGCTCTAGTCTTGCAGAAAAAAAAAATTCTCATGATATAATTGTCAAATCTTACTAAATAATGATTTGTATCATTTTAACCGAACTGTTTTTTAATTCATCTAAAACACATCGTTTTACCCGTACGGTTAAAATTGTACCGTTCAACCATATTGTTCTTTTTCCAAATTATACTTGATTTTAGTAGTGAGTAAATAATAATAAAAGAAAGAATGAGAAAAAAAAACGAGAAAAATGGAATGAACCAGCGTTTTCCGAGTAATTTTAAAGTTTTATATCAGGAAGAAATAAAAAAAAGTTATTTTAAATGTGAATTTGGTTTGTTATTTTCGATCTTGAAATATAGTCCCTCAAATTTGTGAAATCGTATTGACATTGAACAAGATCTTTTATATGATTAAAATAGTTATTACTATTAAGTACAGAAAAGGACCCCGAGTCCTCATCCCAGTTATATTTACCGTATCACATATGTAACTACAGTAGAAACCGGTTATAACGACATCGAAGAGGCCGGTCATATTGGTCGTAAAAAGCGGATAGTCGTAATAACCGGTAAAAATACAATTATATGGGATTCAGTTGGAGTTTTATTTTGAGTCGTTAAAACAGATACGTCAAATTAACCGATATCGTTATAACCGGTTTCTACTGTAGTTACATTTTCTATAAGCTTTATTTTTCAAACTCTATGGTGTGTAATATTCCTAATTCATACACACATGCACGATGTTTGTGTATGGATATGTATATACACAGTATACACATATACAGGACGTCTGTTCTACCGTCAAACCTTTATTGTTTACTCAGCGTCGATAAATATTGTTGCCAGTTTTGCAAAAGACGTGTATTTCTGGAATGGTTACGAGCTCTTTGTAATGGTAATGCTATTGTAGGTACTTAATTTTTCCAGACTGTAGACAAGGGAATTATTTTTAATTTCACAAAATATTACAACGTATTCATATTTTTTATACATGCAATGAAAAATGTGAAAGGCATATAGTGTGATTATAAAGTATTTGTAGAACGAAACTTTGGGTCCTATAAAAGTGTTTATTTTATTTATAATAATTAAATTATTATTGTGAATTAATTATCTATGTCTTTTTGTTAAATCCTTCATGAAATGCACTTTTTAACATGTTGATCCCGGCACTATAAAATCGTATTTCTCGCGTACAGACCGACATTTGTATTCATTGGGTATGTCGCATGCCCATTCGTGAGCACGCTGCCGGTACTGCTATACATTTTGAGTGACCAACCGATGGACAAGCGGGGTTCAACGAGTTAAGTATTTGCTCTATCATAAATAAATCATATTGTAGGTATTCACAGCTTTTTTATAGTTTGTCATTGTTTGTAATATGTGTTTTGTTACCAAAATAGAAATAACATGATTATAATCATGTTAGTTCTTCATTACATTACATTTTTTAAAATGCATTTAACCTATAGTCTGCTTCATTTAAGTTTGCAGTGGTTGCCGGGGATTTGGCGGTAGGAATCGTGAATCGTAGAAATGTTCAAATGATCATAATTCATCGAAAAAAATCGTAGAAACCTCGGCAACCCTGCGTTGTTGTTGTCTAGAAAAGCCTTTTCGAACGAGCCCTCACTCTACCCCACGTGAAATTTAAGATTTCTTGGCCCCCCCCACCTGGAGTGGTGTGAATGTGGATGTTTTTGTGGTTAAATAATACTTTGTAGTCCCATTGTATCTCTATAAATTTAAATCCTATATTTCAAACCATTCAAAAGATATTTAGGTGGCCTGGAACTTTATGAAGGCACTGTGTATCAGTGGGGTGCAAAGCACCTTGAATCAGAGCTCCTAGTAGTATAATAGTATTCAAACTAATCACATATGTCCACTAAATCGATTATTTTTTATTTTGTAATTATTTAGAATAGCTAAACTGACGATATAGCATGCACATATGTTACACACGCGATCGCACGTAATAAAGAGTTAAAAAGCTTTAACTACTAAACAATTGATCGAAATAATTTGACATTCTAATAAGTATACTACCATTTTTTTTTAGTAATCTTGATTTATGTACATAAATTTCAATAATATGACGAAATATTTTTTATAGATTCACCTACATATATAGTATGTATACTGATAAGATAGTATTACAAGATAATGTAAGAAATAGATATAACAAATACTTTACTGTAGACTTTCCATACTGTTAAGCTGTTTGGACATGATATCTTCCATACTGTAAAATTCTTACTTGTCGAAAATAGCCGTGAAAACTGTAAAATCTTTGTACTCGTCTAAACATATAGTGAATGGATTTTCATAGGACATTATTTTTTTTAAATTTAATTGATAAAAGTTCATACGATTAGAAATTCTATAAAAAAATCCCATGAAAATCCATGCATTATATAGACGAGTACAGAGGTTTTACAGTTTTCACGACTAATGCAGAATTATTGAGCTTTGAAAAGCGCTATTTTTCCAAATTTTCAAACTTCGAGAATATTTTGAAATAGGGGTGTCTGTCTTAGGGTTCAACTTTAATGTGTGAACATAACTCGTTCCCATTTCTTTGTAAAAAAATTTGTAGATTATACCTCTTTTTGCAAAAAATCCCCTTGAAAATGGGTTTAAAAAAATATAGAGATACGAGTTCAAGTTGAAATGTAACCCTTTAAGACTACATTTCGAAGAAAATGTCTATATTATCTTGTAGCTAATTTTTTTTTAATAATTTAGTTTTAGTTTCATGTAGATTGGATAAATAGATGCTGAGATATTACAGTTTCCGCAAACCCTTGAAAGTGCAAAAATTCTGCGCCCTGTAGAACAAATATCGCCGTTACGGGAAACAAGAAACAATAAAATTAAAATTATGGTAATTTTGAACTATCAACATGTTAAGGTAATTGCACACAAAATTTAATTTTTTTAAGAATGGTCAAGAAACTAGTACTGGACCACTGATATGGAATGACTCATAAATTGTTAAATAATTACTAGCAATATTTTTTAATGTAAAAGAAACTCAATGAAATAAATCCCATGAAAATCCATTCACTTTAGACGTATTCCGAGGTTTTACATTTTTTTACGGACTATTGATACAATATTAAAATTTTTAATCGGCAATTGTCATTTTTATTAATTTTTTTTTCTCCGTGCATAAATTATTGTTACATACAGTACCCCTTCATAAAAAATCTCAGCGGCGTCCATGCATCTTCATGTTCTTTGCCTCGTCCTGAAACTTTTCCCTCCATACGGCATATTTTGCAATATTTATACAATATATTTATACAATATAGTTTTCAAAATAGTTTATTAAAACATGTTTCACATTCGGGAAGCCGCGAACATCTTATATTGATCGAAAAATTAAAGGAGTAGGTGATAAACTAGCTCACAGTATGGAATGAAGAGGATTTACACTATGGATTTGTTCACGGACATTTACAGTATTGAACGTCTACTGTATTAAACATTTGTATAAAATCATACTTAATTTTAGCATCACAAAAGTTGAATTCCAATTAAAAAAAGTTATTTCATACAAAAATAGATATATCAAATAGTTTTTTAATGAGAAAATATTATTTTGCTGATGAAATGATTCAGTGAAAAAATTACTAATTATAAAACGGTTTAAACGTAAGCTTTGTGGTATAACTGTCACGAACATTAATTTCATTACCTATTCTTGCATGCGATCAAGTAAATAAATATGAAATTATAAACTTCATTTAAAAAGAATTTTTGTTTGTTTCAACTAGTATTGTGGTGATAATAGTACACTGTAAATTGTGGTGATAGACAATATAAGCGTTCCAAAAGATTATAATATAAGCAGCAGTGGCGTAACTACCGCCGGTCTGGCCGGTTAGATTGTCCGGGGCCCCGAGCATCTAGGGGGCCCCCAAAAGTGGTGAAATATTTTTTTTAATTGCTGTTTTTTTTAGAATTGAAACAATCAATAAAGTTTTTGGTGAAAAAGCTGATTTTTCAGTTATTTTATTTTAAAATTCTAAAATTAAATATCAAAATCTCAAAAACTTGAAAATTTGACGTGTTATTGACTGTTTTTCATTTTAGTATTGTATTATTTTTTTACATAAATCAATTTTTCTCGAACGTTTCCGTATCCATACCTCAAATATACAGGTTGATCCAGACCACCCGTCCACTATGTTTTACGCCCAAACTATTGAAGATAGAGTTTTATAAAAAAAGTTTTACTATGTATATCGACCCTAAAGAATTTCAAGAAAATATTTTTCTTAAATTAAAGTTCGATTAGCGATAATTCAAAAAAATTAAATACAATGGTACATCAATTAGTACTTTATCTGAAAAAAGACATGTAAATAAACAACTTTTGTTAAGAAAATTAAAAATTAAAAATCAAAATTTTAAAATGGAAAATTATAATTTTTAATTTAAAATTTTATTTTCAAAAGTTGTTTATTTACGTATTTTTTTTAAGATAAAGTATTAATTGATATACCATTGTATTTAAATTTTTTGAATTATCGCTAATTGAACTTTTGCATTTTTGATATGTCGCGTATGTCACTTTAAACTATCAAAATCTTAAATATTCATAGATCATTACAAAAGTCATTATTTCTACTTTCTAAATTAAAAAAAAATAATAAAATTTCATTAATATTTAACGAAATTAGGGCACTTTTAGTAAAACCCTAAAATTTGAGATCAAGTCGCCATATTTTCTAAACAATTGAAAGTATGAAAATTTTTGTTTTACAAAAGTTTCTTACTTTTTTATGGTCTTTACAATTATGTACTTTTGAATATACCGTTCTATTTGATTTTACTGAGAAACGGGCATGTACCCCCCAAACTACCCCCTAAGGCGCAGTTTTGGGGGTTGAAAATATTTTCTTGAAATTCTTTAGGGTCGATATACATAGTAAAACTTTTTTTTATAAAACTCTATCTTCAATAGTTTGGGCGTAAAACATAGTGGACTGGTGGTCTGGATCATCCTGTATATTTAATGATTTTATCCCTTCAAAATTCTAAGCAATAATTATGATTGTGAGGGGGGGGGGTAGTGTAAAAAAAATCCTGTCAAGGGCCCTCTTCTGAAAAATTGTCTGGGACCCCCATTTCCATAGTTACGCCACTGATAAGCAGGATAGCATTAATCACACAACACTTATGTGCTTATACTTAATCAGGTATTTTGTAGGTGACTTGAGGTATTAGTATACATTTCTACATAATACCAGTAACTATACATACAACAACAACATACTGCGTGCAAGAGGTTATTTTGCAATTCGCACCACGTCGTAATCTCGAGTAGGCGATATAGAGGGGTTTAGAGTAACACTACTAGAACACTGGCAGCTTGTCAGGTGAGCAAAATGAGGAGTTGAAACAGTATTTTTTATATGATTATTATTAGTACATGTTTATAATATTATGTACTCATTATTTCATCTACAAGATTTACTAACGATGGGCAGGGCCGTCTTTAACCTATTGGGGGCCCTGGGCACATTAGGACAATGGGGCCCCTATGACCTTGACAGAGCTAAAGAAGTTTTCACTTCAAAAATTAAGAATATGAAAAACTAGTTTACTGATGATTTTTTTAAAACAGTGTAGGTAATTAGTACACCATTAAACGGGTGGCCAGTATTTCTTTACAACAAATTTTCCTGACTTTTTCCGGTTTTCCAGGTGAATTTTTATGTTTTTCCGTTTTTTATTAAAAAAAAATTTTTTTAAGCATATTTTACACGATATATTAAAGTTTACGGAACTTTAGAAAAGAACTTTAATACCATTGCGAATTTTGTTGCATTTTTTTTCAAAATACTGATTTTAAGGTATCAAAATTCTCTACAAAATTATTATTTTAAAATTAAATTTTTTTACATAAATGCACTCCGTGACGTGTTAAGATACGCATTTTTTATTACATAAAAACGTTAAAACGGGAAAAATGTTGAGGAACGAAATGCAACATCATAAAGTAGAGTAAATTTCGATCATTCCAGAAAAAAAAGATTTCAAATTGGTAAATTTTTGACCAGTTTAGAAACATTTGAAAACAGACTATTTTTTAGGTATCCCCTTAATTAATGTGCAGAGGGTACGTGTATACGTAAAATAAATCAAATTTCAAGAAATTATTTTTAATAAAAATAATATCCTCAATAACAAATCACATAATAAATTAATATCACCACTGTTAAAAACCATTAATATATTCAACAATTGAACAAATTGCATGAAGTGTGGTACCTATACACTTCTGATTGATTAAAGTACTAAAAATAGATCACGTGATAAAACAGAATTATTTGTTGACAATAGAACTTTTTTGAAAAATCTGCATATTTTTTTTAAATTTAAATAGATAATTGTTTAAAAATATTTGCGGAAAATTTCTTGACGTGGTGTGGGTTTTGCATTTTTACAGAAAATTCCCTGTCTAGCAAAATTTCCTGACTTTCCCGGTTTTCCAGAAACTGGCCACTCAATGTATTTTTATATATTAAAATTTATCCTAAACATGCTGAAATAGGAAAGCCTGATTTTCGGGCGAGAGTAGAGGGGCTTCGCGCATGCAAAAACTAATAAGCAAGTAGGTATTGTAGTCAGTCATTAATGTCATTATCGTTTGATTTTTTTTGAAATAAATATCGTATATTTTTCGGTAATAAATATCGGTTATTGTTAAGTGATATGGCCATCAATCGCGGGGCCCTGGGCACGTGCCCAGAGTGCCCAGTGGGAAAGAGGGGCCTGAAGATGGGATATAATGGACAAAGTTCTTCGATGGGTAGTTGTTGACATGCCATTTATTATTTATCGAACTTTTCAACTGACTTCAAAACTAATAAAAAAAGCAATTAGTTTCACCTATCCGTAACTTGGCTGAAACGATTAATAAGAAATCTTTTTAATGTTGTTCAGTATCTTTATGACCAGTTCCTTCTTTATCATACCAATATTTGTATGCTGAGTATAACCATTTTAAATAACTTAATATGATATGTAATGCTATTATAAACATTAATGGGTATTAATGGGCTCTAATATAAAATAAGTACCTACCTACTCTTTCTGTGTTTGGGTATCAAATAATTTTTAAATACCTACTTTTACAAAAATATGGAAAAAGTATGTATCTATTATTCATAATTTTTAATTTTTTTACAGATACCTACATTCTTTATAAATATAAAGCTCAACGTCTCTCTGTCTGTCTGTCTGTCTGCCCGTTAGTGCGCTTATCACTCGAGAACCACTTATCCGATTTACGTGGTTTCTTTTTTAATTCATAAGTACATTTTCTGGTCAGGTTATATGCTATATTTTGTTACGTTAGGTAACATAATAACTAAGTAGTGACGATAATAGTAAATCAAGTCGGAAAAATGTTTACCGTCGGTGCGCTGCAATACGTTGCCTAAACCGTTGAATGTAGAACAAAATAATGTGTTAAAGAATTGTGTAGAATCAAAAATCCTACAATAAAGTCCGCGACACCATATGTCTAACTTTTATATTTAAGCCACAATGACTGCTTTTATGTTACAAAGAAAACAAAATATTTGGGTTCTGTTTACATGGACTTATGACTTTAATCCTTATCGAAATAAATGATTTCATCGTCATAATTACTTAATGTAGATATAATTAATTTGCCTTTTACAGAATTCAATTTGGTCTTTTGGTTTAGGAAATAACGTGAAATAAGTATATACAATAACTTATCGCGCGAACTACGACTACATAGACGCCGCCACGGGGGTCCAACTGTTACCGACTGAGAATGAGAAAATTTTTCTTTATGTAAACGTCGTTTTTAGTAAGGTTCAACTAGTGCTAGATGGCAGCACTAGTATTAAAAAGTCATACCAAGGGTGAGGAGAGCGAGCGGTAAGAGGAGCATTTCAAAATCATTGTCGCCATTTTCAATGCTGCAAATGTATTTGTCGGATTTGTGCTAAAAACTATTTTAACTGTGTTTCGACAGTATATTCTGTGGTTTCGACTTTAAATTGAATAAGTATGTCTGATCAGTTTAGTGCTAATAAAAATAAACATTTATGCTAACAATAAGTGTCCCGATTTGACTCACAAGAAATCTGACAACCCTATGAATGATCTGTTCGACAGTATAAACTACAGTGAAAAAACTCTAAAGTGGCAGAATGTTCTATCTTGTTTTGTTACAGAAGAATCCGAACATTGAAGGTATGTTAACATAAAATAATATTTATATTTCTTATAAAAACATTTTAAAACAACAATATTTATGATTCACAGGATCTTCTAAATTGGAATTTTAACCGGAATGACAGTTCCTATCGATCACTTTCAATCAAGGGATGGTGGGCAACGATTCAAGCTGTGAAGAACGTTTGGCAAGAGATTAAATCGTCAGGTGTCAGGATAATGAAAACGCCTTAATCAGGACCCATCATCAGAATGATGTACCGGACAACAATAATTCTGAGAAAACTATAATATCTGGACCAGTGTTATTAGTAAAGACAGACATTGTATGTGTACATTCTGTACACAATGCTTGTTACCAAGATTAAGCACATTTTATTATCTCATTTGATATTTCGCTTTCAATGTTGATTAAAATCTGAACAATATCCAGTTTTGATTAAATCTGATTTCCATTAAATCTTTTTGTGGCCTTAATCACATAATGAAGATTTTTATGACTTATTTTTTAGGTATACATTTAATGTAGTTGTAATTTAAAAAAAATTAACATTAATCAATTAAATGAATATCGAAAAAGTCACTGTTAGTAAATAATTTCTAAAATACCAATTAGCAAATGCAAATTGTTTGAAATCTTGAATTTTATGTAAGATATAAAATGAAATATTGAATAAGAAACAATGCAGTTGTAGTTGTTACTTAATTTGTATGAATATTAAAATTTTTTATTAAGATATTCCTTGGTAAATTAAGAAATTGAAGAGTAAGTCCAAATTTTGTAAATAAATAACAGAAGAGTAAAAGAAGCTCCAAATAAAATCCTCAAATACCTGCGAGCAAAAGATATCAAAATAAAATAAATGTATTTAACAATGCAACTATAGAAATTGTACTCGCAATGTTTTCAGAATTTTTAATGAAACTTCTTTTGTTATTTATTTATAAAATCTGAGCTTAGGCCGTGGCAATACGCTTCGAGTCGACTTAGACCGAGTTCACAGCACCAACCAACTCGCATAAAATAATCACATGTAGACATCAAAAAGCAAGATAGTATACAGCACGCTATCTTGCTTTTTAATGTCTACACGTGATTATTTTATGCGAGTTCGCTGGTGCTGTGAACTCGGCCAAAGTCGACTCGAAGCGTATTGCCACGGCCTGAGAAATTTTACAAATCATGCAATATTTATATTTTTCTATCATTTATCAAACCTTGTTGCTTCCAGAGAAATACCTTAATTAAATATGATAGATATTGTATTAATTATAGTTAATCTTTTAATTAATTTAACATTTTTTTTTGTTTTTCCAATTTATATAATATATTTATGTTTGCATGCTTTCTAGAAAAAAATGATAATAAATATTTGTAAAAACCCGGGAAAAAATGATAAGATATTAGCATATATTACAAGATCCAATTGGTCAGATATGATGAGATATGCTTGGATCCTGATTTTGGCACGATCCAAGAACGCATTATAATATATTGTAATATATTGCAAGATATAGTTATATATTATAATATATACTAATGCCTTCTTGGATCGTGCCAAATTCAGGCTCCAAGCATATCTTGACATATATTACAATATATTAGCATACATTAGTATATATGTTAATATACAAGTATATCTCGACATATATAACAATATATTAGCATATCTGTTAATATATTTGTATATCTTGGCATATCTAAAAATATATTATAATATCTTATAATCTTTGCATAGAGGGGGGGGGGTATCCATCTATTATCTATCCCAATACTACAGAATCGTCCAACCAGGGAAAAACTCGTACTGAATCTATAATCAAATGTCACATATATTATATAATTAAATAAACATATATAGCAGCTTCATTTACTTACGTCCGTATTAACTTACTTGAATGCACCTATGTAAACATTAGAGTTCGTTGGTTGCTTATATACTGATTCAAAGTGAAATCACACTGCTAGTGAGAGGCAAGTTACACCAACTTTTACGAACATAGTATGTATAGCTATTACATATATACAACATACTCGAATATTATTTAATCAATTAAAAAAAATAATCCATATGCGTATTAAGTAATATTTGAGGCCCGTATTAATAAAATAAAAAAATATATACAAAAACTGTATAGAAATATTGTGACTATTAAAGAAATCCGAAATATATGTATGTATAGTAAATAAATGAAGAAAACCATGTGACATTTGCTTATTAAATATTCTTTTAAAGTAATTTTCAGTTCTTCAACAGATGGATCTATTATAGATTTAGGAATTTTATTGAAAATTTTAATTGTATTGTTAACTACATTTCTATTGACAATTTGTTTACGTGAGTCATGAAATGAAGACCCCTTTTATATAATATATATTTTATTAACTAATTATATTCATTTTATTCAATAGCCAATAGTTCGTATTCATTTATTATTATAACCAATAGTTTGTATTTTGTATTCATTTATTATTATAACCAATAGTTTGTATTCATTTATTATTATAACCAATAGCTTGTATTCATTTATTCAATAACCAATAGATTCATAATATTCAGTAACCAATAATTTAAGATGAATTGTATTTCTATATTATTGTAATCATTTTATTATTTTATTAATGTTATCTGTAGACATTTATATTATTATCTTCGCTCCATCCTGTGAGCAAGAGTTATTATGTTACATTCGGTGAATCACAGAAAATGATGACTTCGTGAGACTGAAGTTGCAGTAAAGGGTTATCTTATTCTGTGAGATCATTCTCAAGCATACCATCTTGTAAGAAGTATATATATATTATTGAATAAAGATTTTTTAAAAAGGATATTTTGAATAAGAAAAATATAATTGGCGCAGTCGGTAGGATATTTAAGGTTGTTAGATATCCAAACAGTGCTAATAAAGTGAATCGCAAAAAAACATTTTAACAACGGTTTATTGTTAAAAAGTTCGGAAACGTTAATACATACAGTATTAGTGACAAGATTCAAAAAACAGCAACTGTTCAAATCAATTACGACCAAGTGACCAGCAGTCAAAAACTACTGGGTGAATCTCAATTCTTCACACACGAACCAACGTACTCCACGTGAATATTTGGTGACGAATCTGGAATAGAGGGATACTATTCAACTCGAAGGAATATCGGGCATGCAGTGGATTCGTACGATGATATTTCACATTTGTTCTATGTGGTAAGTCTGTATTGATTTTTTTATTTCGTTCATGTTCAAATATCCTTACCCAAAATCAAAAAAATCCAATAGTTATAATATTGTATATGCTTCGAGTTCGAATACTAACGACGGTTCATCGATAGTACAAGAACAAAATTTTAACACCGGCGAAGGTTTATCGCCAGTTGTTAAAAACTTGAGTTTCGCTAGTAATAAGTCAAATATTGAAAATATAAAACTAACAATTACAGAAGAACAAATAAATAAAATAAAAGTAAATATGGCAACTACACCATTAGATGTATTTAATAATTTAAGGATCCCAGATGCAATCAAGGATTTACCAACATTTAACGGTAATCCGAGATTACTATATGATTTTTTAAATAATGTACAAGAAATTTTAGATATAATACCCAACCTAGATAATAATTATTTAAAATTTATGACTAGAGCAATAAGAAATAAAATAATTGGTGAAGCAAACGAAGTCTTAAATATGTATGGTACACCAGTACTATGGTCTGAAATAAAAAGGAATTTAATTTTACATTATTCAGACAAACGTAACGAAACTTCCCTTATCAGAGATCTACACACTCTAAAACAAAACAACGAAACTGTAGAATGTTTTTATAGTAAAATTATTGAACTTTTTTCGAGTTTGACAAATTTTACAAATATTCACGAGACTGACGTAAACGTAATTTCAGCTAAACATAACCTTTATCAGGAAATGTGTCTAAATACGTATTTAACGGGACTAAAAGAACCATTAGGTAGTACGATTAGAGCAATGCGTCCAATAACACTAGCAGAAGCATTCAGTTTCTCGATACAAGAACAAAATACATATTATGTTAGAAATACACCAAAATTTAATAACACACAAAATATCAGTCACACACAACACACCAGGACACATACACCTCAAAATTCGAATTATAGACCAATTTCACAAAATTTTAACAATCGACCATACAATCAAAATAATTATCGATCATATAATCCAAATAACTACCGATCATACATCCCAAATACCCAAATCAATCATCCACAACAAGCTAGATTTAATCCTAATGTAAATCGTCCTCAACAATCTCAACCTTTTTCCAACAATCGTCCAATTCAACAATTACAAAACCCACAACAATCAAGACCTATGTATCGTCCTACTCCGATGGATACAAGTAGTGGTAACACTAATAGATACAAACCAATACCTCAAACAAATTCCCAATTTTTCCGACCAACAGGTCCTCCTAATTTTCAGTCTAAAGAATTATTTAATTTTGACGATCCCGAAATAGTTAATTCTGAATTTGAAAAGTTGAACATCGAATATGGCCCTCCATTTAGCGATGAAGTAGAATTAGATTACTTGAACTATCAAGCGGATATGACTTCGGATATTCAATTTCAAAATTTAGATCCATATGTTAATGAAAATTTAGAAACAAACGAAATAGACGAAGAAAATTTTCCGAAAACAGCCTCACACCAGGCGTCGGGTTCTTAAATTTAGACAGTAAACTTATAACAAAATTACCGTATATTCATATCTCAAATTCTAACGGTCCTCCACTTAAATTTTTAATTGACACAGGAAGCTGTACATCCTTTATTAACCCAAAATTAATTTCTGAAAATTACATATATACTGTTAAACCAATAACTATAACAACTGTATTCATTTCAAAACAAATAGACAAACAAACAACAATTGATAATTTAATAGAACTACAAAACGAAAACCCTTTAAAGTTTTATCTTTTTAACTTTCATTCATATTTTGACGGACTAATAGGTTCAGACATATTAAGACAATTAAAAGCTCATATCGACTATGGAAATCACAAATTAATAACAGACAAAATTTGTATACCAATTCTTTACAAACCAAACCATACAACCGGACTATTAAAAATAAATCCGCGTAGTAAGCTAACAATCAATGCACCGGTAGATATAGAAAACGGAGACATTTTTATACCGAAAACGAATTTACAACCAAATTTATTTGTCAACGAAGGCATTTATACATCCAAAAATTGGCAATCTAGAATCGAGATTGTAAATTTTAATGAAACCCCAAAAACTTTTATGTTAGAACAACCTATTAAATGTAATAATTTAGAAAATTGCCAACAAATAAATAATTTTAATATAAATTACACAAACAATGTGTCAAACCCATCAGATATTGAATCATTAATTCGCATTAATCATTTAAATTCAGAAGAGAAAAAAGCCATAACACATATTTGTAAAAAATTTGACGATATCTTTTACAAAGAAGGACAGGACTTATCTTTTACAAATCAAATTAAACATGAAATTAAACTTACTGACGAAACCCCAATTTATACCAAGTCATACAGATACCCTGAAATTCATAAAGATGAAGTACGTAATCAAATTGACAATTTATTAAAACAAGGAATTATTAGACCCAGCTTTTCTCCATGGTCATCACCAATTTGGATAGTTCCAAAGAAATTAGACGCAAGCGGTATACGTAAATGGCGTTTAGTTGTAGACTATAGGAAATTAAACGAGAAAACAATAGACGATCGTTATCCTTTACCTAACATAACCGATATTTTAGATAAGTTAGGAAAATGTATTTATTTTAGTACACTTGACTTAGCTTCAAGTTTTCACCAAATTGAAGTACATCCTAGGGACATTCAAAAAACAGCTTTTACAGTAGATCACGGTCATTACGAATACGTTAGGATCCCATTCGGATTAAAAAATTCACCTAGTTCTTTCCAACGAGTAATGGATCATGTATTATGCGAATTACAAGGAAAAATATGTCTAGTTTACATGGATGACATAATCGTATTTTCTACTTCCCTTCAGGAACATATAGAAAACCTTAACAAAATATTTGAAAAATTAAGATCGGCAAATCTTAAAATACAGTTAGATAAATCGGAATTCTTACATAAAGAAGTAGCATTTCTAGGACACATAGTAACTAGAGACGGAGTAAAACCAAACCCTGAAAAAATTTCCGCTATCAAAAAATTCCCTATACCAAAAACAGAAAAGCAAATAAAATCTTTTCTAGGACTTTTAGGTTACTATAGAAAATTTATAAAAGACTTTTCCAAACTGACAAAACCATTAACAGAATGTTTGCGCAAAGACAAACAAATTGTAATAGACGATAGATACAAACAGTGTTTTGAAAATTGTAAACAATTACTTTGCAATGATCCGATTTTACAATACCCCGATTTTAGTAGAGAATTTAACTTAACGACGGATGCCAGTAATTTCGCGTTAGGCGCTATTTTATCTCAAGGTCCTATTGGATCTGATAAACCGATTTGCTATGCAAGTAGAACATTAACAAAAACAGAACAAAATTATTCAACAATAGAAAAAGAACTTTTAGCAATTGTTTGGGCAACTAAATATTTTCGACCATATTTATTTGGCCGCAAATTTAAAATAATTACAGATCACAAACCTCTTACTTGGCTTTTCAATTTAAAGGAACCAAATTCAAAACTGGTCCGCTGGCGGTTGAAACTTCAAGAATTCGAATTTGAAATTTTATATAAATCTGGAAAACTAAACCTTAATGCGGATGCACTTTCCAGAATCGAAATTAACTTACATAGTTGTAGCTCCGGAAGTTCTCTTAGCAACAATGTTGATGATTTAGATAAATTAACAGATTGTGACACAATTCATTCTGCTGTAGAAAATTTAAATAACGATATACCTATCACCGAAAAATGTATAAACGACTTTAAAGAACAATTAATATTCATTCTAAAAGAACAATCACAAAAAATGATTTATAAAGTTTTATTTGAAACAAAACGTAGACGAATATTTTATCAAAAAGACTTTAGTGAACAAGACATAGTAAACATTTTTAAACAATATGTTAGACCAAACCGATTATTTTGCACTTATACAGACGACAATACATTTAAAATGATACAAACCGTTTATGATAAATTTTTCAGTAACGGACGTTTTAAAATTGTTAGAAGTACAAAATTATTAGAAGACATTACCGAACGAGACTTACAAGATAATATTATAACTGAGTATCACGAAAATTCAAATCATCGCGGAATTGGCGAAACGTTTGAACATTTAAAAAGGCAATATTATTTCGATAATATGAATCAGAAAATTACTAAAATTATAAATAATTGCGAACCTTGTCAAAAATTAAAATACGAAAGACACCCACCAAAAATAAAATTCGAAATTTCAGAGACCCCACGTGCACCTCTTGAAATATTAAATATTGACATATTCAATATTCATAAGAAAAATATATTAACTATAATAGACAAATTTACTAAATTTGCCTCAGCGTATATTATAGAACAAAGAACAAGTTTAAATGTAGTTAAATCTCTAACTCATTTCTTTTCACAACACGGTCTTCCTAAATTAATTATAAATGATCCAGGTTTAGAATTTACTGCTTCTATTTATAAAGATTTTCTTAAACAATATAATATTAAACAACATGAGACTACCGCTAAAAATTCAACTGGTAACTCAGACGTAGAACGATTTCATTCTACAATAACAGAAATCTATAGGATAATATTTCATAAAGATAAAACAAAATTACCTACAGATATTTTAAATGAATGTTTAATCACCTATAATAATTCAATTCATAGTACAATCAAACTAACACCATTTGAAGCGTTAAAAGGACATATTAGTAATCATAACGATTTAAATATAACTAATAATATAACTAACCCACACGATTATTTAAACGATTTAAAAGATAAATACGAAAATATAAAACAAATCATTCATGACAGGCAACATCATAAAAAATAGAAACACTAAAATTAAATCAACATGACTTGGACAATGCACTGACATAACAATTAAGTATTAATCAAGAAATGACAAAAAGGTTCAATAATATCACAAACCATATAAATAATCAACAAGTAGTCATTGAAAAATATTTTGACCATTTCCGAAACGAACTATTAAATAAAGTAAATTTTACAGAAGCACAAGTTATGTATAATCAATATATTGACAAAATTATTTACAACATAGATCCGCTTACTGTACATCTTAAAGATATAAGTGAATCTATAGTTTTAGCCAAACTCAATGTAATTCCTAAACAAATATTACATCCGGCGGAATTAAAACAAATCTATCAATATTTTAACAATCAAAATATTAATTTAGTTTCTAGTGAACATATATACGAATTATTAGAACTACAAGCATATTACAATCAAAAAAATATCATATTTGTAGTATTAATTCCTAATTTCCTTAATGAACAATTTCATTATTACCATATTAGAAACTCACCTATAAACAATACTTATACAATTAAAATTCCTACTCCTTATATTATCTTGAACGAGATAAGCTATCAGTATATGACGAAGCCATGTAACCTCATAGAGAATCAATATTTCTGTGAAATTAAAAATCTAAAATCATCAGAAAATGAACATTGTATTACAAAACTGATACAAAAATCAACAGCCAACTGTTCCCTGATCGAAAGCGAAGATGTGGAATTTATAGAAACAATCGAACAAAACTATTTACTGATTGCAACACGACACCCTCAAGAAATTCAAACAACATGTGAAATGGAACAAAAAAACCATCATAGGAAATTTATTAATTCATTTCCAAAACTGCAGTATAGAAATTAACAACGTAAAATATACAAGCAAATCAACACTTTCGTGGGACGACATATTTATCATACCAACTGTTTTTTCGCAACTTCAAGTAAGAAACATTACCAAAACTATTACTCTACAAAAACTTAACGATTTTCATCAAAAAACAAGAAAAGCTATAGAGTTGTTAGAAGTCAGAGAAAATAAAATAAATTATTCCACATACACTATAATTGGAATAATTGTTACAATAATAATCACCACAATTATTATTCGAAGAAGATGTAAAACCAAAAATGAAGAAACAAAAAATGAAAATTGTGCAACAGTCAGCAACAATACTTCCACATCGCCTACATTTCATTGGCCGATGCGTCAGACTTTGGGGGGAGGAGTCATGAAATGAAGACCCCTTTTATATAATATATATTTTATTAACTAATTATATTCATTTTATTCAATAGCCAATAGTTCGTATTCATTTATTATTATAACCAATAGTTTGTATTTTGTATTCATTTATTATTATAACCAATAGTTTGTATTCATTTATTATTATAACCAATAGCTTGTATTCATTTATTCAATAACCAATAGATTCATAATATTCAGTAACCAATAATTTAAGATGAATTGTATTTCTATATTATTGTAATCATTTTATTATTTTATTAATGTTATCTGTAGACATTTATATTATTATCTTCGCTCCATCCTGTGAGCAAGAGTTATTATGTTACATTCGGTGAATCACAGAAAATGATGACTTCGTGAGACTGAAGTTGCAGCAAAGGGTTATCTTATTCTGTGAGATCATTCTCAAGCATACCATCTTGTAAGAAGTATATATATATTATTGAATAAAGATTTTTTAAAAAGGATATTTTGAATAAGAAAAATATAATTCGTGTTTGAATAGATTTCATATTGTGTTTGTTTCTATGTTGTAATTATGGTCATTTATATTACATAAATCAGTTTTTTTTTTGTGAATAACTCATTTTCTAATAAATTAATACCTATCGATTATATTTAAAAATTTGTATTATATAAGCAGTGGACGGCAGTGTTCCCTGGGTCATATCTGGCCATAATACGAAGCAATTTATTTTGTATTTTGAGTATGTTATAGGTATAAGAAGAGAAGCACAAAAAAATTCCATATCTAATAATTAAATGTATATAAGCTAATACACATGTAACAAAACATTTTGCACAACCTTGTTGCTTAACACTCTAAGTGCGTGCACGAATTTTGAGATTTTGGCTGTAACGGAGTTTATATTTCTCTTACAAGTTAAATTTCGGTCTATTAATATCACTAAAAATTGTATTTTTTGAGAAATTATCACACTTGACTGGTGTGATCATAGAATTCAGTGATTATAATTTCAAAAATGTATTCATCAATGTTTGTATAAAAATTGTCAACACAAGTTGTAGAATTTTTAGATAAATGCGTGGGAACATCATTTTCAAAAAAAAGTTTCACCAAAAATATCCACTACCTATTTTAAAATATGATGAATGTACTTTTTTGAAAACAAAATATCTCAAAAACTATTAAAAATAGAGTAAAACTAAAAGATATTAATTTTGTAGAGAAATGCATAAAATTTATTTTAAAAAATATTTCACTGTCCAAAATTTTGTTTAAATATTTTTGTTCTTAATTTATAAAATTATATTGAAAATTTGGGTGATATGTCAACTGTGAATTTTTAAAACAAAAATATATGTTACTTATAACTTTATCATTCCTGATTATATGGGCAATTCTAAATAAAATTTACTTATTTCGTGAAATCAGAATATATATACAAAACTACATATACAAATAACGCGAGTGCAATATTAAATTCAAGTCAAGTGAACATTAGAAAAAAGAATGGTTGATATTTGAATTTTTTATATTTATTATTATTAATTTAATATTATTAAAATTCGTTGCTTATTTTGTTAATGTATAATAGCAATGCCAACATCAGGGAGGGAGACTGGGCTACCGCCCGGGATGCCAGTTCAGAAGGAGCAATGGACAGTTACATGGAGAAAAATTTGGCTTATATTCTAGTCAAAATTTTTTCTCTTTAATCTGATTTTACCGTTTCAGGGTATTTAAAAAAATTTTATTCCATTTCTTCATAATTCATTGCGATATAAATATAAAATTTGATAATCGTTTTAGTATAAATACGTGCTATCGATTTACAGTATCAAGTAATGATTATTTAGACTAAAGAAGTGTAGGACCAGCGGCCTTTTGATTTTTATTCAGTATTTATTTGTTCTTAACCCTTAATTACTCGTGTGAAATACCGTAACACAGTTACTCACGTGGTGTATTTTATACACCACAAAAAGCTAGTTTTTGGGAATTTTGATGATTTTATATTAATTTTTTTGCCCAATTGATATTATGTAGGTAGGTATTATTTTTGAGAAACTAAGATTTTTTTGAAATAATCCAACTAAAAATTAAGAAATAAATTAGAAAGAAAAACTAACTAAAATAAATCTAAAAAAGTGCAAAAAAAAATTTTTGCTATCCGATTTATTGCAAGATGAATATGAACATTTTATTTTTATTGGTAATTTTTTTAATTTTGCTCTTTTGACAAGATGTCTTCCATCAGTAGCATCACTAATGTTCTCAAAAACACGCGGTTCTTCGCTTAGGATGCTGTTATTTGTGCGTCAATACCATCTACATTTAATAAGTAAAAAATTAATACAAACTGCTACAATCCTCAAATTTTTACTGCCGGATTCCTATCACCATTGATATTGGTCAAATGTAATATTTTGTTATAACAAATGTTAATCATTTAATAAATTTATTAATTTAAAAAAGTAACAGCCACTTTATTTACAAATACTTTACCACCGGGCGTTTACCTAATACATAAAAAATATTTTTTTTAAGATATGATAATATATTAGCAGATATAACAATATATAAATATATATAACAATATATTTTCGCATCTGAGGACTGATATATATTAAGATATGATTATATATTATCAGATATGTCCATATATTAATATATATTACAATATATTCTTGGCTATGATAACTCAAAAAATAAAATTTATTAAGATATAATAATACATTAGCAGATATATCTATATATAATAATATATTACAATATATTCTAAGCTAAGTGAACTCTTTTCAAAATAATATTTTCAAGATATCATAATATATTAGCAGATATATAAATATATAAAAATATATAACAATATATTCTCGGATCTGAGGGCTAATACATATAAAGATGTTACTATATATCAAAATATATAACAATATATTTTCGGATCTTAGGGCCAATATATATTAAGATATTACTATATATTATCAGATATTTCTATATAAATTAATATATTTTAGGCTCAAAAATTAAGATATTACCATATATAACGAGATGCGAACATATCTTATAATATCTTGTTATATCTTATCATTTTTTCCCGGGAATATTTTGTTTTATTTCAATTATTTTCATTACAGATTTACAGTTTAAATGCAAAATATTGTAATTACAATAAATTATATCATATTTGGTGATATATTTTATTGTAGTTGCAATATTTTGCATCTAAACTGTTGAGTATAATACAAAATATATATTGGAATGAAAAGGAATTTGAATTTCGCGCTACGGAATGGTATAGTTACTTCAACAGTCGCCAGGCGGCAGCACATATTGCGATCAAAATTTTTTAACGTTGAGTTGAACACCCGTGGACGCCGCGCTGGGCAGAGGGAACAGGCCAGTATTCTTTTGATTGTCAATTGTTTAATTTATTTTCAATAATTAACTTTTAAATTTAAATAGAATAAAAATTATTTTTACTTTTTGTTCTGATTCGCTTTTGTTAGGTAGGTAATTTAAGTGTTGTTTGGTTTTTATTAGAAAAATAACTAATCGTGTTTATACTTAATTCAACTATATATTTTTTAAATCCTAAACAATAATTCCGTAGTCCACGCGAGCGAAGCCGCGCGGGCCCATCTAGTGATATTATAAATGCATATAATTAACTACAACTATCATGAAAAGTCGAATACGAAATTCACATTACATAGAGTACGACCATTATATCAATGATGTCTGTGTGTCAGCCTTATAGCTAATATAGTGAAACTTACAAACACAAAGTTTAAGTATAAAGTCATTGTATACAACAAATGTGCACTTCCTATTGTTGAAGAGCATCAAAAATAAGTGGTGTCATTTTTAACGGAGATATACGAGTTACACTGGCAATAGAAGAAAGTCTTTTTAATGTAATATTTATAAAAAAATGATTTTATTATATGATAATAATCTAATTCTTGTAAGACGGTATAGTTAGATGTATATTACTTCACGCCACCTCATACCAACCACGACAAGCCACCACTGTATTACACGTGTAGACAAGCACACTGGCGCGCTGCAGACTAGTTAGTGGCTGATTGTTGCAAGGCGTGAGCTATTCCGGTCACGTGGTGAGCCTGTCGGCACTGAGAGGGCCCGGGACGGGGGAGTAGTCGGCTACGGTGGTAGTGATCAGAACCAGATTTTCGGCCATAATCCACAGTTAAGCGCCACTGTTTGCGTGACTGAGAATAGCGTCGATAAATATAAGTATCTACACGCCGAATTAGTTAAAATGAATATATATGTGTATGAGTTAAAATATGTTTTTATTATTATTTTTAATACAACTTTGTATACACAATATATACAGGATGTTGAAAAAAGGTGGATACACCTGCGTAACTCGCCAGGGAGGAATTATCAGGAAAAATAATCCAGACAAAAATGTTAACATTTTTTCCCAGCTATCACATGGTGATGCAAGTTGTGGGGGAGGATCTGCCCCCCGGGGGAACGCTCCCCCCTTCGTATTTTTTAAATGGGAAACTCATATTTTTCAGATTTTGATTTTCTGGCCCAAAATATTTTGTTTCGCCCCCACGGTCTCTGTGTGGGTGAAATATTGTTCAGATATTAGAATTTATTGTTCTGTCATTTCTTACCGGGGTGGGGGCAATTTCCCAATATGTCAAAATGGGCAAAAAAGCATCGCTGATGATTCTCGAAAGTTTTTGAGAGGAAAAATTGATATTTTCGAGAAAATAACATGGTGTATTTACAAAATGTGAAAAGTGGGGGGTGGGGATAAAAACAATATTTTAGCGGTATCCGGGGTATTACAAAAATAGGGGGTCCCCATTTAAAAAAGGAAGGGAGGAGCGTTCCCCCCGGGGGGCAGATCCTCCCCCGCAACTGGCATTACCATGTGATAGCTGGCAAAAAAATGCTTATATTTTTGTCTGGATCATTTTTTCTGATAATTCCTCCCTGGCGAGTTATAAAAGATGGATACACCATCTTTTTTCAACAACCTGTATACATATACAGGGTCGGTTAAAAGTAAGAACCAGGTGGTATATTTGCATAGCTATCAATTATATAATACATTGTCATATTAAAAATTATTATAATTCAGAAAAACAAGGGTATTTTTTTCTATAGTAATAGGGTCATATTTAGTTTATGGGAAAACATTTTTTCTTTTCTACTGCGACATAAAAATGCTATAGTCATGTGTTTGAAAAAAAAATGAGTAAATAAACTTTCAATTATCGAATAATAATTTAAAATTAATTAATAAAGAAAGCAAATTAATGTATGTGCTAATTGTATTTTTTTTCAATATTTACCACGAAATTGTAATAAAAGTAAAAACTAACTAAATAAATAGAAATATATAGGAGACGAGAAGCGTTTTAAACATCATATAGTACACGTTTTTCAAGATTTCTTAAACCGAAGGCAATTCGACTGTGATAAATACATTATATTATGGAAGAACGAAGTTTCATTCGTTCGTAAATTGGATGTGAAAATTGACATAAAATAGAATTCGAAAAATTGTTTCATTGATTGTAATGGTGCTATAACCACAGGTATGTTCAGAATATTTTTTATCAAGAATCAACTTGAGGATAAAAGAATGAAACATTAAGAATTTTTTCAAATATAAAATTGAATAAGATTGAAATTAATTTTTGTTAAACTTTATTACATTTAAATATATATATAAAATAAAATCTAGATAAACTTTTTTTTCAGAACTGTAGAGATTTCTTGCCTAACTATAAATTATATAAAAAATAACTTAATAAAACTTTAATGGTAAATTAAAAGAAGTAATGATGTAATTAATTTTATTTAAATGATTTAATAACATTTGGCCAACATGTAAAATACTATAAATAAAAAAATTAGCAATTTTAACTTATAAGTTTAACGGATAATTTACAAGTAGGTCAGTACATTAAACTGAAGTTACAATATCGAGAAGTTGAACATTGTAAGAATAATTACAGTAATTATGTATTTAAAAAGCGAAAACTTAACAAAGATTGTATCGAAACCAGTATTTAAATGTAGAATTATTTTTAAATATTGCAAAATTTTAGAACGATGGATTAATATGTATTATAAGTAGTTTAAGAAATGAATCAAGACATGTCTACATAAGTGATTCTGTGTATATACTTTTTTTGTTTAGAAATAGATTCATTAAGCAATTATGAACTACATATATGCGGGTGAGACTTAAACGTTGTAAAAATAAGCAAATAATCACCAAAAAACATGCGAAACTTTAAAAAAATTTCGTTGAACCCACTTTTTGAATCGTTTTACTCTAGTATAGACCTATGGAACTCTAATGCGGTGTTTACACCGAGAAAACAAAACAGAAACACGTATATATTTTTTAATACGAAGGATTTTAAGGATACGATTTTTCTGTTCTTTTTTCGGTGTAAACACCGCATAAGAACCCACGAACAGATACATAATATATGTGCATTAGATATAAAAACGTTTTAATTTTTAGTGAACAATTTTTTGCACTTCAGGTACAAATTGACAAAAAAGTATATTAACAACTCTGTGAGTGTAAACATTCAACATGATAAGGGCTTTGAGAAGTGGTTATTCACACTATGGAAGGTACCGTACCCAACCGGGTGCACAGTACAGAACGTCTACTGTAAGATAGTATAGTTTTAAAATAAGTCATAGGGAAGAGTTAAATTCCTACAAACAAGAGCGCTGTGGCGCAGTCGGGCGTTATTACTAGCGACCGCGCGTCGTGAGTTATGGGACGTGCCATCGGTTTCAGAGAACGCGCGCCAGAACTAGACATGACAGTTACTGTATCTGCAACCAATAACCACTACCGGGATAAATTGTTGTTGCAGCTGGTGGTGCAGTAATCGATCAGATGTTCTTCACTCGTTCTTAGCATCTTCAAATCAATAAAGATGCATGTATTTCTTACTTATATGAAGTATATGTAAGTATGCATGTAGTATACAATAATTGTCAAGTGCAAGTCGAACCTCTCGCACAGAAGATCCAGTATCATATAGTTTTGGAATTTACCTGCTTGTGTCATGTTTCTTTCGGTGAATACAAAAACACCCCCCCCCCCCCCAACACCTTAGGGGTTAAATTTTGGGACATTCTAAAATAATTGTTTCATTATTTATATTGTAGAGTATGTTCGATAAGTTTCAATGAAATGCGAACAAAAAAATATATAAACTTTGACACCCTGTTTTAACCCCGTAGAGGTTGAATTTCGATAAATCCTTTCTTAGTGAGTGCTTACATCATCAAAGGAAGGTACTTACGAAATTTCACGTTTCTAGGTCCAGGGGTTTGGGCTGTACGTTGATATATGAGTGAGTGAGTGAGGGGTTAAGGACAAACTCTTTTATAGATATACATAGATATAGATTATAATCTATTCACAATTAAAAATCCATCGTATTTAGAATCATTATTATCAATTGAATAAGTTTTACAACCCGTTTTTCATTATGATTTCATCAATGTCTTCAGTTTCATTGAAATTAATTTTATTAATAAATGATTGTCTATAATGAGTATAATAGTAATAACTAAATAAGAATAAAATATTCATGACTATTGAAACTGTTCGCGTTTGTAATACACAATGATTTATTTTATTGTCATTACTTTAATGAAGTTCACGTGATACATAGCATGAACCGAGTATAATGAAAACGTTCAGACGATGTGTATATAGATCTATTGTTGAAAGCTTTTGATTTATTTATTAATTTTGGAGATTCAGTATTTTACTACTACCTATAGTTATGATACAAAAATGTATTATCAACATTAGATGATTAATAAACGTAATAGTACTTTTGTAAATTATAAATGTTGATGTCCAACCAATGTATACCTACTTAATATATTTTATTAGAGGTAAACACTAAACACATCAATAATGGATCAAAATATTTTAATAAAATTTAAAAAAAATGGCAATGATCAAGCAATGAAATTTTCTTAAAAATGGTTTACCTGTACAAATTAATAAAAACATGTTTTAAAGATTGACATGTTTTCTTTTCAGAATTGTATTGTAAATTGAAATCTAAATACATTTTCCAAAGTTATACGATTCAAACTCAAGCAAATCAATGCAAAGATGCATACGATAAAAATTATAATTTTTTTTTATTTGATATAGTTTCAGCTGTACAATATTTTTTGATTTAATTTTCAAATATAGTTATTTGATATCTATTGAACAAAAATACGATATGTGCTTGATACAAAATTAATTTCAAATAGTGAAATTTAAACTTCAATATTTATTGAAATTAACTGTAGTAAATATTTTTTAACCCCTCGTTTAGAAAAATTTATACATAGGTATATACATATATCTACTAATTTATAGCTTTGCAGAAACTGAATAAATGTTCAATTTGCAAAAAAAATTATTTAATTATATAATTAATTAATTCATTAATTAATTAATTCATTACATAACGTTGTATATTGCCTTTTTTAATTTTTCTTAATTATAATATATTTAATAAATAATATTATTATTTATAATGTGTGTATGAATGAGTTTCATACTAGTTAAATTTGATCATTTTTGAAATACCAAAATTTTAGAATAGAGGAATTTCGCAGCACTTAATAGCTAATTGTTTTAAAAAAAGTACAATGTTTGACGTGTGTAAAAAGTACCACCCTTTTGCGTCTTCGTGTAAAATATTAATTTTTTCAGAATGTAAGTTCAAGATTATTTTGGAAAAGCTGAACAAAACTTTACTAACGCAAAAACCGACATCAACAGATGTCACAGAGTCAATAACCTTTTTTTTGTTGTGGTAATATTAACTTTAGTTTAGTTTAAAATTTACATTTTTTCAAAATTTATAATTTTTTAAATTTAATAGCGATTATATTAATATTTGCATTTCATCAAAAAATTCTTGAATATCGAAAAGAATAATAAAACATAAATACACATTTATTTTTTCATAGAAGAAAATAAGAAACACTATTCGTTACAGTCACTGTAAATCCGTCCATCAGTCTCGTTCTCTCATTATAAAACAATTAACGTTTTAGAGCGAAACAAGCGGTGTATAATGAGGCAAAATCTACTTAAAATAACAGTTTCCAACTTGTTGCGGTGTAGATTCTTTATATTCCAACAATATCATTCCCAGTGTAATCGCTTCCAACGTCTGAGCAAAACCAATAGCACAGCTTTCCATGATGTCAATTCTCATTATACGCACACTTGCTACCTATTGTTCTGTTCATTAGATAAAGTGCTCGAAAGAAACTCACCCGAACGGAATATCGTGCTCTTAATAGACGGTATCTGTCTTACCGACCAACGCAAAATTCTACATTATATATGAATGTACCTTACAGATATTGCTTCATATTTTACGTGTATGTATGTATGTATTTTATGTTGGCTGATTGTACATATTTTCAATGTCTAAGAATTGTGGTTTATTTTAATAATAATAAGAATGGTGATTGAAATTAAAAACAAAATAAATGAAAAGTATTACGCTAACTTGTGTAAGTACAACCAAATACTGAAATAATGAAAGTTTATAGAATTTTATTTTGCTAAACTTAGATACCTATGTATGATAATCAGATTTTAACTATAAAAACACCATGTCGCAAAAGGTCAGTGGAACGTGTAATTCTTGTAATTCGAGCTATCACTCTATTGACTATTCATCCTGAAATTCAAATTTAAACCTAGTCTATGTTATGGGAATGTTCAAGGAGTATGTGTACTACGCATGAAGCTTAATTAGAGATAGGAGATGAAACTCGAGTGGATGGGGGTATATCGAAAAAACGGAACCTGGAGTAGGTGGTCCGCATTTTATGGACCACTGCGCAGAAGTTTGTGCGCATTCACCACTCTGTACCTTGCGGTACACACACAACTATACGGATGCGCAGTCAACTACTGCGTAGCGGTCCAAGCACGAGAGACCACCCACTTCGGCGGTTATATTTTGACACATAAAATTGTTTCATCTCCTGTCTCTATTCTTCATGGTACTACGTAATTAAGAAGAAGTTTCGACTATATCCACATTTTCAAAAATCATCAACATATTCAGTCTTCTATATTCCTATTCTGGACATAGGCATCTCCTAATCCTCGCCACTTGTTTAGATCCGCAATTTTCTTGTATATTAAGATTCGGTTACTTTCCTGATATTATTCGACGAGTGTGTCTTCCAGTTCTGGGCCTTCATTAAATTACTTTTCGGTTCCATTTTTAATCTTCATTTCACATCATGTTCAAGGTAGCGTGATGAAATCCTATACTTTTTTGTATTCTGGATCTAAATTTTAAGGTTTATTCATGCATGTGAGGGTGTAGAAGTGTATACAAGGTGTTTTTACTTAAAGTATGAATAATGGTGTTTACTGGGAGACCTGGGTCTCATAAGTGTATCTTGCTTTGATTATTCTCGGGCAGTTTCCTTCCCACTAGTAATCTATTTTTGGTCATCGAATTACTGATTGTATTGCGCAGTATATCTATAAAAGGCAAAAATATGTTTTATTGTATCTAAGATTTATCTACAAATCAAAACTTTTTTTTGAAAATAACAAAAATATATATTGCTTATTATCAGTACATACAGTGCCTCCCAAAAGTTTCGGGCCACCTAAATAACTTTTGAATGGTTTTAAATATAGGACTGAAATTTATAGAGATACAATGGCATCACCCAATCTATTATTTAACCACAAAAACACCTACCAACATATCCCCGTGATGCAGGGGGAGGGGGGAGCAAATAATTCTTAAATAGCACATGGGGTTGAGTTATGGCTCGTTCGAAAGGGCTTACCGAGACAAAAATAACGCGGCATCACAGAGGTCTCTAAGATTTTTTTTTCGAAGAGTTATAATCATTTGAACATTTCTAATGAGATTAGAATAAATGCATTTTTAAATGTTATAAAGTGAAAAAAAAAACAGATCCAGTAAAAAAACTGTCGTATATCAGCAAGTTGTGTCATCATTGTGTCAAAAAATTCCACTCTTCTATTTTTTTCATTTTAGTACCTAAATTTTTGAAAATGAAAAAATTAAAAAAAAAAACAGAAGAGTTTAATTTTTTGACTCAATGATGATACGAGTTGCTGATAAATGTTAGTTTTTCAATTGCATTTGTTTTTTCACTTTATAACATTTAAAAAATGCATTTAACCTAATCTCATTAGAAATGTTCAAATGATCATAGCTTCTCGAAAAAAAATCGTAGAGACATCTGCAATCCCCCTTGTTTTAGTCTCGGTAAGCCCTTTCGAACAAGCCCTCACTCAACCTCATATGCTATTTAAAAATCGATAATTAAAAAAATGACAAGAGTACACAACTGTATCCGGATTAGTAATTAGGGGAAGGTGGGGTAAGACGGGGACCTTAAGGTATTTCATAAATAAACCCTTTATTTTTGATTGCACATTGTAGGAACTTTTATTAAGAAAATAATCAGCCTTTCTTCCTTAAATTCTAATCAGTGAAAACAAAAAAATATAATTCTTCTTATAGAAATATCAACTTGAAAAAAATAACTAATTTGCACCATCTTGCCCCACCTATAGGGCAAGATGGGGTACCCCCTTGGGTAAGATGGGGTACAGACTCATAATACAAGCCGAGGCAGTACAGACATTCTGTATCTTCGTCCTCAGAACTGGATTCCCAAGTTGAATTTTTTTTGAGGTTATAAATCGAAGCAAACCGGAACGAGTTAATGTCATTATAATAGTAAAATAAACAAATATCAATAAAAAAATATGACATACATCTTGTACACCATACATTTTGAACAGTCACGCACTTTATATACCTCAAAAATTAGATCTAACCACTAAAAATTTAAAAAAATACTTACAAAATCACAACGTGCACACCTTCGACCAAACTATTTGTGACATTTATAACTTCTGCTAAATAACGTCATATGGCCATAGAAGAACATTTCTAGCTACATTGTATCATCAGTTTTGTTACGGTCCCCATCTTACCTCGCTACCCCGTCTTACCCCACCTTCCCCTACGTTAAATAAAATTCATTTGAAACATAATGTATAAAATAATATTTCAATAGTTTATGTTTCATTCATTTTATACTGTCTTTTATTAGTTTATAGAATTATATGTTCCAATAAAATAAGAATCATGTACACTGTTTACTGTCAGTATTACGTATAAGTAAGCCCCGTAGCACATATGGAAACTTTTATAATTATTTTCAAGAGTAATATTTATAAAACCATGTCTGTGTTAGCAACTAATTGAACGGACTATGAATTACTTCCAACACAGATAACTCACTACTCATATTGTCTGCTTTTATTTTTCATATCTAATCACAGTATCCATAGTTTCACATGTAGTTCCACTTTTCTCAGGACCACTTGAGAAACAATTAACTGAAGAGGTAGAAAACAATTAGGTCCATGATTATTGTTCTATTGTTAACATCAGGTTAAAATAGCCTTCCGAAACCTGGATAGTATGAGAAGGGTAGAAAGTCGGCGAAAATGAGGTCGAGCAGCTCTGAGTGGGATCGGGGGATTTGGGGAGGGGATGTAGAGGAACCTCGTTGATTGATTGCTTATTGGATACTGCCGAGTAATATACTCAACAAAATGGAAAAATAATAGACTGAAGGAAACACTTTTTTGTTCAGAAAATTACAGCTTTACAAATACAAATAAAAGATATGTATTAAGAATTATAGATGTTGATATATTTTTTTGAAAATATTGTTCGAATATGTATTTTTATTATATATAATTTTTATGAAGCAGAAACATTCTTTATTTATTACCTCGTTAAATATAATATGTACTGCCGTTCTTTTCAAGATATTACAGATATAACAAGCAATCCTAGAATGGCATTATTGAAAAATATAAAAATACCTTAACGAGATTAGTATCAAATTTAACAAAAATATATGAAATGTGAAACGTCATATAATAGCTAAACAGAAAATGTGACATCTACAAAAATAAAACTGTTAATACATAATACATACTTGTATGTTTTACTTTTGTGATGTTCTATAATATTAAATTACTTAATTATGAGTTATACAATTACGTACACGACAATATACAAAAATCTATAAAGAAACTAATATAGCTTGTGTACATTATTGTTTCTGTTTTTCATTTTTCTTAAAATAAATAGGTACAATATATTGTTCTTGTCAAGTTTTAATGTGTTTTCCTAAATGCTAATAGTGTTTTTGTGTTAAATTAACATAATTTTATAATTTACATGCACTTAATTACTTTTTCTATAATATACATGAAGCAATATTATACTTTTAATTTATTAAAATATGGTTTCGCTGCTGTACATCTTTGTTGTGACTTTTAATATTTTTTTATTAATTAATGATATTTTTTATTCAGAAGAAATAATATAAGAAAACTTTGGTGTCCTTTAATTTGTCAATTTAACCGATGTTCTCGCTCCAATAATAACAAAGTTAGCAACGATCACTCGGTTCCCGCAAACATCCTGTATATGTTTGAAATTGGAAATATTTCATAAAGAATCTGAAAAAATCTCATAAGATTAATAAAATGTCGAAATACAATTTAATAAACTTTTCTATTGTATGTTGAAAAAACTTGGATTCAAAAATATTTATATTAAGAAGTTTTCTTAATGGAAAAAATATAACACATACTTCAGTGGTGGCCAAAATGTCGAGTATTTAATTTCGGTAGATTGCTAGAAATTTTAAATTAGAATTCTCGATATTAAAATAAATAATATGTACAAAAGCCTTTTATGAACATGTATTCGGAAATTCTTCTTGTGGGAGCTATAGCCCTTTAAAAATGATTTATTTTCATTCAATTTCTTGAGAATCCATTGTGATACAGCTATAAAATTTCATAATCGGTTAATGTGTGGTCTATTTCCAGTATTAAATAATAATTTAGCACAGGGTGAATGGGATAACTGTGGATCCTACAATTTTAGTCTTGTATTTTTTGGTTCTTTATTTACTCGATACACCCCTGTAATAAATAACTTTTGGTCGATACTGAAAATTGATAATACATACTCATTAATATTTTTTGTACTTTGGCTTATTTTAACATACCTGTTTCATTTAAGTCTACAGTGGTTGTCAGGGGATTTGACGGTAGGATTCATGATTCATACCGTAAAATCACCAGACAACTACTGCAGACTTAATCAAATGAAATATACTATAGTATAAATATTTACGAAAGATCAAATTACAACATTTTTGCCATACCACATTGTTTTTAATAAACGTTTGAACAATCCATCTAGAAATCATAAAAAACAAATTCCAATAGTTAAGACATACTTTCAAATTGAACTAAAAACAAAAAGAGATGTAAAAATTGAAGCTTAAAGATTTCCCTTTTCGATAGTTTTATTTATGTATTTATTTTAATTTTCTGATTATTTTTATAGGAGTTATTGCAGTTTTTGTATGTTGGTGCACGTGTCTCTGGGAGCGTAATGGTATCACGCGTTCTACAATATCGGTGAATTCCCAGCGCTTTGTAATACCGTTTTATGGAAAAACCGTTGATTCTACAAAAAAATTGTAAGGATATATTCTATATGAAATTCTCTGTTCTAAAATGTAGTATGAACAAATTTTCTTTAAATTTAATATTTTTGGATAAATCTATAAGCAATTTTAATTATAATATAGTTTATTTGGTACGCATTAAATTATATATCGATGTGTAGTGTGGCAAGATCTTTCCTCGCCGCGCACGCTGCCAGAACCATGTACAACACGCTTTGACCGATTGCTTTCGGTTCGTTTTCGGTTCTTTTTCGGTTGCTGCCGACAAGTGTGAAACGATGCTTCAGTTTGTATTCGGTACCTAATAGAAACTGTAGAGCACCGAATACTCCCTCGACACGAACAGGTTTCATCAGGTTTCTATAAGGTACAAACACGTGTCTTTTTTTGAAAGTTTTGTCGCGGTTTTTCTAATAAAATGAGCGGTTTACCAGATGTTGATGTGAATCGGTGATTTGGTCGGTGTTGAAGACGGTTCCTTAGCTTCGCGTGTAATTTATCAAATGATTTCATTGACATCCTGAAGTAATTAAAAAAAATGCTCTCTTAGCTTCGGGAAAATAGTGTAGAATGCTCCAAATTCCTGCCGTAAAGTGACGAGAGGGTGCCCACAAGGAATTCTAGTATTCGTCCTTTGTTTTTTATTTTTTTATAGAGAAACAACATGGCGACAACTTGCTTTCTCTCCATGATCACTACTGAGTGTACGAAAAAAAGAAAACCTAATATGATCCGTATGAGAATCGTGTATGTGTGAAGGGGTTTGGTTCGTTTTCGGTTGTAACCGAAAACGAACCGAATGGAATCGCATATGTGTGAAACAGGCCTTACGCGGTAGCGTATTTAAACGCTAGCCGATCAGAGTGATATTTTATTCAAGCTGATTCTTCAGTGATATTTAATTCTATTATTATTATTTTGTTGTATGAGTTGTATCGTTTATTAATATTATAAATAAACATTATCTATACGTCTAAACTATTAATTCATATTCATTTTGGTAGTTTTATCAGACATGGGGTTTCTTTTTTGTCTCTGGCGACGGTTAGATAGTTCTGATCAAGAATCAGTGTAAAATCATATGTCGATATAAAATGTTTATAGACACTGGTATAGAGTAAGTACCTACCTACATATATATGTACATATCCTCTAACCTCATACGCATACCATCTGGTGTGGGACTTTGTGTCGAGTATCACTGCAGAATACTCGTCGTTGCGTTTGATGTATTTCACACCTTGAAAGCGAAACTAACATTACAAAAAATTTAATTGTTCTCACACACTGTGAAGATCATTGTTTTACGTGATCTCTCTACCCTTCTCACCCTTGTTCCTCAAGCCATTGACGCGACATTTTTAATAAAACCTGCGTTTTGTTTGTATAAAACCCACGTGGGTTTCTTTCTTCATTTTACGGTTGAGTGTTTAAATTACACTTTTGTTGTTCGGTATAATACTAATATGAGGATTGTATTTGTGTTTTTATGGTTGGATTATTCTGATGTATTACATAAATGTATTTTTAAAATATTCATTATACATGTTGGAATAGTGGAGTCTCATAGAGAATAACTGTTAAAATGGCCTATAGTCAATGTAGCAGTGATTTTTGAACGGAGTGTCGCGAAAATCTGAATATAATGATTTTTTATATTAATGTTACTTAAAATTAACTGTCTATAAAATGCGTACGCAAAAAGGGAGCGGAGAGGAGGGGGATAATTTACCTCTCAATTTTTCAGTCGTGATATAAAGGACGTTGTTTTTTGACAATTTTCTTCGATTATAAAAATAATAATTCATTTGTATTGGGGAGATGGTCCAGATTTTGTAATATATTATTAGGTAGGAGGTTGAAAAATATGTAATGCATGTGACAAAGGAAGAGGAAGGGGTAAAAATGGGTGAATTTTGCGTGACATATTTTATGAATGACCCCTTAATATTGATTCCGAATGAGAGTTTTTATTAAAACTCATATCAAGTGACATTTTTTTTTGCTGTGATCAACGAATATATTTAGTTTTAAGTGATTAAGAAACCACAAAAAATACATACGTATATCTAAAAATTACATCTCTGTGACTTATCTTATTTTTTGTATAGTTTAGTCATGGTAGCATTCTTGTTAGAAAAGTCTTCAAAGAAATTTTGCATAAATTTCTATTAATACATAAGTTATAATGCCTTAAAAAAATTCCTATCATTTCTCGAAGATAAATTTTTTAATACCTGTTATCATGGTACGAAAAATCAGTTTTCCCGAATAACTTGAGAACTATTGATTCTACAATAAAATTAGTTGGTATAAAAACATAAAGAACAGACAATGTTCTATTATATATGTATTTTATAATTTGTCTGTATAATAAACATTTCTCAAACCTAGTAGTTATTATTACGTGGGGAATAGTAGCTACATTATTAGTTAGTAGCATATACAGTGCCTTCCAAAAGTTCGGGGCCACCTAAATAACTTTTGAATGGTTTGAAATATAGGATTGAAATTTATAGAGGTACAATGGGATCACCAAATCTATTATTTAACCACAAAAACCTCCACCAACATATCACTGTGAGGCGGGAGGAGGGGGGGGGGGAGCAAATAAATCTTAAATGGCACATGGGGTTGGGTGAGGGCTCGTTCCAAAGGGCTAACCGAGACAAAAACAACGCGGGATCGCCAAGGTCTTTACGATTTTTTTTCGAAGAGTTATGATCATTTGAAAATTTATCTTGAGATTAGATTAAATGCATTTTCAAAAATGTTATGAAGTGAAAAAAACAGTTTCAGTTGATGTTTATCAGCAAGTCGTGTCATCTTTGTGTCAAAAAAAAATGAAAAAAAACAGAAGGGTGAAATTTTTTGACACTATGATGACACGATTTACTTATAAACATCAGTTTTTCAACTGAAACTGTTTTTTTTACTTTATAACATTTTTGAAAATGCATTTAATCCAGCGTTTCTCAACCTTTTAGTATTTGCGACCTAATTTTCAATCACAATTCTCATCGCGCCCCCCTTCCCCCACCCCCATACAATAATTTTCACTGAAAAATAGATCTCAGCTAAATATAAAAAATGCTTTATATTGTCAATTTCTAATATTAAACTTTCTTTCGAAAAACTTTGCTCTGCAAGACAGGTCCAAAGAAGTTGCTAATATTTATTAATCTTGTTTTTAATTTAATATTGATAAATATATATTGCAGTACTGATACAATCCTATTTATAAACGTATTATGTCAGTGTAAATGTAAACGTGTATTTTATTTTTTATTTTTTTATTCATATCAGAATGTTTTTTATTGCTTTTCATTCAGTAAATTAAATAAATTTTTTAATAATATTTTTTCTCAATATGCTTGTGCCCCCCATTCAGCTTCAGCGCCCCACAGGTTGAGAATCGCTGATTAAACCTAATCTCAAGAGAAATTTTCAAATGTTCATAACTTTTCGGAAAAAAATCGTAGAGACCTCGGCAATCCTGCGTTGTATTTGTCTCGGTAAACCCTTTCAAACGAGCCCTCACTCAACCCCATATGCCATTTAAGATTTCTTTGCTCCCCCTTCCCCCCGCCTTCCAGTGTAATGCAGGTGGGTGCTTTTGTGATTAAATAATAGATTTGGTGATCCCATTTTACTTCTATAAATTTCAATCCTATATGTCAAACCATTCAAAAGTTATTTAGGTGGCCCCGAACTTTTGGAATCCACTGTATATGGAGTTTACATGAGAAATATTGGTTGTAAGACAGAAAAATTACATACGATATTTTTATAGTAAACTTTCCGATACCACCCTTTTAACGTAGAGTTATTATTTTTCGAGAACTGATTTTTTACACCTGTTGCAGGTGATACAATTTTTGCTCTGCAAGCAATGATGGAAAACTTTCAGGTTGTATTATTTATGCCTAAACAAATTTAATGTAGTATAGTATATTCAATAATCTAACTTTATTGAAAACTTTCCGAACGACTCAATGTTTAAGAATTTAAAACTGAGCTATTATTTGTATAATGTATATGGAATACATTATTCGTATAGTTACTTCATTGATTTTGTTTGTTTTTATCAAAAATAAGTCTATCATTTTAAAAAATCTTGAATGAAAATGTGTGTTTTTCTTGTATACCGTCATAAGTAATTATAAATATAAAAATATAAATAGAATTAATAATTTAAATATTTATTAATTTTTCTTATCGTATTTTATGAATAAATTATGTTAATGAAATTACGAACATTAAATAATACAATAAAATATCAAATCAATTGTATTTAATGTTCACTTCATTAACTATACATATGTACATATACCTACATATAAAAAGAATTAAATTTATAAGATATGGTTTTTATTTTGCTATAATGTTTTTGATTATAATTTTTGACATTGAATTAATTTTTTTTTACATACCTAACATATCTTTAAATGTATCAGGTGATAAATAAATAAAATTATATAAAAAAATACTTTTTAAAAACAAGCTTTTATTAAAAATGCACTAAAAAGTAAAAAAAAAAATTCAACTATCACAAAAATTTCAGGTATTTATGACTAAAACCAATAAAAACGCGGGGCGCTCACGAAGGCAAATGTATAACTTTTAATTAATTAATATTTCATTATTGTATTTACAAAATTGTTAAGTTTATCAAAAATTCTATATATTTATTTGATTTAATGTACAAATTATTTACTTTTATCTTATATTAATTTATACTTCATTTCTTATTTTGTATAATTTTTTTATTCATACATTTATCTCTATAGTTTTAGTAATAAAAACCTAAAATTTTTGTGATAGTTGAAAATTTATTTTTTACTTTTGAGTGCATTTTTAATTAAAGCTTGTTTTTAAAAAGTATTTTTTTTATATACTTTTATTTTTATATAAAAAAATTATTTATAAAGATGATTATGAGGAAAAACGTAATTCGCCATCTTGGGGCGTCCACCATATTAAATTTAGAATGACGTCACATAGCTAATCGTATTCTACTAATCAAACCCTTTCATTTGATACTCATATGAAGATGATCATAAAGAAAAAGGTAATCCGCCATCTTGGGACGTCCGCCATATTGGATTTAGAACGATATTAGATATACTATATTGCATTGTCACCGGACTCATATACGTATACAAAATTTCAAAGCTCTATCTTAATTAGAACTAGTCGAAATTTTAATTGCAATATTTGATCTTAACTATAACTAATTAACAAGTGAAGTTAAATAAAAGCTTTTAAAAAGATATATTTTTAATTATAATACAGACGAAACCGGTTATAACGATATCGTTCAATACAACATATCGGTTTTAACGACTCAAAATAAAAATCCGACTGAATCCCATATAATTATAATTGCATTACCGGTTTTTACGACCTAATATGGCTGGTCCCCTCGATGTCCTAACCCAGTGGTCCCCAACCTTTTTGTACCTAAGAGCATATTCTAGAATACCGGTCGGGCGGCGGGCACCACTTATTTTTTCAAGGTGCCTAAATCAAAATCGCGATTTTGATTTAGGCACTCAGGCGTTTCTCACGCCTATGTTAAGCTAAAAAAGTCAGACATATGCTCTCGCTGACTTTTTGACGGAAAATTTTGTAATGTACAAAAAGGTTCAGAGTAATTTTTTCATATACCTATTTCTTAGTTCTTACGTAAGCTGTGACTGGTAAAAATGCTATTCTTAAAACTTTGATCATTGTTTATATATTGTTGAACGAATTTGTGCAATGTTTGATATATGCACAAATGTTTTTTATTAACAAATCTGCATCAACAAAATATTTTTAATTTATCTTTAGAATTAATGTGATTTTTGTAAATGCATACACCCAGAAAAAGATTAAATGGTTACATATTTTTCTGGCTGTACTTTACGGTATACGTTAAAGAGAGAATAAATGTAAAATAATAGAATATATTTATAAAAAAATATTTTTTTCAAATAAATACACTTAAATTTCTCTAATGAGTTAATAAAAATAAAAAATAAATGACATAGCATGTTATTGAAAACTTAATTTTTTTTATCGTTCGCAGTCAGCGGCAGGCACACGTAAAACGGTCGGCGGGCACAATGGTGCCCGCGGGCATAGGGTTGGGGACCACTGTCCTAACCTATTTCGACTGTATTTTTTTATTTTTTATGTTATTAAATTAAATTATTTTAAATAATTTTTATGAAGTCTTTGTATTTTAAAGATTTTATTCACCCGATAATGTAGGATTATAGAAAAAAAGAGTGTGTTTGTGTGGGGAAAAGTAAAACTAGTTAAATTGTATGTAATATTTATTGAACGTAACCCAAAACATTCACAGCATGCGTCTATCTGACATCGACATGAGATATATCACTTTTTTAGCTTAACTATCAATAGTAACTTTTTAAATAGTCAAAATATTTTATTTTCATTGAATTGATTTTGAAGTGATTTATTATTAGTATACCTAGTTCATTAAATTAATTCAGTTAAGAAGCTGTCTGCGTTTATATTAATTACTGTCAGCAATATAAGAATATTTGAAAAGCAACTCCGAAAGCGCAAGTAAAATTATTATACAGGATGGTCCAACTAAAACGAAACGACCGCGTGCTTTTGGTGATTTGAAATAAAATTAAAAAAAAAACGCTCAAACACGTCGATTTTGCTTTCAAGGGGGACATCTTTTACTATAAAATTTTTGCAAGAATCTTTTCAACCCTCAGCGCTATGAGCACAACCCTTAAAATTTCAAATAGCATATATAGAGCAAGTGATACTTCATTTGAAAGGTTTTTTAATTCTAAAGAAAGAACTTTAGGTTTTTTCAAATTTGTTTAGATTTAATCAAGTTATTTACATTTTTAACTCCATGAATGCATTAATTTTTTATCATCAAAACAATTATTTACAACTAAAATTCAAAACAAAGTAGGTTTATATTCTTATCAAATAATTTAAAAAAAAATTCCAATATCCAAAATTTTAATTAATTCAATAAATGTTCTACATTGGATGTTTTTGAATTATTTGATAAGAAAATAAGCCTACTTTGTTTTGAATTTTAGTTGTAAATATTTGTATTTTGATCAGAAAATCATTGCATTTATGGAATTCGAAATGTATAAATAACTTCACTGATATTATACAAATTAGAAAAAAACTTATTGTTTAGAATGAGAAAAAGTTTCAAATGAGGTAACACTTGCCCTATCATGCTATTTAAAATTTTAAGGGTTGTTCTCATAGCGCTGAGGGTTGCAAAAATATTATAGCAAAATATGTTCCCCTTGAAAGTAAAATCGACTTGTTCGAGCGTTTCTTCAAAATCTTATTTTAAATGTCCAAAAGCGCGGTCGTTTCGTTTTAGTTGAGCCACCCGTATTAAAAATCTATTTGAAAACATTCATATAAGATACTGTTGATCCAAAATAACCCCATTATTTATAAAAATAAATTATAACTCAAATATAAAAAAAAATCGGTGAGTAATAATTAAACTAATAACAAGACAAGCGACAATTTGTTACCGTTTACATCGTAAATAGGTCCATGAGAGTGAGCCGTCGGATAAACTGTACTCCCAACGCAATAAGTTATTAACTTCAGAGACGGTTGTTATTACGTGATGCGTGGATACCCCCAAACGTTTCTGAGTGGCGCACATACGGCAAAAGTGACGATTTAGGTGGACAAAAATCGATAATACCGATGTTGTTCAATACTTATGATAATATGAGTCAACGTTCTTGAGTGTTTGGCTTACTCAATTATAGTAATAGTAACGCTGTAACATTATACACTTTTTTACTAGAGTACCCGAAACTTGCCATATGCTAATCGGTTGCGTACGCACCTCAATTAGGCATGCGCTTTAAACCTCTACTAATTATAGTTTGCATTCAAATATCTTTTTGATTTTTTTGTGTGTTAAAGAAGGACTCCTTACAAGTAAGTTTTCAATTTTTGACTAATGTACATGTTATAACTTTAGAACTGTAATTATTTAAAGAAATTCTATTAAATTTACTCGAAAACAGTGATTCTATAGACGATAACAAAAAAGTACCCCAGAGTACCCTCATTTAATTGTTATAATAACGTTACTCAAGTCTTTTAGAAAGTCTATACAAAAATTTAGCTATCACTTTTTATCACTTTAGGAGTAATTGTTGTTTTTGTTGACAGATACGAAAAAATCAATTTAAAACATCAATTGCAAAATTGCGATGACGACCAAATTTGAACTATTTTTAATTCTAAAAGAAGATAAGTTTTTTAAATTTTGTCAGAAAAAGTGTCAGGAAAGATTAAAAAGTCATATTTTTGAAAAATTTAACATTAATGATTGTCCAAAAGATGATGAAGAACGGTTAAGTACTATATTAAAACTTTTTTTATCAGAATTAATTTTAAAATAGAATCAAGTAAAAAAATATATAATAAATTTGTAAATAAGAATTCACAATGACTTAATGCGGAATTACGTCTGCCTATTACTGCGCCAGCACATCATCAATCGCTGATTCTTCAAACACCCACTGTATCTAAAGTGCGAGGCAGGCCAAGAAAAGATTTTTCAGATAGTAGCAATCGTACTAAAAAGCGTAAAATTGATTCTCTTATACGAAATGCTAGTCCAAATAAATTAATTTTTGCTGCAGAGCAAGGACTAAGGAATCAAGGTTAAAGGATTACTGTCGATGTTGTGCACTTAGCTGGATCATCTAGCCAAAAAAGTTTTTAAAAAATGAAGGAAGCTCCATCGATATTTCCGATAATCACTTAGAATAGACTCAGACTAAATATGACTACATAAATATTCAAACCGGAGCAAAAGCTAGGAACGCAAATATTTATCCTTCCTACCCCGTAATTTTTAAGACGAAAAAAAGTGTTATCCTGAAAACATTTCTGTTACTGAAAAAGGTGCAGAAATACCTTTAAGTATATAATAAATAAGTATACCTTTTCCACCACAAGTTATATCAATGCTTGATATCCCGGAATTCTTGCAAGATACATCAATGAGGAATGGTGATGTTGATGATAATGATGGTGAGACTGATGACAAAATCGTCCACGATTCAAATTTGAATTGAAAGATCCATAATAAATCCATTTTTATGACAACATTGTTTTGTTTTTATGATTTATTTCATTGTTGTGAATCAAACCTTTGTTTCCTTCCCGAAGGATGTTAGTATCTAATGCTAAAGTCGTTATTTTTGCTTAAGTAGTCATTAAGTATCATATTATGTTAAATCCCTACATAAAAAATCAACTTCATTAGTTAGATATTTTTGTCCACCTAAATCGTCACTTTTGCCGTATGTGTGGCGGTAGCAGCATCTGCAGCTAACCTCGTTTCGCTCTCCAATGAGCACCGATTCGCTAGTTAATTAGCATATGTCATTCGCGACACATACAGAGATCACGTTCACCGTGTGTTCGCCACAGCAAGCTGTGACATCTCACTCGGCACCTCGAGTCTCGGCTTAACCATCGAATCTACTGCGTCGAATTTATTATAGTAGGTATATTAGATTTATAATTTAATATTATATATGGCGGTTTTTTGTGTTGCATAGTATTTGAAGCTTGAGTTAAAAATATATTGGAAATCTCACCAAAAGTAGTTCTAATAAAATAACTTACCTTGGATTACAATTGAAATCAATACATAGTTGTAAAACAATTCAAAGCATTCTATAATTTACTGAAAGTTAATTATTCGAAATACCTTATTTTGGTGACCTAAATTAAACATACGGACAACATTTCCAACTGTTAGTCAATTTACACTAACAGTTTTTATATAATAAGAATTGATATTTTCGAGTCGTAATAAGAATAGAAGAGCAAATAAATAAAATAGATTTTCTCATGTACTGTAGTTAAATTTTATACATTCCCTGAATATTTTTAGAATTTGTTAATTTGGAAGATTATTGGAGTATAAACCTCTTAATATTATACGTAGGTCTTGATTAATTATTACCTCATTATATGACATAAAATTTTTTTATTACACCCAATTATTTTTTTTGCACGGTAGATACGTATAGCCAAACCCGTGTAAAAAAAGATGTGATATACATAAAAAACTGAGGGTTGGTTCCAAAGACACAAAAAACGTAAACAAAATTTTTTACAAACAAATAATTATTTTAAATTTATATGAATTCATCATATATTATATTACATATCAAAAAAATAATAATTTCCAAGGATATGGCTTTCCTTTTATTTTTTTTCCCGTGGTTTTATTTCAAAAACTACTAAAATAAAACATTTCAGAATTTACTTAAAACAGAATGAATCAATAAAATATTAAATGAGAAATTTAAGAAAAAAAATAACTTTACTGTATACGAAAATAATAAATTGTATAAATACACACATTTTTAATTTACAAGGTATGTATTAAAAAAAAAACAAAAAATTAATCGTTTAAAATCAATTCAATACGTGTATTTATTTTATTTTATTGTTATCCCCGTGCTATTTCAAACTATTCATACGTTACACATTCATTTTGAAAATAGCCCAAAAAACCATTGAAAAGTGATTCAATTTAGGGTGGTATAAGCGTTGTTTTATTTATCGGTAATTTACCAATTAATAATCACATAATAAATAGTCAATCAAATATTTAATGTATTGTATCAAATACCAATATAATATTTTATCAAAGAACGGGTCTAATTTCTAAAAATCAATTAAAAGATATACATATTATAAATATGCATATTAAATGGCAATTAGATACATGTCAATAAAACTATACTATAAATTTATAATTTATCGAATACTTACCTATCAGCATTACACAAAAATGGCGATTAATTTTGTTTCGGTGGAATTACATTTAACAACGACACATTTAATATTTGCAATTTAATTACACTCCGTTAGTGCTGAGATATGATTTTATTGCTGGTATACATATAATGGTTCTTTCTTTAACAAACATGTCTCAAGTGTATCTGTCTTATATTAATTTGATATTAACTGTGAATATTGAACACATGTTCCGACGTCAACAATAAGTGCTTATCTATGTGGAATGCCATCTTGGTGGAAGTGATTAAATACGTATATACATATATACTACGTATAATATACGTATATGTTAATGTCATTCATAAAATGTATTTATACAGAACAGAGCCTTTCAGTCTAAAAATACTTGTCTACGCATCTCATTGTATGAGTTTTTAATTTAAATACGGTTAATCGATATTATGCACAAGGTTTGTATAATGAATGACTATAGATATATTTTATATCGTTTTTCTAACAGAATTAAAATTGAGGTAGGTAATTTGAGTCTCTAAAAAATAGAATTTTTAACTATGGTGGGGATTTCAATGGTATTTTTTATCTGTGTAAATATTTATTTATATTATCCTAAAACTTTAATATAAGTCTGATATTATATATTTGATGCATTAAAATTTAATTTTGTTTTCGAGTTTGGTCATAAACACTACAAGAAATTTATTACCATTAACATATTTCAAAAAATATAACGATTTGAATTTTTTAAAATTTTTATTTTCATTATGATATATGTTATCATCACACTATAATATAAACCCAGCGTATATATATATATTATATATATATATTTGGGTCTGACCGATGACTATAAATTTATGGATTTATAAACGTTTCACTAGATTTTTTTCATTTTTTCACAATAGTTAGATTCATCTTTGATACAGTGCTTAGGCTAATTATTTTATTCAAAATTTTAATAGTTTTTGGGATATGATTTTTTTCGTGTGACGAAACGAAAAAATTCACTAAAATTTATCCGTAAAACTGATTTTACGATTTAGAACCATAGTGTTTTGTTTCGAAATTTCTAGCATTTCGGCGTGCTCTGGTTGATTAAAATGACGTTAAACCTGTCATTTTTCTTAAAAACACGTGCTTTTTGACGTTTGAGCTGTCATATTTTTTGTGACGTTTATAAAAATATTACATTTTTATTGAAATAGTTCACAAAGTTTCAAATTTGTTCAAAAAAGTTGTAGAATTGATGTAGTATATCTAAAAATTTATAATTAATAATAATTAAGCCAGGGACGGCGTTTTAAAAGTATTTAAATTTGCATTTTCGAATAAAATTGAATTAAATATAATTTTTAATCGTTTTGTTGTAGGTAGGGGGATTAAGTCAGGAGCTGGTGTCGTTTTAAATATATGAAATTTTTGGGAACTGTCACATTTCGTAACGTTTGTAAAATTATTAGATTTTTTTTTAAATTATTCAAAAATTATAAATTTCAGAAAAACTTGAAAATTATAATATAAATCAGTAGCGTCTAAAAAAAATGATTTAATGATTTATTATAATTTTTTTTAAGATTTAAGATTGATATAAATTTATCTAAAAAAATTAATAATAATTAAGTCAGGGGCGTCGCATACATTTTTTTTAAATTGCTATTTTTTTAAAAGTGACGTAAAAAAATTAATTTTGATTGAAATTGAATAAAAATTAAATTATAATATAAAATTATAATATAGATCAGTAGCGTCCATAAAAAATTATTTAATGAATTATTTTTTTTTAAGTTTTGAGATTGATATATTAATAATTTTTTTTTAATAATTAAGTCAGGGGCGTCGCATAAAAATAATTAAAATTGAAAATTTTTAAAAGTGACGTAGACAAATTCATTTTGATTGAAAGTGAACAAAAATTAAAAACTTCAGGAATATATAAAAATAAAAAGTAAAAAAACTTATATTAACCATTTTTTGATACAAATAACGTACTCTTTGAATATGATAAACATGTGTAAATTTTAATAATAATAAATGTTTTCAATTATCATTTTTAGGTTTATAATATAATATACTCATGCATACGAGGGTCGCAGCCTTTGGCTGCGACCCGAGTACATTTGAGGTTGGGTAATTTGTACATGTAATATTACTAAAAATTGTAATAATGATATGTAATTATCACCGTCAATTTGAGAAAAAAATGAGTATCAGCAAAAAGAATGGAAAATTATTATAATATACACATACGAGGGTCGCAGACCCGAGTAAATTTGTAATTAGGTAATGTGTACATGTAAGATTACTGAAAATTTTAATATTGATTATCTCCGCCAAATTAAAAAATTAACTATAAAAAACAGTGGAACGAGTATGATATACACATACGAGGGTCGCAGACCCGAGTAAATTTGTGTAAAAAATATGGCGTCAAAGGGGGTTGGGGCGCGAAGCGCCCAGGGGCACAGCCCCTAGTATTTTACTATATTGTTCTAACTGTTAAAAGGTACACATATCACCGCGTGTTCTTTTTAAGAAGTCCTTCGTATACTTATTTAAAAATAAATATAAAACCAATACAGATAAGTATGTAAATCAGGGCCGTGGAGTGAGTCGGTACAAAAACCTACGACTCCGATTCTGACTCCTTTATTTTTCTACTGTCCGACTCCGACTCTTTATTATATAAAAAGGTAGCACAAGGCCCTTCATCGCCATTACGTTAATTGCACACCCCAAGCAGGCTCTGCTTGGAAGTGTGTTCTACTCTCGTCCTAAAATTTTTTTTCGTATATAAATTGATAAAATGAGTATTATATCTTAAATTTCTTCAGTATCTCACTTACATTTTTACATTTTTTGATAGAAAACATTACAGTCTCCATTTTTGCTTAGTTTAATATCGATCGGTTTTAATTTTCTGTTATAAAAATATAAATAAAGTTCAATTTGTCGATATAACCCGCTTTTTTGATAGAAACGCCGAACTACAGGTCACAATTCGAAATAAATTTGCACCAATCCTTTTGAATTCACTTCATCTATTATCAGAATAGAACCCTATTAAAACTCAACAAAATTGGATAACTAGAAGTAACGAAATTTGCAGTTTATTTAAACAAAAATTCATATTTTGACAAGAATTATTTTTACAAATATAGGTAGTAGTCCGTGGAAGTTCAAGAAACATCCATTAGGCGCTAGTGGTGCTATTTCTTCATATGTCATTGCAAATTACATGTATTATAATTATTATATTGTGTTAATTATTATATAAATACATGTACATCGATACGTGCTGTATTTTAATTATTTTATTCAAAGCCAATCAATCTTTTTAATCAAGATAAATTCTGGTAAGTTTGCATTTTTAAAACAAAAATATATAACCTAACTCTACTTTTTTTAGACAATGTATGTTTCATTTTAAATGCTAGACATCAGGTGAACACAACTGTTATCGCTGCAATATGTGGATGTATTTATCTTTTTAATTATTATTATTAATTAATTTATTTACTTTATACATTTTCAAAAAAAAAAAATTTTATATAAAAATTGTAAATTAAAATGATTGTTGTTTTATTACAATACATCCTAAATTTAAATAAAAAAGGTAATAATCGATTGATATCAAGATTCGTTGTTGATTTTCTAAAAAATCTTAATGAGTGATAAACTTCATATTATAATTTATATAATATTCATTACCTCCAATATTTTTTTCAAACATCCTTTTAAGTTTCACCAAATATATTGTACCGTATTTATATGATATTATAAGTTAATACTTTTTTTAAGTTTAAGGGGTGTGCATTTTATGGTCTAGCCATAGTATTTTTAAATTACTTTGATTGATAGAATATTTGAAATTTATGATAAATAAATTTTCTAAATAGTTCTAAATAAACTATGTATTTCGAGCAGAATTTTTTGGGTGAATTCCAATGATTCTGGTTCCGGCGAGAATTGAAAATTTCAATTCATTCTACTCCAAAATTCAAAACGAACCAAAAATAATAAGTGTGTAACAAAGTAAAAACCATTATTTGATTAAAGGAGACGGAGTCGGTACTTTTTTACCGACTTCTCGACTCCGACTCCGACTTCACAGTAAATGAAAGTGACAAATACGGAATACCATTTTGTTTTCTTGTTAATAATTGTTTTATGTTTAATTATTAATGAACGTTACTAAAATTGTACAAAAATTAAAATAAAGGTTGCTATTTATGGAATAAAACCCCAAATATGGAATACCTACTAAAATAAGGCATTCGTTTTTCTTTTAAGTGTGACTACGGCATTCTTACCTTCTAGTAATATATACTACAGAGATATCCAACCACCTAAATATTAAGACCCAATTATGGAATATTCCATATTTAGACCCCCAGTGATTGTTCATATTCGGAATTTCCGACCGACTCAAACTTGTCTTATTATTATTACGTCTTCGTATTTTACAATTTTTATTTATTATTATTATAAAATGCTTGACATATAATCACAGTAATATTTTCAACTAATTAACAAAAAAAAAAAAAATTGGATGTAAAATAACGCGATTAAGTGAGTGCGATACTAAAGTGAGTTAATGAGAAAGAATATCATCTTGTACTGTCTTCAACTGTTTGTTTTAAAAAAAGGTTGGTATTCCATATAAGGGATAGGTATTATTCTACATTTGGTTACACACATTTTTTTACTAGAAGTTCTGCCCCTGGGCGGTTCACACCATAACCCTGATATTGTAGTTTATTAAAAAATCAAACTGTTTTTGATAGATATAATAGACGAACAAATGCTATTACAGTAAAATCTGCCTACACCGGATCCTCTATATACCGAAAACCTCGATAAATGGAAAATAAATTTTGGAACGGAGTTATTTCCCATGTAAAATAAGACTTTGAACCGGAAAACTCCCTAACGCGGAAACGGAATAATTTTCGGGAACTGTTTGCGTAAATAACCTGACTAACACGGATTATTTTATGTGTAATACATAGCAGATATTAAGTAAGGATGCAAAAGAGATCAAACAATGTTCTCTTGTAAAGAAGTCGCGACAGTGCATTTTGAAAGACATGTTGGGACAGAGAAATTATAGGAGGGAAACTGCAATTACTGTACACATGTTGAAAATACAGCAATACAATACATTTAAACCTATTGCACACCCCAAGCAGGCTCTGCTTGGAAGTGTGTTCTACTCTCGTCCTAAAATCGTTTTTCGTATATAAATTGATAAATTAGTATTATATCTTAAATTTCTTCAGTATTTCACTTACATTATTACATTTTCTGATAGAAAACATTACAGTCTCTATTTTTGCTTAGTTTAATATCGATCGGTTTTAATTTTCTGTTATAAAAATATAAGTAAAGTTCAATTTGTCGATTTAACCCGCTTTTTTGATAGAAACGCCGAACTACAGGCTACAATTCGAAATAAATTTGCACCAATCCTTTTGAATTCACTTCATCTATTATCAGAATAGAACCCTATTAAAACTCAACAAAATTAGATAACTAGAAGTAACGAAATTTGCAGTTTATTTAAACAAAAATTCATATTTTGACAAGAAATTTTTTTACAAATAGAGTAGTTGCTATTGCACACCCAAGCAGGCTCTGCTTGGAAGTGTGTTCTATTATCGTGCTAAAAATTTTTTTCGTATATAAATTGATAAAATGAGCATTATATCTTAAATTTCTTCAGTATTCCACTTACATTTTTACATTTTCTGATAGAAAACATTACAGTCTCCATTTATACTTAGTTTAATATCGATCGGTTTTAATTTTCTAAAATAAAAATATAAATAAAGTTCAATTTGTTGATTTAACCCCCTTTTTTGATAAAAACGCCGAACTGTAGGCTACATTTCGAAATAAATTTGCACCAATCCTTTTGAATTCACTTCATCTATTATCAGAATAGAACGCTATTAAAACTCAACAAAATTGGATAACTAGAAGTAACGAAAATTGCAGTTTATTTAAACAAAAATTCATATTTTGACAAGAATTATTTTTACAAATAGTGTAGTTGCTCGGTAGTTCATAAGATTACCGTATGGCGCTATTTCTTCATACGTCACTTCAAATTCCAAGTATTACAATTATTATATTGTGTTAATTAATATATAAATACATGTACATCGATACGTGCTGTATTTTAATTATTTTATTCAAAGCCAATCAATCTTTTTAATCAAGATAAAGTCTGGTAAGTTTGCATTTTTAAAACAAATATATAATGTACATATACATATACCTAACCTATAAACGTTACATTGTTGTTTCATTTTAAATGCTCTGCTAGACATCAGGTGAACACAGCTGTTATCGCTGCAATATGTGGATGTATTTATCTTTCTAATTATTATTATTAATTAATTAATTTACTTTATACATTTTACAAAAAAAATATTTTATATAAAAATTGTAAATTAAAATGATCGTTGTTTTATTACTATACATCCTAAATTTAAATAAAAACGGTAATAATCAATTGATATCAAGATTCATTGTTGATTTTCTAAAAAATCTTAATGAGTGATAAACTTCATTTTATATATTTATATAATATTAATTACCTCCAATATTTTTTTCAAACATCCTTTTAAGTTTCACCAATTATATTGTATCGTATTTATTTGATATTATAAATTAATACATTTTTTTATGTTTAAGGGGTGTGCATTTTATGGCATAGCCATAGTATTTATAATTTATTAATAGTAGTAGGCGCTATTTCTTCATATGTCACTTCAAATTCCATAATTATTATATTGTGTTAATTAATACCTATATAAATACATGTACAATGTACATCGATACGTGCTGTATTTTAATTATTTTTTTCAAAGCCAATCAATCTTTTTAATCAAGATAAAATCTGGTAAGTTTGCATTTTTAAAACAAATATACATATTATATACGTCATATAACCTATAAACGTTACATTGTTGTTTCATTTTAAATGCTAGACATCAGGTGAACACAGCTGTTATCGCTGCAATATGTGGATGTATTTATCTTTTTAATTATTATTAGATATTAATTAATTTATTTACTTTATACATTTTACAAAAAAAAATATGTTATATAAAAATTGTAAATTAAAATGATTGTTGTTTTATTACAATACATCCTAAATTTAAATAAAAACGGTAATAATCGATTGATATCAAGATTCATTGTTGATTTTCTAAAAAATCTTAATGAGTGATAAACTTCATATTATATATTTATATAATATTATTTACCTCCAATCTTTTTTTCAAACATCCTTTAAAGTTTCACCAATTATATTGTACCTGTACCGTATTTATTTGATATTATAAGTTAATACATTTTTTTATGTTTAAGGGGTGTGCATTTTATGGCCTAGCCATAGTATTTTATACTTACTATAGATTTTTTTTTAATTATCTCTTCAGCGGTTATATTTATATATATTATAAAAAAAATATTTATATATATTATAAAGAAAAAAATTCCGAACGATCGCATTCCGTTTTAGACAGGCTTCACAGTATATTATAGTATGAAACATTCGTTAACATTTATTTATGATTGTTAATAATTGATAAATATTTTTTTGTACTTTTTCATTTTAATGTAATCAGGAGTATGGTTTGTCTATCACTGGTTTTAAATACACCGTGTGAACTATGTATATTTTATTTTATTCTGTACATATATTAACTTTTTTTTGTATTTTCTTCCATCTTGATACAATAATAATAAATGTAAATAATGTTTCGAAGAGCAGCAAAACTCATTATTTGTAACAATTGGCGCCAGTGAGTGCGGTTATGTGTATTGAACTATACACCGTGAAAATATACGAGCTGTTAAGCCTTCTTGGATAGAAAGCTTGCACATGGAAAAGGCTGGTAATCATTTTCAATTATACCTTCATGTCTTCTGTGAGAGGCAGAAAAAAGGCTACCTCGATTTGGTTGCAAATGGAGCGAAATATTATTCGAGAAACAAGATGGGGGCATTGTGTGGTTGAGAGGGGAATACGAGGATGACGTAGTAAAATGGAAAGGGTGATAAAACAAAGAAGTGTGGTTTGCACAAATTATATTCACTAATGTAGTACATTATTTCGGATTGGATTTTATCCAGTCCTATGTTTAATGTAAATTTAAAAATTGTTTGTCATTGTATTTTTTGAAAACATATCGAGTGTAACTGTAAACATGTAAGGGTGTGTAAATATTTGAATTGAAATATATGTTCCTATTTCTGTTTGCATATGTTTTCTTTTTGTTTTTAGTATTTATACGGGTATTGTATTTTACATATTTATGTATATAGTCCAGGAAGCATTTAAGGAAAGTACATATGTATAAATACACATACTATATGTAAAAATATCATATTTAAACACGGAGAAACTTTAATACTCAATAAATAAATGTTTTCAATAATATCATGTGTACATTTTAATAGGTGATAACATTATATTATATTTATACCTATAGATGTTTTATTTGTGATACATATACATTATACATACTATTACATACATATGTTGTACATATACATAACATAGTATATTATAAGTTTTACTGCATATATTGACAAAAACAAACCCCTATGACACATTGATTTATGCATGTATGTATTTATTGTTATGACATTGACGTTTCATTTTAATGTCACGTAGGTAATGTTAATTTTATCGATATATTTCTGTTACAAAAAGTTTTGTAAGTTTCCTAGAAAATATAAAAATAACTCATGTGTGCTATTGTTTTGTTAACGAGAATTAAATTTTTAATAAAAGCAATTAATTTTCGAGTAAGTGATTGCGAAATATGTTTTAGTAAAAACATTTTTTTTATTAACTAATTAACCTATTTTATCTAATAAATAATTAATTTTTTAATAAAAATAAATTAACATTAAGAATAAAAAATAATTTAAAATAAATAAATCATTAAAAAACGATTAACAAAAGTTAATTAATTTTATAATTTACTCTGAAATAAAAAAATTACGATCCATAGAACAAATTAAAATTGTAAAGTAATAAATCGGTCTAATCAATTTGCAATGTTAATTTAATAAGTAATCCAATTAGATATAACTTTTAGTATAGGTAAAATAGAGATAGTGTTCTTCAGTAAATTATAATAATGTACAGAAGATTTATAGAAGTCTATAATATATACACTGTACCAGCGGCTTCGATCGCGTGGAGTGCGGAATTATTGTTGAGGATTTTTGAAAAATATAGTCGAATTAAGTACAAACACGGTTAGTTATTATTGTAATAATAATAATTAATCAACACTTAAATTATACCTGTTAATAAAATACCTACTGATAAAAACGAATCGGAACAGAAAATACAATTTTGTTTTGTTTTGTTTAAATTTAAAAAAGTTAATTATTGAAAACAAATTAAACAATATTGACGATCAAAAGAAACTTTCCTAATGATAGATCTTTTTTTTGATAAATATTAAATTGATAATGGGGAAAAGTCGGTTTGAATTTTATGTATGTATACCTACTTATTTAATGAGAAATTAAATGATAAAACCCGCTTTAGTTCATACATTATGTTATACCTGTGTATAATTTGAATTCAAGTTATTTCCTATACTTTAATACCGAATTCGATGCTGTAAAGGGCAAATTTTATCTAAATTAAGTACTAATGACGACGAAATCATTTATTTTGATAAAGATTAATGTTTTGCAGGCCATAAGTCTACATAAAGAACCTACATTTTTAATTTGTAACATAAAATCATTCACTGTGGCTTAAAATATAACATTATCGTATTACTAATTATTCCTTATGTTACTTACGATTAATACAACGTAACAAAATATATCTTAAAACCTGGCTAGAGAACATAACAATGAATAAAAAAAAAAGTACACTAACGGACCGACAGACAGACAGATAAAGAGACGTTGTGTTTTATATACCGGGTGTCCCAGATAACTTTTCCAGCATGGGGATCTCAGCATCTATAAGAGATACAGGTTTGGTTAAATGAGATCAATTATATGTATAAAAGGGGTGAGTATTATTACATCAAAAAATATTCATAATTCTATGTGGTTTAGGCGGTATACCCAAAAAAACTGAAAATTCGGAATTTCTTTAAATGGCTATAACTTTTTTGTTAAAGTAGATAGGTACTTTTTGTATGCGGTTTCTTTAAGCACTTTTTGTGTAGAATTGATTGGTGTATTTAGATTTTTTATGTCACTTTTAGTTTCCGAGTTACAAGCCCTAACTTCAGTTTTTCTTATGGGCCGCTAAGTTGGCTATGGCATATTTGAACGTGTTTTTTACTCTACTTTATTATCGAACAAAAAATTATAATATATTTTTTCAAATAGTTCATTGTTTCAAATATTCATTTGTTATTTTGATTGTTATTATTGTGATTTTTGTTTACAATTTTTGTTTTTCATGGCTCACTTAAAGGTTAGTAATTAAATACTTCATAAATATCACTGATATTTAGTATTTCGACTTTTTTTCGATTATAAATATGGCAAGTGACATATCGTTGTAAAGTAGAGTAAAAAACACGTTAAATATGATATATTCAACTAAGTGGCCCATAAGAAAAATTAAAGTTAGCGCTTGTAACTCAGAAACTAAATGTGATATAAAAATTCTAAATACACCAATCAATTCTCCATAAAAAAGTGCTTTAAGAAACCGCAAACAAAAAGTACCTATCTAGTTTAACAAAAAAGTTATAGCCATTTAAAGAAATTCCGAATTTTCTGGTTTTTGGGTATACCGTCTAAACCACATATAATTATGAATATTTTTTTGTGTAATAATACTCACCCCTTTCATACAAATAATTCATCTGATTTAACCAAACCTGTATCTCTTATAGATACTGAGATCCCCATGCTGGAAAAGTTATCTGGGACACCCGGTATGTTACCGGCAATGTACGAAATCCGGCATTGTATAGAATTCCTAGGTATTCTATAGAATGCCTAAAAATCACCAGGCAATGTATGAAATGAATTTAATTATATACAATTCCTAGGATTTGTATATACTAGAAATATAAACATAAATAGAGTGAACCAACCAATTTTGGTTCAGGCACAGATAATGGCTTACTTTATGTAATAAAATATTAAAATATTGATATTTTATCTTATTTTATTTATTATAACAATAAATAAGAATTATTTCATACTTTACCTGAAATCGTTAGGCATTGTACAGAATTCCTAGGAATTATATAGAATGCCTGAATTATATACTTTGCCGGTAACAAGGTAACATATACTATACAAACATACAATACTTTATAGAAGTATGATAAATACATAGTTATTGTTTTATTCTGTTTCTACAAAGTTTTTCATGTAAAAAGTAATTCGGTATTATAACATTATAAACAATCAAAATTTATTTAATTTATATTCAAATATAACATTAAAAAACGAATTACTTTTAAAATCTCTACAATATGTTATTGTTAGACAACAATAAACTGGTTAAATACTGCTGCTTTGTAAGGTGTGAATTCGGCATGTTTCAGGACATTCATTATAAATGTAACAATAGAGGACATGTTCTTGCTAGGGAACGGGTTAATATAAATGAGAGGGTAGGAACCCTTGTTAGTTATCAAGAGATATATTAGTTTACTGTTAAATCAGAAACATAAATTATGCTGTGAAAATAAATGTTAAGAATATCGAATTATCGAGTTTTATAAAATAACTGTGTACATTTTGTTGGTAGTTATTATGTATATTGTGTTTAAAACCGACGGCTGAGTTATTCAGTCGTGGAATTAATTCGAGACAAAGTCAGTTCTTTTTCTTTATAATATATCTTTATTAACTTCCCAATAGGAAGTTATTGTAATTGGTCCGAAAATCGAAATCAAAAATTTTAACATATTTTCATGTTTCAAGGGCATTAGAGTATATTTACACTATTTTCAGAAAAATGTCTGTGTGTGTGTGTGTGTGTGTGTATGTACGTACGTATGTACGTACGTATGTACGTACGTATGTACGTACGTATGTACGTACGTATGTACGTACGTACGTGTCATTTTTTTCCGGGACGAAATCTCGCGAACAAAAAATGCTATTGACTTCGTTGGGGTGCTAATCGAAGCGTCTTGACGTGAATATGATCTGAAAGAAAGGATTTTTCGAAATTCAATCCCTACGGGGGTAAAAAGGGTGTTTTTTTCATTTTTATTTTTTTTCTTGATCGAATTTAGTCGGAACTTAGAATAAATACTATACAATACAAATAATGAAACGTGTATTTCAGTATTTATTTTTTATATGGGTCCAAACAGCCATTAAAGGGATGAAAACCACCATCAAAATTTGAATTTCATACTAATAAATACATCTAATAATTCATGTTGCCTTGGAAACAAACGCAATTCAAAATTCAAACTGTCAGATTAGTTATTCTAAAAATGTGCATTATATTATTGACATTATTAGGATATTAGAACACTAATATTCATAATACAAAGGTGAGTTTTATTTCTGATAAATTCCATTAAAATTTTTCATATACATATTAAAAAAAATATTTACAAACTATAACATAGTATTATTTATTATGGAAACAATAAATAATCAGTATTCAAGTATTGTTAGTCATACCATGTTGGGAAGTTGATTGTGTGGACCTAAAGGATCGCACCCCACAGCATTATACGTTATATAGTTTAATTTTATATCCCCGGGTAAAATTGGATCCGGCAGCTAGTTTAATTTTGATTGTACATTCGTTCTTTCTATATGTCAGATCGTTACAAATTTTCTTATAATAATAATTTTGTTTCATTCAGAGCCGCTACGACTCATACGTTCTACTCAGCGCTGACGCGATAATTTGTTTGTTTCGAACATATTGGGGGGCGCGGCTGATAAGTAAGAAAGAGATAATAAATATAAATATCAAAGGGTAAATTATTAAGTACCATATTCTATTCTGGTCCACAGTGTATCCACAACTGTGGACCGAAATGTTATAACCTTCGATATTCTAATTCGTTTAGTAAAATAATAAAGGGATGTTTTATCAATTCTATGGAGAATGCTTCAGTTTGTATTAATATCAAAATACGATAAAGAGCGAGTGCTGAATCTTTAATAATATTAGAGAGATAAGAATCTAATAATTTTGTAACTATATTTGTTAGTCGTGTGAGCAAGAGAGCTGCACATGACTCTAATCGAGGTAGAGATACTTTTTTGAGAGATGCAATTGACTTGAGAAAATTAAAATCAGTTTGTAATTTTATCCTAGACTTCGAGAGTACGTCGGATAAGGGAATATCTAAATTAAAATCAGTTTTTAATTTTATCCTAGACTTCGAGAGTGAGTCGGATAAATGATTATCTAAATTAAAATCTGTCTTTAATTTTATTCTAGACTTCGAGAGTGAGTCGGATAAATGATTATCTAAATTAAAATCTGTCTTTAACTTTATCCTAGACTTCAAGAGTGAGTCGGATAAAGGAGTATCTGCTTGATATTTTTTATCTACTTTTACTATTGGTGGATGAAATAATTTTCCAGATAATTTTTCTTTTATAGGACGCGGGAATAATTTTCCAGATAATTTTTCTTCGATAGGACGCGGGTTGTAAGAAGTTACTTTCTCGATATTACAAAATCTTGGAAGTAGATCTTCTACTCCGTCAACACTATTTTTAACTGTAAGCATTACTCGAGCATGAGTTTTAAGTTGATTATTAATAGGGACTTTTCCTGCAGCAATGTTACCTAAACTAGTATCTTGTAAGACCGGCATATTTTTAGCATGACTTTTAAGCTGATTATTATTAGGGACTTTTCCTTCAGCAATGTTACCTAAACTAGTATTTTGTAAAACCGGCATATTTTTTCCAAGAGGAATTCTCCCGTCTCGAAGAACAGAATAAAATACATCAGTCGAGGGCAAAATATCCACGTTAGATGGTACATTAAATGTAGGTTCAGCTAACTCGAGATTATCTGGTATATTAAGAGATTGAGTACTTATAAACGAATTAGGTAATTTTGTAGTAATATTATTACGTTCATATCTCCTTTTTAAGATATCTAATGCGAGTGGGTAATTTATGTGTGTGAGAGGAAGAACGTCTATGAATTGTAGCGGTTCTTTACATAGAAATGATTTTAAATAATACAGTTTTAGAACATCGGCTATTTTATCATTTTTATCAATAAGAGTCATAAATTCATCCATAAAAGATTTGTATTCAGTTGTTTTTCCCGAGAAAGGGGTTATTACTTTTGGTAATTTTTCCTCTGAATACAAAGTTTTATAATTATTACTATTCTGTTGAGATGAGTTTTCACTGATTGAAGCTTTAGAGTTAGAAACCTCAGGGAGTTTGCTTTGATTGATCAAGATCCTCATTTGAGATAATAAAGTAAAATACTGGTCTTCGACCTGATCCCAATCATTATTCTGATTGTGAGTTTCATCTAAAGCGTCAATCTCGTTTTGTACAGTTATGTAATCTTTAAAAACGGAAACTAAATACTTTTCTCTTACTGATATATCTTGTATATTAGTGGGGTTTTTAATATATTGTTTTACAAAAATTTGAATTCTTGTAATTGAGCGTTTGTAACTATTGTGTTTTCGTATTAATTGATCCATAATAATTGATCTTGATGTACTTTTATTGATAGAGAGATATATATATATAATATATTTTACTGTCGTGAAACAATAGAAAGAGTGCGACAGAGTGTACAACAACACTTACTAGAGTTCACCAACAATATTTAATAGAGAGAGAGAGATATATTTAATATATTTTACTGTCGTGAAACAATAGAAAGAGTGCAACAGAGTGTACAACAACACTTACTAGAGTTCACCAACAATATTTAATAGAGAGAGATATATATATTTAATATATTTTATTGTCGTGAAACAATAGAAAGAGTGCGACAGAGTGCACAACAACACTTACTAGAGTTCACCAACAATATTTAATAGAGAGAGATATATATATAATATCTTTTATTGTCGTGAAACAATAGAAAGAGTGCGACAGAGACAGAGCGTACAACAACACTTACTAGAGTTCACCAACAATATTTTATAGAGAGAGAGATATATATAATATCTTTTATTGTCGTGAAACAATAGAAAGAGTGCGACAGAGACAGCGTACAACAACACTTACTAGAGTTCACCAACAACATTTAGAGAGAGAGACAATAGATATATGTATGCGCCATGTTTAAAACCGACGATTGGGCTCACCAATCGTGGGATTAATTTTAGACATTAAGTCAGTTATTTTTCTTTATAATATATCTTTATTTAATTTTGATTGTACATTGGTTCTTTTTATATGTCAGATCGTTACAAATTTTCTTATAATAATAAATTTTGTTTTCATTCAGAGCCGCTACGACTCATACCGTTCTATCTTACTCGTCAGCGCTGACGCGATAATTTGTTTGTTTCGAACATATTGTGATATAGAACAATTGAGTTCTTCTTTTAAAGTTTACAGATATTTGATACTTACATTTTACAATTATCTATTTTAAGTGTGTACTTAAAATTGGTAAATTTTTAACTGTTTTATTTAAATGTCTTAAAATACTATGGTATATTTTTGACATAATCAAGAATACTTATTAATTATGTAACTCAAAATCAATAAGAATCTTAATTAGTAAATGTTAAAGATATAGAAATTACTGAAAAAATAAATTGAACGCAAATTGATGTGTGTAAATTTTAAGTACACGGTAAAATTAAAATTCGTAAAAAATTTATTGGTGCAATACAAGCTTCTTTATCAAGAATATTTGCAGTCCAAAACTAGACAAAAATGAGTAATTAATAAAAAAAATGCAATTGTTTTTTAATTTTAATCTCAAAATTAAACTAAAATCTGTTTTTATATTTACCAAGCAAATACTAAGGTACTTCCAAATATATGTTTATTGTTATTATTAGGTAGGTAATTAATTACAGCATGGACAGAAGGTAAAATAGTAGGTTTTCACATTCTTGTTCTCACGTTTTACTTTTGTTATCTACCCATTGATCTACTAGTAAGCTGAATTTGTTCAAGAACTTAAACTTTTTTTGTATCTTATAAAAATCTTTGTATACAATTTTTTTGGCATTGTATATAAAAAAATTGTATAATAAAATTTTGAAAATAAAAAAGAATTTAAATTATATATGTATGTATTTCAGTTACAATAAAATGTTTTTTATTCTCGCTAGTATAGTGTTTGTTAGTTAACTTAAAATATATGTTTTTTTTCAGCATTATCAATAAGAAATAATAACGTAATGCAGTATTTTTCAATGTATAGGTACTTCACAACAAGATATTTGCTTGGTATACTGTGAAATATACAAATAAAAATATACTATAGGTGCATTTTATATTTACGTATATGTTATAAATGTAATTATAAAATTTACTTAGCAACTAATACATTCAGAATTTATGTTTTATTTATTTTTATCAAATAAGCCAAAATGGTTAGTTTTACAATAAAATATCACTGAAAGAGATGAACGTACAAAATCATAGATAATAATATGTAGAACTGGAATAAGGATGGGGCTATTTGCACATACTGTATGTGCACGCAATTGGCTATTTGCACATATCATTAACTTAACGTAAACTAACCTACCCAAACATAACAACCTAACCTAATTAGCTACATAAACAGTATGTGCAAATAGCCACATTCTTTAAATAATCGTCAAGTGAGAGACATAGAGCGAGATGACATCATGTTCCATCTCTACCGTACACAGTGTTTAAAAAGGGAGAAAGAAGGCGGTGTCACCCATTTCTGTATCTTTTCTATTTTTAATGACCACTTTATTAGACTCGTACGATACAGATCTAGTCCTACATATCTATATTATTTAACAAAATAAAGCCACTATGTTGAATCATTCAAAATGAACCGTCTTAATGTCTATCAACAATTACTTATTAATTAATAATTATATGAACTCACAAAAAAGGTAGTGTACTCTTAACTGGATTATGTTTTTCTTACTAACCCCCCAATTCTTTTTGATAGATTCGTAAAAAAAATTGCAAAATAGGAAACTTACATAGACATGGAGCATGGACACGACTTGAAAACAGAGTAGTGTCAAAAGAAAGATAGAAAATGATTTGGGATATATTTGCCCTAATTAAAACAGTATATGTTTCATTCTCCTTAGAAAAATAGATAACTATATCCCAAAACTACCACATCTCTTACAGTTTACATGAAAAGTTACATCATTATGTTAATAAAGAATGCGAGGTTCCTGCTGCTCTATATCTATAACAATTTAATTACTGACTTTGTAGATCATACTTTTCTATTTGATTCTCTCTTCTTGTATCCTTATAAGTATGACCATATTTGCGATCAAAGCAAAAACTACAGTTTTATAAAATGGACGCCTAAAACAAGGAAACAAACCATCGTAAAAAATAAAGGGAATATTTTGGTTTCATATAATGATCGTATAGCGATATAAAAAAAAAGAAAAGTATGATCTACAAAAATGTTTTATAAAAAAATACGTTTTGTGTATACAATACATTATTTTTAAATTATCCTTCATAATGTCATATTATTTTTAATATTTTATATTTTTTAAATATTTCAAAAATTACAATAACAACATTTATTCGAATTAAAAAAATGTTTAATAAACATCCGTTTCCGGTTATCAGATGTTTTTAACCTGGGATTTATACAAATTACAAATATAAAATGCAATAATAACGAGAGTTGGATATAGGTATAGATAGAGTAACAACTATTACTACCAATTTACGTATTTTATTTTGATCACTGTAAAAAACACCACACGTAGTGAACATAAAAACATAATGCATGGACCCTTTTAGCTCGACAAGCGGGTGGCTCTGCGACTCACGTAACAGGTCGGGACGAGGGGAAGGTGACGCCAGGCGTTAATTGCTCTGTGTAGAACGCACACTGCCATCGTTGTGGGGTTTAAGAGTAGGACGTAAGGATTGCTGCAGAAAATACAACCAGGGATCAGCAGTATAACTAGTGAAGATGCCGCCACCACCACCCCGTGGTGGTCTGCTTTACAAGAACGGATGGTGTATGTTTGTGTGTATGTGTGTTTTAGTCAGTGGCGAGGTGTGATATTAACCCTTTTGTTACGAGGAGCGTTCGTATACGTTTCGTATATGTGAGTTCAATAAACGAAGAGCGTATGAGTTTTTACTTTGTTATATGACGAGAAAGGTTAACGTTAAGGGAATAATTTTTATAATATTAATTTTTATAATAAATCAACCCAGACATTTTTAGTAAGGGCATAATTTCCGATATTTAGAACGTAAATATTTTTTTTATTTTCTTTTAATAGGGCCATATGTATAAAATACATATCGTATAGTATGAGTTAGTATTGTTATGCCGATTTTTTTTTGTTTTGTTGAGAAAAAATGTCGTGTGTCAAGCCTCGCATACTAGTGTTGTTTCACTTTTATTTGTGAACAGTATAGACATAGGTGGGCACAGTTAACCTTCCGTCGGGCGCGGGGTATATTGAAACGTATTCGGGCGCGGTGTATCAAAATGATACATTATATTATGATTTTTAAATTACGTTGAATGTTTGCATATTATTAGTATTTTAATGTCCTAAGTTAATAAATAAAGAGTTTTTTGAGTATTTTAATTTTAATATTACGTTTAACATATAAAATATGTTTTCTAACTGCTGACTAAAATATGTTTTCTAACTACTAACTAGTTAATCGTCACTCGTATCCTGCTGTGAAGATAGGGGGTTGTTTTCCCCCTAAAACCCCCACTCCTGTAGTATTTTTCCCGCCTGATCGAATGAAAATAATTACAACCCTTCATATGTGACAGGGGGTGAAATATTAATAACCAAATTTAAATTTTTTACACACAAACATTTCCACCCCCTTCCAATTCCTTAGGGGAAGAATTTTTGGAATTCAAAGTAGCCTATGTCCTTTCTCAGGACGCAAACTTTCTTCCTACCAAATTTCATTAAGATTGGTTCAGCGGTTTAGCCGTGAAAAGGTGACAAGCAGAAGACAGACAGACAGACAGACAGACAGACACACTTTCACATTTATAATATTAGTATGAATAGTTTGAATGAAAAAAACATTATATTGAATGTTAATTAAAACACTTACCGAAAATAATATTATTAAAAAAACGACTTCTTTAGAAATTTTATAAATTCAAGTGGTTGGGCGCGGTGTATCAAAATGAACTTTTTAACTGAAATTTTACTTTTCTGTGATTATTTGACAACTGAAGGCTATTACCATGTAAAACAATCATAAACAGGAAGGTATTGAAAGTTCAGGGGTTGAATCAGTAACCATTTCAAGATGGCATTAAAATTAGTTGGAAGTGTATCAAATAGATCAGCCGCGCCCGACGGAAGGTTAATCGAAAAGTTAACTTCGTTAATCGTTAATTCGTTAATAAATAAGTTAACTTCGTTAATCGTTAAAGCGTTAAAATTCCGAAAATTTAACGGAAGTTAAAGTTAACCGAAAATTTAACGAAAGTTAAAGTTAACCGTTAAAAGTTAACCATCCAAAATGTTTTTTGCTATTTCGACAACTTTCTTATGTTGTACTTGTCTTCAAACAACCAATGTAACGAAAGTTTACAAAAGCGTTAACATTTTTTTGAGTTAACTTAAAAGTTAATCCGTTAACCATTTCGTTAATTAACGATTAACGGATTAACGAGTTAATGCCCAGTATAGATATAGCAATTAAACTACATATCACAAATTACATAAACTTTTTACAATAATTGTAAATAAAATTATATGTATAAATTATTTAATTCTTGGCAAAGTAAATAACCCATTTGATGCCCTTAAAAGCGTTAAAACATTAAATTATTTTATTTTTATATCTTCTATCTCTTATTATGCAAATTTTCAAATAAATATAGATTGTTTATATTATCCCAATCATGATGATAAAAATGCATTCGTAAAGATAGATTAAAATTTTTTTAACGATTTTTTTCTAAATCAACCCGCTACTGACCGTGCATGCATGTGTATGAATGTGTATGGGTGATTAATATGTTGCTCTGACACTGTTGCAGATGTAATTTTTAATCTTAAGCTTTCACAATGCCTATACAATTTGTGAAGACCTTTTACGCAGAGCTATTGATTATTACATCCGTTTTCTTATTTGTTTTGTCTAACATACGATTAAAGGATTCTGTAGTTTCAGTTGTAAATATTGATTTTGCTATATGTTATGTGGGTTTATTTGAGAAATGTAGATCATATTGTTTGATATATTATGTTATATAGAAACAAAAATATATTGAATTTTAAAACAGTTTTTATTTTTTAAAAGCTTTTATTTAACTTCACTTGTTTGTTAGTTAGTTAAGATCAAATTTTGCAATCAAAATTTCGACTAGTTCTAATTAAGATAGAGCTTTGAAATTTTGTATACATATATGAGTCCGGTGACAATGCAATATAGTATATCTAATATCGTTCTAAATCCAATATGGCGGACGTCCCAAGATGGCGGATTACCTTTTTCTTTATGATCATCTTCATATGGGTATCAAATGAAAGGGTTTGACAAGTAGAATACGATTATCTATGTGACGTCATTCTAAATCCAATATGGCGGGCGCCCTAAGATGGCGGATTACATTTCTCTACTAACTATCTTGATATGGGTATCAAATAAAAGGGTTAGATAAGTAAAATACGATTAGCTATGTGACGTCATTCTAAATCCAATATGGTGGACGCCCCAAGATGGCGGATTACCTTTTTCTTTATAACTATCTTGATATGGGTATCAAATGAAAGAGTTTGTCGAGCTTTACCTGTTAGTATGCTAGTTAGTTAGTCAATCAGTAACTAAAAATTTGAAAATAAAATTATATAAAAAAATACTTTTTAAGAACAAGCTTTTATTAAAAATGCACTAAAAAGTGAAAAATAAATTTTTAGCTATCACAAAAAATTCAGGTTTTTATGACAAAAACCAATAAAAGCGCGGGGCGCTATAAAGACAAATGTATGAATAAAAATTCTTATGCAGAATAAGAAATGAAATATAAACAGATATAAGATAACAGATAAACTATAATAGCCCAGGCAATAGACTCAAAAAAAAAAACGGTCAAACTAAGAAAAAATTCCGACCAAGCTGGATTTTGGTGGAGACTTTTATTTTGATGTCCTAAACATACCCTAAAAAGTCCCCTTAATTTGGAGGGCGAGTTTTTATTTTTTAGGGGGTAAAGGGGGGCTGATTCTAGTTTTTTGCAAATATCTCAAAAATTATTAATTTTTCGAAAAAAATTGTTATGAAAAAAATTGTAGCTTATAAAATTCTACATAAAAAATATATTTATACTTTTTTCGTATAATCAATACTTTTTAAGTAAACTGTTAACCCAGTCAAGGGCGCAGTGAAGAGTGCCAAAATCCGAACTTTTAGGGGCAAGCAATTTTATGGTTGATTATTATAGATTTTGGGACGTAGAATTCGAAAAAAATAACCCGAACTAGCGAAAAGTAGTGCAACACTCTTAAAAAGGGGGTTGAAGAGTGAAAACCCCGTTTTCAAGATTTGTTTCAATTTTTCTCAAAATCTAAATCGATGACGGGGTGTTTTTATGGTTGATATTTATTGGGGACACTTAGACGAATCGATCGGGACCAAAAATATAGAATTTGACAGAAAAATACTTTTTCTAGAGGGTTTAAAAAAACGTTAAAATGTTTATTTCGAGGAAAAAATTTAAAAATTAATAATTTTTGTTCAAATCTAAATTGGTCTCAAATTGTTCCTGAAGTTCTAAGGAATACTGATCAACCGTAATTTAAAAAATATTAATATTTTAACCAATAAAAATCGCTAATGTTTAAGGGTAGGTAACATTTTTTTTTTTTATCAATTTTCATTGATTAAAATATTAATATTTTTTAAAATTATGGTTGATCAGTATTCTTTAGAACTTCAGGAACAATTTGAGACCAATTTAGATTTGAACAAAAATTATTAATTTTTAAATTTTTTCCTCGAAATAAACATTTTTACGTTTTTTTAAACACTCTAGAAAGAGTATTTTTCTGTCAAATTCTATATTTTTGGTCCCGATCGATTCGTCTAAGTGTCCCCAATAAATATCAACCATAAAAACACCCCGTCATCGATTTAGATTTTGAGAAAAATTGAAAAAAATCTTGAAAACAGGGTTTTCACTCTTCAACCCCCTTTTTAAGGGTGTTGCACTACTTTTCGCTAGTTCGGGTTATTTTTTTCGAATTCTACGTCCCAAAATCTATAATAATCAACCATAATTGCTTGCCCCTAAAAGTTCGGATTTTGGCACTCTTCACTGCGCCCTTGACTGGGTTAACAGTTTACTTAAAAAGTATTGATTATACGAAAAAAGTATAAATATATTTTTTATGTAGAATTTTATAAGCTACAATTTTTTTCATAACAATTTTTCTCGAAAAATTAATAATTTTTGAGATATTTGCAAAAAACTAGAATCAGCCCCCCTTTACCCCCTAAAAAATAAAAACCCGCCCTCCAAATTAAGGGGACTTTTTAGGGTATGTTTAGAACATCAAAATAAAAGTCTCCACCAAAATCCAGCTTGGTCGGAATTTTTTCTTAGTAAAAACCTTTATTTCCTGGGCTATAATAATACTTCACTATAATGAAATAATTAATTATTTAAAAACTATACATTTGCCTTCATGAGCGCCCGCGTTTTTATTGGTTTTAGTCATAAAAACCTGAATTTTTTGTGATAGCTAAAAATTTATTTTTCATTTTTTAGTGCATTTTTAATAAAAACTTGTTTTTAAAAAGTATTTTTTTATATAATTTTATTTAATAATAAAGTAAAATTACACTACATCTATAGAAATATTTAAAAAAAATAAGCAATACTATTTTATAGAAACCGGCGTAAATGTATTTTTAAATTACAATTCAACGTTTTATTATTTAATATCAATATTATATATGAAGTTCTAATAATATATAAACATTACATTTGCGGTTTTTTATTGCCAAATTAGTTTTAAACGCCCAAAAATACGTAACAAAAACGTAGGCCGGTTAAAGTACAAGATATTTTTTTGTAGAGCTGTGTTATTTATTGATAAAAGGATTATTTGTATATAACAAAAAATAATAAAAAAATCATCTATAGCAGTGTTATTTTTCTCACGAAAAAGTACTAAAATCCAAGTACTAAAATTTCATGTAATTAAATCTTGCTCGTGTTGAAAATCTCTGAATATGACACATTTATGAATTATAACAGTGTAGTTAGGTCCCTAAAGAGCCACGGAGGGTAAATTGCAGTTATACGAAATAGATAAGTGGGGAACTTAAAAGTTAGTATCAAAATGTTCTAGGAGAAGGTATTAATCATATTTTATAACAAATCATAAAGTTCACATTCTTTATGTTTGAAAGTTATTTTTTATTCAAAATATTAATGACAATTCCATCTATTTTAACATTAAATATTTAGTTATATTCATGTATAAAGATCATGCATTAAGGAGTCCATAAAAATCACTCACCGTTTGCTATAAGTTACAACAAAAGACTAAGATTTATTTTATTCAGAAGAGGAAACATTACTTCAACTTTTATGTTTATTTTTATTCGTGGTTATAAATGTTTATTTAGATGTACATACAATATTACCTGAAAACTAGAGCATGGGCAGTTGCAGATGAAAGAAAATGACTCCTTCCTCGGCGATAGAATAAATTGATGCAATAAATTTAACTGAAAACAAAAATACTAGATAAAAATCAAAGGGTCCTCTAAACCCATACATTCCTGCTCTAAATAATCATTGGTTGATACTGGAAATCGATAACACGTATTAATACTAAACCGGGAATCAAATTTCATAACTGTGTCACATACATATAAATTATATTGTATTTTGTTGATTTTTAAGGTTCCGTAGAAAACTAGGAACTCTTATATTTTTTCCATGTCCGTCCGTCTTGTAAAAATTTGGACATAATAATATGAAATTTGGTATACGGCCGTAGATTGATGACCCAAAAACAGAAATGATAAGATTAAAAAAAAAATTAAATTAAAATGAAAAGTGTTCATTCACCTATCCCATTGAGTGGGGTGTCCTTAGAAAGGTCTCCTAAAATGCAACAAAAAATGTATCAGAATCTTTTAATTTTAACCCTTCAATGACGATGTACATATTTGATCTCCAAAGTCATTATAAAAGCGACCACCCCCTATTTCCAAAACTATTAATTCAAAAAATCTAAAAAAAATCCAGAATGTAGCTTTTATTTAGTACTTTCACTGAAAATTATAATGAACATTGAGAAAATATTTTTGACCCCCTTCTATTGACTGAAGAGCGAACTCATATTTTTTCCCACTTATCCCATTGAGTGGGGTGTTATTTGATAGGTCTCCTATGCAATACAAATTTAAAAAAAAACTTTTTGATTTTAACCCTTCAGTCACGATATATTTGCTTTTTAATGTCGTTATCAGAGCGTCCCCCCCTCTACTTTCTAAACTATCGATTCAAAAAATCTAAAAAAAAATCAGATTGTAGCTTTTAATTAGTACTTTCACTGAAAATTATAATATATGTATTTATGATGTTAAACGTTAGTTTCAACTGAATCTGTTATTTTTTCACTTTATAACATTTTTGAAAATGCATTTAACCTAATCTCAATAGCAATGTTCAAATGATCATAACTTCGAAAAAAAATCGTAGAGACCTCGGTGATTTATTTTTTATTTTTATTTGCGTTGTATTTGTCTCGGTAAGCCCTTTCAAACGAGCCCTCACTCAACCCCTTGTGCCATTTAAGATTTCTTTGCTCCCCCTCCCCCCGCCTCCCGGTGATATACAAGTGGGTGCTTTTGTGTTTAAATAATAGATTTGGTGATCCCATTGTACGTCTATAAATTTCAATCCTACTCGTATATTTCGATCATTAAAAAGTTATTTAGGTGGTCCCGAACTTTTGAAAGACCCTGTGTATAGGTATTTTAGTATTATCTTGAATATAGTGAGAACACGAAAATCTATTGCCATGTAGTACTCATATGGTACTAATATTCCTATACTATTCGCATTGCTCTATAATGAGTATAGTCTGCTTCATGTAATTGTGTGCATACGTTTACCAATTATAAACTTATGACGTCTTGGTATTTAATTGCAAATACAAAACGAAACATTATATAATTATTATCTCATTAAATTTATTAATCATTAAATTACATGAGGATGATTGTGTTGCAATTAAGTTTAAATTATTTGATGAAATGCAAAATATTTGAGGTAAAATTTAAAAAATATATTTTTGGGCATATAAGACTAAAGTCTTGGCATCTTAGGACGCCGCGCCGACCGCGCTGGCCGCTCCGGCCGCCAGACACGCAATACAGTTTGTGTTTTTTTAACCTTGAAAATAATATACACACATCAGTATTGCGTGTCTGGCGGACGGTGCGGCCGGTGCGGACGGCGCGGCGTTCTAAGATGCCAAGACTTAATAGTTAGAAAAATGATAGGTTTGCATCTATGAAATTCTGTTGATTTTCAGTTACAATTATTTTTTAGAGATATACGCATAAAAAAGTTTAATATTAATAAATCAAGAGAAAATATTGTTTTCAAAGCTAGGATTGAAAATAAGAAAACAGTCAATGTTAATATGTGCGAATTTTTTGACTTTGTGTGTAGCAAGAATTGTATTGACCAAACGCATTTTTCTGTGTATTTAGAGGTAAACTTTAAGAAAATTAATGTATGAGTCTATAATGGCGATTTTAATTTTGAATGTAAAAATAAACTGGAACAGTGCAGTGGAGTAATTCAAATTTTCAATGCTTCGGCTTCGCTTTAAACCTGGGCAAAAATCTATTGCTTTACTGCTTCAAATATGGGCCCCACTCTAAAGCTCTCGTAGTAACACCCATATGAATAAAAATATTAATTAATTTAAATATATCTAATATAATACCGCGTGGTCCATTTAAATTGAGACAAGCAAATATCTCGAAAATTAAGGTTTTTTAGGGAAAATGTTTGGTACAAAAGTTTCAGGGTTCGAAAGGGGAAAACCAACGGAGGTAAAAATTTTGACTTTGAGTGGAGGTTTTAGGATCATTTTGGGGTCAACTTTTTTTTTTAAATGGAAACCTATTTCTTTTTTTACATATTCGTATTTTGCAGAAAAATAGAAACAACTTTTGTCTGAGAAGTTTTTTCAAAATCCTTAATTTTAACCTATCTTTTTTTAGTAAAAATATTCAAAATTAAAAAAAATATTTTTTTAAAATCCTAAAAAAAAAAAATCATTTTTTAAATTTAATTGTTACTTAAACATGCATAGTTAATAATTATATACAAGAATTTCGAATTTTTCTAATAAAAACACAATAAAATAAAAAAATAGATAAAAAAATGTCCTTCAATTTGAGGATTTTGAAAAAACTTTTTTAACAAAGATTGTTTCTTTTTTTCTGCAAAATACGATTATGTATAAAAATAAATAGGTTTCCATTAAAAAAATGAAGTTGACCCCAAAATGACACTAAAACCTCCACTCAAAGTCAAAATTTTTACTTCCGTTGGTTTTCCCCCTTCGAACCCTGAAACTTTTGTACCAAACATTTTCCCTGAAAAACCTTAATTTTCGAGATATTTGCTTGTCTCAATTTAAATAGACCACCCGGTATAATTGTTATAATTTTTCAACAAATTACTGACAGTTTTCGAACTTGTTTTATACATTATCTTAAACTGCACATTAAACGTTGTCGTGATTGTTTTAGAAAACACTTTATAATAAATTTAGTCGTTAATATTACCAACCCCTATTTAATTAACATCTCCCCCATCTTCTAATTAAAATAGAGGGGAGATGCTAAATATGTTTCACTAAGAACCTTAGTTTTCAGAAAGTTTGAATTTTACTAAAAGTGCAAATCATGTATTATAACATACATGTTCTGTTATAATTTATAATACATCTTAAGTAATTAGGTGTTTTCAAAAGTAAATTTCATTTAAATGTATCTAAGTTATATTAAATACATATTTTATATTAAGTTTTTAGAAGCTTACTTTGAATTTATAAACTAATAACATGTTCTAAATATAAAGTTTTATCAATTCAAAAAATAAATAAATAATATTAACTATAGGTAACCACCTTATCATAAAATACTTAAAAGAATATTATTTTTCATATAAAATGTATTGAACTCTTTTACTGGAGCAATTGACAATTTGTTTTGATAGGTTTTATATACATATTATTTGTAATAAAAAATAAAATAAAATAATAGAAACAATAACAATTTTTTTTGCATTATTGCTGAGCGAATTATTTCTCCTGCCCTGAACAACCTAGAGCAATCTCCTTACCTACCGGTAAACCATGCCTGGTAATGTTTTATACTGGCAATATATACCTACATATACAGGGTGTTCGCGGGAACCGAGTGATCATTGCAAACATTGTTATTATTGGAGCTAGAAGATCGGTTAAATGGGCAAAGTATCAGTATTTTTTCCGGGATGAATAATGGCGGTGTCAAAAAAACAGTTGAATGTCAAATTTCAGAGATATATTGAAATATAACATTTTTTTTAAATTGGAACAGCATGTATATTATTATAGAATTTTGTAGCTGAGGATGTTCTCTTTATAAAAGTGTAATACATGTATGATGGTAAAATTGATAGAAAACAAGTTATAACAAGTATAAAATTAATAGAAAATATCGAAAAATAGTGTGCTATGAAAATTTAATAAAATACAAACAAATGATAAAAAAATTTAAAACAATAATTTCAGATATTGGTGCCTTATTTCGCAGATTTTTAACACTCTTGAGCATTATTTATAAGAAAAATAATAAATTATAATAAATATTTTTTTTATTTGTCAATTAAATTCAAAAATATGAAAAATTTGCGAACAAATGACATAAAAACCTGAAAATATTGTTTTAAATAATTTAATCATTTGTTTGCATTTTAATAAATTTTCATAGCACACTATTTTTCGATATTTTCTATTAATTTTATACTTGTTATAACTTGTTTTCTATCAATTTTACCATCATACATGTATTACATTTTTATAAAGAGAACATGCTCAGCTACAAAATTCCATAATAATATACAGGCTGTTCCATTTAAAAAAATGTTATATTTCAATATATCTCTGAAATTTGACATTCAACTGTTTTTTTGACACCGCCATTATTCATCCCGGAAAAAATACTGATACTTTGTCCATTTAACCGATCTTCTAGCTCCAATAATAACAAAGTTAGCAATGATCACTCGGTTCCCGCGAACACCCTGTATATCATGAAAGCCAAAAGCGAGGGTAGAGATATATTTTGATTAAATAAAATATGTGTATATTTGTATATACAAGTAGATTCAGGACTAGGCGTGCCAATTTTTTGAAGTAAAATACTTAATATGAACTACAGGTATCTAAGATTCCTTTGTGAGCTACAGCCTTCCCCACAAATTATGTACAAAACAACTTTTTATTTGTTATTTGGAAAACATACTGTGATACAGTTATAGGTTTACAATTAGTATCAAAAAGTTATTGATTTTTAGTATCAGCTGATATTTAGACCAGGGTTGCACTTGTATAGGTCAGAGTCTAATTCTGTTCAGTAAAATGAACATGTGATAAAAAGTACGCAAAAAGGTATTTTGTTAATTTTTCATAAAACCAATCGTCTATGAAAAATCAATAAAAATGAAAAAACTAAAGAATTTAATTTATTTCAGATGCTTCAAATCACACGAAATAATCTTATATTCTTGTTTTATGATTAAACATAAAATAAAAAAATCATATAAATATATTCTCTAAGCTGCATCCGTATTAAATAAATATTATCAGTCCTTTTTTGTAACGTTAGTTTTCGTAAACGGTTGGCCCTATGATAAATTAGCAAAGTATCTTTTGCGTACCATGTTAATACCTACGTGTCAAACTAAGGAATAAATGAAATGACAAAAAAATATGATAATAATTGAAGGTTCTAATACGATAACATATATTGATATTATAAATCCTGTATCAAACAAAACTAAAGCTATACCATAATTGATTATCTAAATAAAAAGTTTTGACTGTTTTAAGCACAATTTTAGGGGGACTGTATAGCTTTCACATTAACAAAATCTGTTTCTGCTTAAAATAACATCCATAATCCGCTGTTAAAATTTGACATGCCGCGTCAGTCTTGAATCAAATTATTACTTTTAATAAAAATCAGACTACAAAGTATAGACAATGAAAGCGTAGTAATTACTTATGTAATATATACATATATTCAATGATACCAATAATTTGAAAATAAAATACAATATTGTTGAGTAGAGAATCCTGTAGATAGGAGAAATAATAATGGTGATAATAATTAAAGATATCAACAGCCACGCACTGAATCATACAGCAGACACATACCAAGATGATTGCCGTTAGATGTAATTCTCGACAACAACGTCGGTATTGCGCTAGTTTCAGTTTCATAAAGTTTCGGCAATAGCTCTTATAAATATTTGATACTGCCTAAAGGCGCATCTCGTGTCTAAAGTGTTCCAGCAGTGCTGTTTAGCGCCACTACATCGGTTAAGCAACACTAAAATGCGGCTCTGGCTGAATTATTCATCTGTCATGATTGATCTATATTGTTACACCGCACTTTTGACAAAACTCTGTTTAGCCATTCAAAAGGGTGAGTGCGTGCGCTTCTGTTACAACTAGATTACAGTTTATGTTAAATATTGACTACGACATGAATTTGTGAACTTCTCATTGATCAGTAATTAATTGTTTGAGTTGTGTATTTAAAATTTTGTGGGTAGATTCTAAATATAGATTTATGTATTTGAATTTTTGATAAGTATTGCAATTTGTGTAAATTATAAATAGACATTATTATAATGATATACAGAGTGTACCAGCTAAAAAAATCAGGTAGTTAAAAAAAGGTCATGTGCGAGTTGAGTCTAACGTACTAGTGTCTCGTACCACATAATTTTTCAATTTGTTCAATTATTTTAATATTTTTATTTAATTTTAACAAAGTTAAGAAGCACAAGTTAGATATTATAACACTTTTGATTTTTACTTCCTCGTAATATCGAAGATACGAGAAGCTTTGTTATCGTTTTAAAACGAGAAAAAAAATTTGTTCTCCGATTTTAAAAATTTTACCGGATCTATCCGTTTCAGGTCAAGACAAACACTTTTTGTTCCGTGTCTGTCTGTGTGTGTGTGTGTGTGTGTCTGTCCCCCAATCCTTGTCACACGCTTAACTCATGAACCACTGAACCGATATTGATGAAACTTGGTTGGTTGGTTTGGTCTGGCTTGAGGACGGCCCATTTAAAAATAATTAAAATTGTGTGTAAGGGGGAGGGGTGACATCCAAAAAGATTTATTTTTTGAAGATATCTCAAGAAAAACACATGTTACGTGAAAATTTTATAGAACCTTTTTTGTAGAGCATTCAATTATCTATAATATAGATAACCTACTTTTGTTGTAAAATATTCCCTTACAAAGATCTATCTCAATTTGACTTAAGAAAATCGTCATTTGTTTTTTTAAAACTGCTATTTACTTTGACATATTAAATGTCACTTTGACGTTTTAAATGTCATTTTGACATTCGTATAGCAGAAAAATAATGATTTTGATGGAAATTATCAAAAAATTCAAAATATACGACATAATAACCAGGCGCGTATTAGGAAAAATGTCAAATTAATTTTTTTTATTAAAATCGTATAAAAATTAAATGGTTAACCAATGACAGGCAGTTCATCTGAATACTTTATCGGTTTTTATTTAAATTGTTCAATAATTAACTACCTTTGATGAATTTAGCACGAGGAAGCACCGTGCATTTACAAGGCAGAGTATTTTTAATGATTTTTCTCTTTTATTTTGGAGATATGGTAGGGACAAAATATTTTTACGAAAAATTGTTTTTGTTAAACGAGATTAATAACAGAACGTTCACATAATTGTTAAATGAGTAAAAAATAAAAATATTTGTTCGTTATTAACAATACTATCCGTCTATGGTGTTGAAATAAACACAATTTTCAGCATATAAAATTAACAAAAAAAAAAAAAACAAAACAATTATACCTACTTAGAAAAAATATATCTATTTTTAGAAACACTTCTCTTAATAAATTGCTAAAAATAAAAATTTAATTACGTCAATCGGAGAACGCTTCATTAAAATGCGATAGTACATAATAATTTTATTTTCAGTTTGTTAATTATTTAGTTAATTAAAACAGTCTATTGTTAAACATTAACATCAATTAATTATCATAGCAGTTATTATTACAATACATTTCTTTATAATGTATAAAAAACATATGTTATTATTGTATAAAAATAATAAATATTTAATAATATTACTGTAATTTATATTTATATATTTTTAGCATTACAAAATATAAAATGGTCTATTTAATTGGAAATAATTAAATTTAAAAAAATTAGTAGTTATGATGTTAATTCTTGTACACGATAAATATAATTTTAAATATAATGTTATGTAACTGTTAATAAAATATAATAAAATAAAACGAGGTATCAAGTTTTAATAAAACATGCTTTGTAAGAATTCCCTTGGAAAAATGTATTTTCGAAAAGAATACATAAGTTATATTCTTCCAGTGAACCATTCCCTTTCGTTAATGCATATCTTAATTTATCTTTTGTAAAGTTTCCGAGTGAAAATAAGTAAAAGGTCTCATGATTTTTAAAGTAAGGCTTGTAATTAAATAAACATCACAGCACTCATCTGCACTTAAATTAAAAATTGTTAATGTACATGTGCGTATTTATATATTAATGTGTATATCAACGGCTCTCAAATATTTTTCGGTGGAATAAACCTTTTATAAAAAAATACAAAAAATTACGCAGTATATGATTTTCATTTATAATTTTTTTTCATCTAGTATAAAGGATCTACGTATTTCAAACAAAAAAATATTTTTTTTACTATATGATTATACTGGATGGGGATTTAAAGTTTTACAGAAAAGAATCATCGCATATTTGAAAAAAAAATGATTTTGAGAGGAAAATGGAATGTTCATTTTCATTATTTATTAGGAATCTATATTATTATTTTGTAATTTAATTTTACGTGAAAAAACACGAAACTATCACTGAAAACTTTTTTTAATGACCTCAACATTCCAAGATATCTAAAACAATATACAAATTAGAAATTTTGGATTTTCAATAATTTTTTACTTAGAATCTACGAACTTTATTGAAGAAATGCAAAAAACAAAATACAATTATTTGACTATCATCACATGGAGAATTATTCTAGAATTTCTTTAAACTTTGTATATTGATTTTATTCAATAAAAAATACCAAAAGATTAAAAGAAAATTAGAATTATTGTGTGTTAAATTAGATCACGATATTTTTTATTGAGTATTTTCGAGTAAAAAATTATTAATTTCGTATATTTACACGTAGAAATACATTATTAAATAATAATTATTAAAAAAATGATGTTTAGGTACCTTTAAAATCGAAAAAATTAAAAATAAATGCCATCATTTGATTTCCCCCACAAAGCTAAAAGATTTTTGTTTGAAACATGTTTTTGAAATATTCAATGTTTCTGAAAATGAGATGAAAATTTGCAATACTTTAAATGCAGCACTCAATATAACAATAAATATTTCAAAATTAAATACATACCTAATTGAAAAATAGAATTTAACGTTCATCTTTATACTTAATATAAAAAATAAAATTACATAAATAATCAAACCTATTCTAAATTATAAAATATACATGGTTATATGTATTAAAATTATATTTTTAAAGTGACTATTTTGTTTTATGAATTTGATAAATATGAAATAAAGTAATATAATAAACAATTAAACAGGTAAAAGTCGTTTTGTCAATATTTGTAGTATTTACGTAAAATTCAGTATAAACAATAAAAATATTCAGTGAAAAAAAACATTTGAGTAAATTAATATGCTTGATGAGTTAAACAAAAACACCACAGTAGAATATCTTATGTACAAAACATATCTTTTACATGTAAATTATGTTTTTGTAATGTTTACAAAATATTTTTTGTACGTGGTATTCTCTGAAGAATAATTGAAATACACGCATATTTAATCTTGGAGAATTATAAAAATAAAATAAAATATCATACGTCATAAACACACAGTTTTAAAATATGCAGCTCAAAATTCCATATAAAATATAGTTGTTTTAAATTTGTGCTTTCCCTAGTCTAGTCAATTTTTTGCACATCGCATATATAAATAATAATAAAGCAGACGTACAGTAATTTGAGTGCCAAATATGAATTACTCAATTTTCGTTCGCAGTTATTGTAAAAACCAATCTATTTACTAATATTATTGACAGTTGACAACTAATTTAATGCATATTGATTTTCATATCAAAACGTGAAAGTCTGTATTTCAAGTCGAATCAAGTATCGACATACCGTCTGTTTTTATATGAAAAAAGCAAAAACAACTGCAATGAGTTATGTATAACGAGCGAGCATATTTAATATTCTGCGTTTTTTAAGTCAATTATTATCGTTGCTATTAAAATCTACAGGGTGAGGAAAAATACCGAACTTTCGAAATTAAAAGAATTATACAAATTGAATAGTAGAAGTAATACATTTTTTTTACTATTTGTATTTTTTTTCCAAGTTAATGATTTCTGCGGGTCAAGAAACCTTCAAAAATTATTTCAGACGAAAGTTGAAAAAATTGTTTTTTTTTCGAAATTCAAGAAAGGTCATGTTAATTTTTAAAATCTAACTAAAACATTACAGAATATAATTTTTCTTTAAAATTCGATTTCTTTTTTTAATTCGGGCATCGCATTTTTCTCACCTTATATAAAGATATTCCAGAATTGACAATAACGATAATAAAAGTTTATGTAGCTTCATAATTTTTTTCAAATAAAATTCAAATAGTCCACTTCTGTGTAAATTTTATGTGTTATGGTAACTACAGGTATAAATAAATCATTTGGTGGTAATAATTTAGTAAACGACATATTTCCATAGTGTGACAATGTTGTAGATAAGAAATAACGTTTTACATTTTAAACAAATAAAAAAAGTGTTTAAACGAATTGTTTTTTATGTTGTATTATAATAACCAGAAGCTTAGTTAATAATTTCATAGGAAGTTTTGGGTACAGTGTGATTATTTTCCATTTTACACTCAAAAAATCTTTCTCCAGCTCAATTTTTATCGTATCATAAAATTTCTGCACTCTTAATAATCTCTATAAATTAGGAATTCGTTTTTTAGCCGTTATGAAAAAAAAATTATATGGGCCTACTTATGTATGAATTATTCCCAAATTATTATTAAGATTCATATACCTACGGTTGATCATGTTATAAAAAAAAATTGTTGTGGTTTTCATTTATTTATTTAGGTTAGGTTAGGTATGTAAAAACTTACAGGGTTTTAAACAGTTTAGTATTGTAGGAGGGTTCATAATGAAGAAAATAATATTTTTAAATTTTCTAATCTGACAGATAAAATTGGATATAATTTACAAAATCTACAAGAGAATTCGTAAAAAGGCCGTTTTTTTTAAAAGGTCCTAAAATGGTTTAGACTAAGCATGTTAATAAAAAAAAACTCCTTTCAGTTTCTTATTCAAGAAAATTTTCAGTTTTTATTACTCTTCAAAAAAGCATTCATGTATTATGAGGGAAACAAAGGAAATTAAAAAGCGACTTATTTATGTAAACTTAACTATATTTTGTTTAAAATCTCTCAATATCATTTATAATTGTGTAACCGCACATAATTTAAAATTATTTTAAAATGAAGTTATTTGAAAAATTAAACTCCTTATTGTTAAAAAAATCGTGCCACAGTACAATATTAATTTAAAGTAATATGACACGATTTTATTTAAAAAATAAAGCTCATGATTGTTATAGAACGCGAACCTTATTCAGTATACAAAAGAGCCGCAGTTTGGTCATATCTGTTCTCACTGGCGCCGACTACGGGGGGGGGGGGGCGAGGGGGCGATCGCCCCCCCCAGATATTAAACAAGGGGGGCTTCGTCCCCCCTGTGCAACTGAATTCTAGTTTCTTTTAAATTAAAGATACTTTTGTCAATAAGATTTTTACTTTAAAAAAAGGTGTAAATATTCAAATACTTGTCACTTGAGTAAAAATGATCACTAAAAATTTCTTCAAAAAGGAAATTAATACTAAAACATTTTTTTTCCCTTAAAAAAATTCTACGACTTTTCTACACTTTACTATATTTTCAGTTAAAATCGTCGTTTACGTTTCATGAGCCTCTATAAATTAAATATAAATGTCCACTTTTCAATTATTTCAAATAATTAAAGTTTGATCGATTTTTATCAAAACTACAATAATTTTATGAAAATTTTTTTTTTTTCACCTTATTAGTTGTGTTTCTGAAATTTTTGTCGTTATTACGAAAGTTGGATATTGCACATTTTTTAAGGAAATTTTTTGCCCCCCCCCCCCAAATCTTATTAAAATCTCGCCCCCCCCCCCAGGTTAAATGAAAAGTCGGCGCCTATGTCTGTTCTATAACACACATTTAAGACTATTCCGAAGTTTCTGCAATTTATAGTTCTAGAGTACTACGATTTCAATTTATTCGAACCTGTATGACACAAGCATAAAGGCTACTGCACACAGCACTCGCCAATTTACACGACTCTCTCTCTTTTTTTTCTAACTTTTTTAACATTAGTTAGATATAGACCGCATCGTGTAGAGTCTGTAGAGTGATGTGTGCTAAGTGTGCACTAGAGACACTCCAGTAAAAGTTATACCAGCATCGCTATTTTTAGCCAAACCGGTGCGGCGTTGATGCGATTTATTCAAAAATTCATTTTGTATAATTTTTAGTAAGTATAAAAAAATAAAATTCAATATAATGTAATAATAATTTTAAGTATATTGACTGATACAATCAGAAAATACGGCTGTAAGGGAGACTTGGTTACTAAACTTCATATCATAACTTTTATTATGACTAGTGTGCGTAAGGCGGCTATTACACTACCAAATAAATATATCAAAGATTTTTGACAAAGATTTGATCAAATATAGAGACTGTCATTATCTATGATCAGAGAAATATTATGAATATTATAAAAGATGACTTATTGTTATTACACTATCATATTTCTTTGATCAAAGAAATATGATATTTAGTTAATAGTGTAATAGCCGCCTAAGCCTGAACTCTTCTATGAAAAATTGGAATATTAAACGATGTTTTCTGAAATCTATAGACAGCTTCGGTATAGAGTAGAGCTGGGCGCGGGCCGTGAATTCTTCGGGTCACGCCGGGTCACGGCCGTGACCCGCGTGAGCGTGAGCGATTTTCAAATATTGGATCGTGAGCGTGAGTGATCGTGAGTAACAATAAAACAATCGTGCGTGACCGTGCGTGAGTAAATTTTTGTCGTGCGTGAGTCCGTGAGTCGTGACTATGCATATTTTGAGAATGATGCGTTTGGATTCGTTTCACATATTTAATTGTTAATTCGAAATGTTACAATTGACTACAATAAGAATTTCAAAGAAGAAGCACTGTAAAATTTAATAGTCAGCGTTGCCAACTTGAAATAAATTTAAAATCCCTCTGTCGGCACGTTAATAATCCCCCAGATTTTAAAATGTATTGGTTGTTACTATTACATACTATGTTTTATTTCAATTTTATCCATTTTTTTGTTATTATTTGCACTAAAAATGTAGTTTAAAACACATATATTGCACGATAAAAAAAAAATTAATTAAACATTTTATTTATTTCATATTATTAAATCGTGTCACGACCGTGACCCGCCGTGCGTGATCGGGCGTGAGTAAAAAAATACAATTCGTGAGCGTGCGTGATCGTGGTTTTTATTTCTGAGACCGTGAGTGAGCGGCCGTGACTAAAAAATTTTTGCTCGTGAGCGTTCGTGATCGTGAGCAAAAATTACTCACGCGCCCAGCTCTAGTATAGAGTTTAGATGTAATTTTATCTGGAACAATACAAATGCTGGTTACATTACTTAGAAGACACTTTTGTAATTAAGCTACATAGTATAAAAGCTTTAAATCAATATTAAATATCTTCCTATCATACAGAAATTATACACACATATAAATTATTTATTAATTCACTCCGCTACCGCACAAACCCACCCCGGCTCGGTTTCGTGCGAGCACCACCCAACACGCACTTCGTACATCTACGCGCTATCGCCGCGGTGATCTGCCGCACTCCCGTATCCCCCACCAACCCCTCTAAGAAATTACGGGCACTGGTTTCTTTTCAACATTTTACTTGCATATACATATTGTGTGTATAAATCGCTGTTTGTGGATAATTACACACGTTAACTTTACATTTTTCCTACGCGCTATAATCACCGCCTTCTATGGTTTCTTTTGTGAGCCTGTTAGTTGCATGTATACGCTGTGTTCATTAATTATATTTAAATAATATAAATTGTATTTCACTACGTAATTTGTTTGTGTGACTGGTAATGGAAAAATATATTTATGGAAAAATGTAGGGGAAAGTGTTGTACTTCGGATCATTGGAAACTTTACAGAAATCAGTTTGGAGTTTTATTATCTCAACTAGGGTTATTAGTGCCTAGTGCTGGTGTTATGCATAGGCAATATATAGATGTACATAGATTTAATAGGGCGGCTAAGGGCAATGTGATTGCTAGAACATACAAAAAATCTCATCACTACAGCAGAAAAATATAATTTTGCTTGTGGCAACCAAATGTCGTGGTGGCGCGACCCTTAGGTTTATAATTCTATTTTATCATAGATCAGATAATTATAAAAAAATTGACTTGAGTAACTGTGTTTACACTATTTTCTAACAACACTATTCAACAAAAAATACTTTTGTAATATAACAGAGATCTGAATAAAAAATTTAGAGGCTTTTGACATGCCGAAACCAAATTTGTTGCCCAATTGGTTTCATCACGCCAGGGTTTTGAGATATTCTAACCTAAAAGTCCCAAAAATGACTATATTGGCCATGTTAAAGAATTTATTATCAAGTAGGTAATTTTTTTCTAAAGTTTTCGGTCACGGTAACAAAAATAGTATTATCTTTCCTCTTTAAAACTTTTTACTGTACGATTTTTTTAGCCGAGATGTACTAGTTTGAAGATATGATATTTTTGTTAATAATTCTAATTTTTTTATGAACTATTTATTTTTGCTACAGTGTATGTTATGATTTCCATTGAAAGTACACTAATTAAAAACTTTATTTTGGATTTATTTTTATTTTTTACACTTATAGTTTAGAAATTAGAAGGGGCTTTGTAAGAGAGTGGAAGAGCTGTGACATACATATAGAGAGACAGACGTGCGGACGGACAGACCGACCATTAGTTAAATAAGACGAACCATTAATTAATTAATGAGTTTTTGGTTATAAGGGCAATTTAAATATGAAATAAATTTATTCATTAGCGAAAGCTAATCTTAATCTATGGAAATATTAATATAATCAATATTTAATTATTTAACTGATATATTTTAATCATCTCATTTTCTTTTACAAGTTTCAAACGTATAGAAGCTAAATTCTTTCCGTTGTACGTTTCTTAAAGCTCGTATTTAATTTTTGTTTTCCGTTTTAATGAAGTGCTCAGTGAAGTGTACAAGGTATAATTATTACAGACAAGTTGGTGTTTGTTTTCGCGCAAGTGATGTAAAATTTAATTGTAATGCAAAAAAGTCTACTTCGTACACACCGGAGTACATTGTTTATACACTTTTATACTCATTTTTCATTATTCTGAAAAAGACATATTATACTCATGCATAATGAAAGTTTATTACTTTAATATATACAGAATGTCAAAGCTTCACTTTGGAACATGGTACTCCAAGAGTAGGTTCCCATTTAAATATATCAGTATTCTATTCGATTATGGAATTTTGAGGAAAAAATCATTTTTTATGTGTAACTCATGTCAGAATTTAAAAACATCATAATTATATAGGATTTCCCACGGGAAGGTGTTGAAACTAAATCAGCTGTCATTTTCAAATAGATGCAGTTATTGAAGAAAATGCGTTTAAAAGGAGAGAGTTTTTTATTTTTAATTTTTTATTTATGCATCAATTTATTTTATTGATAAAAAATATGTTAATAATCAATTAAGCTAATATTTTCGAAGTGCGTAACCTGAATTTGTACAAAACTCAATTATTTGCTGACAAAATAATCATAAACACGTTTTCTAACATGCTGTTACTTACGACTTGTTTAACAGCTGCTATTAAATCTGGCTATGTTTTCGGATTTCCAGCATAACAATTGTATTTAATGTATCCCCAAAGAAAGAAGTCACATTGATTTAAATCCGATGAGTACGGTGGCCATTTTAACTTTCCCTGGGCGAATTTGGAGTAACCCAAATCGAGTGAGTTACTTTTTTTTCCATCAATAAAATAAATTGATGCACAAATATTTAATTAAAATTTTATTTTTACCCATTAAAAAATGCATTATGAAACTTTTTTTTATGAAAACGTTTCATTTTTTTTACATCACAACTTGTCATCACTGTTTTTAGATCACTAATATCTAATTAACGCGCAAGGTCATTCATAATATAAACCATACGATTGATTATAAGTGTCAGTGGGCTGTCATTTATATTTTTTATAATTAATACCCCACAGGTAGTGTTAGTTTATCTTTTAAACGTTTTTTTTTTCAATAATTATATCCATTTGAAACTGACAACTGATTAGTTTAAACACTTTATCGAGGGAAATCCTGTAAATGTGTAAAATCTGTTAATAATGATAAAATAATAAAAACTATTGTCAAATATCCATTAGCACTAAAAGTGGGGAGTTTTTCTACTAATAGACGTACATATGTATTCAGTACTCTCAATGTAAAAATAAGGAACTACATTTCCTTAATAATAGCTTTGATTAATATTTTTTGCAGATATAATTTTAATAAATATGTCTGATAAAATTTTGCTATAGGCTCCTATAGGTATGATAAAAAAAGTAGTGCATATGACTTATTAATTGTATTTTTGTTGGTAGCGAAAAGAAAACTGTTTTTCCTTAACACGGGTCTGCTTTTTTTCAAAATCATATAGACCAAACTATTTCAGAGTAGAATAGAATAGTTGATGAGAACCACACGTTCGTATCATGTAAAAACAAACAGTCAGATAAACAAAAAATCTAAAAAATTATTTGAAAAGTTATATTACTTGTAAAACGACGCAACGGATGTATTGATTCGAATAAATAAAACAAAAAAACACTGTACCTACAGACAAAGCCTACAGATTCATGCATTAGTATTGATAGGTATTCATATATCATTGTTCCATTTTTGATAAATTTGTCAGTATTATCCCATTCTCCCCCATTTCCGTATATTAAATAAAAAATATTATGTATATTGATCAATACATTACGCTAAACTTAATTTTTAGAATTATTGCGACTTTTCAATGAACGATTATTATGCAGTGCTTAGACCGAAAAACCAAAACAGAAACATTGTGTCTTTTTGATAAAAATGCAATGATAGACCAAGCTCCCATGACATTTAGTCCACCTCACATGACTACTCCGTGAAATGATGCTTAATTATAGAAAATATATCAGGTAATAATAGTCCGGTGGCAGACCGACAAGTTTACGTTAATTAATAGGTTAAATTAATTTTTGAAGACACTAAAAAAAGGGTTTTTTACCCTGCATGACTACTCGCTGAAATTTTTTAATATAATCAAGAATGATATATAATTTAAGAAAAATTATGTCTGCCTCGTGATTGTTGTTATTAAATACGTGACAGACCTAATTAAATTAATTAATTATAGCCCAGGAAATAAAGGTTTTTAGTAAGAAAAAATTCCTACTTAGCTGGATTTTGGTGGAGACTTTTATTTTGATGTCCTTAACATACCCTAAAAAGTACCCTTAATTTGGATGGCGGGTTTTTGTTTTTTTAGGGGGTAAAGGGGGACAAATTCAAGTTTTTTGCAAATATCTCAAAAATGATCAATTTTTCGAGGAAAATTGTTATGAAAAAAATTGTAGCTTAAAAAAATTCTACACAAAAAAGGTATTTATACTTATTTCGTATAATCAATACTTTGCCCATAAAAGTTCAGATTTTAGCACTCTTCACTGCACCCTTGACTGGGTTAACAGTTTACTTAAAAAGTATTGATTATACGAAATAAGTATAAATACCTTTTTTGTGTAGAATTTTATAAGTTACAATTTTTTTCATAACAATTTTCCTCGAAAAATTGATCGTTTTTGAGATATTTGTTAAAATCTTGAATTTGCCCCTTCTTTACCCCCTAAAAAACAAATCCCGCCATCCAAATTAAGGGTACTTTTTAGGGTATGTTAAGGACATCAAAATAAAGTCTCCACCAAAATCCAGCTTGGTCGGAATTTTTTCTTAGTAAAAACCTTTATTTCTTGGGCTATAATTAATTAATTCAATTAGGTCTGCCACGTATTTAATAACAACAAGACTATTATTACCTGATACTAGGGGCTGTGCCCCTGGGCGCTTCGCGCCCCAACCCCCATTCACGCCATATTTTTATACAAAATTTACTCGGGTCTGCGACCCTCGTATGTGTATAAATCATACTCCTACCACTATGTTTTGATAGTTCATTTTTTAATTGGCGGAAATAATCAATAGTATTGATTATATTTTCAGTAATCTTACATGTATAAATTACCTAATCACAGATTTACTCGGGTCTGCGACCCTCGAATGTGTATATTATAATAATTTTCCATTCTTTTTGCTAATACTCATTTGTTTCTTAAATTGGCGGTGATAATCATTTATCATTATTACAATTTTCAATAATGTTACATGTACATAACTATATTATATTATAAACTTAAAAATAATCATTGAACACATTTATTATTATTAAAATTTACACATTTTTGATGTTTTTCATATTCAAAGAATACATTGAAACATTTTCAATATTATTTATAGCTATTTTGTTATAAAACTGTGAAAATAGTTATATTAAACTTTTTGACTTTTTATTATTATTCTGAAGTTTTAAATTTTTGTTCAATTTCAATCAAAATTAATGCCTACGTCGCTTTTAAAAATACGAATTTTAATTATTTTTATACGACGCCCCTGACTTAATTATTATTAAAAACAAATTTTTATTAATATATCAATCTCAAAACTTAAAAAAAAAATAATTTATTAAATAATTCTTTTTGAGACACTACTGATGAATATTATAATTTTTATATTTTTCTGAAATTTATAATTTTTGAAAAATTTTAAAAAAAATCTAATATTTTTACAAACGTTACGAAATTTCTACATAAATTAATTAGAAAAAAAGATTTTAAATATTTTTTAATTCGTCGCTCCTGACGTAATTATTAACAAATTTAAACTTTTTGGTATCAAATATAGATAATTATACTAATTACATCAATACACCAACCAATTTTGGTAACATTTTAATTTATAATCAATTTAATCAAAATGTACAAATTTAAAACATTTCTATACACGCTCATGACGTATATAAGATAAAAACAGCTGTTTATTTCAGATTATGACAGCGACTTGTCATACCCACGTGGAGTAATCAAAAATTCATACGAAATGTCATTTTTCGACCAATCAGAGCGACGAAATGCTAGAAATTTCCAAACAAAACACTATGGTTCTAAATCGTAAATTCAGTCTGACGGATAAATTTTAGTGAATTTTTCACGTTTCGTCACACGAAAAAAATCATATCCCAAAAACTATTATAATTTTGAATAAAATAAATAGCCTAAGCACTGTATCAAAGATGAATCTAAGTATTGTGAAAAAATGAAAAAAATCTAGTGAAACGTTAATGAATCCATAAATTTATAGTGACCGGACAGAGTTATAAACATATATATATATACAGAGGGTTTATATTATAGTGTGATATTTTCTATAATTAAGCATAATTTCACGGAGTAGTCATGTGAGGTGGACTAAATGTCATGGGAGCTTGGTCTATAAACTCTATACATTTTTAAATACGAAGTGTTTTAAAACACCGGGTAACTGTTTTGGGTTTGGTCTAAATATGGCATAATATACATTTATATATGTACAAAATGTACATACATGGTACCGATAAATTGAAGATTGAAAACGACTTTTTTTTCCTTTCTTTTTGGCTTTAATCTTCATTAAATACAGTCAGCTATAATGTGTGGAAAACTATTGAAAGTAAATTATTTTTGAAATAAGTAGGGCAATTCTCTTATAACTATTTAAAATAAGTATTATGATTACATGTAAAATGAGAACCTTATTTATACATATATACATATATGTATGTAAATAAATAAAAACCGAAATTGATAAATGAAATAAATAAATTTTATGCTATGAATAAACAATCATGAGACATTTATAACAATTCAATTAAAATAAATTATGTATGCTTATAAATTGACGATAAAAAATATAGTTCAACGTACTCAATAATTTTTTTTATAATTCTAGTATACGTGCATATTGTATATTCATATGAACATGATTTTGCATTTCATGCAACAAAGGTAATTTGTATGATTGATATTGCAGAATTAATACAAAGCAGTGGTACCAAAATTGCAGAAACGATATTAAACATATTTTACTTTTAGGTAGGATATGCGTACTCGTATATGTATATGTGTTTAAAGGAAATTTATGTACCAGGTGTGTAAATATGAAACCGGAATTTTTTTATTGAAAATACACATTTATTGTTTGAAAATTATTAAAGAATATTTTATTCGAAGTATTGCCCATCGCTAGCTATTTATTTTTCCCATATCTCTGACAATTTGTGGATGCCACGCCAAAAAAAACTTTTCCTCTTTTGAAGCTGCTCAGCGTGTCCCATCGATGAAAATAAGTAGTAATCAGATGGAGCCAAGTCTGGTGAGTAAGCCGCATGCGATAGTATTTCCCAACCAAACACCTCAATCGTTTCCTTGACCGGTTTTGCTGTGTGTGCATTATCATGAAGCAAAATCACTTTGTGTTGCCTCTTTTTATATTCTGGTCGTTTTTCACACAAAGCTTGATTCAAATCGATCATTTGTTGTCGGTAGCGTTCAGTATTTACGGTTTCGCAAGGTTTTAGCAGCTTATAATAGATCACACCCTTCTGAGTCTACCAAACACAGAGCATTGTCTTCCATTCATAGCGATTTGGCCTTGCAGTCGATGTCGATGGTTCACCTGGAGTTATCCATGATTTTTTACGCTTAAGATTCTCGAAATAAATCCACTTCTCATCACCAGTCACAATTCAATGGAGTTATGACTTTCTTTTGTACCTGGCGAGCAGCATTTCGTAAGTGGTTTTTCGGTTTTCCTGTTGTCTTTCATTCAGTTCATGTGGAACCCATTTTCCCAACTTCTGGATCTTTTCCATGGCTTTCAAACGTATGGAAACGGCTTCTCGTGTCACATTTAATTGATCCGCGAGTTGTTGTTGTGTTTGAGCGTCATCCTCATCCAACAATGCTTGCAATTTGTTGTCTTCAAACTTTTTCGGGGGTTGTTTATGTATGGTATATAGTATAATAATTATATTACAGTGTGATAAGTAAGAGCGTGTATGGCATTACTCGCAGAAGGTAAATTATATAAACCTAAATCTTTTTTATCAGGTTCAGGAAACCCCCACCTTTTGCGATTTGAAGAAAAAATTTCAGTCTATGTCGATCTTTTGTCAGAGAAACACAAAAACCGCGATGTGAGTGACGTGTACGCGAAACGATTAAAAGCCGTATTTTTTTGCACGCACCCAAAAGGGCCAAAAATGTCTTATGCAGTGGCGGCCAAGTACATTAAAAAGTCGAGGGAATTTGTTCAGAAGTGGGTGAATCGATTTAAAGTGTCGACGACTTTTCAGATCGTGATTCAATAGGGGAAGTGTCCAAAAAGAGAAAACTGATCGTGACATTGTTTTTAAAAGATCGAAATAGACTGAAATTTTTTCATCAAAGTGCCAAAGGCGGAAGTTCCCTAAATCTAAATCTAAAATCTGATGAAACAATTTAAGCTTGTACAACTTACCGACTGCGAATAATGCTGTATACGCTCTTACTTGACACACTGTATATATGCATTTTATGATAATAATAATTTTATAATTGTACATTTATAACTTTTCAATGAAATTGAAAAGTTATAAAGTTATGAAACGTTTTCAATGAAAATTTTTCACCTTTCTTTACATCACATCTTGTCACCACTGTTTTTAGATCACTAATATCTACTTAACGTGCATGCGTCAAGGTCATTCATAATATAAACCATACGATTGGTTATAAACGTCAGTGGGCTGTAAATTATATTTTTTAATATTTAATATCCCGCAGATAGCTTAGTTTTTGCTTGAAAGCAAATTCTTTATAAAACCCGGCATACTTCAATTTGATGCATTCACATAATTCCGTATTTATTGAAGCTTTTCGATACCGTAAACCGGGGTAACTTTGCTCCACTTTTATTATTATTTTTAAAAACTCTATAGAAATAAATAAATAAAAATCGACAGAAGTGACTTTTTACCATTTTGTACATATATATGGGATCTAATACAACATATTTACATGGTCACTTTTTTGATAAATAGTATAGTAAGGTTTAATTTTTTTTGTCAAAAAGTGGAGCAAAGTTTCCCATAGGTCGAGGTAACTTTGCTCTATTCCAAATTTTTCATTATAACGCCACTATTTAAGTAAGATGAAGTAAAATTAAGCGTGTGCTTTATCGACTTTTATCTGGGGCTCACGTCTGTACACCAAAAAATACAAAATAATGTATGGATTTTTTTTATTGTAAGAAAATGAAACTACATTCTTTATTCATTAATAAACAAAATAAAACAAATAAAAAAATAGCCAACAGTGTGTTTAATTAAAAATTGATGATAGTTCTGTAACAGAGAAAAAACCATTCTTGGAGATTTTCTTGGGAGGCTTAATGCAGCCTACGACATCGGACCATGTCAATTCATCCCGTTTCGAGGGCTATTTTCCGGGACTTTTGCTTCGAATTAATGGTAACTTTTCTGTCGTCAAAATCTACAAGCATTGTTGCAAGGCTTCAGGTGTATAATCACAATTCCGCCTTGACCCCAGCTGTCTTTTATAGTTTCTGGGCATTTCTGTAACAAAAAAACGCAAATACAAAATAAAAAGTATATATAAAAAGCAATAATACATTTAAATTATATATTATTATTCAAAATTTAACTTAAAATTGTTTTTTCTCTGAATTTTAACGTTTTTTGGTGTTGTTTTACTCTGGAGCAAAGTAACCCCAAAATACATTAAAATCTGTCTGTTCAGAGAGAAAATAATTTTAAGTTATTTAGTATCATCAAGGAATGGTAACTTCATCTAAAACATTATGTTAAAAGGATATATAAACTAATTTATAAACACTTACTTGATAGTTATGAAGGAGAACTGGTACACACACCAAATTTTGCACATTAAAAAATTACAGTTTATTCGACGACCACTTTACTGACTCGCTGTTTCTTCAATAATGAACGTACACCGATATTTTTGGCAACAATCACATTACAAAAACACATTTCAATAACTGCTACATTTTATTTGGTAGATATGTATCATGTATAATCGTAAAGCTACATTGAAACTCTTTTTGCTAATGGTGCAAAGTAATACCCACTGGCGCAAAGTAACCCCGGTTTACGGTAACTCCTTCTGGTGTTTAGAAACAAAAATTAAATGAAATAAGAAAAGCAAATTGTCTTTAAAATCTTATAAAATGTTTTATTACCAATATATATGTTGATATTAGATTATTTTTTTAAATGGACGTAAACATAAGACTAAACATAATTATTTGCAGTATTTAATTAAGTATTTTATTGCATTGGAAGTAATATAAGAAAAGTATACTACAGTAGAAACCGGTTATAACGACATCAGTTAGTAATCGGTTTTACGACTCAAAATAAAAGTCCAACTGAATCCCATATAATTGCATTTTTACCGGTTATTACGATTATCCGCTTTTTACGACCAATATGACCGATACCTTCGATGTCGTTGTAACCGGCTTCTATAGTTTATATAAAAAATATTCTTAAAAATGATATTGTTACCTTATTAATAGTATTTTATTATTTCACTTGTATACTTTAATTCTTATGTAAGTACGAGTAAAATATAAAAAAAAGATATTAATATGAATATGTCAAAATATTAAATAAATACATTTATAATATTATTTAAATAGGCTTTGTTGTAAATGTAATATGTTCATATTGTTCATACACTGTATTTATGCAAAATAATTTGTCAAGCTTATATTCACAACTGAAATTGTAGAAATCACGTGAGATATATGAACGATAATGTAAATACTATTTGTTTGCAGTCACGAAATTTATGCTATGCATAAAGTATCACAGATTGTAAAAGTTTTTGTATATATATTTTATAAAGCTTGTTACATTAAAGATTACTTAACTTCGTTTTGTTCTATAATGCTATTATCAAACTGTCTCCGTAGTTAAATGATGTGTTAAGTTCTAAATAAATATTGATTTTCTTGTGTGTATGTAAAGTTATTTTACTAATACTACATTAAAATTATCAGTGGCGTTCACTTTCAATGAAGCAGAAACGCAATATTTTAAAATGTATTTTATATTATGTAGGTACTTTATTATTTTAAAATTTGAATTTATATAATAAAGTAGACTACACAGATAGAAACGTTGGCTTGGGCCAAGAAATCTTTATTTTATATACAAAGAAAACAATATTTTCTTAATATAGGTAGTATAATAATATATTTACTCTTAATCCAGTTATATTTTTGTTTTCATCCAACAATATTGCTTTAAAGAGAGATAATAATACATGTAGGATTAAGAGTATATTCTTATACTAGCGGGATCCCGCGGCTTCGCTCGCATAAACATCGAAACTAATTAGAACCCTCCATACGTGAGAAGGGATGACATATTTTTTATATTAATTTTTATCCGTTACCTATAAAAAAACGTAAATATTTAGAATTTTAGTTAAAAATTGTAAAAACTAACCCCCGCCATTAGGGGTTGAATATTGAATTTTTTTATTGCAGATTATTTTGCCCGACTTCGCCACTATAACGTAAGCATCTATATAGATAAACATATCAAAAACACAGATCCTGTAACTGATATTTGTCTTGTATAGTACCTACTTGTGCCATGTTTCATTCAGTGAATAAAAAAAAAAAAATCTTACAAATTTTTCCACCCCCCTAACACCTTAGGGGTTACATTTTCGGAAATGCTGAAATTATTGTTTCATTATTTATATTGTAGAGTATGTTCGATAAGTTTCAATTAAATGCGAACAAAAAAAATATTTTTTTATATAAACTTTAACACCATGTTTTAACCCCGTAGGGGTTGAATTTCGAAAAATCCTTTCTTAGTGGGTGCTTACATCATTAAAGGAAGACACCTACGAAATTTCACGTTTCTAGGTCCAGGGGTTTGGGCTGGACGTTGATATATGAGTGAGTGAGTGAGTGAATGAGTGAGTGAGTGGTTAAGGACAAACTCTTTTATAGATATAGATTAAGAAATATTATTTTCTTTATACATAAAATAAGGGTTTCTTGGCCCAAATTAATATTTAACCTGTGTGTAACCTAGATGAAGTAAACTACAAATTTTGTATTTTGCGTTTATATAAATGCTTTTGAGAATATTGACTATATACAATTTGAAATTTTTAATATACATATATTTTTAATATTATTATGCATTTAGAGTTGGGTGCTTGAGTAATTTTTTATCACGTATCTTTGGTGAGTCACGGTCGAAATACGATTTTTAAAATAAATAAATAAATATAATCCACTATGTAGTAATATTGGAATAGATAACATATGTATGATTTTGAGTTTTATGTCTTGATTTATAATTATTAAATTTTAAATTTAAAAAAAAAAATTAATTTTAAATCGTAAAAAAATTGATATCTGAAATTTTAGAACAGTAAAAAGTTTTGTAAAATATTTATTACATTCATTAGATTTATTAACTCACGACCAAAAAAAATGCTTTTATGCTCGAGTGTTTTATTTTGACTTACAATCACGCACGCTCACGATCTAAATTTTCAAAATCGTTCATGCCCGATTTTTTTGGTTTACAGTTATGACCCGATGTAACCAAAAAATGAACAGCCAGCGTAATGCAAGATATACATCAATAACTACTCTAAAAAAAGTTTAATTACTTGAAATTAAAAATTGTAAAACAATAAATACTGGAATTAAGTTAGGTTATCATTTGAAATAACTTAATTTCGATATAAAATAGAATTTTGGCATTTCCCTTAAAAATATCATGTGCGGATAAATCTTAAGGTGGAAACTGTCAAAAGCAGTAATTTATATACGGTTTCTCGAGAGAGCATCTAGGGTTATTATTAGTACAAGAAAATCAGACTCTATTGCAGATACACACAACACTAAATCATGTTAAATGACAATAAGGTTCATGAAATGGTTATGATTAAAGCCATTGATTAGACCGCCCCAATTTGTGTAGGTTAGGAATACGAAATAATATGATTTTCAACGATAGAATTTATATTATCTCCATTACACTTGATATAAATATTATTATAATTTTCTGTTTTATTTTTTTAATAGCGGAATCCCGCGGCTTCGCTCGCGTAAACTTTGAAACTGATTAGAACCCTCCATACGTGATAGAGGGTGTCATATTACATTTTTTTTTATTTATTACTAAAATGCAAATATCTTAGATCTTGGTTAAAAATTGTAAGAACTAACATCCTGTCTACCCTCGCCATTAGGGGTTGAATATCGAATTATTTTATTGCAGAATATTTTGCCCGACTCCGCCATTATAACGTTAGCAGTTATGCAGTTAAACATATCTAAATTCATCCTCGTCCCTGTTCCATGCTATTAGGGCTTGAATATCGAACTTTCATTTTTAATTGAATATTAATTTTTCCGAATTTATTTTAATATAATGAACAATTATGAAGATAAATATATCAAAATTTTACCCCTCCCCCCATTCCCATAGGGGTTGACTTTTCGTAACTGATATTTGTCTTGTAGAGTACCTACTTGTGTCATGTTTCATTCGGTGAATACAAAAAAAAATATTTTACAAATTTTTCCACCCCCTAACACCTTAGGGGTTAAATTTTGGGAAATGCTGAAATAATTGTTTCATTATTTATATTGTAGAGTATGTTCGATAAGTTTCAATTAAATGCGAACAAAAAAAAATTTTTTTATATTAACTTTGACACTCTGTTTTAACCCCGTAGGGGTTGAATTTCTAAAAATCCTTTCTTAGTGGGTACTTACATCATAAAAGGAAGGAACCTACGAGATTTCACGTTTCTAGACCAACGGGCTTGGCCTGTACGTTGATATATGACTGAGTGAGTGGTTAAGGACAAACTGTTTTATAGATATATATTTTAAGGGGTTACATACAGTTAGAATTTTCAAAAAATATAATTTTTTTATTTCATTTTCGTAATGTACATATATTTAAGTACACACAAAAAAAATTTCAAGTCAATCCGGCGATTATTTTCATAGTTACACGCATATTTGTAAAGACGTCTCAGAGCGTTTGAAAGTAGGAGGCCGGAGTTAAGGAGTTATATACAGTTAGAATTTTCAAAAAATCGATTTTTTTAATTCCATTTTCGTAATCTACAGATATTTAAATACACACACACAAAATTTCAAGTCAATCCGGCGATTATTTTCGAAGTTACACGCATATTTGTAAAGACGTCTCAGAGCGTTTGAATGTAGGAGGTCGGAGCGGCAGCGCGTTTTTCTCAACTACGTTTTCAAAGTCGGTGACCACTATTCCTCGGAAACGGCTGAACCGATCAATCTCAAATTTTAACACAATTTTCTTAAGAATATTTTTAGTAATTAATCTAAGGTTTTATCTCACCGATAAATATTTATTTTTTTATAAACAATTTAAGGTCAAATTTTTGTCGAAAATCGATATTTTTTTTTTGAGAAGCCGCCATTTTGTGAAAAAAAATTATTTTGCTTATTCCTTCGATTAAGTACAAGATTATACATTACTTTAACGAAATTCGTTTGAGTTTTTTATTTTAAATGATCCAGTCTAGAGATATAGTGGTCACCGCAAGGCGCCTTTTTTGAGAGGACCTCCTGGAGAACAGCTGTAGTAGCTTTCGAAATTATTATTTTTACAAATAAAAAATGTTAAAATACAAATAAAAGTTACCATCATATGTGTACAAATTTTTACATTAATAAATTTAAAAGTCTTCTCTTAAAAAATTCTTGAAAAAACCCTTTTTTTGGCCTTCTGACTGTATGTAACCCCTTAAGTTATTCTGTAAGTATATTGTATTTTGTCTAGTGCAATATCAGCTGATAAAAAATAACGTGTTCAATTTTGCGTTACGAGTATTTAATTTCTGATGGTGAAACATTACTTTTTAGTGATACCTATAAAACATAATTTATACACAGAAACATAGCATTATCAGTTTAAAAGTTCAGTTTGCTTTTATGTTTTGGACATATTTCTATAATATTGTCGTTACATACAATTGTACGTTGTGTAAATTGTTTTTAGTATTTTGTAATTGTTACTTTATTTGTTTAGCAATTTAAATATAGTTACTAAATTATATTCGTATTTGTTTCACTATTACTTTTAGAGATATGGGCCAAATATTACAATTTTTTTTTTAATATTTGTTAAATGAAGATTTTTTTAATAACAAAATATTATTATGTTATTTAATTTGATACCACCACTCGCTGATACTGAATAATTTTTTTTGACAGACAAACACAGTGTTGATAATATGTGTTCCTTTTTACCGATGTCAATACAGAATACGAAAAAAATACTAATTAGTTAACATTACAATTAAATTAGAAAAACAAATTTTACACATTAAAATATTACGAGCATCAAATGTTTCGTTAGATCTCTTTTACGTTCACTTAACCCTCCGTTAGGCGCGTGGCATACATGCGTAGACCACTACTATAAAAACTGTAATAATAAAAATCACGCTTTATTTGAGCACGTGCCCTTTTGAGTAGCTGTCGATTATGAATTCTAACATATTATCAGTTACTTAGTTGCAATATTTTAGCTCGGTGTTTTGAGTTATAACGAATCAAAAACGGCTGGTCTACGCATGTATGCCACGCGCCTAACGGTGTAACTATTTTTGTTGTGTTTTGATTTTTTATTTTTATAATTTTTGTAAGAAATATTAGTTTTACTTTATGGGCGTGTATTATATTTTACTATTTTCGGAAATATAGACATGTTTGACTAAAAAAAAACTTTGCAGGGGTGTATTTAAAGCTCCACAAACAATACCAAGCGTACCTACGAGATTTTCATAATTACAGAACCGCCCACCATTATAGGTATGGGCATTCACAGGGAGAAGGGGAGGGGGCTAATAGGGGACTTACCCCCCCCCCCCCCGAAAATAGATTTAATATTCGATTCTATAATATACATACTTGTAAAAAAAAATATTTTATAAATTTGGGGGGGGGGGGGGGGTAAAGTTAATTGATCTTTGTTTTGGTCAATGAAAATTTACAGATGGGTATGACTGCCCAAAATAGCTAAAAGTGAAAGAAAAATACATAGTGTCTTTATTTTTTTGGTTAATGTGATATGGCCTAGGTCATCACCCCCCACCCCCATGGAATTTTTTTTTCGACTTTCCTGCAAATAGACAAGGTAATTATTTCGGACGTTGTAATATTTACTCTAAAAACTGCAATAATTCGGCAAATATGTATAAAATATCATATAAAATATATTTGCACTATATTTTTACCTAAATAAAAATATCCAATTTTGATCCCCGTTTTCATACTTTTCTTTGCAACATTTTAGTTGCAATTTTTTTGTATCTCATATATATTAGTCATAAGTAACATATTTTGTTTATCACATTTTTATTTAGATATATTATATTTCTTTTTTGAGTGAATATAGAATTTATGACAATTAAACGTCTAAAACTGGTATTTAACTTTGTTTATTTTTTCACAAACAAATATACAAAAATTTCAATAAAAATTATGTGTTGTATACAAGAGTATACGTCAGTCAACATTATAGTTCAACTCATTTGAAATAAAAATCCAATTCAGCTATTATAGACCAAATTGAAATGGTCTACACATGTATGCCGCGCGCCTAAACTCGTGACAGTAGTACGTGCGCCTAACGGAGGGTTAATATACAACTCATCACCTGTGATGTCGTCCAATTAGTAAATAAACATCATCCATTGATATTAGTCTGGAAAGGGTGTCACGGTATCTTGCATAGTGGTATTCAATGTGTTAATTTTGTATATTAATTTCATTAGTTACGTCTATGATTCTATGATATACATAGTTCTCTTCGGATGTTTGAACCTACATTAAATTATATTATTTAATAGGTGACAATTGACAATGTATGTACAAAATGTTCTTTTTAATATCTTGCATTATAGGTATGTAAATTCAAAGATTGTGTAATATTAACTTTTATAAATATTATGAATTGTATTATATTAATTAATCCTCTCAAAATATCTTAGAGCTTTGAAGTTAAGACGAAAATGTTTTAGACAAAAGGCAGTTGGGGGGGGGGGGGGGGTAGAAACTATTGATCTATAATTTTCTTGAGGTCATTTTAAGGTCAACCATATTTTTACAAATAGAAATATTTTTTTTCTAGGGTACTGTACACTAAAGTATAGTAATAATAACGCTGCATTACTATAAATAATTTTAATGTAATTATGTTCTTAAGGGGTTAGGTGTAGTCAGAGACATGAAAAAATGACAATTTTAAATAATTTTTTTTGCCAGTAAATTATTTTATTTTATAAAAGTAAAAACATAGCATCATTATATAAGGTTTCGACTTGACTTGACAGAAATTTTAGAAAAAAAAATTAATAATTTTAAAAGTAATGGCTGTTTGTGTTGATCCAGTTCCAACCGAAAGCTCCTTGCGGTGACCATCACTTATCCTTGGAGATTCATCCAAATTCAATCGAACAAAAAAATTAGTTTTATTAATAGATAATCTAGTGCCTGATCGAAGCTTTTTTTTCTTTTTTAAATTAACAAAATGGCAGCCTCAGGAAATTTTTTTCAAGATTTTCGTGAAAAAAACCAACAGTTAATTGTTTATAACAAATCGAAATTAAAAAAAAATCCTTCGATCAGGCACTAGTTTTTCATGTTTTCAAAAAGCTGTATAAATTTCATTAAAATCTACCGTGCGGTTTTCAAGCTACAGTGGTCACCAGTTCAAAAAACATAGTTTTGAGAAAAACGCATTTAAATTTTTACACTCAATTTACGTAAAGTAATATACTTATTATTTAATTACTTACACCGAGTTAACTATTCCTGGGCCATAAAATAGTTCTTCAGCCGTTGTAGCAGCTTCCTAAAATGCAAAAAACAAAAATCGATTTCTTGAAAATTCTGACTACACCTAACCCCTTAATATACTATTCAATTATATGATGGTATAAAAATAATCTAGAGTGGGGTAAAACTACAACAGTTCTTGAAAGAGAATAAAAAATCGAGGGGGAAATATTTCGGAAGTTACTTTTGAAATTTGACGTTTTGAAACGCCATGAAAGTTGTGGACAGAGAGTTTCACAAAATATTTTTTAATAAATGAATTCGAATATAAGATTATATTTATATTATAAAATAGCATCATATGTTTCATTTTCATTTACATATTGTATTTTATATGTATGTATATTGCCTACGTATATTTACATACGTACCTACATATTATTTATACCTATCCAGAGTATTTTTTTAATGAAAACATGAAAAACTATAAAATTTTCAAACTTTCAATAAATCCGTATAAAACAAGTGTGTTTTAGTAACACCACAAAGAATATACAACGTGTGTAATTAATTATAGTTAAAACTGTAACATTTGCACACATGTACACATTTGTATATACACTCGTAATAAGTGCGGCAGTTACAACAACAGTAGCTTTAAATCACTTGAGTTTACTGTGAAAAAACGATGCAATTTTTCACATAGTTGATACGAATGTGTGTACGTATGTACGTACACATTTAATTATTTACACATCTAGGCTGACACTCTTAGTGGAAAATATATTCAGCACTAAGAGTGTCAACCTGGATATGAATAATTAGAGAACATACCGGACTTGCTCGGGATAGGGTGGGTCAGGTTACCGTAATAGGGATGGGGGTCTGCAGGGTTTCAGGGAATGTAATATTTATACATATTGTGAGAGTGTGTGTGCCGACAATATATTACATACGCAGCCGGGTGGTATTTCTGTGCGTTGTTTCTTTGTAGTGCGGGAGGCAATAATTTTTAAAAGAATAGCACAGATTAATTGCATTTCGCGTTACGTTATTTCAGTTCAGGAGTTGTAAATAATTTTTTTATTCTGTTTTGTTCATTAATGTGTATTATTTAAATGGTGTAATTTACACGTGTTCATTAAATTGCATTTTTTATATACAGAGTACATGTTTTACATTATTAAATTGTCCCAAAGAAGTTTTATTAAATATATTTGATATTTACATATATCTTAAAATTAGTCATTTGTAAATTAACTATTTTTATCTATTTGATTATACGCATTAATTGAACATTGTAAAAAATCTCATTTACTGTTCATAAAGCTATTGAGCTATTTTTGTGTGTCACAATTATGGATGCGAAAGTGTATATAAGACGAATAAAATAGCTTTACATCTTCAATTTAATAAAAGCTTTTAATTAGTAGGTAGTTTCAGTGAAAATTATAACGAACAAAAATAGTTTATGAAAAATTTTGAAATAACTTTTTTTTATAAATCGTAGACAACATATTATTGTGAAAATATTAAAATATTATTTTATGTATTTGTATAAAAGTTAGGAAAATAGTTGATATTTACATCAAAAATGGAATGTATGACAATAGATCGGTATGGACAAAAGGCCGATAGAAAAAAATGTCTGGAAAGTTTTTCATTTTTAAACTAGGCCAGATGCGTGTTAAGGTATATTTACAATTGATATTTTAATATGCAATGCCCAAATTACTAAATATTATATATTTGTTTAATATTAGGTATTATAATTTATTTGATATCTTTAACAGATGTTGATATTACAGAACATAAAATCTAAAAAAAGATTCTAGTTTCATAAATACTATAATGGTATCTTATGTTAACATTTTTTTTAATTCAATTAAAATTTTTCTTGATTTCTATGTAAATATTCATGCGAAAGATTTTTTAAACGATTTATATCTTGTCAAGTCGAAACAGGTATTGAATGATATTTTTTGTAGTTTATTTGTGAATCTTTAGCTTCTCAGGTAATTTTTTATAGTTTATAATATTAGTATGGATTTTTTTAGAGCGGTAAATATAATTGATGTTTCATCTGCAGACATACTTATTTTATTATTTATTATTTTTTAGAAATCATTCATTATAGGTACTATAAATAACAAATGCTTTAGAATTGATCCTTATGGTACACATTTCATTTTCAATGTTTCAATTACCTACATTAATTGTTTGTTTAATTTTATTTCCTTCTGGAAAATGGAGAAACTGTGGTTTAATTATTCACTTAAACTAACCACAAGAAAACAATGTCATTCAACACGTGTTTCGACTTTTCATGAAGTTCTCATCAGGAGCCAAATAGTTCTAGATAAAATAACTTAAAAATACTATACTATTAACAACAAGCCATAATAAGATATCGGACATAAAAATCTATCAGTAAGAAATATCTATTACAAAAATAAATAACAGTAACTGATATTTATTCTTTGGGCACATACAAGCTACACAATAGAAAGCATTTATATTATAATTTCGATCGTGTACGCCACTGTAAGTATTGAAAAGAAGATCCTCACTGACCGCTTGCGACCCAGTGCGCTGGGCGGGGCTGATTTATTGGGTCAAATGTCACAACTAATCCCCTTCCTACAATTGTAATGTATGACTTATTGAATTTCTCTGCTCTCTACGAGAGTATCGTAATACTTTGAAATAGCGCTACCGGGTTTTATGGAACCAATATATGTGTATGTATTCTTTGTAATATCTTTTCTTAAAAATTTTCTCTCTCTTTTTTGTGTGTGCATAATACTTTATTTATTGCACATAAAATATAATATAGAATCTGAATTTAACTTCGTGGAAAATACGTTTATATATTTATGTGTTATATTTTTAATATGTATTGATGATGGTGAAGATGCAGTTCTTGTCGACTAGATTACTCCTTTCCCGACAACTCAGTAGAGGCATCTGTAGATAATCTCAAAGATACCTACGTTTGCGTAGTTCCTTCATATTTTTAATAAAAGTCATAACTGCGAGAGGTAACAACGCAAAAAAGATTGACAGTGTGTTAAGTAAGAGCGTATACGATATTACTCGCAGTCAGTAAGTTATACAAAACTAAATCTTTTTTCATCAGATTTAAAAAACCCTTACGCCAAAGGGCGCTTTTGTAAAAAAATTCAGCCAGATCTTTTGTCAGATAAATACAGAAACCGTGTTGTGAGTGACGTGTATGCGAAACGTTTCGAAGCCGTGTTTCTTTGCACGCACTCAAAAGGGCCAAAAATGTCTTATGTAGTGGCGGCCAAGTATAATAAAAAGTCGAAGGAATTTGTTCAGAAGTGAGTGAATCGATTTAAATAGTCGAAAAATCTCGACGACTTTCCAGATCGTGGTTCAATAGGGAAAGAAGCCAAAGAAGAGGAAAACAGATCATAGCATTGTTTTCGAAAGATCGAAATAAACTGAATTTTTTTCATCAAAGCAACTGATGAAAAAAGATTTTTGTTTTTAAAATATTATAGGGTTTATACAAAAACTGACTATTAAAAAATGATACGAATCTTGGTTTCTGGTTGAATTGACAATGAGTTGGGTCATTTTTTGATCAAGTGATTCAGTTTAGAGGTCAAAACCATAATATTTTTTTATTCGTGGGTCGTGGATGTTTTTATGTTTTGTTTAATGGTAACATTAATTTTTTGAATGAGAAACTATAGTTTTGTTTTAGGAATCTGATTCTATGAATGTATGTTGATTTTTGTTTTAAATATGTTTTGAATTTTTTCGAATAAAAAAAATCACAAAAATAAAAATAAAAATAAAATATAAGAAAAAAAATAAAAAAAATTAATTGCACTTGTGATTTAAAACAATATTTTTTTTAAATGACAAAACTTGCATTCGATATATTATTTATTTACAAAAAAAAATCACTTCAAATTAAAAAAATAATAATTTGGTTGAAATATTGAATCAAATCCAAAAATATTGATTTTCATTAAAAAAAATTAATCAAAAATTACCTATAAATAAATAATAAAAAACAATAAAAATATTAATTATCAGTTAATGCCCGATCTACACGACTTCAAACTAGGGTAGCAAGCTAGCATCTCATGCCAGGATAGTTTAATAGTTTAATAGAACCCCATCTTATTAAACTAAAAAAGAAGCTAGTTTAGTTAACATGATGCTAGAGTTACTAACTTGCTATCCTAGCTTTGAAAAACTAACCTCGTGTAGATCGGGCATTATATGGTAAAAATAGTGTTTTTGTACTTCTTAATTTAATTTTTCTCATTTTTAGAAAAGTGGCGTTATAAAATGAAAATTAAACTCTAGAGTAACAAGTTAAAAATATTAATATGTCAAAAACTATACGAACAAGATGTAGTCATTAGGCATAGTAGGTACAGACAGTATGTAACAACCAGCTTTAATTTGTATAAGCATATATGAGCGATTCCACGTCAAGCGGGACAGATAATATCAATAAATATCAACCATAAAAATACCCCGTTGTCGCTTGGTATTTGAGATACATTGCAAATCACATGGAAACGGGGTTTTCCCCCTTTAACCCTATTTTTAAGGGTGTTGCACCACTGTTCGGCAGTCCTAGGTATTTTTTTCGAATTTTCCGCACCAAAATCTATAATAATCAACCATGACCTTGTCAAAATTCTTCCTTTACTGAGCAATACCGCGACACAAGCCGTGCGGATATGCGCGCGCGAGTTATGGATTCCAGTATATTCATTAAGGAATAATTACTTAAAATACCTATATGTGAAAGTTGAACATTAACATTAACAAACTAATATTCATTAAGGTACAAGTGTTTACAATATTTACAATAATTAACCCAAATTAGTATGTATATAAGCCCACTGTTCATACGAATAGTAGATTGTTTCGACATAGAAGTTATGCTTGTCACATTATTGTAACTCTGTATTTTTGCTTTGTATTTGTTTGTTGTAAAATAAATAAATTTTATTATAACTATTCGACACGACAGTTATAATTGGCGCAGTCGGTAGGATCTGCCCATTGTTTAAGTCACTTATTAATTAAAACGACGGTTTATCGTAAATGAATTAAACAAAGTGTCTACAACAATTGGAACCCTTCTACAATCTGGTCAACATTCAAGAGCATATTGGATCAACACCAGGCTGGTTACTTTCAAGTATTTAAGAAGATCGAACTGCAAGCAGACCCTGAATTACAACAATACAACTGGATAAAAGTGGTGAAAAGCTGGTCCTACTTCCCTACGGACAACTACGAAAGAATATCGTACATTAGAAACTTTTCCGAACCGCATTAGAGAATGAAAATTACATCGATATTCACATGGTAAGTCGATAAATTGATTTCCTATGCCTCCACCCTATCCCATACCTACAAAAAAACGTATTGCAAATATAATCGAAGATTTATTGAAGAACAATAATACAAGTATATCCGACGGTTTATCGGGAACTTCTGAAACAATCCATAATATTAAGTTAGAAAATAATATAGAAACAATTAAAATGGCTACAACCAGTCACGTAACAATTAATGACATAGTTAATAATTTTAGAATACCAGACTGTATTAAAACAATAAGTACATTCGACGGCAATCCTTCTTATTTATATAATTTTATTGATAACGTAGATAATATAATTAACAAAATATTTCCATTAATTGATGAAGGACCTAAATCGATATATTTAAACGAGATTAGGAATAAAATTATTGGACCTGCAAACGACATTTTAAACCAACACGGTAGAGTCAAAGATTGGGCCTCTATTAAAGAAATACTATTAAATTATTATGCAGATAAACGTGATGAATTTAGTTTATTAAGGGATTTGTGTAATATTAGTCAAGGAAATAAAACACTAGAAACTTTTTATGCACAAGTAAACGAATTACTTAGCTTAATTATAAATAATATAAATCTGCAAGGACCCATAACAGAAAATCAAACTTTACACTCATTACACATGCAACAAAAGGTAAATTATTATAATAAAGTAGCGTTAGACACATTTTTAACTGGTATAAACGGACCAATAGCACCTAATATTAGAGCTATGAAGCCCGTTAGTTTAAATGAAGCTTGGAAATATTGTACCCAAGAACAGAATATTTATTACAAACAAAGACAAAATAATATAAATAAATCAACTAAAATAGATAATAAAGTCCCACCTAGACAACAATTTAATTACCAACCACAAGAAAGACCGACTTTTCATAATTATCAAGAAATACCGACTTATCAAAATTATCAACAAAGACCGACTTTTCAAAATTATCAACAAATACCAACCTTTCAAAATTATGAACAAAGACCGACCTATCAAAATTATCAACAAAGACAGACTATTCAAAATTATAGCTCTCCACAATTTGGTAATCACCCTACATTACGATATAGACCCATAAATCAAAATCACCAACAAAATCAGTTCAGACCAATATTAAATAATAATCAAAATTTTAATAGACCCAATTTAAACAAACAATTACAAAATCCAATACCTATGGATACTTCCAGTGGTAATACGAGACAAACTAGACAGTTTAATCAGAGTAATAATATATTTAAAGCTACCGGACCACCTAACTTTCAGTCTAAGGAATTGTTTCAACAAGAAAATCAATTGGAATTAGAACCTCAGATTGAAGAAAATGTAGAGTCATATTATGATAATCAATACTTCCATAATTACGAACAGGATGAGATTGATGATTCAAATTTTATGATGTCTGCCTCCCCCAGTCAGCCAACATAGTAGAATTGAACCATCAACCCGATACAAATTTCAATTTTTCACAAACGCTTAATATTTCTCAAGATACTAAAGACGACTTTACTGAATCTTATAAATACCCCGGAGTACATAAGTTTGAGGTATATAATTATATCATTCGATACAAAAATGATACGAAAAACACCAAAACTGACGCTTTATCACATATCGAATTAAATAACAATGAAACTAGTAATGAATCACAACAAGTTGAAATTAGTACTCAACATTCAACCGATGAAAATTTTAATCAAGACATAGCAATTTCTGACCGACCAATAAATGACTTTTCCAGACAATTAATTATAGATACAGGTTTACGAAACCAGATTACCAGACAAACCTTTTTTAAAACAAAAGAACGACAAACGATAGAAATTATAAAAAGTACGGACAAAGACATTATTAACATTTTCAAAGAATATATTTCACCAAATAAATTAACTGCCATCCTTACTGACGACGACACATTTGAAATAATAACAAAAATACACGACGAGTTTTTCTCGAAATATAAAATAATTAGATGCATCTCTATTTTAGAAGATGTTGAAAAAATAGATGAACAAACAAAACTCATATCTGATTATCACAATATATCGCAACATAGAGGTATAAACAAAACGTTAAATCATTTAAAAAGAACTTACTATTTCGACAATATGAAAAGTAAAATAACAACCTTTATTAACACTTGCGAATCATGCCAACAAATGAAACATGAACGGCATCCATTAAAAATAAAATTCGAAAAAACGACTATCCCTGATAGAGCATTTGATATAATATATTTAGATTTATTCCATGCCGATAAATTAGATATCTTAACTATCGTAGACAAATTTAGTAGATACGCTGAAGCACACATCCTAGAGTCAAAAAATAGCTTAACCATAAATAATCATATATTAAATTATTTTAGTAGACATGGAATACCTAAACAAATTATACATAACTCAGCTCAAGAATTTAATAGTTTAACTTTAAGAGAACTGTGTAAAAATTATAATATTGAGGATCATTGTACAACACCCAAAAGTAGTATAGGAAATAGTATCGTTGAAATATTTCACTCAACCCTGTTAGAAATCTTAAGAAAAATTAGTGTAGATTATAAAAACATCCCGTTTGAGCAAAAATTAAGTTTAGCTATCATAACCTACAACAATAGTATTCATTCACAAACTAATTTAAAACCTTTTGAAATAATACGAGGTTATATTGACAAAACCATCTTAAAAATTAATAACACTAATTCAGATTATATTGAAAATCATAAAAAGAAAATAGAACACATAAATCAAAGAATTCAAAATTCATTTAAACATAGTGATGAAAAAATTTACAAAATAAATGAAAAACGCAACGATCTACCCAAGATAAAAGATAATGAACGAATATATGAAAAATATAATGGACGAAATAATTTAGATTCACTTTTTCAAAAACATAGTTACATAAAAAAACGTAAAGAAAGTTTCAAAACTAGAAAAAGGAAATTTCATAGAGGTAAAATTAAAACAATCCGAATTGTTACAGGTTAACCACACTCTTCATGGTTATCCAGTCACAGAAAATACAAATTACCGATCTTAAAAACACTAAAGGACTATTTTCTCTCAAGATAGGAAACGCAAAAATCATACAAACCAAATATAATTTAATTCATATTATTAATCTAGATAGCATAAGTAAAAATATAAACGAAATAGGTAAAAGTATAGAGCAATTTAAAAATATAGGTTCAGGTATTAATAAAGATGTAGAATTATTAGAAACAAGATACAAGCATTTACAAAATAAATTTAGTAGTATAAATACACTTAAGCGTAGTAAACGAGGTTTAATCAATGGTTTGGGACAATTCATAAAGGCAATTACTGGAAATATGGATAACAAAGATGCAGAACTAATAAATAATCAAATAAATACATTAGAGTTAAATCAACATGATATTGGTAATAATATTAAGGAACAACATAAGCTGAATACACAAATGATAAGTAGATTCAATAATATCACTGATTATATAAATAAAGAACAAAAAATTATTCAAAATTATATCACATTAATTAACGAACATGTACTTAAAAACATAAATGAAGCCAATAGTAAATTGTCATTTAATCAAGCCTATAATTCAATAAGGTATCATATACAACTGTTAGAAAATCATATAAGCGATATTCAAGATTCAATTACTTTCGCAAAACTCAACATTATTTCTAGACAAATATTGCATCCAGATGAAATACACATAATAAAACAAATTATGTACCAACAGAATTTTCCGATATTTTCAGTTGAACATTTATACGAATTATTGGAATTAAAAGCTTATTATAATCAAAGTAACATTATATTTGCAGTACAAACTCCTATATTCATACCAAGAGACTTTGAACTCTTACACCTAAAAGCATTACCTGTACACGAAAACCTCATGTTAAAATTACCTCAACCATACATCCTTTATAACCAATTCCACCATCAATTTATTGATAAACCTTGTATGGATATTAATAACCTCTTCATATGCAAAAAACAAGCTTTAATGGATAATACAAATAACAAATGTGAGATAAGAATTTTACAGAACCATGATGCTCACTGCAAACTATATAAGTCAACGGAAAGCGAATTCATACAGCTTATGGAACCAAACAATGCAATCTTCTCAAGCAGCACCAACTCAATTTTAAACACAACATGTGGACTCAACAACAAATCTATAAAAGGTATATTATCAATCCAATTCAATAATTGTTCCATCAGCATAAATGGATTGGAATATGAAAGCCAAACATGGGTAACATGGGATCAATTTGAAGCATCTCAAATAGTATTTAATAAAATAAACATCACCAACGTTTTACAAGAACTAAGCATCGAATCATTAAATCTGAAACACTTAAATAACACGAAGGAATTAAATTTAATCAAGACTCAACAAATCTACCACATATCAACATCTATCGTTTTATCAATCATCGTATGCATTATCGCAGGAGTATATGTAATTATCAGAAAAATAAATAACCGTAGAAGAGGTAGAACAATACAAATGATGCCGATTCCGTCAGCGCCACCTGTTGTCGATTTTTCCTGGAATACCGAACAACAGTCTTAAGAGGGGAGGAGTTATGGATTCCAGTATATTCATTAAGGAATAATTACTTAAAATACCTATATGTGAAAGTTGAACATTAACATTAACAAACTAATATTCATTAAGGTACAAGTGTTTACAATATTTACAATAATTAACCCAAATTAGTATGTATATAAGCCCACTGTTCATACGAATAGTAGATTGTTTCGACATAGAAGTTATGCTTGTCACATTATTGTAACTCTGTATTTTTGCTTTGTATTTGTTTGTTGTAAAATAAATAAATTTTATTATAACTATTCGACACGATAGTTATAATTCGCGCGCGGTTTTTCGTACAAATCACTTTGTTTGAGACAGTTCTCATCGGAGTTCCATTCTGTAACTGAGCAGTTTTGTAGAGAATTGATCAAAGAATACGCTGATATTTTTTTAAAAATTTTCAAAGTGTGTTCTCGCTTTGAAAACCACGTTTAAATAATATAATTGTTTATAACAAATAAATTTAATTGTTTATAACAATAAAATAAATACGTAAAGTGACATTCAAGAGCTTCAAAATGTTTTTTTGATGAAGTCTGTAGGTTGAATAGAACCGGAGATATAAGCAGTTAAAGAAGAGCATGTTTTCGATTTTTTGCCGTTTTTCCGAAATTTCAACCCCTTGTAACTTCTAAACTAGGGGTGATAAAAATAAAATAAAAATTGTTTGACATATAAATTGGGTCCAAAGAAGCTGTAAAAAAAATTATAGCCAAATCAGAAAACATGAGGTCAAAAACTGTCCCGCTTGACGTGGAATCGCTCATATAAATAAGTTTTAGCTCACCAGTGTTTTCTGAAAAGAAAATACTTATACAATTTAAAAACCTAATGCAATTAAAATTTACGTTGAGTCATGTTTTATGCATTTAAATATTTAAACAAATGTTGTAAGTATTACAATTTTAATAATGCACAATTTAAGTTTATATTGAAGACAGTTTTATATTAATATATATGGGACGTTCTGGATAAAAAGGATCAGAGCCAGAACAAAAAATGTGCGTATACAAATGGAATGCTGATGGGCATTTTTAAGGCTCATTATGGGGAGGGGGGTGCAAAATTTGGACTTAAATGGTTAAAACGAAACTATTTTTTTTGGAAAAATGAATTACATAAAAATGAATGAAACATAAAATAATTGCATCATTTTGTACGTTTTTTAATTATTTGAAAATGGACTAGACAAAATTCCAGTCCAAATATTAGCTCCCCTATAATGAGTCATATAAAACACCCATTGGTATTCGAAAGCTTTGCCCTAAAGCTACAATTTAATCCCAATGTAATTGTTTTATCCACACAATTTTTTACCCTATCTCTGATCCGTTTCAAGCGAACCATTCCACATAAGTATTATTTATGTACATGTACAAATATTACGATGTTAAAATTAAACACGTTGTTGCATACGTCACAGCCAATATTTGAATTATATAACACAGATAAGAGTAAAGTTTACAGTTTTGTATTTTATATATACAAAGTGCACTCAGCGTGCACCATATACATTTTTTGCTCCTTGTATATAAGTTCATGTGTGTACGAACTGTGTACTTATACAACGTATTCCCCCAACAAATCGAATATGACAAATAAATACAAAAGAAAACAACAGAAAACTATTGTCGTTACAAACAGAACACGGCTCGGCTCCGAGCCAAATGTATGAAAATTTTATTGCTTGCAGGACATTCCCAGCGCACGCTTCGACTCTGCTATTTCAATTTTTACTGGATTTCAGTAGGTATGTGTGCTTTTTTTAGTTATTGGAATTTCTTTACAATTATCCATATTTACACATCGTATACACGTTTTCAATGGCATTATCAATGTAATTAAATGTAGATTACGGTTATGTGTATTATGACATTAAACTATTATATGTATAAATGAATAATAAATGAAAAGGAAAGTGAACGAATATAATTTTATTTGTAAAAGGTTGTATTTATATTTATTTTTTATACAAAGCTTGAAAAAAATTAATACATTTATAAACAATAGAAGGAAGAAACAAAAACTGCAAATAAAAAAATAATCTTAGAAAGACTATTTATTTATAAATTAAATATCAATATATAAATTATATTATAACCTTTTGTAAATAAACAGAGCCCATTAACGATTTTTACTATTTAACCCTTTAACGCCGGAATTTTAAGTGTTGATAAACATTCAATTTAGATAAAAACATCTTTATCTAAGAAGCAATTGATCAAACACAATTTTTGGGGACACGTGTTAAGTGTGTTCATATAAACACGCACGGCGTTAATGGGTTAAGATAAACCTAAATCAATGTTGTAATATCAGTTATATGTACCTATTTGAAATTCAATAAATATACCAATAGATTTAAGGAACAGTCAAGTATTACATTAGCAGACTTAGATGGGGGGAAAGGTAAAATTTATTTTTGTTGATAAAGGCGGGGAGGGGAAAGCAAAAATCTTACGTAAGCAAAGTAATGAATAACTTAAAAATAATTTTTGATTTTTGTTTTAATTTTAATGTGTAATAAAAAATATAAAAACTGCTCGCAGCTTTTAATTTGGGGGTGAGAGGCAGTCTACATTTTGTTTATATCTGCTTACAAAGGGTAGATGTGGATCTGAAATCAATGAAATTATGCTGACGTAATACTTGAACGCCCCCTTACACAGAAAACTATTTCTTTGATTATTTTAAGAATGAATTAATTTGTGGGTGGTTCCAAATGATAGACTAAATTAATGAATTTAGTAATTATCAATAAACACTTATGATATACATGTAAATCTAGTGACTGTTAATTAAAAACTAAATGAGTTCTTATTTTCAAAACAATAAATAAAATATTTATAAAAAAATAACTGATATTCTTTTTAATTTTGATAAGAGATATTCATTGTTTAATTTGTAAGTGTACTCGAATAACTTTGTACAATAGGAATTTAGTTACGGTTTAATAACATAATTTACACAAACAATTACATTGAATTACTAAAATTACTTATGTAATCAAATAATTGGTCAATATATAAATTTCAATCTTGACATATCTATCATATAACAAAAACATTTTATAATTAGTATGTAGATATATTTTTTAAATTTTTACTATCCAAAAACCTATGCAGTAACTATTCAGCCGGTACTTATTTAAATTATTTCAAATTCAATATTACAAAAAAAAATATTTTTTTAAATAACCAAAAGAATTAATTCCATAATTTAAAATACAATCATATAACTAAATTATATGCTAATTTCGATAAATAACTGTAAATTACAAAAAACTAATTAATGAATAATATTACATAAATAAATATAATGTTAAATTTAAAAAGTACATATTTTTGATGTATTTATTGTGATTTTTGTGATTTTCTATATTCCAACCTACCCTAAAAATTATCCAACCTCCTTTCGCTTCAATAGATCTGATATTTTTAATGTAACTGTTGTGATTTTCTATATTCCAAAAACTATTAAATATTCGCCTTATGCATTAAAAAAAATTTATGTTTGCGTGTATAAAGTGCAGACTATAAAATTTTAAGTGCAAAGTATTAAAATATATGTTCGAATTAAAAAATGCATACTATAATATTTTAAGTGCAAAGAATTAAAATTTATGTTCGAGCACAAAGATTTGACTATATAATATATAGTACAATTAAATATAACCCTATAAATACCATATTTGTGGTGTAGACTGTAGACTGTATAGTTCAATGTTGGCAACAATTAAATTAGAATTAATTAGTTCGGATAGTTTCGATGAAATAGACCTTGTCCGTTTCATTGCGTATCTATCCTATATATCATTTTCACGTAGTAAATAATAAAAAAAACTATAAAGCTTCCCACAGACCGACGCGAATTATTCGCAGCGGCAGCGAATAAAGGCTCCAACAGACCGACATATATATATTTTCAAACGAAAAAAAAAGACGATGGTGAAATAAATTTCGCGTTTTTTCGGAAATTTTTCACGTTTCTTTTCAGGTGTTAACTCCAGAAAGAAAGAATCTACAAAATGGCGTAAGCTACAGTAAAATCGGTTCGGTAGATATTTAAATATATAATATATTAAAATAAAAAATATATTAAAATTTCGCCGCGTTCTTATTCGCGCCGCAGTCGCTGCGAATGTTTCGCGTCAGTCTGTCGGAGCCTTTATTCGCTCCCGCTGCGAATAATTCGCGTCGGTCTGTGGGAAGCTTAAATAAAGTAAAAATACGAGTTATACATAAGTACAGTTATGTATGGTTGACTATTTCTGTACAGACACACAGTATGTATGTGTATTTGTGTACATTTATTTTGTAAAATGAAATACTGCATGAAGCATTGTTGATTAATGCAAAGGGTATACGATGTTGTAAGTATTTGTGCAGGTGTATCTATATAAAGATAAATGTGAACTGCACTTGAACGTTTGAAAATAATACTAAAACATGATTTTTGAATTCATAATTCATTATGCAATTTGTAATTTTTGATATGAATTTCAACATTAGAGTCATGTGGGGCAAGAGTGCGCATTTTTTTTTTCAATTATTATAAAATTATAATTTTCGTATGAAATAAATTTAAAAAAAGTTATTCATTTAAAGGCTTTATTGATCTAAAAATTACATAACATGAAATTAAATTTACTTAATGGTAATTTTAGAAAAATAATAAAATAAAACTTAGTCAGAATGCGTACACTTACCCCAATATCGGGGTATATGTGCGCAGCACTGCGGGTAAGTGTACGCACTTATAATAACTTAAACGGAAGCTTGTTAAATATAGTTAAACTATATTTAATGTCATAAATATCATTTTTTATCAACATTTATCATTATTTATTTTATTTTTAATATTTATATATATTATGTAATTGTATTTATATATATTGCGGAATTGTAGCCGCACACAAAAAAAAAGATTATTAAATGAATAATCAATAAAGATAAAATATATTTACCATATAGTTGATGATAATATTAATGACTAATTAATAAAGTTAGTGGATTCTTGGTAACACTGTTGTGTTATAGCGTGCTGGCTCACCGAATCTCTCGCTGTACTTTAATTGACGTTGCAAGAGGGCCCAGAGCCGTATTTTAAACTAATAGATAGGAATTTGACTTAGGTTTAAATCAAATGATGAAACGCAGTTTTCAATAATCGTAATTTATTTTACCTGTTGAGGTTTACATAAAATGTGAAGCCAGAACTTCAAAGGCAAATACAAACAATAAATAATTTTAATAAAACCTAATATATATCATATACAGCAGATAATTTTCTTACACACTAAATTTTATAAAACAATCAGGTACAAATCACAGGATACAAAATGGGGGAATGGGTTCTCAATGCAAGGACAACGAAGCCTGCAACTATCATACGGATGGCGTGTATAGCGGAATAACTGATTAATGGGTAATCTGTAGTAGTCGTCGTTGCTCTGGATAGTCCGGTAAAGAAATCTCACCGTTACCAGGATATTGACAATGGTGCTTCGCAATAGTGCCGTTGATGGTGGAGTCAACGAATACACACTTATCTTAGGAACGATAATGTGTACCCATCACGCAGACACACGGGTTGTCTCCTCGTAAGTCCTCGGTTGACTTTAGGAATCAACGAGTAGGTGTTGCCTTTTACTCAGGTGTGATAACGCAGATGCCAGCCAACTGTTATATACATTGCGACTAGTATGCGGTATGCATACATTTGTCGGGTAATGAAAGTTGTAGGGCGTTTGCATTAATAAAATCTTCCAGAGATTGACTATAACGACGCTGCTCTAACCCTTTTCCCAAATCACATGCCATAATATTCGATGTATAATAGTGTATGTTCACTTACAGCCTTCGAGTCGTACCATATATGGTAATACTGGCTTTTCTCATTTCTCCCACTTCCCCTTTGGTTGATATAGAATCAACTCCTTTAACTTATTACCACTGGGATAATATTACTTTCAATTTGCACCACCTGTGAAGTCGGACGGACCCGTCGTTCTACACCAGTACATAGTTTGAACTATTATTGACGCCCAATTCTGAATGCGAAAATTGCATTCGTCTAAATTAAGCAAAGTTCAATTATACTTTATACGTAGCGCAGAAAAATCACGACCGGGGCGTATATTCATAACATGGCTTATTAATATCTCCTTACTTTATAATATTTGTTAGGTAGATATTACTTTCATTTCTTCCCACTTCCCTTTGGTTGTCCTGAGTCCCCTTATTTACATTATGGCCAATCCAACTTTAATTTACACAATATGTGTAGAGAATAACCGCCGTTGTTATTCTATAGGATGAGATATCATGAACTGTTATTGACGCTTATATCAGAATACGTAAGAAGCATTCGTCTATATTAAGCGAGAGTTCAATTATATTTCAAACGTAGCGCAGAAAAACAACGACCGGGGTATATTAATAACATAGCTTATTAATATTTAATAATTCTCTAATATGCATTATGCAGAAAAAAAAATTGGTGCCACCAATATCAGCTATTTGCTCAGCTAATATTTTGTGTAGGGGAAATAATTCAACAGAAAGACCTCAACACGAAGAATGGTTGATAATGTCGTCGCGAAGCGATGTATTTAATCTTCCAGTAACACGTAGTAAGTTTCTTGTTCGATTGTGTATGAACTCGCCGGCCCATGTTGAGATTGGCGCAGATAGGTTTCGTCAGTATGTTCAAGGTCGTGATGTTAACACATATTTTCTCGCCTCGTGGTATTCGAAGATATAATTTACAGGTTTCCATTATACATCGACTGGCGTAGAAATGTTGCTTACTTGAATTTATTGTCTTGGTAGAAACTTGAACGAAGTCGTATTATATGCGCCAACCTTCTGGATGATTATTTTTGCTTGTCTAGTAGAGATCTTGAATATAACCACGATGTAAATCTTCCATTTTGAGTTTCACCATCGACGGTATCATTATTGTAATTTTCTAGCGACGTGGAACTCCAAAAATACCCATTATGGTATTTAATATTCTTCTTAGTTGATGTATTAAATGAATGTAATGATATAAAGCACTAGTTGTTTGTTTTAATAACTTTTTGCGGCCATGCGGTATTGTTATAGGTAGCGGCGCAGATTCAATGTGTCCCCGCTGCTGGCAGTTGCCAGACTATCTCATGTTGTGTTGTGCGCCGTCCGACCCAATGCGCATAGTAGAGGGGGCGCGCATGTCATACTTTACACTCTGACGGCTTGATGCGTGGCCTCCCCTTTTACTTTTCTTGGATTCGTCCGACGTGTTTCGATGTTATATGTATTTTCTTGTATTTTAATTTATTCTAAAAGAAATATAATGGGGCGAAATTTCTATTTCGCCACAGAATATAAATTGAGATCACAAATACTGTTTATCTCAATTTATATCGAAAATAAGGCTTAAAGTAATTAACATTTTTGTATCGAGATAAATTAAAACGGGATAACTATTTGTATTCTACTCATCAAACCCTTTCATTTGATACCCATATGAAGATGATCATAAAGAAAAAGGTAATCCGCCATCTTGGAACATCCGCCATATTGGATTTAGAACGATATTAGATATACTATATTGCATTGTCACCGGACTCATATATGTATACAAAATTTCAAAGCTCTATCTTAGTCGAAATTTTGATTGCAAAATTTGATCTTAACTAACTAACTAACAAACTAACAAACAAACAAGTGAAGTTAAATAAAAGCTTTTAATAAAAAGAAATGTCAATACAACTGTGACTATCGGGGTAAAAGTACGCATTGAAATATGCGTACTCTTACCCCACAACCTTCTGCGCACACTTAACCCAAACCGCCTGTACAAAATTAGGTTAAAATTAAACACTTTTGCGTCGTTCTACCAAGTTTTGATATGTAATTAGTAAAACTAGATACATAAACTAGTATACTTGGATATAACTAATACTAATTACCGTAACATGAATATAAAAGTATTTCAATCAAAACTTCGTAAGAATTATAACCAAAATTTTTACTTACCAATATTACTAAAACTACGTAACCTTGTCAGACATGACTCCAGTCTTTTGACCAACGTCGTAGTGACTACTGAAGGCAGTCAGTTCCCCTACTCTAGTGTCAACAGTTGTATAAAAAATAAGCCTGCGCACACTTACCCGCTGCGCACACTTGCCCCACATGACTCTACAGTTTCTTGGAGACGTAGTCGAATTTATTTTTATTCTACCTGTATATTTTTTATATGTATGAAATATAATAAGTATTGTAAAGATGATTTTTTTCGAAGGTTTGATGAATATATCCATCCCTGAATTAGTTATTTTCACCTTCATGTCTATCTGTCTGTCTGCAGACGCTGTAACTCAAAAACGAAATTAGATAGGTGAGTTTTTTTTTAAACGATCATTCAACTGTAAAGAGATGTCAATTTTTTAATTTATCAAATTATTTTTGAAATGGAATAGGTTAGAAAAAGTTTTTGAGTGTGTTATGTATTATAATTAAAGTACTATATTTTTTCAGTCTTTGTCAATTAACCAGAAATATTTGTTTTATAGTATACCTATGTAAGTTAATTGATATTTTTAATATGACTTACAATAGAGTATCGTGGCAGCTATTTTGATTAAAAAATACATAGAGCTAAGAGATTAAATAATATAATAATAAGAATATCGAGACTGTCCTAGTTGTGTCAGTCAAAACATGTTGTATGTCTATATGTATGTAAATAAATTTAACAAATTAAGATTCAAGTCTTGCATAAATATTTTTTTATATAATTAATATCAATATGATATTTATATCTTTAATAAAAAATCACTATATTTAATTAACACTTTATCTATAATGTATTTAAATTCACTTATAAAATATACTGAATTAAATATTAAGCATTACATTATAAATACACAACCTTTAATATTTCCTATATGGTAATTGAAATAACACAGAAGGAACACTTTATGTAAACATGACGATGGGCAATGATAAACATTAGAACCCTGTATTCATTGGATTATAATTTCACACGTTTGTTTTCTTTTCATTGTTATGTTTGATCTGTCATATGTACTCGCATATATGTACATGTGCATACATATATACACGTATGTATATTTGTTATGTATACGTATTGTTTATCTATATATCGGTGTACATTGTCAAACATTGTTTTGTAGCCAATTGAAGAATTACACTGTTTTTTAAATTTATTTAAATAGTTTAATTTTGTTGTTTAGACATTAGATTTATTAAATTATGAATGAATTAAGTGCATTCAAGATAAATTTAAAAATGTATATGTAATCGTATACTTACGTAGGTATGTTAGTAGAAGAAATTATACGTCCACAATGTGTTTTAAACTGTAAAGATCCACCAAATATAAAATTACTGAAATGATAAAAAAATCAATAATTTAATACATTGTATTAAAAATGTATATATGTAAAGCACTTACTGGCAGAACGACAAACATAAATTATATTTTAGTTTTATCATGAATGCAAGAAAACACGAATTCCTCTATAAAGAAACCTCGTCAAAATCAAAAAGGAATAAAAAAATCTGCCTCTTATATTCACTGCATTGTAAAAATATTTTATTAAGTAATATTTTTTTTATTGAAAACGGCTCACCACCTCTGATTCAGAATCATCACGTAATTTTCATCCGATGTCGTTCATAAATTCAAAAACCTTCCGTAGGAAGTTGATTTCCAATAAAACATGAATATCAAAGAGGGCGGCGCGGATGGAGGCAGGAAGTGAGGGCCGGCGGGCGGAAGTCTGCAGACAATCAGCACTCCCGAGACTGGCGCGACCACTTGTCGGAATGATCTTTCCGTTTTCGTGTTTGCTCACTGCCACTGCCGCTCATGTTGAAATAACATCGGCGAAGAGTTCAGTGTATACAGGCACGGCTTATTTCATCACATCGAGGTGTTTCAGATAAGTGTTTGACTTTGGATCGATACTTTGTTGGCAAAACAAAAAACGAATTATGTTTCATATGACTAATAAAAATTATGTTGTTATTACTAAATCATAATATATACCGAAAGTCAACATTATTCAGCAAAATATTTTAATAATACTATTTTATTGATTTAAACCATAAAAACAAAGAATTGTGTTTTGTATATTTGTAAAAAAGACTTGTTTTTTAATTTAATAGACTTTTTGAAAGCGAATTAAAATAAATGAATAAGCAAACAAAATAAAAAAACTCATTGTTTATTGCTTAGATAAGGAAAGATATACGACTCATATAACACGCTACCTAGCATTGTTTCCATTGTTCTCCACAAAAATCGCTCCATCAAGTCATCGGCGTATCAGTTTGATTTTAAAATAAATATCGAATGGTTTGAAATATAAAATGAATTAATTATAAATGTTTTATGCTGTCTTTAAAATTATTTCAGTGATAATTCATTACCAGAGAAACGTTTATTTGGAACCATTATCTTTCTTACAGAACAATTCAATTGTAATTTAATTGTAATATAAAGCATATTTGCATATTATAAATATTCAATTGACGCCCATGGGATTATACATTGAAAATGACATCTCCTAAAATTCTAAAATATGGCCGGCATCCAGTTTTGATAACATTTTTGTATTACGAACTAGGTTGCTTGCTATATTATAAACTTTTCTAATATAAGATTTATTGAATATCTTTTTGTACAAACTTATAAATCGCAGTTAAACTATTCAACACTATAAAGTAAACTATTTATTTACAATTGAATATATTCTAAAACTTTTGTATAGAGTTACAAAGTTAAGTTAAATTTCATTTCATTACTGACAGGGGAGTAATTGTTTTGTGTCAAACTAATTCTCGAGAACCACCTACGTACATATATTATGTAGTACCTAGTATACGTATATGTATATCTATAACATTACAGCAGCAACATGTGACTGGTGTAATAATTCTTATAAGTAGTAAGTAAGTATTATTGAAAGCAAACATTTAATTTCCAATATAATAACTGTTAGCTATACACATTTATTACAAACGAGATTAAATATCATTCAGTAAAAACATGAATATTGGAAAAAATTAGTAAATAATCGTGAAATTAAAAGGATAAATGTTAATAATATATGAAGAATAAAGACAAATGCTAAAAATTATATAGGATCAGACTTATCGACAAATCATACGGATACTAAAAACATTAATTGTAAGTTTGTTTTAATCCGCGAATCTCTGTGCCATTCGTTTGGGTTTGCTTTGATGTTGTGCTGGGCGCGTGAGTAAATTTTGCTCATGCCCGATCACGAACGATGGATCAAACTCGTGAAACGATTTAATATAATTGTTATAAATTAAATTTTTAAATAATGAAAATTAACGTTTCTTACGTGAAAAATAAAATGTATAATGAACATATTATTATATATTTTATATTTGTATTATTTCTTCTAAATTGCAAAAAAAAGTAGAAGTTTATCAATTAAAACAGTTAAAACTGATAGTATTTTTTGATACAAAAATGAAATTTTTAATCGGTAACTGTAATTTTTATTAAAAAATCGACTCCATTTTTTCTCTGTGTGTATTTAAGTAATAGCAAACAAAACTATATGGAAACAAAATAACAATGCTTTTTTATATCTGGAGTTTTTTTAGGGTTCCGTAGAAAACTAGGAACCCTTATAGTTTCTCCATGTCCGTCCGTCCGTCCTGAAAAATTTTGTCATAATAAGGTATACGGCCGTAGATTGATGACCCAAAAACAGAAATGATAAGATTTTTGAAAATAAAAATTTTTTAGACCCCCCTTTCATAAAATGAAAAGTGTTTTAAAAAAAAATTCACCTACACCATTGAGTGGGGTGTTGTTAGAAAGGTCTCTTAAAATGCAACAAAAAATGTATCAGAAATTTTTAATTTTAACCCTTCGATCACGATGTATTTTCTCTCCAAAGTCATTAAAAAAGCGTCCCCCCCCTCTATTTTCTAAACTATCAATTTAAAAAATCTGAAAAAATTCCAGAACGTAGATTTTAATTAGTACTTTCTCTGAAAATTATAACGAACATAGTCAAAAATATTTTGGACCCCCCTTTCATAGACTGAAAATTAAACTTACATTTTTTTCCCTACTTACCCTATTGACTGTGGTGTCATTTAATAGGTCTCGTAAAATGCAATAAAAAACGTCAAATAACTTTTTGATTTTAACCCTTCAGTCGCGATATATTTGCTTTTTAATGTCGCTGTCAGAGCGTCCCCCCCCCTCTATTTTCTAAACTATCGATTCAAAAAATCTGAAAAAAATTCAGAATGTAGCTTTTAATTAGTACTTTCACTGAAAATTATAACGAACATTGTCAAAAATATTTTGGACCCCCTTTTCATAGATTGAAAAGTGAACTCACATTTTTTTCATTTACCCCATTGAGTGGGGTGTCATTTGATAGGTCTCCTAAAATGCAATAATAAAAGTCAAATGACTTTTTGATTTTAACCCTTCAGTCACGAAAATTTTAAAAAATACTTTTTATAAATCGTAGTGAGAATGACTACGGAACCCTATCATGTGCGTGCCCAACACGCACTTGCCCGTTTTTTTGGTGTTCTTATTTAATTTTTTCTCTGAAAAAAATCGTTTAATAAATATTTTTAAATTTATAATTAATTATAAAAATGAATTTCCTACCGTGGAAATATCTCATGCACGATTGTTTTACTTTGACCAACGGTCATGCATGTTTAATATTTCAAAACTATTGGGTTACGTCTTGAAATAGTTTCATAAAAAGCTTATAAGCTTAAAATTGACTTTTGAAAAAAAAAAGATAATTAAATGATCAAACATATTAATTAAATTGAACTATGTAGCTACATATAGATTTATATATACCTAAGCTCTACTATACATGTAGTGTAACATATGATATCATTAACATGTGCATTTTGAAACAATACCTTAACAATTATACACTTGTTAGTGGATGCATTCTGAATAATTCAAGTTATGGTAATTGTGAAATGTTACTTTGAATCAGTAATGAAAAATAAAGTTATAGTATGATGAAATATGTACGGTAGATTGAAGCTTGAATTAGAACGATTTACTTAATGGGATTCGCTTCTGTTAAAACAACAGTTCTGATGATAAAGAGTCGAATGTATGTAGATATGGTATATATACATATATGTGTTGTTGTTTGGATGAGTGGTCCTAGGTGAATGGTAAAATATTGAATGGGGAATTACAACGTTTTTTAAACAAAAATGAATATTCAAAATCAGGCGTAGGTTTTTTGAAATGGCACATACACGTACATATTTATATTTTTGTTTGGTTTAATGCAATTGAAAATTTTGTGATTTTTTAACTGACAAAATAAAATATGGGTGGTATGCGTTTCACCAGTGGCTTCGTTACTTTTCAGTTTGGTGTGGGTTTTTAAATGTAAGAGTATTTTGTCAAGAAGTTTTTTTTACTGTGTACTACAACGCTGGCTCTCCAGGGGATTGTGTAGTATCCATAAAGGTAAAGATTGTCAGTATGATCTCTATTTTCTTCGTTGTGAATTTCTACATCTTTAATGAATAACTTATACACGCATTACTCGCAGTCGGTAAGTTATGCAAACCCAAATCTTTTTTTATCAGGTTCAAGGAACTTCCGCCTTTGGCGCTTTGATGAAAAAATATTTCAATTTATGTCGATCTTTTGTCAGAGAAACACAGAAACCGCGATGAATAATGGTGTGTACGCGAAACGTTTTAAATCTATGTTTCTTCCCATATAGGAAATTATTATGGGATCAGGGTCGATCCAGGCTTGCGCCAATGCTAGCCAAACCTGGCACCCAACTCTGGGCAAACAAATGATAACTTCGTTCAAGGCTCGGCTAAGGCTTAACGATCAATATAGTACCAACACTAGTCTAGAGTCTAGCCATTACAAGATAACAAAGGGCACATAGTTGGTTCAGGCTTGGGGCAACTTTGGCCCAAGCCTTGATAACTGAAGGTTGGTCCAGTCTTGAGTAAAGAATGAGTGACCGATGATCGGTATCTGAAGGTTGGCCCAGTCTTGGGTAATGAATAGGTGACCGAAGCTCGATATCTGAAGGTTAGTCCAGTCTTGGTTAAAGAATGGGTGGTCGAAGTTCGGTATCTGAAGGTTGGTTCAGTCTTGGGTGACCGAAGCTCGGTATCTAAAGGTTGGCCAAGACTGGGACCAATATCGAAAAAACAACAATTGGCAACCCAATATTTTGTCAAGCTTGGGCCCATCGTCAAGACTGGCATTTCCTACATGGGTTTGCACGCATCCAAAAGGGCCTAAAATGTTTATGCAGTGGCGGCCAAGTACATTAGAAAGTCGAAGGCATTTGTACAGAAGTGGGCAAATTGATTTAAAGAGTCGAAAAATGTCGACATCTTTCCATATCGTGGTTCAATAGGGAAACAAACTAATCGTGACATTGTTTTCAAAAGATTATCTTTTTTTCTGACAGTTTCTTTGTAAATTCACGTCTGTGTCTATACGTATATATTTATTTGTGAGGTAGCACAGGGACACGCGATGGGAAAGTAATGTAATAGGCCGATCATAGTAGTTTTTGCCGTAGGAGGAGACCACGTTCAAAGAATTAAGTTAGGTTATATATGGGTTCACATTAAATTTCGATTTTGGTTGTTAGAATAAAAGTATGTTTTTTATTCGTAGTTATTTAGATTTATCAGTAGATTCTTCGTATTTAATTGATATACTTTCATTTTTTTATTCTGTTTTGTATATTGAGCACTTCAAATGTTAGGGATAGTCTGGCTTGTGCCAGAGTAAGCTGCTACATTTGGGCTTCGTATATTATTAGTCTTGTATATATAAGTTAGAATAAGTTATGTCCAACCGAAAATAAATTAAAATATTGTATGACACATATGAATAGACAAATGATGCATAATATGCAATAGCATTGGTTTCTAATTTTTTAATGAAAGTTGATATAAGTACTAACAATTAAGCTATCAATGAAGTAAAAAATCTTCCGAGGAAATATATATTGTCTTATTTACTTTTATTCTTGGATTCACGTGACAAATAAAAACATTAAATGAAAAGCAATATATTTCCAGTTGGAGCGTTTAATGATACTCTGTACGGTCAACGCGTTCACGTTTTATTAAATAAAAATGAAACAATTAGATATATACTGCACGTTAGCAAATACTGGTATCGCGATATCAGTTATGTCCATATTAGTTATTATTAAATGTATCCTTTTTTGTTTTATCTTTATGTATTAAAATAACGTTTGAACAAATTTCAAATTAGAAAAATATATGTATATACAGGGTGATTCAGCACTGTCGTGCCAAACTTGAACAGTAGACTGAAAAAAATATTTTAAGCAAAAAACTTTCAATAAACATGTGTCCGGAAATTATTCCTTAGGGAACTACAGGCTTCCAAAGATTTTACTAAAAATGAGTTTTAATTTAATAACTAGAGAACCCTTTGTGATAGAATAATGAAATTTAGTATTTGGTTTAGTAATAATATGTGTTATCGATTTCTAATATTAACCAATTATATTTTAGGCCAGGGCTGTATGGGGCCAGTGGGCCCATCGATTTTGATCTAGTAATTGTTTGTTCTTTAATTTTTTTCCTGAGTTGGTACTTTTATAAGATTATATGACACAAAATATACAAAAACATACTTTGCTTGTTTATCATAGGATAAACCGTTTTCGAGATATATCAATGGAAAAGAATGCATGCAGAATTTAACTTAGTACGGATGTTTGAAATTACAAAAAATAAATTTATATTTTTTTTCTATGACTAAAGGTAAGAATAAAGTTCATATAAATAAACCTCCTAATATGAATCCTGTAAGATCTATAGCCAGTTCTTTTACTGTTACATGAACTTTGTTAACATGACTAAAAAACAAACTAAAAATGACTATTTGTTGATATGGATGCATTTTCGGAAGTATATTTATATTAACTTTTTGTCTTATTTTTTATAATGAAATAAGAATATAAATTTATTTTTTATAATTTCAAGCATCCGTATTAAGGTTAATTCTGCATGTTTTTTTTCCATCGATATTTCTCGAAAACGGTTTATCCTATGATAAACAAGCAAAGTATGTTTTTGTGTATTTTGTGTCATATAATCTTATAAAAGTACCAACTCAGGAAAAAAATTAAGGAACAAACAAATACTAGATCAAAATTGATGGGCCCACAGGCCCCATACAGCCCTGGCCTAAAATATAATTGGTTAATATTAGAAATCGATAACACATATTATTACTAAACCAAATACTAAATTTCATAATTCTATCACAAAGGGTTCTCTAGATATTAAATTAAAACTCATTTTTAGTAAAATCTTTGGAAGCCTGTAGTTCCCTAAGGAATAATTTCCGGACACATGTTTATTGAAAGTTTTTTGCTTAAAATATTTTTTTCAGTCTACTGTTCAAGTTTGGCACGACAGTGCTGAATCACCCTGTATTATAATTTTAATAGATATAAAAAATTGATAACATTATGGTAGTCTTTATAGCAGATGTTTACTCGGTTTTAGTAATTGATAAAGTCTAATAAAATATTTATTGTTGTACGTAAATATTCGCGGTTGTATGATTGCATAATTTTTTGGGTTTATGTCGCGTCGCACTTTATCATTACTCGACGTTTCGACCATCGTTTCGTGGTCTTCTACAGGTCAGAAGTGAATTGTATATATTTTATAACAGCTATACATAGACACCACTTCTGACCTGAAGAAGACCACGAGACAATGGTCGAAACGTCGAGTAATGATAAAACGCGACGTGGGATAAACCCAAAAAATGAAGCAATTATACAAAATATTTATTAACAGTTTTTAAATGACTGTTGCTTATAGATCTTATTTTATGTGTTACAATTGTTATTCGCTTACAATGTAGTAATGTAGTAAAAAAACTAATTACTGTAATGTTTAAATAACATTATAACAATACAATTACAATAAAATAAAAACAGTATTCATATCTATAATACATTATTTTCATATGAAAATGATATATATCATGGTTTAATGCTACATGTAGCAATTTGTGGCTTTCAAATGATAACCTTTGTACATAAATCTAAAATATAAAAATGAATACTTGAAAGTTCGTAGTAAAATTTTTGAATATATCAAGTCTTTCTAAAGGTACATACATAAAATTTATCAGGTTAATTATTTATTAAAGGACATATTTGTGTTTTTACTTTTTTATACATACATGAAATGTAATGTATAAATAAAGTATAGTGATCACGAAAAAATTCGAACTCGAGATTTTAACGGAATTACATGTTTTGAGCGTCCCTGAATCATATACCACCATTAACTCAATGACGTATGTGTGTCTGTCTGTCTGTCTGTCTGTCTGTGTGTGTGTCTGTGAACGCTCTACAGCCAAAACTGTAATACTTACGAACGTGGAATTTTAAACTTAAGGTTCTTTTATGCTCTAGATGTGCACCTCCTATTTTTAAAAACCATCACTAAACCGGAAACGGAAGTATAATTATTTTTCGAATTATTTTTGAATTATTTTCGAAACGGTGCACATTAGAAAAAATGTTGTAGATCAAAGTTGTAGAGGGTATTTATCTATAATTTATATTCTATCCATTTTCCCCCCCAAAATTTTTTTTAGGAAATAATCGATTTTTTTTTAAATTTAATTTTTTCGATTTATTTTTTAAACGGTAGGTATTAGAAAAAAATATTTGAGATACAAGTTGTAGAGAATATTATTTTCTATAATTTATGTTCAATTCTTTTTTGTTGTATCTTATGAATTAACCAAAAAAAAGAATTATTTTAGTTTTAATGGTTTTAATTTAAAAATGATTTGTATAATAAATCACTATTCTTAATTGATTTCGTTTAATATTTAATGTCAATATTAAATACAATGTATCAATTTCATTCAGTGAAAATCATTTTGTAAGTAAAAAATTTTAAAATCAAATATTAAATTATAAAAGTAATCACATATTAATACTTCGGTGTCATGATGTATAAAAAAGTCTCGTGCCTGCCAAGGCAGTTTATTTATAACAGAAATGGAATAAAAATATTAGCGCTTCGTATTGTTATTTTTTAAAACCATTTAATAACTATTAAATTATTAATGTTTAATTTGAAATACCATATTTTTGTATAAATAAAGTAGACCATAAGGATTTTTTGAAGTAAATTTTAAAACAGCGCAGTATGAGTGAAAGCCAAAAAAATCCTAAGTGCATTTGAATGACTTTTTATTTTTGCTCTTAGCACAAAACTACTTTTACAACTGTATACCAAAATAATCCCTAGTAGACCGAGACGAATCGGATCAAATATTCATCAATGACAAATAATTACCTATTTACTTGTCATTGAACCTAACCAAAGATAACATTTATTATTAATTCATTGGAATAATATGTTTCATACAACAAAAACATAAAAAAATCGTTTTATAATGAAATTAACTAGAACTATCCGATTTGCTTCAAAATTTGGGGTAAAACGAATCAGCATTTGAAAAAATATCATGTATTTGCATTATAGTGTACCCGGAGGTAACTCATACCAATTCGCTTCAGCTTACCCTTAACAATATTTTAAAGTTATTTTATGAACATTAAAAAATATACTAAAAGTAACGTCGACACTTGACCTTATCGATTTTAACAGTCTGTTATAATTCAAAAAAATACAAACATAAAATGTAATAAGGTAAAGTGAGGAAATAAACAACGTAGAGAAATGTTGCCGTACACCTTTACCCCGCTTTCCTTGGTTAGTCAATCAATCAAGCCCGCTTGTCATAGGCACAATATAGGTAGAATACGTTTCCGTGCGACGTATACACTGACTCATGCTTACACACACAGGGTCGTTTTAAATACTATTATTACAGTATATACCAAGTGCTAAAGTAAAAAGTAGCTTATAAGTACAATAATCGATAATTTATGTTAGGTAAAAAAGTGCTATTTATTATTATAATGTTATTAAACTAACTGTTACATTAGATTGCTAGACGGGTCAATTTAACTACTTATTTTTATTAAAAAAAATATATATAAATAACCAAACTATTCATTAGTAGTTTAGTGCTAATCGAAAGCTTATTTTTCTTATTAAATTATTTGACGTTTAGGCAATCAAATTGTTTTTATTTATCTACATAATTATATTATGTACAGTGATGCCTCGCATAACGTACTAAATTTGTTCCAGAGCAAGTTCGTTATGTGAAACGCGTCATGTTCGGGCGGTAAGATGAAATACGATGCAGTTCGTTGTATGAAGCGAGGTTCGTTATGAGAGTCGCGTAATGAACGAACAGAAAGTCCGTTGTCTGCAGCGTTCGTTATGCGAGACGTTCGTTGGGCGAGGCATCACTGTATATAATTTCACTAATGGTAATCGATTTATTAGTACAAATTTTATTTAAAACAATCTAGATGAGTGACTAATTACCGCTAAAAAGAGCGGAAATGCAGAAATTTGGAGAAAGGTATTAGCATCATATATAACTTAATGTTTAAAAAATAAATATATAGAACAGTGTACTCTCGATTATCCAAGATCTAATTCGTTCTAATGCGGGATCTTATCTCTAATGCTAGAGAAGACGGGTTCAGATGATTGAAAAACACGAATAATCCAAAATATTAATTTTTCTTTGGTTTAAAAATACATATGTATTATGTATGTATCTCGCATAATATTATTATGTTTACAATTCAGATTATCATTTATTTATTTATTAATAAAATATGTGATTCTTGTTTACAAAATCTGAACGCACCATCGTACCGTTTGTTTGATATGTTAAAATAGACGTGTATTAACTAATTAAAAAAATAGTATTTTATTTTAAACACGGATAAACCGCTCCTGGATAATCGAGATAACACTGTATAGTATTTTTGAATAAATATTTTAAAAGAATATACCTATGTTGTATATGTTTTGCATTATCATTTAAAAACCTACACAAACTATCGTTATTTTTTATGCACACGTAACATAGGAGTCAAAATGACTCTATTTGGGTATACAACAGGCGTCGCTAGTGTCGGATATCCTAGTGTTAAATAGGTCAGTTGCTAGAACGACGGTCAGAGTATCTGATTAGTGAAGTTCGTACCTTTGCTAATATATTTAGAAACATTTTTGTATCTTCAATTTAACTGTATCTAAAGTTGCTTATAAAACATCGATTTTCTCCATTATTTGATAAATGTAAAATGTCATTTACATAGTCTTTTATGTTAAATATTACTAAGATAATTCTAGTGGTGAAATTAACTTTTCATCAGTGTAAGGTATATTTATAATTTGTAGGTGACCTATTTGATTAAGTGCCAAAGATAATACTGAAAAGTAACACTACCCTAGTGCCACTCGCCGATTTACTTGAAACTTTGCACACACGTAGTACATCGAAAAACATTAAACACATGTTTTTTTTTTATTTTGGCTAACAAGGCGTTCTAAGGGTAGAAAACACATTCGAAATTTTAACCCCATTTAGCACAATGTTAACTATAACACTACTTATGAGTGTCATTCTCTTACAATTTTTACGGAATTTTTCTATCATAATTTCATTGTTTGCATGTTTTTGAGATCGCAAACTTCTTAATACCCTTCTTTCAGATGACGAAAACAATAAGCAAATCACGAAATAAGAAATTAATTCTTATGAAGACAGGATTATTATATCTTTTTAATGTTTCCAATTATACAGTTTGCCCACCGATATTTGCCCAGATTCTGTCATTTGAATGCGTCATACTAAATTTTTCATCCACCACTTCTAAATTGATATAACTGTTACCAAAATCGTAATTATGTATTTAATAAACTTCACAAGTGATGTTAAATAAAGGTTTTGAATCTTCTGTGATTTCATCCATCATTTTGTATTTGCCATTCTCGTTAAACTAATGTCAAAATCGTCATTAGCGATCTCAAAAATACGCAGACAATGTCGAAAATACACTCATAAGTAGCGTTAGTTAGCATTGTGCTAAATGGGGTTAAACTTTCGAATGTGTTTTCTACCAGTAAAATGCCTTGTTAGCCAAAATAAAAAAAAACACTTGTTTGATGTTTTTTCGATACACTACGTGTGTGCAAAGTTTAAAGAAAATCGGTGAGTGACATTTGGGTAGTTTATCAATATTGGAAACATTTTCTGCAATCCTCAAAAATCTGTACGCATTTAACCTCCCGATGGATCGCTTTTAATAACCTACTGACTATTTATACTGTAAGACATTAATTTAAGTAGTAATTGCAACACGTATGCCCGGTATTATCAACCAATTTAAAGCTCCTTTAGCGCTAAATACTCCTTTAAAGTAAATTTGGTGTATTACAAACGTGATTTAAATCAATATTTAAGCTCTCAATGAAAAATAGACATAATATACGTTGTGAAGAAATACTGCAGATAATTTAAAATCTATTTAATTAAATGTATTATGCTTGCATCTGTTGATAATATGACAGTTAGTTAAAGGAGCATTTAGTTAAAGTTGATAATACTGGGCGTTAATATAAGACGCTTGGATATCATATTATACATGTTAAAACATAGATAGTACAGTATAGTACGAAAACAAATATAGGTAAACAAAAACCTTTTAGATTCAATAATGTGCCTTGTGTGTTATTCACAGTAACTTTTATTATAATGAAATCGACATTTGTTCAATTAGCACGAATATCAAACCTTTCAACATTATTTATGGAGAAGAAATGCGTTCATTCTGTTCTGAAGTACACCCCTGTTATCCCACCCCACATTTACACAAAAAACGTGTAATTCCATATCAAAATGGAGTCCAATCAGTCAAGTTGAGAGCAGCGCTTTTGTTCGGTGTTCGCTATTATTAATCATTGGCACTATTAATCGAAACCGGGAGTCGAACTTGAGGCTGCCTGTCCACTGACTGCCGTTCAGGAAATGAAAATAGACGTTGCTGCTTACATTCTGACCTTTGAAAAACATACGTTCTTAACTTAAACAGCCATTTAAAATGAAACTATGAGTATAGGTTTATTATTTTGTTAAGATAATTTCTATTTTTATTTTCTCATCGGGGGTGGGTAGATAAGGTCTGTTTTTCGCCTGTCACTCATGCGTTAAACGAAGTATCATGTATGAAAATATTTTCGGTATTGTTATATTATTGAAGATTATAAGATTTATGTTATTAATAATAAACAACAGCGTTTGTAGTTTTTACGTATTTCAACCCTTTTTTCAACTTCAAAATGTTTTATTTTATATTACATAAAAGTGCACTGTACACCAAAAATAAACTAATGCTGGGATAAAAGTTTATGGAATATACTTAATAATAATACAAATATTGCTTGCTTCACTTTACGCTAATTACCTACTGAATTATTCGTATGAAGTTCAAAAAAGGGTAAAAAATGCGAAAAACCCGCAAAGGCGCTTTTTAGGGTTCCGTAGAAAACTAGGAACCCTTATAGTTTCTCCATGTCCGTCCGTCCGTCCGTCCATCTTCAAAAGTTTTGAGATAATAAGATGAAATTTGGTATACGGTCGTGGATTAATGACCCAAAAACATAAATGAAAAGATTTTTGAAAATAACTTTTTTTGGGCCCCCTTTCCATAAAATGAAAAGTGTTTTAAAAAAAAAATTCACCTACCCCATTGAATGGAGTGTCATTAGAAAGGTCTCCTAAAATGCAACAAAACATGTAGCAGAACTTTTTGATTTTAACCCTTTAATCACGATGTATTTGCTCTCCAAAGTCGTTAAAAAAACGTCCCCCCTCTATTTTCTAAACTATCAATTTAAAAAATCTGAAAAAATTCCAGAATGTAGCTTTTAATTAGTACTTTCACTGAAAATTATAACGAACATTGTCAAAAATATTTTGGATCCCCCTTCTATAGACTGAAAAGTGAACTCACATTTTTTTCATTTACCCCATTGAGTTGTGTGTCATTTGATAGGTCTCCTAAAATGCAATAATAAAAGCCAAATGACTTTTTGATTTTACCTCTTCAGTCACGAAAATTTTGAAAAAACTTTTTTTTGTAAATCGTAGTGAGAATGACTACGGAACCCTATCATGTGCGTACCCAACACGCATTTGCCCGTTTTATTTGACGTGCAATTAATATATTTTATTGTTTTATTAGTAACATAAAAGACGTATATTTTATGTTATTGTATATAATACAATAACACCGAAAATATTTTTATACACCCATGTTTCAAATAGAAAAAATCTGGCATGGATGCCACGGTACTTTTTTATACACAATACTAGTGTAAAGTTTACGTATAATGTATAGAATACATGTATATGTGTTAAATTAAATGGCGAAAATAATTCCTTTTTCGTAAAAATTTCTTATAGCTTTTTTTAGGCTCATAGTGGAGTATAAGGTATGTTCTGGGTTTTCAGTTGAGAGATTATTGCAGTTGCATTTGCATTTATTTTTCAGATTTGTTCCGATTTAAATAGATTTTTTTATTATTAACATGATTAAATTCTAGCCTTACAGTCGTGACAAGCAAAGTTTTTGATAAATCTTCATCTGTTTCAAACCATTTAGGGTGTAGTAGTTGGTATTTATCAGCCGTAACTAGAAGCTCGGGGGCCCCGGGGCAGAATATGTGTAAGGGGGCCTCCTTTGAAGACCTTTTTTTTCGTTTGCACCTACCTATTTTTCCATCTTATTAATTAAGTAGTATTGACAGTTCAGAAAAATTTCTAAAAATGAAAAGAATAAAAAATTACGCTGGAAAACACATATACTAACTTTTTATTAATATAAATAAAATTTGCAAAGATAATATCTCGTTACTAAAGCAAAAATTATTAAAAAATATTTTGAATATCAATGCTTATGATAGGTACTTAATATACTAATATGATTCCCAAATATAATATACATATGTAATATCGTATTGTTGTATAATATCCATAAGTATGTGAAATGTTTATAAATTAGCTAGATGAAAATAGTTTTGAGCTTTACGACACCTTTCTCATTTATTCTTTTTTAAAAGCCTGAGGATGATTCTGCTTACAATTAGATAATATTTTTGTTATAATTACTAAATTAATTATGTGTACGTATCTTCATATTCACTGGTATCCTAAAAAAATTATAGTATAATTGTTGCGATTTCAACTGCAAGAAACGGGGTAAGAGTACCGAATAGTGTAATAATACTGAATTATTAAGTGACTGAAATGAATAGTTAAATAACATATCTCTTAAGATTTATTTATAGGGTTTCCAAGAAACCCTATTAATTTTACATTGTTGTTCGTCCGCCCTTTCCGTCAACACTAAATATCTCGTAAACTACCTATGTATATAAGCTAGAAACTTTAAATTTTATCGAACATGTAAAATTATGTCCTCTAGAAAAAAATCAGGGTAAGTTTAAGCTAGTTAAATGTATAACCTTACCATTGGAATTTGACCATCTTATTTATTTTTCTAACTCAATAATACACCTGTAAGTGGCTACAAATAGTCTACTTAGTATGTAGGTACTTAGGAACCCTTAAGACTTACACCCGTGTTTGTCATGACCGATTTTTTACATTCTTATGAGACCGTATATATTTGTTTCTTATTTAACCTTCCGTCGGGCGCGGCTGATCTATTTGATACACTTCCAACTAATTTTAATGCCATCTTGAAATGGTTACTGATTCAACCTCTGAACTTTCAATACCTTCCTGTTTATGATTGTTTTACATGGTAATAGCCTTCAGTTGTCAAATAATCACAGAGAAGTAAAATTACAGTTAAAAAGTTCATTTTGATACACCGTGCCCAACCACTTGAATTTATAAAATTTCTAAATAAGTCATTTTTTTAATAATATTATTTTCGGTAAGTGTTTTAATTAACATTCAATATAATGTTTTTTTCATTCAAACTATTCATACTAATATTATAAATGCAAAAGTGTGTATGTCTGTCTGTCTTCTGCTTGTCACCTTTTCACGGCTAAACCGCTGAATCAATCTTAATGAAATTTGGTAGGAAGAAAGCTTGCATCCTGAGAAAGGACATAGGCTACTTTGAATTCCAAAAATTCATCCCCTAAATAATTGGAAGGGGGTGGAAATGTTTTGTGTGGGAAAAATTTAAATTTGGTTATTAATATTTCACCCCCTATCACATATGAAGGGTTGTAATTATTTTCATTCGATCAGGCGGGAAAAATACTACGGGAGTGGGGGTTTTAAGGGGAAAAACAACCCCCTATCTTCACAGCAGGATACGAGTGACTATTAATTAGTTAGTAGTTAGAAAACATATTTTAGTCAGCAGTTAGAAAACATTTTTTATATTTTAAACGTAATATTAAAATTAAAATACTCAAAAAACTCTTTATTTATTAACTTAGGACATTAAAATACTAATAATATGCAAACATTCAACGTAATTTAAAAATCATAATATAATGTATCATTTTGATACACCGCGCCCGAATACGTTTCAATATACCCCGCGCCCGACGGAAGGTTAAATATGTTATATAAAATGTCATAAGCATATATTCAAAAAAAAATGAACCCACGCATATTTTAATACTTTGATTTGCAGTTACAGATTAAAAAGAAACATCTTTGTTATTGAAAAGTAATAGTATAATATGTTTTTAACTACTTACATCTGCAAAAATATCGTAATCAGGATTTTCTATCTCTGGGAGTTCGGCGGGATCATATTCTGGTGACATCATTTTTAAAATTTCTTCCCATTCTTCATCTGACACCATACGCAAAGGTTTTTCATATTTATTTTTCTATTTCAGTATTTTTTTTTTACTTGTTCTTGGTATTTTTTCTTACCTTCTTAGATTTTTTTGAATGGCGGTTCTTATAACGATATGTATTCTTATTTTTATGTGAAGGCAAAATTGTTAATGCTTGTACATCCAATGGATAGAAAATTTGCAGATTCAACATACATATATATCGTAAATCTGGATGTATATTATTTTGAAAACTCATTTCTAGTTAAAAAAAGTTATTACTATCATTAAATAGAAATTGCAAAATTGTATATATTCACCTTTAGGATTAGAAGATATATAATTTTTAAAATTGTCATCTAATGTACGTGCTATTTGATATCCAGAGGAGCCATAAGAACGGAAATTTAATTTCGTATCTTACCTGTAAGCTTTTACGTAACTGTGGGTTATAACCTAGAAAAATAATGTTTTAATTAAAATTATAGTACAATGCATATAAACCTTAATATAATAGGTACCATATTACAAGGTATGTAAAGACAAGGTACCTAACCTCAGTAGCTATTTGACCAATTAGCATTTGCGTGGCACTTGACGATACATTTATATTCAAATGTTTTAAATGTACAATAGAATATCAATTGCAAAAATATTTATTTATTTATTGTTGTTATTTGTATATTTTAACAACAAATAAAATGACAAAACTACAAATTTGACATTAAAAAATCACAAAAAGCTGTCTAAACATTATTCTGTGGATGCATTGCCAGGTTTATGTTTTATCAACTCAAGAATAGTAAAAATAACGCTACCCGACCAAATTACCTCTGACAGCTTTTTTTTTATTTTGCAATGCCGAATTTATACATTGTAAAAAATATAACTTTTTATTTTATTTGAAATGACACTTTTAAATCAGTAATGGAGTATTTTTAAAATAATTCTTGTATAATATACCTTTTTTGAGTACTCTTAGTTATAATTTTAATTTGACAGAATTTCCTTGTCCTTAATGTCCTTAACTTACTTTACTTTGTATATCTGCAGCAGCTAATACTTTCTAAATGTTATAATAATATGTTTTTTTATGTCAACACTAGGGTTGCACATTACTTGGTCTTGGTTATGGCTCGAAACGAGATTGATTTAAATTCGGTCGAAACGAGATGAAATCAAAATACATAGTATACCTATAAGTAGTTTTTATGAGACGGAACTCTCAATGAGACGACATTTCTTTAATTTTTTAAATCTTGTAGAGAGTCTCAGGTTATAAGGATTATTAATACTTTACTATGTATTTAGTACTATTCATTTTTAAATCATGTTAATCATGTATATTGTATATGGAAGTAAATACAATACAAAGTAAAATACATAAAAATAATTATTTTTTCAGAACTTTGATTTTATACTTAAGATTAACACGAGACTGATATTTTTCGCTGTCTCGATCTCGAAATCGATCTCGAGACAAGATCGATACGAGGACGACGAGATCAAGATGAGATGGCTCACAATGAGTTACTGAAGTACATGCAAGAAAACAATCATTTGTTAGGTAAATATACAAATAGTCATATACAGTGTGTTGATAAAGTAAGGAACAAAATTCATAACTACGTCATTTAATGTTTTCAAGCAAAACGCTCGGACACGTCGATTAGTATTTTTAGTTGCGGATTTTTTGACATAAGAAAGTTTTATACAAGGTGTCTCAAGAAGAACATACGCAGTCATAATTGATTTTTTTAAATGAAACACCCTATATATTATACCATTTTTGAATTATACAATAAATTCTAAACACTTTTTGTACAGCATACCATATCTCTAAAATCAGCGGTTTATGGAATAATGACGTTTGAAATGTGTTTCAAGATGAATATATGCAATCATTGATTTTTTTTAATGAAATATCCTGTATATTATACCATTTTTGAATTGTACAGTAAATTCTGAACACTTTTTGTATAACTTACCACAGCTCTAAAATCAGTGGTTTTTGAAATAATTTTATTTCTTTTGTATATTTTATTATTAAAGTTCATTAATTCATTATTCCAAAAACCACTGATTTTAGAGCTGTGGTATGCTGTACAAAAAGTGTTCAGAATTCATCGTATAATTCAAAAATGGCATAATATACAGGAAGTTCCATTTTAAAAAATCAATGATGACTGAATATATTCATCTTGAGACACATTTCAAACGTCATTATTCCATAAACCGCTGATTTTAGAGATATGGTATGCTGTACAGAAAGTGTTTAGAATTTATTGTATAATTCAAAAATGGTATAATATATAGGGTGTTCCATTTAAAAAAATCAATTATGACTGCGTATGTTCTTCTTGAGACACCCTGTATACAATTTTCTTATGTCAAAAAATCCGCAACTAAAAATACTAATCGATGTGTCCGAGCGTTTTGCTTGAAAATATTAAATGACGCAGTTATGAATTATGTTCCTTACTTTATCAACACACTGTACATATCTAAATATATAAAAGGAAGTGCCCTCACTCATTCACTCACTGATCGAAAATTAACAATCAACCGTACGGTATCTTCCACTGTTCGTAGAAAGCTCAAATTTGGAATATATATTCCTTGGTTATCGAACCAGAATGTGACGTCGAGTTTTTTTGAAAAAAGTTCAGTAGGGGGGTTAAAAGGGCCCCTCTAAATTTTAACGCCTACTAAATTAAATTCAAATGTCATGTCGTAACTATGGTTACAGTTTATTTTATTATTTATCGGTGAAACGTCATGTCAGTTTAATTTTATAGTTATAATAAAGTGAATGTGTTTAATATGAACAGTAAAATACAATAATAAAATAAATATAGAGAACATAACGCATTTAAATAAATGCACAACTGAAAGTAATGAATAAATGAAATTTTTACACATGTGTCGAAAAACTTGAAGATAAACCATCACGGTTACAAATATACAAAACAAAGGTTGGTACATATAATTTTCTTTAGTAGGTACTTATTTTCGATTTGAAAACAAGTAACTCTAGCAATAATTTGTGACGTTTTTAACATCTATACAAAATCTAAAGCATATACACTTATTAATGAATTTTAAAATTTAGCTACTTTTATCACCGATTATCTTGCAAATTACTCCTAAAATCCGGAAATTATATTCCAATACAGAAATAGTCATAGGGGAGGGAAAAACTTCATATATATGTATAAATCAACGACTCTAGCAATAATTTGTGACATTTTTAAATTCTATACAAAATCTAAAGTACATACACGGATTGTTTTTCAAGTTATTTCTTAACCTGGAAATAATTATTTTCAAAAATAGAAATTAATTTAAATAAAAAAAATTTGTCAAGACATACACCAGTGTATGCCATAAGGGTTCCGAAGTACATATATACTACGTGGACTGTTTAGAGCCATTTACAGGTGCATATTTGAGTTAAAAATAAATATAAAAATAGAATCATATTCTATTAATTCAGATCTACATTTTGACACCCCACAAGCCTAGATATGAAAATAAAAAAAATTCCATGACGCCCCTTCCTATTTTTTCAAAATTTGAAATGATATTGTTGATTTTAATATTTGTCGTTACTAGTATTATAAAAACCCCATTACCAATTTTTTTTCAGATTTTTTGAGTCAGTATTTACCGAGCTAGAGAGGGGTGGACAAATTTTTGTTTACTTGAAGCCCCCTGCAGGCGCCATTTTTAATTTGGAAAAAAAATAAAAAATAGTGTCGTATTCTACGCACTGAGATCTACATTTTGACACCCCACATGCCCAGATAAAAAAATAAAAATAAAAAAATGTATGACACCCCTCCCCTTTTCTCCAAGAAATTGACATGATATTGGTGACTTTAGTATTTGTCGTTGGTAGTCTCACCAAAGCCTCATTACCTAATTTTTTTCAGATTTTTCGAGTCAGTAGTTACCGAGTTAGAGGGGGGGGGGGGACAGACAAAATTATTGCTTGGAGCCCCCTGTAGGCACCATTTTTGATTTATAAAAAAAATAAAAAATACTGTCAAATTCTACTCACTGAGATCTACATTTCGACACCCCACATGCCCAGATAAAAAAATAAAAATAAAAAAATGTATGACACCCCTCCCTTTTTCTCCAAAATTTGAAATGATATTGGTGACTTTAGTGTTTGTCGTTGGTAGTCTCAACAAAGCCTCATTACCTAATTTTTTTCAGATTTTTCGAGCCAGTAGTTACCGAGTTAGAGGGGGGGGGCAGACAAAATTATTGCTTGGAGCCCCCTGTAGGCGCCATTTTAAATTTAAAAAAAAAATAAAAAATAGTGTCATATTCTACTCACTGAGATCTAAATTTTGACATCCCACACGACTTGGAATACATTTTTTTTGGTTTTTTGAATTTGCTTTAAAGCCCCCTGTAGGCGCCATTTTTGATTTATAAAAAAATAAGAATAAGGATCAAATTACACTAGCTTGGTTACACATTTTGATGTGCCACTTGCCTTGGTATAAAAAAAAATATTTTTTTTGGCTGTCTTTAGCTTCTTAGCACCCCCCCTAAAAAAATATTTTTCCAAAATATTTGTACATATTTTACTAGAGGGTGTCATTTTACATATTCTGTCAAAATTTCAAGGTTCTAGCTTATATAGTTTACGAGCTATAGAGCTTTGAGTGAAAAGGACGGACGGACGGACGGACGGACGACAAAGTGAGATTAATAGGGTTTCTTCGGAACCCTAAAAAGGATATAGGATGATTTTATGTTAACAATAATTTGTGAGATTTATAACTTCTATATAATATCTAAAGCACAGATATTAATGAATTTTAAAATTTAGCTACTTCTGTCACCGATTGTCTTTTACTTTTTAAGTTATTATAGAAATAATTTAACTAAAAAAAATATTATAACATGATTGTATGTTAAACAGTGTGGCCAGTTTCTGGAAAACCGGGAAAAGTCAGGGAATTTTGCTATACAGGGAAAAGCCAGGGAATTTGGTTGGAAGTCAGGGAATTTTTATAAAAATGCAAAATCACACAAATTCTCGCAAATATCTTAGTGGCGTTTTTTTAGGTTATTTATCTAAATTATTTAAATAAAAAACAGGGAAAAACGGTAAAAATTATCCTGGAAAAGCGGGAAAAGTCAGGGAAATTTGTCCCAGAGAAATACTGGTCATCCTGTTAAATATAGTTTAATTTAATATCCCCGGGTAACACCGGGTCATATGGCTAGTTAAATATATAATTAATCGTATATTATTAACTAACTATTAATATTTTATCAGCAACTGTACAGTTTCGATATAATAGTCAGTACATTTTATAAATAATTTTTATGATGCAGTACAGCGATGAACTGTAGTGCATTTATTTATTTTTATCTTTAAATATATCTAGGTACACGTTTCTTATTACATTAGAAATACTGTATATTTTTCCAGAAGCTTAATATTTTAACTGTCAATAATTTTTTTTCATACAACGTTTATTAATAAAAATACAATTGAATTAAGATATCATAAATAACACTTGTTTGTAGTTTGTTTTTTAATCTTCAATTTAATTTTAAAACAAATGTAATATATGAAACATCCAATTAATTAAGTACAATTATTTTTATTTTATACAAAAACTTACCAGAATCACTAATGAATATATTAAGGTACTTAATTTTTTCATTTTGATTTTTTACTAATCACTAATATAAATTAATTTTAGTTCTCTTCGTTTATATTACATACATATACAAATACGAAATAATTTCGTAATAAAAGCTATTTCTCTACAAATTGTGTTAAAATATTTTTTTATCAATCAAGTATGCAAACATAAAATGAATTATATTAATAAAATAATAATAAATCATAAAATTTACAGACAATTTACGTTTATATGTTATTTATAACATTCATTCATTACAAATACGTAGGATTGGTTAATATTTTATGATGATTTATAAGGATTATAAACTATAACAATAAAATGAAACAAAATCTTTTTATTTATTTAATATTAAAATATCAATTATCACAAATAAATTATGTATTTACCACTTGCAGTTCCATGAGATATTTTGATACATAAAACAATGAATTATTGCAAAACTATTCAAAATGTGGTTAGTTGAAATTAGTTCTTCCATGGAAATAGTTGATGTACAAGAGTGCATTTTGTGGTATTTGAATTCAGCCGCAACGTTGTTCATTCTAAGTAAAAAACAAATAAATATATATTTAATAATTTTTTATCGAATCTATTAGTACAAAACTATTATTTACGTAAAACCTAACGGTTATTATTTTTATTATTTTAGTATATTACATATGTATGAATTACGAATTATGAAATTAACAATAAATGCAAATGTAAGAGAAGAAAAGTTAGAAAACATTTATCAATTAAGTGCAGTCATGCAAAAATTTTAAGTTCTTTTGTTGCAAAATAATAAATTAAAAAATATATTTTTTTATTATAAAGAAAATTATTTTATTACATTGTTTGTGTAATTGTATTTTTTAATATGAAACAATATTTTTTACTATTAAGACTGGTTGAGAATTACGTCGCGTTATCGGTGAGTATTTATGTTTGTAAATTGTAGATATACCGGGTGGACCATTTTAACCTTTAATGGAGAATAACTCGACCGGTAAGTGAAATAATAAAAAAAAGTTTTCAGATAAAAGTTGTACGGTTTGGAGGGGGACATAGACGTACTTGAATGAAATTTTTTTAGGTGGTGTTTTCAAGGTGGTATGAAGGTCAACATCATTTTTTTAAATAGGAACCTATAGTTTTTATCATGCAATTTTATTTAACGTGAATAGACACAAATCTTTCATTGAAAACTTTTTTTTAACAACTTAACCTTTCCAAGATATCTAACAAAATAATTCGAGATTTTGAACTTTCAATATTTTTTTATTCAGAAACCATAAATTTTAGAGAAAAAGTCCAAGAAACAAAAAATGTTTATTTTGATCTAATAAAACTAAAGAATTATTTTTAAAATTTTAAAACTTATTTTAACATTTTTTTTTTTGGTTTACTTAAAATAAATTAAAGAAGTTTTAAAATTTTAAAAATAATTCTTTAGTTTTATTAGATCAAAATAAACATTTTTTCTTTCTTGTACTTTTTCTATAAAATTTATGGTTTCTGAATAAAAAAAATATTGAAAGTTCTAAATCTCGAATTATTTTGTTAGATATCTTGGAAAGGTTAAGTTGTTAAAAAAAGTTTTCAATGAAAGATTCGTGTCTATTCACGTTAAATAAAATTACATGATAAAAACTATAGGTTCCTATTTAAAAAAATGATGTTGACCTTCATACCACCTTGAAAACACCACCTAAAAAAATTTCATTCAAGTACGTCTATGTCCCTCTCCAAACCGTACAACTTTTATCTGAAAACTTTTTTTATTATTTCACTTACCGGTCGAGTTATTCTCCATTAAAGGTTAAAATGGTCCACCCGGTATACGAGTGCATATTATATTAAGTTGTTATCATTATTTTAATTATATTTTGGTACTTTAAAAACTAAAACAATAACCTTTACTTGATGAAGAACATAGAATATATGGCCATTAATTTTTTTATATATACAAACTTACAAACACAATAATAATTTTCACGTTTTTTATACATTTTTGATAAAATAATAATAGTATATTGTGTAGCAAAGGTTGAAACAAGACGATTTCTGGCGAGGGCGAGAGTTGACTGCCCGAGCGAAGCGAGGGCTGTCATCGCCCTGGTCTGAAATCGTCTTTGTTTCATCCCGTGCCACACACGCTATTTTTCATATCACATGCATTGAAACAACGAGTTTTGATTTCTGTAGCCAGTCGAAGTAAGACTATTTCAGACAAATAGCGCAGTAATCTACTATATACAGGGTCCACCAATAGTGCGTCCGGCATTGTTTTACGCCCAAACTATTGAAGATAGAGTTTTAGGATAAAAAATTTATTATATATATTGCCCCTAAAGAATTTCAGGAAAATATTTTCAACCCCCTAAAACCACTCCTTGGGGGGTAGTTTGAGGGGTACATACCCGTTTCTCAGTAAAATCAAATGGAATGGTATATCAAAAAGTACATATTTGTAAAGATCATAAAAAAATAAGAAACTTTTATAAAACAAAAATTTTCATACTTTCAATTGTTTAAAAAATATGGCGACTTGTTCTCAAAATTTAGAGTTTTACTAAAAGTGCTCTAATTTCGTTAAATATTAATGGAATTTTATTATTTTTTTCAAATTTAGAAAGTAGAAATAATGAACTTTGTGAAAATGTATCATTATTTGAGATTTTAATAGTTTAAAGTGTCATACTCGACATACCAAAAATTGAAAAGTTCAATTAGGGATAATTCAAAATTTTTAAATACAATGGTATATCAATTAGTACTTTTTCTTAAAGAAGATATGTAAATAAACAACTTTTGATAAAAAAATTTAAAATTAAAAATTTTAATTTTCAGTTTACAATTTTAAAATTATATTTTTAAATTTTTAATTTTCTTAACAAAAGTTGTTTATTTACATATCCTTTTTAAGAAAAAGTACCAATTGATATACCGTTGTATTTGAAACTTTCGAATTATCCCTAGTTGAACTTTTGAATTTTTGATATATCGCGTATGACACTTTAAACTATCAAAATCACAAATAGTCATAAATCTTTACAAAGTTCATTATTTCTACTTTCTTAATTTGAAAAAATAATAAAATTCCATTAATATTTAACGAAATTAGAGCACTTTTAGTAAAACTCTAAATTTTGAGAACAAGTCGCCATATTTTTTAAACAATTGAAAGTATGAAAATTTTTGTTTTATAAAAGTTTCTTATTTTTTTATGATCTTTACAAATATGTACTTTTTGATATACCATTCCATTTGATTTTACTGAGAAACGGGTATGTACCCCTCAAACTACCCCCCAAGGAGTGGTTTTAGGGGGTTGAAAATATTTTCCTGAAATTCTTTAGGGTCAATATATATAATAAATTTTTTATCCTAAAACTCTATCTTCAATAGTTTGGGCGTAAAACAATGCCGGACGCACTATTGGAGGACCCTGTATAAGTAAGTGCCCTGACTCACTCACTCACTCACTCACTCACTCACCTATCAAGATTTAGAGCATTTCCACTCATCGCAGAAAGTTGAAATTTGGCATACAGACTCAAAGTGTGATTATTAGGACAACTAGTGGGCCTTTTTTGGATAAGTTCAAAAATGGGGTAGATAGGGCCCCCCAATTTTTCAAATAAAACGCCAGATTTTTTTAATTATTTTTTTCGTTTTCTTTGGGTGATACAATGTACAGATCAAATGTTTGCCTTTTTTTAAAAGGGCCTTTAAGGGGGGCCCCAACTTTTGAGATGAATTACTATTAGAAGGAAAATCGATATTAGATAAATTTATTTTTTATCAAATGCTTCGTTTAATTGACAACCATAAACCAGTGTTTGATTTTTGAAAAAGATCCATTAACGGGGGCATAATAAATAAATAAACACCCGATGTTTACATAAAATCCATTTAATTCGTCTATTTAATTAATTTCATATTTTGTTACCATGGAAACATATATTTTTATTGATTCGTATTTGAAAATTTTTTGGCAGGTCGCCATTTTAATTAATTTTATGTTTTAAAATATGGAAATACAAGATAACATATCTATAAAAATTTTGTAAATCATTTTAAACTGTTATAAGGTAAGTAAAATTCAAACTTTCAAAATTGTTTCAGATTGAAATTAACGTGTGTGATATTTTCTATTATGTAGTTTTAAATATGTAGCCTAGCCATAGATAAATAAATACTATATGTAGCTAATATTCTATCCAAATACAACAAATACCAAAGCATGTAAACGATTGAACCATGATTGATTGAACTAAGGTAATTGTTAATATATATCAATACAGTTCAAATTTTTGTACGTACGATTATTAAAAAAAATACAATAGGTTATAATATGTAAATGTTATTGTTGCGATAATATTGCAAAAGCAGCTGTCAATTGTAACTAAATTGAAAAAATGCCTTTAATTTATTATAATTTTGAAAAAAACTAGAATAACTGTACGAATAAGGTTTTTAATTAAATAAAGAAGACATGGAACTAATAAATAATACAAAAACTCATATATTGCAGGTTTGTAATATGTAATATTTTAAACGATAAACAGTTTTTGAAAAAAAATGTATTCACTTTCAGAATTATTAATGTGAAGTATTCAAATTATGAGAAATGTGAATTGAAAATATCAATATATTTACATACATAGAGGAATTGATTGTTATAAGTTTTTGAAATAAATGAGCAGAAAAACCAAAAATGAAATTATTTCTACTAATATTCATAAAATGTTATTCCAAATCATGTAAGTGCATATTGTTATTCAATATATTTAAAAGATTTATTCCATTAAGTATTATAAAAAAGTAATTTCCATCTGTAGGCTTTCTTTCATATATGAACTTGGTTTCCGAAGTAATGTCAAATTTGAAGTATACGATAGCTAAGATTAAATATTTGTAATATGAGCGTTTGGCCGGCAATATGAAATACGATGCAGTTCGTTGAGTGAAGCGAAGTTCTTTGTGTGAGTCGCGTAATGAACGAACAGATTGTTCGTTGTGCGCAGTGCAGCGTTCGTTAAGCGAAGCGTTCGTTGTTCGAGACATCACTGTACATATCATATTTACTTAAATATGTATAAGACAATATGCACCTATTAGATATTGGATTTAATTTTACTTTTGGTTTGCGCTCAAGCTAATCTTCCTGCAACTAAAGGTTTGTAGTACTTATTTGGAATATTTTTAATATATGAATACATAGATATGTTCATCATTATTGTCCGACTCCTAATGTCATTATTGTTTACCACCTTCTGAATTTTTATTTCGTTTAAAATATACTGACGTATGCACTATATGAATAGAGAATGGGAAAGTTTGACACGTTTGTGTGCATGTTATTAATAATTGTAAACAATAACAAGTTTTTCGATTACAAAGTAAAAAAATGCTCGAGTATAAGAGGTTGGCGACAGTACCTACTATATCATCGGGTAACTTTGATATTAGACATTAGCGTTTAAAACACTAATACATTTTTGTCCTTTAGTACCAAATTTTCTAAATAAATAATGGTTATTTTTCAAAGTTAGCGAACAAGAATATATATCATAAATAAATTCTGGTGTAAGTCCCTGACTTAAACAATATGGTTGATAAATAAATTTACTTTAAATAAAAAGAAAAAGAGAAAATTGATTCATAAAGTGCTTTTCTTATTTCCTGTCATATTTTATGTTTCTTTCTGACCATTTTATAATCAGAATTATTTAGATCAAATAAATTGAATATACAATTTCACCAAATCTATCAATTTTTCTATGCATATTTTTGTAGAAGGTTTACGGTACACGGTGGTCAACATTTAATTATATCGCTGCAGTACCGAAATATCTCTTATGTTATTAAATATCGTAGTAGCACTATCGCTACCTGTAACGCTCTGGTTTGAGAGGACCTTAACCCTTTCGCTGCTCAAACCGTATATATTCGTAAAATTAAAATGTGTCCCATGCGCTTAACATGACTATTTGCCCTGTGTTTACTTACTTTTGAGTCACGTTATACATATTTTTATTATAGAATAAACTGAATATACACAGGACCGAAAACTGTTAACTGTTTCTCACGAATAAACTTGCAATCATCAAAATACGTGCACACAACGATCACGAAATCTCACAAGCGTATTGCGCAGTGAAAGGGTTAATGCTGACAATGCATAATTATATTTTTTTACAAAAGTGGCTATTTGCACTTACAGTATGTAATTTGTATTGGTATTTGCACATACTGGATATATACCAAATTAAGTTAGGTTGTTAAGTTAAGGTAAGTTAGTTAACGCTAGGTTAGTGATATGTCCACTAATATGTAGCCAATTGCATGCACATACTGTATTTGCAAATAGCTTCATCTATTTTTTACATATCGTATGTGAGATAGCATTATATGGGGTCTGATATAGATTGCTTTTCGAAGCAGACTAAATATATTAGTTTTTGGTTTTAATTTCTTTTATATATTTTGCATTTTTAAAATTCTTTGTTTTTATTATAATAAAGTTTTTTTTATTTTATTCATTACTAATAATAATATTAGTTGTACAAAAAAAAGTCAACGACTAACAATAATTTGTGAGATTTATAACTTCTATGTAAAATCTAAAGCAGTGGCGTAGATAGCTTTTTGCGATGGGAGGGAGGGGGGGATGAAGACCTTTTGATTTTTTTTTAGTCATTGGCAATTTTTAATATCTTTTTTTTTTAGTCGTTCATTCGTATTTCTTTATAACACACCACGATCAATCTTATGGGGGGGGATATGACAGTATTAAATCATCTTTTATATGGTCGAAAGTAAAAAAATTGGACTCATGGGGGAGGGATTGATCCCCCTCACCCCCCCCCCCCCCTATATCTACGCCACTGATCTAAAGCACAGATATTAATGAATTTTAAAATATAGCTACTTCTGTCACCGATTGTCTTTCAAGTTATTACTAAAACCTAGAAAATATTATTTTCGAATATAGAAATAATTTAACTAAAAAAAATATTAAGTATAACATGATTGTATGTCAAACATGTTTCTGGAAAACCGGGAAAAGTCAGGGAATTTTGGTATACAGGGAAAAGTCAGGGAATTTGGTTGGAAGTCAGAGAATTTTTATAAAAATGCAAAATCACACGAATTCTCGCAAATATTTAAAGAGTGACTTTTTTTTAGGTTTTTAATCTAAATTTTTTAAATAAAAAACAGGGAAAAACGGTAAAAATTCTCCTGAAAAATCGGGAAAAGTCAGGGAAATTTGTTCCAAAGAAATACTGGTCATCCTGTTAAATATAGTTTAATTTAATATCCCCGGGTAACACCGGGTCATATGGCTAATATCTTATATTATTTTAATAATAGAATAATTCAGAAATAAGATCCGCTTTTGTTTATTACAAATGCGATTCTGACAGACTTGAAATAAATAATAAATAAATGAATGTGCCGGGCAGAAACAACGTTGTTTCTTTGTTTCTGCTCGGTACAATCGCATTGGTCTGAAATTTTCTTGTTTCGACTGTCAAAACAGGGTTCAAAACTAGTTGTTTCTATGCATGTGATATGAAAAAACAATTATCTACTTAAAATAAAGATAAGTGAATTGACAAAACGGGAGCTAAATTTATCATTTCGCTGTAGTTCCAAAAAAGTCGTTGATATAACATTTTTATAATTGCTAGAAAGACGGGAGCAGTCATTTTACAATATTTTCAATTTTATTTTTGAAAATAATTATCAAAATTGAAATTATCGTTAAATGGCTGTCTTTTTCAGCGTTCAATTTGAAATTATTGAACCATGTTATGTAACTAAAGTGAGATGACTGGCACGCTCTAATCTTAGTAAAATTATGAAAAACATTAACTATATATATTTTTGGTATACTTTTTAACAATAAACTGTATATTATATAAAACTTAATTTTTGGACTTACATTTATAGTCGAGTCAATGAAGGTTTCAACAAAATAAATTCCCGGAAAATTTTTGCATAATAACTCTATAAATATTGACCCATAGAAACACCTCGAATATTTTGATCAAAAATTTCAATACATTTATACAAAATATCAAATTTTTTTTGGAAAATTCTAGAACATCTTAATTTTTATAACATATTTTTAATCAGTGATTCCAAAAACTCAAAAATTTAAAAAAATCTGTTTCCAAAAATGTTATCCGATAACTAGAATGTTTTTTGATTTCAGATAATATAATATAACAAATAATAAAAAAGTGTCATCAAAATCGGTTCTGGTTTTGTGGCTTCCGAATTTTTTGGCTTCATTTACTCGGCTATCAGTGACTTTCCATCGAACCACATGATATATTTGTATTTTTTTTGTTATTTCATATAAATAATAAAATTGTTTAAGAACTTACGTTAGTGCCAATTTGTGATAAGTCATTGTCGTATGTGGTGTCGTATTGCTGTATTACACCGTATGGTTTTTCTAAAAACTGTCTCTGGTACTCCATTGGCGTTACTGTCCGTATGTTATTAAACATCGAGTTACCAAGATATTGTGGTGTATTTGGAATTGGTAAATCATCCTCAAACACATTTGATTGTAACTCAGCGGGCACTTCTACTTCTCTTTCTGTATCATCATTTTGATAACAAAGAGACCTTCTTGCTTGACCATCATAACCGTACGTTTCTTTTTGTGGAATGTCATCATTATAAGCTATATGCGATGGTATATCATTTAGTTCGTTAAGGAAAGATCTATCTTGTGGTTCTAGAGATGAACGAGGCTTTAAAGATATGATTTCATCATCATCATATTGTTCCAAACCACTTCTTTGTTGATAAAGTGCTCTGCTATTTAATTTTGAAGGGTTTACATCCACTCCTTTACTCATTACAAAATCATATAAACTGGTTAAAGTTTTCTTAAGTTTACCTTTTTCTTGAGGACTGAAATATGTATTATCATTTCGACTATTCTGATTAGTTAAGAGGCGTTGCGTGATTTGATAATTAGGTTTACTGTTATATGGGTAGAAATCATCATTCAGTAATACATCAGCGTTGTTGAATTGTTCTGATCGTCTTTTATCAACTTCATCCCATGCTGGTATTTTTGGGTTTTCTTTGCTACCAGATGCTTTCTTGTTAATCCAATAATCGATAAATGCTTTTATTTGACTTTTAGATGGTTTTTTGTGTCCAAATATTGACGGAATATCAATGTCTTTATCAAATCCTCCATTTGAAGAAGAAGGGTGTGAAAGATATGAAGGATTGCCATTGAAAGGAAGGTCTTTCTCTTTAAAAAACAACATTATTAATATATTTGCTATAATAAAAAAACTAAATTAAAATATAATTAACTAAAACTATACGGTACGCCAAGAAATAAACTTATTTTTTCGTGTTGTAAATATCAATTCACTTCTTGGTGTAAATCAGTGATATGAACGCGTCTGCGCCTTCCACCTTAGTTTAGGTATTATTATAAAATGCTACATTTAAAAACAAAGCAATATATTTTTTTACTAGCTTGTCTTCTGGTACAAACAATTTATATATTTATTATACGTTTTAAAAATGTAATCTATATTTATTATTATTTTAATAAAATCAACTATAAACTTTGGGCCGCGGACTGCATAGAGTCTTGTTTGACATCATTAGAATGAACAAGAATATTATTATGATTCTAGCCAGTCGACCACAAGACAATTGCACTTTTCAAGAGATATGAAGAAGCCTTCAATGTATGATGATTTATTGGGTAAATTAACAACCATATATGCAGCTTACGCCAAAAAATTAAGAATTAGTTTTTAGTTTGATATAAATACATTTTTAGGATTGTGTATCTCAAGGATACATTTAAAATCTATCTATAAAATATACATATTTAATTATTCTTTCATTTATTTAACTATTAGATTTAACTGTTGTATTGTGAACAGTATATTGTTGACTTAAAAAATAAAATATATTGTAACCAGAATTTTAATAACTAAATATTTAAACATTCTTATCCTTTATGATTGTTATCACAATTATTATTATATTATAATAACGGTTGAATCGGGTCGTATCTTTTGAAATTCTACCACGCCTACGATTACAATTAAAATAAATTTGAATATTAACCATACAATTATATTCTCTAAATTAGTTGATTTAATAACTTTACACCACTCTTTTGTTTTCGCTGTTTTTGTATAGGTGTATTGTTAAATTTTTCATTTTAATTTTGATATGAATACAGAAATAATCGTGTGGTTCTGCAAAGTTTGATCGTCTTCTTTATCTTCAAAAATAACATTTCTATATTCAGTTGTATTTACAAATCTGAATACATTTAAATAGCGGCTTTCACATATTTCAAAAAATTAGTTTTTGTACTTCAGAAACATTATATGAAGTAAAATATAAAGTTTTATATTATTATCGTATACCTACTTTATATTACATATTTCACATCACATATATTCTTAAATGTGCCTTTTTCATATAAAATATCCTTCCATCTTTGAAAATAGTAACACTAATGTCCGATATTATAAACGACCTAGCAAAATTTGTTAGCTTGCAAGCACTGTTATAGTATCTATGGATTAGTTATGGAATTTAGAGCAGTGACACTTCAACGTATTGTAACACAGTTGGCGACTCTGACCGTATAAAATAATTTTCATAATAGCACAACTGTTTTAATACCGTTGGTTTTTACATACAACGCTTGCGCGAAATCTGTCAAAGTCATCAACAGAACTGTCATATAAGTTTGGTATCTCGTTTGAGAGTGCTTGCTAGCTTGCAAATTTGCTAGGTCGTTTATAATACCGGACATAAATATCACTACCCTACCCTGCACGTAATAGAACTCACAAGGAAAGATCCCGAGGTGTCAGACTCGGATTTTAATGAAACTTGGTAAAAATGTTCTTTGGGTAAAAATTAAGGACACCTATTTTTTTATACGTGCCCGTTTTAATATTTAGGGGGTGAAATCGGCCCTTGAAAATGAGGGTAAAATTTTTAATTTGTAAATAGCTCGTAAACTACTTAGAATAGTGACTTGTGTATAATGTAACATTTGTTTGGTATTACAAGAGCTATAAAATAGCATTAATGTGGTACCCCCTAAATATTTTATTTGGGGGGTATAATTGACACCCCTCAATTTTTTTCAAAAATGATTATTTTTTCTTTCATAAATCAATAGAGTGTAGTATTCTGAATACAATGATATCAAATTTCAAAATAACGTGTCTTCAAACTTTGGAGATATCGGCAGTTTTGTAGTTCGCCATATACTTTATACACTGTATAAAGATCCTGCATGCCTCGCCGCGCACTGGTCAAAGCTAGTGGAACATTTTTCAAAGTAGTGTGGATCTATTATAAGGTGTGATATTAATTTGAAAATTCACAAATATCATTAATATGGGTTTATTTTAAATTATAGAGTACAAATTTTGTACTTTCTTTGCTACAGGGTATGCAACCCTTAAATTGAGAAACAATGGAATGTAGCGATTTCAAGTATTGCAAAATTGGTTTTAAAAGTATTAATATAAATTATATAAATTAGTTACACTTCCCCAAATTAAATACAGTTGAAGTTAAATATTAAAGGTAAATTTTATGGTTGAAAATATTTTTGAATTCTTTTAACCATATTAATAAACACTTTGTTTGATTCTATCAACCAATACCAATTATTTAAAAAACTATTAACATTTTCTCATATTTTCTTTGACTTGGGAGTGATGCGAGAGCGAGTATGACGTAAAATGTTAATTTATAAATTAGCTGGTACCTTAAGGATGCAATGAACAATTTAAAATAAAAAAACAAGGTGAATATTATGAATGCCTTGGCATGAATAGTTTTAAAAACAAAATTTAACTCTTTGTAATTTAAAATAAACCCATATTGATGATATTTGTGAATTTTCAAATTAATATCACAACTTATAATAGATCCACACTACTTTGAAAAATGTTCCACTAGCTTTGACCAGTGCGCGGCGCGGCATGCAGGATCTTTATACAGTGTATAAAGTATATGGCGAACTACAAAACTGCCGATATCTCCGAAGTTTGAAGACACGTTATTTTGAAATTTGATATCATTGTATTCAGAATACTACACTCTATTGATTTATGAAAGAAAAAATAATCATTTTTGAAAAAAATTGAGGGGTGTCAATTATACCCCCCAAATAAAATATTTAGGGGGTACCACATTAATGCTATTTTATAGCTCTTGTAATACCAAACAAATGTTACATTATACACAAGTCACTATTCCAGGTGGTTTACGAGCTATTTACAAATTAAAAATTTTACCCTCATTTTCAAGGGCCGATTTCACCCCCTAAATATTAAAACGGGCATGTATAAAAAAATACGTGTCCTTAATTTTTACCCAAAGAACATTTTTACCAAGTTTCATTAAAATCCGAGTCTGACACCTCGGGATCTTTCCTTGTCAGCTAGTTACTAATTTTGCATCCCCGGAGACCACCTACAAAAGTCCTTACAACAATGCTATCAAAATCTTCAATAACATAACTATTCAGAACCTACCATAAAAATAAACTAGAATCCATATTATTTATAACCAGCAGTTTTTATTATAGGATAGAAGATTTATTCAACATAATATACGTTCTCATCTATGATCTGTTACCAAACCTTGCGTATATATATATAATATATATATATATATATATATATATGTATGTCCAGAGCATAGTTTGAAGACAGATTTTCGTTCCAACGCATTTTTTGAAGACATTTGTATAGTTTGGGGACAGGACTCAAACTATCTTTATATTAAACGCATTCTTTGAGGACAATTGACGTATATGTGTAACGATTAGTTTGAGTCCCTCTCTAGTACTAATATTGTACCAACAGATGTCGCTACTATGACGATTACAATTTCATGAAGGCGATGAGGTTTTTTGAGCACTTTTCAGTGGCGTACCAGATTTTTATTATATTTTTATATATTTTTTATATTTTTTATGGTATATTATCAATTAGAAAAAAAATAGTCCTGATGCGTATTAAACCAAATAATTATTATAATGAATATTTAGGCCAGGACCGTACTAACTTTGAAAAATTATAAAAAAATATTAAATTTTTAAGACAACGAAAGAGAAGCGTCATAGTTTCATTAATAATTTCATAAATTAATTCTATAAAAAATAAGGACAGGGTAGTATTCTGAAAAAAAAATTTATTTATTTTCTAATAGAAATATTAAAATACCAGATGGATTTATGGTGTTAACAATTAAATCAAATAATTATTGTAATAAATATTTAGGCCAGGGCCGTACTAAGAAATAGAAAAATTATAAAAATCTTTAATTTTCAAGACAACGGAAGACAAGCGTTATGGTTTCCTTAATTTTTTCTATAAATAATAATACAGGGGTGTATTCTGAAAAAATAAATTGTTAGTATATTCTAACAAAAAAGTGAAAAGCCAACAGGATTTGTAATAGTAACAAATAATACAAAAAAATATATGAATAGTTAGGCCAGGACCGTACTAAGAAATATTTGCAAAAATTATTGAAAAGTAAAAAATCTTTAATTTTTATGTCAACGGAAGGCAAGCACTATTGACACTTCCTGTATAAACGATGTCCCCAAAATATAAATATAATACATAAAAAAACTAAATTATAAATATTAAACTATTTGACTTTTTTGTGTATAATTCAATAAATTAGCTACTTTACGTATACATCGGGGACATCATTAACGAAATGTATTTTTTGAGGACTTGTTCTTGAATTATACACTAGATAGATATTAGCGTATAACTAAACATAGTGTATAGATAATTTTAGTATGTTTAAATCTTTTAATTTTGGTTTTTTGTGTATCAAAATACGGTCTAATTAAATACCATAACGGTATTTGTTGCATAATATGACAGGTGATTTATACGCGTGCGCATAAAATGTAGCGCGAAATTTAAAAATGTTATTTCTTAAATTCTTTATTTTTCTTTTATATTTCATTTAAACTTGATATTGATCTGAAATTACTTTATTTGATATTAGTAAGTCTTAACAATAATAAATCAACAGCTACTTGTTAAATATATCGTTTATTTTCTGATCTCTGTTTCTTGGAAAAATTACAACCTTGTCACTTGAAAATCCATGTAAGTTGTTGACTTTTACAAATGGATAACATACGTACATAAATATGATTTTTACTAAAAAAATTTATAATCGTACATTATGTTTTTGGAAATAATAATATTTGAAAACATGCATTAATATATTTTTTGGTGTCTAACTCACATCAATTATGATTAATATTTAAATAATGCTATTATATTTTGATTGTTTAATTATTTCTCTAATTAACGTATACTTCGGGGACATCATTAACGAAATGTATTTTTTGAGGACTTGTTCTTGATTTATACACTAGATAGATATTAGTGTATAACTAAACATAGTGTATAGATAATTATTATTTTAGTATGTTTAATTCTTTTAATTTAGGTTTTTTATGTATCAAAATACGGTCATATTAAGTACCATAACGGCATTTGTAACATAATACGACAGGTGATTTATACGCGTGCGCATAAAATGTAGCGCGAAATTTAAAAATGTTATTTCTAAAATTCTTTATTTTTCTTTTATATTTCATTTAAACTTGATATTGATCTGAAATTACTTAATTGGATATTAGTAAGTCTTAACAATAATAAATCAACAGCTACTTGTTAAATATATCGTTTATTTTCTGATCTCTGTTTCTTGGAAAAATTACAACCTTGTCACTTGAAAATCCATGTAAGTTGTTAACCTTTACATACGGATAACATACATAAAAATGATTTTACCCAAAAATTTTTATAAATGTAAATTATGTTTTTGGAAATAATAATATTTGGAAACATGCATAAATATATTTTTTTGGTGTCTAACTCACATCAATTATGATTAATATTTAAATAATGCTATAATATTTTGATTGTTAAATTATTTTTTCTACTTAATGTATACATCGGGGACATCATTAACGAAATGTATTTTTTGAGGACTTGTTCTTGATTTATACACTAGATAGATATTAGTGTATAACTAAACATAGTGTATAGATAATTATTATTTTAGTATGTTTAATTCTTTTAATTTAGGTTTTTTATGTATCAAAATACGGTCATATTAAGTACCATAACGGCATTTGTAACATAATACGACAGGTGATTTATACGCGTGCGCATAAAATGTAGCGCGAAATTTAAAAATGTTATTTCTTAAATTCTTTATTTTTCTTTTATATTTCATTTAAACTCGATATTGATCTGAAATTACTTTATTTGATATTAGTAAGTCTTAACAATAATAAATCAACAGCTACTTGTTAAATATATCGTTTATTTTCTGATCTCTGTTTCTTGGAAAAATTACGACCTTGTCACTTGAAAATCCATGTAAGTTGTTAACCTTTACAAACGGATAACATACATAAAAATGATTTTTCCCAAAAAATTTTATAAATGTACATTATATTTTTGGAAATAATAATATTTGGAAACATGCATAAATATATTTTTTGGTGTCTAACTCACATCAATTATGATTAATATTTAAATAATGCTATAATATTTTGATTGTTAAATTATTTTTCTACTTAACGTATACTTCGGGGACATCATCAACGAAATGTATTTTTTGAGGACTTGTTCTTGAATAATACACTATAGGACTAGATAGATATTAGTGTATAACTAAACATAGTGTTTAGATAATTTTAGTATGTTTAATTCTTTTAATTTAGGCTTTTTATGTATCAAAATACGGTCACATTAAATACAATAACGTTATTTGTACCATAATACGACAGGTGATTTATGCGCGTGCGCATAAAATGTAGCGCGGAATTTAAAAATGTTATTATTAAAATTCTTTATTTTTCTTTTATATTTCATTTAAACTTGATATTGATCTGAAATAACTTAATTAGATATTAGATATTAAGAACAATATTAAATCAACTGCTACTTCTTAAATATATCGTTTATTTTCTGATCTCTGTTTCTTGGAAAAATTACAACCTTGTCACTTGAAAATCCATGTAAGTTGTTGACTTTTACAAATGGATAACATACGTACATAAATATGATTTTTACTAAAAAAATTTATAATCGTACATTATGTTTTTGGAAATAATAATATTTGAAAACATGCATAGATATATTATTTGGGAACATCCCACTCCGATTTTCGTTTAATATATTTTATGTATAGTTGGAGGACGTGTCCTTAAAAAATACGTTTCATTGATGAAATAAACGTTGGGTAGAAAAAATAGTTCTAACACCTGCAAAATGGGTCCGAATAGCATTACCACGATTAAAAAGCGAGATGAGAAGTAAAAAAAAAGGAAACAGAGATTCAAAGAGAGTGCAAAATCGTATGTTGATGAAAAAAAAAGTCATCAATTACAACGCTACGCCACTGTGTATGTCCTCAAAGAATACAAAAGTTATATTTTGTCGTATAATATATTTTATGTATACTTCGAGGACGTGTCCTTAAAAAATACGTTTCATTGATGAGTCCTCGTATTAAACGATCGGTACAAAAAATGATTTTAACACCTCAAATTTGGATTTTGAAAAAAATAGGCAACTATTTCAGGTTCAGAAATTAATTTTACACGTTATACGTTTGAAAAAAGGGGGGGTCTCAAACTATGCTCTGGACATATATATATATATATATATATATATATATATATATATATATATATATATATATATATATATATATATATATATATACATATATATATATATATATATATATATATATATATATATATATATATATATATATATATATATATATATATATATATATATATATATATATGTTACTTATAAAACAAGTACCTCTCTGTATTAAATCAATTTAATTATTAAAGTCTGTAAATATACCTTTTTTATATGATAGCTCTTTTCTTTACTACGACACAAAAGTTATAAAATAAAGAGTCATCAGATTTTAAAAAATGTGAAAGCATAAATTTACATAAAAAATAAAACGGGCAAGTGCGTGTTGGGCACGCACATGATAGGGTTCCGTAGTCATTCTCACTACGATTTATAAAAAGTATTTTTTAAAATTTTCGTGACTGAAGGGTTAAAATCAAAAAGTCATTTGACTTTTATTATTGCATTTTAGGAGACCTATCAAATGACACCCCACTCAATGGGGTAAATGAAAAAAATGTGAGTTCACTTTTCAATCTATGAAAAGTGGGTCCAAAATATTTTAGACAATATTCGTTATAATTTTCAGTGAAAGTACTAATTAAAAGCTACATTCTGAATTTTTTTCAGATTTTTTGAATCGATAGTTTAGAAAATAGAGGGGGGGGGACGCTCTGACAGCGACATTAAAAAGCAAATATATCGCTACTGAAGAGTTAAAATCAAAAAGTTATTTGACGTTTTTTATTGCATTTTACGAGACCTATTAAATGACACCCCACTCAATGGGGTAAGTGGGAAAAAAAATGTATGTTCAATTTTCAGTCTATGAAAGGGGGGTCCAAAATATTTTTGACAATGTTCGATATAATTTTCAGTGAAAGTACTAATTAAAATCTACGTTCTGATATTTTTTCAGATTTTTTAAATTGATAGTTTAGAAAAAAGAGGGGGGGGGACGCTTTTTTAATGACTTTGGAGAGAAAATACATCGTGATCGAAGGGTTAAAATTAAAAATTTCTGTTACATTTTTTGTTGCATTTTAGGAGACCTTTCTAACGACACCCCACTCAATGGTGTAGGTGAAATTTTTTTTTTGAAAACACTTTTCATTTTATGAAAAGGGGGTTTAAAAAATTTTTATTTTCAAAAATCTTATCATTTCTGTTTTTGGGTCATCAATCTACGGCCGTGTACCAAATTTCATCTTATTATCTCAAAATTTTTCAGGACGGACGGACGGACATGGAGAAACTATATGGGTTCCTAGTTTTCTACGGAACCCTAATTAACTTTTTTTGATAGCGTGTCGAACCGCGGTAATTATTTATCCACTGTTTTTAAATGAAATCAAATAACGCTATAAGACAGTTAAATGTATTTAGATTAATATATAATATTCAGTAATTGCAGTAATCAAATATCAACAAATATTTCTAATTCAGTACATTTAATTAAAAATTGCCCAACACTGAGGTAGTCCCAGTACCTTAATGTTCTTTTACTTTTGTTTTGACTTCATCCATAACTTGCACTGGCTTTAATGAATAAACCACTTATTATACTATTATTATTACCACTTTTAATTTTACATATGTATATGTAGATTAACATATACTTATTATATAAAATTAATACAAACCTGGTATAACAAATCCATTCACCCCTTTGTTAATGATTAACTAAAAAAGAATTTTTCTATTATTAATAAAATAGCCTTACTATACCATAATAATAATAATATAATATATAATATTTTTCAAGCTATTTACTGTTGACAGAATAGACTTTAATAGGTACCAAAAAAATCTGGAGTTAACTGTTACAGGTTAAAATTTCATGGAAATGAAGACTATAATGTAATTTAAGTAGTAGGTATATCAAAATATAATATACTAGTTGGTAAAATATTATTTAATTTTAAATACTCCAAATAAATAAAAATTTGTTTATTTTAAATTAAAAATTGAATATAATTAAACTCCTACATTTTAAAATAATTTAATTATTTGTATACATACTGGGTGTTAAAAAAAGAGTGTAAAATATTTAAAGAGGGTATAGTATGTACCAAAGTAAGCAAAACAAGGGAACTACAGCCCTCCAAAGATTTTACTCAAAATTAGTTTTTATTTAATATCTAGAGAACCCTTTCTGATAAAATTACGAAAGGTGTTCGGTTTAGTAATATTAAGTGTTATCGATTTTTCGTATTATCCAATTATAATTTAGACCAGGGATGTATGGGGTCAGTGGGCCCATCGATTTTTATCTAGTATTTTTTTATTCTTTAATTTTTTCTTGAATAAGGAACTTATATAAGATTACATGACACAATATACACAAAAATATATTTTGCTTATTTGTCATAAACCGTTTTCGAGAAATGATGGTAAAGAAAGCATGCAGAATTTAATATAATACGGGTGCTTCAAATTACAAATAATAAATTTCTATTCTTGTTCTATGATAAAAATTAAGAAAAAAGTTAACATAAGTATACCACAAAAAATGCATCTTTATCAACAAATAACCATTTTTAATTTCGTTTTTTAGTCAAGTTAGTAAAGTACGTGTAACGTAATAGAACTGGCTATAGATTAGGGGTGTACCGGAATTCCGGTCCGGCCGGAATTCCGGCCGGAATTCACGATTTTATTCCGGTTCCGGCTCCGGCCGGAACTACTAAATTCCGGTCGAGTTTGCCGGAATTTTTAAATTTTGTTATTTCTTTCTACTAAGGAACTCATAAATAATATAATTATGAATAAATAACATTTTATTAATGAAAAAAACATTCCGTAACAAAAAGGCAGATTTTATTATTTGTTTTATCATAATATAATTGAAATTTTAGCATTAATTGACTTTAAATATATTAATAAAAAAGTCATTATATTACGGACTACGGACATTGAACTGATAATAAATTAGAGATGAACTGTTCAATAATAAACTAAAGATTTTCAAAAATTTTTGAATATTAACTGTAAAATAAGACTTATTTTGCATTTTTTAAATAATACTCTAGTCCTGTTTTTTCAAAAACATTTTCTGATTGCAACTAAAATGTTTTTTTCGGCAAACTCTATTTTACCCATATAAAATATCTTATAATAATAATATTCAAAATAGTGGCCCGAGAAAAATTTGTTAGTGCACAAGTATTTATGCTATTGGGATTAGCTATAAAATCAGAAAAACTCACATAGTTATTTCTCTAAATCTATCATTATATTTATATATTTAGTTAATAAATACTGCTTAACTAGTGTGAGTGCTTCATAATTTTTATTTTTATTCGCGGAACCCCCAGAGAGGTATCGCGGAAAATAGTTTGAAGACCATTGCACTAGAACTAAAGTAACGCATATTGGTGCTTTAATTTCGAGTTATTGGTATATTCTTTTATCGATATTTTATATGATTTTCTATATTGTGAATTTGTTTAACTGCTGTTTTGATTTATCATATTTACTTATATAAATTTGATATACTAGTAATTTAATTAGATTTGATAGAAAAGAACGTATGATATATAAACAAATTAAAACACCTTATAAAGCTGTAAAAATTACACGATATGTAGAAAATACTATGTTTTATAATATAATGTAAGACTCTACCCCCCTAATCTTAAAGAAATACAATATAAAATAATGTTATATTAATTTATGATGATAATCTATGTATATAAAGCATATTTATAACATTTTAGTTATTTTATTATCATTATTAATTGAAATATAATTTTTTGAAAAAAATTCCGGTTTTTTTTGTGAATTCCGGCAATTCCGGTTCCGGCCGGAACCGAAAAAACCAGTTCCGGTACAACCCTACTATAGATCTAAGAGAATTCATATTAGGAAGTTTCTTTATATGAACTTTTTTTCTTACCTTTAATCATAGAACACGAATATAAATTTATTATTTGTAATTTGAAGCATCCATATTATGTTAAATTCTGCATGCTTTCTTTACAATAGATATTTCTCGAAAACGATTAATTCTATGACAAATAAACAAAACATATTTTTGTGTATATTATATCATGTAATCTTATATAAGTCCCTTATTCAAGAAAAAATTGAAGAATAAAAAAATACTAGTTAAAAATCGATAGGCCCACTGGTCTAAATTATCATTGGTTAATACGAGAAAGATAACACTTATTATTACTAAACCGAATACCAAATTTCATAATTTTATCAGAAAGGGTTCTCTAGATATTAAATAAAAACTCATTTTGAGTAAAATCTTTGGAGGGCTGTAAATAGTTCCTTAACGAAAAATTTCCGGACACATATTTATTAGAAGTTTTTTGCTTATTTTGGTCCATACTATTACCTCATTAAATATTTTATACTCTTTTTTTAACACCCGGTATATCCACTATTCACTTTTAATTTAAAAAAAATAACTTCATGCGTATTAATAATTTTTTTTCTTTTATTGTAAGTTTTCATTCCATAAGAAAATAAGAAAACTCACCACAAATACTGCGGAACAAAAGACTAAAATAATACTACCCATATTTTTTTTGCACTCACAAAACTATATAGATCTTTAGAATTTATATACACAATAAGTATGATTTGAATAAAATTTAATCACTTGCAATAAATGCTTTATAAAAGTAGGACAAAGCTATAGCGTGGTAATAATACTTCCTTGTTTTAGGTTTTAATTGTTTATAAAAATTTGCACATTATTTTAATTAATATGTGTTAACAGTGTATCAGACGCAATTCAATGACGAAGGAAATTTTTTATTTAATTATTAAAGTATTATTTTTTTTCAATGATGTATACTAAAACAAAAGTTTATTGCAGAAACTTAATAAATTACAAGAATATTACAGAGCATTATATGTATAATTAATTCTTTTTATTATTATTATTTTTTAAATTTAATTGTATGTATTTATATATTTATTTACTAATGTGTAGGTATTTCATTATATCAATAAAAGAGTTCGTTTGTTTATAATCTATTTTGTTATTATATTATGTATTGTTTGTGATCTATTTTTAACTTTAAATATTTAATTTTTACATAAAAGTTATTTATAACAATGTAAGTAGTATCTATAAAATAAATAACGTACATAATGTTATCATGTAACATCCTCAAATATATATATGTACCTATCAAATATCATATATTAATATTACCTGCTTGCTATTTATAAACACAAAAGTAAAAAGATATTATTTTTGGATATATGTATATGTTTACTAATATCTATTTCAAGGTGTTACAGTTAATAAAGTTTATAATTATTAATATTAAATAGGCTCTTTAATTATATAATAAATTTATAAATACTACCCAAGTAATTACATACAATTATATTATAATAAGCTTTTTTGTTTATTTACTGTATCATAGTAAGTAAATAATAGAATATAATTATTTTTATTACGTATGTATAATATGTAATAGTTTATTTGAGCGTGTGTTCACGATTGATGTATAATTACTGTTAAAAAATAACGTCATGTCGTGGGAATACCTTCCTATATAAGTTTTGCTATTGTATGTTACTTTGCGTTTACAGATACTGTTTTTCAAAATCTCTAGAGTTTTCTATAATATATCTGAAATAATGTATATAATAGACTTGCATATTTTCATATATTTCACAAGCTTTGAATTTTTCCGGCCATTTGCGACTAAAAACCAGTGGAACTTGTTTGTGAAACGGACATAAAATGTTATCTTTATAGTTTTACATATTGTATTTTAAAAATTATTTATTAATCATTTTGGAGATTTTTATTTATACATTAGCCATCAACACTAGAATAACCACAATTTAGATTGAGCATTTTTGACTATATTTTTGTTATAGTTTTTTTCAAAAATAGCTGCCTCTTCTCAAGTTTTTATAAAATATTTATTTAAGGGTGGCGTATTGGGAAAAAGAACGAAACATGGCCAAGTATTTTCCAAGTAGTTGGACAAGACGGCAACATATTGGCCATACATGGTCAGCATCTGCAATAGTCAATAAATGCCGAGTAATATTGCCGGGCCCTACAATGTTGCCGGCTATATTATAGCCACATGATTGCAGCAACACATTTCGGTTAAATATGGCCCGTCTAAATGTATCATAACACTCATCTGAATTAGTCAGTGAGTAGCAGGGCAGGCGGTCTGGCTCCCCCGGAAGGTGTAGTTTAGGAGTCATGCAAAAATATAATAGAAATATATAGGAAATAACAGTTCTGTAATATAGTGTCCTTCCCTAGTCGTTTTGTAGATATTGAAAAGGCATTTTAAAAATTTATAAAGTAAGCGATTATAAATTTTCTTTTAGGAAAAAGTAATTTGAAAACAATTGGCATTTCTTTTTTTATTTCTTCCCCTCTCCCCTAAAAACATTGTTGAGCCATTGAAACTTTTGACCGACAAAATTTAACCACCTTCTATACCAGAAACTAAACTATACTTTTCTGAAGGTTTTTGACGCGTTGAAACCGAATTCGACCTTAGAATTGCTCCATGACGTCAGTTTTTCGAGAGATTCTAACCTGAAAGTGAAAAAACACTGGGGTTTCTTCCCAAAACTTGTTATGGCATCCGAAAGTGCTACTTTTCACCGTCAAAAGTCTTTGAAAAAGTGTAGTCTGGTTTAAAATTAAGTCGGTCTGTGTTATTTTTTGTTTTACATATATAGTAAAAATTATTCGGTTAAAATAATCGGTTGTGTCAGCTTTAGGCTCATTTAGTGGATTATTTTGTTAACAAATAGAACATAGTAGATACATATGGTAACAATGTCAATGGTAATACTTTAAATTTCCCTCTCCACAGGATCCAATTTTGTCCCAATTTTTTTATTAAAATAAAAACAATAGCTTTTTTATTTTTTTATTTTTTTTGATTGAGCATCACGAAACAATTATTAAACAAACAACGGCATATCAGTTAAAAAATTTAAAAGTAAATAACGCTATTGTTATTAATTTTAAAATTCCAATAGATCATGTATATTATAGGTTGTAATTGTACGATACAATTAAAATTAACAAATATACGTATTTTATAAATACATAAAGTTTTTGAATTACATCACAATGACCAACAAAATATTTGACAATTATTAACCAGTATGGGCAGTATTCATATAAATATACCAAATTATTCGTTATCGAAATGAAAATATTTATTTCATTTGTGTTAAAAGTATTAAACGCAAGGACCTGAACCTGAATGTATTTATCGTTCAGATTCAATATATTTTTGGTTTGGTTTATGATTCGAGTTCAAGAACGTACAAGAACCGTTATTTTTTCAGGTTCAGGGTTGTTAGAAAAAAAAATGTACACATTGTATTTTTTTATATTTTATTAATATATAAATAACAATTAAAATCAGTACATCTTCTTAATAATTAATAAATCAATAATATTAAACCTCGTTACATTATAATTACTAGTATATATAACAAAAAAGATCTTGAATTTGTTAACCCACAAATCAGCAATTGTTAATAGTAGAAATACATTTTTCGTACCAATCTTTATGAGCACTTATCTAAAAAATAATCCTGTGTGACAAATTAATTCAAATAAACCAGCTTATATTTTCATTTAAGTGCTAATAATTAGAACCATTCAAATTCTTGTTTTTTCTGTTTTTTTCCTTAACTAATTTACATTTTTGTGATTTTAAAAGAAGAATAATTATTATAATATTATAAATATAATATATTAGTTATTAATTAAGTAGCGGTTAAAATAATGTTTTTAATTGAAAATGAAACTTTTTCCTGCTTTCTTTTTGGTTTTCAGTCATATCTCCTCGCATCAAGTTCTACACGTAGTCACTATTCATAGAATAGACCCATGTTCTTTGATACCTCTTTTCCATGACAGCTTAATCTAGGTGAATGTAAACAGTTAAATTTAAAATGCTTGCTATTTTTTAAATTTGGTTAACAATTACAAACGTACTTCTACCAGCGTCATGCAGTATTTTAAAGAAATTGAATACAGTTTGTAAACTTAGAAGCAAATCACTTTGAACAGGAGATTAATTCTATGGATTTTTTGGGGATTTAGAACAGTAGTTATTTAATGTACCAAAACACTGTCTAACAGTACAAAATATTTTCCATATACCATATATACAGGCTGTCCCAGGACTCTGTCAAAGCTCAATATTTCATTTATTATAAGAATTGGAAGAAAACTTTAAATGCAAAAGTTCTCAGGCTAGAGCAACGGCATAGTTTGAAATTAGATACATTTATACAGGATGACCCATAACTGCGTTACAAATCGAAGTTATGTTTTTTTAAATACAAACTATATATTTTTATTACATAATCTAATAGCATTCATTTTTCTGAGTATTTTGATATATCATTATTTAATTATACAGAGGGGTTTAGAAATTATGACCAATTTTGTAAGAAAATGAGAACATTTTCAACACCTTGTAATTTTCTAATTACAACAAGAAAAATTTGTTTTCTGTTTGAAGTAGTTTTGGCATATTCTCTATTATTGCGATATTATGTCAAACATTTACAAAATTGTATTATTTGTACAGGCTGTATCAAAACACTAAACATAGTTTTTTTCAAAATTTTCAAATGGAACATCCTATATATTTTTACATTTTTGAATTGCCTGTTCAATTCTCAACACATTTTACAAACCATGTTCTATACCTAAATCCAGCCGTTAATAAGTCATTAATTTTATATTAAAATCTTATATGTTTTATAAAAACAATACAACTTTATTATAATCAATAAAACAGTTCGCTTAATAATAACTAAACAAACTAATAGAACTTACAAACTTTAACAATATAAAAATTCAATTATTTTGTGGAATATAATAAAGTTGTGTTGTTTTTAAAAAAATCTTAAGATTTTAATATAAAATTAATGACTTATTAACGGCTGGATTTAGGTATAGAACATGGTTTGTAAAATGTGTTGAGAATTGAACAGGCAATTCAAAAATGTAAAAATATATAGGGTGTTCCATTTGAAAATTTTGAAAAAAACTAGGTTTAGTGTTTTGATACATCCTGTACAAATAATACAATTTTATAAATGTTTGACATAATATCGCAATAATAGAGAATATGCCAAAAATACTTCAAACACAAAACATTTTTTTTGTTGTAATTAGAAAATTACAAGGTGTTGAAAATGTTCCCATTTTCTTACAAAATTGGTCATAATTTCTAAACCCCTATGTATAATCCAATACATGATATATCAAAATACTCAGTAAAATGAATGCTTTTAGATTATCAAATAAAAATATATAGTTTGTATTTAAAAAAAACATAACTTTTATTTGTAACGCAGTTATGGGTCAGCCTGTATAAATGTAACTAACTTCAAACTATGCCGCTGCTCTAGCCTGACAACTTTTGCATTTAAAAATTTCTTCTAATTCTTATAATAAATGAAATATTGAGCTTTGACACCGTCCTGGGACAGTCTGTATGTTAACAAATTTTAGATAGATCTTTATAATACCGAAATTGAGAAAACTATAGCATAGCGTGCCAAAACAAATAAGATTTAAAAAAATATGTTTAAATATATAGTTGAGTTGCTAAAAAAGTACACAATTATGGGTCTTTATACTTTTAAATATTATACAAAAAACAAGGGCTTTGAAGGCTTAAAAAATAAAAAAGTATGATAAACAAGTAAATACTAGGTACTTTTACTTTAACTAGAAACCGAAAATACAAAAATACTATAAGATTTTTGTAGCTCAGTGTAATTATTTATATCTGAAGATTCCTTAACCTAATTATATGTATCTACTTAATTTCCTTAAAACTAAAAATCAATGAAGAAAAAAAAGATCTAATATTAAAACTAATTTCTTGAATCTATTACAAATAAATAGTTATCAATAAATAGGTTTCGTTCAGGTTCAGGTTCGCTACCCATGAAATATAACGGTTCGATTCGATTTTGTCTGTGTGAGTGAAAAGGTCGTTATTTTTGTTTTAATGGGAAGGGGTAATTTAAAAAAAAATCAACTTACATTATTCAGAATGTAGTACCTACTTTATTTTCCTGGTGAGTTAATTACTACTTTTCCACCCATGGTTTGGACCTTTATGAATACAGATTGTGGTATTAAATGATAAATATATTTCTTTGGTGAACTAAGCAGATTTGTTGGTTATTAAAATCATATGATAAAAATTAATAGTAATCTATATTTTGTTACGATAGATGAAAAACATAAAATATGTTAATATGTAGTTACATAAATGTATGTTTAATCTGGTACTGGTATATAGATTATGTATTTCATATCATAAACTAAATAGTATAATCCCTACTTCAACATAAATACATGTGTGTAAATAAAGTTTAACATATAATTTATTATATATGCTGACATATAATAATTAAACTAACTTATAATATATGAAGTGACATCATAGGCAGTAGAATACAGTAGAAAATACATTATTAATGAACTATATTACATCTCAAATAAAGTGTCAAAAATAGTTAACTAATTAAATATTATTTGATATTTGTATATCAGATGTAACTGGTATAGACAGAACATAAAATAGCTAATCGTTCCTCCTTAAAATATATCTAGATCTAATCTAATATATAAAATTCTCGTGTCACGGTGTGCGTAATTGAACTACTCCGAAACGACTCGACCGATTTTCGTGAATCTTTGCATGCATATCGGCTAGGGTTGAGAATCGGACAACATCTATTTTTCATCCCCCTAAATGTTAAGGGTGGTCCACCCTTAAATTTTTTTTTGATTTTTTTGGACAAAATTTTATGTTTTTATATTTTTATGATACATCATACAAAAATACATACCACCCTAAATTTTCACCCCTCTACGATCAACCCCTATTTTTTATTTATTAATTAAAAACTTAATTTTTTTTTTATTTTGTCATGACCTTAGAATAAAAAAAAATCATATTACTCTTAATTTTCACCCTTCTACGATCAACCCCTATTAATTTTTAATTTTATATTTTAATTTTAAAGTACCAATTCGAATTCAATATTCATAGTTAAGACAGGACAACGTCTGTCGGGTCAGTTAGTATATCTATAAAAGCGTTTGTCCTTAACCACTCACTCACCCATATATCATCGTACAGCCCAAACTCCTGGACCTAGAAACGTGAAATTTCGTAGGTGCCTTCATTTTATGATGTAAGCACCCACTAAGAAAGGATTTTTAGAAATTTAACCCCTATGGGGTTAAAACAGGGTGTCAAAATTTATATAAAAAAATATTTTTTTGTTCGCAATTAATTGAAACTTATCGAACATACTCTACAATATAAATAATGAAACAATTATTTCAACATTTCCCAAAATTTAACCCCTAAGATGTTAGGGGGTGGAAAAATTTGTAAAATATTTTTTTTTGTATTCACCGAATGAAACATGGCACAAGTAGGTACTCTACAAGACAAATATCAGTTACGAAAATTCAACCCCTATAGGAATTGGGGGGGGGGGGGGTAAAATATTGATATATTTGTCTTCATAATTGTTCATGATATTTAAGTAAATTCGGACAAAATAATATTCAATTAAAAATTAAAGTTCGATATTTAAGCCCTAATAGCATGGGACGGGGACGAGGATGGATTTAGATATGTTTATTTACATACCTACTTTACTTATAAAGGTAAATTCGGGCAAAATAGTCATCTATTAAAATAAAAATTTCAACATTCAACCCCTAATGGCGAGGGTAGACAGGGGGGTTAGTTTTTTCAATTTTTAACTAAGATCCGAGATATTTACGTTTTTTAGGGTTCCGAAGAAACCCTATTAATCTCACTTTGTCGTCCGTCCGTCCGTCCGTCCGTCCGTCCTAATCACTCTAAGCTCAATAGCTCGTAAACTATATAAGCTAGAACCTTGAAATTTTGACAGAATATGTAAATTAACACCCTCTAGTAAAATATGTACAAATATTTTCGAAAAATATTTTTTAGGGGGGGTGCTAAGAAGCTAAAGACATCCAAAAAAATATTTTTTTTATACCAAGGCAAGTGGCACATCAAAATGTGTAACCAAGCTAGTGTAATTTGATCCTTATTCTTATTTTTTTATAAATAAAAAATGGCGCCTACAGGGGGCTTTAAAGCAAATTCAAAAAAACAAAAAAAATGTATTCCAAGTCGTGTGGGATGTAAAAATGTAGATCTCAGTAAGTAGAATATGGCAGTATTTTTTACTTTTTTTATAAATCAAAAATGGCGCCTACAGGGGGCTCCAAGCAAAAAAAAAATTGTCCCCCCCCCCTCTAACTCGGTAACTACTGGCTCGAAAAATCTGAAAAAAATTAGGTAATGAGGCTTTGGTGAGACTACCAACGACAAATACTAAAGTCACCAATATCATTTCAAATTTTGGAGAAAAAGGGAGAGGTGTCATACATTTTTTTATTTTTATTTTTTTATCTGGGCATGTGGGGTGTCGAAATGTAGATCTCAGTGAGTAGAATACGACAGTATTTTTTATTTTTTTATAAATCAAAAATGGCGCCTACAGGGGGCTCCAAGCAAAAAAAATTTGTCCACCCCCCCCCCCCCCCCCTCTAACTCGGTAACTACTGACTCGAAAAATCTGAAAAAAATTAGGTAATGAGGTTTTGGTGAGACTACTAACGACAAATACTAAAGTCACCAATATCATTTCAAATTTTGGAGAAAAAGGGAGGGGTGTCATACATTTTATTTTTTTTATTTTTTTATCTGGGCATGTGGGGTGTCTAAATGTAGATCTAAGTGAGTAGAATATGACACTATTTTTTATTTTTTTTATAAATCAAAAATGGCGCCTACAGGGGGCTCCAAGCAAAAAAAAATTTGTCCACCCCCCCTCTAACTCGGTAACTACTGACTCGAAAAATCTGAAAAAAATTAGGTAATGAGGCTTTGGTGAGACTACCAACGACAAATACTAAAGTCACCAATATCATTTCAAATTTTGGAGAAAAGGGGAGGGGTGTCATACATTTTTTTATTTTTATTTTTTTATCAGGGCATGTGGGGTGTCGAAATGTAGATCTCAGTGAGTAGAATATGACACTATTTTTTATTATTTTTTTAAATTAAAAATGGCGCCTGCAGGTGGTTTCAAGAAAACAAAAATTTGTCCACCCCCTCTCTAGCACGGTAACTACTGACTCAAAAAATCTGAAAAAAAATTGGTAATGGGGTTTTTATAATACTAGTAACGACAAATACTAAAATCAACAATATCATTTCAAATTTTGAAAAAATAGGAAGGGGCGTCGGAATTTTTTTTATTTTCATATCTAGGCTTGTGGGGTGTCAAAATGTAGATCTGAATTAATAGAATATGATCCTATTTTTTTATTTATTTTTAACTCAAATATGCACCTGTAAATGACTCTTAACAGTCCAAGTAGTATATACTTCGGAACCCTTATGGCATACACTGGTGTATGTCTTGACAAATTTTTTATAGGTAATGAATAAAAATCAATATAAAAAAATGTAATACGCCATCCCCTATCACGTATGGAGGGTTCTAATTAGTTTCGAAGTTTAGTATTTTCATAAATTGAAAATATATTGTTGGTTACTGTTACTAATTGTAAGCATTCTGGAAAATCAACATTTTGGTTCTGTTGGTATCTCATTATTATTTTTGGTTTGACCGGAAATTAGCTGATTTTTTTTAAATGCCATAGTGCACATTTAATGGTATTTTGCAAAATTTATTAATGCCCGTTTCATCGTGGGTAATTGCATAAAATTAATATAGAAAAACGATTTGAATCGGAATTTCGTAATTATTAATATTATTGTTATAAATCAGTTACTACCCGTAACTTCGTCCACGTGGAATTTTTTTTTATCTAATAAATTTTCGAGATACAAAGTAGTATATGCCCTTCTTCAGGATGTCAAATTTCATCAAGATCGGTTATTTTCTTATTTATAATACTTAGTAGGTATAAAATAGATAAGTGATTTTGGTTTTAAAACAAAAGTTTAAATCTATTTTTTAGTTCATTAAATATAACTTAATATTAAAATCACTATTTCATTCAAGCTGTATTTACAGGTCCATTTGGTTTGATCATTTTGAACATAATTCATCCCAGGATGAATCGTTTAAATTTAAAACGTTGTTTAAAGTGTTTTTTTGTTTTCATGTAGGTATATCGTCAACATTGAATTATTTGATTCACATTAAAATGTGTTCAAATGTAATTATTCATATCATGCTTACATGACTCTCTAAGGATAATTGTATCGCGTTGATTCAGTTAAGGGCAGACTAACGTTAATTCGTACAAAAAAAGGCACATTTTTATGAATTTTTTCCGACAACACAGTTAATATTTATATTTATTTAAACTAATGGTACATCAAAGTATAACATTCGAAGAATATTTTGTAAAATTTTCATAAAAAAAAAAATTAAAAATACAGCAATGGCGGCAATTATTTGGAGGCGTCTCGGAAAAAAGTTGAATTGCGGTGCCCCTCATAACTCGGTCCTGGATCATCTGAAATAAAAAAATAAAAAATTGTTCGTTAGCTAATCGTTTTCCCCAGGTAACGCTGGGAGGGTTTTTCGAAATTTCAATTTTTCAATTTTTGGGAACACTTTGAAGTGAAAATCGCGGTAATTTTTTATTATAAAATAAAAAATATTGACAAATTTGAAAAAAATTCTCCAGCGTTACCTCGTAAATTATGTACAGAAATAGTCTTTAAAATTTCAAAAGAATCGGTGCAGTAGTTTTGAAATTATGAGGGGCACCGATTTCGTTAGTTTTGCTCCGATCCGTGTAAAATTTTCACACAATATTCTTGAAAAGTTTTTCATTCAGAAAATCGAATAAAAAAAAATTGGAAAAAAAATAATTTAAATACGTTAGTCTGCCCTTAAAGTAAACAAATGTACTCGTAGAACCTGGATTAACTACGTTTTAGATTAATTCAATGATCAATATTTCGTTAGGTGCAGTTAGCCGTGAAAAATTTAAAACCTTGAAACCCGTCTATAGTGAATGGATTTTCATGGGACTTCTAATCGTAAAATATTTTACATTACATTATAATCATTTACAAAATATGGTTAGTAATTATTTAATTATGTATGGGTCATTCCATATCAGTGGTCTGACTACTTGATCATTCATAAAAAAATGAAATTTTGTGTGCAATTACCTTAACATGTTGGTAGTTCAAAATGACCATAATTTTAATTTTATTGTTTTTTCTTTTCGCGTAGCGGCCATATTTGTTCTACAGGGCGCAGTATTTTTTTGCAGGATTTGTGGAAACTGTAATAATAATAATAATAATAATAATAAATCTCTATTTTTCTTAAGGTACTTGACCACCTTGTAAATTTAAAAAAATCGAATTTTCTTTTTTTGCATTTTCTCAATCCTTGTACTTTTAAAAATCACCCCCAATTTTTTTTTTTTAATTCGAATTCTAACATAGTGAAATTAGTGTTCGCGCGCATCGATTACTCCATACTTGCTGACTCTGACTTCAGGCAGCTATTTCAAATGGCGGACAGTTAATCTCCGAAACTACTCGGCCGATTTCAATGATTTTGGTCTAGTTTTGTTCGTTGAGATGTTTTGTATGCCAATTGACCACACTTTGGCAAAAAAATAATTATAACATTTTTTTAGCAGAGAATAGTGAAAAACAGGGGTGTTTTTTCAACTTTTTTTTCAAACATCCGCCATTTTTAATTTTTTTTTAATTTTTGGCAAATTGTGGTAAATTGTCACGTAAGGGACCTTTCTCTTGAAGATGCCGTTTTTTTTTTAAATTCACCAATCCTGAGAATAATGGGACACCATTTTTGAGGCCTCAACTTTGGCGCCTCCTGGATAGTTGTTAAAAAATGAAATTAAAAAAAAAATCAAACATTTTTGTATTCTATAAGCTTCAATTTAAGTTTAAAAAAAATCAATGTAATATCACTAATATCTTATACAGAGCCTGAAAAAAATTAATGAAAATGTATTTTTTAGATTTCCGCCTTGGTTAGGGCAATCTATTGGGGCGAAAGGGGATTAATCTAGTATAAAAACGGGGATTCAATCTCCGCCTTGGTTAGGGCAATCTATTGGGGCGAAAGGAGATTAATCTAGTATAAAAAACGGGGATTCAATCTCCGGTTTGGTTATAACCTAACAAAGGCGGAGATTGAATCCCCGTATTTTATACTAGATTAATCTCCATTCGCCCCAACACTTTGTTAGCAAAATTTAATATTTGTGAATTTCTATATATTTTTTTAACATATTTATATACCTACTCTATTTTTCAACATTTACCGTCTCTCTTGGTAAAACCTAGGTTTTACCTGGTGTATGGTGGTAAAAGTCCGAAATAAACGGACTTTTACCATTAACAGTTGGTAAAACCTAGGTTTTACCGGTAAATTCTAGGATTTACCTTAGTTCGGACTTTTACAGTAACATATACATATGTAAATATAATAAATTAATAAGAGTTGTAGAAGTGATAAAACTCTGTTACTTTGCACTGATTCTGCTAACTTTTACATATTATGCAGGGAACTTAGCTAATTATTATACATACAGTTAGCCAGTTTATAATTATCTAATATGTTCACACATGCATAGGAGCATACATACATTTAACGTTCTTAGATCATAACATCTTAAGTTAAATTTTGGTCAACAACAATTAAAGTTTATAAATATATGCAATGTATAGTATACTTGTTTTTTTTTACTTCTCCAAAATAATCCTGAAAATAGTAATTATCTAAAAAAAAATCCCGCCATAACGCTTATTGTTAAATGAAGTATTTTGCTCTATATAGTATATGTGCAAACTACCTTGTTATTAGTATTGTGACGACAGATGCGTTTGTAATTAAATAGGTTTAACATTAAATTACATATTAAATGTATATTGAATGTAACAATATTTTAAAATTTCACATCTCTCTTCTGAGAAATCACATTTTTGCAGTCATCATGTTATGAACTAAGACTAACCTTGGGTTGCATAAAGCAAAACTAACCACAATTAGTTAATCAGTTGTTTTCAATCCATGATTAATGTTAAATTCTCAACTTAACCTCAATTTGTAAATGAACAATTTACTAAATATGATAATTTTATTCATTATAAATGTATCAACCGTAATTGTTTTTTTTAGAATTGACGTAATAATGCTTTTAAAACAACTGATTAACTAATCGTGATTAATTTTGCTTTGTGCAACCCAAGGTAAGACTATCTATCTATGTATTTAATAATCAATAGCTTTTGAAGAATACTTAATATAACATATGTATTATCTAGTTATCACAATAAAACGAGTTATTTATTAATAATATTTTATTCATTATACCACATTTAAGTACAATTAAATATTTATTTGTAAAACAAATATATCTAAATTGTTTTCATTTTGTACATAAGAAAACTATAAATAATGAAATTAAATAAATTATTTTATAAGATCAGAATATAGAATGATTTTTATGTAAGTGATGTTGATGTACGAGTATGATTATGGATGATGCAATAAATTAGTTCGTCTTCAGGTTTCTCTTGAATCGATCTAAAATACAGAATGAACTTCATTAATTAACATCCTAACTAAAAAGAAGTACAAAGAACATGTCTTATATTGCTTGTAAATTAAATACTTAAATTATTATATTTAAATCATATTAAATGTAAAACAAATCAAAAATGTACTTAATAATTTAAATATAGAAAACACTTGTATTTTGTTCATAATATATTTATATTATATTATAAAAGTGGTGGAAGATTTTAGAAGTGTAGCGATGTCAACGCTTGTGCAGTATGACCTTTAAATTTATTCATGATCATCATTTAATAAAATAAGTTATTCAAATTAAATAATGAAAAAACTTACTTCAATTATATTTTCTTCTTTTCCGTTCATAGTTTCATTAACCAGTCTAAAAATGAAAACGAAAAAATTATAATTATGCTTTATAGTTATTAGTCAAGATAATATCTATAACTAACTGCAAGCAATTCAGACATTATTTTAGAATATTATAGGTTTTGTATTTCAATATTTCATTTAATAGAAAAAATTACTATCGACTTATTCGTAAAGAAATGTTTATATGTTGACTTTAATATTTGGATAGTAAAAATAGAAAGTTACTAAAAATAAAGGCTTCTTTTGTAGTATTTAATTACAATATTAATGTGTTTATGAATAAATTGCGCAGTGTTATATATTATTTTGCAAAATTTCAACTTACGTTTTCTTCAGAAACATCGTCATTGTAAACAAATGGTCCATTTATACCAAAGATCTGTTCGTTATGATTTACTTGGTCAACTTTGTTATGGTGTCCTTTGATGCCCCATTCTTGACTATGGTCATCAGCAAGACCATAAAACGCGGGAAACCGTCCTGAGTAAACAGGGTAACCGGCATTATTTTTATTATGTTGGTTAATTGTGTTAGCAATTCCCGAGGTGTACCAGTTTTGGCTATGGTCATTGCCATATGGATAAAGTAATCCTCGCCATCCATTATTGTTATTATTTTGGTTTATTTGGTTATTATGTCCCGCGGTATTCCATACTTGACTATGGTCATCGGCAAGTCCTAAATAACCTGGCCATCCGTTATTGTTATTGTTTTGGTTGATTGTGTTACCCTTTCCTCCGGTAGTCCATATTTGACTATGATCATCAGCAAGTCCGTAATATGGGCTCAATCCGTTATTATTATTAACTTGGTTTATTTGGTTATTATGTCCCCCGGTAGTCCATACTTGACTATGGTCATCGGCAAGTCCTAAATGAACTGGCAATGCATTATTGTTATTGTTTTGATTAATTGTGTTATGATGTCCACCAGTAACCCATTCTTGAGAATGATTATTGCCCAATAATCCCCGCCCACCATTATTATAATTTAATTGGTTAATTGCGTTACCATATCCACCAGTAGTCCATGCTTGGCTAAAGTCATCGGAAAGTCCGAAAATGGGGAATCTATTGTTATTGTTGTTTTGGTTTATTGTATTACCAACTCCACCAGTAACCCATTTTTGCCTATGGTCGTTGCCATATAGGTCGAGTAGTCCTCGCATATTATTATTAAGCTGATTTATTGTATTATCATGACCAGCAGTTACCCATGACTGACTATGATCATTACCTCCGAAAGAATAAAGTCCCAAAGGTCCCCATGCATAATTGCTCAATCCCATATTATTATTGACTTGATTTATTTTGTTGTGTTCTCCACCAGTAACCCACGATTGACTGTAATCATCAGCAAGTGTGGGAAAATAAGGCAACCTGTTGTTATTATTGTATTGCTGATTTATTGTGTTACCATATCCACCGGTTATCCATTTTTGAGCGTGATTATTACCTAATAAAGCTCTGAAGTTATTTTGTTGAATTTTAGTTTTGTCTCCGAAGTTATTCCATGTTTGTTGATCTTGGGCAGCATAATAGGGCAACCATCGTCTACCGAAGTTATTCTGTTGAATTTTGGTTTTATCTCCGTAGTTGTTCCATATCTGTTGATCATTAGTAAAATAATAAGAAGGCAACCAACGTCTACCAAAGTTGTTCTGTTGAACTTTGGTTTTATCTCCGAAGTTATTCCATACCTGTGAATTGTCTAATCCGTACGGTGCTACGTATGGTGCATAACTTGGTAATAACACTTTTTGTTTGCCATAGTTATTTTGTTGAATGTCAGTTTTTTCTCCAAAATTATTCCATGTTTGTTTATTGTTGGCAATTAAATTTGCTAAAAATATTAATATTATAATTTTATTAATATGAATAGAAAATTATAATTAAAAAAAAAGAGTTTAGTTGTATATTATAATATTCTTGTAAAATACATACCAAATCCATCTCCTCTTACACCATTTTTGTAATTTGTCTAAACACAAAAATTATACTTTTATTATTGTTTTATATATTTATTTACTGTAGTATAGAAAAGTAAATAAATTAGCTTTGATAAAAATAAAACAATTTATTTCAAAGATACTATCGTAAAATCTCGAATATAATGTACACAAATTTTACCCAATTTACCCCGCTAAAACGGGGGTGCGTTTATACTCGTATACAAAAAAAAACTTAATTTTTAATATTGAACAAGCGCACGTACAGATGAAACATGCGCATTAATTACACATATGCACAATATATTCAAAATTTTAACGGTTTATACTTTGCTAGATCATATATTTTATATATGTTTTAACATTTTTTAAACAAGTCAACTACATCCCAAGTTTTTGAGTTGAAGAGAATTAATGGTTCTTGATGAAACGTCGCATTAAAACAAATTTTAACGTAAAAGTTATATATGTATTTTTAAATTTCAAATATTAATTTTTTTGATAAGTATATATTTGCATGGAAAAATAATAACAATGTAAATTTAGTTCCGAGATGCATTAGTTGTTATAAATAATATTACAATTAGACTCACCGCTAATACAGCAAAATAAAGAACTAATCTAATGCTTGCCATGTTTGTTTTAGAACTCACCGAAATGTTTAGATACAAAGTGCCTTATATATACAATAACAATGTTACAATAATTAATCTATTGTTTATCTGGATAAAAATGTTAAATTGTGTGAGCAGGACAAAACTATTTTCATCATGGTCTATTTCTTTGTTTTGAAATGAATGCCGCCTTTGTTTTTACACTTCCAAACAAAATATGAACATTAAAATTAATGTTCTAATTGCTAACGGTGTTTGTATAACGGATTAGTAACTAAAGAAAAACTATTTAATTAAATTATTAATTGTTATTTTTTGTTGTAATTTTTTCAGCACAATTAAAGTATCAATAAAAAAGCATACATACTTATACGTAGTGTTATATTTCGATTTTCTTATATTAAAAATAAAGTATCATTATATTGATATCGATCTGTTAACGTAAATGGGAAGAAATGTATTAAAAAAATATTTTTTTCTAGATGAATGAGAAATATAAAAAACTGGTATCAAAATAAGTAAAAAATCAACAGAGAGAAATTTGTGTGATAATTTTGAGCTACATTTTTTCTAATTCTTCAAATATTACTGGCTAAATCATCAAAGATGGAAGACTAAAACAATAGCTATATCGCTTATAGTCGGAGAATCGCAAAAGTTCGTTGTTTATAAAAGAGTAATAAATTAGAGTAGAGCCCATACATATTTAGGAGCCTCAATTTTCGAATAAAACTATATGATTTGAAACATTTTGATAAACTTTATTTGACTAATTTTGTTTCAATTATGACAGACATTATAAAGGGTCTAAGAAAAGCATAAGAAAATGCACAAATGTTCTATATAAGCCAAAAAATAAATCTGCACCAACCAATTTTTTTATGATTACATATAGGATTCTTCATAACGTTACTAGTCTACAAATACACTATTTTATATGGATATCTGATTATCTGATGCGAATTTAATTTTTTTACTATGTTCCACCAATTCGACCCTTCTGCAATTTTTACATATAATAGCTAATAAAAAATAAACTGTATTTTTTTGGTAGGTGTCAATCCGGAGGTTAGTATAAAAAATCACCCTCCAAAATAATACTTCTCATTTTCCACCGTTTTCCTGTATACCAGAAATAAATGATGCCCATTGAATTAAAATTATAAAATGTTGTTAATTGAGTTAATCTTTGGATAAACTTTTAAGTATGAAGGTTTCATCATTTTTTTAAATTTGTAAAGAAACAGGAACTGGTCACTGCAATAAAATCTAAAGATTGATCGATAAACGAATATGTGATTTACAATACGTAATCGATATCTATTAATTCTCAGTTTAAAAAAAATATATAATTCTCAACATTACCTATAATATAATTTTTTGTTTCATACTATTACAGCTAAAAATAGTGGTTTAACGACATACAATTGAAATAAATTATTTAATGAACTAGCTTATTAACCAATAAAAACTTCCATCTTTCAACATCACATCACTTTTAAATCTAAATAATATAAATATGTATATTTAATATACATAGGAATAAAAAGTCAAAACTGACTTGTGAGTAAGGTTACAGATGTAATTTATAGATTATAGAAGGTATGGAATTATAATAAAAAGGAAATACTAATCAGTACCTTTTTCTCATTAAATAGACTGAATTCTGTACTAATGTATCAACCCACACAAAGCTCATTTCGAGATATCAATGTTTTTGATACGGGCAAAGAAAAATACTTTTGTTATTTTCTTACATTTATTTTTATTGGAAAAAAGTAATTTGGCGTTTGGTTGGTTAATTAAATAGATGGATCTATCAGTAAAATCTTAACATTTTTTTACAATCATGATTTCTTAAATCAAACCGCAAATAGTGTTTTGCAGAAAGATTTTTTGTTAAATTAAAATTTAAATATAATTTTTATAACCATTTTTAATATTGCCTACTTTATTGAATGACACTGCATTAATAACCCAATAATGATTCTTTGTGGGCCAATACAATAATGTATAACATAGTTAATGACGTAACCAATTTTTTTTGGGGGTGGGGGGAGCAAAAAAATATTTTTAAAAATTCACCATTTATTTAATTTTTTACCAATTGTTCAAAATTAGCTTTCTTAATTTTATATGACCCCTATATTACTCACATCACAACTCTCTCTGGTTACGCTACTGAATACAGTTCAAATAGGATACGACAGATATTCAAACGTTAAATGATAGCAGCGATTGTTAATCTCAATTAGTCTGCAGACCCCAATCGCTTTAATTCTGAGGCCACATTCAGTTAACTGTCAATAATATAAGAGTACACAATAAGTGTACATAAGATGTTATTTCATACTCATTTTTATTTTGCGGATCCCGGTTATAAATCCACAGACCCCAGCTTGAGAAATGCTGATAATATATTTATTAACATTTTTGTTTGGATCATTTTTCCTGATAATTCCTCCCTGTCGACTTACGCAACAGCCTGTATGTATACAAAATAAAACTTAAAATCTGAATAATTTTTATTTGTTGTCATGTATAAATACAATTAATTATATAATACTTTAAAATTTGATATTTGCTTAATTGTTTATCAAGTGTTACTTTCTAGAAAATATAAATAAATAATCACAATACAATGAATATAATGAATGTATAAAAGTATAAATGAGACGTATTTTTATTATTCTTAGCTACAGCTGAAATAAACCTGAAAGATAAAAAATATTTTGTTAATACTATTTTAACTTGGTCTTCTTCTAAATAGGATGATTTAATCAAGGAACAATAATAATATGGATAACTATTTTATCTAAAGTAAAGTTATCCAATTAGTGATAATTTTCTTTATGTTTTAAATTTGAGCAGGTTGGATAACAATATAAAAATTAGGGGGTTTTCCCCTGGGGGTTACGCTCTCAAACATTGATATTTTTACTATAATAAATATATTTTAATAATTTTTTGACAAAAGGAAATTTTTAATTGCTTAAAATGCTTAGTTGTGCAACTATCTTCACGCATTAGGTTTAGGTGACAGACATAATCTATTATTTAAAGTAATGGGAACACTTAATTTTATACTAAAATCCTTAGTTTATTTGTTTACACATATCACATATACATCTTAAGAACATGCTTATATAGTAAACATAATTAATTTACTACTTATAATTATTCCACATATACCGGGTGTCCCAGATAACTTTTCCAGCATGGGGATCTCAGTATCTATAAGAGATACAGGTTTGGTTAAATGAGATGAATTATTTGTATGAAAGGGGTGAGTATTATTACACCAAAAAATATTCATAATTCTATGTGGTTTAGGCGGTATACCTAAAAAACTGAAAATTCGGAATTTCTTTAAATGGCTATAACTTTTTTGTTAATGTAGATAGGTACTTTTTGTTTGCGGTTTCTTAAAGCACTTTTTTGTGTAGAATTGATTGGTGTATTTAGATTTTTAATATCAATTTTAGTTTCCGAGTTACAAGCCCTAACTTTAGTTTTTCTTATGGGCCGCTAAGTTGGCTATGGCATATTTGAACGTGTTTTTTACTCTACTTTACAACGATATATCACTTGCCATATTTATTATCTAAAAAAAAATTATAATATATTTTTTCAAATAGTTCATTGTTTCAAATATTCATTTGTTATTTTGATTGTTGTTATTGTAATTTTTGTTTACAATTTTTGTTTTTCATGGCTCACTTAAAAGTTTGTAATAAAATACTTCATAAATATCACTGATATTTAGTATTTCGACTTTTTTTCAATAATAAATATGGCAAGTGACATATCGTTGTAAAGTAGAGTAAAAAACACGTTCAAATACGCCATAGCCAACTTAGCGGCCTATAAGAAAAACTGAAGTTAGGGCTTGTATCTCGGAAACTAAAAGTGATATTAAAAATCTAAATACACCAATCAATTTTACGCAGAAAAGTGCTTTAAGAAACCGCAAACAAAAAGTACCTATCTACTTTAACAAAAAAGTTATAACCAGTTAAAGAAATTCCGAATTTTCAGTTTTTGGGTATACCGCCTAAACCACATAGAATTATGAATATTTTTTGGTGTAATAATACTCACCCCTTTCTTACAAATAATTCATCTCATTTAACCAAACCTGTATCTCTTATAGATACTGAGATCCCCATGCTGGAAAAGTTATCTGGGACACCCGGTATATAGGTAGGTAGGTACACAAACATACATGGAGAGATATGATAAAAATATATACGATAATATGTCATAAATGTCTATTTTTTATTGATTTTTTTTAATTTTTCTTTTTTTTTTGCTCATATCACTCCTGTAAGTTTGAGTAACCACAATATTAATATTAGAGAATATGGCATTCAATTGTATTCTTACAACCTTTAATGTAAATTGATATTACTAAATACAGTATTTTTCTATTCTATTCTATTCTAAATCCTTAGTCAAGGAAATATATGAGTCATATCATGCTGCTTAAAATGGTAATATAAAATAATAATTTATATTGGCTTTAAAAGTGTTTTTTATTGTTAATCATTCAGAGAGATATCTATTTATTACAATTATCTCTGTTGTGGACCAAATTCAATTGTAGTTTTACGCATATCTATTTCTATATACATGTAATAAATTTTCCACAGACGAAGTGTTTACATTGAAAATGACATTTGGAGAAAAATAGCCGTCAAGATGTTTTGGTTACATTTACGTATAATAAACTATGTGGCTTCTTTTGTGTCTATAAACTTTTCTAATCTAATAAATTTTTACATCTCTAGTTAACGAGTTAGAGTACTATATAATATCATGTATTTTTTGATAAAAACTAATTACATTTCATCAAACGTATATTTTTATAAAATCTTTATTTATAAGTTTCTTGTGTTAAAACAAATGTACTTAATTTTTATTAATGTCATAATATCCAGATACCTACGCTACATTTAGAAAACAATACCACATTACATTTGCTGCGAGACAATGAATCAATTATAAACTTTTAACGTTTTTTTATAAATTTTTATTGTCAATGATTTTATTAAAAAACTATTATTTATTGTTTTTAAAAATAGAGATATACTATAAAATAAAATAGAATGAGCAAATTTATCAAATTAGGATCTAAACGTACAATACACCGTTGCTTTTGCGACTCATTATCGCTTGTAACCATAGAATACGAACGTGAATAACATTAACTGTTTGTGCTTATATTATTTATCAATGTTGGTTTAAGTAACAAATTTATGAAATATATTCACTAGGGTGATTCATTTCCGCATAACATTTTTTTTTCAAGGTGCTCAAGCAAAATTTTAATCTACATATAGAAAAAAAATGCTCACCAAGATTGAGCTCTTAATTTCTATTTTAAGTACTTGCAATTTAAATATGAAGTTTTCCCATTTAAAATGCATGTAAAAAAATTTTTTTTTTCAAATTTCTAATGCTTAGACACCTTTTATCACATTGGGAATCGGTTTGATGGACCTTACGGGAAATTTCACGCTCTTTAAAATTCCCTTAGTGTTTTTTCTGTAACTCACACTGGTTCGCCAGTAGGAGTCATCTAAATACAGTTTTTGGAATAAATTGTTTTTTTTTTTCTATTTTTTTCGAGCAAACCGCAAAAATTAGGGAGAAAAAAAGAGCTGACTCGTAAAAAATAGTTTTTTTTTACCAATATTTAATGAACTTACAGCCATTTTTAGGCCTTAAAACGCAAGAAATTGATAAATACTAACTAATAATGCTGCATTATTAGTTAGTATTTAGATGACTCCTACTGGCGAACCAGTGTGAGTTACAGAAAAAACACTAAGGGAATTTTAAAGAGCGTGAAATTTCCCGTAAGGTCCATCAAACCGATTCCCAATGTGATAAAAGGTGTCTAAGCATTAGAAATTTGAAAAAAAAAATTTTTTTACATGCATTTTAAATGGGAAAACTTCATATTTAAATTGCAAGTACTTAAAATAGGAATTAAGAGCTCAATCTTGGTGAGAATTTTTTTTCTATATGTAGATTAAAATTTTGCTTGAGCACCTTGAAAAAAAATAAAATGTTTTGCGGAAATGAAACACCCTAATATTTACATATTATAGTTTTAATAACATTGCAAAAAGAAATATAACATAAATCAATTCAGTAATTTACGACTTTCATCGACTTACATAAACCTGAATAGCCTGAACTGTGTTTTTTTTAGTTATTATAAGGCTCCTGATGAAGACTTCTTGTGAAGTCGAAACAAGTGTTGACTATTACTGTGGTTAAGGTGTACATATTTTTAGTTTATGTTACATTATTTTATTTATTGATTGTGACTTAAAAAACATGAACTAAGTAGAGCTAAATACTACTCAACATATAAGTTGTGTTCCATTGGGCATGAAAAAATGTAAGATTAACGTTTTAAAGTATATGAGCCATTTAAACACTAAAATGACGTAATTTTGATTCATTTTTATTTAATTTAAAATAGAGCTCATTTGATTTAATACAACCAAACCAAAAGTTAATTTTTTTAATCAAATGAAAAGCATAAATAATGATTTCTTTAATTACGTAAAGATTTGAAACTGATCTTTTACGTAAACCAAGTGTTTAATAAATTAAAATAAATACACAAAAAATATTGACCCAAAGCGTTATATTTTTAATTGTATTTCATCAATCATGTATATTGTTCATTACCATGCTTCTGATATATGAGTCTATTTAAATTATATAAATTTATAGATACTTAACAAGTCACTTAGCCTATTATACTAAATTGTTACCGAAATTTGATGAAGGCAATTATTCCTTAATGTCAGTATATTTCCGATTAACTTTGGTTGAAAATATTATATAATATGCTTAAAATTATTATTGAATTTCATTTATAAGAGAGATGATGTTTTCAAATTCAGAAATTTTTATGTTAATCAATCACTGAAAGATTTTTAAAAGTAGTACAAAGCATTTATTATTAACTAGCGGGATCCCGCGGCTTCGCTCGCGTAAACTTCTAAACTAATTAGAACTCTCCATATGTGATAGGGGATGACGCGAAATTTAGGATTTTAGTTAAAAATGGTAAAACGAACCCCCATTAGGGGTTGAATGTAGAAATTTTTATTTAAATAGATGACAATTTTGCCCAAATTTACCTTTATAAGTAAAGCAGGTATGCAGATAAACATATCTAAATCCACCCTCGTCACCGTCCCATGCAGTTAGGGCTTGAATATCGAACTTTCATTTTAAATTGAATATTAATTTGTCCGAATTTAGTTTAATATCATCAACAATGATAAAATTTCCCCCCCCCCCCCTTTCCCATAGAGGATGAATTTTCATAACTGATATTTGTCTTGTATAGTTACATACTTGTGCCATGTTTCATTCGGTGAATACAAAAAAAAATATTTTACAAATTTGTCCACCACCCTAACACCTTAGGGGTTAAATTTTAGGAAATGCTGAAATAATTGTTTCATTATTTTTATTGTATAGTATATTCGATAAATTTCAATTAAATGCGAACAAAAAAACATATTTTTTTATATAAAATTTGACACCCTCTTTTTAATCCCGTAGGGGTTGAATTTCGAAAAATCCTTTCTTTGTGGGTGCTTATATCATAAAAGGAAGGCACCTACGAAATTTCACGTTTCTAGATCCAGGGGTTTGGGCTGTACGTTGATATATGAGTGAGTGAGTGAGTGAGTGAATGAGTGAGTGAGTGGTTAAGGACAAACTCTTTTATAGATATAGATTAATTTTACAACATCTAAAAATTGATATTTATTATCTGATACGTGTGATATGCCACTGCCTTAACAGAACATTTTTTACGAAGTCTATTGGCTTCTGTGTTAAGTATGTAAGGTCTTATTTCTTTCGTTGTTCAAGATATTCACTTTAAAGAATGTATTCGCTAGGTGCGTAAGGCATAGTGGGGGATACAAAAGTGATGTCAGCGCCCGCTGCGGACAATACAGAACTACGGGTGGCTTTTTATTATTTATGACCATAAAAATAACACGTGTATCAGTTTTAATTAAATAAATAAAATAAAATGGGTCATCAAAGTTGTTGTGTAGTCGATTGCAAAAATACTAGTAGAAATAATAATTGTAAATTTTATAAGTTTCCGGTTGCCAAGTGGAAATTAAATCAGCGAAAAAAATGGATAACTGCTGTTAAAAGGCAAAAGTAAGTAATACTATAACCTACAACCGTATTAATATCATATACATGTGTATATCGTGTAAGAAAACGGAGTAATAATTTAATTAATTATAATAATTTTACAATTTAATAAACACAATCACACTTGACATCTGTCACAAATCGTGTCTCATTAATCTGAAATATTAAAACAATTAAAATAAAGTTTATAACAATACAAACAATGATATAATATTATGTGTGATAGATTGAAAACCCGTTCTCAACACCAATTCCATTTTTTATCTGCAAAATTAAATAAACATCTTGACAGATGTCTTAACCTTACTTACTTATTGAGACTTGTTTTAGTTGTTGTATTTATTTTACTTACTGTTTTTAGCTGACCCACGGAAAAATTTTTAATTTAATATTCACTCTGTGTAATATATCACATTTCACATTGAAAAAAAAATTTTTTCAAGTTGATTTTATTTTTTCAATAACTATTTAACATCCAATACATGTTTATTTTCTCAAAAGAGCCACCGTAAGTTGTACCGTTAGATGGCGCTGGGGTCACGCACCCAGCGAATAGGGTCACAATAACTCCATGGCAAATACAAAGTTTGTATGTGGAAAATATATACAAGATAATTATTATACAATTATTTTGTGTTGTTGAATGCTTCAAAGAAGAGAATCAAAATACAATTTATTTTAATTGTTTAAAGTCATGGTTAATTCTTTTCGTTTTATATTATTTATACACACCTACTGTTTTATTACTTTTATGAAATTCAATCATAGTACCTTATCATGAAGACTTTAAGATTTAAATTAAGATCCTGAATCGAGTCAGACAACACACAATACCGTCTTACTGTCTGTAGGTACTTGTATGAATCTTCTACAACCAAAATGGTGAAACATACAAATATGACATTTTAAACTAAAGATTTTCGTACTTAAATTGCGGATTTACAACTTATATTTATTTAAAGTGTTATTAAATCGGAAACCATTTTTTACTTTTGATTGTCAATTTAATAATGATTCAAATTATTATTGAAATGAAAAAAAAAATTAATATTATTTCATGTTGTAAACTTTTTTCGATATAACAAACTGTTATCAAGATTTTCGCTCTATATAATCATGTATAAAAAAGTCTTATGGTGGTCATAGTGGTTAATTTTTAAATACAACTTTACATCGTCAATGCGCGAACAAAATCTGCTGTCACCTTACAAATGTATACTTTTTCAGTAGACAATAAACATTTAATAATATTACTTGATACATTTTATTTAAAACTAACAGATTTTGCAATTATGCTATCAATAGTTTTTTGTTAATAATTTGATTTGATATGTATATTCAACGGAACCCCTTATTGTTAAGAACATATGTTTGAAGCATTCATATTTAAAAAAATAGTTGTAAAATGTTAATAATTTAAAAATAATCTTTTAATGTTTTACTTTTATTTTTGATTTTTTTATTCTTTTCTGAAACTGGTGATTTATATTTTGATGGAAATATTGTCAATAAGTCTTCAGGAGTTAGCATTTTTATATGATTTGGCGTTTCGATATCTATAGCTTCTGGTTCTTTCGATTCATTTGACGTATCATCTAGTATATCAGTGAAATCATCTGATACTGTCAATTTTTTACCTTCTGGTTGATGAAAAGAATTTTCGTTGAAACAAGAATGTAAATCATTGTTTACGTGTGGATGTTTCATTTTCTGATTTAGTAATTTTGAAATAATTGAAGCTAAAGCAGCGAAAATTGGATTATCAGACTCATTTTCAATATATTTCTGATAACTTAGAGGAGTGTTATTTTCTTGTGGATCGTAAATTGCTATTTTCCTTAATGGTGACGAAATGACTTCATTTTTGAAATTATTTTGTTGAACATTTGTATTTATATTATGGTTTTTATTACCATGAATTTTTGAATAAGTATGTTTGGGGTTTATTCGTAATGGTATCGTGTTGAAAGGAGGGTTTTTATTTTTGTTATTTATTACTTTATTATTAAAATTATTTTGTTGAACATTTTTCATGTCTTCGGGTTTCTTCCAGTGTTCATAATTTTTCAACGGCTCTAAAATATCACTATCATACATATATGTAGGATAGTACTTATTTTGTTTGATATTAGGTTCATAATAGTCAATGGGACTTGAATATAAATCTTCATAGGAACCATAATTATAATCTTGATCTTTTCCCCAATTAGGTATATTATAACTTGGCTTGAAGTGACTGAATTTTTTTTCTAGTTTTTTCTTCAGATTAGCCATTTTTGAATAGTCAAAAGGATTACGTTTTTTAATTTGTATTGGATGGAAATGATGTAATTTATCTTTTTTGCTATTCCAGTAATCAAAGCTACTTTCTTCATCATTCAACTCAGGATGGTTTAAAGGAAATGCTTCTTCATTTGGTATTTTACCGTTGGTTATCAAAGATCCATAATTATTTTTACTTTCCCTCATGTTATTTCCAACTAAAACATCGGATCGGAATCCTGTTTAAAAATAAATTTTAATTTAATTTGAAAATTCAATATAATTAGGTTAATAGTATTTTTTATCATAATAAAAAAAATATATTAATCTAATATTGAAATTAAGTTCACAAGGTTTCTAATTATGTTAATTATAATTAACATAATATAGTTTTAGGTACAATAATAATTATTATTGTATATAAAATTTGAAAAAAGTAATACGTATATAGGTACCTACATTGACCGAGAAAAATATTTAAACAAATAAATAAAACGGGCAAGTGCGTGTTGGGCACGCACATGATAGGGTTCCGTAGTCATTCTCACTACGATTTATAAAAAAGAGTTTTTTTCAAAATTTTTGTGACCCAAGGGTTAAAATCAAAAAGTCATTTGACTTTTATTATTGCATTTTAGGAGACCTATCAAATGACACCCCACTCAATGGGGTAAATGAAAAAAATGTGAGTTCAGTTTTCAATCTATGAAAAGGGGGTCCAAAATATTTTTGACAATGTTCGTTATAATTTTCAGTGAAAGTACTAATTAAAAGCTACATTATGATTTTTTTTCAGATTTTTTGAATCAATAGTTTAGACAATAGAGGGGGGGACGCTATAACAGCGACATTAAAAAGCAAATATATCGCGACTGAAGGGTTAAAATCAAAAAGTTATTTGACGTTTTTTATTGCATTTTACGAGACCTATTAAATGACACTCCACTCAATAGGGTAAGTGGGGAAAAAATGTAAGTTCAATTTTCAGTCTATGAAAGGGGGGTCCAAAATATTTTTGACAATGTTCGTTATAATTTTCAGTGAAAGTACTAATTAAAAGCTACATTCTGGAATTTTTTCAGATTTTTTAAATTGATAGTTTAGAAAATAGAGGGGGGGGGCGCTTTTTTAACGACTTTGGAAAGCAAATACATCGTGATTAAAGGGTTAAAATCAAAAAGTTCTGATACATTTTTTGTTGCATTTTTGGAGACCTTTCTAACGACACCACACTCAATGGTGTAGGTGAAAATTTTTTTTTTAAAACACTTTTCATTTTATGAAAGGGGGGTCTAAAAAATTTTTATTTTCAAAAATCTTATCATTTCTGTTTTTGGGTCATCAATCTACGACCGTATACCAAATTTCATGTTATTATCTCAAAATTTTTGAAGACGGACGGACGGACATGGAGAAACTATAAGGGTTCCTAGTTTTCTACGGAACCCTAAAAAATGAACATATATCCGGAAATTCTTCGTTAGGGAGCTAAAGACCCCCAAAAATTTAACTTAAAATTGGTTTTATTTAATATCTTGAAAACTCGTTATAATACAGTTATGAAATTATTTTAATATTATTATGTGATATTGATTTCAAGTATCTACCAATGATTATTAACATCAGGGGTATATGGTGCTAGTGGGTCATTTGATTTTTATCTAGTATTTTTTTGTTTTAAATTTTTTTCTTGAGTTTGACACTTTTAAAAGATAATATGACAGGAAATACACAGAACAAATTTTGTTAGTTTTTTATAAGGTGAATCATTCACGAGAAATATCGAAACAAAAGAAACGACGCGACTGCAGCATTATACGAAATACGGATGCTTCAAATTAAACTAACCATATTCTTGTTCTAATATAAATAAATATTCGTGTTAATAACTGATTTGTTACAACAAATTTGGATATAAAATTATACAAAGAAACACTAGTTCATTTTTAGGGTTTCGAAGAAAACCTATTAATCTTACTTTGTCGTAAGTTTGTCCGTCATTTCCGGTCATAGCAAAGTATTTCGTAAACTATACATATAAACTAGAAACTTGTAATTTGAATTGGACATGTAATAATATTTTGATCCCCAGACATACATTCAATAATGTTATAAAAAATTATAGCGCTAAAGCTAGATAAAAAAATTATACCAAGCATTTGGGGTGTCAATGATTAGAAATTGGCCTTATTTTTTCTAATAAAAAAAACCACCCGCAAGCGGTTTCAAACTATGTCCACGTACATAGTAGGTACCTTCGAAACCCTAAAATCATACAACCAAGTATGCCTTGACCAATTTTTTTATTTAATATTTTTTGATTTGAAATTAACATAATAATAAAAAAATTAGACGATACGAATATGTAAAAACGACTTTAAAAACTAAATAAGTAATACATACCATATCCATGAACACAGTTCATATACGTGATCTGAAAAATAAAAACTGTATAAAAAAATTATATATTTTTTGTTGTTTATATGTACATAAAACATTGAGAAAAATTAGGGTGATTTTAAAGGTTCAATTAAAACATAAATACTATTATATGTCTATTAATAATGGAAATACATAAAAAACTTTACGGATATTTGTTTATATTATTTTTGAAAATTTAGTAAGGTATTTTAACAAGCATAAAACTTTGCATATATACCATTTTTATAGTAATTGTTCCTGTTCTTATTTTTATGTTTATGATTATTAATATTTTAATTCCTAGCAAGAAAACGGAAAATAATGAATTATTAAAGAAACTGTTTGTCACAAGCTAATTTATTTATTTATTTATAAAAAGTTTGTCTTTTGAGACATGTAGGTCTCTTTAAGACAGATTTTATACAATGGGTATTTTTTTAATTATATTCCATTTATGATTTAGTGATGTAACGAAGTATTATAAAAATATAAGTAGGTAGGTATGATTTTAAAAATTCGAGAATTTAAAATTAAAAGTTTTAAAATTAATATTTCATTGCTGAAATTTTATTGTTAATTAATTTACATATTTGAGGCCATCCATAAAATATGTTAGGTAAAATTAACTTATTTTTACCCCTCCCTCCTTCTTTGTCGCGCAGCATTACATTTTTTATGAATGAATGAATATTTTAATGATTATATTAGTATAATATACATAATTTATACAAAAATTATATCTAAATATTCTCATTTATTCAAGACTAGTCTGGTTGCCTGTGCCGCATCAATTAGTAGCTAATAACTATCATGACGAGTTTTAGTTATTTCGATCACATATTTGCTGATTTTTTTTTAATTTATTTTATTTTTTGTTGGATTTGAAATTTTTGCGTTTTGCACTATTTTTTGTTATTGTACTATATGTATATTACACAAAACAATATTCTGTGATGCACAATTTTCTTTGATAGCGATTGGTAATGTTAGGTTTGTGTTTTCTAGTTCATTATAATTTTTCATTATTTCATATTTTTGATTGTGTCAGGCATAAAATTACCAAGGTAAACAATAACTATTTATTTAAGAAGTTACCTATACATTTGGGCGTTATATGTATGTTTAACATGTTAATCCGATTCATGTTTTAAACAGTTTTTAATCTATATCTATAAAAGAGTTTGTCCTTAACCACTCACTCATATATCAACGTACAGCCCAAACCCTTGAACCTAGAAACGTGAAATTTCATAGGTGCTTTCCTTTTATAATGTAAGCACCCACTAAGAAAGGATTTTTCGAAATTCAACCCCTACGGGGTTAACATAGGGTGTCAAAGTTTATATAAAAAAATATTTTTTTTTGTTTGCATTTAATTGAAACTTATCAAACATACTCTTCAATATAAAAATAATGAAACAATTATTTCAGCATTTCCCAAAATTTAACCCCTAAAGTGTTAGGGGGGTGGAAAAATTTGTAAATTATTTTTTTTGTGTTCACCGAATGAAACATGGCACAAGTAGGTACTCTATAAGACAAATATCAGTTACGAAAATTCAACCCCTACGGGAAATAGAGGGGAGGGGTAAAATTTTGATATATTTATCTTCATAATTGTTGGTGATATTAAAGTAAATTCGGACAAATTAATATTCAATTAAAAATTAAAGTTCGATATTCAAGCCCTAATAACATGGGACGGGGACGAGGATGGATTAAGATGATTATTTGCATACCTGATTTACTAATAAAGGTAAATTCAGGCAAAATAGTCATCTATTAAAATAAAAATTTCGACATTCAACACCTAAAGATGGGGGTAGATAGGGAGTTTTATATAGTTTTTACAATTGAATGTTTAACTAAGATCCGAGATGTTTACGTTTTTTATAGGTAATGAATAAAAATCAATATAAATGTAATATGTCATCCCCTATCACGTATGGAGGATTCTAATTAGTTTCGAAGTTTACGCGAGCGAAGCCGCGGGATGCCGCTAGTGTCAATATAAAACATAAGCAATTGTTTTCAAAAATATTATTAAAATGTTCTCGTCATTTGAAAGATAACATTTTGTCAGAAAACGAACAGATTTTTTTTTTATAAAAATAAATAAAATAATGAATATATTTACAGTGTACAAAAATAATTTATTATTTTTTATTATCTACGAATCCGAATCGCATGGTATAAAAAATGTACAAATAATAACCCACACTTATTGTTAGTTAAACACAACACTGTTACTATAATATTAAATTAGTAATAATTGACTATAAAGCATCTTCATTAACACAAAAACTCACCACAAAAAAAGTCGTTAAAAATGTTAAACTTATTTCACCCATATTTTTTGTGCGTTTGTTACAACATTTTGATTTCTGGAGTTTATATACAGAATTACAATGATTAACAATTATATTATTAAACACATTTACGTCACCGTGGATAAAGGATAAACATATTGTATTGTATATAAACCTCTTTATTGCACAAGTTACGGTGATTTATTCTCATCTTAATTGTTTTATATAAAATTTGAATATTAATTTAGATCGTTTTAAACAGCGTTTCAAATATGAATTGATGACGAATGAAAAATGTATTAATTAAATGATTATTTGCATTAAGTGGAGTACTTTATTGGTTGTATACATGTTTTTTTATGACTTAATTTTAAAACAATTTTCATGTTTATTAAAATAATTTCATGTATATTTTATTTATATGTACATATATCCACTTTATTAAAAACAAATATAACGGAATGGTAATTACAGTTAAAAATAATCAGCTTGGTAAATAATTATAAATTAAAATAATTATAATGACTGTAACCTAGTGTTTTCCAATCGATCGAGTACGAAAATTTAAATATAAAAAGACGAACAAATGCGCGTGAGATTCGCGCTCTAAGGGTTCCGTACTGTTATACGAAACTAAATTATCGAAAATAGTTAGTTATGTAGGCACGACGTCTTTGTGTGTAGACGCTGTATGAAAGAAACCGTAAAATTAAGTTTGTCACGATATGATTCCACATGGAATTAGAAATTAATGATTTTCGGATTTTTTCCTTTATTTGTGCTATGAGACCTTCATTTGTGTCTTTCCAGATTCTAGGTCAACGAGAAGTAGACTATAGATCAGTGCAGTGGTTTCCAAACTTTATGTAAGTACGCCTCCCTTTAAAAAAATTAATCTCTGGCGCCTCCCCCCCCTCTTTTTTTCATAAAATTTTACAGATATATTTTAAAAAGGTATAAAATATATTTTTTTGCGTATAAAATTTATTTTTAATGCGATTAATATGCTTGTTTATTAGCACAAACTTAATTAAATCTAGGTCTTATTAAGGGGAGTGATTTCACTCTGAATTTTTTTATGATAATTCTATCAGTTTTGCTTTTTCAATAATAGTTGTCAGTCAAAAAACTACACAGCAACGTCCCTTTCAGAAACAGATAGTATGTATATTTTGTATATGTATACAAAAATAATGTTATAAAAGTTTATTTATTATTATATATTTTTTATTTATGCACCTTAATATGATGTTATGAAAATAAAATTTATATTAAACTTTTCGCGCCTCCCTTTGCACTAGTCCGCGCCTCCCAGTTTGGAAATCACTGCTATAGATTTTGATGATCAGTAAGTGAGTCAGCCTGTTAGTATCAAAATATGCTTTAAAATAGGCCTTTTTATTGTGTTGTTAGAAATTTGAATTTTTTGCAGGACAATGAGGCTATTTGATATTTACGAGTATTTCAACTCGATCAAATTTCAGCCGTCTCTGAGAAAATGGTTCTTGACGGTCAGACAGACAGACTTCAATGTGATCCTCTAAAATTAAGTTTTTATTTTATTTTGAGGAACACAATTCTCAAAATGGTTTATGTAATATGAATTGAAATCTATATCTATAAAAGAGTTTGTTCTTAACCACTTACTCACTCATATATCAACGTACAGCCCAAACCCTTGGACCTAGAAACGTGAAATTTCGTAGGTGCCTTCCTTTTATGATTTCGGCACCCATTAAGAAAGGATTTTTCGAAATTCAACCCCTAATTGAAATTTATCGAACATACTCTACAATATAAATAATGAAAAAATTATTTCAGTATTTCCCAAAATTGAACCCCTAAGGGTGGAAAAATTTGTAAAATAATTTTTTTTTGTATTCACCGAATGAAACATGGCACAAGTAGGTACAAAGACAAATATCAGTTACAAAAGTTCAACTCCTATGGGAAGGAGGGGAGGGGGGTAAAATTTTGATATATTAATCTTCATATTTGTTCATATCAAAGTAAATTCGGACAAATTAATATTCAATTAAATATGAAAGTTTGATATTCAAGCCCTAATAGCATTGGATGGGGACGAGGATGGTTTTAGATATGTTTATCTGCATACCTGCTTTACTTATAAAGGTAAATTCGGGTAAAATAGTAATCTATTAAAATAAAAACTTAAACATTCAACCCCTAATGGCAGAGGTAAACAGGGTCTGTGTTTTTGATATGTTTACCTGCATAGCTGCTTACGTTATAATGTTGAAGTCGGCCAAAATAATCTGCAATAAAAAAATCGATATTCAATCGAAAATCGAATTACTGGTGAGGGTAGACAGGGGGTTAGTTTTTACAATTTTAAACTAAGATCCGAGATATTTACGTTTTTTTATAGGTAATGAATAAAAATCAATATAAAAAAATGTTATATGTCATCCCCTATCATGTATGCAGGGTTCTAATTGGTTTCGAAATTTACGCGAGTGAAGTCGTAGGATTCTTCTAATTAGTAATAAAATAATAACAGTAAATATTCGTCATAGTTTTCTCCACCTTGTTGTTATAATCAGAAATGAGTTATTAATTTACCTAGCCCGTCAAATCCTGTGCAGATATAAGTAGTTGTAATCAATTTGTAGTTAAGATGCTTAGAATTAATAAAAACAATTATAACACATTGTACAGATTGAATGACAAGAACAAAAGTCAATTAATATTTTTTTAATCTTATGTTTCTCAGAGAAGGTTCAACACTGGATGTGGACATTTTGTATTTATTAATCGATATGTACCGATATTCTATTTATACATTTTCTTTGTTCCAAAAATACTTTGTTAGTATTTGTTCAACATGTTGATTTAAACTTTAGACAATATCGTTGCAAGTAAATTATTTTAAAATTTAATTTAATTAGGCGCTTTAGTCTCAGATATTACTTATTAATTAAAAACTTTCGGCTTGTTGTTTGATTAAAATATTTTTTAGAAATTCGGGAAATTAAATTCTGCGAATGTGATCCATAACCGAACTATTTTATTTTTTGTTTTTATTATTAATATTTTGATGCTTCTTGTGAGAAACAAACACAAATAGACAATATTGTGTCATGATTAGAACCATCGACTGCTAAAAAAGCAATGTAATTGTAAAATAACCAATTATATTTAGATTTATTGATGAAACTCAAAATGCACAAACCTCAAAAAATATATGTTTTTGTATCCAAATAGTTTGCATAGCGCGGTCGTTAAATCATTAGTCGATCCGAAATTAATACAACTGATCATTTACACTAAATACACTAATACACTCACACTTACTTCATAACAAGAAGAGCTGTCGAAAGAGGTCTAGAATCAGTCGACAAATAGAGTTGTTTTATGTATAAAAAATTAGTGCGTATTTCTTTGATACATCCTCACTATTAGAGATAAGAAAAATATTGAAAAATGGAATGTTATTATCAGTAAAAATACACATTATAAAATTATATTGAAAAATACTTGGTTCTGAAAAATGTGTAATAAATGAAATTATTTAGACTATTTGATTTCAATTTTATTTCATTCCTGTTAAGAAGGTCTATATTCTATATAGGTAATATAATACATATTTGAAAACTATTATAGAGATTATAATATTTTTTGAAAAATTGACGTTCTTAGACACTATTATGGAAAATCATTTTACCTTTAATTAATTGTGTAGTTTTTTTAGGTGGTTTCAGCTATGCATACAAAATAAATGCCATAATATATATTTTTAAATAATATGAAATAATTTTTTTTATCTCCTCATATATCATTTAATCGACACATCTTATCTATGTCTTCTCTTAAGGTACTTGACCACCTTGGAAAGCTAAAAAATACATTTTCAATAATTTTTTTTAGGCCCTGTATAAGATATTACTATGATTTTTTTAAAACTTTTATTTGAAGCTTATAGAATAGAAAAATACTCGATTTTTTTAATTTTATTTTATATGAACTATAGTGAGACACCAAAGTCGAGGCCTCAAAATAATGGTGTCCCACGGTGGACTGTTTATCTCAGGATTGGTGAATTTGAAACAAAAAAAAACCGACATTTTCAAAAGAAAGATCTACAATTTACCACAATTTGCCAAAAATAAAAAATAAATAAAAAATGGCAGATGTTTGAAAAAAAGGTTGAAAAACATTCCTGTTTTCACTATTCTCTGCTAAAAAAATGTTATAATAATTTTTTTGGCAAAATGTGGTAAATTGGCATACATAACATCTCAACGAACAAAATAAGACCGAAATCATTGAAATCGGCCGAGTAGTTTCGGAGATTAATTGTCCACCATTTGAAAAAAGTAGTTTCGAGAAAACAGCTGCCTGCGCTGTCAGCAAGTATGGAGTGCTAGAAGCGCACAAACACTTTCACTAATTTCACAATGTTAGAATTCGAATTACAAAAAATTGTGGGGGGGGGGGGTGATTTTAAAAAGTATAAGGATTGAGAAAATGCAAAAAAATCGATTTTTTGAAATTTATAAGGTGGTCAAATACCTTAAAACATAGAAGATTTAGAAAATGATTCATCCTTTATATTGCACCTTAATTGAATACAAACCGGAATAAATTAAGGTTCAGGTTCCTGGTTTATTCTATCTGAAATATCGTATACCGTGATTTTAATATAGAGTATTTTTTCTGAGTGAACACACCTAAATGGAACCTCCAGAGTTATATTTTTCTTATGTCAATATTCATATATTCATATTATATTCAATATTTGGCGTTTGTAATTGGTGCCTTTGAATGTACACGTTAAATTTTTTTTATCTTGTGTTGTATTTTGATGAGTTTGGATGCTTTGATCGAAAACTCTCGAGTTTGTTCAAAATCAAATTATTTAAATTTATTTTTTAATTATTGTAGTTGTAAGGGTATTGTTATAAACCATGTCGAAAATTGATTTATGTATTCTTGTATTACCTTCAATTATTTTTTTTAATACGTTAATTTTATTTATACCAACACAAAAATGTTATGAAATTTAATACTTCCGAATTCCCAAGAATTTCATTTTTGGGAATCAGAAACATAAAATCGCATTTCATAAAGTTTTTTTTAAGTAGGCACAAACTAATATTTTGAGAACAAGGAATTTTTCAGGTAATAGTTGTACAGAGAATATTTAATGGCGATAAAAGTTTTGCATCTAAGCGGAGGCTCAAACGTCATTGTAGGTTAAATTAATTTTTTTAATGGAAACTTATTTTTTGAAGTTTCCTATTCTATACAGAAAAATTAATAAATGTACCTTTGTTAAATTCCAACTTCATTATCCTTAAACTATATTGTAACATTACTGTATATTACACTCCATTCTTGATCTTGTGGAGATTGTAGACTGATTACTTAGAATATAAAGTTTTTCAAAGTACATGTATTTTTTTATATCGAAATATACATAATAAAATTATACGCCTTTAAAACTGGAAGGTAATCTATCAAATGAAGGCGATATTGCTTTTATTGATAGGATCAGCATTCTATTTTGCCTTTATTGCCTGTTCGGGTCCCAGACCCAAAAAACAACAACCTGTAAGTATGCTATTTCGTAGCCCTATAAATTATGTACAGTATTTTTTTTGTAAACTGCGTCATTTTTGAGTTATGTCGAGAGTCAGATCCCCAGTTATTTTTTCGCAACCTGTAGAATTTATATAAATAATAAAGTTTTTAAAATATTTATTTGTAATTTAAATATAAAATAAAAAAATTATAAGAAATAGAAATTTGCTAGGGAAAACCGGAATACAGTCATGGTCGGATCAGGCTCTATAACGAAATGCCCTATTCAGGCATTCAGATGTGAACCTGATCAGGTTCGGATAAGGAGGATTGTATTTCCACCCTCTTAAGGCATTCCATGTTTTAACTGATCCGGCCCTGATATGGTTGCCTGATTTTAACCATTCTCATTTGGTGTGACCCGATAATTTTAAAATTTAGTATTTTGATTAGGCAGGATGCGAAAAGACGTTACATTTTAGATCCGGACCGGGTTAGGTTTGCCTGATCTGTGCCTTATCATGACTAGGGTTAGCTGGATACGGCCCGGAATCCAGCCCTTGCAAATTCCTGTTCAGGATAATAGTGTCATTGATCGAGTACAGTGGCAGCATTTGTAAGAGTTTATGATACATATCTTACTAACGTATAACCAATTGAAAAAATTATGTAATTCAGAATAAACCCTTAAATTTGTTTATATTTATTTATTTTTTTATGTTACAATTTCAGTTATAAAGACTATAAAATTATACATAGGATTTTAACCTTACAAAAAAGTAATATAAACCTACATATGTAAATATATATTGTTCAGAATATATATATTTTTATAGGCAAAATATATATTTTATATATAGGCAAAAGCGAACCTGACAAATGCGGCTCTGATAAAAGCACCCCCAATAATTCAAGAAATAATTACTGAAGCTTAGTATGAATCACAAAGAAACGCAAACAATTTATAAATTTTTATTATTGCAATATAAAATATTTAAGGATGAGGCTATTTGTACATACCACTAACTTAACGTACAGTAACGTACCCTGACTTAACAACCTAACCTAATTTGATACATATACAGTATGTGCAAATATCCAATTGCATGCACATACGGTATGTGCAAATAGCCACTTTAATTATTTAAATCGAATATAATAGGAATATAGTAAACATTTATTCGATAACTACTTGCAATCTTTTGGAGTGCTACTGTCTGGCCACGGGTGATTTGAAGGTGTATTTTTTTATAAACAGCACAAATATACAGGGAGTTAAAAATGTATCAGTGATTTTAAGGGCTGACTAAATGAGTAATGAATCTAAATCAACATAAACTAGCCCTTTCAGAAATATACGTTAGTGATTCTCAAGTTCGTCAAGTTAAATTGGCTATTATAGGTATTTGCTTATTATTGCTTTATCAAGTTTGCTGTGAAATTCATAAGCTCATTTTAACTTTCCAAGACTCTCTGGATGTGTTAGTTTGTGAACACATGTTGATTAGACTTTTTTTAAACTTAATTTGTTAATAGTTAGTAAAGATTAAACAGTTTTAAAATTTCCGATACATTATATTGTACCCTAGTTTCTTGTCTTCGATTTACCAATGTGTGATACTTATATCAGGTCAGTCCATAAGTTCGTGCGTATTTTTTGGTTAAATTTATATAAAATAATACGCACGAACTTATGGACTGACCTGATACTTATACTATGGTATAAAATTTAAAAATCGATTGTGTGCGTCATTTATGTATGTATACATGTATGTTGGTAAGCGTAGATGAGTTATAAAAAACATTTAAACTCAGTTGGTGGAGTAAATGGGCAATTGCATTAGCGTAATAAAGCCTCTATTACATTAGGATAGTAAGTAGTAGAGTATACTAGCATATTTTTTCTCCACTCCACTTTACCCTACCATTTTTGGTATAGTAAAGTCTCGATTAAATAAATTTGACTTTACTAAATATTTTTGGTAGAGTTACCAGTATACACGTTGCTAGTGTGTAGTTTAGTAAAGGAGAGTTTAAAATAGTTTAACAAATATTTTCATGTTCGATTACTCTAACCCACTACAATAATTCATACCGATATAGTATTGGTAGAGTAGAGTGGGTACTGTGGTGAAGTGTGGTTACTATCTTTAGTAGTCTACTTTCATTGTTCCAACGTGTTCATATTAGGCTAGTAGTGGAAGAGTAGTCACTCTACCTTCATAATTTGTTGATAACTGTAGATATGAGTGTCAAATGACATCGTGGACATCAGCCCTGACACCATTTCAACATGAACTACGAATACGAAAGTCTGCAAAATATATGGATATAGTATAGACGTTAAAACAAAATGAAATCGATTGATTCTAAATATTTATACCTTTCTTGATAAGAAGAAGGTTAACATGAAACTATTCTCGCCTTTAAATTCGAATTGTTCATACTGTGCTGTATTTTTTTTAATGTAATAAGATATTTTAAAAATATAATGTAAATGCTCATTTTTCATAATTCTTAGAAAATGCTGTCAACTGTATTAGAATAGCATAGAATTATAACTATTATAATAATATGTATGTATAACTAATTACAGTTTCCATTTTGATGCCTTCAGCAATACCCTTCTGCATGACAGCCTAGCATTTATACGTTCCACTTGTTAACCTTTTTTGAATGTTTCAAGTATGTAATATACAATTTATACTAAAGCATTATAATAATTGTAGTTATAGAAGTTTTCCTTTGATATATTTTTATTATTATTTTAATAAAATATTATTTAAATAAATCTATACTTCCAGTTTAGTAATTGTCTTTAAAAATTCAGTACATTTTATATATGAACAAAAATGTAAAAAAAAAAAATTATTAGCGATCTTTAAAATCGTCTGTATCGACTTAAAAGTGCTTGTGATTTAAAACAACATTCTATCTGTTGTACTTTTAAAAAAATATATTTATTTTAAATGACAGAACTTACAATCGATGCTAATTATAAGTAACTATATGTATGTTATGCAAGAATTAAGCTCACTGTGAGCTTTTTCAGAGTAAAATCCTAAAGTTACTGACTATTAATAGAGTTAGATTATTTAATTAATGGTTGATCTCCTATACCTCCCCCCAAATATTTAAATTAAAGTAACAACAAAGTTTTTTGTGTTTAACATTTGCGAAAAATTATTTACCTAATTGTAACTGCTAAGGAAGTTTTTTAAATTAAAATTATTTATCTGAAAAAATATTACCTACGTTTTTATTTGTATTATTATTTAAATCTTTACATTTGTTTGTATAGGATATCTTGCTGTTTGGATGAAATTATAGTGATTAAACAATAATACCAATTAATGCTCAAAGTTTTATTATTTTTTTATAGAAATATTGAAATATACATAAAAATAACAACATTTACAAGTGTATAAGTACCGTATATATCGGCGTATAAGTCGACCCATGTACGTACAACACGAAATCCAACTTATACGCAACCAAATAATTAAAAAATAATTATTGATTTGGAAAAAAATGGATAAACTAACAAAAAGACAAAGTAAGTAAATAAGCATCTTATCATTGTACGTAGCATATAAAACAACCTCCGATTTACAGGTGTATTTAATGAATTTTAAGGATCGTCTTATACGCCGGTATATACGGTAAGTATATGACGTTAGTATGTGGTAGTAATGTTCAGTTCTTCATGTTGTTTGTGTGTTGTGGAATATTGGTGTAAGAGTTAGGTACTTTGTGGTAATCATTATTCATTTTCCGCATCCAGAGTCGTTCTAAAATATATAATTATTTACTAAATATTATATAATAAACAAAAATTAAGAAAATACGCTACTTATAATATACTGGTTTTATTGCAAGTAAATATAATATTCTAAATATTAAATAAGTTTCACATAAAAGTTGAAAAAAATTAAGACAAAATATGAAATTCAGATACATAGGATTTTTGGATGGATTGATTTTAAATCATGGGACTCTAGATATACTCAAATTGTATAAATAAAAAAAGTGTTATACTTTTTGTTTTATGTATACTTGTCTCGTTTCAAAGTTGTCATTATAGAAGTTGACCTTTAAAATGCTTTGATCTTTAAACAATGAGTATAATTAATCCAAAATTATAAATTACAATTTTAAAATTTTGATCTTTAAGACCAAGAGTATCAAAAGTATTATGATTCATGTTTGATTTTAATTTTCAACAAACTAGTATGTACTCGTATATAAAGCTTGCCAAAAAATTCGTATATTTATTGTTTTCAAATAATAATAACATACCTAATATGTATGTATCATTTTTTAAATTCTCAATTACTTAATGAAAATAAACATTCCAAAAATAAAATAAATATTAGGGAAAAAAGTAATCATTACAGCTATTTATAATTCTTGCCTGTTTAAACTATATCTATGATACCTACAATCGATGGTAATGATAACAATATATGCTTATATTTTTTAACGTTATCAACTAAAAATATTCAGTAAATGTGTTATTAGTGTAAAATCATATTTAAAAATCCCGAAATATCTATTCACTTATTCCGGGGTTTCGAGAACCAATAATTGGTTGAGATTCCGGGATTTCAATCTCAAGTACAGATATAACATGTTTTTTAACTTGTTAGTTTAGACTCATATAATTTATTTAAATAAACTTACATCGTTATCATCGTCGCTTAAAGAATCATGTTCATCCCTGACGTATTGTATTCTTCTTGCGACAGGTACAGCATGTTTTTTATTTGTTAATTTCTTCAGAAAATCTAATATAGCACTTGGTTGTGGCTAAATGAAATTTATAGTTCAAATTATTATATATTTCGATTTACATCTGATTGAATAATAGATTAAGCGCTTTTAGAATAGTTCGAGAAACAAAAAAAAAATAGAAGAAGAAAATACCTATGTTTTCAGATTCAGAATTTTTTTCTAATGACGCGCGTTGACTTCAGCATTTTAATTAACTTTAAAAAAACTTAAAAATAAGATATAAGGAATGACAAAGAATGAAATAAAAGAAAAAATACATAATACGAAATTAAATTAAAGTGATTTGCAAATAACTTTGCTTAACCTAACCGGATAACAGTTGTGAAATTTTTATTGTATTTTTGTATTTCTTGTCAATTTATATAATAAAAAAAACAGTTGTTGCTACACTCTATCTATATTTGCTTCCTCCTAATATCGAAAATGCATGAAACTTTGTGAATGCTTTAAAATATAAAAAAAATGTTCTTCGATTTCAAAATTTTAACTTGATCTTTCCGTTTTAGATCAAGACAAACACTTTTGTTCCATGTCTCTCTGTTTGTCCTTCCAATCCTTGTCACACACATAACTCATGAACCACTGAACCGATATTAATGAAATTTGGTTGTCGATTGATTTTGGCTTGAGGACGGGCTCCATTTGATATACTAAAATATTAATTTTTTGAAGATATTTCAAGAAAGACACATGCTACATGAAAATTTTATAGAATCTTCTTTGTAAAGTATTAAATTTTTTATAATATAGGCCACCAAACCGTTTGTTGTCGAATTGTCCCTCTCATTTTGCTTTAAAAAATCGCCATAAATGTTATTTTGATGTTAGTATAGCAGATTTATATTGACATTTTCAAAAAATAAAAATATACGAAAAATAACATTAAAAAAAATGTCGAATTAATATTTTTAAATAAAATTGTATGAACATTAATTGGTTAACCAATAGCAGGCAGTTAATCTCAAATCTTATTGGTTTTTATTTAAATTGTTCAATAATTAACTATCTTTGATGAATTTGGCACGAGGAAGCTCTGTGCATTTACTTGACAGATATTTTTTAAATAACAAGCACAACGAATGTCATGACCACAACGATCATTAAATTTCTCGGCTCGGTCGGTTCGTTCAGAGTGAAATGCTTAAGCCAAGACGCACCATTAGGATTATCATCATACAACTATGTTATCATTTCTGTTTGTTTAGGTTTAACATAAGTTAGTTTCAGTAATACAGATACCATAATTGCATCTTAATTTTCGTTCGAGAATTATAAAACGTGTCATGAAATGTATTTGTGTATTATTTACTTTAAAAAATGTAAATTAATAGAACTATTTTGGATAATTTTTCTCAATTAAAACGATTATTAATATAATATATACATTATAATTAAAATGCAATTTCATTCTTGAATAGAGATCAAATTTTAATAAAACTATTTGTAATCCTGAAAATTAAAACTCAATAAATATTTTTTTAATATAAAGTCACTTCATATTAGCAAATCAATGATAATAGTAAAATTTAAGAAATATTTATATTTTATATACATTATGGAAATAATATAGATATGTACATCTATAGATACATTTTAATAGTACTAGTTTGAAGTGACTTTTTGCATTTAATGTAAATTACAACTTTGTACTATTTCGATTTATTAATATTCGATTTGTACATTTTTTAATTTGACGTTAAAATATAATCGATTTGAGATACTTTAATTACATTTACATAAAGAAGTTGAATTGGTAAATACCAGTTTGGTTTTTACAACTTACAGATGGGTCATCTTCTAATGCGTCATCCTGGGTCAAAGTGTCGTCATCTAGATTAGGTAATTCTAGATCATCTAAATCCTAAAATCAAATTAAATAATTTAAAACGTAGTTTGTGGTCAGCTACCATTAAAATTCAAGTTTGTCTAGTTTTAAGTTATTTACGATATACACATTTTCAATTAAATAAAAGAACTTTTTAATATGTATATTTATAAGCATTTTGGTAATCATGTCATTAAATCTTATGAATAAAAATGTCATAGTAAATAATAATTAATATATAGGTTTTAGCAGCAGTAGAATGAGGCCTATTTCACACATATGCGGTTCCATTCAGTTCGGTTCGTTTTCGATTCTTTTTCGGTCGTTGGCGACAAGTGTGAAACGGTGTTTCAATTTGTATTCGGTACCTAATAGAAACCGTAGAGCACCGAATACTCCCTCAACACGAATAGGTTTCATCAGGTTTCTATTAGTGTGCAGGGAACATAAAGCAATCAACGCGTTCATACACACTCGGTTCAGTTTCGGTTTTAGTGTTATTTTTTTGAAAGTTTTGTCGCGATTTTTTTAATAAAATGAGCTGTTTACCAGATGTTAATGTGACATCCTGAAGTATCTAAAATATATATTTTCAATAGTGTAGAATGTTTCAAATTCCTGCCGTAAAGTGATAAGAGGGTAATCCCAATGAATTCTAGTATTCCTCCTTCGTTTTTTAATTTTTTTATAGAAAAACAACATGGCAACAACATGCTTTCTCTCCATGATCACTACTGAGTGTACGGAAAAAAATAAAACCTAATATGATCCGTCTGAGAACCGTGTATGTGTGAAGGGGTTTGGTTCGTTTTCGGCTGCAACCGAAAACGAACCGAACCGAATGGAACCGCATATGTGTGAAACAAGGCTGATAAACAATAAACCATTTTTATGGTAAGTCAAATATTTAATGAATTAAGAATAAAATAATATATTTTTTGTATACACAAATCTACTGATAAAATTAATACATTTTATTTATTAAATTTTATTTAAAAAATTGGAACAGCAAAAAGAAAGAACATTTTGAGAACTTACATCATCATCATCACTATCGTAGTTAATAACTTCTTCAATAACATCATCAAATTCATCATTTAAATGCGTTTTGTCCTTCCTTCCATTTCCAGTAAGGTCATTAATTTGTTCTGGCTTGTGCAGAATCTAAAATAAATATAATTATATTAATTGTTGATTGAACTTAAAATTTGGTTAAATATTTCGATTAAGGGGTTTGGATGAGCCCGTATTTTGAAAGGAATAGTACACAATTTACATATGTATACGTATTGATTTAAAAACGTTTATGATTCAATCTATCTTTATGTATAAGAATAAAGTCCAGAATGACTGACTCATCTATATCCAGTTTAAACCCAATTTGCTTTAACATAAAGGTGAATTTGAGACGAAATCGTCTTCTATTAAATAACAATACAAGTGTATCGCGATTTTTTAAAAAGTGGTACAATCAGCAACCTTCCAATCCCTCTTATGTCCCTGTGAACTTAACCCAAAACAAAACACAGATACATACACGAACATGAAGAGCTGTCAAAAAAGGCCAAGCACCACTCGACGACAAGAAATATGTTATGGATAAAAAAATGATATAGTTTACATATCATTACGGGTGAATTATTTGCATCTATTTGGTAAATTTTGTTTTCGTAAATTCGTACTAATATGTATATACAAAAAATATAATTACTGATACAATTGAGTTTACAATTACATAAGTTACTTTAAATAGATAAATACACCTTAACCACAAAAAACCTAACACCCGAAAACACGAGAACCGTCTCTATTTTTACTGTCATTAACACTTTATTTTTAAAATTTTACGTACGAAATGTAAATTATAGAACACAATTTTTAGATTGTAAATTACAAACTTTTTTAAATATAACTTACCTCTCTTAAAAGATCAGTATTTTTTAAACCGTGCTTGCTTAATGTACTGTGAATTTTGTCAACAATTGACTGGAACAAATAAATTTAATTATTTCATTTGAAGTATTAATTACATATTATGCACTAAAGTATTGCTTATGAATTAGAAAAGACTTTATAATATATCATTTGAAAATTAAAATAATAATGAATAAGACTTACAGAATCTTCTAGTAATTGCTCTGATCTCTTACTGGCTAATTTGTTTCTACCTTTTTCTAGTATCAATTTTGCATTACTTAAGAATGCTTGTGCTGTCTTGGAGTCAACTTTATTGTCAAATAATTTACTATTATGACCGATCATTTTGTTTACATTATCAAGGACAGAGAGCACCTTATTGAGAGTATCATCATTTGGCTTCGAATCATCTTCTATTTGATGCTATGAAAATTAAACATTTCAAAAATTACAAAATAAATATTTTAACTTTGTTTACACAAAAATATTGTATATAAGTACATACTTATGTATTATAATGGGGTTATATATAATTGAACTAAAAAAATAATGTACTTTTTACGCTTGAACATAAATTTTAATACTTTCCACTAATTTTTAACTCGTATTGCTATTTTTCGTTAAGTTAAAATATAAAAAATCATAAATATACTATAAATATATAAAAAAGGTAATGAACAATCATCAAAAAAATCATATTATCAAATTTTTAATGAAATGATTTGAAAAAAGTAAATTTAAATTCAAGCCTTTATAAATGTATAAGAAAAAAACAACTTACATCATCTTCTAAATCATCCTGTAGCTGTTGCTTTTTGTTCTTTTTAAGAATATTAGCAAACTCTTCTTTTGATACTATTTTTATTCCTGGCACCTTTGCTAGATCTATATCTTTCTCTTCCTTTGATGCTTTTTTCAAAAAAGTCTTTAATTGGTCGAATGATGGTTTCGGTGGTAATTCACTTAAATCCGGTTCATCTGAATCATAAAGTTTTTGTGATGATTCATTAGAATCACCACTTAAGCATTTACCTTTGATTATCTTAGCATCCACAGCATCGTCATCATAAAGTCCTGGACTTGTATCTGAACTACCTCTAACAGAACTTGCCATTCTTTTAATTACATCTGCAATAAAAGACCTGCTTTCTGGTTTTCTAAGTCCTTGCAAGATAGCTATAAAAATTAGAACAAAATATAGTGACATATATAATGTTTACTTTTAAATCGTGGTGTTTTAATTAGAAATAAAATTGTTTAAGCTTTTTACTTACATGAACGCCTTGCTCCGAATAAATCTGTAAATATAAATTATTGAAGTTAGTAACAACTATAGTCTACTGCAATTAGCTCTAAACTGAGTCTCTATTAACCGATTTTAATGAAACCTTTTGCATTTGGATTGTTTCGAAGGTCAAAGTTTATTAATTACAATTTTACGCTCGGACCTAAATAATTTGTTAAAGCTATTCCATTAGAAAATGTATGAAATTTATTAAAAAAATATTTCGCTGAACAAAATTTTTATTTAAATAATTTTTTTTTATTTATAAAATTTAAATTGAAAAATTTGGGGGACATGTCAACTCTGAATTTTAAAAATAAAAATATAAGTTATAGCTTAATCATTCCTGAGTACACTCCACTTTGAAAATTTATGAACATATGAAAACTTTTTTAAATATTAATTTTTTAGATGACGGCGCCCAAGTACCAACGCGCAGCGCTCGCGTTGGCTTAGATGCAACACCATACGACTGTGCCAGAGTGCTCTGCATTTATTGCAAATCAGTTAAATATTAGTTAATATTTATAAAATAATCAATAGTATAGTTATTTGCAATAAATGCAGAGCACTCTGGCACAGTCGTGTGGTGTTGCATCTTAGCCAACGCGAGTGCAGCGCGTTGATAAAAAAATTAATATTTCAAAAAGTTTTCATATGTTTATAAATTTTCAAAGTGGAGTGTATTCAGGAATGATTAAGCTATATTAAGCTATAATATATATTTTTATTTTTAACAATTTCCAAAAAGGTGTGCAGTTATTTATGGAATGACCGTAATGTATTTTTTATGGTAGGTACTTATATTATACATAAATAAACTAACTTACGTGGTCTCACTACAGGTCCTGCTCGACCGAATCTACGTATAACTGTAAAAAAACAATTGTTTTAGTTTATAATAAACAATAAAAGCCACATACAGTCAGGTCTGAACTTTTGATCAAAAAAGGTATTTTAAACAAAAAAGTTTATATATATGAATCGATGCTTTAAATTAAGAAAGTGGCTATTTGCACATACCATATGTGCATGCAATTGGCTATTTGCACATTCCGTATATGTACCAAATTAGGTTAGGTTGTTAAGTTAAGGTAGGTTAGTGTACGTTAGGTTAGTGGTATTTGCAAATAGACAATTGCATGCACATAAGGCATGTGCAAATATCCAATTGCATGCATATATGGTATGTGCAAAAAGCCAAATCCATACACATACGACATGTGCAAATAGCAAATAGCCAATTGCATGCATATACGGTATGTGCAAATAGCCAATTGCATGCACATACGATATGTGCAAATAGCCCCATCCTTAAATTAAATACAATAATAACTTATAATCGTGTTCTTTGATATATTCATATCAATAATTACTAGTAATTCAGTTTTCATAAAAAACACGGTGTTTTTTTTTGACAAAATTGTAACAAACCCTATACATTGAGTATACATGTTTAAATATGAAGTGTTTTAAAAACACCTCGATGCTGTTTTTTATTTTTGGTCTTAACTCGGCATAACATATATATATAACATACCTTATTTATACTAAAGAAAGAAACAAAAAATGTACGTCGTCAATAAACAGTGGATTTAAGGAGTATTAATCATTTTCATATTTTTAATCATAGAAAGAGATTAAACGTTTACGAGTATTATAACTTGCAATTTGAGCATCCGTATTAAGTAAAAATCTGTAGTTCTTTTTTTTTGTATCTATTATCATACATGGTTACTGTTATAACAAATTAATTAAGTATTTATCAATGTATTTCGTTTTTTTTTTGGTAAAAATGGTCGTGCATACCTTTGTAAATAAATAAAAAAATATTTCCACAAAATAACGGAGTTATAAAGTAAACGAAGAAAATTGCCAACATACAATTTTTTTTTAAGTTTTAGTTTCATATGATATTCATCATTTATAATAATGAAGATATTAAAGAAAATTATATTTGATCGAAGTCCTCTTTAAAAATTGTTGCCGAAAAGCAAGGATAAAATTTAAAACTCTGTATTTACCTACGCTATTAGTAATGATTGTTCATATAGATCAAAAAAACGTGTTTTAAAATTAATTAGTTTAGGGAGTGTATATTAATATTGTTAATAATATGATTTATATTAACAAGTTTATTACAACTTGTGCAATATCATGTACTTACATGGATTACTATTTAAAACGCTCCCTTCTCCTTCAGCTGAAAAAAAACATTGCTTATTACTGTGCAATTGTATGATTTTTATATACGTAAAGGTATTAAAAAAAGTAAGAACATATACATACTAATCTGTATCAGATTGTGAACTTTTAGTTAAACGTAACAAAATATCAAAACTTTATGATTATTTTCTTCTAAAATATCTAATTTACTTGGACTATATCTATATTATTGATTTCATTAAATACATATAATTTTGTTTTCAAATTTAAGAAAAAAAATCTCATTTATAAATGTACATTTAACATATTAATAAATGAATACTTACGAAACATAAAATGGTCACGAGGATTTAAATATCGACTTTGCTGAAAGCCTAAAAATTCGAAAACGGATTAATTTGAATACATATATAAATATCTTTTGTGGCAGCAGGGTCTAAGATATATATTTTTTAAATTATGTACACTACCACTTTTTATGCATCGTAGGTCAACTGATTTTTTCGTTGAATATAACTGTACTAATATATTTTCAATCGATGTTTTAATCAAGGAATTTGATCTCCAATTCTTGAAATTATCTGTTTTTGTCAACCTTATATGATTACTATAGGGAAACTTGGGGAATGGTGGGACATTGGGGAATAGCGGGACACGTCAATTTCGCCATCTTTGTATAAGTTTAAAACAATAAAACAGCTGATATAGTTTCGTCTCTCTATATGCTTAGTTTTCATCAGTAATAGTCACATCTACATGTATCGTGAGAGTTACTGTATCAAAGAAGTGTTTAATTGAATGTCAAAAATTAACGTTTTCGAAAAACATAGTAAAGTTTTGCAGTTGTTCAAAATTTCAACAAACTGTGGCAGCTAAAAGTAAGATTATAAGACGTACTATGACATACATCTTCAAAATTTGAAAAAATATAAATTTTTGAACAAGTTATGGAACACACAAAAACGTGTCCCACCATTCCCTAAGTTCCCTTACATAGTTCTATTACTAAGTAACATTAGATATATATTTTTTATCTATGATTGGACTCAGCGGATGTTGTATAGAATCGGATAGAATATAGCATAGAATATAATTGAATCGGTGAGTGAAAGAACAATACAAGTGCCAAAAATGGCAATTTTAACTGAGAAAGGCAAAATGTTTAAAATTCATAGCTCTATCAAATAGCAAAATAATAATACATCGACCAACATCGTACGTGCGACGAGGGGTAGTTCAATTACTTTTACCTTACTTTGCTGACGAAATCCTTGAATTTTACTACCATATTATTTTTTGGAAAGTCAAAAATGAAGATTCTGAGTAAAAATTTCAAATAATTTTTTTTGTAAAATAATAGAAAATAAAATAATAAAGCCGAAAATAAAGCAATAAAAAAAATTTGCAATTTTTTTTTAATTGAGTGAAAGAACAGTATAACTGCAGGTCATTTTTTTCAAATATCTTTTTTTGCAATTTTTTTTTAATTTATTTATGTACGTATTATTATCGGTTAACATAAGTTCTATAATGTCACAATACATAATTAGACCAAATAACCCATAGTTCTCCTTTAAAACAGTTTTTTTCGTTTTTCTCAAAATGGTCATTTTGGAGATATATCGTTCTTTCTCTCACCGATTCAATTATTAGATGATAAAAATAATGTCTATCTCAAAAATTGGATATAATCATAATCATACCTTCGATAAGACAAATTCAATTTCAATTATATTAAATAAGAGAGCTTTATTTAGCAAAAAAACAGTTTTTCAGTGATATGTATATAAAATTAAAACTGGCTAGCGTGTTGGGCACGCAAATGTTAGGGTTCCGTAGCCATTCGCACTAACATTCTCTTCAACTAACAGTATTTAATTGATAATATGTATCTTGCGCTATTTCATATTGACGAAAAATCAAATCTCTTTATCTAAAATTGAACGTCTTTGTGTAGCGATTTATAAAAACGAGTTATTTTATAAATTTTTCATAAACTGTTTTTGTCACAGTGTTCATTATAATTGTCATTGAAAGTACTAATTAAAAGCTACATTCTGAATTTTTTGCATCGATAGCTTAGAAATTAGACGGGAGGAGGGTATTCTGATGACGATTTGGAAAGCAAGCAGTTTCGTGACTGAATGGTTAAAATCAAAAGATCTTAAAATATTTTTTGTAGCATTTTACTCAACCTATGTATATAAAGACACCCACTCAATGGGATAAGTGAATTTTTTTAATACATTGTTCAGTCTGTAGGAGGAGGGTTAAAAATTTCATAATTTCTATTTATGGGTCGTCGATCTACGTCCGTATACCAAATTTTATCTTAATAGGTATGTACATAAATGAGAGATTGTGATAAAGACAGACTGATAAAAACTGATGTATAGACCGAAACCATAAGTGTTCTCAGTTTTTTACGGAACCCTAAAATGACTTTTTTATCTTTATTTTTAAAAATAGTATGTAACATTCTAAATAGATAAAATATAATGTAAGAATACACACCTAATTTCTTCAATCCTTTTACTTCGGTTTGACATATTATCTAAAACAAAATATAAGTAATATGATACATACATACATATGTCGTTACTAATCAATGGCTTGAAAATATTTATTATCATTTTATAGGATTAAAAAAAACGTTCAAAAAACGGTTAGGGTAGTACAAATGTTAATAATTATTTCATGAAAAATAAGCATTTATTTAATTGACACTATTATTATAATTGCTAGTCTTGTTAGAAAGTTTATGGTGTAGGTATCTGAAGTTGTGTTCAAATATCATTAAATTACAAATTATTTCTCAAATGAATAGGAACATATATGTGAAATAGGTCTTCGACGTGTTGTCTACATTATCGTATTACTTCACTTGACATTTCGACTCTTATGTCAGAGTCAGTTTCAGAAACACTTCTCCGATACGAGAGTCGTAACGTCACAACAATGTGGACAACAACCCGGAAACCTAGTTAAGTTGTTAAACAATCGCCACGAAAGCCTACAGAAGAAAACATATGTATATCATGAATAGACTTGGGTACACACAAAATTAAATTGGTAATGAACAAATGACCAGTTAATATGTTATTGCCAAAGTTAAGATTATCGGTAAATAAATGAAAAATACCATGTAATAGTTTATATGATTTTAATATTGCATAAATATTCAGGTGTTTTTTAATGAAATATGAATAAACATTGTTCATTTCTTTATCTATATGGTTTAAATAAGTACTTACTCAAAATAATTAGTCTTTTTTAAACGTTTTGAAGTATTTTTGAGATATCATAAAAAACAATTTACAAAAAAAATATCAAATGAAATACGAATAGTTTGCAAAAGTAAAAAAAAAATATCTATTTTTTATAAACATTACTTCAAAACTTGAACTAATATAATATAGTACAACAAATAAATTTATAAATTGTTATAAACATTATAAATCAAAAATACGAAATGTTTGGTTAAACGAAAAATCTTTATTATTCATTAAATTTCTAATTGACAAATGTGAAAAAAACAACAATACTTACAATACATAATCCCAACACTAATATTTTAACGTCAAATAATTTAGCCATTTTCTAAATCCAACTAACTGAAAAGTATGAAAAAAACTTTTTATATATTAATGTGAACATATGAGAAATTAATAGACTTCAAATGTTACATTATATTAATTGATTTATTATGCATATAATCACAATTTATTAAACTATTATTATTAGAAATGGGTCTTTGATAATAGAAACAAATTAAAAAGTTGTTAATTCGAAGTGACTATGACTAATTACGCATAATTACTACGATTTTTTGTTTTCATCAAAATTTCAGTAGTATTAAACAAATCGCTTTGTGTGCGAAGTGCAGCCTACCGTAGTAATATTATGTATAGAAGAAAAATTGCATTGAGCTAAGACAATCCTTGTTTCATACCTATATAGGTAAAACAGAAACAATATTATCTTAAATATTAGAATTTAAACCCAGTCCAACTATTTTATTGTTTCTCTTCAAAACAACATTTCATAGATAATATATTTCTTTTACTTTAAGTAAACTTTTTTATGTCTATATGTATATAGTAATTGACATTATCATTTTTATTGTTCTTCAAACTAGATTAAATAATGATTTATAGTTTGTTTTCCAGCGTAAAAAAATATTTGGCAGTTGTTATATTAATATTAATTGATTAATAAGTTTAATTTTTGAAGAGTTTCTTCCATGTCTATCAGACATGAAGACCAAATATATAGTAAATATATAACTTCGTAGCTATGGGTCATTCTTAGTCAACTCTATCAGAGAAAAACGCTACTTTTACGGATTTTCATAATTTTCACATATGTTGTTAGACTTGCTCAAATAATATAACTTTCATTCATCATTTCGCAAATGACGCATATGCATTTAAATAATAATTTTTATCTCCGGATGTACTTATCGTAGCGAATTGATTTTTTAAAGTTTTGTTCACACAAGAACGATCGTTTTGAACATTTTGTCCGTTTTTAAGTAAAATAAAAATTTTGATTATTTTTTGTACAATTAAATTTGTTTTCGAAATTTGAAGTTGAGGTCAGCTTTTTAAAAATTTAAAAAAAATAATAAATATTGCTTATTTTGCGAAATAATGTATGAAAGTTAAATTATTTGAGCAAGTCTAACAACATATTTTATGTGAAAATTATGAAAATCCATAAAAGTAGCGTTTTTCTCTGATAGAGTTGACCAAGAATGACCCAGCTCTATAACCTTAGTACAATAGTTACTATTGTATTTCTATTTTTGGTAGACCAGCTGATTACAGAGTAGTTTAATAATGTTACTAAAAATAAACTCGGTGGGTTTCAGTTCAATTAAATGTATTGCATTTTTTGTGTTCTATTTAATGCTGTTTTTGCTGGAACAAAATTTTTATATATTCTAATGCTCGGTTTTATAAAAAAAAATTCAGCAGCTGACGCTATTTGCGGGGTATTAAATATAAATGGCAACCCACTGACAGTTGGAATAAATTGAATGGTTTATATGAATGACCTTGACGCATGCGCGTTGAGTGGAAATCAGCGATTTAAAATAAGTGGTGACAAATGTATGAAATGTATAGAATTTATTATCACAGCTCTGAGCAAATTTCTTTATAATACCGAGAATAAAAGTATCAATAGCTGTTTTTTTTAGTAATAATAATAACAATAAAACATATTTATGGTATTTTTGAGGACATGAAAATGAATTTGTATTTAAAAATATTATTTTCATAATTTGATAAATAGTAATGTGTGAAAAAAATATTGAATACTGGTACAAGTAATATATATTATTATGGTATGTATTAACCAAATAGAGTGAATGTATTTATTATTATTTAAAATCAGTTCTTTTCCACGGAGTCCTTATTTTAAACTAAGATATGATATTCTCCGGAGTTTGGGCCCACAGAGATATTGTTACATAATCAAATATTTTCCTTCTTTTTTTGTCGTACAGATTAATTAAGGTTGATATTTAAGGGAGTATCCTGCTTTATGAGGCCAAAAATAAGCGTTTTTTGGTGATTTTTTTTAGGATAGAAAAAAATAAGCTAGTGAAGCAAACTTTTCAGATTATTTTATTGCATATTTGAACGTTAAAAAAAATTTATTAAGACAAAAATATTCAAACGCAACCAATTTATACGAAATTTTGTACAACGCCTTGCAATCGCAGTCTCCAATCGGCGGGAAAGATGAAGCTCGTAATTTTTTTCTGAGACAAAAAAACCAAAGAAATTTTTAATTTTTATATATGTTTCTTCTATATGAACTAAGAAAAACCCAAAAAAATTTTAAAATTAAAAAAAATGTCAGGTTTGAAAAAAGTGCTTTTTGCAAGAAAAAAAATCATTTCAACTTGCTAAAAAAGTTGTTTAGAATTTTTTTCATGAATCTTTTTAGTTCATATGGAAGAGAATTTAAAACTGAAGACAGCAAGCTTTGGTTCATTTTGATTAGTCGTTTAGTTTTCTTGCAATCACACCCGCCAATTTAGAAAAATGATAAAAATTAAAACTCGAGAAAACACGCTTCAAAGTTTACGGTCAGAAAAAGCAGTTAAACGAAGAGGAAATATATCATTATAATTTGTACTATAGCTTGACCCGGTGCTTATACAAATTCAAAATATTGTTTTAGACGATAATTGAACCTTTTCAGGTAGGTACATTGTTCGGATTTATTCGACCGAGGGGAAAAGCGAGCGCTCAAAATGCCCGAGCGCTTGTATACCTTCTGGACACTCCACTGCGATTAATGCTATATTTTTGAAAATATTTCGAATTTGCCTATAAAACTTTACAGACATATTCTTAGATATATTAGGAAGAGATTTAAGCAATAAAAAAATTGATTTCTTGAGACTCATAAAGCAGGACACTCCTTTAGCTTTCATATTTTATTATTTAATATATTTTATGCACGTTTACTTCATTTTTATTTGGTTTAATGTCCCAAAATTTTGGTTTATTTTAATTTTCATGTCGAATTATTATTGTTATTATAATCGGGGTATTTACGTTTATATTTGTGTTATCCAATATACTGTTTCTTAGAAATTTGTATGTAGTGTTACACATTATAAAATACTGCTGTTAACTTGATCTACCAAGCGTATAATTAAAGTATTATTTTCTAATTAACAGAGAATTTCTGTGGAACGCTTCCTCCCTTTCCATAATCTGTGTGTTTTTGTGAATTTAATAAAGTTTGTTTCAATTAATTTCGTCCAGTAGAAGTATTTGCAGTAATTTGCCCTAAGTAATTGAACAGCATTACCTTATATGTTTTAAAACTTTATTTTTATTATTTAGATATTTAATTTTTATTACGCTGTAGAATTGTAAATCATGAATAAAATTTCTTTTCCTTGTAAAAAATCGAAATTTTAAACTGTATGGATTTTACTTCATCTATAGAAAACAGTGAATTATTGTATTAATTTTTGTTAGATTATATTCTAGAATGTTAAGATAATATTGTTTTTGTTAGGAATTTATAAAATAAGGATTGTCTTTCCATTTTTAATAAGAATATAATATAGAAATAATGATTAATGTTTTAATAATAGTGTGAAGGGCTGACAGAGTTCGGAGCGGCAGGCAAAAAGTAATTGAATGATATTTACGATTTTAATTTTTTCATTAAATGACCAAAACAAGGTCATACAAAGTAACCTATGAGATTTTTCTTCTACTGAAAACATGATCGAAAAATATTCCTAAACCAATAATATTAGCCTTGGTCATCTATTAATAATAATTTATAATAAAAGTGTCAATACATTATTTTTAAATATAGGATGACTTAAAAAACTGTTTGTTATTTTTATTTAACATTATGTAGTTAATTATACTGCCGTGCTAAGCACAAAAGCGGTATCTCAGTAAAGGCGAGTTTCGAGAAAATCAAAGTTTTGTTAAAATAGTTTTATTTTTACTTTACAGATTGTTTTGTTGATTTATTAAATGGAATTTATTCATTATATTGGGAATTTTGGCGTTATCAAAATATACAGTTATTCGCCTACATATTATTGATATACCTCTAATTCTCTTAGTGACTTAAGGTAAACCTGAGATAGGGAAAACTTTTTTAAGGGTTTTTTCATATGTTTTAAATACAATACCGCTATTTGGCTTGGTTCATTGGATTCGTATTTTTTAAGCTATTCGATGCCATAAAAATCAACTTTACGATTTTTTTTGAGATACCGCTTTTGTGCTTAGCACGGCAGTATAGAGCTTACCAAATAAAAAAATAAATAAATGTTTAGTACCACATATTTTATTATGTGAAAATTTGTTAATAAAATATATAAATTAAATATCAGATGTACATGTTGATGAAAACAACACGCTTTTTTATTAAAATAGCAATTAAATACTCTTGATTTCAATAATACATTTTAAAAAGTGTAAAACTAATTTAGTAAATAATATCGAAATACGATTAATAAATAAATAATCTTAATTTGTTGTGAAAAAATAAGGTTGTCTATTATTTTACACTAAATTTATTGCTGTTGACAATAATATTGATTAATTCCACATTGTGTTTATACAGTATAACGGAACAATGTGTATATGAATTAATTGACTTTATCAATGAACAAAACTTTTAGTTATCAACTCAACATAAAGGTGGATGAAAAAAATTACATGTTCCTTTTTAATAAATTGAAATTGTTAGTGTTTATATGTACGTTAAATAATAAAAAAAATATTATTTAAATTAAAAGGTATATGAAGATATATTATCTACTTGTTTTAAAGAAATATAATATGTATATCAGAATACTTAAAAATCGAGAGTTTAAAAACATTTAGTAAGGTGATGTGGGATGAGGGAGAATTTGGAGCAAGTGTGTAATCAAATGAAGTTATTTTTTGTGTTTTGTTGCAAAATCGGAAAAAGGAACACTTATGAAAGACATAGCCTTCTAACTACTGAATCGTTTATCTAAAAAAACTGATATTTGGCTTAAATACAGAAAATAGTGGACCAATAATAGACCTAAGTTATAAAAATAAAATTTAAATTTTTTGGCGCTTTTTAAGGGTAGCAAATGGGTTACTATTTTTTTAATCAATCCTAGCTTGTGGGGTATCATATTAATGCTGATAATTCAATAAATAGTTTTAGATTATACATACATATGCGTCTTATTACCTATCTCACAAACAGTAAAATTCGAGGTTACGGAAAGTGTTACTTGGAGTTACAATACAGCTTCACAAAAAAACGAACTTTTGTTTGCAAAGACCTGACCCACTGTACTATTTGTAATGGAGCATGTTGAAACTGAATCCGGCGTCCAAATAACCTCATCACGTCAGTTTTTTTTCTAACCTCAAAAAATACGCTAAGTCATAACCCCATAGTATAGTGGGTCAGATCCCCGGAATCAAAAGTTCGATTTTTTATGTGGAGCTGTGCAATTTACTCATTTGAATTATATTTCCTTCATATGTTACGTTACACCATGGTTACACCAAAAAATTTATCAAAACCATGGAAATAGGAATATAGGGACAGAGCATAAACTAGCTTTATAGGCGAGGGGGGTGAAGCCGAATTGCGGAGGGGGATTGATTGATTACTATGGTTACTTATGTGCCTAGATTTGATTGGTTACACTTTTGTGACGTTCAGTACCGCTAAATTTAAAAATAATTATTGATAAATTCGATTTTTTTAAGATAAATAACAACTATTCCTAACTTTATAGAAAAAAACTGTAACAATAATTCATTCTACCATTATTGAATCTTAAATAAATAAAAATAATTATTTTTTTAACAGATTTAATTTATTAAAAATTTATATTATATTTTTTTAACATACTTATACATTTCACGTAATAAATAGTTTATTAACAAGAGCAACAAATATTTTTTAAAGATAAATAACAATAATAAAAAATTGAATACCTAACCGTGAAATGAAATTTTTACATTATTTTCTGTATTTTTTATTTTTTTCCAGTTTTGATTGTCTGATCTGTTTTCACATAAAGGTACACAGCACTGCACCATTTTTGGGTGTAAACACTCTTAATTCATTTGAATTGTAAGGAAAATAATGAGTTACTAATTACACAAAAAAGTTATTTGACATATGGACATAATATAATATTCAGTAACATTTGAATTCTATAGCATAGTAACCAATCAAAATTAGGCACATACTACCTCGTCTCCCTCCCCTTAACGGCTTCCACCCCGCAGCGTTATGCTCCGTCCCTATATTCCTATGTCCATGATCAAAACCCACACATAGGTGTTGCTGCGCAACCCACTTGACACAACTCAAAATACTCTGCCTTGTAAATGCACGGTGCTTGCTCGTGCTAAATTCATCAAAGGTAGTTAATTATTGAACAATTTAAATAAAAACCGATAAAGTATTCAGATGAACTGCCTGTCATTGGTTAACCATTTAATTTTCATACGATTTTAATAAAAAAAATTAATTTGACATTTTTCTTAATACGCGCCTGGTTATTATGTCGTATATTTTGAATTTTTTGATAATTTCAATCAAAATCATTATTTTTCTGCTATACGAATGTCAAAATGACATTTAAAACGTCAAAGTGACATTTAATATGTCAAAGTAAATAGCAGTTTTAAAAAAACAAATGACGATTTTCTTAAGTCGAATTGAGATAGATCTTTATAAGGGAATATTTTACAACAAAAGTAGGTAACCTATATTATAGAGAATTGAATGCTCTACAAAAAAGGTTCTATAAAATTTTCACGTAACATGTGTCTTTCTTGAGATATCTTCAAAAAATAAATCTTTTTGGATGTCACCCCTCCCCCTTACACACAATTTTAATTATTTTGAAATGGGACCGTCCTCAAGCCAGACCCAACCAACCAACCAAGTTTCATCAATATCGGTTCAGTGGTTCATGAGTTAAGCGTGTGACAAGGATTGGGGGACAGACACACACACAGACACACACACACACACATACAGACAGACACGGAACAAAAAGTGTTTGTCTTGACCTGAAACGGATAGATCCGGTAAAATTTTAAAAATCGGAGAACACATTTTTTTTCTCGTTTTAAAACGATAACAAAGCTTCTCGTATCTTCGATATTGCGAGGAAGCAAAATACCCTTATACATACAGGGTGTCCCAGGACTGTGTCAAAGCTCAATATTTCATTTATTATAAGAATTGGAAGAAAACTTTAAATGCAAAAGTTGTCAGGTCAGAGGAGAGGCATAATTTGAAAATAGTTATATTTATACAGGCTGACCCATAACTGCGTTACAAATCGAAGTTATGTTTTTTTAAATACAAACTATATATTTTTATTACATAATCTAATAGCATTCATTTTTCTGAGTATTTTGATATATCATTATTTAATTATACAGAGGGGTTTAGAAATTATGACCAATTTTGTAAGAAAATGAGAACATTTTCAACACCTTGTAATTTTCTAATTACAACAAGAAAAATTTGTTTTCTGTTTGAAGTAGTTTTGGCATATTCTCTATTATTGCGATATTATGTCAAACATTTACAAAATTGTATTATTTGTACAGGCTGTATCAAAACACTAAACATAGTTTTTTTCAAAATTTTCAAATGGAACATCCTATATATTTTTACATTTTTGAATTGCCTGTTCAATTCTCAACACATTTTATAAACCATGTTCTATTCCTAAATCCAGCCGTTAAAGAGTTATTTATTTTATTTTAAAATCTTAAGATGTTTTATAATAACAATACAACTTTATTATAATCAATAAAACAGTTCGCTTAAAAATAACTTAACAAACTAATAGAACTTACAAACTTTAACAACATAAAAATTTAATTATTTTATGGAATATAATAAAGATGTATTGTTTTTTAAAAAAATTTAAGATTTTAATATAAAATTAATACCTTATTAACGGCTGGATTTAGGTATAGAACATGGTTTATAAAATATGTTGAGAATTGAACAGGCAATTCGAAATTATAAAAATATATAGGGTGTTCTATTTGAAAATTTTGAAAAAAACTAAGTTCAGTGTTTTGATACACCCTGTACAAATAATACAATTTTGTAAATGTTTGACATAAAATCGCAATAATAGATAATATGCCAAAACTACTTCAAACAGAAAACAATATTTTTTTGTTGTAATTAGAAAATTACAAGGTGTTGAAAATGTTCCCATTTTCTTACAAAATTGGTCATCATTTCTAAGCCCCTCTGTATAATCCAATAATGATATATCAAAATACTCAGAAAAATGAATGCTATTATATTATCAAATAAAAATATATAGTTTGTATTTAAAAAAACATAACTTTGATTTGTAACGCAGTTATGGGTCATCCTGTATAAATGTAACTATTTTTAAATTATGCCGCTCCTCTAGCCTGACAACTTTTGCATTTAAAGTTTTCTTCTAATTCTTATAATAATATGAAATATTGAGCTTTGACACAGTCCTGGGACACCCTGTATATGAAAATACTCATATATGAAAATTTTTCATATATGGCTTCATGTTCGTTGGATTGATTCACGAATCGATTATTAATAATAATGAGTCCAACGAGGAACATGAAGCCATATATGAAAAATTTTTAGTGGAGGGGATCATGACCGGAAAAATTCATTAAATGGGTTAAACTAAAACCACATACTCACCACTTCGTGGGTTGCGCTAAAAAATTAAGACACATTACTGTTTTAATTTTTCATTCGTTGGGCTTAAACATATATTCAATAAAAAGTAAATATATATCTTCTTCTTCTTCTACGTGCTTAATGTCAGCTGGATCGTCTCCTTTTCTGACAGTAAAGATATTTGAATTAATATTTTAGGATTTATGAATGTAAAACATTAAAATATAATTTGCTTTAAATATTATAATATTTTGCCTTAAATATTTAGCTTTAAATAAAACTCTGAAAAATATATACATCAGGTTTTTACATACAATGAGTTTTTTTAAGTTGTTTTCAATTTTTTTTAATAATTATCATTAAAAAGTAGTTATTTTAATACTTTATTGCATATTATCAATTTCGGATATATTTCGATCCAAATGACAGCTAACTATTCAAAAACCTTACTTTACCTTATTTATATTTAAAACATCTTTGGAACTTGCAAAAAATATACTATAAATTTTTACAATGAAAACATATAAAAATATTTTATTAAATTAAATATAAATTTATTTTTTTGATGAAAGAACTAACCGTACAATGAATATTCTCACATTTGTTTTTAATTTATTTGTAGAGTAAAACATTCCTGAATTGATGTTGAAAAATAAACGAAAATGGATAGCGAGAATGCAGGAATTTATTTAAAGTCTCTATTTTAGTATTTAATTGAAAATAACGTAGTGTAAGATTTAAAATTCGTTTGCTCCTTGATTGATTATTAAAAATACATTTTTTTAGTAACTTTATACAAAATTAACTGTGCTGTATAAATGATGGGTTCGTCGGCGATTTTTGTATACTAACGTATAAAACGTAACGATTTATAAAAAAAAATTGGTTTCTAGTTAATAAGTTTTTGTTATTTTTATCAATAATATACAATTTATTGTACAGCATTGTGCATCAATTCTAAATTAATAATTATTATCTATTTTTGCTTTGAGATTTTTATAGAATATTCATTGTTTTTAGTCCATCAAAATGTTTAATTGCCAAAAAAATTAATCATGTTTCATTATTAGTGTCTAAACTTTTTTTAAAGTATAATATTTTATATTATAAATTATATTAGGTGGAACAAACTTGAACAGTTGATTGAAAAAAATATTTCAAACAAAACAGTTCATATAAACATATGTCTGAAAATTATTTGTGAGGGAGCTACAAACCTCTAAAGATTTTGCATTAGTTTTTAATTAAAATAATTATAAATTGTTAACGATACCAAACGAATCAATATTTTAATTAATCTCGGGAAAAAATTGTAGATCTGCAAAGATCTACTCAGATCTCGAAAGATCTGCATTTTGGGACCACATTAAATTTTTCACTGGTTTTTGATCTGTGGAGACTTGCAAAGATCTATAATGACTTACAAAGATGTCTAAAGACTCATTAATTTTTAACACTACAATGATCTTCAGAGATCTCTGTAGATCTTTGTAACTGTTTTTATAACTTTCCACAGATGAAAAAACAGTGAAAAATATAATTTTGTCTCAAAATGCAGATCTGTCGAGATCTGAGTAGGTCTCTGCAGATATACAATTTTTTCCCGGGTTTTCACTAAACAGAAACATATTTTTCACCAATTTATAAAAGACAACATTAATTTTTCTTTAAACAGAAACGCTTATTATTGAAAACCCTGAGAATCTAGAAAAACTCATAATAGTTTTTTCTCTCCCTCTCATTGTTACTTAAAAAATAAATAATATGATGGCTAAAAAAAATGAATAGTTTGAATATACAGGATGTCCAAGATAAGCGTGCAATGCATGGGGATATCTTAAACGGTAAGAGATACAGATGTGGTAAAATGAGATGAATTATTTGTAAGAAAGGGGTGAGTATTACATAAAAAATATTAATAATTTTATGTGGTTCAAGCGGTATACCCAAAAAACTGAAAATTCAGAATTTCTTTAAATGACTATAACTTTTTTGGTAAAGTAGATAGGTACTTTTTGTTTGCAGTTTCTTAAAGCACTTTTTTGAGTAGAATTGTTTGGTGTATTATAATTTTTATATCACTTTTAGTTTTCGAGTTACAAGCCCTAACTTTAGTTTTTCTTATGGGCCGCCCAGTTGGCTATATCATATTCGAACGTGTTTATTACTCTACTTTACAATGATATGTCACATGTCATACTTATTATTAAAAAAAAGTAAAAACCTTTTTTTGTAATAGTTTATTGTTTTTAAATATGCATTTGTTATTTTCATTGTTGTTATTGCGATTTTTGTTTAACATTTTTTGTTTTTCATGGCTTACTTAAATGTTTGTAATAAAATACTTTTATAATTGTATAAATATCACCAATATTTAGTACTTCGACTTATTTTCTATAATAAGTATGTCATGTGATATATCGTTGTAAAGTAGAGTAAAAAACACATTCAAATATGCTATAGCCAACTTGGCGGCCTATAAGAAAAACTAAAGTTAGGGCTTGTAACTCGGAAACTAAAAGTGATATAAAAATTCTAAATACACCAAACAATTCTATCCAAAAAAAGTGCTTTAAGAAACCGCAAACAAAAAGTACCTATCTACTTTGCCAAAAAAGTTATAGTCATTTAAAGAAATTCTGAATTTTCAGTTTTTTGGGTATACCGTCTGAACCACATAAAATTATTAATATTTTTTTATGTTGTAATACTCACCCCTTTCTTACAAATAATTCATCTCATTTAACCACATCTGTATCTCTTACCGTTCAAGATATCCCCATGCATTGCACGCTTATCTTGGACACCCTGTATGTACATATCATAAAAATGTGTTTGAACAGTGCAGCATTCACTTTGTCATTGGGCAAAAATAAAAACGATTAAATTATAGCCAGTAATCTTTATTTACATGATAATAATATACACATTTATATATTATTTTATATTTATAAAGCTTGGTATTTTCAGAATCCGTGGATTATCTTCGAATCGTCATTGGAATTGTACGTGTCAGATGAATGGGTCTGTGTGGTGGTACACTGTAGTGATCCATGTTCAGTTGCACTAAAATATATTAATTAATATTAGCCAAACATAATTCTCATGATACAAATATAAATAGAATATGTGAAATTTATTATAGTTTTTTCAGATAAACGAAAAATAAAAAGTTGATTTTCATATAGAATAGCTCGATTCTTGTTATTTTACACCGAGAAAGAAATAACAGTGATTAATTGTAGTAAGTTTTTGAATAAAAAAAAAAGAATTCATGACAATGATTAATACACGATTAATGACAATATATGTCTTCAAAGAACATATTTATCAATTTATATAATATCTTAACACTTGATGTTAAGAACTTAAAGCATTATTAATATGTAAAAAAAAATTATCTATTGTTAATATTATTACTACTAATGTCTTAAAATATTTTGATCGATAATAATCAACATTAATTTTTAATAAAAAAATAAAATAAAATATAAGAAAAAGTTTTTGAATCTTTCTACAGTGCATTTACTAGTATTTTGTGTAATTTTGTTAAGTGTAATATCAACATATTATTTCTGTTTAGTGACAATAACAGAATCTTCAGTTAACGGTAATACGGCTTCTTCAGCCGTGGGTAAAGTTTGCACTTCTTTTACTTCAATTAAAATATCTGGTGAAATTGTGGATGTATTAAACTCATTATTTACCTCGCTAACAATTGATACATATTCAGGTTCTACTGGTTCTGGTATAGAAGGAAGTTCTGGTAATGTGATAATCACATCATCTAGTCCTTCAAAAGTGGGTTCTTCTGGTGCATCAAAAACGGGTTCTTCTGGTTCGACGAATGTAGGTTCTTCTATTTCAACGTAAGCAGGTTCTTCTGGTTCGACGAAAGTGGGTTCTTCTGGCTCGACGAAAGTGGGCTCTTCTAGTTCTTCAAATACAGGTTCTTCTACAATGTATGCAGTTGGTTCTTCTGGCTCTTCAGAAACAATTGAATAATCAGCTTCAAGTTCTGATACAATATCGAATTGTTCAGATGCTGGTTCTTGAGAAATAATTGAATAGGCTGCTTCAGGTTCTGATACAATATCGAATTGTTCAGATTCTTGATCTTCAGAAACAATTGAATAATCAACTTCAGGTTCTGAGACAAGATCTAGTTGTTCAGGTTCTTCAGAAATAATTGAATAGTCTGCTTCAGGTTCTGATACAATATCAAGTTGTTCAGATTGTGCTGCTGTAACTACTGGACATTGCACATCTGCATACGCGTAATCAGCTAATGCTCCTGTCTCGACTGCAGCTTGCTCTACTGGTACTGCTTCTTTTTCTACTGCTGCTTCTCCAGATTGCGCAGGTCCGTTAAGACTTGCTAAATCCAAATCTTCACCATCTTCCGAACTGAAAAGCCATTTCAGATTTTCGCTTGGTACTGCCACCTTAGAACCTATCAAGTTATCGTTGGTTACTTCATTTCCAGACCCAATGATGAACGTAATGAGATTTCTTCTTGGATTGGCAGCATTGCCGATATCTGATCCAAAGTTGCTATTCTGCTGTGTGTTGGCATTACCTTTGATGATACTACCACCATAAGCTGTAAATCAAAGTATAGATCATTATCTTTTTTTACTTACCAATATATCTTAAATCTTGATACTGTCTTGATATCTTTTTCACAATTTTTAGTCACTTTTTTTTGCCTTAATTTTTGTTAAAGTAATTATAACTGTTATACACCCACATCTTGATTTATACGGCATCATTATTTACAAAATACACCATGTAAATCAAAAGAAGTTAAAAATAAAATATATTTGTTTATCTTACTTGAAAAACGGAGAAACTGTGGTTTCTTAGTCACTTAAACTAAAAATACACCTTAACCACAAAATTTATGTCACTCGACACGTGTTTCGACTTCACAAGAAGTCCTCATCAGGAGCCTAACGATTCCAGTCTGGAATCGTTAGGCTCCTGATGAGGACTTCTTGTGAAGTCGAAACACGTGTCGAGTGACATAAATTTTGTGGTTAAGGTGTATTTTTAGTTTAAGTGATATTTGTTTATATTCACTCACTAACTAATACGAAAATTACATTTATTTTAAAAGTTATTCAAAGTAACAAATTATTTTGTTTAAAATTTCTTAATTCATCTACGTTCATTTTTTAAACTGTCAATGACTTATTTTTATTTATCAGTGTTAAATGTATAAAAAAATCAATTTTATCATGAACCGTGTATATCGAGGGTTGGATGTATAAACAATAACATATCATAATTTTAAATTTATTCTTCATATATTATAATACATAAATAAAGTACATTGTATTTTCATAATCTATTTGTATAATATATTTGTAGATACAAATTAAGGTCGTACAATTGTTTCAAAAATTATGTATATACTTGAAAATTGAAATAATTGTATTATAACAATGAAAGAGTAAATGTGTTATTTTTATAAATAGACGTAATTACCCTTTAATCCACGACGTCCACTGTTAGACACTTTGGAATTTACATTGTTGTTTTGCTGTACATTACCACTGCCTTGGATAGCGCTGCCACCATAAGCTGAAAGATTTTAAATATACATATAAACATACATTTAATACACACATAGATATCTAATATCTATATATTACAAGCAAAGTGTAAAAATTATTAATATACAAATGGATATAAAATATCAGTAAATATGTATTTACATTTAAAAAATGGTGTTTAATACACGGCTTTGTAATTTTTAAAATGCTGTGCTCACGAGACATACTTTTCGTTGTTTTTTCAAATCTACGTTTTTAACCTTATTTTCTTTTATAATTAAAATTATATGTGCTCCTTTCACTTTTATTTTCTATATCTGCTTTAATTATTTTGAAGAATTTTTAAATATTGTGCCAAGGTTCTCAATTTTTTCCTAAATAGCACAAATTAATTTAAATTGTAAGAGAATACAACATTTATTTACCATACAATCCACGACGTCCATTTGAAATCAATGAACCTAAGTTGCTGTTTTGTTGAACATTAGCATTTCCTCTGACGACGCTTCCACCATGAGCTGTAAATTTAAAATATTTATATTATTTATATCTACTAAAATTAGTACATAATAAAAATATTGAATAAGAACTCACCGTACAAACCACGACGGCTGTTTGACACTTTGGATCCTTGGTTACTATTTTGTTGGGTATTGGCGTTGCCTCTGATAACACTTCCACCGTATGCTGAAAATAGAAACATACGATTTTATTTTGCATTTTGATTATTATAATTATCTTGACTTTTTTTATAAAATGTAATACATATTCATACATTTACAAGGAACATACCTACATAATTTTTGTACTACTTACAATAAAGACCACGTCTGGAGTTGGAGATGGTAGATCCTAAATTGCTGTTTTGTTGTGTGTTAGTGTTTCCTTTGACAATACTGCCTCCGAAAGCTAAATAATACAGTGAATGATTTAAATGAAAAATATATGACGAAATTGTTATGATTTTAAATTGTATCACTATTACTCTTACATTTAATTAAGCCACGTCTGCTGTTGGAAATTAGTGAGTTTTGATTAGAGTTTTGTTGAACATTGCTATTGCCTCTAACCACACTGCCTCCATGAGCTATTATGTAAAAAAATATCCAATATTAATTCATTAAAAATGTTAGTTTTAATAAACATAAAAATATGTATTTTTCTTTTATACTTTTGAATGATTCGATATAATTTTATAACATTAAGGTCTCTTTTGTTATTCACTGTGTTTAGTAAGTATTCGATGAATAACAATAAGGCTAACAATTTTGATAAAAAATAAGAAAATTTTATGCCATTTTAAGTATTTTACAAGTTACACGAAGCCCTTACGTCAACCTTGATAATGCGAAACAAGGAATAAATTGTGTTTATTGTTTATCAGATAGTAAAAACGTTAAAATAACTTACATTTAATAAAACGGCGGCTATTGGAGATGGTAGATCCTTGATTGCTATTTTGTTGTGTGTTACTGTTTCCTCTAACAACGCTTCCACCAAAGGCTAAACAAATTATTTTATATTTATTTTTTAATAATAAATATGTGTATAACATATATTTTATAATAAATTAATTGTACTTACATTTAATCAAACCCCGACGAGTGTTTGACACTGATGAACCCAAGTTACTGTTTTGTTGGGTATTGGCGTTACCTTTGATAACACTACCCCCATGAGCTGAAAATTTAAGAAGAAATAGTAATTGAAAATACTTTGTAGGAGAAACTATATAAAAAGGTAAGAAGGAAGCTATGTGATCATTTGTGGTTCTCGATTTTAAATTTTTCATCTGATCTTCCCGTTTCAGATCATAAATAATTTGCATTCTGTGCCTGTTTGTATTTATGTCCCCTAGGATTAAGGATACATACAAACAAAACGGATTTTAACGAAATTTGGTTCGTTAGTTGGGTCTGGTCAGAGCCGTCAATACTTCAACTAGAGTACTAGAAAAAGTACTTGAAAGACCTTAGTTCAAGTACATTTAAAAATATGTAGTTAAAAGTAATATTTGATACTTTAAGTACTTTTTGAACGTAATACCTGAATTTAACTAGTACCTAATGTACTTGAAAAACTTAACAAGTACTTCACATTGAAAAAAATAACTATAAAAAGATATAAAAATATATATCTTTGCAGCATATGGAAAAACTGTAAACACTTGGCAGTAAGATTTATATAATACAAAATCCTGCTTGAAAAAAAAACCGGCTTTCACGCTTTATAAATTAAGCCTAAAACAGTTTGTGTTTTTTTTAAACATTTACAAAAACATTATACATGCTTTTTAAAAGAATTGGAATTATAACTACCTGCTATTTATCATAGTTATGTACGATTACTACTAGTATATTTGAAAACATTTTTGATGAAAATGTAATTACCAAAATGTCATAAAACTATATTATCAAAGGCATACACACAGGTTAGTTCCCGCGCCGTAGCCAATACTAATTAACCGCTCCACATATATAAACAGGAATTGTTAAATACAAACTATGTATATTTGTTTCTATTTGGGATGTGATTTTAATCACCAAGAATTATAACTTGTTCAGTAATATCGTACAACGAATCTTCAGCGATGAGGCTTGGAATTAGGCTAGTTTAAATTTTACTTAATCTCAATTAGCCTTTGTTGCTAATTAAATCATTGCTCTAAATCAGCAACTTTTATTTATCATACATTTATTTTATGGTGGAAATTTTATAAATTGTAAGTGATACTTAATTATTTTGCTACTAATATCATGATTTTGCTGATTAAAATAGTATGGACAGTTGATTCATATTAGACTTTCGTAAAAACATAAGTTGAGAAATGAATATGAGATCAATTTGTAACAACTAAACTACCTATAGATTAGTTATATTAAATATAAATTAAATAATTTTTGTTCTGTGGAATTTTTTAAACCTAAATATTTTTCTGGGTATAAAGTAGCCTATGTACTCAGAATGCGAGCTATCTCCCTTCCTCCTGTCAAATGTATCAAGATCGGTTCAGCAATTTAGCCGTGAAAAGGTAACAAAAAACAGACAGACAGATAGAGTTACTACTTTTGCATTTATAATACTAATATACAGGGTGATTCAGCATTGTCGTGCCAAACATAAACAGTAGATTGAGAAAAATATTATAAGCAAAAAACTTCCAATAAATATGTGTCCGGAAATTTTTCGTGAGGGAACTACAGGCCTCCAAAGATTTTACTAAAAATGAGTTTTTATTAAATATCTAGAGAACCCTTCGTGATAAAATAATGAAATTTGGTATTCTATTTAGTAATAATAAGTGTTATCGATTTATCATATTAACTAGTTATAATTTAGACTAGGGATGTATGGGGCCAGTGGGCCCATCGATTTTTATCTAGTATTTTTCCATTAATTTTTTTATAAAGTTGAGCACTGATTTAAGGTTATATGACACAAAATACACAAAAACATACTTTGCTTATTTGTCATAAGATAGACCGTTTTCGAGTAATATCGATAGGAAAGAAAGCATGCAGAATTTAACTTAATACGGATGCTCCAAATTATAAAAAATAAAATTCTAATCTTGTTTTATGATTAAAGGTAAGAAAAAAGTTCATATAAAGAAACCTCCTAATATGAATCCTCTCAAATCTATAGCCAGTTGTATTACTGTAATATGTTACTTGAATAATTTCACTAAAAAACGAAATTAAAAATGACTATTTGTTGATAAGGATGCATTTGTTGAGGTATACTTATGTTAACTTTTTGTCTTAATTTTTATCATAGAACAACAATATAAATTTATTATTTGTAATTTGAAGCATCCGTATTAAGATAAATTCTGCATGCTTTCTTTTCCATCGATATTTCTCGAAAACGGTTTATCCTATGACAAATAAGCAAAGTATGTTTTTGTGTGATTTGTGTCATATAACCTTAAATCAGTGCTCAACTTTATAAAAAAATTAAAGAAAAAATACTAGATAAAAATCGATGGGCCCACTGGCCCCATACATCCCTAGTCTAAATTATAACTAGTTAATATGATAAATCGATAACACTTATTATTACCAAATAGAATACCAAATTTCATTATTTTATCACGAAGGGTTCTCTAGATATTTAATAAAAACTCATTTTTAGTAAAATCTTTGGAGGCCTGTAGTTCCCTCACGAAAAATTTCCGGACACATATTTATTGGAAGTTTTTTGCTTATAATATTTTCTCAATCTACTGTTTAAGTTTGTCACGACAGTAATGAATCATCCTGTAGATTTATGTGTTCATAAAAACTAATTGTATGACTGTTTAATTTTAAAATATACTCAAGCTTGACAAAATTCTAATAACGCAATATGATTTTTCTTACTTAGACTACAATCACGCATAACTAAAATTCACGTCAGATCGCGGTAATGCGAGCCGGGTGTGACCCGATGTGGCACGAAGTCTGTCATATCAATAAAACGTTAAATTAAAAATACATATATCTAGGTGCAAGTGAAACAAAGTTTTTTATATCAATGTCATCATGACACAGAAACATTTAACTTTATTTTTACTAATTAATATAAGTCTTTTTTATAATGTAGTTTCTCTTCAGTGTTACAGTTGTAATAGTCGAGGATTGGATATTATTTGTAAATACTTGTTACCTTATGAAGTTTTGTGGGATGAAGAGAAGGAAGATATTATAACATGCCCATATAATGCGACAAGTTGTTATACTTTGAACGTAAAAAGAAAGGAGGAATATTATAAAGATGAAGAAGTTTTTACTGTTCGTGGATGTGATTTAAGTGGCGGTGAGATATGTTCTTTGAGACCAGAAATTGAATGCAGCTTATGCAAAACAGATGTATGTAATATACCTGCTAATTTTGATTATCAAAGAGCTGCTGAAGCATCAACGTTAGAATTGATGGGCAAAAAATACAACTACTTATTTGTGTTAATAATAGTTATGGCTATTTGTATGATTAATATATTATAATTTTAATAGATTTTGTTGTTGTTGTAAAAATACGTAGATATTTAAACAGATAGATGCATATGTAAGTATATTCATATATTTGTTATACGTATTTATAGAAAGTGTATTTTTGAAGCAGATTTTACATTATATTGTATCAGTTTAAAAAATCGCAAGTTTATAATTATAAATGATAATTACAAAAAAAATAATTAAAAATACTCGGTCAGTAATGTTTTATGTTGAGTTTAAAAAAATAACAACTACATTTTTTCTGTAGGTAGGTATAAGGTAATGTTATAATCCTATATACAGGATGATTCAGCATTATCGTGCTAAACTTAAACAGTAGATTGAGAAAAATATTTTAAGCAAAAAACTTCCAATAAACAAATGTGCGGAAATTTTTCGTTAGGGAACTACAGCCTTTCAAAAATTTTTGCTCAAAATTGGTTTTTATTTAATATCTAGAGAACTCTTTGTGATAAAATGATGAAATTTGGTATTCTGTTTAGTAATAATAAGTGTTATCGATTTCTCGTATTAAACAATTATTATTTTGATCAGGGATGTATGGGGCCAAGGGGCCCATCGAGTTTTATCTAGTATTTTTATTCTTTAATTTTTTCTTGAATAATGGACATATTTAAGATTACATGACCCAAAATACACAGAAAAATGCTTTGCTTATTTGTCATAGGATAAACCGTTTTCGAAAAATATCGATAGAAATAAAAGTATGCAGAATTTAACTTAATACGGATGCTTTAAATTACAAATAATAAACTTATTTTATTATAAATAAATAAATACTTGTTCAATCTACTGTCTAAGTTTGGTACGACAGTGCTGAATCACTCTGTATTCACCAATATAGCAAAGTTCCGCCGTTTGAACCACACTGACTGTTAAAAGTGCATTGTGATTGTGGCAACATTAACGTTGATTTATAAAATGAAATATATATTATATCAAATTAATACATTATATAACTATGATATTATACATACAATATCCAACATGGGTGCTTATCCCTCTGAGATGTGACCTAACTTGATGTAATGTAAGGTAATGCAACATAAATAGTTTTTTTTTAATTTTCACATGGCTGCCCCCTCCTTTGATTTTATATCCAAACGGAATGCATTATTATAGTAAGCTCTACTGTTTTTTTACAACTGCCCCACCTCACAATACCAGCACCTGATATCCAATGTCACTATTGGGAATAGATGATAAACTTTAAACATTTCCCCGAAACCATTTAAATATCTGTCGTTATTTTATGAGAAACTAGCGAAATCCCGCGGCTTCTGCAGCTATGCAGATAAACATATCAAAAGCACACACCCTGTCTTAATAGATAAACATATCGTCGCCTATCTAACAATACCGCTAAAGTCGAAAATTTGCGGTTTTTACATTTTAATGTCATTGGATAGAGCTACTCATTGCGCGTCGATCTACCAATCACATTCTAGATGTTTCGGTCAATAAGAGACCAGAATTCAAAAAATAGTGACAGCACGCAAGCCGGTAGCCTATATAAAACATACACGTTTTTTTCGCTCTCCTGTAAAGTTGGTCAAAATGATTTGAGCGGTGTTGTTAGATATAGCGACGATATTTAAATCCATCCTCGTCCCCGTTCCATGCTATTGGGGCTTGAATGTCGAACTTTAATTTTTAATTGAATATTAATCTGTCCAAATTTACCTTAATATCATGAACAGTTATGAAGATAAATATATCAAAATTTTACCCCCCCCCCCCTCTCACACGCATTCCCATAGGGGTTGAATTTTCGTATATGCTATTTGTCTTGTAGAGAACATACTTGTGTCATACGTATTTCATTCGTTGAGTACAAAACAAATATCTTACAAATTAACCCCCCCTTCACCCTCCCTAACACCTTAGGGGTTAAATGTGCTAATATTACTGTTTCATTATTTATATTGTAGAGTATTTATGATAAGTTTCAATTAAATACGAACAAAAAAATTTTTTTGTGCTGACAATGAGTCAATTCCATAGGTAATTAACTAACATATTTTTCAGTTTTACGGTTAATGCTATCTGTATTTCTAGTTCCGAGTTATAGCTCATCAAAGTCGAAAAATATCTTTTTTTGTTGAAATGTTTTATGAAAATGACTAGTTTCTCCAAAAGTACCTCTAGCATGTTGTATTTTTTTATCATTATTTTGGTGCATCATAATGTTACCTACAAATTCACTATACAAAGTTTGGACGTGGGTCTTACAGTTTTCCGGTAAATAATTATTTTTATGGTAAATAATAATAAATAATAAAATTATGTAGTTATAAACAAATAAATTTATTGACTGTTTCATTTAATAGGGCAGGTAGCAAAATAGTAACTTTGGGGATTAATTAATAACTGGAAAACTATAAGACCCACGTCCAAACTTTGTATAGTGAATTTGTAGGTAACATTATGATGTACCAAAATAATGATAAAAAAATACAACATGTTAGAGGTACTTTTGGAAAAAAATGTAATTTTCATAAAAAATTTCAGCAAAAAAAGATATTTTTCGACTTTGATGAGCTATAACTCGGAAATAGAAATACAGATAGCATTAACCGTAAAACTGAAAAATATGTTAGTTAATTACCTATGAAACTGACTCATTTTGATTGGTCTAGATACGATACTTTAGAAGTTATGAGATAATCTTTGTTGTAAGAACTATTCTGAAGGAAATTTTTTAAACACCCTGTAATTCAGAGGGTGTTAAAGATAGATCCCCACTTCCCGCACAATTTCTTATTCACAATGAGTCAGGGAATCAGCTCCTAAAATATCTGTATCCCAAACCGGACCACCATGTATATTGTAGATTGTATTTTTTTCGATTATTTTGAGTACGGGCCTAATAAATTATACTTTATCAAGTAAAAACATATTATATTGGGTCTTGATTTCAATTGATCATTACGTGTGGTGCGCAGTGGAACAACTCGTGTATAAATGATTCAATGTGATTCCTTTAACAACAACGCTTCTCGGAGATATTCTACGCTACTTTGGCACTAATGCTTTCCATTGATACATCTAATCAACGTATTCTGGCAGGCGTACGTCATACAACAAATCGAATGTATACAACGTTTATCGTTAAAGAATGGCATAATTTAAATAATATTAGGTATACATAAACTCTTAAATTTTTTTAAAGAACAATAATAGGTACACTATAAATACCACACATGTTTGATAATTTTTTTTTCTTAAATATCATCTTAACCCATTACTCTTTAATTTAAAATAAATCTTATTTCCCATTAAATATGTTTTCGTTAAAAAGATATAAGTATATACAAATATAGAACTTACATTTAATAAAGCGGCGTGAATTGGATACTCCTGAATTAGCGTTGGCATTTTGCTGTACATTATTATTGCCTCTGACAATACTTCCTCCATGAGCTATATAAGAGATAAATAATATTGTAATAAATTATTTAAATAAACGAATATATTCAGTGCTGGCGTGCCAAACATTAACAAATTGAGGGAGATATTTTAAGCAAAAAAAAAATAAATAGTTAGCACATAATTAGTTTTTAATTAATATTTTCGTTACTCATTGTGAGTCAAAAAAATTTCCAGTACCTATCAACCAAAAATTTCTGAAAGTTAAGAGATTAAGACCATATATGTATGTAGGGGACCCGTCGTTTTATATGTGGTATTTTGGTATTTTTTAAGTCTGTAATTGTAATTGGACTTACATAATTTACTTTTATAAAAAAAATCTTTCTTTTTGATCATAGAACAAGAATATGTATACAATTATTTCGTGTAATTTAAGAAAAATTCTAAAATGGTTTCTTTGCATCGATAATTCTCGTAAACGTTTGATGCTATGATTAATGGGCAATGTATATTTTTAAATTAAAGAAAAAAAATACTGAATAAAAATTGACGGGTTCACCCATGGTCTAAATTGGTGCTTGAAAGGAAATCGATTATCAAATTTCATAAATGTATTATAATGGTACCATTATGGGCCAAACATTTGAAGGGTTGTAGCTTCCTAACGAAACATGTTTTTCATACCAATCCTGAATCATCCTGTAAATTTATTTATCATCTATGCACGGTTCTTTTCAGTGTACCATCCAAATCTTAATTATATTTCAAATTTATATCTGAAGTACGTGGAAACCGGTTATAACGACACCGTTATACGACGTATCGGTTTAAACAACTCAAAATAGAAGTCCAACTGAATCCCGTATAATTGCATTTTTACCGGTTATTATGACTATCCGTTTTTTATGACCAATATGACCGGTCCCTTCGATGTCGTTATAACCGATTTCTACTGTATAATTATTTGTTTTCTAACCTACCAGAAGTTTTAATCCAAATTAATTTACTATCAAAAGTATTTGGTATAAATAAAACGAACCATTATTATTTTTGGTGATTCAGATAAAAATAAGATTGAAAGAAAACTAAAAAAAATGGACTAAATTAAATACTTATAGTTATTATCGAATTTAAAATTCGGCACATTTGATGAATTTCCAATTTATTTAATTGGGATTTAGTAAATCGTACAATTTTTTTTCCATAGACATAGACATTATGTATTATAAACTTTAATGGTTGCCAGAAAGTCGATCGCGGCGAATTTTAAATAAAAATTATTAACAAATATCTATAAATATGATTGGGCAACATATTGAAGAAAATATGCATATTTAATTCGGCCGCTCTTGATAAGAGTACATTGTACAAGTACTATACATAAAATCATTATTATCGAATGCTGTTTTAAAGAATTTAGACACGGAATTTAAAGTAAGTTCTAATCAAATTGTATTATTAAAACTAGATTACTCAAAAAAGAATTTTTAAATAATCAAAATATATTAAATCGTAAATTTTTTTTAGTACATACTAAACTAGGCTTTACCGATTAAGAATAAATAACATCGCTAAAGTAATTAGTATTAAGAATTTATAAAATATTTAAAGAGTATCATTTACATACCATATAATCCACGTCTGGTGTTGGATACACTTGATTGTAAGTTACTGTTTTGTTGAACGTTGGCGTTCCCTTTAACGATACTTCCTCCGTGAGCTATAATTACAATTAAAAATAAAAATGTTTAGATTTTCCCTTGTAAATAATGGTACTTTGTTTTTATTGGAAATTAATTAATTCGCATATAGTTTAATGAAACAAAAAAAATTACCAACTGCGAGTCACGCCTCGCGTATTGGTGTCCCGTTTCAATTTATTCAATTATGTTAATTTAATTTAATTTTAGGAATGTTAAGATCCACTAATTAGTATTTTAATATTTATCTATTAGAAAACAGATAGCTCCAACTATACCTACTTCATATTTGTATAACAAGTTAGAATTATTTTTGAAAAAATACGTAAATGCAGTGAGTGCTTTGATTTACGGCATCATTTTTCAGATTTTGTACTATTACTTTCGGAGATATACATATATTATGGGCAGGGAATCAAATATTTTAATACTTCTTCTTGAAAATCTATTAAACGAAGATTTAAAAATTACAAAACACTTACATATTTAAACTCCTTAAATGGTCAGTTTTTATTTGATACCCCACTCACCGAATTGAATAAAAACATTTTTGGCAACCCAGCCCCTCCCTCTTTTCGAAAAGTCCCAAGTCTATTATTGGTTCACTATTTATTATAAATATGCAAAATCTCATTTTTTTGGGTTAAACGGTTCACTAGATGGCTGTGATTTCATAAGTTTTTTTTTGCGATTTTGGTGTGAAACACTAAAATAATTCTCATAATTTAATTTGTTTTTTGAATTATGGTCAAAATGTTTATTATCGGTAAGCCGATCGTGATGATTTTTTTGTCTCCATAATTTTCAATAGCTAGTAACAGTTGGTTCGTCGGAAATAAATATACCTAATGAAATACTTACCATAAAGTCCACGGCGAGCATTAGATATTAAAGATCCTACGTTACTGTTTTGTTGTACATTGCTGTTTCCTCTTACTATGCTACCACCTTTGGCTATAAGTGAAATAAAATGTTTTTGTAGTATTAATAAATAGATACCAATACATACATTCACACTATAGGCTTGAATGATAATTTTGGTTTATACGTCCTTTTATAAACAATAAATTCGATAGTTGAAAAACAAGTCTATCACTATGCCTGTTTATATGTTCAATTTTATATTGTACCGATTCTCATGGGACTTTTACTGTTGGGAAGTTTGTGTTCTTTAATTTAGGAAATTTAAGTATTTGTTTACGGCAACTCCTATTGAGGATAATGTACACTTAATATTTTTAAAGTGAAACTTTTATTACATCGTCTCAAACTTTTTCGTCTGTGTGTTGCATGTCGCGTGACGGTCGGCCGCGGAGTAGGGATAAATACGTCAGAGCAGCCGAGGCCAATATGGCGGCGCCTATAGTTCGCATAAGCTGACCGTGTAGTGTATAGACTATAACTCATTTGTGCCAGTGCTCCACGCTATTTTGTTTGTTTTTGTCAGTGTTTAATGTAAATGTTGTTATTTATTTGCTTTTGGTAAACAACGACACAGCTAGTGAGTCCAAAAAACTGATCAACGAGGAAAAAGCAAAGAATAGTGCAAAAATGAATGACGATGAATTAATTTTACGCCGTAAAAAACAGAACGCCGACAGAGCACGTGCTTATAGAAAAAGGAAAAAAGATCTTGGTTAGTAAACATAGTTTTTATATAGAATTTATTAGAATTATTAGAACTTTTTGCTGGTGCATGTTGTTGTTTATGGATTTATTTCAATTTTGAGTGCTTGAATTTATTATTCCGAAATTTTTTAGTTAAATGTCTATAATGTGAAAAAAAGTTTCACTTTTACCGTAGTTTCATAAAACCACACAATCCTTTTTTTCTTATATACTTGTATACAAATGAAAATACAAATAAATGGTTAAGATATTTATGTTGAATACTAAGGTCAATTTTTCAAATTAAATTATCTGATAGAAATATAAGAATAATAAGAATAATGAATGATAGTTGTGATAGGGATATACCTATAATTAAACTATCACTACCGCATGTGCTATGCAACCAATATGTGGTGTCTTTATTTACGATTCTGAAATGCATGAGGGCGATCAAGCCGTGGGGAAATTCTAGTAGCAAATAAAATCGTTATTGAAAGAAAATGATTTTAAATTTACAAAGCTCGGATTTTATAATATGAATAGATTCATTATAATTTAATTGAAAATCAATGTCCTCTTTCCATTTAAAATATTTATTAAATGTTTTTAAATGAATGTTTAAACATGCGTATCCAGAATTTTTGCTCCAAATTACCGCTTTGGTCTGCCGTAAAATATTTCAAATTTTGATTTATTTATTATAAAACTACATTCCACATTTGTTAATAATTGGTAAATTATAAATGTGATTTTATAATTTATCTCTTGACAAAATCAATATAGCAAAGAATAATAATTTTACAAGTAGGTATATATTTATATACTTTATGTACGTACCGTACAATCCACGTCTGCTATTAGAGATACTTGATTGGAAGTTACTATTTTGTTGTACGTTAGCGTTTCCTTTAACAACACTGCCTCCATGTGCTAGAAATAATTAAAACTTAGATTACAAGACATTTAATATTACACAATAGTTAATTGGCTACTGAAATGAAAACACAAACATTAAATATAGGTACATTACGTTTGTACTTTGGAATTTTTATGTTTTTTCGATACTTTGAAATTTATTCAGATTAAAGTAATTGAGTTCATATCAGTGATTAAACAAATTAAATAAAAATTTGATTTTTAATTGAGTAATTTGATACTTACAATGGATTCCTGGTTCACCATATACCGCTGTAAAACAATAATAAGAAGATAAATAACATCTCATTAATGTTCTGTTTTTATTAATATACAAATTATGGGACACTTCAATACATACTCTAGAAAATGTTAATAATTATAAAACATACATATGTCGCAGACGTATGGTAAATTTAGCCGCTTTACAAAATGCCGGCATTTTATAGAGCGGCTAACTAACATCAACTGGATTGTAAATCATATGCTTTTTATAAAGCGGCTGGCCACGTTTTAGTCCGGTCAAAATACTAATAAAGATAGTGGTCAAATAACAAAAATTCCGACAGAGCTAAATTTTGGTGGAGACCTTGGATACACCATTATAAATAAAGTGTCAAAAGTCCCCATCAATCCCATGTCTGCTAAAAAAGTTATTCGGGGTCAAAGGTCAAAATTCGAGGTTTTTTGGATTTTTTTCGAAAACAGTAAGTTTTATCAAAAAAGTAGCCAAAATAAAAATTATAGATATTAAAATTATCTATAAAAATGGTCCTTATACTTTTTTTCTAAGAATTGCCATTCCTGAAATATCGAGATTCTAAAAGTTAAAGGAGTCACGTTCTACGTGCACGGTGCTCTGGAAGCCAACTTTAATAAAAAAATTGATTACTTCTGATTTTTTTGTACAGTTCAATTCTTTAGTATTCAAGGAACATTTTAAGACCAAAAAGAAAAAAATCGCCTCAGTACTTTTTTTTAATAATTCATAAAACAAAAATACATAAATCGTACACGGTGCTCTCGATGCCAACTTTAAAAAAAATTGATTACCTCTGATTTTTTTATACAATTCAATTCTTTAGTACTCAAAGAACATTTTAAGATCAAAATGAAAAAAATCCCCTCAGCGCTTTTTTTATAATTCATAAAATAAGAAAAGTAGTTGTCTATTTTTACTATTTAGCTATTTTATAAAGCGGCTGGCGTCGTTTAGCTGTTTTATAAAACGGCGCCTGTGACAGTCTCTTTATAAAATGTTGATGCTCTAATAAAATACACGTTGACTGTCTTTGGTTAGGGCAATCTTTTGAGATGAAATAAGGAGGTTAGTTTCTCTGTTAGGTTAAAAATGAGTATTTAATATTCGCTTTAGTTAGGGAAATTTATTGGGGCGAAAAGGGATTAATATATTATTAAAACAGGGATTCAATCTGTAGAAATATTAACGTTTATTTTATTTGACAGAATTATTATAAAAACAGTTTATTGCAGCGGGGATTGAATCCCCGTTTTTATACTATATTAATCCCCTTTCACCCTAATAGATTTTCCTAACCAAGGCGGAGATTAAATTTCCGTTTTTAACCTAACAGAGAAACTAACCTGCTTATTCAACCCCAAAAGATTGTCCTAACCAAGGACAGTTAATGTGTTTATTATTAGAACATCAACATTTTACAAAACGGCTAGTCGCTTAATAAAGCGGCTATACGTTGGGTAGCCGTAGGTATTGTAGAACTTACAAATACATATTAATATTAAAATATGTTTTTGTTGCAAACTTAACCAGTGTTTGAAACTAAACATTTTTATTTCTAAAACGATTATTTCTGAGATCAAATCATTTATAATAATTAATTTTTGTTTAGACGAAAAAAAATAAATTCCAAAAAAAGAAATATAAAACACACTGTATATATGTTTTAATTAATTTGTACATACCTTTTTGAGAGCAGTGAATAGTAACCTAGAATATAAAATACGAAACAATTAATTGTTAATTATTTTCACTAATATATAATGGTATTGGAATGAAGCGTTATAATTCTATTTGGTTTTAATTTGATATTGAAAATTAATTCAATCAATACTAATATATAAATCAATAGATAGGGTCTGTTTGTTCAGTGAAAATACTTTTTTTCGTGTCGTTTAACAAAAAAATGTGTCTGTCTGTTTATTCGAAAATCTAAAACTTTAAAATTAGTTAGCTCTCTAATAATTGCTTTTTAGCAGGCCCGTATTAAGGAAAATTTATATTAAAAATATAATAAAAATGAATGGGTGCTGGGATATTGATGCAATTAAACTATCGTCACTGCCGTTATAATAGAAATATGATCTTTACGTTTTTAGAGCTGCCATTCGCAAGGGCTTTAATCGATTTCGTTATACTCGCAGGAGAGGCAAGGCGTGGGGAATTATAGTCCAATATATGTATGCCAGATAGATAAAAATAGCTCATACTTTCTAGTGAAATATAAATAATGATTGTTATGTATTTTAATATAAATTTAAATTATTTGAACTGCAAAAGGTAACATCAGTATTCGACAAGAAAGTAGTATAATATATTAAGGGGGTAGGTGTACTCAGAATTTTCAAGAAATCGATTTTTGTTTTTTGCATTTTTGGAGCTGCTACAACGGCTGAAGAACTATTTTATGGCCCAGGAATAGTTGACTCGGTGTAAGTAATTAAATAATACGTATATTACTCTACGGAAATTGAGTGTAAAACTTAAAATGCGTTTTTCTCAAAACTATGTTTTTTTAAACTGGTGACCACTGTAGCTCGAAAACCGCTCGGTAGATTTTAATGAAATTTATACAGCTTTTTGAAAACATGAAAAACTAGTGCCTGATCGAAGGATTTTTTTTTTAAATTTCGATTTGTTATAAACAATTAACTGTTGGTTTTTTCCCAAAAATCTTGAAAAAAAATTCTTGAGGCTGTCATTTTGTTAATTTAAGAAAGAAAGAAAAGCTTCGATCAGGCACTAGATTATCTATTAATAAAACTAATTTTTTTTTGTCCGATTGAATTTGGATGAATTTCCAAGGATAAGTGATGGTCACCGCAAGGAGCTTCGGTTGGAACTGGATCAACACAAACAGTCATTACTTTTAAAATTATTTTTTTTTTTTCTAAAATTTCTGTCAAGTCAAGTCGAAACATTATTTAATGATGCTATGTTTTTACTTTTATAAAATAAAATAATTTACTGGCAAAAAAAAATTATTTAAAATTGTCATTTTTTCATGTCTCTGACTACACCTAACCCTTTAAAATCAAAAAAATGACTTCAAAACTTTGAATATCTAAGAGATATAATTTAAAAATTATGATAAATTAGTATTTATTATAAAAATACTAATTCATGCAATAGAGGGTTAATAGACCAATTTATGTACTTCAGTACTTCACTCAAAGAGTTGTATTTACTAAACGATTACTTGAAATGATTTGAAATTTCAATACGTAATACTAATTGTAGATTATATAACAAGCATTTTAACCTTAGGTTGCATAAACCAAAATTAACTACGATTACCTAACTCAATTTGTAAATGAACAATTCATTAAATATAAGAATTTTGTACCTTATAAAATGAATCATAACAGTGATTATTTTTTAGAATTGACGTTATAATGCTTCAAAAACAACTAATTAACTAATCATGATTCATTTTGTTTTGTGCAACCCAAGGTAAGTCTATTAGTTTCTGTGGGTTATTATTTACAGTATTTTATATTACAATTGAGCTTCGCATAGTTATAGTAAATTATATTAAAACATTTAAAATTGCTGTTGAACTGTCTTAAGGGAGTAATATTTGATGTGAGAAAAGACGTGTGATATGTTAAATATAATTAAAGATACACATGTGACGAATGACATGAAAGGTCTTTAATACTCACCAAAAGGATGACCGCGTAGGCGGAAAACGACAAAGTTCCAAAACCCATACTGGCTAAACACCAGATTCAAACACTGTATAATTTTTTGTTTCATGAGTATATATACGATCATCTGAATAATAAATCCGTACCGTGACCGAGACGAGTTTAATGATAATGTGTAAGAGAGACGCTCGGATCGTTTTCAATTATGTCTTCATTGTCACACATTTCAGTAACGCAGATCATTCCAAATTTGCCGTATCAAAAATGTCGATATTTTGATCATATATAAAAAATTTACGATCATTTTCAGAGTATTATGCTTTTTGTAGAGAAAGAAACAGAATCTTTTATTTGTAAATTGATATGGAGTAATTAATGGTAGTGTATATTGTGATGTGTGCCCTTCTTTACGAAAATTAAATATTGATACTATAATTATCGTAAAAAAACAACAATGAATTACGCGATGTATAATTCATATCGTGATTTACATAATTCTTTAATTTTTGTTGATTTTGCACAGAAATTTGATAGTTGACACATTGTCTATTCAACTATGGCAAGCAAATCAGTATAATCAAAATTCAACTAAATATTAGGTAATTTAGTCATCATGTTATGAAGTGGTTCTCTTTTGGATTATTATAATTATTTATTTATATTTCCGAAGTAATGTAAATTTTATGAAGATTTTATCCGAAGACATCAAATAAGATGTAATCAACGGTTTTATTTATCAAGTGTGAGTATTTTTGATTAAATATATTTTTTTATAAAATTTTATAGTTATTATTGTTGTCACAAACAATTTAAAAAAAAAATTCCATTTACAGTAATAGTCCAGTCGCTAGACAATTTCGTACAGGGGTGGCGTTAGAAAAAAATGCCAGAGTACATTTTTTTCGAGAAATTGGTACATTTTGATGCATAGAACATGGTTGATAACAGCTTACAAAGCTGTCTAAAATTAGTTATTAGTGTATACCACTGGGGTTGTCAGTTTTAGGATAAAACAGGTTTAATAAATCTTAAAGCTGATAAAATTACGAACAAAATAGTGTTTTTAAAAATTATGTAACATAAATTGTTAATGAAATAGAGCCCACGGAAAAATCATTTAGTGACGTCGAGTTTAGAGATCACGCCTAAAAATGTTGAGTTACGTTCGACCGCTGTGTTTAATATGTATTTACTTTAATTTCAAAATGAAATTTTAGATTATAATAGAAAAAAGAGTGCCCTAAATAATGCTTGGCAACCAATGCCGGAATCTCGAAAAATGTTTTAGTTACAAGCAGTCAAAGATTTAGATATTACAAAAATTTAAGGAAAATTATACATGTTTTTCGACGACCCCAGAGCAGACATTCTACACTGAATAAAATCAATTCCAGCTAGGAATCTATAGAATATTTAATGCCCTAAATAATGGTTTCTGTCTGACCATGATTACTTTAAAATTATTCAAGTTATAGATAAATATCTAAAGACAAATTTTTACAACAAAATCTTTTAATACAGGATGTCCCATTTTAATCTATCACCCCCTAATTTTTTTTATCTATCAATTAAATCAAAAAATGCTTCAAATAAAAGTTGTTTGGTTTTGAGGGGGACCCAAAATGGCGTTATTAATTTTTAATTTTTTGGACGTCTTCATGGTCAAATAGGCCCAACTTTTTTTTCAAATGGAAACCTATATTTTTTATTACAATATCTTATTGTTTGGAAAAAAACAAGTAGCTTTTGTTTCAAAAAAATTTTTGTATGACTTTTTTTTTTTAATATTAAACAAAATAATTTTAGATTTTAGTTTTTTAATAATTTTTTACTCGAAACCCATTAACTTTAGAGGAAAAATGTAAAAAACAAAAAATGTTTATTTTAATATGATATAACTAGGAAAATTATATCAGGATTTTTTTTTAACTTTTGCTCTTCAAAATATTAAAGCAAATAAAAAATAAAATAAAAAAATCTGAAATAATTTTCCTAGTTATATCATATTAAAATAAACATTTTTTGTTTTTTACATTTTTCCTCTAAAGTTAATTGGTTTCGAGTAAAAAATTATTAAAAAACTAAAATCTAAAATTATTTTGTTTAATATTAAAAAAAAATGAAGTCATACAAAAATTTTTTTGAAACAAAAGCTACTTGTTTTTTTCCAAACAATAAGATATTGTAATAAAAAATATAGGTTTCCATTTAAAAAAATAAGTTGGGCCTATTTGACCATGAAGACGTCCAAAAAATTAAAAATTAGTAACGCCATTTTGGGTCCCCCTCAAAACCAAACAACTTTTATTTGAAGCATTTTTTGATTTAATTAATAGATCAAAAAAATTAGGGGGGTGATAGATTAAAATGGGACACCCTGTATACACTGTTTTTGAATACAATTGTGATAATTACAACTTAAATTATGTGCATTATATATTTTTCCATAATTTGAACAATTTTAAAGCAATCATGGTCGGACAAAAGTTATTAATTAGGGCATTAAATTTTCTATGGATTCCTAGCTGGAATTTATTTTATTCTACCAATTTCTTGAAAAAAAAAAACGTTCTTCGTCATTTTTTTCTAGCTCAAATATTATAATGACTGGGCTATAAACCGCATATGACATGATTGTATTTACATATTTTGCGTTCTTTAGCAGTCATTACCATCATCATTTACCGTGAAAATATTATATTACTAGCATTGATTTTAGGTGGTTGTTGATATTTTTTTTAAATATATTTAAGATAATTTTATGTGTAATTGAATTCAAATTAGTTAAAAATTAATACGGGGCGAATTTAAAGTATATTAGTATTCCGTGTAAGAATTTTATTCATTAAAATTACGAAAGAGGTGCTTTGTTTTAATGAATATAATAAATTATTCAACTATCAATTTAAATATTCCAAGTGTAGACCTCAACCCGAAAATTGACATCTGCGTATTATTCAAATAAAATTAGCTGTTATTACCGTATAATAATAAACAGGAGATTATTTGCAATGTACAATACAATTTATACGGTATTAATTAAATTTTAATATTAATTATGAAACAAACCAACAGTGCTTGTAGCTGTTTATTTGTTTGTTATTTGTAGAGATTGCAAATTCAAATAAGGTATTAGTAGATTAAAAAGTGAAACTATATAATGTAATTGCAATGTTAACTTATGAGTAAAAAAAAACTTTCGTTAAAAGTGTCAGTGACACTTTCAGAGAAAAAAGCCGCTAATTAATTTTAACTTAAATTAAAATAATTTAAATAACATTAATTTAACTTAATCAATTTCACAGTCTAAACCAGTTGAATTGCAGATCCATATTTGTTAGCTATAAATTTTGCTTTGGAAAGCAAGGTGATGGTTTCCGGACTTAAATAGCTTAAAAAATTAAAGTAGGAAAGATATTATTTCAGAGGAAAGTTACTTAATTTTTGTCGTAAATTAAGACATCGTTATAAAAAATACAGACTTCTATAGAAAAAATAAAAGTTGAACTTTATCAATGTCACGTAGTCACGTGATAGTAACCATTTGATAATGAAATTTTTTTTTTAATTTTGAAACTTTTATATTTAACATTTTTATCTAAAACTCGACCCATTTGATTTATTTCGGTGTACCAATCTTTAGCCAACATTTTTTATGTATGGAAATAATTTCTTCGAAATTATTTTATTAAAAACCAACATGTACTAAATATATTTAATAATAACAGTAAATAAGATAATTCGATGTAATTTAAATCTCCATTGTTGTTGGCAATTGAATATATACCCTTTGCTCTATGTATTGAGATCCGTCAAATGAAAATGGTGGCAAAATTTGTAACTAGACTGGGGGTACAGTTTCTATGGTAATAGAATTTAATAATGAAAAAATAAATAATCTCAAGCATAAAACTGACAGATGAATCTACGGTTTATAGTAAAACTTACGATTAAATCACAATATTATATGTTTTAAATCATCCAAAAATAAAATGAATGAAAGGACAGGTAAGTACCAAGAAAGAATTTTACAATTTTTGCTATATATAATTGATTTATTATAATATGAATACATATGTATTTAAAAGATTTGTTTGTTGAAAAATTGTAAACAATCAAAAATAAATAACGTATGCGTATTGTATTTGATGTTATTGCGTGATATTATCTGTAATTATAATGAGTGAATTTAAAATTGTACATTATAATACTGTATATTTTAACTCATTAAGAAATCGGGCCTTACAATTAAATTCACTTCACCATTTCTTTCATGTGAATCATTTTTTAAATCTGACATTTGTAAATAAGCACTAAAGGCCGAAACGCACTAGAGCGGCTCGACGCTTCCCTACACTACACTACGCGCCGCAACAAAATATTCTATTTAATGTTTTAAATGAACCTAGTCGCACATGGGCGACACTACGCTGCATGGTGCGTTACGTGCGATTGGTTAAAAAAATGAAGTGTAGTGTAGTGAAGCGTCGCGCCGCTCTAGTGCGTTCCGACCTTAAAACTTATGTTTTTTTTCAAATTTTATTATATGGCCGGTATTAAACACGCGCTCACCTTCCACAAAATTCCTTTTTCGAGGGTCTGTGTTGGCTCAGTCACATATTGTGGCAGTACTAATCATTTTTAAGTGACTTTTAAAATCATACAATTGCAATTATTATAAATAATAAACCCTTACCTGCGCCATGTTTTTTAAGCTCCTCCCATCTGACGGATCCCAATAGTTGCGAATTTATCATATTGACTATATTAAACGATATGGTCGTAGTTGCATTTCAATAATTATGTATTATGTTTATTGAATATTTATATAAGACCCTCTACAAGGGAGGGCGCTTTTTTGTCATCGTATTCTAAAAAATGTTTAAGGTTTCTTAGTATAAGGTGACCTGCAATAAGTTGTTATAAACAAATTCTTATTAATTGTTTTCAGGGTGTAATAACTTAGATCTGGTTAGGTCCAACTGGATAACCATTTTACGAATCTCAACAAAATTTGGATCCAATTGGATATATCAACATATGAACTACTAGCACTACTCATTAATTTTTTTTTTTTTTTTTATATATTTAGAATTAAAACTAGTCTAAAGACTAACCATTAATTTTAATCTGTATTCTTAAATCTAACTATTATAAGCTAAAGTCAATTTCTTTTGTCCTTTAGTTTTTCTCTATTTACACTATATACATATATGTATATGTACAAAATGTACATACATTGCATACACACACTTTTTCTCGCGCACTGTGCTCTGCTTTACCCACTATACTACACTACACCAGGTCAAGTGGCTTGGTTCTTTTTAATCTTCTGACATGGTGCTGATTGTCCAGCAGCCGAAGAGCCTCTGGGTTGGCATGAAGGCGAAGTCTGGCTTCATGCTTGCCAGCAAACTTTTTGATTTCGTCTTTTATAGTTGGGATACCAAGATCTCTATGAATATCTGCGTTGCGAACATACCATGGCGCATCTACAATGTTACGTAACACTTTGTTCTGAAATGTTTGTATAGACTTGGTGTTGCTATCACTGGCGCATCCCCATAGCTGGATACCATATAACCACACTGGTTTTAAGATCTGATTGTAAATCAGTATTTTATTGTCTATTGACAACTTGGAATTTCTGCCAATCAGCCAATAATATTGTCTGTATTTCAGATCAAGCTCAGCTCTTTTTTTCTTCACGTGAGTTTTCCATCTCAGCTTTGTGTCTAGTGTCATGCCTAAATATTTAGCATTCGTTTCATAGGGCACCACTGTGCCATTAATATTTAGCGCAACTGGCTCTGTTAGTTTTTTATTTGTAAAATTTATGTGCGTGGATTTCAGTTCATTGAGCTTGATTCTCCAGTTTCTGGTCCAGTCAATGAAAGTGTTTGTTGCTATTTGTAATTTTCTTGTGGAACTTTCTTGATTCTGATCTACCGCTAAAAGAGCAGTATCGTCGGCGAATGTTGCTACTGTTATATTATTCAATGGTGGTAGATCGCTGGTGTATAATAGATAGAGAACAGGGCCAAGTACACTTCCTTGCGGTACACCTGCTCTATCATTAATTGTGTATCTTTTTTCTTTATATAAGTTAACTATGAGGTAATGTCGACACACGAAAGAATAAAATAATCACCTGTAAAATAAAATATTCCTTGATTTTCCTATCCACAATCTGAAGAATTCATCTTTTCAAAACAAAAAAAAATGTTTAAAAATGCTGTAATATACATATAAAATAAATAAAACAAAAAATGAGATGAAAATGACATTTGTGAAAAATGGATGCCATCAAATTTTGATAAAAGTAATGTATTAGGTGACTTGTTTTGTTATGAATCCATAAATTTCCCTAATCTGAGGTTCCAGATATTAAACACATATAGATATTGGGATATTATACGTATATAATATTGAATCCTATTAATGAATTAATTAATGTAAAACTTTACAATACATAATACGTTTATAATACCTACTCTCTATTTATTATGCGTAATGATTATTGAAATATTTTAGATTTATAGAATACACTAATCTAATTAAAATGTCACTAAAATAAACATGTATAGAAGTAGGGGAAGTATATCTACCCGGAGGTAATGTCAAAGGATTATTTTTGTGATGCTCAATGTTCAAAATATAACAAACATATTTCATTTGTAAATAGTTATAAATTCAATTACATATACCGGATGATTCGTTAACCCGTATTTAAAAAATATATGAAAATAAAATAAATATTTAAAACTATCTCCAGATAATTATTACCTGCATATTGATATTTATCAATGTACCGTGCACCTTTTTTTCTAATTGTACACTTATATATTTCTGTAATAAATATTTATATATACTATTGGTAGGTACTAAAAAGATATTTAATATACGATTTATTTAATATTTGGTACTGAGTACTGATAAATATTTGTGAACATGAAGCATCTTTATAAATTTTGATTTAACAGTTTTAAAAATAATTAATTTAATGCAGATAAATTATATTTACCATTGTTTTTTCAAACAGTATAAATATGTTTATGTAGACTGTTGGTTAAATTACTCGTTTGTTTTAACTTAAGGCACTTATTATGTATCATAACACTTTGCAAAAATTATTTATATACACGTACATATCAAGAAGGTGTTACATTAAAACATTCAAAAATATATTTTAACAAAAATAGTTATAAATACGTTGTCTTTAAATGGAAGAAATTTCGCAAAACAGACGTGGTACTTCTAGAAAATTTATTTCATATTATCTTTCCGCTTCTCCATGTGGCGTTCGGTTATATAAATATATTCCCCGTGAAACGTCACGTTTAAAAAAGCAATATTAGGGATTCCACGGTGGACCCCTGAATGTGTTGATTTTATATTTAATTAGATTAATAAATCTAATTAAATAAGAATATCATTGTTATGACACCATATTGGACTCTATCTTGTATACTGGATTTCCATTTAATATTTCGACTTACTAACAACGAATTTCGAATTCAGTAGGACCTTAAATTTTTTTGCGAAGTGCTTCTGGAATCTAAATATTATGGAATGTGACTTCGACTATTAGCTACATGACGTTTAATTACAGTATTACTTATTTACGGTTATTTATCAGTAAGTAAAAAAACAATTGATATTATAAGAAAAATATCTTGTACGGTCAGAATCGTCAATGTGTTTTCACAAATTGATGTATATAGTATAATACCCCGTTCAAAGTGCTTGTCCGCTAACAAATTATACAGTGATAATAACGGACATAATTCGTTCCAGGAGCAAGTTCGTTATGTGAAACGCGTTTTCCCATAACAATACATGTTAAAAATTTTAATTCGTTCTGTAGCATAAAATATGGTACTGTAGCATAAAAAAGATTACACACATTTTTTATTTTTTAGTCAGACTCAGATTTAGGAGAATCTACCGTGGCTTGCAGAGTTAAATCCTCGTACACAAAATTACATTTATTAAAACAAACATGTGTGTGAGTTAAGCGCAGAAAAGAACGACTGACGCGTTGATGCATGTTCGTGCAAGTTTGAGTATCGACTGCGTGCGACCTTGGAAGTTCGGGCGACTTTGTGATACCTACGTAGAAGCGTTCGGGCGGCAAAATGAAATACGATGCAGTTCGTTGAGTGAAGCGAGGTTCGTTGTGTGGGTCACGTTATGAACGAACAGAAAGTTCGTTGTGCGAGGCATTCACGTTTCTTTATAATACCGGACAATAAAAATATATAATTTGTTATTTGTGGTAACTTGTAATTTAATCATTTTTAGTTAGGTATATAATATTAGAATTTCCAAGAATACTGTAGTAAGTAGTACATGAACAGCTCTGAATATATGGAATGATGTTTATAAATACATGTAATCGCTAGTATAACAGTAATAATGAAATATAATTTAATTATCAAATCAGTGTCGTTAAATTGTTCAAAAGAACAAAGAAAAAAGTCAATAATGTAAGGTATATATTGCGTGACGGAAAAATTAATAATCATTGACCTGAAGAAGGTTATCATAAAAATCAAGAACTACACTGTTATTGCAAATATTAAAAGAAGAAAATCATAGTTATACCAGTTTTTTTATATTTATTTGATACTTGTGCTTAATACATATTTGTGTAGACTAATGGTTACATTTTTAGCAAAAGTAATTGTTTTTGTATATATGTATATGTAAGTCCTTTTTTATATTTGTACACAGCAGCACAGTGTCGTACCCATGAGAGTAGATGGGGCTGGAACATCCTCGGAACTTCTCATTTAACAATTATGAAAGATTAAAAAAATGAAAATTATAAATTATTACAGAAAAATATTTAACCTCCTTACGGATTTTTTTCTGAATGTTCCATTATATGGTATAATGGTACATACATACATGTGTATTAGGAAGGGTTGAAAATAGGAAATTTTCGTGGATCGAATCGTAATAGTGCGCAAAAGTTGCTACTCAATAATACAAGCATAACTTCACCAATTTTTTTGAAATTAGTTATATCTTCAGATGGCGCAATGAGTCCAAAGTCTTAAAATTTTATTAAAAGTAGAGATTTTTTTGAAAATGTTAAAAAAAATTACGGGATAGATTTTGATGAAAATGGGTCGCATGTCGCATGTATTACTTTGATGAGTAAAGGGGGTTCGATTTAGACAAAAATTACCAATTTCATGTTTTTTATGTAGGTATTGTAGGAGTTGTGTGGCCCTTAGCTCATACTATTTTAAGTGGAACACCCCATGTATCGCAAATTCCGAAATAAGCAATCATACAAATATCATATTATGCAATGCTAATAATATGCATGCTATTATAATCATTATTATTTTATTTCGTAACAAATTGAGATTTATTGCTCTGTTCCTATTGTTAGCCTTACACATTTTTTTCTGGTTTTGGTCACTAGTTTGACGCACCAGTAAGCATATATACATATGTGATATTTAAATGGTTGCTCGTTTGGGGAGGATGTGAATGGACTTTGCGATAAAGCTACCTACATAACGTGTTTTTATTTATTTTTTTTCCTTGGGTTTCTTGGCATTCTTCTTCTACAAAATCAGCCATCTATTTTCTGTGTTTTTAGTTTAAAATGGTATGAACCTTTAAGGGCCAGACAACTTACAATACATCGCCAAAGTACGAAAACACGTTTTTATACATAAAAACACGAAATTGGTAATTTTTGTCTAAAACGTACCTCCTTTACCTATCACTTTTGTGCCCTTAGTATTTTTTTTAGTAATTGTCATCAAAGTATGTTAAAACATGCAACTCATTTTCATCAAAATTTTTGGTTAAATTTTCTAAACTTTGGGCTCATTGCGTGATTTGAAGATACTGACCGATTAAAAAAAAATGGTGACGGTATGCTTATATTAATAAGTATCAACTTTTTTGCACTATTACGATTCGATCCGCAAAAGTTTACTATTTTCGACCCACCCTAATGTGTATATACTATATGTTTGTACGTGCATACATATGTATTTCATATATGGTCATTTATTTCCTCTTAACTCACCACTCTCTCGCTTTGGTACTCTATTTAATAGTGTACAATTACATATTAAATCAGAATATGTTAACAATAATTAAATTTATGTTATTGATTTCATGCGTTGACTATTTTTTAAAACATTTAATTAAGATAAAATTTAGGTGTAAAATACGAGTAGATAGTGATGTACAACTATGAATGTATTTAATCTTTTAATATGCAATACTAAGCAGACATTTAGAAATTTAGCTGTCGAAATTCATTACAAAAATAATAACAGTTACAGATAAATGGTACGAGTAGATTACAAAAACGTAATTTACAAAATTTTTGTTAGACTCGCAGTTATGAAGATAAGCAAAAAATCTAATGGCACCAATGTTTTCAAATTTGCGCCTAATAGGCATCGTTCCAAGTCCCGAAAACAGTGTTAGACTCATGACCGATCACCCTACAAAACTCCATACAAAATCGCTGCCTATCGAAAATGCTCGAATGCCCTATTTTTTACGACGTTTTGACTGTGCTTAGAAGATTTTACTATAATAAATAAAGCATGATATTTATAATACAACTGTTCCACAGGACACCATAACAAAAGCAGAACGAGCCACCTTACAGGTCAATGCATGGAAGTAGAAGTAAAAATACATTTCCATGAGTTCAGCATGAAAATGTTGATCGAGAAGCCTCAATCTTTCGGCAACTAACTTTGGAAGTGAATTGTTTGCTATCAAATCAATTTTTTTAATTATAGTTCAAAAGGCTGAAGAACAATATGAATTATAAGTTTTATAAAAATCTTCCTTACGCATAACTTTTAATGCCCTATTTCAGTTTTCAAAAATAGCAACCGAATATGCAATAATAATGTATAACTATAATTAACTAATATTAGATACTTTACTCACATTACCACTGATCAAATCATATAAAACATGAGACTTGCACATTTGCAACGGCCGGGGAAATACGGTTTTAAAAATAGAGCGAATGCACTTTTAAAACTTTTTTTCATTCTTCTATTTTTAGGAACACGAATTTAAAAACGATTAGCAGAACTGAATAAAAGAACAAAACAGGGTGTTACGTAAAAGCCGAAACCAACAGATACCGCGTGAAAATGAAAACATAAAAATGGTCTAAACTTTTATTTGCGGAATATTGTAATAACCGGCTCGCCGATTTTCAAAAATTTTAACAACCGGCTTGCGCGAACGGAGCAAGCCGACTCCAGCAGTCCCCTGGGTGGCTACCATTAAATAACTTTCAAATCTATAAATAAGAAGTGTTGAATTTTATATTATTTGTACATTAAATGATTAAAAAAAGCATAAAACTAGAAAAAGGACAATCTTACTGGTTTTTCATTTTTTTTCTTTCTTTGAGTACTTTCAAATTTAAACAAAAATAATTACAGCAGAAATGGGTAAAAATGATATAGAATCTGATACGCTTTTAAAGATTTAAAATATACGAAAAATTACATACTCTATAATGATTTTTTTTTGTATTTCCCTTCAAGCACTTCGAGTTACAAATAAACATAGGGCGTTCAAACACAAGAAAGGTACAAACGATTGTACATAATTACTAAAATATATCACCTTACAAATTTAAAATACCATTAAAAATATTTTTTCATCTCTCCAATTCTATAATATATCGCTTTGAAGCCTTTATGCAATGTAAAATCTGATTATGAAGTTAACAGATGTTAAACATATTTTAATTTTAGTTACCAACCTTTTTTATTTTAACTTTTGTGCCTTGTAAGGTAGGTGTGGACAAAAATAGATACTACTCAGACAACTGAATAGGGGAACTAGGGGCATGATGGGGACGCGAGGTATCATAGATACAAGAAACTAGACGTTTTGGCGAATGTAAGTGGAAGTCTATGCATCTGTTGTTCATAAGCAAAAAACTGTTTACGTGTCATGTCGATAGATTATTTGGTGGTAAAACAAATCGCTATAAAAAGGTAAGTAAAAGACTCCGACTGCTGCTACTTTATGTATACACTTACGATTATATTGACTATGGTGTGGTATATATAAAATTACTTTAAGTTTGACTGTTTTATATACATAAACATGGATGTTGGGGCAAGACGGGGTGACTTACACGATACATGATTGGGTCCTGCTGGAGGATATGGAATGGTCAGCGAAATACTGATGGTAAAAATAAGGCTAAAAAACAAAAAAAAATGTAGCACTTAAAGAATAAATGAAAATCAGAAAGACACTATCTGTCTTTACTGCAAAGATTGAAATAACTCATAACTGAAGTCATCTGAAAATTGAGTAGGATGTCAGCTGTGTGGACGATCGGCTCGTTCATACAGCTGGCGCTGGTATAGACGATAATAACTGTTCATATGTGTTTTTGTAGAAATAAATAAGCCCTATCTTGCTCCCTTTTTTCTACCTAATCTTACCCGTATCAAGGGCAAATCGTGTACTGTTATTTTTTTCCTAAGCGTCTCCGTCATGCCCCTAGTTCCCCTATAAAAAATAGAATTTTAGTGTCAATTCACTTAAATTGGCGTATTTATTTAATTTTTCATTCTTTGAAGATCTTTAAAATATCAAAAAACAATTAACACTATGTGCTAATTAAGTCACTTCTGTATCTGAAATAAAAATAAATATTGACTGCATTGCGATTTTGTTTTCTCTTATTACCTTTTAGGAATCAAACGTTAATGTTTATGCCCTAGATTTGTTTTAGTTATATTGTTAAGAGTGTTAATAATTCTAAAATATTTATGTGATTATTTGCTCATAAAACACACTTGACAAGTAAATTAGAGATTATAATTTGACTATACAAATAAATATCATTGCTATTGTATATGATATGGCCATTACCATTTCTACAGTTACTCTATTTTATAAATTACAGTGCACATATTGTTAAATAACCGATTTAATTATATCTGACATTTATTCTTTATACTTGTTGTGATTTATATTATATAAAAAAAGTTTATGTACCTATGGTATAGTCGATACTACTCGATACATGTATTTGGTGAAATAATCAGATTTTTATAGGATTTTAATAAAATGATAATCATAAAAAATATTTCATTAGTAAAAATAATAGGTAATAAAATATGAGCGTATATGAAATTATTGTTCGATCATATATTTTAATAAGCTTCCTTAGGTCCCACGGGACTTTCTTATACGAAATGCTGACAGTGAATATTGTACGAAATTCTTATTTTATTGAAACATATTTCTGACAAACTAATAAAAGATAGATTAAAATTAGTGAATACAATACCGGACCAAAATCCTAATACCGGTAGTTCGGTATTTTTTATGTTCAAAACAGGGATACCGGTATTAATACGATATAAGAAACTAAAAAACTGTTATCAATATATTATGACGAAATAATGTATTAGCAAATACAATACTTATATGTACGGATATGAAAATATGTCAGGCTGTTAAATGAAACAAACATATATTATATGGAGAACAGGAAGAAAAACGTTTTAGAAAACATATGTGTTATGTTTTCATTATTATGAAACAAAAGAACAAGGAACTTGTTTTATTTGATTTATTATTTATTGTAAAAAAAATTACGTTTTTTGAAAAAATGAACAATACTTTAAACAATAAGCCATTCAAAAATTCAATGTAACTATTATTTTACATTTTTATCTAACATTTAAAATGTATAGCAAGTTACTGAAAAACTGATTTTTTGAGTCCTTGTACTTAATTAAACTGTATATGTATGTATTTTGTGGCATTGACTAAATAACAATGATTGTAATAGTTCTTTATATAAATATTGAAAAGATGAAATTTGAATCGAATTATTTATCGCATTACCCAATAATGCCTGGATCCGAGAATCAGGTAAATCTCTTCACGTCTTGATTTTTGTCTTGAATTTTACAACTTACAGTCTCGACCCTTGAAAATATTATGCCGTTATGACCTCGTGTATTTTTTTTCTAAAAAATATTTTAATAATAAAATAATATTCTTAATAAACAAATAACGTCTTATAAATTTTATTTTTATTATTGATTTAAAGATTAATACCAAGTAGGTAATTTTAATAAACCTTTTATTAATCTTTTAAGAGCAATACAATATAGTTTATATCATCACGTCTCGTCTGAACTGAAGCTAAGCATATGTGTATACAAAGTATACATACTGTTGATAAACTAATGTAATATCGTGATGTCTCCCATAACGAACATAATTTGTTTCAGGAACAAGTTCGTTATGCGAAAAGTTCGTTAAGTGAAACGTGTTTTCCCATAACAATACATGTTAAAATTTTTAATTCGTTCTGTAGCATAAAATATGGTACTGTAACATAAAAAAGATTGTACACACGTTTTTTTATTTTTTAATCAGACTCAGATTTAGGAGAGTCTACCGAGGCTTGTAAGGTCAAATCCTTAAAATAAACACGTGTATGAGTTAAGCACAGAAAATAACGACTGATGCGCGTTTATGCATGTTCATGCAAGTTTGAGCATCGACTGCGTGCGATCCTGGAAGTTCGGGCGACTTCGTGATACGTAGGAGCTTCCGGGCGGCAAAATTAATTACGATGCAGTTCGTTGAGTGAATCTCGTAATGTCGAATAGAAAGTTCGTTGTGCGCAGCGTCCGTTAAGCGAGGCGTTCGTTGTGCGAGGCATCACTGTATTTGAAAAATTAATTTAAAAAAAATATACAAAATAGGTAACTTTCTCCACAACTTTATAAACATCTTTTTCTATTATATTATATGGACTGTTTCAAATACTTATATATATTTTTTAAGACGATGAGTATTTTTTTAATGAAAGCAACATAAATAATAATATATTCTTTATGACTTTTATATAGAACAATTTTTAATGAGCACTGTTTCAAAAATCGAAAAATTCAAAAATTGACAAGAGTAAACATCCGTTTCCGGTTGTAAGATCGTTTTAAAAAAATATGAGGTTTTCTTTTATGAAGACAATTAATTCTAAATATACAATTTCACCATTATACAGACCGACAAACATAAAAATATTGTGGTGAAATAAGTTATTTTCAGAGAAGATCAAAATGCATGATCCAATAATACAAGGTCTGTTGAATAGTAAATTTGTTTTATACTATTACATCATAGTCAAGAATTTTTTCTAAAAAAGACTTTATGACAAACAGAATGTACCTAAATAAATAAACGACCAATACTGTTAACATAATAATTTTATCTTTGATTTACTTATCGATCAATAATTTTGAAGCACAACACATAAATTTCTTGTCAATCTAATACGTCATCGACAAGAAATTTATATAAAATGGCCACTGTCAAAATATCTACAGCAGACCTTGTATTATTGGATCATGATCAAAATGGATATTTTCATAATAATCTCTGTGTACACAGATAATAACATTAGCTAATTCAAACAAACAAATACTTTATTGCTCGAATATGGTCGAGTTTTGCGTCAGAAACTTGAAAAATTTAAAAGCAATAAAAGTGGAGGAATTGTGTAAACATAATTACATTTCATTAATCATGAAGTTAGCAATAAAAATCAGAGACAGAGATGAACAGCTAACGTCAAATATGTATGGTATCGCATTTCACAAATAATGTGCGAGTATAATACACATACATTCATATATATAATTGGTTTTATCGATAAAATTTAGAGACACGTTTCATTTAACAAGAATATGTGATGTAATGCATGTTTAATCATTGTTTATTTTACTTATAAACGTTTTACTTTCTTATACGGCAACATGCATGTAATAAATTTAATAGTAGTTATAAGTAAGTATTGTAAAGCCGATATTTTTCGAATTCCAGAATTTTATAGAAATAAGATCTACATATTTTATTTTCATCGTGATGTCTGTCAGTCTGTAGATTAGGTAACTTAAAATCAAAAAATCATAGAAAGGTGAAATATTATATTAAGATTTATTTTCGTCTGGGAATATGTTTACCTACTTGCCAATTTTTTTAATATCGAATTATTATTGAATCGTTACGAATAAGAAAAAAAAACGTTTTATGTTAGATAAAAATTGTCGAGAAGATATATTTTTTAATGTATTTAGAAACACGTAGGGGAATAGGTGTAATCAGTTGACAAATTTTGCATTTATTTGTAGTCTTTAACAAAATGTCAATATTACAATACGTTAAAATTAAAAATCAAAGTAATGTAATTATTATTGAAAATATTAAGCGTATACTCAAAAATATGATCTTAAATAATACAATAAACTATATAGGCTACCATTTTAATAAGTATTTCGATTTAATTAAATTACCATGTTTCTTTTTTTAAACAGAAAATCTGAAAAGTGGCCAATAATTATATCTTTCCCCTATATTGTTAACTCTCAGTATTACGTCTAAGAAATTTCCGTGTTAGCTTTTTGATATTTTGTTTGTAACAATTAACAATAGTATTTATACGTGTAGATAAGGGGTGACCAATTCATTCTTATTATTACTAAGAGCCACAATATTGTGATCTTGATTTTTAAAATATACAGGATGATTCAGCACTGTCGTGCCGAACTTGAATAGTAGATTAAGAAAAATATTTTAAGCAAAAAACTTCCAATAAACATGTGTCCGGAAATTTGTCCTTAGGGAACTACAGGCCTCCAAAGATTTTACTAAAAATGAGTTTTAATTTAATATCTAGAGAACCTGTTGTAATAGAATTATGAAATTTAGTATTTGGTTTAGTAATAATATGTGTTATCGATTTCTAATATTAACCAATTATATTTTAAGCCAGGGCTGTATGGGGCCAGTGGGCCCATCGATTTTGATCTAGTTATTGTTTGTTTCTTAATTGTTTTCCTGAGTTGGTACTTTTATAAGATTATATGACACAAAATACACAAAAACATACTTTGCTTGTTTATCATAGGATGAACCGTTTTCGAGAAATATCGACGGAAAAGAAAGCATGCAGAATTAACCTTAATATGGATGCTTGAAATTATAAAAAATAAATTTATATTCTTTTTCTATGATTAAAGGTAAGAATAAAGTTTATATAAATAAACCTCCTAATATGAATCCTCTAAGATCTATAGCCAGTTCTATTACTGTTACATGTACTTTATTAACATGACTAAAAAACAAACTAAAAATGGCTATTTGTTGATATGGATGCATTTTCGGAAGTATATTTATATTAACTTTTTGTCTTATTTTTTATCATGAAATATGAATATAAATTTATTTTTTATAATTTCAAGCATCCATATTAAGGTTAATTCTGCATGCTTTCTTTTCCATCGATATTTCTCGAAAACGGTTCATCCTATGATAAACAAGCAAAGTATGTTTTTGTGTATTTTGTATCATATAATCTTATAAAAGTACCAACTCAGGAAAAAAATTAAGGAACAAGCAATTAATAGATCAAAATCGATGGGCCCACTGGCCCCATACAGCCCTGGCCTAAAATATAATTGGTTAATATTAGAAATCAATAACACATATTATTACTAAACCAAATACTAAATTTCATAATTCTATCACGAAGGGTTCTCTAGATATTAAATTAAAACTCATTTTTAGTAAAATCTTTGGAAGCCTGTAGTTCCCTAAGGAATAATTTCCGGACACATGTTTATTGGGAGTTTTTTGCTTAAAATATTTTTTTCAATCTAGTGTTTAAGTTTGGCACGACAGTGCTGAATCATCCTGTATATGTGCAGTAGGGTGGTCCTTATTTTTGAACTTTCGAATTTTGAACTCCGTACCCCCCAAATTTGTTCGTTATCATCAGACTTGAATTTCTGTTAAATTTGGTCATGATCAACCAACCCCTTCCCGTGCCGACTTAGGGTTGAAAAAAGTTCAAATAGGGTAGTTTTATTGTTTTTTGCGTTTAATTAAAAAAATAAAGCAATTAGCATAAATATGTATATAACATTTATTGTAGAGCGTTAAATTGTCTATAAAAAATGTTCTTATAGTGTATCACGAATATCTATTATTTTCCATGAAAAATAATAAATTTTATTTTAAAAAAATTATTTGTTGACGGTAACGTAAATATATTATATGAATGGTAGTTCAGTAAAGGAAGCATTTTGACAAGAACTTTTAAGGGACAAGCAATGTTATTGTTGATTATTATAGATTTTGGTGCGGAGAATTCGAAAAAAATAACCTGGACTAGAAAAAAGTGATGCAACACCCTTAAAAATGGGGTTGAAGGATGAAATCCCATTTCCATGTGTATTTTCAATTTATTTCAAAATCTAAAGCGACAATCAGAGCTGTCAAAAGTACTTAGTCAAGGTACTTCAAGTACAAGTACCAAGTATTTAGTGACAGTACTTCAAGTTTCAAGTACATTGCGCAATATTTAAAAGTACTTGAAGTAAAGTACTTCAAGTACCGAAAAGTACTTGAAAATTCAAGTAACTTATTTCAAGTACATTTTAAATTTTAATTGTTAGAACCATTAAAATACAAAAAAAAATGGTAATTTTAAATATTTATATACATATTATCTTCATTACCTAACAAGGGTAGTGTCAAGTATTCGGATAAAAAAATACTTAACTAGCTGTCGGATCCAATTTTACCCGGGGATATAAAATTAAACTATATAACGTATAATGTTGTGGGGTGCGATCCTTTAGGTCCACACAATCAACTTCCCAACATGGTATGACTTACAATACTTGAATACTGATTACTTATTGTTTCCATAATTAATATTACTATGTTATAGTTTGTAAATATTTTTTTCATATGTATATGAAAAATTTTAATGGAATTTATCAGAAATAAAACTCACCCTTTGTATTATGGATATTAGTTTTCAAATATCCTAATAATGTCAATAATATAATGCACATTTTTAGAAAAACTAATCTGACAGTTTGAATTTTGAATTGTGTTGTTTCCAAGGCAACATGAATTATTATGATGTATTTATTAGTATGAAATTCAAATTTTGATGGTGGTTTTCATCCCTTTAATGGCTGTTTGGACCCATATAAAAAATAAATACTGAAATACACGTTTCATTATTTGTATTGTATAGTATTTATTCTAAGTTCCGACTAAATTCGACCAAGAAAAAAAATAAAAATGAAAAAAACACCCTTTTTACCCCCATAGGGGTTGAATTTCGAAAAATCCTTTCTTTCAGATCATATTCACGTTAAGACGCTTCGATTAGCACCCCAACGAAGTCAATAGCATTTTTTGTTCGCGAGATTTCGTCCCGGAAAAAAATGACACGTACGTACGTACGTACATACACATACACACACACACACACAGACATTTTTCTGAAAATAGTGTAAATATACTCTAATGCCCTTGAAACATGAAAATATGTTAAAATTTTTGATTTCGATTTTCGGACCAATTACAATAACTCCCTATTGGGAAGTTAAAAACACGTGAAAATCAGCTGAGCTTTTGTTTGCGGGCCGCGGCCACATATTATTAATAAATTATGTTTTTATTATGTGTTTTTTAAGTATTGGATATTTCAGAATGTATGAAACTGATTTTAATTTCTTATTGTTTCTTAAAAATAAATTTTAAAATATTGTTTTATTTATGTCACTCAATTAAAAATTTTAATTGTTAAAACTATTTTTTATAATAGAAAATAACATATGTGGCCTATTAGAACCCATCTATAGATTTATGTTGTGTATTTTGAATTATCCGTATTAGAAATTAGAGGGCTAGGGGGGCGCTTGAATAACGACTTTGAAAGCAAATATCTCGTGACTGAAGTGTTAAAATCAAAAGATTCCAAAAAATGTTTTGTTGCATTTTAGGAAACCTATCTAATAACATTCTGGTCAATGCAATGGGGTAACTAAAAAAATTTGAACACTTCGTCTATCAAAAATTTTTTTAAATCTCATAATTTCTGTTTTTGGACCATCAATCTACGTCATTTATCCCAATTTTCATCTTAAAAGGTATATAAATGAGAGAATAACAAAAAAAAGTTTTAAGGGCGAGGGTGCCCCGAGTAAAAATTTTTATATATAATTGTATATAATTATATATAATTATATACAACTAGCCATAGGACCCGGTGTTACCCGGGGATATTAAATTAAACTATATTTAACAGGGTGACCAGTATTTCTCTGGAACAAATTTCATAGACTTTTCCCGGTTTTCAAGGAGAATTTTTACCGTTTTTCCCTGTTTTTTATTTAAAAATTTTTGATAAAAAAACTAAAAAAAACCTAAAAAAAGTCACTCTTTAAATATTTGCAAGAATTTGTGTGATTTTGCATTTTTATAAAAATTCCCTGACTTTTCCCTGTATAGCAAAATTCCCTGACTTTTCCCGGTTTTCCAGAAACTGGCCACCCTGTTTAACATACAATCATTTTATACTTAGTATTTTTTTTAGTTAAATTATTTCTATATTCGAAAATACTATTTTCTAGGTTTTAGTAATAACTTGAAAGACAATCGGTGCCAGAAGTAGCTAAATTTTAAAATTCATTCATATATGTGCTTTAGAATACTTTAGATTTTACATAGAAGTTGTAAATCTCACAAATTATTGTTAGTCGTTGACTCTTTTTTTGTACAACTAATATTATTATTAGTAATGAATCGAATAAAAAAAACTTTATATACAGGGTTACACATTAGGAGTGGATATCGACTTTATTTTCGAAACTATAAAAGTTAGATTAATATTTCAAATCGTAACTACCCTTCAATTAGCATTTGGAAGAGTAATTTAAAATCATGCCACCCCCATCCACACTTGCATCACCCACAGGCCTCCCAACTTTGAAATTTCAAATGGAACCCCCCATATTTTATTTCAGAATTTGAAAGATCAATTTTATTAATGAACATTTTACTTCAAACAATTTTTTCTATGATGAACCATTTAGGAAATATTGGGTAATATTTCTATTTTTTTATTGTATAGTATTTTGGACACATTAGGAGTGGATATCGACTTTATTTTCGAAACTATGAAAGTTAGAACAATATTTCAAATCGTAACTACCCTTCAATTAGCATTTGGAAGAATAATAAAAAAATCATGCAACCCCCATCCATACTCGCATCGCCCATAGGCCTCCCAACTTTGAAATTTCAAATGGAACCCCCCATATTTTATTTCAGATTTTGAAAGATTAATTTTATTAATGAACATTTTACTAAAAGCAATTTTTTCTATGATGGACCATTTCGGAAATATTGGGTAATATTTCTATTTTTTATTGTATAGTATTTTGGTCACATTAGGGTGGATATCGACTTTATTTTCATACTATAAGAGTTAGAACAATATTTCAAATTGTAACTACCCTTCAATTAGCATTTGAAAGAATAATAAAAAGTCATGCAATCCCCATCCATACTCGCATCGCCCAGACGACTTTCAACTTTCAAATTTCAAATAGAACCCCCCATATTTTATTTCAGATTTTGAAAGATTAATTTTATTAATGAACATTTTTCTAAAAGCAATTTTTTATATCATGGACTATTTAAGAAATATTAGGCAATATTTCTATTTTTTTAGGGTATAGTATTTTTGTCACATTAGGGTGGACATCGACATTATAACAGTATTTTTATTTGTGTGGACGATGCGAATATGGGGGGTAGTAATAATTCGAAATATTACTCTAACTCTTAAAGTTCCGAAATTAAAGTCGATATCCACTCTTAATGTGACAAAAATACTATATCCTAAAAAATACACATTTTGTCCAATATTTCTTAAATGGTCCATCATAGAAAAAATTTCTTGAAGTAAAAAGTTCATTAATAAAATAGATCTTTCTAATTCTGAAATAAAATATGAGGGTTCTCATTTAAAATTTCAAAGTTGAGAGGCGTATAGGCGATGCGAGTATGGATGGGGAATGCATGACTTTTTATTATTCTTTCAAATGCTAATTGAAGGGTAGTTACAATTTGAAATATTGTTCTAACTTTTATAGTTTCGAAAATAAAGCTGATATCCACTCCTTATGTGACAAAAATACTATACCCTAAAAAATACACATTTTGCGCAATATTTCTTAAATGGTCCATGATATAAAAAATTTCTTGAAGTAAAATGTTCATTAATAAAATTTATCTTTCAAATTCTAAAATAAAATATGGGGGGTTCCATTTGAAATTTCAAAGTTGGGAGGCCTGTGGGCGATGCGAGTATGGATGGGGGTTGCATGATTTTAAATTACTCTTCCAAATGCTAATTGAAGGGTAGTTACGATTTGAAATATTGTTCTAACTCTTATAGTTTCGAAAATAATGGCGATATCCACCCTAATGTGACCAAAATACTATACAATAAAAAATAGAAATATTACCCAATATTTCCGAAATGGTCCATCATAGAAAAAATTGTTTGAAGTAAAATGTTCATTAATAAAATTGATCTTTCAAATTCTGAAATAAAATATGGGGGGTTCCATTTGAAATTTCAAAGTTGGGAGGCCTGTGGGCGATGCGAGTATGGATGGGGGTTGCATGATTTTTAATTATTCTTCCAAATGCTAATTGAAGGGTAGTTACGATTTGAAATATTGTTCTAACTTTTATAGTTTCGAAAATAAAGTCGATATCCACTCCTAATGTGTAACCCTGTATAATAAAAACAAAGAATTTTAAAAATGCAAAATATATAAAAAAAATTAAAACCAAAAACTAATATATTTAGTCTGCATCGAAAAGCAATCTACATATATCAGACCCTATATAATGCTATCTCACATAGCATTGATTCAATTTAATGCAGTTTTAATACATCTATAAATCTACATGTTACGATATAGTAGATGAGCAAATACCAATACAAATTACATACTGTAAGTGCAAATAACCACTTTTGTAAAAAAATATAATTATGCATTGTCAGCGTTAACCCTTTCACTGCGCAATACGCTTGTGAGATTTCGTGATCGTTGTGTGCACGTATTTCGATGATTGCAAGTTTATTCGTGAGAAACAGTTAACAGTTTTCGGTCCCGTGTATATTCAGTTTATTCTATAATAAAAATGTGTATAACCTGTGTATAACGTGACTCAAAAGTAAGTAAACACAGGGCAAATAGTCGTGTTAAGCATATGGGACACATTTTAATTTTACGAATATATACGGTTTGAACAGCGAAAGGGTTAAGGTCCTCTCAAACCAGAGCGTTACAGGTAGCGATAGTGCTACTGCGATATTTATTAACTTAAGAGATATTTCGATACTGCAGCAATATAATTAAATGACCACCCTGTACCGTAAACCGTCTACAAAAATATTCATATAAAAGTTGATAGATTTGGTGAAATTGTATTCAAAAATTGATTATAAAATGGTCAGAAAGAAACATAAAATATGACAGGAAATAAGAAAAGCACTTTATGAATCAATTTTCTCTTTATCTTTTTATTTAAAGTAAATTTATTTATCAACCATATTGTTTAAGTCAGGGACTTACACCTGAATTTATTCATGGTATATGTTCACGTTCGCTGACTTAAAAATAACCATTATTTATTTAGAAAATTTGGTACTAAAGGACAAAAAACGTATTAGTGTTTTAAATGCTAATGTCTAATATCAAAGTTACCCGATCATATAGTAGGTACTGTCGCCAACCTCTTATACTTAAGCATTTTTTTACTCTGTAATCGGAAAACTTGTTATTGTTTACAATTATTAATAACATGCACACAAACGTGTCAAACTTTCCCATTCTCTATCCATATAGTGTATACGTCAGTGTATTTTAAACGAAATAAAAATTCAGAAGGTGGTAAACAATCATACAATAATGAGATTAGGAGTCGGACAATAATGATGAACAGCCAGTAACAATGTTCCACTGTATTCATAAATTAAAAATATTCCAAATAAGTACTACAAACCTTTAGTTGTAGGAAGATTAGCTTGAGCGCAAACCAAAGGTAAAATTAAATCCAATATCTAATAGGTACATATTGTCTTATACATATTTAAGTAAATGTGATATGTACATTGATGCCTCGCACAACGAACGCTTCGCATAACAAACGCTGCACTGCGCACAACGAACAATCTGTTCGTTCATTACACAACTCACACAACGAACCTCGTTTCACTCAACGAACTGCATCGTATTTCATATTGCCGGCCAAACGCTTATATTACAAATATTTAATCTTAGCTATCCTATACTTCAACTTTGACATTAGTTCGGAAACCAAGTTCATATACATATGAAAGAAAGCCTACAGATGGAAATTATTTTTTTATAATACCTCATGGAATAAATCTTTTAAATATATTGAATAACATTATGCACTTACATGATTTGGAATAACATTTTATGAATATTAGTAGAAATAATTTCATTTTTGTTTTTTCTGCTCATGTATTTCAAAAACTTATAACAATCAATTCCTCTATGTATGTAAATATATTGATATTTTCAATTCACATTTCTCATAATTTGAATACTTGATATTAATAGTTCTGAAATTGAATACTTTTTTTCAAAAACTGTTTGAGTATAAAATATTACATATTACAAACCTGCAATATATGAGTTTTTGTATTATTTATTAGTTCCATATCTTCTTTATTTAATTAAAAACATTATTCGTACAATTATTCTAGCTTTTTTTCAAAATTATAATATTTAAAAGCATTTCAATTCAATTTACGTTACAATTGACAGCTGATTTTGCAATTTTATTGCAACAATAACATTTATAACCTATTGTATTTTTTTAATAATCGTACGTACAAAAATTTGAACTGTGTTGAAATATATTAACAATTACCTTAGTTAAATCGTTTACATGCTTTGGTATTTGTAGTATTTGAATAGAATATTAGCTACATATTTAAAACTACATAATAGAAAATACCACAAACGCAAGGTTAGTAAATATACAGGTTGTACCATCAGCTTGTCAAAATCAAGAAAGGAGAGAGGGACTACGTCATTTCGGGTGCCCAATCATAACAAATTTGCAAGCCACTTTATTCTATTACATTTGAATGTCACCCGGTGTGACGTAATCTCGCGCGGGTGCTGATTGGTCAAAAGCGATGGTACAACCTGTTTATTTACTAACCTTGCACAAACGTTAGTTTTAATCTGAAACTATTTTGACAGTTTAAATTTTACTAACCTTAATTAATGTCGATTATAACAGTTTAAAATGATTTACAATAGTTTTATATATATTTTATCTTGTATTTCTATATTATAGAATCAAATTAAAAATGGCGACCTGCCAAAAAATTTTCAAATACGAATCAATAAAAATATATGTTTCCATGGTAACAAAATATGAAATTAATTAAATAGACGAATTAAACGGATTTTATGTAAACATGGGGCGTTTATTTATTTATTATGCCCCCGTTAATGGATCTTTTTCAAAAATCAAACACTGGTTTATGGTTGTCAATTAAACGAAGCATTTGATAAAAAATAAATAAATCTAATATCGATTTTCCTTCTAATAGTAATTCATCTCAAAAGTTGGGGCCCCCCTTAAAGGCCCTTTTAAAAAAAGGCAAACATTTGATCTGTACATTGTATCACCCAAAGAAAACGAAAAAAATAATTAAAAAAATCTGGCGTTTTATTTGAAAAATTGGGGGGCCCTATCTACCCCATTTTTGAATTTATCCAAAAAAGGCCCACTAGTTGTCCTAATAATCATACTTTGAGTCTGTATGCCAAATTTCAACTTTCTGCGATGAGTGGAAATGCTCTAAATCTTGATAGGTGAGTGAATGAGTGAGTGAGTGAGTGAGTCAGGGCACTTACTTATATATAGTAGATTATATCGGAGATTTGGCCCGATATAATTGTATATAATTATATACAATTATATATAATTGTATATAATTATATAGAAATGTATATAATTGTATATAATTATATATAATTATATATATATATAACTATATAATTATATACAATTATATATAATTATATAAAATTGTATATAAATATTTTTAAATCGATTATACATCCTGGAGTCCCCCCCCCCCCCCTAAACGGGAATGTATTAATTACACAGTAAATCACAGCTCTTTTTAGCAGATAGTATATATAACTATTACATATATAAAGTACTCGGATATTATTGAATCATTTTAAAAAAAATAATCTAGATGCGTATTAAGTAATATTTGAGGCCCATATTGTTGAAATAAAAATTTACAATAATTGACCGTTTAGGGGGGGGGACTCCAGGATGTATAATAGATTAAAAAATATTTATATACAATTTTATATAATTATATAGATATATATATATAATTATATACAATTGTATATAATTATATATAATTATATACAATATATATATTAATTATATATATACAATTATATATAATTGTATATAATTATATACAATTATATATAAAAATTTTTACTCGGGTGTATACCGAGTCACGATTCCTACCGTCAAATCCCCGGCAACCGCTGCAAACTTAAATAAAACAGACTATAGGCAATAAGTGACTATAGGCAGTAAGTAGGTATATCGTAAATAATCAACGAATATACCTCTTTGATATTTAAAATATTTTTAAAGGCTTTATAAATTTCTTTCCATGTTTTTATAAGTGATAAAATTAATTATTTTGTTTAAAAAAACTTTTCTTATGGAATATCAGTTTATTAAAGTAAGTACTTGAAAAACGACATGGTGTATTTAAAAATATACTTGAAGTAAAATACTTGAAGTATTTTACTTGCAAAATCAAGTACTAAATTCAAGTATTTAAAAAAAATTACTTCAAGTATCAAGTACATTGCGCAATTTTCAAAAGTACTTGAAGTAAAGTACTTCAAGTACTTTTTGGTACTTGAAGTACTTTTTCAAGTATTTTACTTGAAGTATTGACAGCTCTGGCGACAATAGGGTATTTTTATGGTTGAAATTTGTTGGAGATACTGAGATGAATCGATTGAAACCAAATGTATCGAATTTGACCCAAAATTACCCCATCTATAATGTTTAATATAGGTAAAAATGCTTATTTTTGGTGAAAATAGTTTAAAAATTAATAACTTCCGTTAAAATCATCCAAATGACTCGAAATTGGTCTCAAATTGTTCCTGAAATACCAAATACTAACGATAAACTATAATTAAATAAAATATTAATAGTTTAAACAATGAAAATTGCTTATGTTTATGGGTAAGTGACATAAATTTTTGGAAAATTGCCATTTTACTAAAATTTAATTAAAAACATAAGGGTTAAATATTTTTTAGTAAAATCAATGTGAATATCTTCGATTTGTATATACAAACAAAATGAGCCCCTCTCAAAAAAAAATATTTATCACTTCAACAGATGCAATTCCACATTAAAATGCACCTAATTTTTTTGTTTTATTGAAATAATATATTTTTATGCACTTTCGCATACAATATTATGCACTCATATGAGCCTTTATTAATGCATAAACTTCTAATTTACGTTAAAGCATACATAAAAGTATGTTTTAATCATAATTTACAATTTTATTAAAAAAATGTATTTTACTTAAATTGTATACAACAAAAATGCGGTGCATTTTAGTGTGGAATTGCATCCGTTCAAGTGAAAAAATATTTTTGAGAGGGGCTCATTTTGTTTGTATATACAAATCGAAGATATTTACGTTGATTTTATTAAAAAATATTTAACCCTTATGTTTTTAATTAAATTTTAGTAAAATGGTAATTTTCCAAAAATTTACGTCACTTACCCGTAAACATTAGCAATTTTCATTGTTTAAACTATTAATATTTTATTTAATTATAGTTTATCGTTAGTATTTGGTATTTCAGGAACAATTTCAGACCAATTTCGAGTCATTTGGATGATTTTAATGGAAGTTATTAATTTTTCAACTATGTTCACCAAAAATAAGCATTTTTACCTATATTAAACATTATGGAAGGGGTAATTTTGAGTCAAATTCAATACATTTGGTCTCAATCGATTCATCTCAGTATCTCCAACAAATTTTAACCATAAAAATACCCTATTGTCGCTTTAGATTTTGAAATAAATTGAAAATACACATGGAAATGGGATTTCATCCTTCAACCCCATTTTTAAGGGTGTTGCATCACTTTTTTCTAGTCCAGGTTATTTTTTTCGAATTCTCCGCACCAAAATCTATAATAATCAACAATAACATTGCTTGTCCCTTAAAAGTTCTTGTCAAAATGCTTCCTTTACTGAACTACCATTCATATAATATATTTACGTTACCGTCAACAAATAATTTTTTTAAAATAAAATTTATTATTTTTCATGGAAAATAATAGATATTCGTGATACACTATAAGAACATTTTTTATAGACAATTTAACGCTCTACAATAAATGTTATATACATATTTATGCTAATTGCTTTATTTTTTTAATTAAACGCAAAAAACAATAAAATTACCCTATTTGAACTTTTTTCAACCCTAAATCGGCACGGGAAGGGGTTGGTTGATCAAGACCAAATTTGACAGAAATTCAAGTCTGATGATAACGAACAAATTTGGGGCGTACGGAGTTTAAAATATCCAAAAAAATTTCCTTCACCTATAAATAAGGACCACCCTAATGTGCAGCTGTGCAGGGAGGCTAAAATCCACAGACGAAACATACAAACGTGAATAGGGATGTGGACACTAGTTGTAATTTCATGTAAATTTATGTTTAAATGATCAATAATAATACTTAAATACTTATAATATATTTTTTAAGCATAATTAATTATAATAAATTAACTAAAATTAATTTAAAGTGTTATAAATAATGTCCATTATCACGTGACTGCGATCACCAATCAGGGCGCAATACGCACAAATCACATGAGTGATTTGTGGCATTACGTCATAGACCACTGTCAAACAAAACATGCATTCATTTGGCATTCATGTCAGTTTGTAAGTCAGTTTTTTTTATAAATAAATAATTGTATTTAATATAATGGAGATTGGACTCACCAAGGCTGATAGTTCTAACTTGCCAAGGGTAGATTCTTTGATGGTGGAAATTTTTTTGCGAGAAACAAGGATTTTTGTTCAGCGGAAATTATAAATGTGAAATTGTCTTTGTATAGTTTTATATGACATAATATCATATTGTAGTGTATTCGATATCATTTTCCATGTCTTTTTGAATCTAAAATGAGATTTCTAATTGGTATTTGTTTATTTAAGTGATGTTAATAAATTTTAAATATAAATGAACTGTGAATATCAATAAGAACTTAAATCGAAGTGATCTTCACAAAAATAACATGTACTTGATGTCTTCTAGCAAGAGTTAACCACTTTTTCCTTATACTTTTCTTCTTTGGAACGTGAATGAATAGTTTTTTTGGTGTGTTAATTGATGTGGATTTGCACATGGGCACTACACAATATTTATAAAATTTTGTATTCATATTTGAATGTTTTTTTTTATGATAATTTCAATTTTAAAGTAAGTTCAATACACTTTGGCACACCGGCGCGTATTGTTTTGCGGTCCGTGACGTCAGTCGAAGTCACGTGACAGACCAGAAGATGCCACCGTTAATAAAAAATTTATTACCTATGATTTTTTGTACAGTTCAATTCTTTAGTATTCAAGGAACATTTTAGGACCAAAACGAAAAAAATCGCCTCGGCGCTTTTTCTTATGATTCATAAAAGAAGAAAAGTCGTTATTCAAAATTGTTTTCACTAAATATATTTATTATTTGTACAACATTTGGTATTTTTACCTGGAAAGTTTTCCGGGAGTTTTGAAAATTGGTAGTTTTATAGATTTTGATGTGTTCTTTCCGAATTTCAACTTTGCCACCTCGTATCTTTGCCGCTCGCGCCGAAAATGGCGCCTTTTTTGACAATATCTTCATTCCAACTCATTTTACGATAAAAACTACTATTAGACGCCATTTTTTCAATATGGCGGCGCGAGCGGCAAAGATACAAGGTGGCAAAGTTGAAATTCGGAAAGAACACATCAAAATCTATAAAAGTACCAATTTTTAAAATTTCCGGAAAACTTTCCAGGTAAAACTACCAAATGATTGTACAAATAATAAATATATTTAGTGAAAACAATTTTGAATAACGACTTTTCTTATTTTATGAATTATAAAAAAAACGCCGAGGCGATTTTTTTCGTTTTGGTCCTAAAATGTTCCTTGAATACTATAGAATTGAACTGTACAAAAAATCATAGGTAATAATTTTTTTATTAATGGTGGCATCCAGAGGACCGTGCTCGATTTATGTATTTTTGTTTTATGAATTATTAAAAAAGCGCTGAGGCGATTTTTTTCTTTTTGGTCTTAAAATGCTCCTTGAATACTAAAGAATTGAACTGTATAAAAAAATCAAAGGTAATCAATTTTTTTTTATTAAAGTTGGCTTCCAGAGCAACCTGATACGCAAAACACGTGTATGTGTAGATGAATAATAGCTTGCGGCGCTCGTACGCCAAAACTATTGATTTTACAAAAAAAATTGTTATTACATAAATTGTAGGAAAGAGTCTCTAGTTTAATTTTATATATAAATATTTTTATCGTAAAATGAGTTGGAGAGGAGATATTGTCAAAAAACTACTTTTAGGTGCCCTTTTTCCAATATGGCGGCGCGAGCGGCAAAGATACGAGGTGGCAAAGTTGGAATTCAGAAAGAGCACATCGAAATCTATATAATTACCAAATTTCAAAACTCCCTGAAAACTTTCCAGGTAACCTCTTTATTTCGAACCAAATGACTGTACTATGTTTTAAAATATATATATTTTTATAACTTAGATCTATGATATAATGCTTAATTTCAGCTGGTCAAACGGTCTAGTACCTAAAAGGCTGTGACAGACAGACAGACAGACATGTTTTTCTGAACAGGGCCGTGCAACAACACGGTTGGTTTATCGAATAAAGTAAACTGACAGTTTCGCCATCCATACGTTTAGATATAAATGACAACCCTTTAAATAAAGAATGAAAAATTTAAAGAAGAGTCCTGGATAAATCATCGAAGGTGGAAGGCCAAAAAAAACTACATCAAAACTCATATGTTTTTGATAGAAATTATTACATTAACTATTTAATAAATAAATAAATTTATTTTTGTTTAAATTTTTAAATGCTTATAATTCTTTGATTTCTTCTGATACTATACACATCTAACTATTACTAAAAACGTAAATTCGTATCGATCAAGTATGAATAGTTATTTTTGGTACACCTATGATTAAATTCATTCCAAATGATGTTCTCGATTATTATGCTACCCTTTTGAGTTTACGGATTCAAATACAATTTCAATATTAATATCGATTTAGTAAATCGGCCCACGTCGTTTTAGGATATCGGTGTTTTTGACGTGTTTCCTGTTTATAGGGTTGTAACTAATAAAGTAAATGTCATAATGATTATTTTTAATAAATAAAACTAAACTGTACAACAAACATTTAAAAACTATGCTGATGTGTCTGTAGTTCTAGAATCTAGAGTACTGTGTTTCCATATAGGTGTTTTTTTTAAATACACCCGGTATATTTAATTACTCATATGATATTTATCGATGTGTTATATCGACTATGAAGTAACACACACCACTTATAATTATATGTCCAATATATATTTTCTCGAAAAACAATTGACTATAAAAATGTATACTTCACGCCAATCTCCCTTTATATTAGGGATGTAATTACGTATTTAATTTTTACCTTCCTTTGCGATTTCCTATTTACTTTTTTTTACAATGATGCGATTGTTCCGAGCGAAGAATCGTTAACACATTTACTACTTTTTAATCGTTAACTATTATTTTCAGTTATGTATATACGAGGCAAACATTTATTGATTCAATTTTAATTAAGATAATTGAAAATTAAACTGGCGTTCAATAAGAATAATTTTATTATTGATTATTAGAAGACTGTATAAAGTTTCAAGAATTATCCCGAGTCGAAATATGAAGCCTGCTTTGAAGGTATTTTGCGATAAATTATAAAAAGTAAGATTGATACTTTAAAACCGGAATTTATAGTAATGGAGTTCGTATGTTAAAAGGTATCCAGTTTGGCGGTAAAAAGATGAGTTTTGTCCGTTTATTCCATATTTATTATGAAACAGGTTCTCTTGATTCTCTTTCAAAATATCTTACGGTAAAATCGCATAAATCATTAGGAAACCTTTTTCAAGGTATTACTAGCCGTAAACCGTATCTATTATTGATAATACTAATTAATGAATTAGTTATAATATCAATAATAATAATTTTTTATCATATATACTAGCATAATTTATAATTTGCATAAAAAAATCACTAAAAATGATTTACAATACAATGTTTATTCATCATTTTTTATAAGTATAATCCAAACTTTTTGATTACTTATTTTTCTAATATTTAACATGATATTTTTATTTTTTTATTATTCTTATTTCGTTAATTAAAAAAAATATCAAAAAGTTTGGATTAAATGATGAATAAACATTGTTTTGTAAATAAATTTTAGCGATTTTTTTATGCAAAATATAAATTATGCTAGTATATATGATAGAAATTATTATTATTGAAATTATAACTAATTCATTAATAAGTATTATCAATAATAGATACGGTTTACGGCTAGTACACTGAGAAATTATAAGCAATCCATACCTCAGTGCCGTAACTAATCTAAAAAAAATGTATTAATAAATAGGTAGGTATATGTTTTTAATAATTTATTTGTTAAAACAATAGTTTTATTTTTTATTTAACATCACAAATCATTGAATTTACAGTGTACGTAACTGTATTTATTAATCCAGAAACATGTCAACTATAACAATATATTTTACCTAAAAAATCCACGATTAAACGAGAGGTAGCCGAAATATGTACATGAAAAAAACAATTGTAAATAAAAATAAAAAGTTAACTTTGTAAAACTTCAAGATTAGAACCAGTGAACATCGGATCTACAAGCTAGCACGTTAACCACTAGACCATGTAGTCTTCTTAACAAACGTTTAACATAAGTAGTATATATATAACAATTTCAAAACCTATATACTTTTAGTACTTCTAAAAACGCTGAGACCAGTTTCAGAAATCCGTTTTCAAAGTTTTATTCTTACTTTACCAGTTATACTTTGAAACCAGGCTTCTTTTTTAAGCGGTTAAATGAAGATCAAAGGATTGTCAGATAAATACCGTCAAAACGAGTTTCATTTTTCGACTCGGGATATTTACTTTAAATGTATTTCTAATCAGAGCCGTATCGAGATTGTTATTAAAATTTATATAAAAATTGAAGAAATTTCCGCAAAGACATAAAAATTGGTTTTGAGTCTTAAACTTTGCATATACGGAGTGTCCCAAAAACATACCGACAACTTTCCGGAAAACGATGAAAATGATGACAACTCTCGAAAGTTTGTTGGTAGGTTTTTGGGACACTCTGTATATAAAAATTGAGGCACATGTGCTTTGACAGGAGTTTTAATTGTTGTGTGATAATTACGAAGATTATAAACTGTCACACATATAACCACGAGGAACATGACTTATGATTGGTCGACAAAAAAAAAACAGGAGTAGTACACAATTGAATAATGAACGAACAGTAACGATGCGGACAATCGAAGTTAGGTATACTGAGATTGGAAATACTAAAGTAAAATAAAATACAAATCGTTAAATAAAAATTGTAAACAAAACACAATGCATAATATACAACACATATGTATACAATTTAATAATAATATATAACGGGTGTCCCAATAAGAATGCCTGATTTAAATGTTGCGCCATTTTTTTTCTGTGCAAGAGGCAGCTCTGAAATTTGAAAATCGTCATTAACGAATGTTCCGATTATTAATTATGGAGCGCTACACAAACGAACAAAGCGTTATCATAGTGAAAACCCATTACAAAAATGGGGAAAGTTACATGTCTATTTTACAATGCAATAAAAAAATCACCACTCGCTCAATAAAATATGCGTTTTTTATTTAAATTAAATCAGGCACTCTTATTGGGACATCCTTTATAAATAATATTTTTGTTACGGAAATTGACGTTACAAATAATTGAATGCACTAAACAAAAAATGTCTGTATACATGTTATATTTAATTTAAATAAATTTAATATTCTAATAATCATATGCATATAGGTAGGTTGAAAATATGTATATTTGGATTTGTAAATAATTTCTAAAATACAAATTCAAATTATAAAAAGCACAGTTGATCCTGCTGCTGTCACCAGTAGGTAATTTTTCATGGCAACTGGAAATTTGATTTTTTTATATTCATTCGTTTGTTCTGTATTTCGTTTTTACCCGTTTATACTGCATTAATATTTGTTTGTACCGCAAAAAGCTAAGAGATAAAATGAAAATAAAAAAGGGCGGTAACCCCGGTAACTCTATAAATGGCATTCGATTTTCCATTGGTTGTACCCGTTTGTACCGCAAATATTATCGTTTGTACCTCGAAGAGTTTGATAACAATATGAATTAAAAAAAATAACGAAAATTTTAATTGAATAGTTTTTAAAATTTGGTAACAAATTGTTGATCATGTGCAATCGTGTGTTCGTTTGTACGACGCTTAGACAAGGAAATATATAGGACTAATAACACATAACCTATCGTTGTTACGATATCGCACCATAAAAAATCGCTCCTCGAGTCATTGGCGTATATTCAGATTTTAAAATAAATACCTATCAATTGTTTTGAATTATAAAATAAATTAATGAATTTTTTTTATTTTGTCTTTAAAAGTATTTAAGTGATAATTGATTAACAGAGAAACGTTTATTTGGAACGATCATCTCTCCTACATACCAAATATTGTAATTTAAAGCATAAATTTTCAACTGACGCATCTGGGATATATCCATAAAAATGACGAAAGTGACATTAAATTAAAGATGGCTGCCATTAAAATTTGGTAACACTTTCATATTATACGGACTAACATTAATTGTTATGTATCCATAAATAGTCTTTTCTAATCTAAGGTACAACGATACGTAAATCTAAGGACTTGAAGAGAAATATATAAAAATTATCATAAAGTATGTAATTTTTGAAATATTTTAAATATGTAAACGGCACCGAATTCTCCACCATTTCTAACCGTTTATACTGCAAATATTTTCGTTTATATCTTACTTAATTTACCTAGATATAATTGCAGAAATAAAATTATATCTTTGAGGTACAAACGAAAGTATGTGAAGTACAAATGAGTACAAACGACGCAGAATCTGATGCTGTTTACAGATTTAAAATATTCTGAAAATTATTATAACTGCTTTGTTTTTTGTCTTTCTACGTGGCTGAAAGTTGTATAGGTACTTCTTTAAAATCTTCATAAAATGAAATAAATCTCTCAATAGAAAGAAGAAGAAAATCGGATAATATTTTATAAATATAAAATTTTATATAATTCAGAATTATTCATTTATCGAAATCGGCTTATTGATATGATATTTACGGTATAAAGTAAAAAGATGGAATAATAATATTAAATATCTTCATAAGTGTCTTTTCAACACAATGGATATCTGAACATAAATATTTATCAGGGGCGTATGTAGAAATTTTCCCACAAGAAAAGACTAAAAGTTTCAATTTCATTTGACATTAAAAGTAAACATTAAACGTTTCTTCGAAGTTAAAACAATTAGTTCATCAGTTGTGAGATCATTAACTCTTTCTTAGTTTTTTAATAAACTGGAACGAAGTATACATTTTTATCGTTTTGCTATCTCGATACTTTTAAGCTCTTTTCCGCTTTCATTACACTTAATCCGTGGTTCTTTAATGGGTTCTTATGGTACTTAAGGGTGCCGTAGATAAACCAAAAGAGTGGCGCAATATTTTAAATATGAAGATTCAAAAGGAAAGGAAAAACTAGAGATTGTACTGAATTTAAAGAATCCAAAAAAACTCTAAATTATTATACCGCAAATTATTAAATTTTATTTTATGGTATAGCCATCTTAAGCTTTTTCAGAACTACTGCACTAGATTCATAAAACAAACTAAACGAAATACAATATTATCATAATTACTATGCCTGACTCTTTGACCTTCAGGTACTTATTAAATTCTATATTTGAAGTTTTCATAAAATCGTAATATCGATCTCTCAAATATCATGGAAATCTACTTTCCATAACCCTGTGTATATTTGAATTATAAAAAAAATCGGGGAACGACAGAGCTTTCCGGAAGAGGTCGGAAGATGAACGGGATATTAAAATTGGTGTATGTTTACGAACTGAAGCTTTGCAGGGATCACGTGGGATTTTAGATGAAAAATATTCCGTTGATGTTTAGATTTCAAAAGAGAAATACTTCTGATCAGGTTTTTAAATATACTTCGCGTTTATGTTTATTTCTACTGATATCCGATTAAAGCCCATAAATACATATAGGTACTACATACATATATTCACAAAAGAATGTAAGTCAAAGCTTGATTTGATATTTGTGTTTGAAGATAAATTACTTGATTGAAAAGGATAAACTAATATTATTTGATGTTGAAATTTTATAAAAAATAAATCAATACAATCAAATTTGATTTGCAGTAAGAGGTGCCTAGTGTAATTGCTTATACAGTTTATTATAAATTAGGTTTTAAATTTCTAAATTTCAATTTATTTAAACATATTGTTTTGTAACAACACAATGTTAATTAATAGACTGAAAATATTATATACACATAGGTACTATGTACTACAATAAAGGCATTGAGAAAAAAAACGACATTAAATAAAATTTATATAAAAACATTTGGTGTCACTTTTATATCTTCAAATATTTTATTTTAGTTGTTACCCGATAGAAAGAGAATTTTGAAGTACATATACATTATATGTACATATAACCAAAAGATAATAGCTATTGCATTTTGTTACAAATTATAATTAGGTGTTAATAATTAAATCTAGGTTAAAAATAGTATAAAAATATATAAATCATAGAAATTTCTGGATATTTTTTTAAATTTTATAGAAATAATGTTTTGTACGAGAACTAACTTTAGACATAAACGGCTTATATATATTCGTTTTTAAAGCTAATAAAGAAAATATTGAATCGTTTATTAAAAAAAATAATTTTGTGAACTAAAAAATAATTACAATTTTCTCCTCGGACTCCGGTGTTTTAAAAATATTTTATTCAAAGGATTGTATAACTACGAAACTATTCATCGTAATTTGAATTTTTATAACGTGAAATTAAGTTTATGGGTCAGTCCGCGGTAATCGATACCAGATAGTTAAAAAAATATTTTACGAAAATGAATACTAAAATATAAAATTAACAGGCTATTTAACATCAGTTTTCATAAACCAAAAGAAAATTAGAAAAATGTTTGTCAATTTTCAAAATATCTCAAAAAAATTCAAAAAAGACAACAAATAAGGTGAAATTACAGAAACTTACTTAAGAATAAGTGACGATTGTGGCAAACTATTAAAAGTTTTGACAATTACAATAATTACATATCAAACGTGACATTTGACCAAATTAAAAAAAATTACCCTCACCAACAATAATGACTAAATATGACCGCATTTATTATAAATTTAATGAGTCTATTGATGTATTTGATAAATAATTGTTATTAGTATTAGTTAATAATATCAATAAGCAATTAAACATACAAATAGTACTCTTATTGTATCCTTTTATTCAACGTGTCACACACGTCACAATGTTTGTTGAGTAATAAGCAGTTAAATAGAATGCTCTTGTGTTACTAAAAAATAATTTATTCATAACATATTAAAGTATGATTATTATAAAGTAACTTCAATATTTTCGCTAAACTTTTGAGATATTGAATAGAGGTTGCAAGACTTGCAATAGTTGGCGTCACACCCATCACAGTGCTTTGAATGCTGGCATTTTTTTTGTAAAATAACCGTGAACCTTTTATTCTTTCAATATATACATGCATTACATTGCGATCTTCAAAAAAATGGTAAAACCATGTTATTAACTAGTATTATTTAGAAATTATGAACTCCAATCCGAGTTGAAATGTCACACCCGTCACCGCGGACTGACCCTTAGTGGGCTCTCACACCGGAGCAATATAGCAATATAGCAACACAGCAATAAAGTAACTAACAACTAGAAACTAGCAATATTATTTTGGTCGCTCTCACACCAAAGCAATATTCACAATCTCAATAGTCAATTGTTTTTCAAAAATCACGTGTTATCTGTCAAATGTAATTTTTGATTTATTCAGCATTCGATGTATTAGTACGACGATGATATAAATAATGTTTATAACATAAATTATTTTTTGTCTTTATCGTTTATTCATATTTATGAATCTTTTTTTTGGTTGGAACGGTGGGAACTAAGAAAGAAATAGTTACATTCCTGTGTTGTGGTTATAATTTTTATAATTATATATTATATTAAATAATATATAAATATATTATTCGCCATTATACCAAATATTATGTAGATTATGTATTTCAATTCTTTATTGCTTATATGTATTGGTTAGAAGAATAATTAGACGAATCACACCATGTGTCAAATGAAATATTGCTATATTCAAGCGATAAGTATCGGTTTTCAACATGCAAATTGTATCGTTGGCAATACGTATCGCCAAAATATGGCAATAATGTAATGTAGCGATATCGTATTGCTTTGGTGTGAGACAATATGCATGATTCAATGTATATTGACAGATAGCAATAATATCGCTAGTTATATATTGCTAGTTGATATATTGCTATATTGCTATATTGCAATATTGCTCCGGTGTGAGAGCCCACTTATGTGATTAACAGTTTCTGCATGCCACTAAACAAGACACTCGTTATTTTATCTATTTGATATTTTTCTACTGTAATATAAATCAAATGTCTTTAAAAAATGAATACAATGTATGCACCATAATGTACATATATAAAGAATACAAAAATATCTACAGAAAATAATTTATAAAAAAGTTTCACATTGTCAGTATTATTTTGATTGACTGCATTTCCGAGAATTGCTTCTACATATTGTTCGTGCAATCCATTTCTCGTAGTAATATGTTAGTTAATTTATTGTTAGAGAATAATTGAATTTTATTGAAGACATCTCCCCCTGTAGACAGATAATCTTTTTCTCGTCAAACGAAGAGGTGTACAAAAGACTGCAACATTCTCTTATGAATTATAGAGACATAATAAGAATCATGAGCGGCGCCGCGCGGAAATTATATTTTTATAATAGATAGCCAATTTTTATACAGATTTTTTTTATAACAATATAAAAATTATATTTGTTTATTTTAATTTTTTTTTATTTAAAGAATCATATTTAATAAAATTATATTCATTTTTTATATAATATTATTTTATATGTATGTTTTCTTGTAATCCAAACCCTAATTTTTTTTATTATGGTCACCATGTTCGTTAACATCTGCTATAATTGGCTCATCAGTATCCCCGCTCTCGAACGTGTGCTCTGTGATATCTTTTTGTAACTATCAACTAACAAAATATCAGGTTGTAACATAAATTCTGTCCGCTTTTTTAATATTTTATGAATCAATAATTTTTACACTAATTAATACTTAACCTGCTGCCATCTTTCAGGTAATTTTCCAATCCATGATCGAAAAAATTCCCTTGGTTTGGAGAAAAAAGGGATACTGTATTTTGTATATCTTCTTGGGAATGGACATTTTTTCCATCATGAAAATTTTGCGGCTTTCGAAACAGATGATAATCCGAAGGTCCTAAGTCAGGAGGAAATAGCGGATGTATAAGTTTTTCCCTATCAAGCTCTTCCCGTTTCTGGGAGCTGAGTGTAGACGAGCATTATCCTGGTGTAACACAACGGCCCTTCAATAAACTAAACGTTTTTCACTTAGAGCTGTCATCAGATGGTCCAGTTGTTGACAGTAAACAGCATGTTGACAGTAAACTGGCCCTTCTGATGACTAAGTGAAAAACGTCTAGCTTTAGTTAATCGGCGGTGTCCTTGTTTTTTTAATCCAAACCGAGGGAATTTTTTCGACAAGGAATTGGAAAATTACCTGGAAGGTTATATCTAACAATGAACCATATATTGAATATTAATTATAAATTGGTGTAAAATTATTCATTCATAAAAAATATAAAAAAATCGGACATAATTTATGTTAAAACCTGATACAATAAAAAATTAAGAACTTATATAGGTACCATATAAAAAATATACTAATGAAATTAATAATTATTAAAAAAAAGTTGTGTACGCCACTGCATAGGATTATCAATTGAATCTGCGCTTCGAGAATCGCAAGAAATGTGTAGCAATATTTTTAGGCTATATTTCATAGAATTTATCAGATATCACAATCTGATTATTCGATATTTCTGCAGCTAATATCACTCCTTCTACTCTGATAATAATGATACTATATGTATTTCTGTATGCATGATTGTTCATATTTGTTTGTGTCTGTCTGCGCAACTGTTTGAGTCTGATTTATTTTTCAACTCTAGTTTTAATTATGATTTTTATTGTGAACATTTCACATTACATATGCGTATTTTTAAAGCTTTGTAAAAATCAGACAACTAAATTCATGTGTTTTTTATATTATATGTAATGTGTAGAGATATATGCATTATGTATACTTATATATTTTTTATTTTAAAAATAAATAAGTTATGTTATTGCAAAATAACAAATGTGGTGGTAAAAATGTATAGTTCGATTTTTTATTAAAGGATTTTGAATCGTACGATGTTTTGCTATTTGGCGCAATATATAACAATAGAATATAAATTTAGAACTTGGAAAAACGCTATATGTTAATTTTTTATTATTTCAAATATTAAATATGTTTTATGTTAGTTCATTGTTTGTAAGTTTTAATTATAACTTTTATGTATTTACAGTTAATAAATTTTCTAAATGGTAAAGTAAATTAGGTTGTATCATCCTATAATTAATATATTTTTTTATTATAAATGTATATTCTACATACATATATACGTTTATAATATTTATAATATAATACTGGACATAAGAAAAATAAAGTTCATGACGAATAACTTACAAAAAATTCTCTGTCTGAAGATGATAACAGCAACCGACAAAAATGTAAATAATAGAGTAAAGTCGGTATATATAGAACACCATTCATGTTTTCGGTAAGAAAACTATGATAATATTATTTAAAATCAACCCTTATTATTTCATTAGACAGAGAATTTAATCTTTTAACGAGATTGAGCAGGCAAAAATAGAATTCTTATATCTAAACAAAATAAAAAAACTAAAATAATCTGAAAAAATGTGCGTGTAATATGGACCATTCTGGTTAAAACATTTGTATTTTAAATTTATTTTGTTATTTTTATTTCAAACTTATATATTGTCACTGTAAAAAATCAGTGGTGTAGCAAAGATTACGCTGGCAGAACCTCCTTATTAGTAACTAACATAAACTTAAAAAAAAAACTAGCTGTCGGATCCAATTTTACCCGGGGATATAAAATTAAACTATATAACGTATAATGCTGTGGGGTGCGATCCTTTAGGTCCACACAATCAACTTCCCAACATGGTATGACTAACAATACTTGAATACTGATTATTTATTGTTTCCATAATTAATATTACTATGTTATAGTTTGTAAATATTTTTTTAATATGTATATGAAAAATTTTAATGGAATTTATCAGAAATAAAACTCACCCTTTGTATTATGAATATTAGTTTTCTAATATCCTAATAATGTCAATAATATAATGCACATTTTTAGAAAAACTAATCTGACGGTTTGAATTTTAAATTGTGTTGTTTCGAAGGCAACATGAATTATTAGATGTATTTATTAGTATGAAATTCAAATTTTGATGGTGGTTTTCATCCCTTTAATGGCTGTTTGGACCCATATAAAAAATAAATACTGAAATACACGTTTCATTATTTGTATTGTATAGTACTTATTCTAAGTTCCGACTAAATTCGATCAAGAAAAAAAATAAAAATGAAAAAATCACCCTTTTTACCCCCGTAGGGGTTGAATTTCGAAAAATCCTTTCTTTCAGATCATATTCACGTCAAGACGCTTCGATTAGCACCCCAACGAAGTCAATAGCATTTTTTGATCGCGAGATTTCGTCCCGGAAAAAAATGACACGTACGTACGTGTATGTACGTGTATGTACGTACGTACATGCACACACACACACACACACACACACACACACACACACACACACACACACACACACACACACACACACACAGACATTTTTCTGAAAATAGTGTCAATATACTCTAATGCCCTTGAAACATGAAAATATGTTAAAATTTTTGATTTCGATTTTCGGACCAATTACAATAACTTCCTATTGGGAAGTTAATAATCAAAAAGTTGCCCTCAACTACATACCGGTACTCCAAACACTGTCATGTCAACTGACGCAGTTATTTAAAAGTGTAAGCTTAGATGCATATTAATGTTGTTTTTATAAAATGTAAAATGGAGCAAAAAAAGGAGGTGTCCATATTACCCGCCTGGTTCATATATACCGACTTTACTCTAAAAATAATAAAATTGAACTTATAGAAACAATACAAGCCAGTTGTGTTTTGAAGGTCTCAATTTACGTGGGCTAGTAAATTCACTTACCCTCCTAAAGGTCTGCTTCTGAGAAGTTAATAATATATTTTATATATTTTTTAATTTATTGAAATTTACCGTATTTGGCTATTTATCGTCTTATACTGTAAGTTCATTGACACAAGAAAATAATCTTATTAATTAAAAATATCTTTAAAACTTTTAAACTACCTGTTAAATGGTGTATTAGAGAATTCAAACAACTTTTATTTAAAACTCTAAGTGGACTTTTAAAACAACTTGTTATTAATTAATATAATAAATAAGAAATTCAAGTTTTTATTCCTTAAAAAGATCTTCTAGTAAATAAAATGCATGCAAAGCATATGAAACTTTATTTAATAACAGCACTTATGGTATAACCAAAGTTCATAATTTTCTGAAAGCAAATGTTATACATTAAACGGTATATAGGTGTAGTTAAAACTAAAACTTTCGAAATTGACGGATCAGAACACTTTTATTATTTATTTATTTATTTATTTATTGTATTTTACTACATATTCTGATTGTTTAATTTAAATTAAAATATGGAGACACTTCAACTAATTAATTCATAATCGCCAAATAAATTAAATCAGAAGTTAAACCTAAAAAAATAACTTTCACAATCATATTAAGGCTGTCTGGATGAGTTTCTCGTCTCAAGGGACAAATCATCTAATATAAAAAAACTAATTAATTGAAATGTATTATATACGTACCTATGGCTATTTTTTAAAGAATATTTATTTAGAAGGTTATATCACATTTTTATGGTATGCTTTAAGTATAATGCATACTTTAATGATTTTTTAGATTTTATTTATAATATTAGTAATTCATAAACGTGCTTATTTCAGACTAAAATTCATATACCGGGTGTCCCAGATAACTTTTCCAGCATAGAGATCTCAGTATCTATAAGTTACAGGTTTGGTTAAATAAAATGAATTATTCGTAAGAAAGGGTTGAGTATTACTACACCAAAAATACTAATAATTTTATGTGGTTTAGGCGGTATACCAAAAAAAAAAACGAAATTTCGGAATTTCTTTAAATGGCCATAACTTTTTTGCCAAGTAGGTACTTTTTGTAGGCGGTTTCGTAAAGCACTTTTTTGTGTAGAATTGATTGGTGTATTTAGAATTTTTAAATCATTGTTAGTTTCCGAGTTACAAGCCCTAACTTCAGTTTTTCTGATAGGCCGCTAAGTTGGCTATGACATATTTGAACGTGTTTTTTACTCTACTTTACGACGATATGTCACTTGTCACATTTATTTTAGAAAATTAGTCGATGTACTAAATGCCAGTGATATTTGAAAAATATGTGAGCCATGAAAAACAAAAATTGTAAACAAAAATCACAATAACAACAATCAAAATAACAAATGAATATTTGAAAACAATGAACTAGAAAAAAATACATTATAATTTTCTTTCGATAATAAGTTTGGCAAGTGACATATCGTGTAAAGTAGAGTAAAAAACACGTTCAAATATGCCATAGCCAACTTACATTAGTAACCCATAAGAAAACTAAAGTTAGGGTTTGTAACTCGGAAATTAAAAGTGCTGATATAAAAAATATAAAAACACCAATCAATTCTACACAAAAAAGTACCTTAAGAAACAGCCTACAAAAAGTACTTATCTACTTGAACAAAAAAGTTATAGCCATTTAAAGAAATTCCGAATTTTCAGTTTTTTGCGTATACCTCATAATCCACGTAGAATTATGAATATTTTTTGGTGTAGTAATACTCACCCCTCTCTTACAAATAATTCATCTTATTTAACCAATAATCTCTTATAGATACTGAGATCCCCATGCTGGAAATGTTATCTGGCACACCCGGTATGTGTATTTTTTAGTTTGTATTTATGTTATTTAGAGCACATATTTGTTTATACACCTATCATAGTCAAACTCTACATCTATAAAAAGAGGTGTCTGATTCATCATGTCTATCCCAAACCTCTGGACTTGGTTACAACATACGAATTCATTAAGAATGAATTTTTCTCAATTCAATACCTATGATGAAGAAAAAGGTGTTCACCTTTTTTAGATATGAATATCTACTTATAATATAAATGTGAATTTCAGACAATATATTCAATAAAAATAATCTGCCGTGTGCCACAGGACTTTCTTATACGTAATAATGACAGTGAACAGTATACGTGATTTTTATTTTATTGAAGGATATTTCTGACAAACTAAAAAAAGATAGAGTAAAATGAATGAGACATAAACTATAGAAATATTATTTTATACATTATGTATCGAACGAATTTTAACATAATTACTAACAATAAGATGAAAACGGATGTCGAGTATGTTACTATCTATAATTTATTCCCCATACATTTTTTTCCAACACTTATGATTTAGCCAGAAATTTTTTTTTTTAATCTTTATTTAGAATAATCCATACTGGTTGTCGGGTGATTTGACCGTACGGATCACGACTCATACCGTCAAGGCACCCGGCGACCACTGCAAACTAAATGAAATTGAGTGTAGTGTTTATTCTCAATATTACGTATAAGAAAGACCCATGGTACCTATGGCATACACGTACAGTCTCTGTAATACGTATAAGAAAGTCCCATGACACTCATGGCAGATATTTCTTCTCTGTTATGAACCATTTGAAATGTACTTAAAAACGAATACTTGGTAAAAATAAAAAATAAATTAAATTTGTTTTTTCGAAAAAATGAATAGAACATAAATTATAGATAATAATATTACCTACAATTTTTAACTTTGTCATTTTTCTCTAATTCGCACTGTTTCAGTATAATTCGAAAAATTCAAAAATCGATGTAGGTAAACATCCGTTTCCGGTTGAATGATCGTTTTCAAAAATAGAAGGTTTTCATCCCAGGAAAAAATTAATCTTAAGTATAAAATGTCACCTTTCTACGATTTGTCGTATTTGAGTTACAGCGTCTACAGACAGACAAAAAAAGACATCACGGCGAAAATAGTCAGAATGGATTCAGGGAAGGTCAAAATTGATAATTCCGTCAAAATCCGGATTTCGAAAAAAATCAGCTTCACTATACTTACTTATGCTATATGTATATTTCATATACATGGTATAAGAAAGTAAAAATGTAGGTAAATCGCGATAGGATACGGAGTAAAAAACTGTTTCCGACAAATAGTACAAACTGTATCAGATTTTCTAAATTATATAAATATTCATAAAAATTTATAGTGTTTCGTATAAAAAAAATCTTTCTTTATTTAAGAAAATATAGACAGCATAAATAAAAAGGATATCCTTTATATAAAAATGAATATTTATCTTGGATCAAAAAATTAATCTTCGTACATATATGTAAACATGTATTGTTGTCTATACTATACCATAGTTCATCTATTAGATATATATTTATGTATCAACTCCCCATTCAATTGGCATGAACTGTACATACATTCATTGTGTAACAGGTACATATACTAGGTACACGCACACATGTAAACGAAATCAATCCATGTCGAGTTTGCTTCAACAGGTAAACATTGCGGGTGGTGCAGGCGTATGGGGGTGGGTGTGTGGGTGGTAAGTAAGACAGAGGAAGGAAGTTTCTCCGCGCCATTATTTATTGATTCTTATACCGAAGTGGGATCCATTGTCCGCTCCGTGACAGCTACCCTCTGCCCATATTAATGGTTCTTTGCGTATAAATATACATTGGAATTTACATCTGTTACAAGATCTCATCAATTCTGTGATCCATTCTTCTCTCTAATATGCTGATTCTTACTACTTATATTGTTGACTACAAATTTACAGCTGCTTCGACCACGAAATTTCATAATTTTCTGTTCTATACATTTCATTATAAAACATTAATTATATTTTTATTAAAGTGAAACTTTTATTACATCGTCTCAAAATTTTTGAACTGTGTGTTGCATGTCGCATTACAGTTGGACTGCGCATGCGCGGAACAAGCAGCTATTCATTGTATGACAGTTTATGTACTGTGTGCTATTATACATATTTAGTAAGTTTGTATTGTAATATTACTGTGTTGAAATGTTTCACATTTAAACAGGAAGATATAAAACAAGAAATAGAAGACATAGATTGTCTTCAGGATATTGAAACCTATGATGAATATTCTAAATATTACAAACAGGAATATGAGGTAAGTAATACATACACAATACACGTATTTTTAGCATTATTTATAAAACATTACCTACATCTAATTCAATTTATTACTGTATTGTGTTACGTATTTCAGGGAGACTTGGCTGTTAAAGAGAATACTTACCAGAAACTAGAAACAAACAACTAGGAAACGAAGATCCTTTAAAAACAGATTGTGATAGTGAAATAGTGATCGGTTTACAGGGAGACTTGGTTATTAACCCTTTAACTACGGGTGTCCTCAATAGACGACGCAACGAAACTTTCGTGAGGTACGGCTATCGTCAATAAGCGATCTATTAGTAGAAACAGGTGTCACCTATTGACGATGTTATTTGTTATTATAAGAATTTTGAGTTTTTTGGGTATGCTTATAGAAAAAGGAAAAAAGATCTTGGTGAGTAAACATAGTTTTTATATAGAATTTATTAGAATTATTAGAACTTTTTGCTGGTGCATGTTGTTGTTTATGGTTTTATTTCAATTTTGAGTGCTTGAATTTATTATTCCAAAAATTTTTAGTTAAATGTCTATAATGTGAAAAAAAGTTTCACTTTTACCGTGGTTTCATAAAACCACACAATCCTTTTTTTTCTTATACACATGCGTATGAAATAGATGTACATATTATTGAAGTACCTATAAGCTAGAAGTAAGTATTGTACCTAAAGCCGATTTTTTTCGAAATCCGAATTTTAATGGAATTATCCATTTTGACCTTCCCTGAATCCATTCTATTTTCGCCATAATGTCTGTGTCTGTCTATCTGTAGACGCTGTAGGTAACTCAAATACGACAAATCGTCGAAGGGTGAAATTTTATATTTAAGATTAATTTTTGTCGGGAAAGAAAACCTACTATTTTTGAAAACGATCTTTCAACCGGAAAGGGATGTTTACTAATATCGATTTTTGAATTTTTCAAATTACATTGAAACAGTGTGAATTAGAGAAAAATGGTCGTTAAAAATTATAGATAATATTATTATCTATAATTTATGCTCTATTCATTTTTTCGAAAAAACTAATTTTTGAAAAAAAAAATTATAAACATCCGTTTAGAGAAGAAATACCTGCCATGAGTGTCATGGGACTTTCTTATACGTATTACAGAGACTGAACAGTGTACGTGTTTGCCATAGGTACCATGGGATTTTCGTATAGGTACGTAATACTGATTGTGAGAGTAAACAGTGTGGGTTATTCTAAATAATTATTAAATAAAAATCAGGCTAAATCATAAATGTTGGAAAAAATGTATGTAACATAAACTATAGATAATAACATATAATACTCGACATTATTTATCTAAAACATTTTGCATTATTTCAAAAATAAATCGAAAATTAAAAAATTGACAAGAGCAAACATTCGTTTCCGGTTTAGTAATTACGTTGAACAAAATAATGTATAAAGTAATATTTTTATAGTTTATGTCCCATTCATTTTATTCTATCTTTCATTTGTTTGTCAGAAATATTTTTTAATATAGTAAGAATCACGTACATTGTTCACTGTCAGTATTACGTATAATAAATTACGTATAATTCCGTGGTACTCATGACAGCTTTTTTAAGACAAACCTGCCAAAGATATAGCTTAACTAATTATAAGAAGATTAATTGTATATTTAAACAGTGCAAATCCCATCAAAATCAGTTTAGATATTTTCTTTTTAAGTAGGAACACAAAAACGAACAATGTTTTTAAAATTAATAAAAATTATTGTGTTACCTATACAACGACCGCATGACCTCAAAAATTCAAAATATTTTCACTGAGCCTACAGATTTTGTCTTGTTGTATATATTTAAACCTTATATGTACATAAGTACGTACATAATATAGTTTAAAGAGTTTAAATATTATCTGAATTGTAAGCCGTAATAAGTAAACAATTTCTTCGTTTCCAATTCAAAAAGTTTTTTTTATGTGGGTATAATATATTATTTGAACATGCTAAACATACATAATTAGTAAGTCACAAAGGTCTCAAATGATCAAAATACAGTCCCTCAATATAATTTATTTATATAATAACTGACACTTTTAAATTATTTATAAGTTTGTATAAATAAATCATATATACCGGGTGTCCCAGATAACTTTTCCAGCATGGGGATCTCAGTATCTATAAGAGATACAGGTTTGGTTAAATGAGATGATTTATTTGTATGAAAGGGGTGAGTATTATTACACAAAAAAATGTTCATAATTCTATGTGGTTTAGGCGGTATACCCAAAAAATTGAATATTCGGAATTTCTTTAAATGGCTATAACTTTTTTGTTAAAATAGATAGGTACTTTTTGTTTGCGGTTTCTTAAAGCACTTTTTTGTGTAGAATTGATTGCTGTATTTAGAATTTTTATATCACTTTTAGTTTACGAGTTACAAGCTCTAACTTTAGTTTTTCTTATGGGCCACTTAGTTGAATATATCATATTTGAACGTGTTTTTTACTGTACTTTACAACGATATGTCACTTGCCATATTTATTATCGAAAAAAAGTCGAAATACTAAATATCAGTGATATTTATGAAGTATTTTATTACAAACTTTTAAGTGAGCTATGAAAAACAAAAATTGTAAACAAAAATCACAATAACAACAATCAAAATAACAAATGAATATTTGCAACAATGAACTATTTGAAAAAATGTATTATAATTTTTTTTTCGATAATAAATATGGCAAGTGACTAAGTGACACATCGTTGTAAAGTAGAGTAAAAAACACGTTCAAATATGCCATAGCCAACTTAGCGGCCCATTAGAAAAACTGAAGTTAGGGCTTGTATCTCGGAAACTAAAAGTAATATAAAAAATCTAAAAACACCAATCGATTCTACACAAAAAAGTGCTTTAAGAAACCGGAAACAAAAAGTGCCTATCTCTTTTTATAAAATAGTTATAGCCATTTAAAGAAATTCCGAATTTTCAGTTTTTTGGGTATACCGCCTAAACCACATAGAATTATGAATATTTTTTGGTGTAATAATACTCACCCCTTTCATACATATAATTCATCTCATTTAACCAAAGCTGTATCTTATAGATACTGAGATCCCCATGCTGGAAAAGTTATCTGGGACACCCGGTATACACAGAATTAATATAATTATTCGATGAAATGGTATATCTCCTATATTAAAAGTTTTATTGATTTTATTTATAAATTCTAAGAACAATTATCTTTTTCCAATTCATGTTTATTTTATATTACCTTTCTTTGTAGAGTCCAAACCTATCCTACGTCTTGTTTGCAAATTTGTTTTCCATTATAATTTATTTTGTTGTATCTTCTTCGATACACATAACGGTGAATTTATTTAGTTTTTAGTTTCCCACGTAATTTATTAAACAGTTTTTAACTTAAATGTAGAAAAAGTATAGACTGACAAAATGGTTATAATATTGCGAAAAAGATTTAAAAAATATATACAGCGATGCCTCGCTCAATGAACGCCTCGCATGACGAACGCTGCGCACAACGAACTTTATGTTCGTTCATTATGCGACTCACCCAACGAACCTTGCTTCACACAACGGACTGCATCGAATTTCATCTTGCCGTCCGAACGCTCCTGCGTATCACGGAGTCACCCGAACTTACTCTGGAACGAATTAAGTACGTAATGCGAGGCATCACTATATTTTATTTGAAAATACTGATTGCTTTCCTCGTGCTAGCTTAATATTGTTTTATTCTTATAATATATCAGGAACTTTAATGTTTAGCGTATGAATAGAAAAATTAATCTTCCCTCAACTCCAGGTCTTAGACAATTAACTAATTTACCCACTATATGTAAAATGCACCGCTGCACACTTATTTGATCATTATTAAAAGTAGTAGTCCATATATGACGCAGTTTTCACAATAACAACGAAAGATTAAAATCAAAATAGCTAGTAATAATTTATAATTGATAACAAAGACAAATCCAAAAGCTTTTGTAAAATTAGCAAAAGTTTTAAAAACTTTTCTTGTCCAATAACGTTATTAATTAAATTAAAAACTTCAGTGCGGGGATTTCACAAAAATCTTTTTAATAGTACCTTCGGTTCATTACCACCACGAGGCAGCCATAATAAACACACATATATATGATAATTCCGTATATATAGTCGCATATAGCGTGCATAAGCTTTGTATAGGTACATAAGAATTCTGGGAAACAAAGAAATGAAAATTAGATAAGCCTCTTTGTATTAAAAAAGAAGTTATTCTTTCTGTTATAATTTGAAACAGGCAGACGAGAAGAAATTTGTACGTTGTACTTTTAATTAAAACACGTTGTGCGGAAGGTGGGCGGCGCCCGTTGCGATATATAAATTTGTATTTAATCTGTAGGTTTAAAATTAAAAAAGCGACATGGGTTGTGCGGAAACAACACTCGCAATGGGGGGAGGAGACCTGTTCGCTCATGCTAATGTATAATAAGCAGTTACTGTTCTTTCAACGCTCATTGAAAATTATTTCCTCGCGATTGTTGCATTACACAGAGTATTCCAATATATACAGGATGTTTATTCTCAAAGCATATTGTATTGTATAATTATATAGTAGACATTTTTATATTTTACTAGCTGACCCGGCCACGCGTTGCTGTGGTTAACCTATACTTTAGCAACATGTGGTGGTTATGCTATTAAATTGTAGGTTATATGAAACGTTTGGAAGTTTGACATAGCGCCATCTATTGAATACTTACTCAATCCAGTCAACAGATGTCACCATCTGTTAGAATCGTTTGGAGCTAACAGATAAAGACAAATAATTTGCAATAAAATAATATTGCGATCATAAATTGAGATGTAAGCTATCCTATCTTTCAAGTTGGATCAAACTGCACACGGTGTACAAATTTGATTAAAATCGGTTAAGTAGTTTAGGAGTCCATCGCGGACAAACAATGTGACACGTAATTTATATATATTAAGATAAGATAGTAAATTTTATAACATATAACAAGCTAATTTTTGAGAACCTACATAATCTGAACATTAGATACTTGTATGTTACATTTAAATTTCGATAGGTTTTTAATTCGCTCAATAATAAGCGACTTGAGAGTGATTCTGAGAAGTGAATTTATATACAGTGATGCCTCGCACAATGAACGCTTCGCAAAGCGAACGCTGCGTACAACGAACTTTCTGTTTGTTCATTACGCGACTCACACAATGAACCTCGCTTCACACAACGAACTGAATCGTATTTCATTTGGCCGTCCGAATGCTCCTACGTATCACGAAGTCGCCCGAACTTCCAAGGTCGCACGCAATCCAACGATTGCGTGCGACCTTGGAAGTTGCTTAAACTTGCACGAACATGCATCAACGTGCGTTAGTCATTATTTTCTGCGCTTAACTCACACACGTGTTTGTTTTAATAAATGTAATTTTGTGTGTCATGATTTGACCCTGCAAGCTTCGCTAGACTCTCCTAAATCTGAGTCTGACTAAAAAATAAAAAAACGTGTGTACAATCTTTTTACTTTCTTATACCTATGTATATGAAATATACATATAGTATAAGTAAGTATAGTAATCGCGATTTTTTTCGAAATCCGGATTTTGATGGATATATCAATTTTGACCTTCCCTGAATCCATTCTGACTATTTTCGCCATGATGTCTGTGTGTCTGTCTGTCTGCCTGTCTGTCTGTCTGTCTGTCTGTGGGCGCTGTAACTCAAATACGACAAATCGTGGAAAGGTGAAATTTTATACTTAAGATTAATTTTTGCCTGGGATGAAAACCTCCTATTTTTGAAAGCGATCTTTCAACCGGAAACGGATGTTTACCTACATCGATTTTTGAATTTTTTGAATTACATTGAAACAGTGCGAATTAGAGAAAAATGGCCAAGTTAAAAATTGTAGGTAATATTATTATCTATAATTTATGTTCTATTCATTTTTTCGAAAAAACAAATTTAATTTTTTTTTTTTTACTAAGTATTCGATTTTAAGTATATTTCAAATGGTTCATAACAGAGAAGAATATCTGCCATGAGTGTCATGGGACTTTCTTATACGTATTACAGAGACTGTACGTGTTTGCCATAGGTACCATGGGTCTTTCTTATACGTAATATTGAGAATAAACACTGTACACTCTATTTCATTTAGTTTGCAGTGATTGCCGGGTGCCTTGACCGTATAAGTCGTGATCTGTACCGTCAAATCACCCGACAACCAGTATACATAATCTAAATAATTATTTTTAAAAATTCTTTCTGGCTAAATCATAAGTGTTGGAAAAAAATGTATGGGGAATAAATTATAGATAATAACATACTCGTCATTTTTTATCTAAAACATTTTTGTCTTATTTCAAAAAATTCAAAAAATTACAAGAGTAACCATCCGTTTCCGGTTTAGTGATCATTTTAAAAATAAGGTGATTGTCTTCCCAGATGAAAGTTTATCTTAAATATATAATTTTAGCCTTCCATCATTAGTCGTTTAGGACTTAGAGCATTTTTTACTTTCTTATACCTATGTATATGAAATATACATATAGTATAAGTATAGTAAACGCGATTTTTTTCGAAATCCGGTTTTTGATGGAATTATCAATTTTGACCTTCCCTGAATCCATTCAACCGGAAACGGATGTTTACCTACATCGATTTTTGAATTTTTCGAATTACACTGAAACAGTGCGAATTAGAGAAAAATGACAAAGTTGAAAATTGTAGGTAATATTATTATCTATAATTTTATCACGTTCACTGTTTACTGTCATTATTATGTATAAGAAAGTCCTGTGGCACACGGCAGATTATTTATGTTACAGTACCATATCTTATGCTACAGAACGAATTAAAATTTTTAACATGTATTGTTATGGGAAAACGCGTTTCACTTAACGAACTTTTTGCATGACGAACTTGCTCTTGGAACGAAATATGTTCGTTATGCGAGGCATCACTGTATAATAAAAAAATTATCAAGTGCGAGTCGAGACTCGCGTACTTACTCTCCTGTACTATATAGTTTTTCAATTTCTTATTATGTTTATTTTAGCAAAGTTAAGAACCACTAGTTTTTGAAACAAAGGGCTCAAAATGTAGGTACAATGTGTGTTTGTAATAATTTTGGTGTTTATTTATTTTTAATTTTAGTTCAGAAAACTAAAAAGATACGATAATATGGTTTGGTGTAAATTTTTTGAAACACAATTTTTCGAATCACAATTTTTCGAAACACAATTGTCCGAAACACAATTTTTCGAACCACATTTTTCGAAACACAATTTTTCGAAACAGTTTTTCGAAACACAATTCTTCGAATGAACAATTTTTCGAATGAATAATTTTTCGAAAAATTTATAAAAGCGCGTGGTGCTATAAAGGCAAATCCATGAAAAAATATCTTGTGTATGAATTGATAAAATATATAAGGGTAGAAAATTTTTCATTTCATTTAAAGCTATACATATGACTTTATGAGCGCCCCGCTCTTTTAATGGTCTTAGTCATACAAACCTAAGAATTAAGTGACAACTGAATATTAATTTTTAACTTTTCAGTTTTAATAAAAACCAGTTTAAAAAACATTTTTTATTTTAAATAATATAGGTATTTAAGTTTTTTGTGATTATTGAAAATTATGCTGGATCCCTGTAAATTGAATATTACCTTTATATAACCTAACCTAACCGGGCACTAACCTAATCTACTCTAAGCAAAACTAACTAAAACTATCCTACCCTAATCCGGCCTAACTGGGACTAATCTATTTCGACCTAAACTGACCTAACCTAAATTCTTTATTCTTTTTCATTTCTACCTTTAACAAATTTTGTGTAAAACTTAACTTAAAAAACCAATTCCCAAAACTTATTTTTTTCGAAAAATTGTTCATTCGAAGAATTGTATTTCGAAAAATTGTGTTTCGAAAAATTGTTTTCGAAAAATTGTGTTTCGAAAAATTGTTTTCGAAAAATTGTGTTTCGAAAAATTGTGTTCGTAAAATTGTGTTTCGAAAAATTGTGTTTCGAAAAACTCGCCGGATACCGATAATATTAGTTTATTTGAGTTAAAATAAAAGATACATTACACTATTTTAATTAATTGCTTATTTATTAAATTGATACTAATATTATAAATGCAAAAGTAACTCTGTATGTCTTTCTGTTTGTTGCCTTTTCACGGCTAAATAGCTGAACAGATTTTGATGGTATTTGACATGGAGATAGCTTGCATCCCGAAGGATATAAAGACATAGGTAACTATATATCCCAAAAAATTGATTGGATAGAATAAATTCAAATTACACGCGGATGAAGTCGCGGGTAACAACTAGTATTATACCGGGTGTCCCAGATAACTTTTCCAGCATGGGGATCTCAGTATCTATAAGAGATACAGGTTTGGTTAAATCAGATAAATTATATGTATGAAAGGGGTGAGTATTATTATTATTACACCAAAAAATATTCATAATTCTATGTGGTTTAGGCGGTATACCCAAAAAACTGAAAATTCGGAATTTCTTTAAATGGCTATAACTTTTTTGTTAAAGTATATAGGTAGGTACTTTTTTGTGGAGAATTGATTGGTGTATTTAGAATTTTTATATCACATTTAGTTTCCGAGTTACAAGCTCTAACTTTAGTTATTCTTATAGGCCACTTAGTTGAATATATCATATTTGAACGTGTTTTTTACTCTACTTTACAACGATATGTCACTTGCCATATTTTTAATCGAAAAAAAGTCGAAATACTAAATATCAGTGATATTTATGAATTACTAACTTTTAAGTGAGCCATGAAAAACAAAAATTGTAAACAAAAATCACAATAACAACAATCAAAATAACAAATGAATATTTGAAACAATGAACTATTTGAAAAAATATATTATAATTTTTTTTTCGATAATAAATATGGCAAGTGACACATCGTTGTAAAGTAGAGTAAAAAATACGTTCAAATATGCCATAGCTAACTTAGCGGCCCATAAGAAAAACTGTTTTAGTTAGGGCTTGTATCTCGGAAGCTAAAAGTGATATAAAAAATCTAAATACACCAATCAATTCTACACAAAAAAGTGCTTAAAGAAACCTCAAACAAAAAGTACCTATCTACTTAGACAAAAAAGTTTTAGCCATTTAAAGAAATTCCGAATTTTCAGTTTTTTGGGTATACTGCCTAAACCACATAGAATTATGAATATTTATTGTTGTAATAATACTCACCCCTTTCATACATATAATTCATCTCATTTAACCAAACCTGTATCTCTTATAGATACTGAGATCCCCATGCTGGAAAAGTTATCTGGGACACCCGGTATATTTAAATGTAAATTACCTACTCATATACAGGCTGTTGAAAAAAGATGGATACACCTGCGTAATTCGCTAGGGAGGAATTATCAGGAAAAATGATCCAGCCAAAAATGTTAGCATTTTTTCCCAGCTATCACATGGCGATGCCAGTTGTGGGGGAGGATCTGCCCCCGAGGGAAGCTTCCCCCTTCGTATTTTTAAAATGAGAACCTCCTATTTTTATAACAGATTTCGATTCAATGGCCCAAAATACCCCGGAAACCACTAAAATATTTTTTTGTTATAAAAATAGGAGGTTCCTATTTAAAATACGAAGGGGGTAGCGTCCTCCCCCCCGGGAGGCAGATCTTCCCCTACAACTGGCATCGCCAAATGATAGCTGGGAAAAATGCTAACATTTTTGTCTGGATCATTTTTCCTGATAATTCCTTCCTAGCGAGTTACGCAGGTGTATCCATCTTTTTTCAACACCCTGTATATTAACGTTATCATTCAATATTCCAGTGTTATGGTAATAAAAATAAATCTTGTTTTATGTACTTGAAATTCACACTCAAATAATTCTTGAAATTTCTCCAGCTAATCGATTACTAGTCGAGTATTGACAAATATGTCAGAGTGTTCAGATTCGCCTTAAAGAACATCTGTACGTTAGTAATCTTCATGTCATAGAAGATCTGAAAGCGACATACATATCTGGGAAAATGGCAAGCATTAATTAAATATTTTTTCTCAAGCTGTAACAAATTAAACTGGGGACACTTCCAGTATCTTTAAGGGCAGACTAACGTTAATTCGTACAAAAAAAGGCACATTTTTATGAATTTTTTCCGACAACACAGTTAATATTTATTTATTTAACATAATGGTACATCAAAGTATAACATTCGAAGAATATTTTGTAAAATTTTCATAAATTTTTTTTTAAAAATACAGCAATGGCGGCAATTATTTGGAGGCGTCTCGGAAAAAAGTTGAATTGCGGTGCCCATCATAACTCGGTCCTGGATCATCTGAAATAAAAAAATAAAAAATTGTTCGTTAGCTAATCGTTTTCCCCAGGTAACGCTGGGAGGGTTTTTCGAAATTTCAATTTTTCAATTTTTGGGAACACTTTGAAGTGAAAATCGCGATTTTTGCCCAAAAAAATCGGGTAATTTTTTATTATAAAATAAAAAATATTGACAAATTTGAAAAAAACTCTCCAGCGTTACCTCGTAAATTATGTACAGAAATAGTCTTCAAAATTTCAAAAGAATCGGTGCAGTAGTTTTGAAATTATGAGGGGCACCGACTTTGAAAACGTGAGTTGTGGGAAAAACGCTTTAAAGTTTTAAACACTAAAAAATTTAAAATAAAACGTTCATAAGTTTTTTCGGCTTACCTCACACTGAATCATCGATGCCAGGTCCATAAAGGATGTTGCTATCGTCCATAATGTCTAATGCATCTTTTTGCTCCTGTCTCCGACGAATTCTGCCTTCTTTAGTTTTTTTTTTCCGCTTTACTTATACGCATGGAGTCAGTTGATCGCGCCCATTCATGAGCGCTCGGTTCACTTTAAACTGCTGTAACTTCGTTAGTTTTGCTCCGATTCGTGTGAAATTTTCACACAATATTCTTGAAAAGTTTTTCATACAGAAAATCGAATAAAAAAAAATTGGAAAAAAAATAATTTAAATACGTTAGTCTGCCCTTAATGGACTAACTTGGAGCATATCTATATATTAAACATAGTAATAATAATTAGACTTGTAAAAGTATTATACTAAACTATATCTTAAATGTTAGTCATTAGTGATAACAATTTATTGAACTATTGTTACGATTGTTTTTTATTGCTTTTTACGGATGGTGATAAATTAAAAAATTAATATTTCGAAAACATATCTCAGACTTTGTTTCTATATTGACACAATGTTCGATTTATATTTATGAATAAACATATATTAATTTTTAGATTTGTTAAGAATATTATAACAGGAAGAGTAATAATAATATTTCACCTTCATGAAACTTAAATGGTGAGTAAATAATTTATAAATGGAAATAAATATAAGCAATCACACTTCTATATCGCAAATATCGAGATCCAATATTACTCACAAATCCGAAGGTACGCCGCAGGGATCCATCTTATCCCCACTATTGTTCAATATTTACATTAACGACTTAGCAAACAATATTAAAGACCATTTAACACTGTACGCGGACGACATAACAATTATCTATAGCGAAATAAACACAGAAAACATGACTAAAAAAATTAATGACTCTTTAAGATCTCTAACGGACTGGACTGACAAAAACTCACTTAAACTAAACATTGAAAAAACCAAATACATAAGATTTGGAGAATTTAATGACCTAACTAACAAGATCATACTAAATACAAATAATGAAATCCCACTAGAACATTCTGTTAAACTATTAGGTATATATGTAGACCAAAATTTAACCTGGAAACCACATATCGATTATATAAGCAATAAAATATCCAAATACTGTTTTTTATTACGAAGCATAAGAACTAAAGCACCGCTAGAAGTACTATTAAACAATATCTACCATTCATTTATAATTTCTAATATACGCTATGGAATAATCATATGGGGAAACACAAACTACATTAATAACCTTTTCAAAATTCAAAAAAAAGCATTACGAATAATAAACGGCAATAGCCCAAGGGATCCCTGTCGGCCTATCTTCAAAAAACTTAGAGTATTAACCCTACCCAGCTTATATATATACGAATGCGCAGTGTTCTTCAAAGGCAATCCTGATCTGTTCGCGGAAAACTATCTGACACATAATTACAATACACGTAATAAAGAATCTTGTAAAATAAACCAAACATCGCTAACAACACTTTATAAAGCACCATTTAATTCAATAGTAAAAATATACAACAACCTACCCGTAAAAATAAAAAACTTACCAACAAATAAATTTAGAAAACATTTAAAAGATTTCTTGTTGGATCACTGTTTCTATAACATTAAAGAATATCTGGAGAACAAATTTTAAGTAACTTTTAATTTTAATTTTAAGAATAATTTTAAGTTTTGTTTATATACTTTTTTTTTCTCTTTCTCTTTTGTAATTGAATTAATTTACACTGACTTATTCTATACTATGTATATACTAGTGAAAAAGAATAAATTGCTTATTATTATTATTATTATTATTATTATTATAAAATAATTATTTTAAACAATAGTTACGAATATTGCACAACATTTTTTTACCAGACGAGTGGGCTTATCTTTAGTACGTGTCGATCTATTAATAGATATTTGAACGCTGAATTAAAAAACTTGCAATGATTTTCTAACCTCCTTTATTGGACTGTATGCGTATTATTGCTTATGTTAAGTATTTCATTTAATTGTGATAATATTTAACACATCAAACATTAAATATAGTTTTTGTGTAATAGTAATAACACATTACTATTTAATGTATTAACAAATGCTACTGTAGAAATATTAACTATTGCAAAGATATACCTAAAAAAATACTGCTCGATAATTTTTACAACCGCTATATTTTTTTAATGCTTGAATTATTTTTAATAGTCTTCATTGGATACACATTTTTTTAAACTATAAAACATTAAAAACTAGTTTTGCTCACATAAAACCAAATGTTAAAAATATACCTAACGAGTATTAATTTTCTTTTTAACACACTGTGATACTATTTTGGCCGGCAGTGTAGGTATAATTATATACGTGTAAAAACAAAAAATAAAATTGACATAAAACAGGCAGACAATTTTCCATATGTATTGATTGCTTCTATTGATATTTAATGTGTTTTATTATGCCATATACAACAATGAGAACGACTAATGATATCTTAATTATTTCAATACCAGACTATAAACTGAATACCAGTATTAGAGCACTTTAAATTTTCAAAACCGGAAAATTATATTAACATTGGTACATTTTCTCCAAATTATTTTGAATAAAATTAAAATAAGTTATGAAATTAAGGATGATATATACCTACACTTTCACATATATAAATCATTTGTATTTTTAATTATTATTAATATTATTTTACGAGTATTATTGTCATTTAATATTGCATAAATCATTGCTTTAAAATTTATTCTTATTAAAATGTTTCATCATTGATTTTGGAACGAATGTTTGTACATTACATTATAATACATATATAAGTACATATTTTATTACCTATGCTCTTTCTCATTCCACACTATATATATTTAGTTGATGTATTTTCAATCTAACTTTTTTCATCACAATTTGTTCTACTACTTGAAATTTTTACTTTAGTACTTAAAGTCATTGTCAAGGAATACCTTTTTTATTTAAATTCTCATTGGAAATGTATATACTTTAAGTTTTTTATTTTAGGTAAATAAACGTTGTTATTGACAATTCATCTAAAATGAAAATAAGTTTACTTTAAATATTAGTTATTATTTGTGTAATAGCAGCTTGACTCATTATCAATCGCGCGAACAAAGTCTGGACTAATAATAAAAACAAAAATATTTATTTAGAAATTATTACTAGGATTTCATAATTGGACACAATACTTACATTTCATCAATCATTTTTGGCAATTCCTTGGATTATTAAGTGTAAAAATCAACTCTCTGAAAGTACCGGAGACAAACATCCGAGATCTCAGTATTGTAATCACATTATACTTACTTCAAAAATAATTTTATTTTATTTTATATTCTTACAGCCGAGAAAAATTGGAGATATCCTATATATTCATCAAAAAATATTTTTAAGTCCCATACCGTGGAAAACGTTTCCATTTATATTGTACAATTCTGAAAGTCACGATATTATCTTGTTGCATTTAATTTTTAGAATATCTTAGCGTCTAGTAACTCTTATACTCGTTCGAAATAGCAATAGCGTTTGAAATATAAAATAAAGTTTGAGGATTAAAAAACTGAAGTGATTGAGTTCAATCTGTTCGCGCAGAACTAAAAATCACGTAGATTTTTGTTACTAAAATTTTTGAATCCCACAACTGAAATGAAAATTGCAACTAGAATAACCCGGCATACACCGAGAATTTAAGTGTCACATCTTCATTACTATAGAATAAATAATCTAAAAGCTTAAGGAAACATTAACTCTTCTATCTTAAAAAAATACTGGTTTCTATAAATCTCCGTATCAAAATGAAATGCTGATCACTAAAAACATATTGCAACACGTAATTTAGTTAAGTATGTATAAAGATAGAGCAATATTATTATAATTTAAACAAATTTCATGTTCACCATAGTAAGAGCTACACGTCGAGTCGAAGTAGTGCAAGCTGCTGCTGATAATACAGGTTCAACTACCCGGAACTTCACTAATATATTCCAAGACAAGAGTTTGCCAATTATTAAAGTTCGGATAAAAAGTGTATAAAAAAGAACCAGCGGTGAGAGTAGGAGAGAAGACAAAGCTCTTATAATTGATGTTTGATTGCGAGCTACGAAAGTTATTGTATCAAGATCAAATAATTCCGTTTGCAAATTATTTGTTCTCTTTTTTACGTTTTTTTTCGACTCATTGTGAATTTATACACTTGTGATTTTATGTAGCTAAATGATTTTATTATTATAAGTTTATTATAATATTATCGTAGTGTTAGTGGGCTTTCACACCGGAGCAATATAGCAACACAGCAATAAAGTAACTACCAATTAGCAACTGGCAATATAGCGATATAATATTGCTTTGGTGTGAGACTATATGTCCGATTCAATGTATATTGACAGATAGCAATAATATCGCTAGTTATAAGTTGCTAGTTGCTATATTGCTATATTGCTCCAGGTATTTAAAAAAATATATTCGAGTGGATATATGTAGATGAATCTAGGAATTCATAGATAGTAACCAAACATTGTTTCATTGATTTTCCATTTACAGGGATACAATTTGTTAAAATGACAAGTACAGATAAAAATATACATGTAAGGGTAAAGTCGTCAGGGTTGACTCGTCGTCTAGGTCGACCCACTACGATTTTTTAGTTTTGCCCACTAGCCCCACCAATGTGTGAGCACGGCCAAACCTCTCTTAGCAATAGCGAACTTTTCGCGTATTACAAATTTGGATCGGGTTGGTCCACTGTAATTGTGTGATAAGGCGCGTGCCCGATAGAAAAAAAAGTTCGATCTGATATCGGCAGCCGACAGAAATAACTGCTCAAGAACAAGAAAGTATGGTCCTTATGGTTGTCTGATTCGAAATAATGTGCTATTCAATACAGTTTTCTGTGACACTTTCTTGTGAAATTTTGCTAAACCGAATAAAAAAATGCAACACATTCGGCTTTTTAATTCACTCAATTAATTTTTCGAGGTCATTTTCAATCATTAGCACATATAATATTTCGTTGATTTTAAGCGATGGATTCACCTAGAAAGCAAGGACTAATCTTGACAGCATTTCGTCTGTTTTTTAAATGCCTATAACTTTTTCATTTTCCACCTAATCAATGTGCGACCAAATTCGTACTTCAACAAAAGTCATGGGCAAAATTAAAAAAGGTGTCCAGCTTTGACGACATTCCCCTAGTTATGAAAATATATGTATGGTATTAAACACCTTTTTCAAATAAAGAAATGTTTAAAATATATTAATTTATATAATGTATAAAAGGTGATGTTATTTAAACTTAAGCAGCTCAATTATAACAATTATTACCTTTCATGGTTTGTATTGTAGTTTATGATTTTATTAATAATACAGTAGAAACCGATTATAACGACATCGGTTAATACGAGACGTATCGGTTTTAACAACTCTAAATAAAAGTCCAACTGAATCCCATATTATTGCATTTTTAACGGTTATTACGATACCCGCTTTTTACGACCAATATGACCGGTCCCTTCGATCTCGTTATAACCGATTTATACTTTAATTATATAGTAAACATTTTGAAAATACTATTGTACTAACTTTTAACACATTGTAGATGAATCATATCAAAAATTGGTTTTGTGTGCTTATCTTATAAACTAAAATAAATTATTATTTCTTTTTCCAAAATAAATATTTATAGTTTGAAACTTATTTGCAGAGTTAAATAAACGTTAAAAATAAAACAATATATATTTAAAATAAAAAGAAAATGTAAAAGTTAAATGGTGAATTTTTCGATATAAATTTTTATGTAAATATGTGTATGAGTACATCAGTACGTGCTTAACGACTAACAGTTAAAATGTAAAGCATGTAAACCTACATTGGAAAGTTTTCCATTCTCTTCAAATTTATTTACTTCCCCGGGGTGTTGTTTTCGAACGCGAGCACAAAGTTTGATCAGTAAATAAAAACAAAAAAATAATCAATCTGATTGCCGATGCAAGAAGGAGTTTCTATTATCTGTAGTTTAAACCGACGAGGACGATTGATTGTCTCCATTATCCGAGAACAAAAACGGCTGCAACCTCAGAATCGTTTTCCGATTAATGAAAGATTGCTAATTTGGTCAGACCCACGATTGGTAGCAGTGATAAATCCGAGTGAAGACGAATGTTAACGATAATGGCCGAAGGCACGCGAACAAATCGTACCCTACAATATGAATTCTATGCAAGGGTTTATCTCAACATTTTATAAAATAAAAATTTTATAAAAGTGATTACTGTTTTGAGCATACATACAAGTATGCAATCTAAATGAAATAAAAACATTTAGAAGTAATCACTTTTATTGAATTTATATTTGAAGTGAAACTTATTTAGCGAGACTAGTGAATTGGAATGACATCGATAGTCGACAATAAATAATCAAATATGAAACGCTAACGATCGATGAGTAGATACAGTAGAAACCGGTTATAACGACATCGAAGGAACCGGTCATATTGGTCATAAAAAGCGGATAGTTGTAATAACCGGTAAAAATGTAATTATATGAGATTCAATTTGACTTTTATTTTGAGTCGTTAAAACCGATACGTCGTTTTAACCGATGTCTGTATAACCGGTTTCTATTGTATATAAGAGAAAGATAAATTAATAGTCCATGCGTACAAGTCAACCAAGAGGTTAGGTTTCAATGTATTAGCTGTTGTATGCTATGTGGGTTTATACGATTTATGCGTTAAAAGAATACGTTTGATTGTAATCATCATATTCATTTAATACGTTTAGCTATATTTATTTAATACGATGGTTACTGAAAACAAAAGAAGTTTCACTTCAACCGTGTGCTTATATATGTGAGTGAAGCACGTACCATCTTTTTATATTAAATTGAAATACTTAATAGTTGACAAAAATTTACCGTTACTTCAATCAATAATTTAAACAGTAATAATGAAACTTTTGTTTTATGTTCCAACTACTCAATTATAGGAAAACTTTGTTTGAATCTGTTAATTATACATTTAAATAAAAAATACAAGAAAAATGTATGTTTGTTATATCATATAATTATAGATTTATAAACATAGAGCATGAAATATGCATCTGATTCGATAAATGAGTCTTCACAAAAACGAGGGGTCTATACTTGTTTTTATTTTAAATATTATTGGAAATAATGGAGTAATGTTTGGGTTACATTTATCTTTACTTTTATTAACCAAATTTTACACATGATGCCAATATAGAATACTCAGTTCATGTCTATATGGATCATTAATTATTTACCTATTATATGTATTTTCTTTTTTCTTATTGTAGGGTTGGCAGCCCTAGCTGTGAGTCCAACGAACAACATTAATACTGGCCAGTAAGATCTATTGTCACATCTGTGTTCCGTGCTTCAGACATTTCCACTCTATATAGGAAATGTATTACAGGACAATAGAATTATTTCTTCATATACTTCTTTGTAATTTCCAGCAATTTAAAAAAATAATCATTCTGCAGGTATGAGTTAATGAAATATACGCTGTACAAAGTACTTTCATCCAATATGATTTGTTCGTTTTCGCTTATAAAATGATACAATATTTGTTATTTTTTGTACAGAAAAATTAAGTGATCAAGTTAATATAATTCAATATTTCATTACTGATGAGTTAAAAATAATAACCGGAGGTAGGCTTGCGGGGTTATATAGGGTGTACAAGATAAAGTTTTATACACTGTTTTATCTGAAACTACTGAAGTTATCAACTTGAATATTTTATATTAAATGGGACAGGGTAGCTGACTAATTGACGGGTAAAAAAATGTGAAAGGAGAGATTTTTGAAGGACAAAGGGGGAAGGGTGGGTTATGTTTTCTTTAATAGTACAGGTTATATTTTTTTAGTCGGATAGCTCTCATCAAAATTTACTTTACTACAAAAAAACTCATTACTAGTCGCGACGTTAAAAGTTTGAAAGTTAGCAAAATAAATTAAATTATAATCATTTTATTAACTCTTCAGAATGTTTTGACAGGATTCTAAATGAGTAAAATACGTAAAATGATATTACATTTACGATTTTTAGGTACATAACTTTTAAACAATGTAGAATGCTAAACACTTCAAGTAAATGTTATCAATTTTGGCAACAGGTATTCGAATAAAAATAATAATATACCATTCCAATGAAAACAAGGATTCCTCTTTTCGTCCCATCAATTTTTACCCATAAAATAATCATAGATGCTGGCCCTATTTAATGTAAAACAAAATTTTAGTTGATACTTCAATGGAGCCAATGAAAACAGCTAATTAATAACACTTTAATAATATAATTGGTCATCAGTACAATATGTCAATGTTGCGAAATCTTAGAACACAATACTTTGAATTCCTGTAACAAATTTTTATAAATGTAAAATATTTAATCTTCGACAAGAAAGTATAACTACAAGTGAATAGTTATCGCTTGCAAACCATAAAATTTGTCTCCTATTATATGACTTTATCAGAAAAATAAAATAAAATAATAATAGTCATTGTACGAAATTTTTATGGATAGCTGAGACATATAGTTCCTAAGTTGCTTACAAAACTAGTGGTATGGAACAAAAATATCCAGATAAGTATAATCATAATAAAGGATGAGATTATCCAATCGTGCGAACCTAAGAACTACTCAATACTATGTGTTTGTTTCCAGGGTCTCGTGAATGTCTCCTGACTTGATCGTCCCGAGGCATATTTCTATCTTCCCAGTAGTCTACATCTGGTAATAAAAGGTGACCACCTTACTGACTGAATTCAGTAAAGCACAACAATGATCTGCGTACTGATTTTTAGGTGTTTTTTAACGTGTAAAATTCAGTAAAGACAGTTAATTATCGATAAATTTTAATAAATACTCACTGCTTCAGAATTGAAGTTTTAAATTAACACTTGATTGTTCAATAAAATATCCTAAATCAACTGAAACGTGACCGTTGTAGTAATGTTGTATATAGCTTAACTTTGCTTGTTTATTATAATAAGAAAAAAATATTTTTTGATATGGGCCTGATCTAATTATTAAATATACATATCGGAACTATACAATTAATTTATGAATATTGGGCAACCTTTTAATTTTAGAAAATATGAATTCAATTTTTTTATTACATGCCTAGTTAATATTTTCGTATTAATACATGTATTTAGTTTTTCAATAATTTCAATCAAAATCTAAAATTTTCAGCTGTACACATGTTAAAAATAACAAATTATGTAAATGTCAAATAAAAAGTACGTGTATCGAAACAATTCACGATAGTCAGAATAATTTTACCACCTTCTCCATACGATTTTGGTGATTTTTATATGGGATCATTAACTAGCTAGACCCAACTAACAAATAAAATGGATAGACATACACACACAGGCATGGAAGAAAGTGGGTATTTTGAAATCGGAGTACCTAATTGTGTATGCTTTCAGAAATGATAACAATCATTTTTATGTGGCAAGGAAGTAATAAATAAAACATTCATATTGGCCGCATAAACCTTTTGCCACTCTCAATTTTTTTGAGTTTTCCTTTTTTCACAGCGGATAATAAAAGTTATTTTACTAGCAATTAGTTATAAATATTTATTATTTATCTGAATTTGAATATGTTATCCGCAAATAACATACTACAAAATACTACATACTTAACAAACCCTACGAGCCGTAAGAAGGGTGATGCTAACAACCCCTATACTAGTGTAAAATTTTTAAAGTAGGGAAATTTGATTGTTTAATAATTTTTCTTTTACAGCTAACTTCATGCGTAACGTAGCAAATTGATGTATAATAGCTATATTTCATGGCTATTATTTATTAATTATTGTCACTATTGTCAGTAATCTAAATCCAACTATTTTTCTATAAAACAACATTGTTAGATTTGAACAATTATTTCTCTATTTTAAACAATGTTTCGAAGACAATATTTTCCTCTTGTACAAAGTAAATCTTTTTCAGTGTGTGGAAATTTCAAAATTTAACTATCCAAATCAATGACAATATGATGAAATAATTGCATCAATTACCCTTTAGTATGTTATGCTATGTGGTTGTCATTTTGTCATTGACAAGTAAATAACTGTTCATTTTAAATATCTGCCATTGCCCACTATCTCAAAACACTTGAATAAAAGTTAGTGATTTGTATAAAAATACCTTTTAGGTATATAAGATAAAATAAAAATACGTATTTCAGGTATGTCATTTAAAAATAATTGCATTTTTATCTTTACAGGAATTTCTTACACAATTTTAGTGATTGTTAAAATAAATTATGTGTGTTATTACCATAAAATTTAATTTTGAAACAGAAGTAATAAAATTTGAAATATTAATGGTGTATATCATTCTCCTTCTAGGTTCCGTGGCTTTATGTTAAGCAACATACACAACATATATGATTTATGTTTTACATAGTCGTATGGTAAATTTTAAAAGATCATTTTGAAAACAATTAGTTTCTTTTAGTAGAACTTTTTTTTCAACATAGTATTATCGCCGGGTATATCACAAATGCAGTCAAAACCGGTTATAACGACATCGAGGAGACCAGTCCTATTAGGTCGTAAAAGCCGACAGTCGTATAAAAACCTGTAAAAAGTCAATTATATGGGATTCAGTCGGACTTTTATTTTGAGTCGTTAAAACCGATATGTTGTATTAACCGATGTAGTTATCGATTGTTTGTATTAAAGAAGAATATTTATATACATTTTATACATACTATAATACTATGATATATTATATTAAATCAAATGTAATATGGTTAAAAATATTTTACTATAACCAACAACTATAAAGTACCTACGAGTATGCATACAGTAATGTATCTATGGCAGCGTTTCTCAACCTTTTAGTACTTGCGACCCAATTTTCTATTACAATTCTCATCGCGCCCCCCTTCCCCTACCCTCATACAAAAATTTCCACTGAAAAATAGATCTTAGCTAAATATAAAAAAATGCTTAGAGTGTCAATTTCTAATATTATACCTTCTTTCGAAAAACTTTGCTCTGCAAGAATGGCCCAAGGGAGTCTTGTGTTAAATTTAATATTGATAAGTTAATTATTAAATGCATTGTGCAGTACTGATACATCCTATTTATAAGTGTATTATATCAGTGTAAATGTAAACGTGTATTTTATTTTTTATTTTTTATTATGTCAGAATGTATTTTATTGCTTTTCTTTCAATAAATTAAATACATTTTTTAATAATATGTTTTTTCATTTTTTTCTCGATATGCTCGCGCCCCCCATTCAGTTTTATCACGCCCCCCTAGGGGGTGCGCCCCACAGGTTGAGAATCGCTGATCTATGGTAAATATGTAAGCTGTACATAATGTTGTAATGAATATGTACCTATGTATAATGTACAAAACTTATTCATTTAGTTTTCATAACCATCCAACGGTACCTGTATTTTTTGTTCTATACATGGTGGTTATTGAATTTTTAATAATCTAATGGAAATAACTTTTAAAGCTATGAACCAGTAGGTGCATATTGAAAACACATGCATGCATATGTAAGTATAGTTAATGACAAAAATTAAAATAAAACTATATATTACGGCTTTACATATACAATTGTAAGGTTAAAAATGAGAAACGGAGTTTAAAAAGAAAATAGATAACACAATTATACATCTTAAATATGTAAGAAATAGTCTACTTTTTATGAATTAACAGCTTTCATAAAAATACTGTTTGAAATTACACAAAAGGTATGATCTAGTCTAGTAGAATATAAATTGAGCCTTCACTTTTAAATTACCAGAAAACGAAAAACATCTACCAATCGAAAGAACAGTGCTTTTTTGTGCTAAATTCATCAAAGCTAGTTAATTTTCGAAGAATTTTATTAAATACCAATAAAGTATTCAGAAAAACTGCCATTGTTAATTTTTATAAACAATTTCAGTAGAAAATATATTAAGGAAAAAATATTTTCCTTAATACTCTGATTATTTTCGTATATTGGGGATATAATGGGGATAATTCCTCGAAAGTGAATATTTTGACTACAGAAGTTGTACTGGCCTGTAAATAATGAAAAAATTTCATATAGAGAACTAGTACAGTCAAAGCGTCGTAAAAAATATGGCAACCGTGCATTTTGGGTAGGCAGTAATTTTTTTAGGTGGGTTCGTAGAGGAATCATCCCTGACTCTAAAACTCATTTTTCGGGATTCGGAAAGATATTGTTTTCCGCCATCTTGAAAATAAGGGTGCAATTAGTTGTTTTTTATTTATCTCCGTAACAGTCAGTTTAACAAAAAATTTTAAGAAGCATTTTTTAAGGGAAGGTAATCAAACTATCTAAAACTTTTATTCGCAACTTTTTGGCGTAACATTAAAAATAAAAATGTTATGAGCTAAAAAGGATAAAAATAGGGGATGAAAATCTTTAAGGCAAGATAACTATTGTATTTTTATTCCTACAAAAAAATACATCTGATCTTTTTTATAGAACGTTTCTTAACAAATAATATAATCTATTCATTTTTTTATTTGGTTTATTTTTATTGATGTTTCAGCGTTGTTAAGGGAGGTAGGTAAATTGAAAGTATGTGAGTTACGTAGGTATAAAAAATTGTTGATACAAAAAAAAGTTTCAAATAAAAGTTGTTCGCTATAATGTTTCCTACAACTTCTATTTTGAAAAAAATATTAAAATTTCATTTGTTTATCCGCTACGCTATCAAAAGTGGCTTAGATCACACTTTATTAATTTTTAATACCTAATTAATAATGTTTTTTAGTTGTTACCCCCGGAAAATGAATATTATATAGTAAAGCACAATCATTGCAAATTTGGGATTGATATCTTGAACTGGTTATTGTTTTATTAAATTGTTAATAAATTGTCTTTTGACTAACAGTAAAAGTTTTTCTATAAAATTTTGTTTGCACAATTGTTTATATGGATTCCGAAATGTATAAATAAGCGGTTGCCACCATAAAAAAGTCAATTATTTATTTGTTGAAAGGAAAATGGTGACGCATTAAAATTATTGTGAGATATTTTACAACAATAATATTTAAACATCACCATTTTCAAAATTATTGAATAATTTGCTTTTTTATGGTGGCAACCGCTTATATAAAAATAAAAATAAATTGCTGCCTACCCAAAATGCACGGTTAAATGACGCTTTGACTGTACTAAACTCATAATATCGTTTTTTTAGATTTCTTGAAAAAATAAGTAATTGGGATGTCGCCCCTTTCCGTAAATAACCCAACCAACCAACTTGGTTTAGTGAGTTATATGCATGTAACAAGGATTTAGGGGAAAATAGACACACATACAGACAGACACGAAAAAAGTGTTTGTCTTGAGCTGAAAGAAAGATCAAGTAAACATTGAGAAATGATCGCAATATTTCTCGTATCTTCGATATGGCGAGGAATCAATATTACAAAAATAACACTACAGGTAACATATATTTTTTAATTGATTTTTATCGGTAATTTGTCCTTTATATATAACCAAGCCAAATTCATAATTTTCTTATATAATAACAGAACACACATGTGTATGCACCAAAACACATGAAGAGAATTCAAAAGCCGACTACGCATTTGGGAAGTCTCTGATATTCTTACCTCACACCTTCCCACGGGTATCGTTAGAGGGCGCGGAGTGTCTTCCGGGACCCACAGCTCATTTTGCATCAACAGCGGATGAGAACTAGCGTGTATTACATGTAAAAACACGTTTTAATGGTATCCGAGAGGATACAATTTGTACATACATTTTAATAAACTCAATATTTAAAAATTAATTATATACCTACATATTAAAATGATTGATTATGTTGTTTACTTTTATAAATAAAATTTTATATTAAATGCTACAAAATTATTGCTAGAATATGAAGAAACCTTATTCACAATAAATCAATTGAAATTGTACAAACAAGTACGGCCATTTGTATTTGTTAAAAACTGTATTCCATATCAAAAATATTTTATTAATTATTATTTTTCTTGTTTAATTCAGATTATACAGGCTGGTCCGGTTTGGGATACAGATATTTTAGGAGCTGATTCCCTGACTCATTGTGAGTAAGAAATTGTGCAGAAAGGGGGGGGGGGCTATCTTTAACACCCTCTGAGTTACAGGATGTTTAAAAAATTTCCTTTAGAGTAGTTCTTACAATAAAGATTATCTCATAACTTCTAAAGTAACGTATCTAGAGCAATCAATCATAATGTTACCTACAAATTCACCATGCAAAGTTTGGACGTGAGTCTTACAGTTTTCCGGTAAATAATTATTTTTTATGGTAAATAATAATTAATAATAAAATTATGTAGTAATAAACAAATAAATTTATTGACTGTTTCATGTAATAGGGCAGGTAGCAAAATAGTAACTTTGGGGATTAATTAATAACTGCAAAACTATAAGACCCACGTCCAAACTTTGCATGGTGAATTTGTAGGTAATATTATGATGTACGAAAATAATGATAAAAAATACAATATGTTAGGGGTACTTTTGGAGAAAAATGTAATTTTCATAAAAAAATTTCAACAAAAAAAGATATTTTTCGACTTTGATGAGCTATAACTCGGAAATAGAAATACGGATAGCAATAACCGTAATACTGAAAAATATGTTAGTTAATTACCTATCAAAATGACTCATTTTGATTGCTCTAGATACGTTACTTTAGAAGTTATGAGATAATCTTTATTGTAAGAACTACTCTAAAGGAAATTTTTTAAACATCCTGTAACTCAGAGGGTGTTAAAGATAGCCCCCCCCCCCCTTTCTGCACAATTTCTTACTCACAATGAGTCAGGGAATCAGCTCCTAAAATATATGTATCCCAAACCGGACCACCCTGTATAATACTTAAATTAAGATATGTTAGAAATCAAGGAAATCAATCGTTGTTGATGTAATTAAACCAACAGTGTATAAAACATTGAAACTAACATTTTCGAATAAAAATGTAGAAAAATATTAGATGGGATTTCAAATTAAACGACGGTGAGCTCGTGGGGGGTCTAATGTATAATAATTATTTTAATTAAAAGTTACATGTACCTAAAGTTATAGTAGAACCCGGTTATAACGACTTCAAAGGGACCGGTCAAATTAGGTCGTAAAAGCCGACTGTCGTAATAACCAGCTAAAATTCAATTATATGGGATGTAGTTAGTATATTTTGAGTCGTTAAAACCGGTACGTCGTATTAACCGGAGTCGTTATAACTGGTTTTTACAGTATCGATATATTATTTTTGTAAATTATAATATTGTTAATACAGTCAAAAACGGTTATAACGACATCGGTTAATACAGCATATCGGTTTTAACGATTCAAAATAAGAATCCGCTTTTACGAACTAATATGACTGGTCCCCTCGATGTCGTTATAACCGATTTTGACTGTATACTAATTATGCTTATGAGTTATTTTTTCCTTTATGTTTATCCATTCTTTTAAAAACCAACTTGTATAAGTATATTATTTAAAATAAAACATGATAATTTGTACGAAATTCATTTTTTGCATATTGCATGCCTACCTATTTCTTTTATTTATTTATTTTAGAGAATTTTTCATCTGCTGTATTGCCGCCGTGTTCTAAAAATCGAAAATTAAAAACTGATAAAAAACGTGTATGTGTATTATTTATATTAAAAATTATTTATTGAAAGTCTGTTGTTATAATTTAAAATCATATTTATTTTATTTTGATTATTATATTATAATGCAACACATAATATCGACTAAAACTGATCTCCTTCCGATAGCTCTTCGCGTTCTGGTTTATAGGTAATAGAAATACAGATAGAAACATTCATAATTTATTAATAGAGCATACATTAACCCACCTAAATAAATATATGCCGTAGGTACTTTATGTAATATAGCATTTAATGAATAGTCTAGAAGTCTAGACATTTCGTAAACTTCGGACGGATAATGTAATAACCTCAACGGCTAATTACATCAAATGTCTAAAAAAATTACTTACATATTTCATGAAATGCAGGTAGTTTCTTAGCTTGTAGTATCAAATGATTACACAATCCATCTAATTTAGTTAGATATTTCATGAAATTATTAAAACTGTTTATAGATGAAGGGTTAGCAGACCCGGCGACAAAATGTTGGAGCACTTTACTTTCGTCGATTTTTTTTCCAAATAGTGTCACGTCGTTGTGATGTCCTGTATAGCTGTAACATTTTGTGTTTTGTGCATTATATTAAATCACGCAAGATATTTATTTTCAACAGTGTCAAGATTATTTAAAAAAACAACTTCGCTATCATGTGTTTGTTTAAAAACAGTTTGTTGCGCGGAGATGGCGGGTACTCAAAATTACATCAACCCCCAGCTTTGCCATAGATGATTGGGCTCACAAAAATTGCCCAAACCAAGGACAGTCCGTTACGGGGTAGATCTAGACATAGCTTAAACGAAAAAAAAATTCATAAACAATTTTTTTCAATACAATTTGTTCAAAGAATAATTTGGTTATACGGTTACTTTATCGGCATTAACATTCAAATTAATCACGATTAGTTAATCAGTTGTTTTAAAATTATTATTACGTCAATTCTAAAAAAAAATCACGGTTATGAATTGTTCATTTACAAATTGAGAAGTTTAGAATTAACATTATAATCATGGTTTGAAAACAACTGATTAACTAATCATGGTTAATTTTGTTATGCAACCCAAGGTTAGTGTATAGTGAGCCGTTAAATGCACATTTCACGAACTTTCAAAACTTTCAATGAAATGCTATTTTGTATCAAGTGGCTATGTTATGTATAAATTAATAAAAATTACATTTTGTTTTCATATCCTCGTAGTTCCAAGATAAAATCAAATCGACGGAGCTTATAAACATAAGCTAAGATACACTTAATCATAATTGATACTTAAAATTAGTATAGTATAGTATAACAAGTTAATAGAGAGGTGGGGTTAAGCCAGTTTCTGATATTTTGAAATACATATATTATTGTATGAGCAATAACATGGTTAAAAACTGCAAAACAATGAACTATTGATTTTCATATAGAACGATGACCGATATAACAAGAGAAAAATTTTGTTATTTGTAAATAACAGTAAAAATATACCAAGATAAATTTCGTAAAAAATTATTATGCCTGTCTATTTTTCATATTCCACAAAGAAAACTTATAAATTCTATAAACTTATTTGAAAACTTTAATACCTTGAATGCAGCATCGAAAAAAAAACTTTACTATCCAACATACAGTCGGTATATTTCATTCTGATAAAATAAAAAATACGAGAACATTTGTTCCACACACATTGCAACATAATTTTGTTAAGACATCTGGTTTTTATATTATCGAAATGATAATATATAATAATGAGCAAGGTAGAAGATGAACATTGCAGTTGTAGTATATAGTCTATTCTTTTTAATTTGTACTAATTTCGTTATTTTTACTCGCTTTTATATGTGTTATTATCAATTGGTGGTTCAAAGACTTTAAGTGGTACTTCCGGAATACATACACCTCATATTAAACTTTATCAAATTTAAAGGATCAACTTTAATTGAATAAAAGTAATGTTTATTATGATCAGAGACGTAGCTAAGATTCCTTGCATTCTCTGAAAAGACATTCTGAGGACCTTTTTAGGGTTCCGTAGAAAACTAGGAACCCTTATAGTGTCTCCATGTCCGTCCGTCTTCAAAAATTTTGAGATAATAAGATGAAAATTAGCATACGGTCGTAGATTAATGACCCAAAAACATAAATGATAAGATTTTTGAAAATAAAAATTTTTTAGACCCCCCTTTCATAAAATGAAAAGTGTTTTCAAAAAAATTTTTACCTACACCATTGAGTGGGGTGTCGTTAGAAAGGTCTCATAAAATGCAACAAAAAATGTAGCAGAAATATGTAATTTTAACCCTTCAATCACGATGTATTTTCTCTCCAAAGTCATTAAAAAAGCGCCCCCCCCCTCTATTTTCTAAACTATCAATTAAAAAAATCTGAAAAAATTCCAGAACGTAGATTTTAATTAGTACTTTCACTGAAAATTATAACGAACATTGTCAAAAATATTTTGGACCCCCCTTTCATAGACTGAAAATTGAACTTACATTTTTTCCCCACTTACCCTATTGAGTGGGATGTCATTTAATAGGTCTCGTAAAATGTAATAAAAAACGTCAAATACCTTTTTGATTTTAACCCTTCAGTCGCGATATATTTGCTTTTGCATGTCGCTGTCAGAGCGTCCCCCCCCCTCTATTTTCTAAACTATCGATTCAAAAAATCTGAAAAAAATTCAAAATGTAGCTTTTAATTAGTACTTTCACTGAAAATTATAACGAACATTGTCAAAAATATTTTGGACCCCTATTTCATAGATTGAAAAGTGAACTCACATTGAGTGGGGTGTCATTTGATAGGTCTCCTAAAATGCAATAATAAAAGCCAAATGACTTTTTGATTTTAACCCTTCAGTCACGAAAATTTTGAAAAATATTTTTTATAAATCGTAGTGAGAATGACTACGGAACCCTATCATGTGCGTGCCCAACACGCACTTGCCCGTTTTTTTTAATCATCATATTATTATATATGGGACGACACCTCTTGTAGTGATGATTTTTCCAGTTCTCAGGACCATGCATCTCCGGTGTGAGGGTCAGTTTTGCCAACCCCTAGCTACTACGTCTCTGATTATGATTAACGTTAAAACATGATTTTGGTTACTTTTGAAATATTAAAAAAATCACTTTCGTAGATTTATAATGTACAAATCCAAGTTTTTTTTTTTAACCTGGGTCAAAATTAATCCGATATTTAAACCGAAATATTTTACATGAAATTAAACCTAAACCAGAATCTGTGAATCAGTTCATGATCAGGTCCCTGCATATAGAGTTTGTTTCTGGCATTAACAATATTTGTACAAATAATATTTTTACACAATACGTTCATTGCGACATATTTGACAAGTAAAATATCCATCTTAAACATTTCAATCATTTCAATCTAAAATACACACAAACATATCTTTAGCGTACACACGGACCATTATGTGCACATACTAAAAGTAAAAGACTGCCTATGTAACAATTTTGATTATATGAGTATCCGTCTTCGTCTAACAAACGTCATACAACAGTCGGCGAATTTTAAACGCATACGTTTGTTGATAAAGGACAAAGCGCGTGTATATGTAATGCCGCCCGTAAGCATATCTTTGTTATACAGAGTTGAGAGAGTATTGCGCAAACGCAATAGCGAACGTCCCGGCGCCTGGCGTCGTTCTGGGGGTGCGTACGGTGTTCAGTAGCTAAGGGATGCGGCCGCATCGACATCCTTAGTACCGTTGCTCTAACTGAGCTAGCGTTCGGAGCGTTTTACCCGTTGTCGTGTGCGCGACCGCCGCCAACCTCACTCAAATAATCCAGTGTCTGGCACTGCGATTTGAACGGAAACACACTTCCGTTTATATTGTTTTTTAATCACACATACGCTGACACTTTTTGTGATAATTGTTTATAACCGGTGATTTTCCCCCGTGAATGTGGTGTTACACATCTGCGTGTATTAATTAACATTTGATAGGTAAACATTAGATCTGCAGTAATTTTGTTTGGTAAAACATGTGAAGTTTGTAATTGCTAATTGCATTTACGGTATGTTCTGCTAATGAGAAAAAATTGTGTGGAAGAATTCTGATTGCTGGATAATCGAATACTATAAAAATATAATTAGTGAAGTGCTCGATTTGAAATATGACGTATTTGTTTTAACAGTGGTTGCTTGTTTTTTATATGTGGTCAAGTGAGATTAGTTTTGTGAGAGTTTAGAAAACAGTGATCAATATCGTAGGATAATATTAATAAACAAATCATCGTCGATACCTGTTTGGATATTCATTAATAAAAGTAAGATAATATTCATTTTCAAACTTTATAATTTTACTTGTTTATATTTGTTTTTAAGTGTGCATGCTATTCGAAAGCATATTAATGTATAATGCATATATGTATGTATAAAAAAGTTATTTTCATTTTTGTTGATTTGTTTCACTGCTTTTATATGCGGATAGGTCATAGTTCATTTGTTTGTAATTACTGTTATAATTTCACCCGCCCACAAAAAGAATGCTTTTCATGTTTATTGAAATTTGTATAAACATTTATATCTACTTTGGATAATTACATTAAATAAAACTGGAAAATGCAAGGGCTTAAGGAAGAGTAAAGTAAACTAAGGCTAAATTAATCTTGTTTGTGATCCTTCGGTTAGTAGCATGGCTAATTTAACTCCATATAATCCCTTTCTATGTAATTATTACGTTTATAAACGCATTTAATGTGTTTAGTAAAGTAAGTAACAATATATTAATTTTTATCTAGTGTTTCAAACAAATTGATATACACCTTCACTATGTATAGTATATTGGTTAATCTGTGCATGTGAAAAATTAGTTTCAATATATACTGACATATATAGGTATATCTTATATGTATATATGTATGTATATGCTTTATATGTTGTTATATTTTTTAGCTATTTATATTAATAATAGCCATAAAAAAGTATATGTGAGATGAATCAATAATATTTTAATATACATATAATATTACCAATAGAATATATTATGTATAATGTATGTATATACATATGTACATATATAAATATAATAAAATAATCAATACAATAAATTTACAGAAGTACATTAAAGTACGAGTACATATAAATTCATATATAATTAGAAAAAAGGTTTTGAAAATTGTTCCTTATATTCTTTACTGAATCTCTAATAAGATATATATTATAAATGTCTTATTTATTATTTTCTATTTCTTTACTTTACGACTTCCATAAATTTAAAATAAATGGTTATTTTTCAAGATAAATATAAGAAAGAAAAACGTCAATGTAGGGAAAAAAACATATAATAAAATTTATTTTCTGCCACAAAAATATTTTGAGGGATTTAAAAAATATATAGTAATCTTACATTGATATAAAAAACCTATATAATTTATCTTTACTGTTACGTGTTTATGTACGTATGCATAAGTATATAATGTACGAGTAACTAAAACTGAAAATTGGTTACATAAAATATATCAACTTATGCCTTTTTTCTTAACTTTCAAGTGTTTTTCATCGTAGTATTGCTGACAGGGTTAGTTTTTAGCATAAATTCATTTTTATTACCTACTTACATATACTTACAGATAAATTACATTTTTATATAGATTATTTTACCAAAATATATTTCTTTCAATAATTCAATAATATAATTGCTTAGATTCCCAAATAAAAATGCTAACAAAAGAAAATCAAAAGTTACTATAATGTTGACGCCAGTTGTTAAAATAAATATACATACATAAATCAAATTAATATTAATAATTAGATGTTATATTATGTCAGGAACTTTAAAAATAATTTATTGCAAAGATAAACGTGTTTATTTTATAATAAACAAAAGAGAGGTGAGATAACTCGAAGCAACAATTTAACCAGTGACCGATACTACACGACCTTATTTTAAAATAGCCGCAGTTAAGAATGTATTGGTCTAATTTAATAAAAATGTATGTGATGTGTGTCTTTTTATACTACATTTAATCTCAAGAAAATTCATTGAACCATTAATGAGTTAAATTTTAATTTGCAGTGGGTTTACTTACTATGGCAAATGTCGAAATTGTTGAATTTAGTAAACAAAATAATTATAGTTTTCTAGCTTTTGTGTGTGTTCAGATTCTAACCAGAGGAGAGTTTTACTAAATGGTTAAGATAAAATATTTATATATATACAAAAATTAAAAATAAAGTTTATTTCCGTGCAGTCAAAAGTTTTGTTATTTTGAATAAAAATATTAACAAAGGTGAAAATACGGAAAGAATATAAATAGCTTAGTAAATAACAGGTTAGGGTTCAACTATCATTTTCGACTAGGGTATATCTTTTACCATAAGTAGAAGGCAGAGTGTTGAGTCTTGACATTAAAGGTTTCTCGAGAAGATAAATAAACAAAATGTTTTTGAGAAATCCGGATAGTTTTCGAGCACTTCATAAAATAAAAATTGTTCGAACCTTCAATTTCTAATCAGTTTTTTCTACATATAATATTTTTAATATAGCATAACTAATACACCTGTAGTGTATAAATACTAGAGCACATATAGTGCTTGTGAAATTTTTTTTTTTTTTAAATTAACTGTAAAAATTTATAAAGAATTCGTTATAACAAATAAACTTAAAAAATGTATCGTAGGTATATAAAAATTGTTAAATATTTTCTATGGAATTCAATTTTTAATTTTAATGAATAACGCAATATTTATTTATTTTTAACTTTCTTCATATTATATTTACAGTAAATATTATATTTGTATACTTATACATTATACATATATACGTATTTCTTTATCCGCTATTCTATACAAAATTATTTTTCTCAGAAGTCTAAAATATGAATATTTGTGTTTTATATTACATTATATATATTTTTTTTTTCTTGGGTTTCTTGGCATTCTTCTTCTACAAAATCAGCCATTTTTACATTATATATTTAAGTTTCATACTACCAAAATATTTTTTTTAATTTTTAATAAAATTTCTTCAAGTCAGTGAAGCATTTTAAAAACAATGTATCTTATAAAATTGAAACATTCAATTAAATCCAGAAATAAACATATTTTTCAACAAGTTCTCAGAAAATGAGCTATACAATTTTTGTATTTTCCTTGAGAAAAATTTCCATATAAGATACAATAAACGCACATAGATACACATATGTTTATTGCATATTTAGGCTAATTTGTTAGTGACCATACTATTAACTTACGTTTTTAAGTAAGTAAATTTATGTTAAAGAATATTTTAGATAATAATATGATTAGTTGTTCATATTTTCTTTTTATTAAATTATATTGTTTTTTAACAATTCATCCATAGAAATATTCAGGAAATAATAAAAATAAAACGATTATACAACCGTTTCATTTTTTGCCTACAATTACCAACAAACCATACGTTTTTAGTTGATTGAATTCACAAAGAATCTTTCATCAGTCAAATTAGCAAATTACAATAACAAATGCTTCGTTTTTATAAATTAGCAGTGAATATGTTCTTCTCTTATATTTACACTGATATTTATTTTTCGGGGGATAAAACTCCGTTTAAATTAAAATTTATAAATATTTGTAATAAAGAAATTGTTAAATATAGTTTTCAATTTGTAAAATAATAATTATTAACTAATAATCTAAAAGGTTTGAAATTAAAATTGAGGTCCATTAACTTTTAATAAATTAAATATTTAAAATTCATTATTAAGTAGTGATATTTCTTATTGAATGAAGTGATTAGTTATATGTTTGTTGTTATTGAAAATACTATTAAAACTATATACAGGATGACTAAACAGTTAACTGGGATGAATACTTCAAGTAAAAAAGTTTATAACAACATGTGACAAAGTGACAACTAACTTAAACAGTAGAATGCAAAAAATATTTCAAGCTAAAAAATTTATGTGAACATGTGTCCGAAAACTCAACGTAAGAGAGCAACAGACCTCCAAAAATTTTTCCTAAAATTGGTTTTTATTTAATATCTGGAGACCTCATTATGATACTGTTATGAAATTTGATACTCGATTTAGTATGAATACGTGTTATCGATTTCTAGTACCTACCAAACAATTATTTAGACCAGGGATGTATGGGGCAAGTGGACCCTGCAAGGAAAAAAATTAAGAACAAAAAATACTTTATAGAAATAAAGTATTTTTTGTTCTTAATTTTTTTCCTGTTTGGCACTTTTATAAAGTCGTATGTCACAAAATACACAGAAAAATACTTTGTTAATTTGTCATAAGATCAACTGTTTACGAGAAATGCGATTCCGGACACATGTTCACATGAATTTTTTGCTTAAAATATTTTTTGCAATCTACTGTTTAAGTTAGTTCCACCTGATACGACCTGATAAGTGGGTTTTAGTAGTTTTTAACTAAGAGTTGAGATATTTACGATTTTGTTTTATGAATTATAATTATAACAGAAAAAAAAATTAAATTAATTTGTCACCTCCTATCACATATGAAAGGTTGTTGTTGGTAACATTCGATCCAGCGGGAAAATACCACGGGAATGGGGGCTTAAGGGAGGAAACACTCCCCTATCTCGCATAGAAACCGAGATAGTTATGGGTTTGTATAAATAATAGTTCATCCCCTGTCACATATGAATGGTTTTAATTAGTTTCATTCGATCCAGTGGGAAAACTTCCACAGGGGTAAGTCACTAACTTAAAATAATATTATTTGTGCTGACAACATAAAAAATTATACAACGCGGGAGAAGCCGCGGGCTGGTCCGCTAGTTGATTTATAAAATGCTTTTACTAATCAATATTATTTTACCGTTTCTAGTTATAAAAATTCAACAAGTATCTCTAGTTTCTTGAGTAAAATGAACATTCATTAAAATATTTCAAACGAAGTAATTTACAATAATAATTAATATTCTGGGATACTTCTTGAATATTAAACGTTTTCGAATGAATTAATAATAATTTAAGTATTTTAAAAACGAATCTTCCAACAGTGTTTCAGTGATGACTTTTTTTGTATTTAAATTGTAATTACTACCGTGATTGGGTGTTTCCGCTTTAAAACATGATCAAAATTAAAAAAAAATTGAACACTGATCGACACTAATTAACCCAATTTGACGTATTTGATATTTTCCAATAGAGTTAAAAAATTTCAATTGCCCAAAACACTCATTCACTTTATTGTTTTTTTATGTGAGCTGAATCTAATTATAACTTTATACTGTACTCCATCTGAATACATCAAACAAAAGAGAATAAAATATTTAGAAAAGTTTTTATTTTCATTGGTAAGTTCCTTTAATAAAAAAACTTTTAATTGTAAGTTTCATATGCATAGTTTCTATTCAATACTTGTTTGAATAGTGTCAGGAAGTAATGGGTTGTATGAACAGTAATCTCCCCATTTAAATGGTCTCCATTTACTCGGGTGAATAAGTTTGGAAAAAAGGTAGAAGGACTTAAAAAAAACACAACGTGATGGAGTAATTTATTTTGCTTTTTTACGTGCTGTTTACATAGAACAAATTAACCGCATAAATGGAGGGAACATCATATATAAGATAAAAATTATCACGATTAGTTATTCAGTCGTTTTCAAACCATGATTAACGTTAATCCCAAATATTATCTCAAGTAGTAAATGGACAATCTACTGTCATTATTTTTTAGTTAACGTAATGATGGCCTAAAAACGGACAGATAATTAATCATGATTCGTTTTGCGTTATGCAACTCGAGGTAAATCTGTATTGCTTCCTCGCAATATCGAAGATACGAGAAGATATGAAAAAAATGTGTTCTCCGATTTTAAAAATGTTATTTTATTTATCTGTTTCAGATCAAGACAAACACTTTTTGTTCCGTGTCTGTCTGTGTGTGTGTCTGTCCCCCAATTCTTGTCACACGCATAACTTATGAACCAATGAATCGATTTAATGAAACTTGGTTGGTTAGTTGGGTCTAGTTTGAGGACGGTCCCATTTCAAAATTATTAAAATCGTGTGTAAGGGGAAGGAGTGACATCCCAAAATATTTATTGTTTTGATTTGAAGGTATCTCAGAGACACATGTTACGTGAAAATTTATAGAACCTTTTTGTAGAGCATTCAATTTTCTATAATATAGGTCACCTATATTTGTTGTAAAATAATCCTTTAGAAAGATTTATCTCAATTTACTTTAAAAAAACGTCATTTTTTTTTTAAATTCAAAATATACGACATAATAACGAGCAGCGTATAAAGAAAATTGTCGAATTAATATTTTTTAATGAAAATTGTATGAACATTAAATGGTTTACCAATGACAGATATTTAATCTAAATACTTTATCGGTTTTTATTTAAATTGTTCAATAATTAACTACCTTTGATGAATTTAGCACGAGGAAGCACTGTGCATTTACTTGGCAGATGTTTTTTTTCTTAAAACTCTGCTAGTAATAGCGATTTCGGAAATCTCAACAAGCCATAACTGATGCATCAATGTTACTATTAAATATTGAATGGTCTAATCGACACCTATCCATTTAAACATTTTGTTACTCTAAATATGTCTCTCGGTCAACCTATAAAATATGACTCACCTTGTGTACAGGATGATTTAGGACTAGCATGTCACATTTTAACAGTGAATCGAGGAAATTATATTATAATATACAGGGTCCTTCAATAGTGCGTCCGGCAAACCTAGCGCACTTCCCGTAGGAGATAGAAAAAAAAGTTTGGTACATAATATTATTGGTTTGAAAAGATCAACGTCGTAAAATTATTTTCAATAATACAGGCTGTCCCATTTTTGCACTGTAATAAAAACAAAAAATTTTTTAAATGGAAACCCTATAAATTTTTCAGTATTCCGATGTCATATTTTAACCTCCACATTATCATCTATTCATTTTTTGATTTAGTGACAGTGTTGCCAAATTATAATTTTTTTTCCGAAAAATAATCCATAAACAGGGTCAACTTTAAAAAATCGTAGCGACCTCGTTTTTTTTGAAGTGATTGATTTTTTTAATAATAATATTAGTCCTGGTAAAGAGTAACATTTTGATAATAACCAATTTGAATTTAGTTATACAGGATGTCCATAAAAAAATGTCAAAATATGCAAACTTAAAAATGATAAAACTCGTTTTTTTCAAATATGACTACCCTTTTTTTATTTCGCTATTCGATGGGGTTTTTTCTCCTTTTCAATTTATATAGGGGATGTCCTATGTCTAAACCCCATAGTTTCTAAGATATTCAATACTTTTAATAAAATTAACCTTTTTATTACACTTCTATGTACTGAAGTAGGCCGTGCTGATGAAAAACAAATGACAAAATGTAGTACTTAAGTAGCAATGAAATATTTGATTAAAATTAATAGTTAAAACCGATAATACTTATGTAAAAAAATTATTTCTTTTATTTAAATAAAATATTAAAAGTTACAAAATTGAAAAAACATAAAAGATAAAAGACCAAAATAAATGTTGTAAATGTCTTTTATTTTCATCCAGGCTCAAATCAATTCGCCGGCATGTGTTTTTCATCTTCGGTGCATAAAAGTGTAATAAAAAGGTTATTTTTATTAAAAGTATTGAATATCTGAGAAACTATGGGGTTTAGACATAGGACATCTCCTATACAAATTGAAAAGGAGAAAAAAACCCATCGAATAGCAAAATAAAAAAAGGGTAGTCACATTTGAAAAAAACGAGTTTTATCATTTTTAAGTTTGCAAATTTTGACATTTTTTTATGGACATCCTGTATAACTAAATTCAAATTGGTTATTATCAAAATGTTACTCTTTACCAGGACTAATATTATTATTAAAAAAATCAATCACTTCAAAAAAAACGAGGTCGCTACGATTTTTTAAAGTTGACCCTGTTTATGGATTATTTTTCGGAAAAAAATTATAATTTGGCAACACTGTCACTAAATCAAAAAATGAATAGATGATAATGTGGAGGTTAAAATATGACATCGGAATACTGAAAACGTTATAGGGTTTCCATTTAAAAAAATGTTTGTTTTTATTACAGCGCAAAAATGGGACAGCCTGTATTATTGAAAATAATTTTACGACGTTGATCTTTTCAAACCAATAATATTATGTACCAAACTTTTTTTCTATCTCCTACGGGAAGTGCGCTAGGTTTGCCGGACGCACTATTGAAGGACCCTGTATATTTAAAATATAAAAAATATGAATGCGTTTGTGTGAAATTTTTTTTCCCAAAATTACACATTGTATACAGTTATATAATTTGAAAATCGATTTAGTGTTAATACGTGTTATCGATTTCCAGTATCAACCAATAATTATTTAGAACAGAGGTGTTTGGGGCTACGAGTACTTTTGTCTTTCTAGTAGTCTTTTATTCGCTAATGTTTTTTCTTCAGGCATTTATATATGATTTATATATGATAAAGAATACACAAAAATATACTTTGCTCATTTGTCATAAGATCAACCATTATTACAAAAAATAACGATAAAAATAAATTATTTCAGAATTCTTTTAATATGGATGCTTCAAATTACACGAAACAAACTTATTTTCTTGTTTTGTTAAATAATAAAAAAAATCATATAAATAAACCTCCAGTAAGTGTCCTCATAGTTCTATTATTGTTACACGTACTTGACCAACTTGTCTGAGAAAAAAAAAAACTAAAAATGACTATTTTTTGATAATGATGCATTTTTGGAGATATCATTACATAAACTTATATTCTAGTTTTAATCCCAACACAATAATATAAACTATTTTGTTTAAATTGAAGCATCCGTATTAAGTAAATTTCTGCTGTCCTTTTTTTTATTTATTTTTCTCATAAACGGTTGATCTTATATGAAATATGAGCAATGTATATTTTTGTGTATTTTGTGTCAAATTATCTTTAATAAGTGCCCAACAAAAAAATACAGAATGAAAATTAGCGCGCCCCATACATCTCTGGTCTATACAATTATGAATATTAAGTTCTGTATCATTTTTATAAGTGTCTCGCGATGGGTACTTAAGATATAATAATTAATAAAAACTAATGTTGGGCAAAATTTTTAAAGAGCTGAAGTTCCCTTACTTAAAATAACTTCCTAAATTCACTGTTAAAATTAAATAAAACGTTTTATATAAACAGATTGAAGAAAATTCTTAAGGATAAAATTTAACTCGGCGTTCCCAAAGGTGGTTCCGCGTGTTTTTTGTTGTTCTTTTATAACATTTTAATCATACTCTTAAATATCAATCAAACGCAATATACAATGGGTTACTCATTTGATTACTTTTTTTTGTTGGCTGTATATAGTAATTTTAAAGCCATCAACCAACAAAAAAAAACATTTTTTTATTAAAATTGTAGGGGGATCTGTTAAATATAAATATAGTTAGAGTTCCGCAATTAAAAAAATCATGTGAAAGTTCCGCAACAAAATAAGTTTGGGAACCGCTGTTTTAACTTAACGTTAAATGTATTTAGTTCCTATTATAAAATTATAAACTGAAATATTTTACTTAAATAGATTTTATTAAAAAGGATAAATTTAATTTTTAATTACATTACCTAATATTCATAATTAATTATTTTATATGAATATTTTATATTACATTTCAAATTTATGTCGTAGCCTCTTAATATACAAAAGGGTAACACAATTTATAATATTAATTTTTTAATAATACAAATATTGTTTTTAAAAGTTTAAAATATAATTGACAAAATAGTCACGTATGATTTATTAGAGAATAATGTTATGAAAAACGATGTAAGGAAGAAAATTGACGAAATTGAATTTGTATATTTATCTATATTTAGTGTAAACGTGGACTAGACTGTACGATGAAGAATATATAATCAAAGAAAATCTTCGATCTTATTTTCCATTTGGTATTTCGTCAGTGGTAAATTCCGTAAAATATTAAATCTTATTAAATCGACAGGTTGCTACTTCGTTTAAATAAATACTTTTCTCAAAATCTTGCCAATATTTCAATTGACAAGCTAATATTGGCGCTTTGGTAATAAAGATATTTAATGCTAATTTTATATACCAGACCGTTTTTTGTAAGTATTTGTTTGTATTACAGGTTTTTATTATTTAATACATACGTGTGTTTATCATTTTTATTACCAAATCATAGAAATATATTAATTATATTGTATTATTACTACGCCCATTATTATCAAGTTTTACTAAATGCTCCTTTAAGTAACTGTCGTATTATCAACAGATCCAAGTATAATATATTTAATTAAATAGGTTTAAAATTATTTTCTGCAGTATTTATTTACAACAGCGATCCTCAACCTGTGGGGCGCGCCCCCACTAGGGGGGCGTGATAAAACTTAATGGAGGGGGGGGGGGGCATATCGAGAAAAAATTAGAAAACATATTCTTAAAAAATGTATTTAATTTACTGAAAGAAAAACAATAAAATACATTCTGACATAATAAAAAATAAAATACACGTTTAAATTTACACTGATATAATACACTTATAAATACGATTGTATCAGTACTGACTGCACGATGTATTTAATAATTAACTTATCAGTATCAAATTTAACACTTTTAATTTAAGATTATTATTAGTGACTCTCTTGGGCCTGTCTTGCAGAGCAACGTTTTTCGAAAGAAGGTTTAATATTAGAAATTGACACTCTAAATATTTTTTTATATTTAGCTGAGATCTATTTTTCAGTGAAAATTTTTATATGAGGGTGGGGGGAAGGGGGGTGCGATTAGAATTGTGATTGAAAATTGGGTCGCAAGTACTAAAAAGTTGAGAAACACTGATTTACAACGTATATTATGTAAACTTTTCATTGAGAGCTTAAATATTGATATAAATCACGTTTGAAATACACCAAATTTTCTTTAAAGGAGCATCTAGCTCTAAAGGAGCTTTAAATTGGTTGATAATACCGGGCACTAGAGTGATAACAATGTTAAAAGCCTGTCCTGCAAGATAGCTAGTGCAAGACAACACAATCATTGTCTAATGACTTATGTTTGGCTATGAGTTTATAACCATCTGCGCTAAAAACATTTGATTCGCACAATATGATGGTAACCACGGAAACAAATGAAACATTTTTAAGTTGGAGAATAGTAGGAGCAATGTGGTACTTTGGAATCTACTGTATTTTTGTTATAGAATAACATTTTTCTAAAATAACAGTGCGGATCTTTATTTTATCATGAATTTTGAGGCAGTAATAAACGAGAAAGAGGGGGTGGGGCACACGAAATTACTGTTTCGTGCTTGTTGTTGGCAAACATAGTTTTTAAATTGACAAAAGTAGATTACATCTTTCCCCAAAAGTTTCAATCTTTTCAGTGATAAATTATTTCCAAAAATTTCGAACTTTTCTTTCGGGTGGGGGGGGTCTAATATGGCATATTTAGTTAAAATTTCTGCTCGTGAACATACGGAACCTTAAAAAAAAACAGAAATTATCACATTCATTTGTAATACTAAAATGACCCTTGTAGTGAACGATTTTCAATTTAACATCCTGGTTCAAACAAGTCAGTTGACATCCATTGTAGATTATCTTATCCGAGAATATCTGTACTTGATAGCTCTAGGATCCTAAGTCGGCATGATACAAAATTCAGATTATGATATAAGTAAATTGTTGAATGGTTTTCTCTCTATATATTAAAAATCATTTTCGAGATACAGTAAAAACATAGCCGAAAACCATTATATCCAGCTTATGTATTATTAAAAAAAAAACATACATACGTATTAGTCGGGGAGGTGAGCGCCAAAATTTGCAACTACGTTTTAAAATCTGATTTTTTTTATATTACGTCACATTTGTGGTGTAGATATACAGCCTGCCGTCCCCGGTTACAAGATTTTGATGACTGACTATGATAAAAGGGGTTCTTACTTATTGTATTGTATACTGCTTACAAATAAATATTTAGATTTTAGAAAGTAGTTGCAACGTGTATACCTAGTTTTTTTACAAAGTAATAACCACCCCCGCGCCAAACGCCAACGAAACTAGCTGTATATCTATACACCATAAATGTGACGTAATATCAAAAAATCACCTTTTAGAAAGTAGTTGCAAATTTTGGCGCTCACCTCTTGGACTATATATAAATATTTATACAGTTATGTTTGTATGATACGCAATGTACATATAAGATAAACTGTTCTTGATTTTGTATTGATCAACATTGAGAGACACGATCAACTATTAAAATTAAAAAAAAAATATTGCAATTATACTGATACGATGAAAATTTTGGCACTGGGTCACTATAGTTTTGTTAATACTAGAAATATTGGACTGTTTGTAATTGGAAAGCACTTATTACTAATCCCCCTTCTGTAGAGTAAGGAAAGGTTAATATTGATGCTAATTTGAATAATAACAGAAATACGTACTATTGTGACATTTAGAATGTCAGTTACCAGCATAATTCCATTAGCTATAAAATGTATGTATATGAATGATTGGAAGATATTTAATAATGAAAATGTTTTATATATACATGTACTTGTGTATTTCATAATAGGTAGCTTAATTTAATTCCAATGGACCAAATAATAGTTTAATTTAGTGGGTTTTAATCGATGTGTCGCGAGCTTTTCCAACTAATCAACAAAATATGATTATATACAAAAGGGAGGTCTAAAATATTTTTGAAAATGTTCGTTATAATTTTCAGTGAATGTACTAGTTAATAGCTACATTCCGAATTTTTTTCATTATAATTATTTTATTTTACAACAAGGAGGAATATTTTATTCATTATTTGCCATTTGTATATTAATTGGATAAAGCCATTAGATAAAATACTCACTCATGTTTATTGATTTCGAAGGTTTGTCACAGATTTTTAAAATTTTAATCACTTGTCTAATATATGGGAAACATCTGTTCAAAACTCGTAAAAATAGCTACAATAACTATAAATAATATGTATATTGCGTATACTATAAAACAGTTTCCCATTCACGACTTATGGTATACTGTATACAACAATTAAAAATAAATATAATAATTGAAATATTATTATTTATAATAATTCTTCAGTGTGTATTACATGATCCAAAAACGGTCTCGAAGCTCCGCCATACAATATAAATAAAAAAATTTGTCAAGACATACACCAGTGTATGCCATAAGGGTTCCGAAGTATATACTACGTGGACTGTTTAGAGCAATTTACAGGTGCATATTTGAGTTAAAAATAAATATAAAAAATAGGATCATATTCTATTAATTCAGATCTACATTTTGACACCCCACAAGCCTAGATATGAAACTAAAAAAAATTCCATGACGCCCCTTCCTATTTTTCAAAATTTGAAATGATATTGTTGATTTTAGTATTTGTCGTTACTACTATTATAAAAACCCCATTACCAATTTTTTTTCAGATTTTTTGAGTCAGTATTTACCGAGCTAGAGAGGGGTGGACAAATTTTTGTTTACTTGAAGCCCCCTGTAGGTGCCATTTTTGATTTATAAAAAAAATAAAAAATACTGTCATATTCTACTCATTGAGATCTACATTTCGACACCCCACATGCCCAGATAAAAAAATAAAAATAAAAAAATGTATGACACCCCTCCCTTTTTCTCCAAAATTTGAAATGATATTGGTGACTTTGGTATTTGTCGTTGGTAGTCTCACCAAAGCCTCATTACCTAATTTTTTTAAGAATTTTCGAGTCAGTAGTTACCGAGTTAGAGGGGGGGGGGACAATTTTTTTTTTGCTTGGAGCCCCCTGTAGGCGCCATTTTTAATTTATAAAAAAAATAAAAAATACTGTCATATTCTACTCACTGAGATCTACATTTCGACACCCCACATGCTCAGATAAAAAAATAAAAATAAAAAAATGTATGACACCCCTCCCTTTTTCTCCAAAATTTGAAATGATATTGGTGACTTTAGTATTTGTCGTTGGTAGTCTCACCAAAGCCTCATTACCTAATTTTTTTCAGATTTTTCGAGTCAGTAGTTACCGAGTTAGAGGGGGGGGGGGGTGGACAATTTTTTTTTTGCTTGGAGCCCCCTGTAGGCGCCATTTTTGATTTATAAAAAAAATAAAAAATACTGTCATATTCTACTCACTGAGATCTACATTTCGACACCCCACATGCCCAGATAAAAAAATAAAAATAAAAAAATGTATGACACCCCTCCCTTTTTCTCCAAAATTTGAAATGATATTGGTGACTTTAGTATTTGTCGTTGGTAGTCTCACCAAAGCCTCATTACCTAATTTTTTTCAGATTTTTCGAGTCAGTAGTTACCGAGTTAGAGGGGGGGGGGTGGACAAATTTTTTTTTGCTTGGAGCCCCCTGTAGGCGCCATTTTTGATTTATAAAAAAAAAAATACTGTCATATTCTACTCACTGAGATTTATATTTCGACACCCCAAATGCCCAGATAAAAAAATAAAAATAAAAAAATGTATGACACCCCTCTCTTTTTCTCCAAAATTTGAAATGATATTGGTGACTTTAGTATTTGTCGTTGGTAGTCTCACCAAAGCCTTATTACCTAATTTTTTTCAGATTTTTCGAGCCAGTAGTTACCGAGTTAGAGGGGGGGGGGACAATTTTTTTTTTGCTTGGAGCCCCCTGTAGGCGCCATTTTTGATTTATAAAAAAAAATTAAAAATACTGCCATATTCTACTTACTGAGATCTACATTTTGACATCCCACACGACTTGGAATACATTTTTTTTGGTTTTTTGAATTTGCTTTAAAGCCCCCTGTAGGCGCCATTTTTGATTTATAAAAAAATAAGAATAAGGATCAAATTACACTAGCTTGGTTACACATTTTGATGTGCCACTTGCCTTGGTATAAAAAAAATATTTTTTTTGGTGTCTTTAGCTTCTTAGCACCCCCCCTAAAAAAATATTTTTCGAAAATATTTGTACATATTTTACTAGAGGGTGTTATTTTACATATTCTGTCAAAATTTCAAGGTTCTAGCTTATATAGTTTACGAGCTATTGAGCTTAGAGTGATTAGGACGGACGGACGGACGGACGACAAAGTGAGATTAATAGGGTTTCTTCGGAACCCTAAAAAAGGACAAAAGGGGTATATAGCAATTGTGCAACAGCAAATACCCTAGAGTCCTTATACCCCTGTGTAATAATTTTTAGTAAATCGAATGAGACTAATTACATGTATGTCATTTGTGACAGGGGGAGAAATATAAAAAAAATCATTTTCGCAATTTACTTATTATATAAAATCGTAAATATTATGGCTCTTTATGCAAGATAGACGATAGATGTTTCCACAAAAACTATTTTCCAGTAAGATTTTTTAGCGGCGAAATAAAAGTCGACTATATTATTTACTATACCTACGAAAATTAGCTAAAAATCTTGCATCTTGTTAACGATATTACTCCTAAATACCGCCGAAGAAGATGTAGTTATACGTCAAAACAATTAACTCAAATATATTAATTACACTAGCAGTTTCATTGGAAATAAAATGTCGAAAAAATATATGAATTATCCATTTCTATATAACTTCGTTTGTATGACTGCGTAATTCCTTACAAAACTTCACCCAAGCTGTCAACACCCACAGAGAGAGTCCGACACGTACTGCACGTTGGAATCTTAGAGAAACCCGCGAATCCAGGAATCGTGTTCACAGAAACAATATTGTTTAATTACAATGCCGCCTGCCATCGACATAGGCACAGATGTTCTTTGCTTCGAAATTAGTTAGTATTTGAATATTACGGCTGTTAAGGAGAGGATATCTTGAATATTTCCAGGCCTTCGCTAAACTTGTTCATCCAGTATCTCAGAAATTTAGTTGCAATTTTGTAAATATATTTGAATTATTTCTTTTGATCAGTTTTATAACTCATTACATCTCAATTTCTATATCTAATTATATTTTCATATTTTAGTTTTGAATATGAATTATTTTTCTTAGTTGTAGAACTCTGCAAAATTATATTAGTCATCAATGGTTCGTTAAAAAACTTATTAAATTGGCCCAACTTGATAAATAAGCTAGAAAAATAAAATAATTCATTCAATATGTAGAAGCTAGGTACATAAATTCAAATTTATTAACGGTGTTGTTTACAGTCTTTTTCTTTACATTGATCATTACGAACTGTTCAGAAACAATTATTGTGCTGAAAGAAAGTTGAACAAATTAAACTTGTATAAAAATGTTATTTTGCAGATGATAATAATTTTCCAACTCAGAAATAACACTTGATTACCTACACCATTTTATGGGTTTCAAAATATTTTTTATAAGTATAACTTCACATAGTTATTCCGGTAGCAAAAATAACGTTTTTTAACAGTGCTTTTCGAGTAATGTTTTTTTTTTGTAAGTATAACTTCACATAGTTATTCCGGTAACAAAAATAACGTTTTTTAACAGTGATTTTCGAGTAGTGTTATTTTTTTTACCTGTAAAAAATTGCAGTAACGTAGCAATTAATTTTTTCGTTATGTACCTGTACCAGAATTGTATCGAAAATGATTTTCATTTGAGTAATACGTATAATATTATTTTTAAAATATCGAGTCATGTGCCAACACTGACATGTTAGGTATTATTGATTAAATTGGTTTTATAGTGAGTGTTACATTTACTAAAAAAATATTGTTGAAACATATGCTTACTAATTGTTATATAATTATACACAAATGTAATTGCAAAATCAAATTGTTCATCACAAAACCTGTATTTCATTTTACGATTTATTACAACTGTGGCAACTTTATTATAGATTAAATATTTTTTAATGATTTCATTTTAATTACAACCTACCTATAAAATAATGTTATATTTAATTGTGTATATATTTGGGTTCTAGGAAAGAAGCCCACAGGAAAAAAGCCCATAGGAAAAATACCCACAGGAAAAAAGCCTACAGGAATAATACCCACAAAAAAAAGCCCACACGGAAAAATGCTCACACGGAAAAATGCTCACATGGAAAAAAGCTCACACGGAAAAAAGCCCACATGGAAAAATGCTCACACGGAAAAAAGCTCACACGGAAAAAAGCCCACACGGAAAAATGCTCACACGGAAAAATGCTCACATTAAGAAATAAATAGGATACAGATGTTTAACATATTTCATGTATGGTAGCTACTGTATTGACCTTATATATTTACAATATAAATACCTGTTCAGCTTGTTACATTATCAATCAAATATTCAATCTAAAAATATATTTACTTAATAATTTCCCAGAAAGGATTCAATCTCCGGTTTGGTTATAATCTAACAAAGGCGGAGACTGAATTTTCGTATTTTATACTAGATTAATCCCCTTTCGCCCCAATAGATTGCCCTAACCAAGGCGGAGATTGAATCCCCGTTTCTTATACTAGATTAATCCCCTTTCGCCACAATAGATTGCCCTAACCAAGGCAGAGATTGAATCCCCGTATTTTATACTAGATTAATCCCCATTCGCCCCAATATTTTGTTAGCAAAATTAAATATTTGTGATTTTCTATATATATATATTTTAACATATTTTTGATACCTTTTACCGAGTGTATGATAGTAAAAGTTCGAAATTCGGACTTTTACCATTAACAGTTGGTAAAACCTAGGTTTTACCTCAGTTCGGGTTTTTACAGTAACATATATATATATATACATATCTAAAATAAGAATAAATAAAGTTGTGACAGTACAGAAGTTTGGCATATGTGAAATCATAAAAAATGACATACAATACAAATAAATAAAAATAATGTGCCGTCTTGAATTAGTACATCTGTATTCTATTTGTTTCTTAATGTGAGCATTTTTCCGTGTGAGCATTTTTCCGTGTGGGCTTTTTTCCGTGTGAGCTTTTTTCCGTGTGAGCATTTTTCCGTGTGAGCATTTTTCCGTGTGGGCTTTTTTCCGTGTGAGCATTTTTCCGTGTGAGCATTTTTCCATGTGAGCATTTTTCCGCGTGAGCATTTTTCCGTGTGGGCTTTTTTCTGTGGGTATTTTTCCTGTGGGCTTTTTTCCTGTGGGTATTTTTCCTATGGGCTTTTTTCCTGTGGGCTTCTTTCCGGTCACCATATATTTGTATACACAGTATGTATATGTACTCGTATAAATCATAAAAAACGAAATGGGTGTAAAATACTTAATTATTGAATAATTGCATTTTTGATTCAAATATATATAACTGACAACGCAAAAACTATTATTTTATGTATAACTTTTTAGAGTATTCTTCTTAACATATACTATATTAAAATAACTTAACATTTGAATTTTCTCAGATTTTGCAGGAAACGAATAAACGTTTCAACTATACAAATATTCCATCAAAATTTGAATACATATTCTATTGGTGATCTATTTGTAATTGTTAGCAGTTGTAACAGTTTTTAAAATCAATAGTTCAAGTAAGATCAAACTTAAGATGTTCGGACTTGATTCCATTTCGAAACTAACGATGTTTTATAAGCCAATAATTTTTCCAATAACAAAAAAATGCCAAAATAATGGTTTAATTTTACATACTGAATGAAAAATTGACCGTAAACATTTTCAAAAATTACAGAAAACTGATATCTGATATCGTAAAAATTTGAAAAAGTTGCCATAAATCAAAAATCATCCTTGGGACGTTCTTCTTATTTAATACTAGCTGGTTAGATATTTAGAGATTTGTAGGAAGTTTAAAATATGAAGGGGTAATTTCTGGTGTCAATAGATTCATCTTAAATTTAACATCTTTTCGAAAATCATGAAGCCATTCAAGGTTATTTCTTCCATTTTCGAATACAGAATATGACTCGTTTTCGTAGTTAACGAAGTACAAATACGAGTAGGACAATATATTGCAAAAAACCGAAAAGAATGAAACATGACATCTTTTTTAAATTTGCAATTCAAACAAAGCTATCATAACTACTATGAGTTTCATTGGCCCCAAATTATCATTAAGCCCAATTTGCAATAATTGTATCAATAATTTACACCAGCAATATTATTCAAAAATGTAAAACGGATAAAGTAAAACGAACAATCAATTTTTAATTTTAAACGAATGTACCGTCAAATTAATTATGGAGTTAATTATTTTTTCAGTGTGGTAATTTGTAATCAATATTAATAGAAAAAAAAACAATAACGTATGATATTTATTATTTATAACTTTTTTATCGAGGTTATATAATTTATAGTAATTAAAAAAAAAATTAAGAAAATTAAATTATTTCGATATAAAAGGGAGATTGGGTTCAGCTATAACAATTTTTACATTTTCATTTATAACTAACAATAAGCTATTAGTAATCAAATAGTAAAGGATCTTCATCAAATTGTAAAACATACTAATAGTTTTTGCTTTTTTAATTTAAACATTCAAAACAAAAAGACAGTTATAAACGAACCCACGATAAAGATGATTATAGTATATTTAACACTGCTTCTAGTTACGGCCCTGCTACATACATTCATGTAAATAAAAACACATATAATCTAATGTTGGAGAAATAATAGTAATTAGTGATGCAAGAATTTTTCATTAACAAAAACAATAATTTGCTACATTTTATCAAATTTTGGTAAACATACTAATTATGATTGAAATGTTACCCCATTTTCCCTTACAATAATATTGACAAAAATATAATAAAATATAATGAAGAAAAAAACAAACAATTGTAAATATATATGATTTTGGCTTAATTAATAACATTAATTTACCTTTCATTAAATGTATTTTGTATTTGGGCATTGGTTTTTGCTTCATTCAGTGCTACAAAATGGGTTTAATCAGTGAGAACAAAAAAACATTATTTTATATTATTAAATCACATGTACAGTACATTTTTATATGTTAACTCTATCAAAACAAAATTTAACGAATATATGTATTGTATTAAATAAAATAAAATGGACTATTTTTGAACGCATTTGATTAAAACAGAGAAAAACGTTGTTTTCATGTGAAATATAAATATGTAATTGATTTGTTTGTTTGTGGATTTTTTTATACATTCGTATTTGTGTATATCGAAGGTTTATGCTTTTTTATTTTATTGAAAGTTTTTATTTTATTAAAGTTAAGCAAATAAACTCTTGAGCAGTGTTGAAAGCAATGGTAGTCGGGCGGCGGAGGTGGGGGGGGGGGTTCTCCAAATGAAAGATTTTTTTATTGGTAAAATAAAATAAACAAACATATTTATATTAATAAATACTTGATAGTAAAATTAATAAATTAAATATCTAATTTGCAATGCCAATAATTATAATGAATGTGAATTGTATAAAAAAATCAGTACCTACTTATAATTAAAGTATATAATAATATGTATAATCAGTTTATGAATATGACCATTTTATAGTATATTATATTGATTAATATAAACAAAATTTATATTAAATTAATAAATTTCAGAAACAACTGTTCCTTATAAAAGTATCAATGCACAATATTTTTCTTATAATTATATGAAAAATATGGATTTTCACAATAATCATGGATGTACTTTATGAAATTCAAAGGTCGTTTATTAAACATAATATTGTTAAAAAATAAGAGCTAAATCCGACTTAAAATATTTTATATAATCCATAGAAATGCAAAAGGGGATCAGAAAACTTTCTCTTCAGTTTGTTATTAGCTCACATGTATAGTTTGACTAACAAAAAATCAGACTTCAGCTATCTGCTTAGAGTTAGAGTTGTTTTAAACTTGAGTTCGGAAAAGAAATATATGGATCTACTTATATTCTGACGTGACAAACTTAACGAAAATTCTAAAGTTTGTTTTACCGAAAAGAAAATAAATTTTGTTACGACGTTCCAGTGCTTATATTGTAATGTATGATCGTACATTCATGTATATTGCAGCAGAAGATTACATTTTCTGATGAAGCGTAGAATTTTGCAATTTCATTTATATCACTTATTTTAAATGGTCATTTCTTGCAAGGAGCGCTTTAGTTTCATATTTTATATTAAAAAATAAAGAAAATACAGATCTGATTTGGAAAATAAATTATATTTTTAAATTAAAATTTATCTTTTTATTGGAATTTATCTATCGTTGACGGTACGTCACACTATAGTAAGAGGTTCGACTCGCTCTCGAAAATATGTTTAGTTACTAGAAAAAATGTAAGTACATTTAATTTTTAAAAGTACTATAATTTCAATGTTGTTTTGTTGTATGCATTTCTTTAAATTTATAACACTTGAATATTGATTTTATTAATACTAGAACGGCATAACTGGTCAATAGGACGTAGGTAGTATTAAATAATTTTTAAAATATCGACAACTTAACCGTTTTTCAACATTTCATGAATAATATTATTGAAGCAATTCAATAATAATGATAAACAAAATTAAATGATTAATAATAACTCACTTTTCCTATCTACGGTTGAATTAACCGCTTCCCGACATTCAAGATTATTTTAATTAAGAATGAGGCTATTTGCACATGCAGTATGTGCAATGATTGTGCAAACAATTGGCTATTTGCATATACCATATATACATTTAATTGGCTGTTTGCTATTTACACTTACCACTAACCTACCCTAACTTAATAACCTAACTTAATTTGATACATATAAATATACAGTATGTGCAAATAGCTAATTGCTCACACATACTACATGTACAAATAGCCACTTTCTTAAATTAACGCTTTGTTAGTGTTAAAATATAAACTATACATGTTTAATAAAGGATCTACCTACATAATATAATACATACATATTCACTTTTGTGTAGGCTATTGTAATAAAATACCAGTAACAAGAACTAATTGCCGAAAGCAATCTCATCACAACACAGTAAACGTATAATAGTTACCCTATGTTCACATTCCATGCGACGTCACTGGTGCTCACTCCATATAGCGTGACGCCACGCGCCGCGTCGGTCTGCATGCTATTACAGAAAACTAGTTCGCTAGCCAAATCACTCTGTGTTCGAACACGAACATATACAGGGCCATCGGAAAATAATACGTGATTAATATGTCGGTGTATTCGGAATATGTAATAATCATGTTTAAATTTGAATATATAGGAAGAACCCGATAGTTTTATGTAAATATTGGTACACGTTAACGTTTATTTTTAGTAAATATCATGAAAATGTATATTATTTTGATTCCGTTGCTATTAATTCACGTTTATAAATCAGAAGACATACATATTTAATTCAACATACTAGGGGAGAGGTCGATTATACTGAGTGCCATATAATTATCCCCCCCCCCCCAATAGCTTCTCATTATTCGCATCATTATCCTTTAACTACCGACGTAATTTTTTCTAGCGTAAGTACCGATGTGCTGTCTCAGTGGCTGCTACCTTAATGGTCTTTGTCAAATATAAAAATTATTTAAGTTTACTAATTATAATGATCTGTAATTTAGGGTTAAAAAAATAAAACATATTTTAATATCATAATCAAATTTTATTAACTCATTTATTATTAGTGTGACAATTTTTAAATCGTAATTTTATGAAAGAAAAATATGAAGTTGCAGATATTTTTGAACAAAAAATAATAATTTCAATTAACTAAATTATGTACATATTCACGAATCCTCATTAGGATCTTGTTCACAAGGAAAAAAAATATTAAATGTTCTTTAAGGAATTTAAATGAACAAAATAAAAAACTATCTGTACTCAAAGACTTCATTTTTAACCCCATCACTATGTTGAAATTTTGATCCGAATAGCTACCAACCTCCTTTAAAGTATAGTCTCGTTTTGTTCTCTGAAATTCTGGAAAAAAACTGTACGTTCAATATACAGGTATTCTTACAAAAAAATTATTATTACAAATAATACTTATCGATATTTTATCTTCCTTGATTGCGTCTGCGCAACTATGCTTGAAGCTATTAAATGGCTTGACTTTCTGCGCGCGTTGAAAGGGGTGAAATAACAAAGTGATGACCCCCATCCCACCCCCTATCTGCGGCCTGTGAGACCACACGTCAGTTCTTAAAGTTTAATAGTTTTTTACCCAATATTTTTTCCATGTAGGTAGACCCTCTCGGGTTTAGTTATTAGTGAGGAATAAAGAATAGAACGAAAGAAAACTGGTATGAAATAAATTAGTTTGTTCCCACTCACTGTCGGTTTTCACAAGCTGACGTTACACGTGTTTCACCGAGTAAAATCAAGCCCAATTAGATTTCATTCATTTCAGTTTTTTTTTTCGATTTTGTCCCTCACACTTTTAATTTTAACTGTAAAGATGTAAACAGTACGGTCAAAATTTAGTGTGAATAGGAGATTTAAGTAATATTGAAGGCGTCTAGAAATATATACAGAATGAGTCATTTTAATTGACCAATCGAAATAACTCGCGCGGGAAGCGCGATCGAGACAAACTTTTCGGACAAAAGTTGTATTGTTCAAAGGAAGACATCTAATGGTGACCTTGGATTTGACCTTGAACGTGACCTTGAAGGTTATTTGGAGGTCAACTTTGGTTTTTTAAATGGGAACACCCTTTTTTGACCCCGACAATGGAAAGAGCGGGAAATTCTACGTCCAGATATGACCTTCAATTTGACCTTTTCGCCAAGGTAAAATTTTCCACTCTTTCAGTTTGCGAGGTCAAACGAGCGGGTTCCCATTCAAAAAACCAAAGTTGACCTTCAAATGACCTTCAAGGTCACGTTCAAGATCAAACCAAGACCAAAGTTGGAAAGCTGGGAAAAAATCCAGAAACTTTTATACTCAATCTTTTTTCAAAAGACGCATTCCAGACGAGCTAGAGACCCGTTAGCCAAATTAGCAAGGTCTGATCTTGGCGGCAAGGTCAAATTTAAGGTCATATTTGGACATAAAATTTCCAGCTTTTTCCATTGCCGAGTTCAAAATTTAAAAAACCAAAGTTGACCTCCAAATAACCTTCAAGGTTACGTTCAAGGTCAAATCCAAGGTCACCATTGGATGTCCCCCTTCGAATTCTACAACTTTTGTCCGAAGAGTTTGTCTCGATCGCGCTTCCCGCGCGAGTTATTTCGAGTGGTCAATTAAAATGGCTCATCCTGTATAAATAATTCCAGAAACTTATAGACTTATAAATATGTTACTCTAGGCCTTTTAAAATTCACAAGGCACTTTCAATTATAGTTATATATAAGAACTAGCCATAGAACCCGGTGTTACCCGGGGATATTAAATTAAACTATATTTAACGGGGTGACCAGCATTTCTCTGGAACAAATTTCCCTGACTTTTCCCGGTTTTCCAGGAGAATTTTTACCGTTTTTTCCTGTTAAAATATAATTAAAATATAAATTTAACAAACCTTAAGAATTAATAATGTTTTCAAATCGAAAATAAGTACCTACTAAAGAAAATTATATGTACGAACCTTTGTTTTGTATATTTGTAACCGTGATGGTTTATCTTCAAGTTTTTCGACAAATGTGTAAAAATTTCATTTATTCATTACTTTCAGTTGTGCATTTATTTTAATGCGTTATGTTCTCTATATTTATTTTATTATTGTATTCTATTGTATATTAAACACATTCACTTTATTATAACTATAAAATTAAACTGACATGACGTTTCACCGATAAATAATAAAATAAACTGTAACCATAGTTACGACATGACATTTGAATTTAATTTAGTAGGCCTTAAAATTTAGAGGGGCCTTTTTAACCCCCCTACTGAACTTTTTCCAAAAATCGCGACGTCACATTTACCTACGCTGACCAAGGAATATATATTCCAAATTTGAGCTTTCTATGAACAGTGGAAGATACCGTACGGTTGATTGTTAATTTTCGATCAGTGAGTGAGTGAGTCAGGGCACTTCCTTTTATATATTTAGATTATGAGGTACACCAAAAATAAAAACAGGCGATCCGAGGGTCATTCACTAGGAAAAAGGTATTCTAAACTGTAGGGGAAAGGGTTGTACCTTGGGACATTTTTTACTTTTTTAATTATTGCACTGACATCTTTCGTTCAAATACAATAATCTTTTAGCTCTGTAGAGGCTACAACTGTAGGCAGCTGTTCAATCAACAATCATTTTGCTATCACCAAAGCGTACACCACTACTCTTTGTTTAATAAGTTGTTGATCTTTGTCCCAAGGTACAACCTGTGGTTTTACCTTGGGACAGCATTGGTTCTAGGAATATTATAGCTTTCAAGATGTGAAAATGAAGTAAGACATTTACGATTTAAAAAAATTTACGATTTAACAACTTCTTGCATAGATTGCTTGCTTAAGTAATGCTGCAATAGTACTACATCAAATAATGTCAATAAAAATGCTTACCTTGTTTGTATATGATCTAGAAGTTGCAGCAAAATTTTACTTTCAAGGTACGAAAACAATATACTGACACTTAAAGCTTCGAATAATGACTGAAACTGAAATAATTTGGTGAGCAAACAAAGGACAGGGTTTCCAATATAAGATGTCATTCTGAGAGTTACCACTAGAGTGGTTAGATTTCTAGAGCAGTTGTCCCAAGGTAAAACCGTCCCAAGGTGCAACCCTTTCCCCTACTCATTTTGTATGTATATTTGTTGATAAGGACTTACTTATTGAATATTTTTGAAAATTTGCTTTGAAAAAATGTCTTCTTTGGTTTTGATGAGGAAACAAAATGAAGTTTTTAGTTTGAAGCACCTGTACTTAATGTTAGTAAAATTCTGCAGTACTTTCGTTTTATCAATATTTCTCGAAAACGGTTGGTCCTATAACAAATAAATAAACTAGGTATTTTGTGTCATATAATCTTTCACAAGTACTCAAAAAAATAAACTTGATAAAATCGGTAGGCCTACTGGCACCATACACCCCTGGTCTGAATTACAATTATTTGATACTGGAAATACTGTATCACAATGGGTTCTTTAGTTATTAAAAAAACACTTTAAGGCAACATTTTTGGAATGCTGTAGGTCCCTCATGATTTTCCGGAAATATGGTCACCTAAAGTTTTTTTACTTAAAATAAAATCCTCAATCTACTTTTAATTTTTTACACTATTTGTAAGTCCTTTATACTATAGGTAAAAGATGAGTCATATCAGATGGAATAAACAGTTTATCGAGAAACATATTTTAAACAAAAAGTTCATATGAATATTTGGAGTTTATAATGTTTGTTCCATCTTATATGACACACCTGTATAAATCCTCCTCTTTTGCTTGTTAAATGTTTTAATAAATGATAAAAATCATAAATCATTCTCAACTATTCGAATAAACTGTGGAGAAAATTAGAGAAACTTTTTTCATTTTATAAAATTTAAATCATGGTGCATCAACACTTTTTGCATTGTTCATACAACAATAACTTAATTACTAATAAAAATAGAAAATGTTTACAAAGAGTTTCGAAAAAGTAAATCATTTATAATTACCCTGTGTATGCAGGGAGTATTTATATTGTACCTATTTTCACTGGGAACGATTACACGACTAACTACTGCTTAATTCTATTAGGTGTAGTAAAGTGGTTTTATCAATTAAACATCAAGGGAGTTCTGTTCGGTTATTTATTCGTTTTTACCATGGCATTATTGATTTAGTGCTATATTATAGTTAGTGCTGCTTTTGTATAGCAATTTATATATTTGCTTTCTATTGTTTTTAGAACAATTGAGTCAATGGACAATGAGAACAAATAGAAGTAGTTTTCAATTTTGAACAAGTACATTTTTGGAGTAAAATTGTTTTTAATACCTACATATATTTTGTGAAATTCAGTTCCTTTAAATCTATTATATAATTTATCTAGACTTAAAATTTCTGAAATTGCAATTAGTATTAACAAAATATCCACGAATGTTTGATATTTTAATGCAAATACAATATGTACAGTAATCTCCCCATTTACGTGGTTCATTAATTCCACAGAGGTATCGTGTAAATGTAGTCATTAAAACCCATAATAAAATAGGGAATTCCCTGCAACAAACATGCAGCATGGTGTATTTTTGAAAACAATAAGTAGATTTAAAAGAATCCCTGTGTTAGTGTATGCACGTAAAAAGGGGAACTACCAATTTCGAATGAATATCAAATACACATTTCATTTAAAATTTTACAGTGTTAAAGTGAATTCGCATAAAAAGGGATAGCGTAAATGGAAGTATTACTGTTTAGTCAAACATCAAATACAATAACACTGATTTTTTAAAGAATTTTTGTAATAAAAAAGTTTATTTTAATATTATTTTTTAATTCAAATAACATAAAAATAAATTAATATTTCTTGTTCTACACAAATCAAGTAGGTATTTTAATACTAAAGTAGATGAAAATATTAAATCTTAAAATTCTGATTCTAAAACATACAAAAACAATTACCGGTTTTTGTTGCAGTTAGTTGTTACAATGCGAAGAACAAAAATTAAGATTTTGGCATAGAAAACTAGAACGCTGAAACAGCGCCAGCAGACTCAATATTGAAATGCGTCTAAATACAATATGTTTACGGCTTCTTTGAACGATGCTCTTTATATACAGATATACATAAGTACTTATGGTTGCGTGTAGTAGTCTATATATGCATATATGTGTATTGGATAAAGTGTTGATTTTATACGCGTTATTACATCAATTTCAAAACGATTGCTGGAAGCTAGTGTTTTACCAGTTAATAAATATACTGTTTCATTGAATTTTATGTCAGCTTATAAATTTTATTTGCATTTAAGAAAATGTATTATAAGAATTCATTTTATTGGTTACAGAATAAATAATAAAATGATTTAACATTGCATTTATGTATTATTTTAATATAAATAATATCTATTAATTTTTTTTCTTGACAGAAAAAATATTATCTTTTAGGTAAAATATTTTAAAAAGTTTAATTTCAGTAGATTCATTTTGAATTATTTATGTAAGCTGTGAGACCGAAAAAATTGAATATAATACGCTTAAAATTCAAATATTAACAAATTATTTAACACTTTTTATATGTAATAAATATTTATGTAGGTATAAAAAGTTATAGATAATATATGTACATATTATTTGATACCCTTAAAAATGATTTTGATTTGGTTTTGGTCCTTTTGGTTGAGAACACCAATCTACTCATTTGTAAATATCTGAAGATAATGTGTAGAAAAACGTTAAAATATTACTCACAAATTACTTTAACGTATACTAACATCTCGAAAGACATAATTATTTGACACTCAGAAAGGCCACACAGATTTATGAGGACATATACGGCATTAATAAATTACTGTTAGCACAAGATCAAATCTTATTTTAGCGGCCGACGCACTTACGACTGAATTTATTTTACTACTTTGAGTAGTAATAACAAAAGAACTAATGCTCCACTATTGTTGTGCAAAGATACAAGATAGGAAAAGGATGTCGTTTTAGGCCGGTCAAAGCAGGATTAAACTAACATTAGTGCCGAGAGTGACTGATAATTATATAAAGGAACACACAGTGGGATTTACATTAAAGTGACCATACATCCTGGATTTGCAGGGAAGGTTTCGTTCTCAAAGCGATGCCCCATCCATCGCCGACTGCGTTTTCACAGCGTGTTTTTAAATTATGTACATATTACACCAGTGGTCCCCAACCTTTTTGTACCTAAGAGTACATTCTAGAATACCGGTTGGGCGGCGGGCACCATTTAAGGTGCCTACATCAATATCGCAATTTTTATTCAGTCACTCAGGCATTTCTCACGCCTTAACTAAAAAAGTCAGATATATGCTCTTGCTGACTTTTTTATGGAAAATTTTGTAATCTACAAAAAGGTTCAGAGGCATTTTTTCATATATTTCTAGTTCCTACGTAAGCCGTGACTGGTAAAAAATGCTATTCATAAAACTTTGATCATTGTTTCTAATATTGTTCGACGAATTTGTGAAATGTTTGATATATGCACAAAAGTTTTTTATTAACAAATCTACATCAACAAAATATTTCTAATTTATCTTTAAAATTAATGTAAGTGATTTTTGTAATTGCGTACAGCCAGAAAAAGATTAAATGGTTACATATTTTTCTGGCTGTACTTTACAGTATACATTAAATTTGAGAAAATAAATGTAAAATGATATAATATATAATATTTGTAAACAAATATTTTTTTCAAATAAATAAGCTTATATTTCTGTAATTAGTTACTAAAAATAAAAAAAATAAATTACTTGTAATTGAAAACGTAAACACGTAAAACAGTCGGCGGGTACAATGGTGCCCGCGGGCATAGGGTTGGGGACCACTGTATTACACTATATGTAGTAGAAGGTATTTTTATGATATTTTATTACGTCCCACACACATCAAAACTATATATAAATACACATGTAACTACATTAATTTAAAAATAATTGAGTTTTACACGAGACTGAAACAAGAGTGACCTTTTTTACCGTACTCGTCTTATAATAAATAATTAAATAGTTCATTTTGTAAAAATTGAAGCCAGTCCTGCTTCCTTCTCGAATAACTTTAATAATAATTATTAACATATTATTCGCAATGTAGTAAACACAATACCGTACAAAAATTTCTAACGATATTTTTAATGTCTTAATGTGTGTGTGTGTGTGTCTCCGCCCCCGATTTAACAAAATAAATTCATTTTTATATTTATCAGGATGACATTTAGGGGCAATTAGTATAATATAGGTATGATATGTAGGTACTATGCACAAGATGTGATTATTATTTTGTTTTATAAAATTAACAAATAATAAATAATAATAAAGAGAAATAATATCAAAATTTAAAACAAACAAATATATTGTAATGACATTATATATCTAGAATCAGAAAGTAATCATTTTATTTTAATATTCATATTATTAAACCTTATTAAAATGAACTTTTTGACCCAGAGATAATTTTTGTATACTGTTATTATTACTATTTGAAGTACAAATCTAACGAAAAATATGTATAACAATTTTTTGGTAGAGAATTTAACTATCTTTAAATATACATATATAACTATTTTTCCCATATTAGACGCAGGAGTGTGAGTGAGAGGGCGATACAGAATCTGGACACGCAGAATAGCAAAACGCACTTTGTAGTCAATTAAAATAAAGATAATTCCTGGTAAGAATCTTGAAACTGATGTATTCTATTATGTTAACATTAATTTGAAGATTATAAAAAAATATTAAGTATAAAAACATTAGTATTAAAGTATAGGTAATAGGTATATTTTCATGATTGGAAACATACTTATTTGTGTGGAAAAACTGAGAGATGATAAAAAATAGCTGATTAATTATTATTATTTTGAAAGGTTATTTCGTGATTTAAACAATAACCACTGCTGAGCACCTTGCACTTTTATAATCAGGCTAATCACCCCGATATGACAAAAACAAAAATCTCAACTGGAATATTTTTTCAAACGTCTGCGCCTCTATAAGCCCTGCATTATTTTATGCGAATGAAATATTATAAAAACACACTACCATCTTACAATATGGGTAAATAACAAAAAAAAATATGTTATTTATTAATGTTATATATTTAAATTAGTATATTTAACTTTTACATACCCAAAGACCCCAATTGCTTGAATTTTAGTTAGATTTTTTTTACATAAAAAACTCTATTTTTCCATTTACTTATTATACAGATGTTTTAAATTTTCTGTCAGTTTATTCATCAAAAAAATCAATTATAATATACTGATAGGTCGTGCGTATCACATACGTTACAGTTTAAATTAATATATGTAAACAGGGAGTCGAACCGGTGCTATTTCCCGAACCGGTTCGGTTCCGGTTCACACAGAAAATAAAGTTCCGGTTTTCGTTCCGGTTCAATTTTTTATTTTTTTATTATTTCGGTTACCGGTTCAATGTACCTCCGAACCGGTTCGAACCGGTTTTTTTTTTAATTTTTTTTGTAAATTATTCAAATATATGTAATAATTTTAATTAAATTATAATTAAACCTACCCTATAATTTTTGAATTATATTTTCCTACATATCTTTACTTTCCAATTATGTGTATACTGTATGTATCAATACTTTTATGACTTGTTTTCTTTATTTGTATTAATTTTAAAAAACGTGGTTATGCCGGAATAATAAAATTGCTGACAATTCATATTTGGACTATGCTCAATGAAATTTAAATTTAACGTGTATTTTAATAACAATTTTCATGTATTTCTGAAAATACCATTTTTCTCTCAATCTTTCCAATTTTTTCTTGTATATTACCTTTATGACTTTTTCTGATAGCAGGCCAATTTTTAAAGATGAACAAAGAGTGTTTTTTTATTAATTTATAAATTCCGCAGAAAAATCGAAATTTGTTATTAATTTACTAATATATAAGCACAGCTACATTTGGGTCAGTCCGCGGTAATCGATACCATATAGTTAAAAATATATTTTACGAAAATAAATACTAAAATATAAAATTAACAGGCTATTTAACATCAATTTTCATAAACCAAAAGAAAATTAGAAAAATGTTAGTTAATTTTCAAAATATTTCAAAAATTTCCAAAAAATTTCAAAAAGGACAACAAATAAGGTGAAATCACAATAACTTACTTAAGAATAAGTGACGATCGTGCCAAACTATTAAGTCTTTGACAATTACATATCAAACGTGACGTTTGACCAAATTAAAAAAAAATTACCCTCACCAACAATAATGACTAAGGGTGACCACATTTATTATAAATTTAATGAGTATATTGATGTATTTGATAAATAATTGCTATAAGTATTAGTTAATAATATCAATAACGTCAATAAGCAATTAAACACACAAATAGTATTCTTATTGTACCTATCCTTTAATTCAACGTGTCACACCCGTCACATTTTCTGTCACACCCGTCACAATGTTTGTTGAGTAATAACCAGGTAAATAGATTACATATTTACCTGATGCTCTTGTGTTACTAAAAAATAATTTATTCGTAACATAATAAAGTACGATTATTATAAAGTAATTTCAATATTTTCGCTAAACTTTTGAGATTTTGAATAGAGGTTGCAAGACTTGCAATAGTTGGCATCACACCCGTCACAGGGCTTTGAACGCTGACGTTTTTTTGTAAAATATCCGTAGACCTTTTATTCTTTCAATATATGTACATTAGGGTGGGTCAAATTGTATATGGCCGAAAAAATCTCTATGGGCAACTTGCGATTCTGGTACTATGGGCCATAACAAGTATTTTTGCCAATGGAACCATACCTCTAAAATCATTTTCGAGCTTGCCGAAATTTGTCTGAAGATATTTTCCAAAATCCACAAAAATGCACGAAAACGCCCCCTGGCGGCAGTCAAAAATAAAAATAAATGTGAAAAATGGATTTCCCGACCCAAAAAACTCCAGTATACACATTTTCAATAATTGTACATTCGAAATGCACTAAATAGATCAATTTTTGAGTATTTTGGAAAATATCTTCAGACAAATTTCGGCACGCTCGAAATTGATTTTAGAGGTATGGTTCCATTGGCAAAAATACTTGTTATGGCCCATAGTACCAGTATCGCGAGTTACCCATGGAGTGAAAATAATGGACCCACCATAATGTACATGTAGGTATTACATTAAGATCTACAGAAAAATGGTGAAACCATGTTATTAACTAGTATTATTTAGAAATTATGAACTCCAATCCGAGTTGAAATATCACACCCGTCACCGCGGACTGACCCATTTGTCAGTGGTGCCAATTATAAGTAATTGCAAAAATTATTTTACATTTGAAACAGAATAATAAATATATTTGTATAAATACATTTGCAATGAAAAATTAAACTTCATTGAACCGGTAAAATTAAAGTTTATTGAACCGGTAACCGAAAGTTTGTTTTTCGGTTCGGCTCCGGTTCAGGTGCAACGTCATGTTTAAAATTTCGGTTCAGGTTCAGTTCCGGTTCGCCCAAAAATTTCGTTCCGGAACCGGTTTTCGGTTCGGGTTCGGGTTCGGTTCGACTCCCTGTATGTAAAATTACACAATTACATGCATGTAGATGAATGCACATATATTTTACTACCGGCAGCTGAAATGGCTGTCGTTTGAACATCAATTTGGTGTAGTCAAGTAGTACACAGTTCAACACGGGACAAACCTTAATTGCATTGTACTATTATTAATTGGATCACTTTATAAATAGTTGAACAGGAGCACTTTGTCTAGATGTATTTATTTGCATTGTTTCAATCAGCACCGTAAGCTTAATCATTGTTCTTGAACACAATTGCATTGAAATCGGTCTAGACTTTAATCTATTGTTGTGAGTATATTTTAATTTCAGTGATTGTATTTAGTTGCTTTATTTATAGATGTTTACAATAATGTGTATTTTATGTATTACCACACACTTGATACATATAGTTCCTTATACATGTAAATGTTTATACAATATATTAAAGTTTTATTGCATTAAGGTTGTTGTTCACTAAAATCGATCACTACAGAATTTGTAAAAATTTTAATATTGTGTTAAGTAAGCTAGTTCGCATTTGTAAAAAAAATTTCAGGTCAGTTTACCATTTCGTTTATTAATTATAAACGTGCAAAGTTGGCCTCTTATACATTGCAAGCATAGGGATCCACTTGGAATTCGATATTTGTTTAATTCGTGTAATAAAACTAAACGTCAGATTTTAACCAAAAACGGATATGTTATAGATTGGTAATTAAGGAATGTGTATATAAAATTTTAGAATTATTTACCATCTACTTAAATAATTATTAATTTTTAACTTTGATAAATTCCCGAACACATGACGTAAATATACGATATGGCAACAGCGCATTCGGCGCGCTCTTTGAAATATAAAAACGTAGTTTGACAACTGATGCGCGTTGGAAATAGCAAGTGATTATTGATTACATTTAATGTTTTTATTTATAATATTAATAGTTACTATTGTTATTATAATTATTACTATTGTCAGCAATAGTAATAATTATAATATTGTTAAAAATAAATCTTCTATTCTTGTATAATATTGTTAATTGTTGCCAGATCTATTTGTTCTTTATTACCGACATAGCAAAACCCTGTAGTTCATACTAAATTCCACTAGATGCCACGACTTTCAGTGAACAACAACCTTAACACTTTCAACCCTGTCGGTGGCATATGCCACTGGATGTTTGCAGAATTTCTTTTTTTAAGTATCGTTTCAAATAAATTAAAATTAAGTTTCTTTCTTATAAGCTCAATTTTCATCACGATTTCTTACAAGGGAAACTTTTCAGGTCGAAAATTCGTATCGAGTTTAAACTTTGTATATAGTTAGAGGAGGTCAAGGTAATTTATTATAGCTGCGGTAAAACGGTTTAAGGGGGTGAAACACCCTTATGAAAATGTACAAAATAATCATATTTGTCAAATAACTCTGAAACTAATGAAGATTTAAAAAATCTATAATACAGTGAAATCCGGTTATTATGACTCCGCCTATATTGACCAACCGCTTAATATGAAGTAATTGCAGTGTGAAGTTTGGTTTTCATATAAAATTCTTTATATTAAACTTCGGATATAATGACTTCAATTATAGTGACATGTTGCTTATAGTGACAAAAGCAGACAAAAATTTATTATTTTTTATGCAAAATATGTAATGTATGTACTATTATGTATTATATGTATATATATTATGTATTATATGTTTATGAATTAGTATTAAACTAAATATAATAAAAAAAAATAAAAAATAAAAAGTTGTTTATTTTCTCTGTACAAAAAATTTTCTTGATTTTTAAGCTCTTTCGAATGGCGATAGTCAAAATTCGAAAAAAATATGATAATTTTTTTCTTACAAAGTTTAAATTCGATACGAATTTTCGACTTGAAAAGATTCCCTTGTTAGTTTTTATACACCTAATATACATTACTTCAAAATTGATGAGGATGTTTCTGCGTTAATCAAGTATGAGTCATAGATATTTGTTAAAACACAAAATATTTAGCCGAAATTATATTGGGTCAACTTAATCTTATGTTTCTTCTTTAATTTTGTAAGTCGGCTTAAGCTATTTCCAACAGCTCACTCAGTAGTGTTTGATGAGTGTAAGTTTTTGGTTTATGTCTGTGTATTAACCAATTAACTTAATATTTTTAACTTGTAGTTTTGACCAATTTAAACAAATGGGTTACCCTCTTACTTGAACATATGTTCTATATCTATATCTATATCTACTTTTACCTTAAAAGAATCTTATTCTGTGCACTAATATCTAATTTATTTTTTCAGGTTTTTCTTGTGAACTGAAATCATTTCGAGGACTAAATGTTAAGGAATTACGAACATGCGACGTACACGTGAGTTGTGTAAACTATAAATATGAAAATAATCGAGCGCAAAAGCAGACAACGAGCCTGTGATGTGGTAGGGGAGAGGTCGATCAGAGGGTGGCCAACCGCAGACAAAATGCAAAGGATTACCACGATGTCCTCAAGGACTTTTTGTGTCATTGCTTGTATCTTGGTTCAAATATACGCAGTTTCTGCTGCTAAAGACAGTAAGTACATTGTTTTCAATTATCTGAGATTTAAAATAATGGAACAATATTATTATTTTTTTCTTAAAATTATTATTGCAGAATAAAATTTCCCATAAAAATAATAACGTAATGTTTCTGTTTATTTATGAATATACGTAAAAAAGATAAAATGAAATTTAATATCTTACATCAAAATTGTAATATTTCGTTAATTAATTAAAGAGAATATTTTAAGTAATATTTAATTAAATTTTAAACGAAAATGTTGTAAGAAGAGTGTAGGCATTTACATAAAGAAGTTTATTTTTAATAGTAAAGTGTTCATTTAAAATTTTTTATATGGTTATTTTGACTAATGAAAATTAATGAAGCCATACTGTGTACACGTAAGAAAAGTTACCTATATTTCTTCACTGAAAAAGATTGTCAATTTAATTATGTATATAAAATAAAACATCTGAAAATTTATACAGTGAAGTGTAATTTTTTTGGATAAAATAAATGAACAACTTTTGGTCGAAAAAAAAAACTAATTAAACCTGCAGTCTTCATTAACATTTTTATGCGTCCAATTTCGAAATAATTAAAGTTAAATTAACATCTCAAAAATAATTAATGACCAAAGTTTGTAATGACCTTATATCAGAGTAGATGGGAGAAGAGATCATGTTTTTCTTTTACTTTTTCCGCTTTCCTTGCAGTTGTCTTTGCTGTTTTTTTTTGCATCATTGTGTCGCTGGAATGTTTGCCGTACGGAATAACAGTCGATGAGACATGACTTTTTTAAATAGCGCTCTATATCTTTTGTAGTCGGATGTTATTTTCTGCTTAGTTTTTAAATTCTTTATACTTTTATTTCTAAAAAATTACATTGTATTATTCAAAGTAAAATTTAAATTTTAACTAAAGGAAATCGTATCTGTATCGTATGTTGAAAATTTAAGCACTGTTATGTGATTATTTATGTTTGATTCATATTAACTACTTAAGCAATAATATTTTTATCTTAAATGTGAAAACAGAACATCTTTTCAAGAAACAACAATTTTTTTCTTTTGATAAGTTCTTCGTAGGAAAAAAAACCTCTTAAAACAATTGTTGATAAAGAAACAAATATGTCAGCTAATAAATTTTTAAATTAATTATGTTTAACTGGTTGTAAATAATGTTAGAAACTTACTTCTGAATCCGGGGTATGTGGGAATATTTTTTTGTTATTCTTCGACAGTATAATTTATTATTAATACAATTTCCCAAATATCCAAAAAAGATTACTAACTATGCTTTAATAAAATATTTAATCGTTTTTTTTTACTTTTCGGCATCCTCAATAATATTGTCAGGAACGTAGAGGGTGGTATTAATGTTAATATTCTCAAGAGTTCTCTTCATCATACAAAGAAATCAACCAGAAAAAATTGAATTGGTTGTTAAAAAAATATGTCATTTTATTACAAAAAAGAATTTAACTTTTTATGACAATTTTTACATTTCTACATTTTTAAAACAATTTCGCCGTGTCATCCCAAAACTACATCATTCTAGAATTTTCTAAATGATTCACAGTATTTTTTAATTTTGAAATGCTCCCTTTGATCTGGGAGATGGGCACCAACAACGTAAAAATGCGCTGCTTTACAACGATGTACTATATTTTCAATTTCCTTTTACAAGTATGTATAAATATGTATAGAATAACGTGCCAAAACAACGATTTTATTAATTAAAACTGTAGATAATATCATTAATTTGAAATACCTTCACATTTTATCTACATACCAACATTATTTATTTGATATGATTGAAGATAATACAACTTTGTTTCATTTTTTGCAGAACTATATAAAACTCATATATTTTCATTCAAGTACCTACAAAATGAAATAGATAGTTTCATATTGAATAAAACAAATTTAAATTTAAATTTTCCAATAACGATTTAGTTCTGAAACTTTTAGTAAATATATGTAATGTAAACTAGATTATTATTGAATCAAGTATAAATAATTTCAGCTTCTATTAACACAAATTGCTTTTTGAAATCACACCACATTTATCTGCAAAAAAAGACAAAGTCGACATTTATGTGCTCCATATTTTCAAGAAATACGAAAACTATTCTTAGCGGTAATAGTATATGTGTAAGTGTACCCAGTGCATGAAATAACGCGCATGGTGAGGGAGTAAAAACAAATATTCCATTCTGTGAAATTCTGTTTGCTGCAGCAGAGGACAGCGCGCGTGTAAATTTACAAGTTTTTGTTACATTACGAGACCGAGTTCCCAAACACTTGTGTATAATACCAGAGGAGTATCTCTGAACTAATAAAATGACTTTTTGTGTCGTCTACTAACTGTGCTGAAGATCCGGTTCTTTCAGCAAGAGAAAAAAAAATCATACTGCTAGGAAAATATCCGCTAAAAAAGCGGTAGGTTTTTACTTACAAGAGTAATTAATTTGTAGATCAGATAACTGGTTTAGAGAAATTTTATGAGAAAAACAATATTTTAAATAAGAAAAAACGATTAATAAATTAGCTTAAAGTCGCAACTTTTTTGACGATTTAATTAGTTTATCATTTTTAAAATTAAGGGGTTCCGTTTGTGTTTTTGGTATTGATTATTTGTTTATTTTTTTAACTTTTAAATCACATCTCAAAATTGAAGTATACGTTTTATACATACATACAGTTTTCGTTTTATGTAATGTCTTATTAAATATAGAGGGAACGGGGCGTTAAATAGTAAAATATAAATATGGTCAGGGGTCTACAATTTAAAATAAAACGGGCAAGTGCGTGTTGGGCACGCACATGATAGGGTTCCATAGTCATTCTCACTACGATTTATAAAAAGTATTTTTCAAAATTTTCGTGACTGAAGGGTTAAAATCAAAAAGTCATTTGACTTTTATTATTGCATTTTAGGAGACCTATCAAATGACACCCCACTCAATGGGGTAAATGAAAAAAATGTAAGTTCACTTTTCAATCTATGAAAATATTTTTGACAATGTTCGTTATAATTTTCAGTGAAAGTACTTATTAAAAGCTACATTCTGAATTTTTTTCAGATTTTTTGAATCGATAGTTTAGAAAATAGAGGGGGGAGACGCTCTGACAGTGACATTAAAAAGCAAATATATCGCGACTGAAGGGTTAAAATCAAAAAGTTATTTGACGTTTTTTATTGCATTTTACAAGACCTATTAAATGACATCCAACTCAATAGGGTAAGTGGGGAAAAAAATGTAAGTTCAATTTTCAGTCTATGAAAGGGGGGTCCAAAATATTTTTGACAATGTTCGTTATAATTTTTTTTATAAAAATTTATTTTTATAATTTATTTTCAGTGAAATTACTAATTAAAAGCTACATTCTGAATTTTTTTCAGATTTTTTTAATTGATAGTTTATAAAATAGAGGGGGGGGGACGCTTTTTTAATGACTTTGGAGAGAAAATACATCGTGATCGAAGGGTTAAAATTAAAAATTTCTGTTACATTTTTTGTTGCATTTTAGGAGACCTTTCTAACGACATCCCACTCAATGGTGTAGGTGAAATTTTTTTTTTTAATTTTTAATTTATGAAAGGGGGGTCTAAAAATTTTTATTTTCAAAAATCTTATCATTTCTGTTTTTGAGTCATCAATCTACGACCGTATACCAAATTTCATCTTATTATAACAAAATTTTTCAGGACGGACGGACGGACATGGAGAAACTATAAGGGTTCCTAGTTTTCTACGGAACCCTAAAAATCGTGTAAGAGTTCAATTTCAAAAGAAGTTTGATTTGATGTATTTAAAAGTTGTTAAATCAGATATAATGTTTGAATAAATGTTGTAAATTTTGTATATCAATAAATACTATTAATCCATTACTTCTCGATTTTTTGATTGAGTTCTCAATTCTTGTTGAAAATATTACCAATTTACCAAAAATATAAATTCAATACAAGACATAATAATTATCAATCGCAAACTAGATTATTATCATGAGAACCAAATGTCATATTTATAGGACAGCACTTTTTTTAACGACGATAGACTGTATCTGGTTTAATTTATGAAATTATTGATATTTTTATGCTTTATTTACACCCCCATAAGTAATATTGTATATAGTTTCGTCAAATTCAAAACGCTTTAGTAATAAGTGAAAAATGTAACTATAAATGTCGGCTAGCTGGAATAATTACACTTTTTTAAGTGTTATAATTTGTCATTGAATGAACTCTAGAGTTCATTTTAAAAACTGTAGTAAGTAGAGAGTCTTAAAAAACATATTAGTAATGTAAATCAAATTAATAGCGTTATTATATCAGAGAAAAAAATAAAAATATGATGTCCTATAAATAGGACACTGGGAAGTAATGGGTTAAGGTAATAACCGTAATAATAATTTATATCTATATGATATTATGAAGGTATATTATATCGTGGTGCAGTCTGCCATTAAGCATTATCGAGGAAAGTGCACATATAAAATTGATTTAAAATACAATATGTATAAATAATGATATTGTATAGGTAATACAGAAATAGAACATTATAGGTGTTTATTATTGTGCAATTTCAGCGAATATTAGTAGGTATCTGAATGGATTTAAAATACAGTGGTGGAGTAAAATAGGTTGAAATAATCCTCCCGAAAAAAGAAAAAAAAGAATATACAGGTAACCCATTTTAAGTGCACCCTCTGATAACTTTATGAAATGTTATCAAAAAACTTTTCACATAAAAGTTGCACGGTTTGGAGGGGGACATAGACGTACTTAGATGAATTTTTTAGGTGGTGTTTTCAAAGTCATATAAAGGTCAAAATCATTTTAAAATAGGAAACTATAGTTTTTAATTAGTAATTTTATTTTACGTGAAAAAACACGAATTGAAAACTTTTTTTTTAACAACTTAAACTTTCCAAGATATCTAACAAAATAATTCAAGATTTTGCACTGTCAATATTTTTTTTACTCAGAAACCATCAACTTTAGAGAAAAAGTACAAGAAACATAAAAAGGTTTATGTTGATCTAATAAGACTTGAATAATTATTTTTAAATTTTTATAAAATACCTACTTCTTGTATTAACTGACTAACAAGGATAATATTTCTATTGTACATTTTTTGTATTTTTTCGGCCATTTAAAAAAAATCGAACCTCAAATTTTAACTAAAAGTTTTCTCACTTGGCAAATACTTTGTCAACTCTTTTAAGTAAAAATATATTCTAGCATTATTTTATAGTTTAGGTAATTTATAAATATTCTATAAAAAATTAAAATAATAAATATATTTGATTTCAGTTAATTACAGATCTGGCAATTATTTGATTAAAATTGTTTATGTTGATCTAATAAGAATTGAATAATTATTTTTAAATTTTTATAAAAACCTACTTCTTGTATCAACTGCCTAACAAGGATAATCTTTCTATTGTACCTGATCATTTTTCGTATTTTTTCGGCCATTTAAAGAAAATCGAACCTCACATTTTAACTAAAAGTTTTCTCACTTATCAAATACTTTGTCAACTCTTTTAAGTAAAAATATATTCTAGCAATATTTTATAGTTTAGGTAATTTATTGGTAATATTCTATAATAAAAATAATAAATATACTAGATTTGAGTTAATTACAGATCTGGCAATTATTTAATTGTAATGTCTATCAAAAGGTGCACATATTATCCTTAAAAGTGTTTGTAATTTGTAATCTATACTGCCGTGCTAAGCACAAAAGCGGTATCTCAAAAAAAGTCATAAAGTTGATTTTTATGGCATCGAATAGCTTAAAAAAATACGAATCCAATACTAAGCCAAATAGCGATATCTTATTTAAAACATCTGAAAAAACCCTTGAAAAAGTTTTTCCTATCTCAGGTTTACCTTAAATTACTAAGAGAATTAGAGGTATATCAATAATACGTAGGCGAATAACTGTATATTTTGATACCGCCAAAATTCCCAATACAATGAATAAATTCCATTTAATAAATCAAAAAAACAATCTGTAAAGTAAAAATAAAACTATTTTAACAAAACGTTGATTTTCTCGAAACTCGCCTTTACTGAGATACCGCTTTTGTGCTTAGCATGGCAGTATAATCTATATAATAAATATTTATTATTATAATTTAATTACATTAGAATTTATACATACAATATAGAACAGCTGGCGCTATCACTAGTATATGTACGCTCATGCAGCATTCTAATATACGACGGCATCGGTAATTAAAAAATTCCACTAGCCGACGGCTAGAGGGGCACCCACCACCTTTAACGTAGATTGGTGAATTTAAACGCGTAGAAATATAGCAGTCACGGTGGTATTATAGAGGGGATGGGGGAAGGACGTTGGTTAGAACTGTCGGCACATTGTGTAACGGAGCGGTCATGTAGCGGATGGTCGTATAGCATACCCATTTTTTATTTTTTTTAATAACTTTCCATTTCTTTATTGGTTTTGGTCGAAAAGTGATGTTTCACAATTTTGAATAGTTTTTATGTTTTACGAATATGGTACACCTATTGTTAGGCTACTCTCTTAAACTGAATCAGTGAATAATCACTGATGATCAGTGGATAATCCCTGAGCAAACTGTTTCACTTTTTCAAGTTTTAACTATTTTCGTTTGAAAGAGCATTAAAATCATAAAAAAATGTACACAAGCCATTAAAATCTTTAATCTTTAGTTTCAGAATTATTTAAAATACCTATGTGTTTTAATATTTTAAATATGTGTAAAGGGTACCTTGTTATTAAACAAATATATATATTATTAATGCTTTTGAGAAAATTTAAATCAGAAAATAACAACAAACTAATTCACATAACGATAATAATCAAAGAATGTTTATATTCAATGTAAACATGGATTTTACTTAAAACAACATGGTGTGGTTGGACTTGTTTTTGAAATAAATATTTCTTGTTATTTTATGCAAATAAGTTATTGATTAAGACACAGCTTTCCTTATTAAATGAATAAATTTGTATGTGGTTACCTACCTTGGAAGATATTTGTAAATGTATGTATATATTTAATTTATACTAAAGCAGAGATACCGGAATGGTATACAGACGAATAGTACATATTTACAACGGGTATTACTCGCTTTACGAAAGAATGGCAAGAACAATTAATTCGGACGGAAAATACTTGTGTACCTACGTTACACATATATCTACATTGTACAACGAGTATATTCAAATATGAATTGAATATATTTTGACTAAAAAAATATGAATATTTTTACTTGTTCAGTATTTTTTTATCTATCATTAATATAATATTTAAGAGAAAATTTTAAAAAATACCTTGGTAAACAATAAGTCATTAAAAATTGTCACATTTTGTGTATAATTCAATTGTGTTTCAAATTGGAAAATGTTTTAACATGTATGAGAGAAACGTATATATTTATTTAATTAATTATATTTCCTTTTTGGTAAAATAAGAACACGGCTTAAGTAAAATGTTAATGTTGGCTGAATGGTTGCATAAAGGTATGAAACAGTTTCCATGATAATAATTTTTGAGTTTTAGAGAAAACTGATAAGTAAAATTTAAACAACTATAAAGATTGATTTATTAAGGATGCCCAATGCCCATATTTAACATTTATACCAAAATTTAAGATTTGAATATTTTCATGTCAAAATGAAACAAACAGATAAATTAGAGGAAAATTCTAAAACTATCAAAATGTATCATAAAAAACTTGATAAAAATATTAGAAAAATTAAAAAAAAAAATAATAAAAAATCAACACATCTTGCAAAGTTAAATATTATGACATGCAAATTATAAGCTGACATTTATATTTTTGTCTGTCAATTGAATCTCATTGTCAATGGCTTTAATAAAATCATTCGTATAAAAGCATAGAAAAATGAGAGTTAGCAGCGGCATTAGTGAAATAGGAAAATCTGAATTCTGAGAGAAAAATAATGTCAACCGTTCACTGCACGATTTTTTTGTATCCGAGATGCATATTCATTTATAACATTTTACTATGATAGAGAACAGTAGTGATATTATGAATTAATGTCTATTATAATTTTTTTCATGCCTTTGATCATATATTTTCATATCCACAAACAACAAAAAGTTCTTTGAAATGATATCTGCCGAACGACAAACAAACGAAAGAAGAATGGAATCATTTTGTACATATTATTACTTGCTGTATAATAGGAGAACAAAATAATATAAAATTTTGTTGCGCATCATGTGTACATAAATTCAATAACTGTACCATTATATAATAATTTTCAATAAAGTATCGCTTAAAAATATCTTAGTCATGCCAAAATATAAAATATTGCATACTTTTATTTTTATATCTATCTAACAATAAGTCTAATTAATTAATGTGTGGCTGCGAGACTTAATTTTGATTTATTTTTCTTGGTTCGCGGTGATATTAAAATACCCTAAAATTTGTGTATAAAAATTATGCAATAGAGGGTTAAAGAAATGTGTGAACGAGAAAAACAAGAGGCTGTCATGACGACAGGACATTTGTTCCGCGTCGCTTGCCACGACTCGGGACAGCTGTGAGTACGGACTTTATTTTGAGCGACTTATTTTTTATCTCACTCGCTTTTTGAGTACTTAAACCTTACTCCATAAAATTTATCTTCAGTATTAAGCTTAACGTGTCGCTTGCACTGTTTACAATCGAGCGCTTTTATTTATTTTTACGGTACTTAAAAAACATATTTGGAGATTGCATGGAAAACGTTAACCAATGTTTTGATTTATTATCAATAATCTTAAAAAAATATAAACATTAGAAGATTTTTAATTTCGTTCATAAAGGTACTCTTAATATAGTTTTGTATTTATATCATAACTAGCGGAATCCCGCAGCTTCGCTCGCGTAAACTTCGAAACTAACGTCTATACGTGATAGCACTGAACCAAAAATTACATAGGTATATACAACAATAAATTTAATTATATTGATGAAAAATTCATAATTTTTGAGCCGATGATTTTGTTCATCATTATTATGAACTATTGTTCATCAATCTTCGATTTACTAACACGAAATGTATTCATCAATAATATGAATGGATTCATCAATAAATATGAATGCATTCATCAATAATATGAATGCATTCATCAATAATATGAATGCATTCATCAATAATATGAATGCATTCATCAATAATATCAATGGATTCATCAATAAATATGAATGCATTCATCAATAATATGAATGCATTTATCAATAATATGAATGCATTCATCAATAATATGAATACATTCATCAATAAAATCAATGTATTCATCAATAATATGAATGTATTTATCAATAATATGAATATATTAATCAATAATATGAATGTATTCATCAATAAAATGAATGCATTTATCAATAATATGAATGCATTCATCAATAATATAAATGCTTTCATATTATTGATGAATACATACATAATACATAATATGTACATAGGTTTAGGACAAAAACGGATTAAAAAAATAAACGTTAACTATGGAAATTTTTTATAAAACTTTTTATATACTATATTAAATATACATTATATACATACATACATACATACATATATACATTAGGGTACCAAAAATTAAAAGCTTCTTGGAAGTCCTTTATTGTATATTTGAATGGAATTTTTTTGACGTTATCATTTTTGGTGTATTTTTGTGTAGGAACTGTATGTCTGAAATTTTTTTTTATAAATTCAGTCAAATCATTGTATAAATCACAGTATTAATATAATTATTATAGTATTAATAAATTTCACATACCAATCGAGATCCAGTTTAAGAGATGAACTTTTATTCAGAATTTCATCAAGTCTGTATTGGCTGCACGCTTGTCACATGCTTTCAAACTCTTCTACGAATAAGTTGTCGTATTTTAAACTTTTAAATACAGTATTGAACATCAGCTTCCGGATGTAAAAAAAATATGTAAAATTAAATTATTTGTAATTTGTAATGTACGTAATATTAATTTTGGTATTCCTACTTCATTTTGTCGTGATATATTTTTCTTTCCAATTTCTTCTTCGGTATTCTTTACTACTAATGCTTTTGAAGTTCTTTTTAAATTACAATAATTTATATATATCTTTTTCCTATTCTGTAGCATTCTATTTTTTCTGAAGGAAAATATGAAATAATACTTTTAAACCATTTAAGGTAATGTACAACACTGCAATATTATATAACACAAACTGAGCTACTACACTGAAATAGCATAACGACATCGATATTAAACACAAGCCAATAGATTTCTTCAATATTACTAACAAATTCATAGTATTGATGAACACATTCATAAAAGTTAATCCGTTCGTAGTAATGATGAACAAGAACAGAAATGTTATGAACTTGTGTATAATGTTTCTCTGATTTGTACATCAATTTAATGCAAGCAGTTGTTAATATGAAAACTAACATAAGTACATCAAAATCAATGAACATCAATTCATTGTACCGAACAGTGCATTAAAAATAAATAAAAATGAATGATTTTTTACGTTATAATAATTAATTTCTTCATTAATACTATAAATTCATGTTGATGAACGCGTTTCATTAATAAATTGAACGATATTTTTTTCAGTGAGGGGATGACATATTACATTTTTTTATATTGATTTTTATTCATTACCTAATAAAAAAAACCTAAATATATCGGATCTTAGTTAAAAATTGTAAAAACTCACCTCCTGTCTCTCGACAATAGGGGTTGAATAACGAATTTTTGTATTGCAGATTATTTTGCCCGAATTTACCTTTATAAGTAAAGCAGGTATGCAGATAAACATATCTAAATCTATCCTCGTCCCCGTCCCATGCTATTAGGGCTTGAATATATCGAACTTTAATTTTTAATTGAATAATAATTTGTCCGAATTTACTTTAATACCATGAACAATTATTAAAATTTTAACCTCCTCCCATTCCCATAAGGGTTGAATTTTCGTAACTGATATTTATCTTGTAGAGTATTACCCCCCCCCACCTCCACCCCCGCCCGCCCTAACACATAAATTTTGGGAAATGCTGAAATATTTGTTTCATTATTTATATTGTAGATTATGCTCGATATGTTTCAATAAAATTCGATTTTTTTTATATAAACTTTGACACCCTATTTTAACCCCATAGGGGTTGAATTTCAAAAAAATCCTTTCTTATTGGGTGCTAACATTATAAAAGGAAGACAACTACGAAATTTCACGTTTCTAGATCCAGGGGTTTGGGCTGTACGTTGATATTTGAGTGAGTGAGTGAGTGAGTGAGTGGTTAAGGACAAACTCTTTTATAGTTATAGATTTTATAGTTATAACATGCATTGTGTTATCATTAAAATAATTTATAAGATTATTAAAATCAAACATTACTTTTAATAAATGACATAAAATGGCCAGAAAGGTAAATTATTATTCTAATAAATTCTTTCGTATGAATTAGATAAGATCTCCATAGATCTTATTTTGCTCCAGGAGAGGGAAAATATTAATAATAGTAGAAAATATATTAAGGAAAACAATTTTTAGCGTCACTTCTGAAATATTACTGCAGTATAACGCGAAAAATGTAATTAATCATTTTCGGTCTACAACTGAAAATATAAATAATCTATGTAAACATTAACAGTGTCAAAAATGTTTTCTCACAATCGTTATTATTTTGTTTTGTAGTTAATTTAAGTTACAGTCATCAATCACTTATTGAATATGATTTAAATTTGTTGCTTCGGCATTAGCAGAGAATGGGTAAATTGTTTAATGTTTTTTATTTATTTGTAATTGTTGCGAATTTTAAATAATCAGAAGGAATAGCGATTTTTTATATATTATGTATGCCTGTTATATTTTTTATATCAAAGTATTTAATGTTTTTAATTATAAATTTTTATCTTTATATCAATATATATGCTTTAGTTAATTAAAACATATGGTAATTAATATTTTTTTGTTATTTTATTTTTTTAATTATAAGTCAATTAATATTACATGTGAATATGAAATTAACAAAAATAGCTAGAGGATATATTTGATTTTTTTTGATATGACATTTTTTTATTATTAAAAATACTTTTTGTATTACCAACGAAAGAAAATAAAAATAAAGTAAAAATTAATTTTGTTCTCAGGTAATATTCATAAGTAGGAGTATTTTAAGTATTAAGGAATACATTCCTTCACTTTATTTTTATAATGAGTTGTCTCGTCCGCAGAAAATAATTGTCTTTTTATTAGTCAATTCATCCTGCAGTAAAAGAAGAAATTCGAGGAAAAATAAAAAATGAAATAACTTTACCTTCCATCGTAATTAAAAAAGGGGGATCTAATATAATTTGCGATGTTTAGTTTACAAAATTGCTTGTAATTTACAAGTATTTGCTATAAAATTAATGGGGAACACGGGGTAATTTTCCTTACTTTACTTGGTACTCGGCCAAACCAAATGTTTCAGTTATTCAAATTTTCTCTATTATAAATCACGTTTGTATATATGTATATTGCTTTAGCGTAACTGCTTGTTATTTATTTAACTTTACTAAAAATAACCTATATTTTAAATTACTTTGTTAATAATAAAAATTACAAATTATTTGAGCTCTAGTATTAACATAAAGACTGTATAGGTACTTTATATACAGGGTGACCCATTTTAAGTGCACACCTCTAATAACTTTTTATGGTGAATTGTTATCAAAAAACTTTTCAGATAAAAGATACACGGTTTGTAGGGGGACATAGACGTACTCGGATGAAATTTTTTTAGGTGGTGTTTTCAGGGTGATATGAAGGTCAACATCATTTTTTTAAATAGGAACCTATAGTTTTAATTAAATTATTTTATTTTACTTGAAAAACACGAATCTTTCATTGAAAACTTTTTTTGAAAAACTTAAACCTTTCCAAGATATCTAACAAAATAATTCGAGATTTTGAACTTTCAATATTTTTTTTACCAAGAAACCATCAACTTAAGAGAAAAAGTACCAAATACTAAAAATGTTTATTTTGATCTAATAAGACTTATTAAAAAATTTATTTTAAAATTTTAAAACTTTTTCAATTCATTTTATTTAAGCAAAAAAAATTGTTAAAAAAAAATTAGAATAATTTTTTAAATTTTATTAGACCAAAATAAACACTTTTTGTATTTTATACTTTTTCCCTAAACCTGATGGTTTGGGAGTAAAAAAATATTGAAAGTTCAAAATCTCGAATTATTTTGTTAGATATCTTGAAAAGGTTTAAGTTTTTCAAAAAAAGTTTTCAATGAAAGATACGTGTTTTTTCACGTAAAATAAAATTACTTGATTAAAACTATAGGTTCCTATTTAAAAAAATGATGTTGACCTTCATATCAACCTGAAAACACCACCTAAAAAAATTTCATCCGAGTACGTCCGAGTATGTCCCCCTCCAAACCGTGTAACTTTTATCTGAAAAGTTTTTTGATAACATTTCACCATAAAAAGTTATTAGAGGTGTGCACTTAAAATGGGTCATCCTGTAGAAAGACATTATTTTTAATTAATTTTTAAGGAGCAAAAGGTAAATATTGTAATCAAAAGTGCATTTTTTTAATAAACCCACATACATTTCAATTATGATTTTAATATAAATATATATTGCTAATGTCACCTGATATTTCGATTGTATAATGAAGCAATTAAATTGTAGGGAGTATTTTTATAAACAGAGATATTTAAAAGTTTCTTAATTAAGGAAGAAATGAAGAAACTTTACGACTAATATAAATTTAAAAAGCAATACTTCTGAAACATAAAAGAACACAATTTCTACGATAGTTTAATAGTTTTAACTATAAACTGTGAACCGTTAATTTATCCATTAGAACAGACAGTTAAATATTACGTACCACTTTTTACAACTTTTTATATTAAAAGAGCAAATACTTGCTCGTCTTTTCTTTTTTCACCTATAATCCATGATAATACGGTTAAGTGCGCTATAAAAGATAATTTCGGTACATAATATTCACATCATTAAATTTTCTTTTCGGTTTTCCCGTCCCATCTTTGCTACTGAGGTAGAATTGCGTTTACTACTTCATTATTAAATTGGCCACTAAAAGTAAATACAGCTCTTAAATAGGCTACCCATTAAAATCATTATGGATCATTAATTTTGAAAGTAGATGGTCTTTTTAAAAAATGTTTTCTCCTTCTTTGTCTTTTTATTTCTAAGTACATAACATTTTAATAGCCTTCAGTTTATTATCAACATTCAGTTATTATATTTGTTTATATACAGTTTTAGAATGTTGTTGGATGTCTTTTTCATTATTTTTCTTTGGTAATTATATTAACTTTCGATTCTATAGTACGTTTATAATTTTCTCAGTTGAAGAACATCATATAAATTTTACCGTAACAATAAACTTAAAAAAAAACATAATATGCTTTTGTAGCTTTGTTAAATTGCGAAACAGGATATACAAAAATAAATAGCTGACGTTCCTGAGTTAAGAAATGTCACACGGCATTTTTCTGTTTTCATTAAATGCTTGTAAAACTTTAATAAATGAAAAAAGTACACCACTTTATGCATTAAAAAAGGTATTAAGTTAAACATGTAAACATAATTTCGACAAAATATTCAGCAATTTAAAATGAAAAGAAAGAATTCTGAATAAATGTGTAATTTCAAAAAGCTGTTCTGATTATTATTAAACTGTGTCATGTATTTTATTTCTCAAGCGAAAAAATCAAATTAGTTTTTGTGTCATTATCATTATGTTCAAGAAAAAGAAAATAAAAAAAATATATATTTCTTCCAACAATTGCATGACAAGTTGTAATTTCCTTTTTTCTAATTTTCGTATGTCACATCTTGGACTTCTTTTGAGACAGCGGTTTTCAAACAACAAACTCATACATAAATTTTGTTCAACTACATGTAGTTCATTTACTACTTATGTTACTATGTTCTTTAAATTTGCAATAATTAAATTAAATCTATTGTAGCTGAGTTAAAGTTACCAGAGATTTTGATAAAATAATAAAACCAATCTAAGGTAAACTTATGGAATTAAGTAAGTTTATGTGTGATACATTAAAATAAAAATAAAGTTTACACTATACTATATACCATTTAAGATCGTTTTTGATGTTTTTATTGGAAACTCAACAAAAAAAAATTAAAACAAATTCTTTCGAATCCATTAAATAGAAATACATTTAAACATTATTATATCAAATCAGCTTTATATATGTATATCATACTCAATGGGTTTCTTATTCTATTAATTATTACTATTTATACATTATCGTGTCTAAAGTCAAAACAATAAACTGTATTTTCCCTTAGAAATGTTTTTAACTAAATATAACAAAAACTAATATATACAATTTGTATTGTATTAAAATGCATTTTTGTTTGCAAAAAATTTAAAAATTGCAATCTGCAATCTGTATCCACATATAAAACATTTCGCTTGTGGTTTTGATAGCATTTTACGCATAAACCGTTTTTTATCATAGGCTTATTTTTGACTATAAATACTAATAAAATATTATCAGTATCTATTATATTTTTTTATATTCATGTACTTGTGACTTGTACACACATAAGCCTACTTAATTTAAGAAGTTTACTTGGATTGATTATATTATTTTATTCCAGTATTATTTTATCTTCAAGCACTGGACTATCAACAATAACAATTACGTTTTCATCAATACAACTTACTCATTACCAGTGGGCAGTTCCTTTTGATTAAAAAGTAGATAGCACATTACATGCTATAAATATATTTAAGTGGTTACATTTTCCTAAGACAGTTTGTACTAATGAATATATATAGTAGGCAGTTGTGTTCCAAACAGCACTAACCAGCATTGGACTGACCTCATTACGTGGTATTTAGCAACTCTGCATTGTTAGAGGAACACGGGCTATTCTGTTGTGTTATTGTACCGACATCATGGACGCACAATAGAGCATTATATGCGTGCGTGAGTGCTTATGTGTGTTTGTGCATGCCTCAGTGCCGTAACAAGTGCCACAATCCGTGGATACTCGATAATATCTCTGGATTAAATCAAATCTATAGAATATATAGTTATTTAGAAGTTAATATTATTTTTGTTTAAATATTTACGATATTTTGAAAACATTGAACGATACGTTATAAAATAACTAGCGGAATCCCGCGACTTCGCTCGCGTAAACTTCGAAACTAATTAGAACCCTCCATACGTGATAGGGGATGACATATTACATTTTTTTATATTGATTTTTATTCATTACCTATTAAAAAAAGTAAATATCTCGGATCTTAATTAAAAATTATAAAAACTAACCCCATCGCCATTAGGGGTTGAATATCGATTTTTTTTATTTTAGATTATTTTGCCCGACTCCACCATTATAACGTAAGCAGCAACATATAAAAAACACAGACCCTGTCTACTCTCGCCATTGGGGGTTGAATGTCGAAATTTTTATTTCAATAGATGACTATTTTGCCCGAATTTACCTTATATGTAAAGCAGGTATGCAGATAAACATATCTAAATCCATCCTCGTTCCCGTCCCATGCTATTAGGGCTTGAATTTTTAATTGAATATTAATTTGTCCAAATTTACTAATTAACATAATATCATGAACAATTAAATTAATTAAAACAGATAAAGATATCAAAATTTTACCCCCCCCCCCCCCGTCATTCTCGTAGGGATTGAATTTTTGTAACTGATATTTGTCTTGTAGAGTACCTACTTGTGCAATGTTTCATTCGGTAAATACAAACAAAAATATTTTACAAATTCCCCCCCACCCCAACACTCTAGGGGTTAAATTTTGGGAAATGCTGAAATAATTGTTGCATTATTTATATTGTAGAGTATGTTCGATAAGTTACGATTAAATGCGAACAAAAAAAATTTTATATAAACTTTGACACCCTGTTTTAACCCCGTAGGGGTTGAATTTCGAAAAATCCTTTCTTGGTGGGTGATTACATCATAGGTCCAGGGGTTTGCGCTGTACGTTGATATATGAGTGAGTGAGTGAGTGGTTAAGGACAAACACTTTTATACATAGATATAGATAATAAAAAATCTGTAAGCTCTGTCTCTACAATGTATATATAAAAGTTTCAGAGTTTGTGCATCGCTTTCCATGTAAATTCAAAAATTACTGAAACGATTTTTATAGCACTTTTATGTTAAAAAAATTATATGTAATAGGTACTATAGATATCATAATTTTGCCACACTAATGCCCGATTTCTTCTGTCCACTTTACCAGTTCGTTTGGTGGTACCTATAAGTTACACCATCAAAATTCATTTTATCAACATAACATGCACAGTTATAGCATATATAACTTGCATCACTTCTGAGACCAACCAGTGTTACCAGCCTATTTATCTTGATAGGCTAGTTAAGTAGCGAAAAACAACGTAAATTGGGACAAGTTACCATAAGCACACTATTTAAAAGTAACAGCAGCGAGTCGACCGTTTAGCTGACAGGTATCGCTTCACGCATGCGCAGAATGCTTATTTTTGCTAATCTGTCATTCTACATAAATGGTTGCCACAATGCCACATATGTTTTTATGTCAATTTTCAAAGTTTTTTTTACATAATCGAGTTTTTTTGATTTTGAAGTAAATTGAAAACAGTTCCGTGTCCAGTAATGTATATTAAAATGAATTTTTAAAAGGGTAAGTTTCAAATGCCATTGTTATAATACATATTATTTATGCGTTATGCATGCTTAAAATATTATAATATAAATATGTATGATTTAATTTTAATAGGAATTAGAATGAATTCAGTGTCATCAGAAGAGTTTCTTCATATAATAATAATGAAAGTTCAAACAACGTTAAAAAAGAAACAGCACTTTTCAATCGGCCTGAAATAAAATAACTTTATCGCGAGGAAATTTTTATCGGAACAAAATAATTTATTATTCGAAGGTAAGATTAATTAATATTATATTATATATTTATGATAGATGTATTAAAACAAATGCGACATAATTAATAAGATTTATTTAAAAAAAATAATTTAAATTAAATTACACAATTAACGTGTTATTATGTTAACAGATTATAATTTTATAAAAAAATTTGTTGAGTTTGATACATGTATGTATTATTAACAATTATAATAATTCAACTGTTTTGTATGTATTATGTTATTACTTATGTGTGTGTATTTTTTAGGAGCTACCGTAGAACAGTCAAGCAAAATCATGGTTAACGTAACGTCATATGCTGGTGTATTGATTTCAATTATTTGTGTATTATACATGTATGTGACATCTGGAAAAAATAAAAGTTTCATTTTAATAATGTATTTAATTTTATTTACTTTTATGTTAAAAATGAATATGTATATGGTCTCCGTAATAAATTAATCGAGAAAAATTTGTACGTACCAGTGCATATTTTTAGCATTGCAATAAAACACTTTAGTCGAATGAATTATTGCCTAGTACAAATCACAGTTTGAAGGCATTTTCTTATTTAATTATCAATTTCAGTTTTATAAAATACTTGACAGTCATACATTTCAATCTAAAATTTATGAATTTGTTTTTATTATAAAGAAGTGTGGATTGATGTAATTTACATTTATACTTACATTGTAGTGTGTTCAATGATATTTGTTTTGCTATGTGCAATGAATTGTATATTTGAGTGATAATCTCCCTTGTTTTTTTGATGTAAAGAATTGAAGTCAGTTTTTTGTTTACAATGATAATTAAAATAATGTCAGACAAGAAACGTCATTTCCAAAAGTTGTAAAGTTCATTGCCTTTTTTATTCCTTGTAAATATTTAGTTGTTGTTATACTTTTTGTGTGTTTAATCATATTATTATATTTGTACATATTTATAACCTTAAAATATAATACTACAGAACATGTATATTTTTAAATTTGACAACCAGTGTATGCAACCCCGAAACTGGAAATATACTTAAAAAAACTAGACATAAGACCAGTACCAACTTTAAGTAAACATAAAAACATGTAATTAGTCAATAGCCGGAGATAAACTACATTTATCCATTCGATAAAGACCAGGTACCATAGAAGGTACCAGGTTTCTAGAAGAAATCGGGCATAAGAAACTCATGAGAATTGAACAGTAATATGGAATGATATTGTTTACCGTTGGTTGGATATCTAAAATAACTCGAATTCACATACAATCATACAACACTTTTTGTTATAACTAATGTAACTTTCAATGAAATATAACATATTGGTTTATTTTAGGGATGGGGTTATTTGCACATACCGTATATGCATGCAATTGGCTATTTGCACATACTATATGCATGTAATCGACTATTTGCTATTTGAACATGCCGCATGTGCATGCAATTGATTATTTGCACATACCACTAACCTAACGTATACCTACCTTAACAACCTACCTAATTTGGTACACATACAGTATGTACAAATAGCTAATTGCATGCACATACGGTATGTGCAAATAGCCACTTCTTATTTTAAATTAAAAACATCTCACATGTGACTTTTTGATAAGAACATGAAGATTCATCGAAATATCGCTCTTAACGTCCGAAGTATTACTAGTATCTTTGAGTACAAGGCCTGTTAGAACAATGTCGAAAAATAACATGTGCCTGCTTTTGTTTTAATACATTTTAATAATTTATATAACCATGTATATAAAACGAGTCCCGCTGTGAGTACTGTGCCACCCTTGTTACGGTACTGCTACGTGTGCGTGTGTGTGTATGTGCGTGGTCCACGGATCGATGTCTGCAGGATGTTTCGTGCCTGAGAGTATATGATTTTTGTTATTGTACCTATTATAAAACAAACAGTTTTTTTTGTGTGTGTATATTTTTGTTAAGGTTATTTACAATATACCGCAAGTTTTTTTTATAGAATTATATATTGTATTCGTATTGATGCGCTTTAGTTTTAGTTGTGAATTGTAAGTTATAAAAACAAATGTTAATGTATACATTGTTATATTGTTATATGCAAGAAAATTTAAAATGTTTGAAATAAATTTATTATCGTTCATCTATCTTTTGAAAAAAATGAAAACTTCTATTGAATAGAAAACTAAATATTACAATAAATATATTTTGAATTCTTAGAATTAATAACAAAAACTTATTGAAATTTTTAAATATTAATATTTTGTATTTATTTAAAAAAATAAATAAATCATATTTTTTTTTTATTTTCGTTAATTAAAAAAAACAAATTAATTTTTCAATAACTAAAAGCTTGTAAAAAAATGAAGCTGTCTTAAGGGGGCATACCCAGTTGTGACTTCCAAAAAAAGCTATTTTTTAAGTTTTTTTTGGCCATGCATCAAAACAATTTATAACAAATGTTTTTCCATATGAAAGATATGTATTTATAGAAAATGTTGTAATTTTTTAATGACAAAATATTAAAAAATAAGTGGGATACAGCAAATTTGGGAGAGGCCAAAAAAAAGTTTTTTTTGCCGTGATCAGTGTTGTTCGTCACTGGATCATCAGAAATTAAAAAAAAAAAAGGATCATCAGTTAATGACATAATGCTCCGGATGGACGAACGGATTTGAAAATTTTTGAATTTTCACAAAATGGCAGATGTTGAAAGTCAAATTTCTTTATTTGACTAATATTTCACTCGCATTTTCGGCTATAAAAACAAAAATAACCGTCCAAAATAAAAATCCTTCGTCCATCCGAAGGACAATTATGTATAGAATAAGTCAGAAAAATTTCAAACCGATCGGCAATGCCGTTCTTAAGTTACAGTCACCGACTTCGAAAACATGGTTTCGAGAAAAAGCGCACAGTTGTCGCTACCTGCCTTCTTGAATACATTAGAGACGGCTCGTTCAAAGTTATATATCTCCATAAATAATGGTCCGATTAGTCTGAAAATTTTTAGAGAATACTTTTGAAATATTCTACTTTGACAAAATGCAATAAAAAAATTTTGATTTAAAAAAATTCTAACTTGGTCTGCCCCTTATATTAACAGATAATAATAATATTTTTTATGAAATTGTATAGCAAATATACAGTACAAAAGTAACCGGATAACCACCTAACAACAATCACTGTGTCCGCTCACGTGTTATTATGATTTACCCCCAATGAACCCGCACACATCTACGCTCGGCAAGAATGTACGCTGAACGCTTGCGATTAGAAAGCATATGAAAACATAAAAATCTAAAACTAATAGCTATACAATAAAAACAACCATGTTTAGGGTCTCTGTAACCGCACGTATATACATAGGTAATTAGAGGTTAAACTTAAATTAGAAATTATAATATGAAATATTAAATTTAACATGAATCCATCATGGATATTATGAACTTTAACATAGACCACTATATTTAATGCACAACTTTCACAAAGGGAGGTAGGTAATTATGTTTTTTCAATCAAACCGTTTTTAAATAGAAAATTTATTCACGTTAATAATGAGTTTCGTATGAAGCATAATTTCGGTATTGTTATGATATAATTATACTCAAATGTATACGAAATAATGAAATGTGCTGACGTCAAGACCTAATTAATATTTATAGTTGGTGTTGAAAACGTATGTAAGAAACATAACATTTAATTTAAATAAGATACAAAAACTTTGACGTATAAACTTCACCAACTATTAACTAACCCCTTGCGCCTTGAATTTTAACACTGAATGTATTTCTATCTACGTCATCCTAATAAATCTGCGACGTACATGGAAATGTGTGAATATGTACAAGTGATCAAGAAATTCTTTATTATTTTTTTTGTAAAAAATGTATTTGGAAAAACGAATAGTTCATATTTTATTACAGTTATTTGTTTTAAAGAAAATATTTTCAGGATCAACTATTAATAGAAAAAAAGAAAATATACTGAAAAAAATATTTTAAAAAATTTAAATTTTTTTTGCTTTTAAGCAAAACATTTAATTTAATCCAACCAATCTCTACCCAAAAAATTATGTACGTAATGAATTTTTAAAAAATTGGAAAATATAAATTTGGAAATCAATGACCCAAAAACGTCTTAGGAAATGAATTTTATAAAGTGAAATTTTGCTTCCTCGCCATATCGAATATACGAGAAGCTTTATTATCGTTTTAAAATGAGAAGATCGTTTTAAAAATGCTCCGATTTAAAAAAAAATTGCTCTTTCCTATTCAGGTCAAGACAAAATAAGACAGACACTTTGTGTCTATCCCTTGAATCCTTATCGCACGTATAACTCATGAACTACTGAACCGATTTTAATGAAACTTGATTGGTTGTTTGGGTCTGGCTTGAGGATGCTCCCAGTTAAAGGAGTGACACCCAAAACATTTATTTTTTGAAGATACATACATATGTCAAGAAAGACATGTTACGTTCAATTGTTGGTGATAAAATGTTATTTTACAAAGATTTAGCTCAATTTACTTTGAAAATCGTTATTCGATTTCTTAAATCAAAATTTGTTATGCCATATTAAAAGTAATTTTCACATTTGCATAGCAGAAAAATTTAGATATAATTTGAAATTGTAAAAAATTAAAAATGTAAGAAAAAGTAATCAGACGCGTATAAAGATAAATTTTGAACTAACATAAGTATTGGTTAACCAATGGCAGTTGATCTTAATACTTTATCGGTGTTTGTTTATTAAAAGTGTTCGATACTTAACTGCCTTTGGTGAATTTAGCATGAGAAAGCAATGTGCATTTTTGAGAGACGTTTTTTGATATTTTGGCCGCCAAATTGAATTTTGAAATTTTTGTATGAGTAGTCCAAAATGTATTTTTTTAATTGGATAAGTTTTGAACATTTGGCCACCGAATCTAGTTTCCCGGACTATACAATCCTTTATAGATGTATTACGATGGAAGAAGAATTCAAAGATTCTATTATCAAGTTAACCCCAAACGGTAAATTAACTGTAAATCCCATTACTGTATTATTAAATAATGAGATATTTAATAATAGAAACATAATAAATATACGTTAAGAAACTTTTACAACACATTATATACATGGAGGTATAGCGATTCTGTTAGCATAAATGACACAAAACCAAGTTGACAGCTTGTTCTAAGCTAAGTTTTAATCAAGTTAGGCATGAATAATCAGAAGCAGAATATAAATTCCCTGTTTTAAGATAGTACAGTCAATAGATATGTTGATTAACAGCATTATCTTTGTCTGTTTTACCATGTTTGTTTCGTTTTGAATATTGAACATGTCTTTACGTGTAATTAAGATAATAAATTCAACTTCAAAGACCATTACTACACGACACTTCAAGAACTGATAATGGCATTGAGTTCACTACATGGATGTGTCGATATTAATGAAATCACTATACGCAATTTGTTGTTATTAGAGCTTGTAAGCACTAATGTGCATAATTGCCTACATTGTTTTGCGATTCGATTTCATTATTTTAATCGAATGCAATAATTTACATATAATTTCATTTTCTTTGTTTATAATCAAATGTTGGGTATAAATATAACACGTTTTGACTGTTAAAACGTTTAGAAGTTAACTAATTGATGATTAATAGAAAATTAGTCTTATTGCAATGAATTAGTTTCTCAACTGCATGTAATATATGTACTTCAGTTAGTGCAAAGTTGTGCATGTACTTTTTTTGTACATATACTTAATTATTTTTAAATGAATATAATTTTACTTTGATTTTGTACTTAAGTACTTACTAAACACAAATACTAGTACTTAAATACTTAAAATGTATATTGTGTATAGTGAATACAATACCGGACCAAAATCGTAATACCGGTATTACGGTATTTTTTTATGTCAAAACCGGGATACCGGTATTAATACCGGTATTTAAAAAAAAAATTAAAGCTAATATATCTACATATATACAATTATAATAAATGTAAAAAATAAATATATAAAGTTACATTTGCATTTTTTATTAATAAAAAAATAAAAACAATTAAATAAGTATAATAATAAAGATTAATTCTGTTGAAAATAAATGTAAATATTATAAAATTTTATAAATAAAAAAATATTGTAGTTTATTTTAAAGTGAAAGTCATTAAGATTAAGAAATTATACATGTGTAGAAAATTTCATAAATATCAGACAACTTTGTATAAATTAATTTTTTTAGTGCATGTATATTATAAAATCTTTATGTACCTATACAATTAATATTGAATTTAAACAGTTCACAACGACTTTGATCAAATAATAATTAATTTAATTAATATTGAATTTTAATATTTTTCTTATACCTGCCATTGGTACCTATATTTTTAAAATACTGAAGAATATTCTTTTTTTCGATAAAGTTTTGTTATACATACAAGTATACACAGAACATTCAATTTTGTTTTGTTATTACACATATTCATGCATCAATCCAGGAATCGTAAGTAGATCTGGGTGGGAACCATAATTTTTGAGTGGAGAGCTAAAGCCCCTTAGATCCGTTACTACACGTATCGTGAATTATTTAAGGCAAAAATAAAAAATATTTCTTATATTTATTATGAATTAGGTATATTATAGCTTTAATCCATTGACATGACTGGACTGATTATAAGTCAAACATGATGGCTAAAATTGAATATTTCCTAACAACCGAAACAGGTTGTGCGCATGCGTCAACGGACGTTCAAAATTCAAATTTATCAATCTTTTTCGTTAAATATACAAATAAAACCATACAATAATACCAAATCAGTGCTTTAACCCCAAACATACTTATGTACCTGGATAAATAGTTATCAAAGATTTAAATAATTTAAAATTAATTAAAATGAACTATAATTTTTAAAATACGCGCGCAATTGTTCGTTGCAAACTAATTTTAGAAGGCATATAAAATATAAAATAATTAGCTCTAAAATCTAAAAAGTTTTACATTTAATTCTGAGCGAGACCGTTACTGCAATGATGTATAAGTAGGTAACATATTTTTCCGAAATATGATCTAGGTGCATTTATAATATTAATAATATAAATATATTATCAAAAAAAAGTTTGATTATATTTCAGAGATTGTTGGCAGTTATCAGATGTACTCGTTTTAAAATACTTAATTTGTATGTTTATATATTTGTATTAACATTAAAATTAAATATTTACTTACCAAAATCACACATATGTTCTTAAATATATTATTAATTTAATATTTATATGTATATCATATAACAACAGAACAGTAATATATTAAACAAATCACAATGATGTTAGCAACAATTTTTCAGTGTAAAATTTAACTCCCTAGTAATTTATTAAGTGTTTATTTTTTTTTTAAATACCGAAAATATACCGAAATACCGGTATAATTCGACCCAATACCGGTATCGTAATACCGGAGAAAATTGACCGGTATCCCGGTTTTCGGTATTTCGGGATACCGGTATTGTATTCACTAATTGTGTACTTAAACATAAATAAAATTAAAAAGTAATTTTAATTACGTAGGTACTTTAAATGTATTTAAATACAAAAATGTGTTTAAGTACTCTTAAATTATACAAGCATCTTTTCAGTTCCAAATAAATAAAATATTGCATTTACTTTTTGGAAATTCTAACTACGAACAAAAATTCCCAATCCAATGTCAAACATAACATTATTATGTTTTATTATTTTTTGATATGGGTATATAAAAAATTGAATGAAAGCTAACAAGCTTTTTGAGTGGAGTATTCGGTAACTCCGGCAGTACAAGATATTTTTATACACACATAACACCACTATTTGGAGACTGTTTTTACATGCGCGCTCAACTGTTAAAAACACCATAGAACTGTCATATAAGTTTGATTCCTCGTTCAAAGTGCTTGTTAGCTAACAAAGTTTTCTTAACTTCTTTATAACTTCTAAACAAATTCTTTATAATGTTCTTCTCCGATACCAATTTAAAAATATAAATTTTATTGTATTATGACATAATTTAAAAAAATTGCTTGTAAATTTTGGCAACATAATGTACATAAAATAAAATTAATAAATAGTCGTGGCTATTACACCAAAACTTTAATCAAAATAATAATAAAGAAGTTGTGTTTCTTATCTATATAGCCTAAATGAACATAACTTCTTTAAAAATATTTTTTTATATTGAAACTCCACTACCAAATAAAACGAGACAACATTACCCTGATCTTTCGATAGTAAAATTTCGATTTCTAGTTAACATTGTTCTTTCGTAATGCTAGTAGTGCAAATAATAACAGTTACTATGATGAAGATTTCAATTATTTATTTTAAATATATTATTTTTAGATAATAATGAAAAACAAAATAAAAAAAGTTTAGATAGTTTATATAATAAAACCATTCCACGACAAATAAACGAAAAACTTTCCAATAATATTTTTATAAAACTAAACTCAATATAGCAGTAAAAATTCCATTGATGCATATATAGATAACTAAATATAATATAAAATGTATATTAAAAGATATTGCATTAAAGTGGATCGAAATATTCACATATAAAACGATTTTAAATCCCATCTTCAATACTTTATATTCTGTTGTAAATAGTACAATAAAAATTACAATACCTTTGGTTCAATTTGTAAGTCGGAGAACTAGAAGGTTGCACTCAAAAGTGCATTTCTGAATGGATTACGAAAACGATTTAGTTTTATTTTACATCCACTACTAAAATATAACATGCGGGAAATATTTTATTGGAATTTGTTACGTTTCATATTGTCTTTATTTATATATTTTTTATTCATGTATGTTATTTAAAAACTTATGCATCATATTGCATCATACATATTACATTAAAAGAGTCCGAGAAAAATCTAGAATGGTCAATATAATTCGATCCAGAGTTGTAGGGTTTTAAAAGTTATATTTGAGATCATATCCGTTTGACCTTTAATAGAAGGATCAAGGTGAGGTCAAGGTCACCATGATTTTTTGTGGAATACCCAATTTTTTACTACACATGGTAAAACATAAAATGACCTATTTTTATAAAGTTATGAGTATTCTAATTCACGGTATCGCCAGCATTAAAATTATCCAGGATGTACCAAAAATATACCAAAACTCCATCGACATGTTTTTTTGGGGTTCTACAAAATGGTTAACCCCAGTCAATACCATTTTGTAGTATTTTGTAGTTTTTGGTATATTTTTAGTTCATCCTGGATAATATAAATACTGGTGGCACCATAAATTCTAAAGCACATAACAGACAATTCTCAACAAAAATCTCTCACGATCATCTTTAATACTGTGTGGTAAAAATCTATTAAAAAAGTCATGTTGGCCTTGTCATCACCTTGACCACTCCACTCAAGGTCAAAGGATATGATCATCAAATTAATAGAACTTTTAAAACCTTACATCTTTGGTCCGAAATATTTTTATCAAAAACGTTTCGTTTTTGATATATTTGACATTCCAGACTTTTCTCACATCCTGTATATTTAGAGTAATATAGAAGTTGAGTTTTTTTTAATATAAACGGTTAAATTGTCAAGCACTCTACACTGTAGATCTGTAGGTAATTAATAGAACTAAGATGTTAGCCAGCAGACAAGGCATTTATCAAGAAAAAGCAAGCTATCTTATAATGTCATCTTCCTTTTAAATTAAATAACATAGTACTGACTAAAATAAGTAAAAACAAACAAACCAATCCTTTTAGAGATATGTACATATGAACATTTCCCAGCATCGCCAAGTTAATCTCTGTTGAATTTAGCCAATATGTACTATTTTTGACACATTTTAAAATCTGTACTTGTAACACACGTATATTTAGGAAGGTCAAATAAAGTCTTTCATATTACTTTTTAGGGTTCCGAATTCCGAAGAAATCCTATTAATCTCATTTTGTCGTCCGTCCGTCATTTCAAATTTTGGAGAAATAGGGAGGGGTGCCATAATTTTTTTCAATTTTTATCTTCAAATTTAAACATGTTGAGTGTCGAAATATCGATCCCAATCAGTACAATTTGTATTTTTAACTCAAAAGTGCATCTGTAGGCAAGTAGCTCCAAACAGTCCACGTAGTACGTATTTCGGAACCCTTATTGCATACACTCGTGTATATGTTGGCCGATTTATTTTTACATTACATAGGGTTGGGTAGAGAATTGCTTGTTAAATATTTTGGTGAATGGTTTCTAGGATGATTAAAATTGGAGGTCTTCTATTTGTTGAATTTGCAACGAAATAGGGTAAAATAGATTACACAGAAAAAATTTTAATAATCCAAACAAACAATATTTATTCATCTCTGCCAATGTAATAATTTATTACAAGTTTATATATAACTAGAGGAATCCCGCGGCTTCGCTCGCGTAAACTTTGAAACTAATTATAACCCTCCATACGTGATATGGGATGACATATTACATTTTTTTATATTGATTTTTATTCATTACCTATAAAAACGTAAATATCTCGGATTTAGTTAAAAATTGTAAAAACTAACGTAAGCAGCTTTGCAGATAAACATTTCAAAAACACAGACCCTGTCTACCCCCGCCATTAGGGGTTGAATGTCGAAATTTGTATTTTAATATATGACTTATTTCTCGAATTTACCTTTATAAGTAAAGCAGGTATGCAGATAAACATATCCAAATTCATCCTCGTCCCCGTCCCATACTATGATATTAGAGCTTGAATATCGAACTTTTATTTTTAATTATCATTTTTAATATCATGAACAATTATGAAGATAAATATATCAAAAATTACCCCCCCCCCCTCATTCCCATAGGGGTTGAATTTTCGTAAATACTATTTGTCTTGTAGAGTACCTACTTACGCCATGTTTCATTCGGTGAATACAAAAAAAATCTTTCACAAATTTTTCCACCCCCCAACACCTTAGGGGTTAAATTTTGGGAAATGCTGAAATAAGTGTTTCATTATTCATATTGTAGAGTATGTTCGATAAGTTTCAATTAAATGCGAACAAAAAAAATATTTTTTATATAAATTTTGACACCCTGTTTTAACCCCGTAGGGGTTGAATTTCGAAAAATCTTTTCTTAGTGGGTGCTTACATCATAAAAGGAAGGCACCTACGAAATTTCACGTTTCTAGGTCCAGGTGAGTGAGTGAGTGAGTGAATGAGTGGTTAAGGACAAACTCTTTTATAGATATAGATAAACTGTGAATTGAATATTACATTTTTTTAGTCTTACAAATCGAACATTATAAAATATATACTTTATACTCGGATAACTCTCATAAAAATTAATAACATTTACTTGGAATATTTCCTTTTGCTCTGCATTTTTAAAGAATAACGGCAAAGAATTCAATTTCGTTTACTGGAAATCCTTTAAAACCTTTGTTTACAAAAATGCTATGTACGATTTCTTCTCAACTATATCTCTTTAACATTGCCGATTAAATATTTAAAGTTATTTTTAATGAGATCTGTAAAAATAAAAATAAAAAACACTTCTACTTTTTGTCCACCTTAAAAAAACATTTGTTTATTGTATATATTTTTTACAAGTCAAATAATCAGCTCCTCTGTCTCAAAGTTCATTTAGCCTATACTGTATATTATATGTATACAGTAATCCTTCCATTTACGCAGATTCACTTTTACGTGAAAAAGTTTTATATCGTCACCTCGGAGCAAGAGTGGCACAACTCAAAAACTGTCACAAGTCAAAGCAAGGACTTTAAAGGGTGGTAGGATGGTGAAACATAGGTAAAATTTGCTCAAACGTTAGAACTATTAGGCGTCCCCCTCCAAACCGTGTAACTTTTATCTGAACAGTTTTTTGATAACAATTCACCATAAAAAGTTATTAGAGGTGTGCACTTAAAATGGGTCACCCTGTATATAAGTTTAAAAACGTGATTTCCCAAAACAAGATTTTTTGAGTTGTGCCACTCTTGATCCGAGGTGACGATATGTTCATTAATCCACTAGACACCAGTTGTCACCATGCACATGTGTAACAGAATTTGGGTATTCACCAAACTTGAACTTTTTATGACGTGTATTTATTTCATAACCTATTTGTGTCAATTTATACTAAACATATCCAGTAAATTTCTGTGATTAAAAATTTGAATGATTTTGAATTAACATTGACTATAAGATGCTATACTTTTTATGATAGGTAGCTAAATTATATTTAATCAAAAACTATTTGTTGTTAGATAACTGTTAAATTTTATCTAAACAAACAAATATACCTATTTTTTACACGGCTTTATATTGCTTCATTTACGTGTATTTTATTTGCTATTTTTATGGAACCAATTAACCAAATAAATGTAGGGATTACTGTGTTAGAATAAAATGCATAGCGTATTACAGTCAAGATTACAGACGTTCAACAATGAATGTAAACATGGCCTAAAATCCACATACGTTGAAATTTTTGGACATAAATTATTTTACCTAAAATAAATATTGTCATATTTATAACCAAAATACACAGTAATAAATATCGAAATCTGATTAATGCAGTAAAACATATAAATAGCCACTAGTGAGTAATAAACAACAACTCGTTTATACAAACAGAAAAAATAATTACAACAGGTTTTATATGAAATATGGTGTAATTTAAGTAAAATATTATCCCACATAATAAAACAGCAGACAATTTTATATTACGCATTCATTATTTCATTATTGCAATTCACCTTACTTAGGTAAAGCGATGTACCTTATTATAATATAACTGTGTAATTTATTTGTAATAGTCATACATTTATTTGTCTGCATGTGTACTTTATTTAATAGCTACGCATAATTTATATTTTACTAACAATGAGAAGCTAAAACGAAAATATGTCATATAACGAAACATCAGACGTTTGTTTATTTCACTTTTTGTTTATCTTCATTTTAAGTAAAATCCATTACGAAGAAGATTTTCCATATCCTCACGAAGCTTTCATAGGCGTTGACTTTAAATTTATTTGTCATAAACACATTTTAATATACAGGGTGGCGAGTGGTCTAGTTTGGGATACAAATAATTTAAGAACTGATTCCCTGGCTTGTTGTGAGTGAAAAATTCAACACCTTCTGAGCTACAGGCTGTTTTAAAAAAAGTTTCTTCAGAGTAGTAATTAACACTAGAATAACGGGAGCAATCATTTGACGGTAATTTCAATTTCAATATTGAATAATTCAAAAACTATTTGACTTATCGTAATGAGACTTTGTGACTTTTATTAATACTAGTAGTTAAATGAAATTATGTATCAAAATAAATCACATCTATTTTCTTTATTGTTTGAAATGTTGATATACCGACAAAGACGGCGGCGGTCTTTTGACGGCTATGATCTGATAAATATGTTTTTAATTGTTGTATGAGAGGGTAAAACAATAAATACGTATACGAATTGTCAGTCAAATAAGCCTGTAATTGTGTATCGATATTATTATGAGTAATTTGTGAAAAAAGCCCAGGAAATTCGAAGAAGGCGAGAATGCGATACTTATACTTGTAAAAAACCGCTTTGCGGCTCTTGTAACATGTAAAAATTGTGTATAAATATTAAAATTAAACATACATTACATCTACTTTTATTTCTTTACTTGACATTTATTAATTATTCATAAAAAAAGATATTTAGTAAATTTGTAGTCATTTGACCGGTCGCCGTCTTTGTAGGTAGGTAGATTTCCCCGTCTTTCTAGTGTTAAAACAATAACTACCAAAGTAACGTAACTGAGAAAGTACAGTTTCATAGGTAATTAAAACTATAATATTTTTTTTGTTACCGTTATTGCTAGCCGTGTTTTCAGTTTATAGTTATTGCTCATTTTTATCATTATTTTGGTGAGCAATAATGTTACCTACAAATTCACCGTACAAAGTTTGGAGCTGAGTCTTATAGTTTTTCAGTTTTAAAGGGTCTAACCGGATAAGCGTACAGTTTCATAGGTAATTAAAACTATAATATTTTTTTTGTTACCGTTATTGCTAGCCGTGTTTCCCCAGTTTATAGTTATTGCTCATTTTTATCATTATTTTGGTGAGCAATAATGTTACCTACAAATTCACCGTACAAAGTTTGGACCTGAGTCTTACAGTTTTTCAGTTTTAAAGGGTCTAACCGGATAAGCGTAAGAAAACTGCACCTGAGTCAAATGAAGAGTTATTACCTTGTTTTTATTTTTTTATATCTAAACCATATTTATCCCCAGTACTCTCTTACTATCAGGGATAGTCTAAAATTAAGGGTAAATATGTTTTAGATACAAAAAAATAAATACAAGGTAAGAACTCTTCATTTGACTCTGGTGTAGTTTTCTTATGCTTATCTAAATTAATCCATAAAATTACTATTTTGCTACAATTTGTCATGCAATTTTTTCTAAATTAAAGAATTAGTTTTAAAATGATGAAAATTACCATTAAATATAAAATTACCCGAGTCGAAAAATGAAACTCGTTTTGACGGTATTTATCTGACAATCCTTTGATCTTCATTTAACCGCTTAAAAAAGAAGCCTGGTTTCAAAGTATAACTGGTAAAGTAAGAATAAAACTTTGAAAACGGATTTCTGAAACTGGTCTCAGCGTTTTTAGAAGTACTAAAAGTATATAGGTTTTGAAATTGTTATATATATACTACTTATGTTAAACGTTTGTTAAGATGGCTACGTGTAAATTTCTAGAAGAGTGGGGGAAATGAACGTTGAAAATGTTGAAATTGCAAACACGTTTAGTCGCGTATGAGATATTGACAGAAATGATAAAGTGATAAAGAAATTAAAGTAAAGAAATAGTAAAAAGTATATTGAAGAAGTGATGCAGTGTTTAAAAAGTTAAAGAAGAAAGTTTAAAGTAATAGTTATAATAAAATAATAATAAAATATATATAATATATAATAAAGTTTAAAACTACGTAAAGTGAAGCAAGAAGTTATTTATTGAAGTTATTAAAGTATTTAGTGTTGTGAAAAAGGTTTAAGTAAAGTATTAAAAAAATAGTTAAATATTTAAAAGAAGATTTAAAAGAACGAGTAAGAAGAAGTATTCATAAATTATTAAAATAAAGTTAACAATAATAAAATATCAACGTAATAAAGGTAGTGAGAAGGAGAGAGAAGAAATGAAGCTAAAGTTAAAGTAGTGTGAAGGAGATAACGATATTTAAATATAACAAAGGATTAATATGTAAAAAATAAACGACAATTAAAGTATTTGAAATCTACGACAGAAAAAGTTATTTAAAATCTACGATAGTAAAAAGTATTAAAGTACAGTTAAACGTAAAAAGAAATCAACAAAAGTATTAATAAACAATATTATAAAACATCGACAATTAACTACGAAATATAACAGAATTTAAACAATGAGCAATATAACGACGAAAACAAATATAAACTGAGTGAGAAAGAGAGACAGTGATAATAATAACAGTGAATAGAACAAGAACAGAAATATAATATATATAGTGAAACCAGATATGGACATAGTTGAAATGAAACAAAGTTTTGATGCGGATGAATAACGAAGAAAGAATCAGCGGCGTTTGGAGAGGAATTTAGTATTGAGATAGATAAGTTTGAATTTTAGTTAATAAGATATTTTGTTATAATAAATGTAAGATTTAGAATTGAAAGAAAATTAGCTTTAGAATAAAAGATTAGAGATAAAAAGGAATTCCATAGAGATTTTGATAGGATAGTTTTTGTTTATTTTAATAAAGAATAAATTTTTGTAGTAAAGAAAAATTTAAATGTTATTAGAAAGAGACAATAAATTCAGTTCATTAGGTTCTCTCAATTTTTATTTCAAATCCCCAAACTTTAATTATTTCATTTTTTTCAATTTTTCTTGTAACAAGGTTGTGGTAGACATTGAGATGCAAAATATTATCATACCCACGAGGCACAGCATGTTACACGGGGCAATGCCCCGGTGCCCCACAACAGTGTAAAAAGGTAAAAAATTAATAAGATATAAAGTTAGGTACGTAGCAACAAAAAAAAAAAAACACTTTTCAGCGGGGCCCCCCTGACACACATTCTGATCTGAGGCCCTCGAGCTTCTAGTTACGGCACTGAGGTATGGATTGCTTATAATTTCTCAGTGTACTAGCCGTAAACCGTATCTATTATTGATAATACTTATTAATGAATTAGTTATAATTTCAATAATAATAATTTCTATCATATATACTAGCATAATTTATATTTTGCATAAAAAAATCGCTAAAATTTATTTACAAAACAATTTTTATTCATCATTTAATCCAAACTTTTTGATATTTTTTTTTAATTAACGAAATAAGAATAATAAAAAAATAAAAATATCATGTTAAATATTAGAAAAAAAGTAATCAAAAAGTTTGGATTATACTTATAAAATATGATGAATAAACATTGTATTGTAAATCATTTTTAGTGATTTTTTTATGCAAATTATAAATTATGCTAGTATATATGATAAAAAATTATTATTATTGATATTATAACTAATTCATTAATAAGTATTATCAATAATAGATACGGTTTACGGCTAGTAATACCTTGAAAAAGGTTTCCTAATGATTTATGCGATTTTACCGTAAGATATTTTGAAAGAGAATCAAGAGAACCTGTTTCATAATAAATATGGAATAAACGGACAAAACTCATCTTTTTACCGTCAAACTGGATACCTTTTAACATACGAACTCCATTACTATAAATTCCGGATTTAAAGTATCAATCTTACTTTTTATAATTTATCGCAAAATACCTTCAAAGCAGGCTTCATATTTCGACTCGGGTATGTAACTGTACACATAAAATTGTATGACAGTTTCATTTAATAAGGTAGGTAGCAAAATTTAAACATCCTGTAACTCTGAGGGTGTTGAAGATATACCCTCTCCCCCTTCCCATTCAATTCTTTACTAACAATGAACCAGGCAACAGCTCCAAAATATCTGTATCGTAAATCAAATCACCTTGTATATGTTTAAAATATACATACATATTATACACAAATAAATTGATTTTGTTCATATAAAATTTTGTACATTTTAAAACTACTTAGGTAGGTACTTTTTGTTAAAAGTATAAAATATTCTTAACAAACTTTTACTTTTGCAAGCTCACTTCAAACACTTAATGAAAATAATGAAATGAAATATTCAAGATTTTTTGTATAACTTTTATAAATCTTCTTTCTTTTTTAATACACATTGTTAAAAATTATGTAGTTCTGTTAACAACAAAGTATTTTTTTTATTGTTTGCGAAACTTTCATATGAAATTGAAAAATAAATAAGTTAATAGAAAAAAAAATTAATAACAGATCCTACAAAAACTATTATCTATTAATTACATCATTAATACATCCTTAGTAAGAAAATCTTTTTGATTATGTTGCATAACAGAAAAGTAATATTTTAAAATTAATAAAATAAAGAAACATTGCACAATCAATAATTATTTATAGTAAAACGTACATTTATAATTTTAATGTCATATACGCAAAAACTTTAAATTATGTACACCAATGTAAATAAGCAAACATATTCTGACAATTATTTCAAGTAAATTAGAAATTTGATCTTCAACACGCACTGTATTATAAAGACAAATAAAACTCACGTGCTTAAGTAAATGTTTGCAAACTGTTATAGAAATTAAAAAGTACATTAATGAGATATTTTACAGTATTTAGCATATGAACGCAATCCTCCTACCCGGTATGTTTATTTTAGTAATTATTATTGTCGCATCTGATTAAGCGTATAATCTACGTAGAGATTAGATATAACTACGAAAAACTAGCTACCTACTTAACATTTGAATAATCCTTCCTTTCGTGTTTATACTTAATACCTAAAATTCAACAGACGTTAAACTATATATTACAGTGCCTTCCAAAAGTTCGGGGCCACTTAAATAACTTTTGAATGGCTTGAAATATAAAATTCAAATTTATAGAGATACAATGGGATCACCAAATCTATTATTTAACCACAAAAGCACTCACCTACATCTCACCGGGAGGCGGGGGGAGGGGGGAACAAAGAAATCTTAAAGAAAATTAAATTGTATATTACCGTAAAAATAAAATATCAACATCCATATTTGATTTCTACCGGTTAGATGTAACCAGTGCAGAACTGTCCTAGAAAATTAAATTATTTCTTGAAGTATATTTTTACAAAATTGAAACATAATTAGAATGTATTCTGTAAGTAGATTGAATTTAATAGAAAATTAAATCAAACATTTATGTTAAAAGTGTCGTTTTTAAAAGCTTTTATTTTTTATATATTATATGTTGTATATTATTTAATTGAAAATCATTTTAATCGATTCATGCTCACGCACAGAGCCGGCCTTTGCAATCTCGGCGCCCCGGGCGAATTTTTTTTTGCCGCCCTCCCCAACCTTTGAAGAACTTTTTTTTTCGTTGTTGATTCAAATATGTAATTCATATATACCGCAAAAAAAATCTGATGACTTTTTTTTTCGATGTTACCTCTTTCTTTCATTATTTTTATATTTTTAAATCTGATTCTCTTATGTGGTCTTCCGCTCACCACCCCAGCTGGCTTGGCGCCCCGGGCGGTTACCCTGGTTCGCCCCGACCCCCTAAAGCCGGTACTGCTCACGCACACTGTGACAAGTTTATTACATATCGGTGTAAACTATTTAAATAAAATTACTTTATTTCCATTCCTGGTATTTTTATTAAAGTATAAATAGCAGAAACAACATTCAAGTTTAAATTAATATAGTGAATAATTTCAAAGAGTGATAAATTCTAGGAGTAGTTACACTGGCTTTTTATATCGGTTATACAAGCTATCAAGTATCCTCAAGTAACCAGTAAATATGAATCATTAACTGTAGATGATGATCAGAAAGAAGAAGAAAAAAATATACAATATTTTATAACAACTAACCTTATTTAGTTAGTAATAAGAGGTGAGTCAATATATGCGCAAACATAATAAAATACTCATAATGGTCCAAGAATATCAAAACTTTTAGCAAATATCATAAATCAATTTAACTATTAAATCTCGTATCGAGTCTAGTGCTCGTAAAGCTCATATTTTCAGTTTAACACCCTATTTTGAGCGTGTTGTAGAGTAAGGGATGTTTGAATTACTACATGTTCGTTTATGTAACATTCATAGGTTTTGAAAATGTTTGTTCAAGTTCCCACGTGAATGTTCTCATCAGTTTATTTGAGCATATAGTCCAGGTAATTTTATTTAGGTTGCTTTAGTTTCTAGTTTCATAAATTCAACATGAACGAGGAGAATTAAATAATATGAATTATTAATGATATTTATTCTAAAAGTTAAATTTAAAAGCTAATGTAATTTTGATATGAATTTTACTTTGTTTGCCCACATGCTTAAATATATAATATTTATATCGGATGCATGATTATAATATTCTAAAATCAATTTATTTATTCAAACTCATTTTTGTTTATTTGGTTATTTGGGATGCTCATTAGAATAACCTGTGCGGTATTAACATCATTTTTTTTAAAGTTAACTCAAAACATCTTTTTACTTTGTATTTGACTTCATTTTCTAAAACCCTTTTTATATTTTTACCGAACTTTCGGAGCTTTTCCTGTAAAATTTATACTGCTATGGTATATAAACATCATTCGTGTAATATATGATTGTATGTTAACTTGATGGTGCATGGTTCTTCGGCTATATAAGCAACAAATTCGGGCACATTATGATATTTATCAGGTATCTTTCAATAGTAGAGAAGGTTGATTGAAGTTTTTAGATATATCTTTAATCGTTTATTTATATTATTTTATTATAGGTTGGATTTTAAAACTTGCAATTTATCTTTCAGACAGATTTTTTCACTGTTCCTTACTTATACTTATAAATTAATCTCTATAAAATTGAAATACTAATAATAACACTAATTTGTGTTATTTTCCTTTTTGAACGTACGCTGCAGAATATATCTATTTAAAACTCTGAGGGCTTCCATTTTAATATGGAGTAATATTCAGAAATGTACTACTAAATAAGTATATATTTCATAATTTGTTTCATAGTATCTAAATATGATAGAAGTGTATGGACGATCTTTTCATATTAAATTATTATCAACTATGTCCACTTTTTATAAACTACACATAGTAAGATATATATTCGCTTATAACATCCCAAATAACGAAAATAAAATGATTTCAAAATTGTATGCTACCATATTGGTAAAATCCAATTCTTCACAAACATAACGTTATATTGATTGTCCAGTATCGAATAATATTTTCCATATTTTGTATTTCTCATATATGCATACTATATATTCTGAATTCCGTTGAAAAACTCTCATATAACATATGCAAATCCTCACATGTTCTTCCAAAAATAATACACGGGAAGCAGATTGGCGAGGCAGATCGCAATTTCATGTTAAGTTGCTGGAGCGCTCATTCGGCGTAGGGGCTGCGTCGAAATAATAAAGAATCAATAAATCTGCTTTATGAATGTATTTTTTTTTCTCCACATTCCGCACATTTAAATTTATGCCTTCTATCTGCGTGCACGGAATCATTAATCACACATAAATGTGATTGATTTTCTCTGTTATTTCCTCGGAGAAACGAACACGAATGAAAAAATATGAGCTTTATGGAAATTCTATTTTCCAGTTTTTTAATTTCACTACATATATTATGTTTTATAGACAATCATGTGAAATATTAGTTTTTAAATTTTATTATACGTTGCAGTATTACTATTTCACGTATTCTTAGCTTTCGATACCTTGAAATATGAGTTCTAACTGAAAAATAAATTAGAGTATATGGATTAATATTTACTTGAACAATCAATCTACATTATATATAAATATTGATTTTTTGGAACACAAATCTAAGACATATCAAATACATAGATATTGAAGTTCCTCAGGGAACTTATTTTTAACTTGCGTGAACAATATTTCATATAGCATGTACACCGACGATACATCTCAAAACCCGGAATATCATCGAATACCTTGTTAAGAATATATATTTGTCGCTCAGTGATTTCAGCGATTGATGTTGTCAATGGCGGACTACGAGGTATATTCATTTTTAAATATTGAAGACCTCTTTTTGCTTATCAAATATTTTCTTAGATTACGTCAATATAATTAAGTACAAACATTTTTTTAAATGTTTATAACATTTCTAAAAATAAAAAAATGGGTTTCAAAAAGATTATTCTTTTTTTAGAGGGAGAGCATAACTATCATTCCGTCGCGGGTAACAAAATTCCTTAGTCCTTCACTGGGTGTTATTATAACCAAGTTATAATACATTAGTCTAAAAATATATTACATGTTATTTGATGAAAAATATAGCTGTTGATATTTTTCAAATATATTTGGATATTGTACGGAATATATTTGATTAATATAGTTACACATATTACTACAATAAAAATAGTAAAAGTATAGTAATAATAATAAATTTATTTCATTAAAACTATTACAAAAAATGAGACATGACAGGCATTATTATAAAATAATTCATGCATGGTATTGCATAGTTACTTATCAATGCATATATTAGGAAATTGTCCTAATCAATAACAATTAAGTTAATACAGTTCATCGTAGCTAAGATTAAGTCCATGTTTTAACCGAAATAACCACCAGAGTCGTCACAGGAGATTATTTTAAAAGTATCAACAATTTATTAACTATATAATAATGAAATGTCTATATGAGGGAATTTTGAATACATAAAATATATTTATGTATTATGTATTATATTTAATTTATAATTTTCATGCATTATTAATAAGGAACTTGAAAAAAATCTCTAGATCACAAATAGGAAATCAATTGTTAAACAATCTTTAATAAGTAACTGAAAACATAAACGTTTTGAAATTATAATAACCTACTGACTAGGTACATAATCTACAAATAATTAAGAATATAGTAAATATTTCAAACAAATTCGAAATCTATCTGAAGTATATCGTTATTTTGGAGACTCGTTTGATATAATTGTTTACAATTTTTACAAAATTTTTATGTATTCATTAAGAGCTTACTCTATTTTTGTACAAATGATTAATTTTTTTAACTATGTTATCACTAAATCAATTTTAGCCCTGTATTCGAATAAATAAATAATTTTTTGTGTGCAACCACGATCAAAATTGTTTATAAATAACGTTATAATCTGATTAGGTTAATAACATGTGTTATTAATTTTCCAATATTTGCCTTAAAAACAAACTTATTATTACACAACAAATAAATTTGTGAATATATATGATAATAAATTACGCAATCAACAATAACTGTATTGATTGAATTCTGGATTTAATTAAAACACAAGTTAATATTTAATGTTGTATATACATAACAGAAGCCTAAAATATATAAAGCTGGTGTAATGTTTTATGTAATTAATACAATCATGTTTATTTTACTTCATCACTTATTACAACATATATATTGTTTATTTATGTACTTATTTATATTACATTATTTTTATACATATATATTATAAATATTGTTAGCCTTGTTTCACACATACGCGGTTCCATTCGGTTCGGTTCGTTTTCGGTTTCAGCCGAAAACGAATCAAACCCTTTCACACATACACGGTTCTCATACGGTTCATATTAGGTTTTATTTTTTTCCGTAAACTCAGTAGTTATCATGGAGAGAAAGCAAGTTATTGCCATGTTGTTTCTCTATAAAAAAATTAAAAAATGAAGGAGGAATACTAGAATTCATTGCGAGCACCCTCTCATCACTTTACAGCAGGAATTTGGAGCATTCTACACTATTTTCCCGAAGCTAAAGAGCATGAAGACGATCCACATCAACATCTAGAAAACCGCTCATTTTATTAGAAAATCCGCGACAAAACTTAAAAAAAAGAACACTCGCTATCAGGTTAAAACCGAAACTAAACCGAGTATGTGTGAACGCGTTCATTGCTTTGCGTTCCCTGGACACGAATTGAAACCTGATGAAATCTGTCCGTGTGGAGGGAGTATTCAGTTCTGTACGGTTTCTATTAGGTACCGAATACAAACTGAATCATCGTTTCACACTTGTCGGCAGCGACCGAAAACGAACCGAAACGAATGAAATCGTATATGTGTGAAATAGGCCTTGGGGCCTAGTTTCTCATAATTTTTTTTATTCGTTAACATTGGATTCTAACTAATTATAAATACTGAAATAATCAAACTTATTTTACTAATTTTAGTCAACAGTTTTTTTAAACACCTTATACATACGAATATAATACAGCTCCACAAAAAAAATGTTGTTTTCGACCTGACCCACTGTTCCATATGTAATCGAGCATGCTGAAACCGAATCTGGAGTCCAAATAACCCCATCACGTCAGGTTTTTTCCTAACCTAAAAAAATAGGCTAAAAGTTATAAAATTAAAAACCCCCTAATCATATATCCTATAAACCCCACAACCCCATGCTTGGTTACATATATATAGTACAGTGGGTAAAGTACCCGCAAACAAAAGTTCTGTAATAACCCGTGATATTTTACCTGCTATATAGTATAATAAAATTCATTACAATTTGTAATAACAAAGTCCAATTTGAACAATTTTATACAACTCCTGCAATGGTAATTAAAATTAGTCACTGAGCTCGTGTGATTTGATACAGTACTTCATTTTTTATTGTTATTATTATTATTATATTTTATATAATATTTTTTTAATCGGTTAGAGTCCGACACAGCAGGTGTAGTGATGCTACCGAAAAAAAATGATTGATGTTTTTTTATTATTATTTTTTTTTTTGGTAGGGGGAATTAATCTCGTATCTATGTCAGTAAACTAAAAACATTTCCTGGCTCAAGACGGAGATTTCACGTCTTATTGGCAAAATTGAGCCGTAATTATCCGGAAATTTCATCGAAAATTTCATCAGAGAGGAAAGGTGTACTAACAGAACCATTATTGAATATTGCGTTCAACAATTAATCGTAGCGTCTGTACTTTACATTTAAATAAAAATATTTACACTTTTTAATAAATTATGCGTTTTAATACAAAATTTAATCCTTGCGCTCTTGTTAGGACATCCTTTAACAGAATTACTTGTATCAAAGTATCGCTATTGTGTGTTATGTACACGAAAAAAAAGAAACTTAAAGAATTACAGATTTTCCCTGTACATCTCGGATAGTAAGCGACAACCTATTATTATAAAATCATTTTTATTCTCTGAAACAGTAATATTAAAAATTTTAGGCTGTATTGTTTGCATTTTATCCATCAATTTATGTTATCTGCATTATTACAGTTTCAAACTGTAAAAAATATTTTATAATGCTAGGATATCGACTTATCGTTTTCTATCCGAGATGTACAGGAAAAATTCTTCATATTTTTTTTCCTCCGTGTAGAAGTCAGTGGCCTAAACAAGTCATGAAGATTTATTTTCGACAAAATAACCGTAGGGGAACCCGGGGCGGAACGGGGTAGCTAAGCTTTGATTACAAGTTGAGAGGGTTTGAAAGAAATAACACCATTATTTGTCAATTCGTACGTTTATTTACTTATTTCTCTACAAAGAAACTAAAGCTAAACTTATCTAAGATAATAATAACAATCAAAAAATAGTGTCTGAAAAAAATATGAAATTTCCTATTCTGCCCCACCCCCCGGGGCACAATGGGAAATGAACCCGGAGTACAATGGGGTACTAATTATTGGCACAGTTCACAGTTGAGAACACTGTCATCATCGTCAATGTCTAAACCCGCGCATAAATAATTACAAGCAGGCCGTGTCTTCGTCTTCCGAGCTTTCTTCGGATTTATTTCATTTTTTAGACGACCGCATCAACTTCTTGGTCCATAGCATCCGTAGACCAGGACTGCCGGTTGGTTTTTCTAATATATGTACGCACCATCTCCAGATGAAATAAAAGTGCCTTTTTATATGAGAAGTACAAATATTATCAAGAGCAGAACGGGGTATATCCCATTGTGCCACGACGTAACGTTATTTATAACATGAGTATTATGGCCGTTATATGTGTTGACTTGTTGACCTTGAGTTATCACTTGACTTTTAGTCAGTCAAAAGTATGTTGAAACAAACATGTAATGTAAATTTCTAAATAAAATAATAGTACACAGTGTACTTACATTGGTGTCGCAAATCAAAATTTCAATTTGTAAGCTTTTTCTTTGACCTTCGGTAAAATTCAAACTAAATGCCCTCTTAAGCTACGGTTTCCTAGAAAAGCGGTGTCGTTATCTAGCGGCTGTAATGTAGCGGTTGGTGACGTCACCAAAACGTTGTCTAGGAAAACCAATGGTGTTGGTTTCCTAAAAAGCGTTGAATGTGAACGTAACGTTAAATAGTGTTGCCGTTATTTATATGACGGTCGCCATAGCGGTGACGAAAATTTGTCGAACGTTTTTTCACGTGTAGCGGTGAACGTTCCATTACAAAAAATGAGTGGAAACGTGATTTGGACCTACGAAAAAATGATTTTGTCAAAAATCATGAAACATTATACAAGTAACTGCAAAGAGTATAGAGAAGCCCAGTTAAAACAAAATCTATGGAACAATATCGAAACTATACATCAATAAAACGGCCAGTCTATGAATGGGGGGTGCAAATTTTTTTTACAGTGTTCGTTATAATTTTCATTGAAAGAACTAATCGAAAGCTACATTCTGAATATTTTTCACATTTTTTACATCGATAGTTTAGAAAATAGAGAGGAAGGGACACTCTGATAATGACTTTGAAGCAAATATATCGTGACTAAGGGATTAAAATCAAAAGGTCCTAAAACATATTTTATTGTGAAATACACACCTCTTAAAATGTATTAATTATAACTTGAAAATATTATTTTCTTTATTTAATATGCCACAAAAGAATAAATAAATACAAAAACTGAAAAAGTATTGCAAAATTAATAATTATATGACATTTATTATACGTTAATCTTACAATTATAAATTTTCAGTTAAATAAGTAATATTTTCTAGGAAACCATGACTTTGTCACCGTTAAGACGGCCGTCAAAAACTCCTGCCATATCACGGCCGTTAAAAAACAGTACCGTTTTTCTACGAAACCGTAGCTTTACACTGACAGCGACGACTTCGTACTGCGTAGCACAGTGAATTAAACATTTTGTGCAAAAGACACGCGTCTCCGTCGTCCGTAGGCGAGCGCACCACCCTTTTCCCATTCCGCCCCGGTACCCCGTTCCACCCCGGGTTCCCCTACTTTGATTTTTTCCTACACAGAATAGCAGAGTTACTTTCTTAGTCGACGACATACTTATATAAAAAAATAACAAATACACTTAAAAGAGCATCTTATATACCTACTAAAAATATTAAACACAATCACTATTAGATTGAAGTGGCCTTATTCAGTTTAACAATATTTAACAATCGATAATATATCATCTAAAGTCTAAAGTAATAACGTAAATGCAATTTTCTACTAAAGCGATTGTAAATTCTACACCATTGGTGTTGTGTGACATAGATAAAATACCACAATTTCACCCTCGACAAACATATTGTTTCTATTCTCAATTGAACTTATGTTTCAAACATACATACATTTATACTCCCCCCTTAATGCATACATTCATACATATATAACGCCATAGAGGGGTTGAAGAATGTCTTATTTTTATTGCTTCGGTTTCTTAACAATGTATTGAAAAATTTAAAAGGTTTTCTTTTCAAGTTTTTTATGTAAAAAATAACTTTATTTTTTTACTGACATGAATGTAAAATGTATTGCAATGAATGTAAGTTACATACAAATAACGAAGTATTTATGTATGTATTTTTAATCTACCTTGAATTAACTAAAGTGTCAATTCATTTTAAATTTTATATTGTAGGATGATAGGATGACTAAGGAAGACCTTGTATTATTTGATCTTTTGCGAATAATATAAACTTAACCATGTGCGTACAACAATGTTTGCCCTAGTAGAAGATACGATATTGTTTAAAAAATATATGTAATATAATAATTTTTTTTGTAAAAGTGTAGAGCGTTGACAATTCAGTAGATATACAAGTTAATGTAATGTAAATATACTATAGATTTGTTAACTACAATATACCATAATAATTACCAATTCCAGTTTTATTTTGTTCATTTAAGGCTATAATTAAAAAAAAAGATCATTTAAAGACCTAAAAAAGGTTGGTTATTAAAATTTAGCGAAAAAAAACCTGATCGAAAAAACATTTGTTAGGGGGTCCACTAATAATACCAGAATAAAAACTTGATATATTACATTAAAGTGTTTTTTTCATCCATTTTCTGTGTATTATTAATATGATGTACGATATATGAAACCGCAGGTACAAATTAGGAAATTTGACTCCGTTTGAAAAGCTTGAGAAAAACTTAAATATTATGTATTTGTGATAAAAAAACTCTTAAAAAATAATTTGAGTATGTACATAAAGAATGAAACTACAATGAACAATTCAAATTTTGCCAATAATCTATTAATTCAGTCCGCTTAAATGAAAAAAAACGAAAAAATTGTACGATATGGGTAACCTAATCCTAATACACATTTATTTAGTTTTGATGTTGATGAGTTGTGCTGTGCTGCTGTATTAACGTTAAGTTATATGATTCATGATTTTATATTTATTAAAATGTAATGCTTTATTTGCAAACACATTTATCAACGTGCATACATATATTCATATATTGAAAAAGCTATTATACATTATGTAACAAAAATAAATTTTCAATATTAACAAAACTCTGTAAGAGAACGGTTATGAAAAAGATTAAAAAAATTGATAGATTTATATGAAAACTTTACTACTGTTCACGGACATATATATGCACACATACATATACATGTACATATGTGTGAAAATATTTATATGCATACAAACTCATGCAAATGCATAGACGTCGTATTTCATTTTTCCCGTGGGATGGTATTTTTGTAATAAACTATTCAATAAAAAATGATTGTTCGTTCATAATAAAGTAGAAACATCAGATGTATAGGTAATTTATATATAGTCAAAGTAAGGTCAAATTCCGGTTTCACAAATGATAGATATCTAACAGTTGTTAGTTTGACCAATCAGAGTTCTTAACTAACAGTTTAAAATGTATACTTAATATAGAGAGGCAGAAAGCACTTGCTTTTTTAACCTAATACTTTTTTGGGCTTTAACTATCTCAGAAACCACGTTCTTTTGATCTAAATTGTTATTTTAAATAATATTATTTTTATTTTTTTACTGTTATTTACTTATTTTTATTTAATTTAATAAATTTACAAAGAAGTGCAGAAATCCACCAACGGGGGCGATTACTTCCATCGCCCCTGTGGAGTTGGCACCTATGCATACATACAGATTCGTTGCCTCCTCTTTTTGCATTTTTCACTCCGTACTTCCGGCGGAACAAATATTTTCACTGCGGCAAACGCGGACATAATGTGGAGATATTCGTCTTCGGGCGATATAAATTTATTTATTTTTACATCATGTATGTTGTTATTTTTTTCTACTGTATTATGTAAATGTTATACAACATGGCAGCTGACTCAACTATATCCATTAACGCGCCATATGGTAACATACATTCACAATTAATGCATACAGTTGACGGAAGTCAAAACACATACGGCTGGGTAACTACATGTTTACAAATTTGACAACAACGTTATAAGTGTGCAGCATGCATATTGCAAAATTTAATTCTATTTTTTGTAAAAATTAACAATGCATATTTGACTGCCTTAAATTGAACGCACGGGAGATTTTTCGTTGTTTTTATATATTACATGTATTTCAATCCAAGTGAACACACGCAGTCATTCCACCGTGCGGTTTTCAAAACGCAAATGGTCGTATTTTAAAGGCGGCGCGGCGAAACGGCCGTTTTTCGGAATTGAACACGTGTGTACAAGTTGTAATGGTTAGCGGTTTTTTGCTACTCGTGCTCGAACGGCGGTTAAAAACCGCGAATCGAAAAACCTCTCGTACGTGCATAGTTTTAATGTTGTATGTTATAGTAACATATAATAGATAAGGTAGTTCCTAACCTTAACCTTACATATCTTGCGCTTCATTAGCTAAATTAAATTTTGTCATAGTGACAAATATATGGTTCTATGAGCTACTCACGAGTCGCTTGAATACTATAACATACATTATATTATATTATAAAGAGGTAGAGATCGATGATCTTAAAAACATTGGCCCGTTTTAATGAAACTTTTGTTGTTAACTTTCTTATTATCTTTGGAATGTCATATAGTATAACTATACCTCATCCAACGGCTGAACAGTGAACTTATATACATATGTGCAAATCGAAAAAATGTATATAGAACTTATGTATAGATAATTCACTACATACGTTTATAATGTGAACGTCGCATTTACAAATTTCTTGTTGGTGAAGTGTACCAATTACTCACTCACTGTAGAAACGACATACATACGGGTAAACCAGTTTGTATTAAATAATTTTGTAACTAAAATAAAATAAAAAGTTTAATTTAACTAGACTAAATGTAAAATTTTGTAACATAAAGAAAACTACGTCCATTGCAACGCAGGGAATCAAAGAACGTTATACATACGTATAATATTTATACGGGCTTGTGTGCGTTAACTCCTTCATAAAATTATTAGTAGAGCTCAACAACCTTGACTGTTTACACTAGTTGAGGATTTAATTTTGATCAAGTATCGAATGCAACCCTATACGGTTGCTAGTAAAGTAGCAGGGGTAGTTTGTGAGAGTGCCCACTTTGATGTAGTGGTCAGCGTTATGGACGGTGCCTTCATTACTTCAGGTAATTAGAGTAAAACCAGCTCCTGGCATTGCTGTGAAATATTGATGTTTCTAATTAACTTTGAGATGAACTTACAGAATACATTAATATTACTACAGGTAAGTACAACCTATACTAGATTTAACTGTCGAACTAAAGATGCAGGTCTGGAGGATTTATTAGAGAACCTTGGGGTCTACAGCTTACATCAAATGATCGGTCATCACCATTTCTATCCCCGATGAGATATGAATTATAAACTTCCATGATTATTTGAAACGCTTCTTTGTTCATTTATTGATAGCAACACGGGTTTACATCAAATGTAAATCCAAATGTTTTTCATATATTATTTATGATCAAATTTGTATTTGCATAAAATATTAATTATGAATTAATTCGTCGTATGGAATAATTTTTTGTATTATCCAAAATTAGTTTAACGTAATAATTTTGGATTTATTATTGCGTTGAAATTTGTTGTACCGTACGTATTATGTATTTATTTGGTAACAGTACCCGAGTCGAAATATGAAGCCTGCTTTGAAGGTATTTTGCGATAAATTATAAAAAGTAAGATTGATACTTTAAAACCGGAATTTATAGTAATGGAGTTCGTATGTTAAAAGGTATCCAGTTTGACGGTAAAAAGATGAGTTTTGTCCGTTTATTCCATATTTATTATGAAACAGGTTCTCTTGATTCTCTTTCAAAATATCTTACGGTAAAATCGCATAAATCATTAGGAAACCTTTTTCAAGGTATTACTAGCCGTAAACCGTATCTATTATTGATAATACTTATGAATGAATTAGTTATAATATCAATAATAATAATTTTTTATCATATACAGGATGTTTGGTTCGGCGATACGAATATTTTGAAGGAAGGTAGAATGAATCATTTGGAAGTGATTTAAGCAAATATACCTATATACAAAGTGCTACAGTTTTTTTATATCGGCCTTTTTAGTAAATTTTTGAAAAAACCCAGATTTATACATATTAATGGCGAAAGTTCAAAAGTTAAAGAGCCCATATTTTTCAAACAAGATTTTTATATTACTTAAATGTCTATGCTACACTTTCAGATCAAAATAAAATTTATGAATAACAAAAACAAAGAATGGCTGCAGGTTAACATTTGAAAATTTATAAAATTTTAATAAAATTATTTCTTTTAAAAATTATTTTATAAAATCTAGTACACTTACAGATGTTCAAATGGTCTTAAAAACTGCTCTATTTCATACCTTTTCGAAAAACCTACCATATTACCTACATGAACGGGCTACTTTTGTGAAAAAAACTTACATTTATCTGAGAATAAGTAAGATTTTTACATTTTTCCAGTGAGTTGATCCTAGTGTGCTTAATTTACCAAAATTTACCAAAAATCGAAAAAAATCGTCATTAGTCTGAAGGGTCATTATTTTCAAGCATTTGTACAGGAGTAAGTGTTACTCTGTCCAATGAGTATAAAAAAAAATGTTTGAAAAGTACCCGCATAGTGTTTTTTTACGACTTATTAAGATTAGCATACTTGGATCAACTCACTGGAAAAATGTAAAAATCTTACTTATTTTCACATAAATGTATGTTTTTTTCACAAAAATAGCCCGTTCATGTAGGTAATACGGTAGGTTTTTCGAAAGGGTATTAAATAGAGCAGTTCTTAAAATCATTTGAAGATCTGTAAGTGCGCTAGATTTTATAAAATAATTTTTTAAAGAATTAATTTTATCCAAGTTTTAAAAGTTTTCAAAAGTTAACCTGCAGCCATTTTTTATTTTTGTTATTCATCAATTTTATTTTGATCTGATAGTGTAGCATAGACATTTAAGTAATATAAAAATCATGTTTGAAAAATATGGGCACTCTAACATTTGAACTATTGCCGTTAACATGTATAAATCTGGGTTTTTTCAAAAATTTACTAAAAAGGCCGATATAAAAAAACTGTAGCACTTTGTATATAGGTATATTTGCTTAAATCACTTCCAAATGATTCATTCTACCTTCCTTCAAAATATTCGTATCGCCGAACCAAACACCCTGTATACTAGCATAATTTATAATTTGCATAAAAAAATCACTAAAAATGATTTACAATACAATGTTTATTCATCATATTTTATAAGTATAATCCAAACTTTTTGATTACTTTTTTTTCTAAAATTAATATATTTTTATTTTTTTACTATTCTTATTTCGTTAAATAAACATTGTTTTGTAAATAAATTTTAGCGATTTTTTTATGCAAAATATAAATTATGCTAGTATATACAGGTGACCCATTTTAAGTGCACACCTCTAATAACTTTTTATGGTGAATTGTTATCAAAAAACTTTTCAGATAAAAGATACACGGCTTGGAGGGGGACATAGACGTACTCGGATGAAATTTTTTTAGGTGGTGTTTTCAGGGTGATATGAAGGTCAACATCATTTTTTTAAATACGAACCTATAGTTTTAATTAAGTTATTTTATTTTACGTGAAAAAACACGTATCTTTCATTGAAAACTTTTTTTGAAAAACTTAAACCTTTCCAAGATATCTAACAAAATAATTCGAGATTTTGAACTTTCAATATTTTTTTACCAAGAAACCATCAACTTTAGAGAAAAAGTACCAAATACAAAAAATGTTTATTTTGATCTAATAAGACTTATTAAAAAATTTATTTTAAAATTTTAAAACTTTTTCAATTCATTTTATTTAAGCAAAAAAAAAATTGTTAAAAACAAATTAGAATAATTTTTTAAATTTTATTAGACCAAAATAAACACTTTTTGTATTTTATACTTTTTCCCTAAACCTGATGGTTTGGGAGTAAAAAAATACTGAAAGTTCAAAATCTCGAATTATTTTGTTAGATATCTTGAAAAGGTTTAAGTTTTTCAAAAAAAGTTTTCAATGAAAGATACGTGTTTTTTCACGTAAAATAAAATTACTTGATTAAAACTATAGGTTCCTATTTAAAAAAATGATGTTGACCTTCATATCAACCTGAAAACACTACCTAAAAAAATTTCATCCGAGTACGTCTATGTCCCCCTCCAAACCGTGTAACTTTTATCTGAAAAGTTTTTTGATAACATTTCACCATAAAAAGTTATTAGAGGTGTGCACTTAAAATGGGTCATCCTGTATGATAGAAATTATTATTATTGAAATTATAACTAATTAATTAATAAGTATTATCAATAATAGATACGGTTTACGGCTAGTACACTGAGAAATTATAAGCAATCCATACCTCAGTGCCGTAACTAGAAGCTCGAGGGCCTCAGATCAGAATGTGTGTCAGGGGGGCCCCGCTGAAAAGTGTTTTGTTTTTTTTGTTGCTACGTACCTAACTTTATATCTTATTAATTTTTTACCTTTTTACACTGCTGTGGGGCACCGGGGCATTGCCCCGTGTAACATGCTGTGCCTCGTGGGTATGATAATATTTTGCATCTCAATGTCTACCACAACCTTGTTACAAGAAAAATTGAAAAAAATGAAATAATTAAAGTTTGGGGATTTGAAATAAAAATTGAGAGAACCTAATGAACTGAATTTATTGTCTCTTTCTAATAACATTTATATTTTTCTTTACTACAAAAATTTATTCTTTATTAAAATAAACAAAAACTATCCTATCAAAATCTCTATGGAATTCCTTTTTATCTCTAATCTTTTATTCTAAACCTTATTTTCTTTCAATTCTAAATCTTACATTTATTATAACAAAATATCTTATTAACTAAAATTCAAACTTATCTATCTCAATACTAAATTCCTCTCCAGACGCCGCGGATTCTTTCTTCGTTATTCATCCGCATCAAAACTTTGTTTCATTTCAACTATGTCCATATCTGGTTTCACTATATATATTGTATTTCTGTTCTTGTTCTATTCACTGTTATTATTATCACTGTCTCTCTTTCTCACTCAGTTTATATTTGTTTTCGTCGATATATTGCTCATTGTTTAAATTCTGTTATATTTCGTAGTTAATTGTCGATGTTTTATAATATTGTTTATTAATACTTTTGTTGATTTCTTTTTACGTTTAACTGTACTTTAATACTTTTTACTATCGTAGATTTTAAATAACTTTTTCTGTCGTAGATTTCAAATACTTTAATTGTCGTTGATTTTTTACATATTAATCCTTTGTTATATTTAAATATCGTTATCTCCCTCACACTACTTTAACTTTAGCTTCATTTCTTCTCTCTCCTTCACACTACCTTTATTACGTTGATATTTTATTATTGTTAACTTTATTTTAATAATTTATTAATACTTCTTCTTACTCGTTCTTTTAAATCTTCTTTTAAATATTTAACTATTTTTTTAATACTTTACTTAAACCTTTTTCACAACACTAAATACTTTAATAACTTCAATAAATAACTTCTTGCTTCACTTTACGTAGTTTTAAACTTTATTATAATGTAATAATATAAAATATATATTATATTATATATATTTTATTCTTTTTATTCGCCGCGTCGATTATTATTTTATTATAACTATTACTTTAAACTTTCTTCTTTAACTTTTTAAACACTGCTTCACTTCTTCAATATACTTTTTACTATTTCTTTACTTTAATTTCTTTATCACTTTATCATGAGCCATCTCTGTCAATATCTCATACGCGACTAAACTTGTTTGCAATTTCAACATTCATTTCCCTCACTCTTCTAGAAATTTACACGTAGCCATTCTTCTTAACAAACGTTTAACATAAGTAGTATATATATAACAATTTCAAAACCTATATACTTTTAGTACTTCTAAAAACGCTGAGACCAGTTTCAGAAATCCGTTTTCAAAGTTTTATTCTTACTTTACCAGTTATACTTTGAAACCAGGCTTCTTTTTTAAGCGGTTAAATGAAGATCAAAGGATTGTCAGATAAATACCGTCAAAACGAGTTTCATTTTTCGACTCGGGTAAGTGTATGAAATCTATATTATATTTAATTTTTCACTGATTAATAGATAGAGATTAACAAAATAATAAATAAATCCTACAAAACACTTGTGTAGTTTAGCGAATAAATTTTGCTCTGATCAAAATAGAAAGATTTTATTTTATTCTACAGTAGTCGATAATTAATGTTCACTATATCGTGAATAAATCAATTTAATATTTTATTTTAAAGTACTTTATCGGTGCCGTGTAATATCAAAGAAAGTTGTTTGATCGGCGGTGGCGCGGCGGTGTGCATATTCAATGGTTTTCTTTATTTAAACGTCTATTATTTGACATCGATATTATCTTTGGGAGAGTCATTTTGTATCCATCTTACACCAATAAAGAAATCTGTAACAGATGATCCCTACAAAACAAATAATTATTGTGAGTCGAGAAAACCGGAATTCCCCGGAGTTGTGGGGAGCTGATAATCGGAAAACATAACGGAAACGTCGCTCTGGTATGCGACTGGAATCATCAAAGAAACAGGGGACTGCGACAGATTCTTTGGATGTCGAAGTGCTTCATCAGCATTACGTATTATGTGTGTGTATTTGCCAGCGTTGCGAAAAAGATCAAAGATCAAGGAAACGCGGAATGAGACAGAGAGAGGAGATACACCGAGTATTCGGAATATGATTCCGACGCGCTCTTTGATCTCAACTCACTTGCTAGATTGTTACGTAAACTGAGATATTTACTCACTTTGTTCCCAGATTTACAATATTTTATATCAATTTACGTGTAAATTAAATATACCCACTGCTCTTAGCTTTGTTTTTTTTTAATAGAATTAAGTAAATATACGTATATATATAAATTTTGTATATATTTTAAAAATTTGAATTTATGAATAATAGGTATTTAACTTTTTAATTTTGTAATAGCACAAAAATAAATACTGCAATGAAAATAACAATAAGTTTCGTTATTATATTCATTTGTTTTCCTTGTTATTTAAAGTACCTACATACTTAAAAAAATGAAAATCAGACTTGAGGCCATTGCTAGTATCATATAATGAGGTTATGATAATTATATGATACAAGTTATAAAAAAAAAATATTTCTAAAATATAAAACCTATTTACTATTGCGTAAATAGCAACCTGCCCGCGGTTTATTTCAGTTTGTTTTTGTTTTTATGAAAATTTATCAAATATTTTACCATTTGAACTATTAATTTGGAACGATTTGTTTACTTCAATTGAAATCGCGATATACACATATCATATTTTTATTTTAATAGAAAATTCACTTTACATCTAAACGTAGTTTTAAAGATAAAGTTATCAAATTAGAAAAATATAGTAATAATAGTAATGAAAACTTACATTTTTTGAGAAATTTCATTACAATATCTTCATTGAAGTCACAATAATAGCATATTAATTTTTATATTAAATTCAAATAATTGTAAAATATATTTTTTTCTTATCATTGCTATCAATAGTCTATTTTTTGATCAAAAATAGAGAACTCTAATTAAACTCGACTTAAACAACCACGAAGAACAAATTTTCCGAAATGCAACCCTAAAGGTTGTGAGGTGTGTTAATTTTTTTTTTATTGTAATTCGTATATTTACTTAACTGTTTATATTATTTAGGTGAATTTCTGGTAAATTACTCTAAACTTACTTACTCACTTACTTTTCTAAATAAAAATTCGTAATATTTTATTTTGAACATCCAGATTAAATATTCATATACACTAAAACATTGCGGGTGAAGCCACGATTGAGCAGCTAGTTAAAAATGTATTATATCATTTAAAGTTTATAATAATAAAATATATACATAAAATTAACTTACAATCTAGTAGAAAGATTTACATAGATAGTTTACTATTTAAATCCTGAAACAAAACGAGAACCTTTTAAAGATGAATGTAAACCGTGAATTTAAAACTGATATTTATGAATAGCATTCTAATTGGAGGTCATTTGATATTGTAATAGAGGGTCTACACACAGACCGTACCATTCAAGTAAAGGTCGCACTCCCAGAATACCGTTCGACAGTGTATTCAAACTGATAACACTTCTGAAAATGTAAGTAGCCGAGGCTCTGGTAACATAAATCGTTTTTCATTTGAATGTTTATTTCTACCTGGGGTTCTATGGTCGATGCTAAATGTGTTTATCGTATTTTATAATAGTACTCAATAGGAATATATTTATACTTTTGTGGATGCTGTTGATGTTATTTATTGTTGTGGCAGAAAAGATGGTGTTTGCTTTTGAACGTTATATTTTATATAAAAATTCATGGAAATTATATATTTTATACGTGTATTTAAAAATACACATGCATTTTCGTTTTACGTTTAAAGTTTACTTGATTTTTACATTTTTTAAATATAACAAACTATGAACTGACTCATGAATTATATATATTAATATCTATGTATTTTAAAATAAATCCTAGTGTTGAAGAATTGCTATTTATATGCAAATTAAAGGAACCCGTATCAATAAGTATAAACGATTTGTCTACACTGAAAAACATTATTGATGAATAATTTAATTTTGTTTTAGTTGTTATGGGTATGCTTTGTTGCAGGAACAAACTGTATTCACACGAGCAAAAACTTATTAGTTGCTTTATGTAGATATAAATAAGAAAAAGTAAAAGTTATTGACTGGATATCTCCACTGACGCGATAGTTCCAATATTTCTTTTTCTCTTGTTTTCTATTAAAGTTTGTCGTTTCAATTGAAAACAAACAATACTATATTATTTTTTGTTTCTGTTACTATCAATATAATAAAACATATCCTGTAACTTTTTAAAAACATGGTGGATATGCACCTTTAGGTTTTTGATATCATTATTGCTGTTATTTATATTTTTCGGTAATTTTTATATACAAGATAAAAATCGAAAGAAAATTATTATTCTAATGAACATACATACTTACAACTAGCCAAGAAAATAATAATTTTGTGAAATAATTCACAAAATAGTAGTTAAATTAATATTTTTTAAACATCAACGTATTGTACTCAATACGAGTACAATCGATTCGTAACTGTTTTATCAGATCATTGGAATGGAGTTCTAAGTAGTGGAGCTAGGGGTTTTTCTTGGAATCGAAGTACACAAACTGTGTATATTGCTTATTGTTCACTGCTTCAGTTTAATTGAACATATATGAGGCATTATATGTAAACATAGCCTCTCATAATTTAATTATTTGATCTTTTATAATTATTATCAGATTTATAAATTAACAGGTTATTAACCCGCAACTACTACGGACACATAAATAAAACGCAAGTACTACATATGGGTCAAAATGACCCATTTAATAATTATATCAAAAATAGAACAAAATATTAATTTTTACAATAAAAAAATATTAATTCTTATCAGTTAACTAATTCAACATCATTTAATACTGATTTTATTGCTCAAAACAGTCTAGGCATTTTTTTTGAGCAAGTAGTACAAATTCATTTCTTGCATGTGTCATAAATAGGGAGACCAGATTTCAGATTATGTAAACCCTGATTTTAGATTACGGCAACCCTGACAAACCCTGAGAAAAAAAGTTGCCTGAGTTAATACAAAAAATACTCTTTTTTTAATATAGGTACATATTTATTAATACAACCATTATGTTTAATCTATTTAAGAGTTTCGTTAATTGGTGTAGTAAATTATTTATTCATTTGACAAATGAAAAGATTTTTAGATAAACATGAAGATTATATTTTTCAAATTAATAAAATATCCTCAATATGATTTTTTTTATTATTATATTGAGGAAATTTTGTTATAATGTAACAAGGTAAATTTACTAAGCATTTTTCCATCTAAAATTTTCAATAAGATCGAGTTTTTTTTCTGTGTGATGAACAAATGATGTGGTTATATTTTTCCGGGTAAATAAAGTTCATTTTAACGTAATTCTGGCTAACATTGCTCTAACAGACGCACTGTATCCAATATTCAACAGTCTTAGATTATTTTGTTGATATTTTATTTGAACAAAAAGCCCATATAAAATATTTTCAATAAATATCTTCTCGTTATTTTTTCTTTTTGATATAGAAAACACAATCTCCTATTTCCGTTATATGTGTTCTGTTAAAGATGAAGCATATTTTTCTTTATTTGCTGTAACATTTCACTTGCACATGCTACACACAATACAAACATCTTGACCTCACAATTCCTTAACAAATTACTAATCTTCACAAGATAGAAGAGCACGTGAAGTGGCTCCTATATATTTTCTTGATATAGCCACGTAGAACTGACCAGAGACAACATAGTTACATCACGTACTTCATATACTAAAATTCAATTCACTTCTTTTACCGTAAATTGAAAAGTATCGTTGCAGCAACCCGATGAAATGTCTATGCCAGTGGTATTTAACTTTGAAGTATATATAATTTGATGCCAATTATAAACTGTCTAGTAAAATTTTGTTTTTGTTTTAACAATTTTTTTCATTTTAAATATTAATTAACAAATATCAAGTCATATATATTATTTATTGCAGTTATAAGATTTATATTAATAAAATAACGTTTCATTAAGGTAGTTGATAGTTCGGGTTTAATGTATATAAATGTACACAGTTCGATTCACGGTTGAAGTTTGACGATATGCAAATGATTTAGGTTCAAATTCTGGTTCAAAAAAAAGTTTTTATATAAAAAAAATTTTATATATAGTTATTGTCAATAATCATAAAATAGTAATAATTATTATTAATCTCACGTATTCAATTAAAAATTGATTCATATTTCAAAACAATGTAAAGTTTAATATAATTCAATTGTTAATTGTTAGCATTGTACTTTTGAGTAATAGTGTTAACTAGGGGTGTACCGGAATTCCGGTCCGGCCGGAATTCACGATTTTATTCCGGTTCTGGTTCCGGCCGGAACTACTAAATTCCGGTCAAGTTTGCCGGAATTTTTAAATTTTGTTATTTCTTTCTACTAAGGAACTCATAAATAATATAATTATGAATAAATAACATTTTATTAATGAAAAAAACATTCCGTAACAAAAAGGCAGATTTTATTATTTGTTTTATCATAATATAATTGAAATTTTAGCATTATTGACTTTAAATATATTAATAAAAAAGTCATTATATTACGGACTACGGACATTGAACTGATAATAAATTAGAGATGAACTGTTCAATAATAAACTAAAGATTTTCAAAAATTTTTTAATATTAACTGTAAAATAAGACTTATTCTGCATTTTTTAAATAATACTCTAATCCTGTTTTTTCAAAAACATTTCCTGATTACAACTAAAATGTTTTTTTCGGCGAACTCTATTTTACCCGCATATAAATTTATATCTTATAATAATCTAATAATATTCAAAATAGTGGCCCGAGAAAAATTTGTTAGTGCACAAGTATTTATGCTATTGGGATTAGCTATAAAATCAGAAAGACTCACATAGTTATTTCTCTAAATCTATCATTATATTTATATATTTAGTTAGTAAATACTGCTTAACTAGTGTGAGTGCTTCATAATTTTTATTTTTATTCGCGGAACCCCCAGTGTAACTTCTTTTAAAATAATAATATATTGTTACCGATTAACAATAAAATGTTTGGTTCAGTTTAGGTTCGCTTATCTTGAAATATGAGGATTCTATTTAACTCTCATACTATCCTGAGGTTATTTCTGGCCCAAAATTTTTTTTTTCACTAAAATATAATATTGGATCGTATATGAACTACAAAGTCAAATAACGTATTTTTTAAAGTATATTAAAAGGTTCAAACTTGTAAAAATCAATTTAATAATAGTTATAAAAAGTAAATAAATAAAATTACAATGAATTTTATCATCTGCAGCTAAATTATAAATGACTTTTCTTCACAATAAATTTACAATATAGAACTCTCAAAGCAATAAAATCGTTGTGATTGGATTGTTTATGGACTTATAATTTAAAATTGATTAATTAGAACTTTTATCGTTATTTTTTTTAGTTTTATTGAATTCAGTTTGTAAACGTCAATTTAATTTAGTTTTAAGTTATAATACTTACTATATAATTTTAAAACAATTATAAAAATAATATTTTATGTTAGTATTAATGTATTTCGTTTTTATGGTATAGACCTGAAATGGGGAACCATTCAGCACCTAAAGGTCATTATTTGGTTAAAGAGTGGCTCTTCAAATTGTAAGTAATAATTGTCCGTTTTTGAATTATTATACAATTATTTCATCTATTTGAAAACTAATGACTATTATATAGATAAATAAATGATTCGTGATTCTTTTATAGAGAATGAAGATTATGGGTAATTCTCTGATAAATAAAATATTTATAAAATATATTCCTTTAAAAACGACTAAATAAACGGGTTACGAATAGTCAATTTAAATCTTAAAATTGAGTAGCTGTTTTTAATATAACTTACTAAAGAATTTTATCCTTTGTAAACCATTACTCGTCTTGCTCTAACTACGATCTAACTGTTGTCAAAGAGACACAGACGTCATCAAGATCCGTTATTAGTCGAGCAGGCAGATCAAATCCTCACGGTATTGTCATCAGAGGGAAAATGGTTAGGTAATTGTCTCATAAGTTGTATGTTATCATGCATGTATTGCAATCTTCGCCAATACATCTGAATCTTCACGATATTGTCATTGTAAAAAAAATTTGAAGACATGTGTTTTCAATATGGTTAAATAAGATATTTTAAAATAGAGTTAATACAAGATAATGTCCTGTAAGAGGATTTTCGGTAACAGGAGAAAACGTTTTTTGTTTGAACATTTTGAAGGTATCTGATTGAAAGAGTCAGGTGCGGGTGCAGTCCACGTAACCGTCATTTCTTCTCAGAGCTGCCACGATGATCAGTCAACGTTGGCCGTGGCCAATTCCCCCAGACATGCAATTTACAAAGGTCGGCTAGGGTGATCCTTCAACGTGTGATGTCTTTCACAATAAAACATGTGTTACTTGTGTGTGCGACTCATGATATATTTTATTGGATAAAAACAATTTTTTCAGTCGTAGGCAGACTTTCTTTCATGGAAATTCTAATTTTTTTAGTTTTGTCACATATATAAATAGTTTTGTGATTTTTAACACCTTCCATAACTGACTGATTTCGATTTATTAACTTGATAATGGTTTTGTAAAACCGAAACGTTGCTTTTATTAAAATCTATCTACAACATTGAATTTTTTTTAGTAAGTATAAAATAAAATTATAGAACACATATAAACAATAATATGAAATAGTTTAATAAAAGTTAACAAAAACTGTTAAATTAATTGAAGTAACCGTATTTTCCACCTTTACAAGTTAGTATTTGTTCGTTAAACAAAAACTCATATGGTAAAAAAACAAAAGTTTAAATTGATGACAGTGTTCTAGAAAAAATATGAATATTAATAGCAATATGCTTAATTTAAATGTGAACAAAATAACAGTATTGAAAAAATTCGTCCATTTCGTTATTTCGTTTCCGTTTCGATTTTAATTCCATTATTTTAATCATTTACAATTTGCTTAGATATATTCATTTAATATTATGCTTGCTTTCATTAAATTTTCTTAAGCTTTGGCAAAACGACATCTGTCAACACACGCCATTTGTGCTGAGTGCAACCTGTATAGAATATATAAATTTTCTTCTATAATAGAATACGGAGAGGGTATGAATTTTCCTCGGATCGTACAATGCAGGAAATTGATATGGGGCCATAAATCATGTTAAGTATTAGGATCTATAAATAATCCACCATATTCATATTTACATTTATTTCATGTAGGTTTATTTGATATCAAATATCTCTCCATCGCATTGTTAATACATACACATAATTTTATTTTTTAACTTATCGTGTACAGACAACATATAATTAATAAATATTACGGTTTTAAATATTAATTAAATTAGTGAGTAGGTCATGATTATATAATTGAAACATTTGCAGTATTTATATCTAAATTTTTATTTACTTACAATTAGTACCTGTGAATCATTAAATACATCCATATTCACTCGAATCTTTTTTAAGTACATGGATACATGTGTACTAAATGCCTTAAGTACCTTGTATTCAAATTTATACGGATTTCTTGCATGAAATAGTAATAATCTCTATAATACGTTTAGATGTTTTACACTTATATTTTTTTATAATTATAAAGATTAAATGCAAAATATAATTATTAATACAAGTATAATATAGCTATTTTTATACTCAGTGTTTTCTACAAAATTTTACTTTATAATACGCGAATACAAGTTCTCCTACATTTCTCAACAGAGCTTAATCAGTTTGATATTGAATTAGTTCAACAAAACCCAACGGTGTAATTAGAGCTGATTGAAATATATAAAGCTTTTAATGCTTGCAGCTCCACGTATGCAGTGTTTTTAAGTAGTTTATCATAGTTAAATGTATTTTTAATATGACATATGGGACCAGTACATTTTAAGTTACCTAATGTTTATAAAATTTTATATAAAGCAGTCTCAAGCGTGTGAAATTATCACAAAAGGTTTTAATTTAATTCATAGTTTTATGCCTGGCATGATTGATAAAAATCATAAGCTGATCGTTTTTGCAAATTATCATACAACTGGAAATCATACAAAATAATTAATTGCTGTGAAATTTTTTATAATTATTCACTATATAATGTTCGTCAACAATGATTACATATTATAACTAATTTGGAGAATAAAACATTGTTTGAATTTTAATTAAATAAATACACGCATCTTCACTTTTGAAAAAAATATAGTTGCTATTGTAGGTAAAATTTATAATATTTATACCTAATAGTCAAAAGTCATAAAAACGAAATTATCAAATTACAATTGCACATCAGAAACAAGTATATTGATATCAATATGAATCTCTATAAGAAACTATTATTGTGTCAGTAGTAACCTATTTACACACTAATTACACATTGGTATTTCTGCTTGAATGTATTTCGTATATATAAATGATACATATAATAAAATATACCTACTATTAATTGTTTTAACTAAGTGTAAAAATTACATTTATGTAAAAATTACATAATTAATACATATTATGTATTTAAATATGTTAATAAAACAATTGGACATGTCAACAGTGCATTCTTGTTTTATGCTTACAAACAATGCAAAACATGAAAAGTTCAGAGTATTATAACAGAAACATGTTGCATTGTGAAACTACGGTTTATTAAAATACGTATGTTATAATAACCAGACATCTAAAACTTTTAACGATTATTACTGTTGTAGCATTAAATATATTTTCTGCAACATTTGCTTAAATATGTGTAATCAAACATCATAATAATACGGAAATAATTTCTGGCATGAACTCCGGGCCACGGAGTTTCCGGTTTCGCATGAACAAAAACGTTTTATTGTCCCATTGTCAGATCCTTCTGTTTTGTCCATTGGGTAAAGAAGTTGCGACTAACTTTCCTACTAAATATACTGAATAACAGTGAATTATATGACGTTGTATGGAGAGAGACAGAACGTTCTATATTTTTGCTATTTTTAGAATACAGAATTTTGAATACAGAATTTTTGTAGTATTAGTGTTAAGGGATGCATTGAATACTTATTTTATGAATATTTACTAGATTTAGTTTTACGTTGGTTATGACGATTACAGCTGCAAAATATTAAATTTAATTGTGATTCCTATTTCAAATAATATAAAAAGGTTTCAATGTAATTTTGTAAATAAATTTTCCCTTTATTCATAATAATAGTGATATACAATAAATCATTCGAATTACAAAATTTGAGGTTTTCATACTAAATATTCATACATATATATATATTTACATTAACAGTTTTGTGGTTATAATATGATATATTCAGTTTTGGCTTCAAATAATGACACAAATGTATTATTAAATTCAATCAATTGGAAATAAATTAAAAAGAAAATTAGTTTGATATGCAATTTGAAATATCCCGAATTTACCGAATGATTCCAATTTGAATATAAACAAAATTTCATACAACAAAAAAGGTTCCCTTGGCTTCATTTCGACACATATATATTAGTTACGGTTTACAATTACTCGCACTTAAAGTGTTAATGTAATAATACAAGTAATGGTGGCTTGGCTGGCGTCGGGATGACATTAATCGCAAGATCATTTCTTCCCGGCGCCTCCACCAACACGAATGCGTCTGTGTTGTGACACAGTAAATACAACAGAGAAGGTTTTTTGATGTGTATTTTAATGCTTCTTGTGTTCGCGATGACGGCTTTGAGTAGTAATGTTGCATTTGTGTAGTTAACAAAGACATAGACGTGATGTTTCTAGGAATTTTAATTGTCTTCACAGTAAGCTATTTGCTTTCGGTTTGTATGTAACTAATGTTAATTAAGATATTCTATTTCTACACTGAAAGTTTTTTAAATGCGTTTGTTATTTTAATTGGTAACTGAGAAATTAAACCGTAAATTATACTTTCTGTATTAACACAAATATTAACATTCAGTTATTATCTATTTAAAAATATAGTGTATTTACTGACAATTTATTGTCAACAATTTTTTTGTTAAGTACAGTCAGGATTTTAATAATTTATCAAAAATCAAAAAAATTATTTGTATAAGAAGGGATAATAAGAAAAAAAATCTATATAGGTATGTTAGTTCTTCATTATACACAAATTATTATACTGGGTATTAAAAAATAAAATTAAAAAACACTGAACAGTATTTTCAGTAATCTCAATTTAATAGAAATTTTGTTAAATGTTTTTTTTTTGTTTAGAAAAAAACTTTTGAATTTATTATTAATAATAAAGCATGTTCAAGAAACAATTCGATTTAAAGAGAGCTAGTTTTTAAAATTTCAGGATTTTTTAATGGAAATTTTTTATGTTAATTTTAAATAAAAAATAAGTTAAAATTTAGATTTTTGAAAAAAAAATTTTTTGCCAAAATTTTTTTTTTCTGTAAAATACGAATATGCAAAATAATATGATTCTATTTAATAAATGAAGTTGCCATCAAAATGACCTCCATTCAAGGTCAAAATTATTACTTCCATTTTTCCCGTCCTTACCCTGAAACTTTTGCATCAGATATTTTCCCCTTGAAACACGTTAATTTTCGAGACATTTGCTTCTCTCAATTTAAGTATATTTAATTTTTAATATGTAGGTAGTTACACAATATGCAAAGAATATATATAAAAGTTTATGACATAATTGTCTCATGGTGACTCTATACTAAACTCGGGCTACCATGAGACTGAAATAAAATGAGTTATAATAAGGTTTTATAGAAGTAAAAAGTAATTATTTTTTATTGAATTATGAAAAATGATACTCTTATAATTTTTAAGTGTATTAAAATAAAACATGAATACAATTTTCAAAGAGAGAATATTTTTCAATTATATTTTAAAAGTACTTCTCCAATAAATAATGTTTCATTTCTTCTGAACAAAATGATTACATTTTATTTATTACACATTTTATCTTTTGTCCTCTAAAAATGGCTACACTAAAAATAAGAATTAATTCTAGCCTTTAAAAGTACAACGTTATTTTATTCAATCAATCTGCATGGGACTTAAATAACAATAGAACTCGATACGTATTTCAAAATTAAAAGAAAGCTCCATCTACTAAAGCCTAAAAAATACCAGACTGATGCAGTTTTGGTCGAACCCTAAATATGTATGTACACTAGGGAGGGCCGAATTGTATGGACAAAATTTAACCGACCTCGGCTACCCCCCTATGTGAAAGTACAATCAATTCTATGAAAAAAATCCCACATCTACATTCAACTTTAGTTCGGCGCATTTTTGATTGAAAATTTTTAATTAGAGTCCCTTGAATTCAAATAGGTCGAACTAGGAAAAAAATCCCATCAAGCTGAATTTTGGTGGAGACTTTTATTTAGATTTTCTAAGCATACCTTAAAAAGTACCCTTAGTTTGGGCCAAGGGTTTTTTTTAGGGGGTAAAGGGGGGGAAATTCTATTTGTTGCAAATATCTCAAAAAATATCAACTTTTCGAGGGCAATATTTTTTAAGAAAATTGTAGCTTATAAAAATCTACATAAAAAAGATAACTATACTTTTTTCGTATAATCAATACTTTTTAAGTAAAAAAACTTTTTAAGTGTCCAGTGCCGTGAAAAGTGCCAAAATCCTAACTTTTAGGGGCAATCAATTTTATGGTTGATTATTATAGATTTTTAGGCGTAGAATTCGAAAAAAATAACCCAGACTGGTGAAAAGTGGTGCAACACCCTTAAAATGGGGTTGAAGGTTCGAAACCTCGTTTCCAAACTTTTTACTTGAAAAGTATTGATTATACGAAAAACGTATACTTATCTTTTTTGTGTAGAATTTTATAAGCTACAATTTTCTTCATAACCATTGTCCTCGAAAAATTTATACTTTTTGAGATAATTGCAAAAAAATAGAATTTTCCCCCCTTAACCCCCTAAAAAACACAAACCGATGGCCCAAACTAAGGGTACCTTTTAGGGTATGCTTAGAAAATCAAAATAAAAGTCTCCACCAAAATTCAGCTTGGTGGGAATTTTTTCTTAGTTTAACCTATTTGAATTCAAGGGACTCAAATTAAAAATTTTCAATCAAAAATGCGCCGAACTAAAGTGGAATGTAGAGGTATAGTTCCATTGGCGTTTTTTCTTAGAATTGATAGTACTTTCACAAAGCCGAGGTAGGTTAAAAAATTGACCCACCCTAATTTACACAAATGGCTTATCTTGCCTCAATAATCCAGATCAACTTGCTGCAAATTTAAAAGAACTGAAGCTAGGATAAGTCCGGTATCTTTATTAAAAATTTTACCTATAATCTTTTTTTAACATCTAATTAGTTATTTTAACATGTTTTCATTATCATTAAAATTAAGTTCGTCGCGTGCGCCTGATTGAATTTTATCTTAGAGATTACCATATTAGGATAACCCAATTTTAAATCGAATTCTTTCACAAAACCAAGTATTGTAAAACGAGAGTTAAATGTAACTCACATTCTTCTTCAAATTTTTATTTTTAACCTTCCTATACCCGCGCATTGGTCTGTCAGATTACATTTTTATATTTTTTTCAATAACGCAGAATGCTAAGACAATGAGCTTACTGATAGCTGGTAGCTTAATGATTTGTCGCGATCTACAATTTAGTGCAGCGCAAGCATTCGTGCGAATAGGACATGTACCAGTACACGACATCAATTGATCTGTAAGACCGACGCGGGTATAGATGTTACACTTTTGAGTATAATACGAATGCTATGGTGAAAAATTGGTTGAGAATAGTTTATAATACTTTATTCCTCAAGTTGTTATTTTAAAGTTTTTATAGTTATTTTAAGTTTTTGTTTTAAGAAAACAAAAAAAAATATTTCAAGTTTTCGTACCTCTTTAACCCTCGGAGCCTCTTATGGGTCAATTTGACCCATACACCGACTTTGATCGTGAATAGCACTCAGGTATTTTAAATTTTTCGCGATTTTTTTAAGTATGTTGAATACTTCAAAGGTATTTGTAACACTTATAAATTCATTTACCATGAATCAAAGTATACCTTTGAATTTTGGTAAGTCAAAAGGTTTCGTAGTTGCGGAATTATAGGCGATCAAAAATAAGCAGGGTCAAATTGACCCAGAGTGTACTAGTAGGTTGAAAAAATAGGTGTGTACTCCGAGGGTTAAAAAAAGTAACTTTTTTATTTTGCTGTAATAAAATAATGTTAGTCACTAATTAAATCAAAATATTGTCTATAACTTTGGTTTATTTATTTCAACACATCCTTTACTACTAATAAAAATTAATTTTACTAGGCTGTCATAAAAAAAGATAAAAAAACAGACTCTACAACTTTTGGTCCCAGAGACCGTGCGTGGGTATATGTATTTGACGCGGGTATAGAAAGGAAAAGTGACTAATAATAATAATAAACAACAGTTTCTCTTTTCTATTAGTAAGGAAATCTAACTTTAAAATAAAATACATATTGCTTTCTGATGTACTCTTCATACGATTACAGTATCATGTTTTAGAAATAACATTAAACATAAAACATGTTGAATGATTTGAACCTTTTAACTACGTCTTTACAATTTATTATTGACTCAGACTGCATTTAAAATCGAGAAATTATTCGTTTTCAGATAACCAAACTTGAAAATGTGTCTTATGGGGACCTACTCCTCCTTATTTAGTACCACTGTTACTGGACTGTCGTATGTCAAAAAGTTTTAGACTAAATATATTTTGTATGATCATAGTACAGTACAACTTTTTAAGCATATATTATAGTTTTATTAAGGTATTAATATTTAATATTTTTGTGTTCTTTGGTATTTTTACTGCGTGTTTTTTCTAACATATATAATCAAACCTAATACTTAACTCAATACACCCATTTTTGACATACGGTGGTCTAGTTACGGGTGTGCGATATATGGGAGAAAAGTTTGTTTTACATAATAATTTAAGTATGAATTTTATATTGACGGAAACATTCGTTTGTTCAATAAAATATAATTTATATTTCTTTATCTTAGAAATATCATCTTACAAAGTTATTATTAATTTATTAATTAATTAATTTAATCTATATATAATTAAATCTCGATATTTAATTTAATTTTCCAGAAAATCATATTACACTTTTTGTTTGAAAAATTAATTATAAAATAAATAAGACGATATGATATTAAAAGTATGAATTCAGAGATAATTTTCGCAATAACGATTTATAGGACGCTTTCATACACGAAAGCTTGTTATAATATAATCCTTTTCAAGGTTATTTTAATAATAAGTATTGTACGAGCTGCACATGCGCGTCTACGTATTTCCGTCTGATAAGGCAACTCAAAATTAATTGTGTGTTTAACGTCAGATCTGTCTGAACTCTTGACCAAGGTTAGATGTCAATTCCTGTTGGAAAAGATATAGTATATTCGTGTCGGTAAATGTTCGATTGTTGTCTCTTACAAAGATATACGTGAACATTGGACCCTGATAGAAGTGTATACATCATAGTTATATGTGTAGAGTTTATATTTTATTTGAGAATCGTTTATGTGAATGTTATATAGTTTTAATATATATCGAAGAGTGTATTTAGTTTTCCGTTATTTTTGTGAGGTTACTGATTTATTTTAAGTGTTGCAAGTGCTTATTGTACTGCATATAAAAGTTATTTCGATCAAAGGAACGTGCTTAGAAGTCGCATGGATAGCTGTTTGAATTATTACAATTGATATCCTTTTTACCATCCAATCCTGATAATTGTATTTGGGAAGAGCAGAGCCGTACTTGGGTACAACAAAAGAGGTAAGCCGTTTCTTTGTACTAATATATGCAGTTGTATGAATCAACAATGTTATATTTCGTTTAACCTATTTCGTACAGTCCACTTAAAATCTATTTTACGGTGTTTAAAGAAACATTCTGGTATTTCGATACCGAATGAAACATTTTGGTCCTTCGAGCCGGATAATGAACCAGTTTTTTAGTTCATTTTCGTATTAATTTTGATAAAATATTCAAAATTTTGTCATATTTGTTTGTTGATTCATGCACATGGTTCTTGCAGAAACACGTTTCAGTTGGTTAAGTCAGTGACCTTCAAACGGTTTATAACATTCGAACGATTTTCAAATGATTATGTGTATATGCTGTTTAACTTTGATAATTTTGGGGAAGTTTTGATTTGGTTCGGGATGCCATCAGTGGCACACAAAATTTGTCAAGTTATTGTTTTTATGGAAATTTCAGTGGGGTTTTTTGCGACGTTTTTGTTTTGTGATGTTAATTAAATTTAACACACCCACTGAAAAGCAGGAGTTCACAGATCTCACATGGGATATCTAGGTTGCGACGTTATTATTTTGAGATGTTTTTTATGATAAAAAACACACTAGATTATTCTTATTTTTCGGCATTATCAGTTTAGGGTTTAAGTACATATTATTTCGAGATGCCCCTTTTTAAAGGCACACTAAACTGATAGTGAGGTATTTTTGAAATATACCATTTTGTTAAAATTCGTTGTAAGAACATTTTGAGATGCATTTGCAAAATTTATTGTTTTCTTGAAATTTCTTGCAAAACTATTACGTATATAATTATTTGATTGAACACGAAAAAGTCTATACGCTATAACATTGCATTTGTAGGGATTTTTGTGTGTTAATGTTAATCACCACGTGGTGATTTTGTATAGTGCGATTAGAGCGCCAGATGGCGTAACGGCCACTGTAGCGTTCTCAGGTGATAGACGGCTGCCATGTTGATTACTAGCTGTCATTTTGACATTTCGATGAAATTGTTTTGTTTATAGATCAGCTGTTTTGGCAACAATTAGTTTCGTATTCAAAAGTGTAATATATTTTAATTAATTAACATTAATTATATTTTGGTTTGATAAATGTATTACACTATAATTATATATATAAATTAGACATTTATTTAAACTCGTGTGTATGCAATAACATTTGTTGTTGTTTAGGTATTTATTTGGTTGGATACACGAGTGCAATGAACGTTTGACGTTTATAAAATATTTTTGTCGATGATTTTAAATATTTTTGCTACGATTTATTTTGTTGTTTGTTTAGAAAATTAAGTATAATTATTTATACTATATATTTTAGTATATTTCAGTTATTTCAGCTGTTATATATTTATATTTTGTTTGTTTTGTGTATTATTTGGATCTTTTGAAAAATTTAGCTGTGTGTATTGTTTAAGTAAATAGTTATTTTTCGTTTGGTTAGATTAATAGGGGTATTACATAAGTTTAGTCATAGATCGTGTATTATTAGCTACGATTAGTTATTTGTAGTTGTTTATTTCGTTTTGGTAGATTTGATTGAGGCTTTACAATGGCAGATATCGAAGCTCGGGAACGTTTACTAAAAATGCGACTAGCGCGACAGCAAACGTTGTTTCAGAGGATACAAAGGGTTCATGATATGATTAAGGATCTGGAAAAAAAGGCCGTCGTGAAGGCTTTTAAAGGCCAGCTTGCTACGCTCGATAAAACTGAATTCGAATATGTGGCAGTGACTGATGAAGTCAACTCGCTACAACTACAATTAAATGCGGCATTTGAACCTAATTATCAAACCCTCGAATCCTTTAATGATTTGTTAGGTCATATTAGGGTCGCAGAAAAGGATCCTCGAGTCAATCCGCCGCCTGAAGTTAAGCCTGTGGAAAATAAGGCGACGACCCCCCCTCCACAGCCTTCCATACCCAAGCTCCCACGGATCAACCTACCCATCTTCGCAGGACAATTGAAGGATTGGCCGGTCTTTTATGAGGTTTTTAAGAATCTTATTCATGATAACGCCACGTTAAGTGACATGGATAAAATTCATTATTTGGTCGGCCAATTAACCGGGCCCGCCGCTAAGGTCTGTTCGGGATTGCCCCCAGTCGGCGGGAATTATTCGATCATGTGGAACGCGTTATTGAAACAATATCAAAATCCGCGGTCATTAGCAACGAGTTATTTGGATCAAATAATAAATTTCAAGCCAATTACCGCCGCTAATGCGCAAACGCTAGGCAGTATATTAGATAAATGCGCTTCAGCGCATCGAGCTTTAACGAATTTAAAATTAGACGATCTCTCTGATTTTACTTATGCATATTTGCTTTGGAGCAAACTAGATAAGGATACGCGTATGCTTTTCGAGAATTCTAGGCGCGATAGAGCGATATTTACTGTCAATGACATAGTAACGTTTCTCCAGGAGCAAATGCAAATATATACCGTTTCTTCACAACATAGTAAGATAAGTTCGTCCGCGACTGCTTCGAAACCAAAAACACATTCATTTTTTGTGAAGCAACAGGACTCAGAATTACACTGTGACATATGTTCGAGCAATCACACGATTTTTAAATGTAAAAAATTTAATGATAAGTCTCCGCTTGAGCGTTACAAACTGATTAAAAGTAAGAATTTATGTCTGAATTGTTTAATGCGGCACCACGTTAGAAAGTGTCCCAAGCGACCCGCGTGTACAAAGTGTCACTTTAGACACCATACTTTATTACACTATTTTACTGAAAATAATATTTCCTCGGAAAATAATGATAATAGAATACAACCGACGACGTCGCGTTCGACTGATAGTCAGGATACGCCGAGTATAGCACCAAGGCCTGCGGCCTTTTGTAGTACCACGGTTAAACCGAGACGGGGCGCGACCGTTTTATTATCAACAGCAGTAGTGTATATTTTTGATAAAAGGGGTAAGAGACACAATGTACGATTCTTATTGGACTCGGGATCACAGGCTCATTTTTTGACTGTAGAGTGCGCACAGCGTCTTCAATTAGATATAGTTTCTTGCGACTATGCCGTTCGTGGTATTGGAGTTCGCGATAGTGCTGTTGCGGGACAAGCCAGTGTTGAGATTGTCTCGAGATATAATAGCCATAATAGTTTTGAAATGGAGGTCCTTGTAGTCGATCAGATCTCGGACAATTTACCTGATTTTACTATATCTAATGAGCACTTTACTCATTTAGAGTATTTACAACTGGCTGATACTAAATTTAATCAACCAAGTTGTATCGACGGTATAATAGGCGCGCAATTATTTCCAATTTTATTAGGGCCGGGTAAAATGACTGGCGCGGTGAACGCACCCATAGCCTTAGAAACAAAGCTAGGATTTGTTGTTATGGGTTCGGTACCCAGTTATACGCCCTCTAATAAGCATATTAAATCTTATCATACTGAGATAGAACCATCGTTAGAGTCATTATTGACTAAGTTTTGGGAAGAAGAGGACCTGCCGATTCAAGGGTTTGCACACCCCGATGATATCGCGTGTGAGAATATTTTTAAATCCACGATAAAGCGGGAACCCTCAGGTCAATATTCAGTAACTCTACCGTTCAAATTTGATGCATCACGATTGGGAAATTCTTATAACACCGCGCTAAAGTGTCTTCACTCATTAGAGAATAAATTTAAAAGGGCACCGCTCCTGAGGGAACAATATAACTCTATTATGAAAGAGCATTTAGATTTAAATTATATGTCATTGATAACTGAGAATTGTTTAAACGATTATCATTATTTTATACCTCATCACGGTGTAGTAAAACAAGACAGCACATCCACGCCGTTACGTTGTGTGTATAACGCGTCTTGTAAAACAACCACGTCTGTTTCATTGAACGATTTATTATATACAGGGCCTAAATTGCAAACCGATGTCGTTAGTATTTTCATTAATTTCAGGATATTTCCAGTCGCCTTTACAGCCGACATTCGGCAAATGTATTTGCGTATTGGCGTACAAGAACACCACCGGCGCTTTCAACAGCTGTTGTGGCGTTTTTCAGAAGCAGAACCGGTACAAATGTATCGCTTAAATACGGTTACGTTCGGTATTAGATCTTCGCCGTTTTTAGCTCTCCGCACATTACAGCAGCTAGCCGTGGATGAAGCTGAAAATTATCCTGGAGCCGCAGAAATCGTGCGACGCGATTTTTATATCGATGATTTAGTTTGCAGTTTACCTGATATCGAGACCGCACGCGACGCACATATTCAACTAATTAAATTATTTGAACGCGGTCATTTTTCGTTGACAAAGTGGGCCGTTAATTCGGAGGATATATTAAATGATATTCCAGAAAAGGATCGCTCTCCTAAAGTAGTTAGTTTTAACACTGATGGGTTAAAAATTTTAGGTTTGCAATGGTACCCACATTCTGATATATTTACTTTTAACATAAACACAGAATTTAAAGCATGTACGAAGCGTAATGTTTTGTCCACAGTCGCGCGGTTATTCGATCCGTGCGGGTTTTTAAGTCCAGTTACTTTAATAATTAAATTAATTATACGAAAATTATGGACCCTACGCTTAGATTGGGATGAACACTCCCCCCCTGATATTGAACAGGAATGGGGAGAGCTACAAAAAGAATTAATTCTTTTAACGAATTTTAAAATTACACGACATTTGGGAGTTACCCTCGACTCGCGGGTCGTACTCATCGGATTTTGTGATGCGTGTATGAATTCATACGGCGCCGTCGTGTATATTAAAACTGTAAATAAATGTGGTGATGTAGGTATCAATTTAGTTTGTGCGAAAACGAAAGTGGCGCCCCTGAAGATACAAACAATACCGCGCTTAGAATTAGCAGCTGCTGCGTTATTAGCTAAGTTATTAAATTTTGTACGTGATACATTGAGTACACGAATTCATATCGACGAGATAATCGCGCTGTCGGATTCGACAGTCGCTCTAGCTTGGCTAACAACCCCGCCGTATCAGTGGCACACCTACGTTGCGAATCGTGTAGCGCAAATACAGGCCTTAATAGCACCTTCATGTTGGTATCATATTAACGGTACAGACAATATTAGTGATTGTCTTTCGCGCGGACTTAAGCCGTCCCAGTTCATTGCTATGTCAACCTGGATAACAGGCCCGGACTGGCTACAATTTGATAGGGACTCATGGCCTATTCGTCCGGTTTCGGCCATTAATAAACACGATATTCCGGAAGCGAAACCTGTAGCGCTAACAGTAACCATACCAATATCGCACCCATTATATGAATTAATTTTACGCTGTTCATCATGGACACAAGTTATTAGAACTACAGTTTATGTACTGCGTTTTTTACATATTTTAAAATCAAAAGGAATTATTACACTATCGGACCTTGAGACGGCCGAATTAGTTTTAATTAAATTAGTGCAGGAAAAACATTTTCATGCAGACATTATTTTGTTAAAAAATAACAAATTAGTGTCAAATTCGATTCGATCATTAGATCCATTTTTACACAACGGCGTTATACGCGTTGGTGGGCGTCTCACCCACGCAAATTTAAATTTCGAACGGAAACATCCGTTACTTTTACCACGACATGATCATTTTGTCGATTTATTAATCGATAAATGTCATAAGGAAAATTTACATACCGGCCCCGCTTTGGTGTCGTCGATTTTACGGCAGCATTATTGGATCATAGGGTCACGTAATGCGGTCCGGTATAGGTTACAAAAATGTAACCATTGCTTTCGCACACGCCCCAGGAATGATTTCCCAAAAATGGCACCGCTGCCAGCGGTCAGGGTGACCGAAGCGAAACCGTTCTTACATTGTGCGACGGATTTTGCAGGTCCATTTAAAATTACTCTGGGACGGCGGAGAGGCGTAATAAGTCAAAAGGCTTATTTATGCCTATTTATTTGTTTGTCGACTAAGGCGCTCCACTTGGAGTTAGTCTCCGATTTATCGACCGCGTTGTTTCTAGCCGCTTTTAAGCGATTTTTAGCTCGAAGAGGCGCGGTGTCGGTGATTTATAGCGACAATGGTACTAATTATATTGGTGCTCGCAACGAATTGGACGATTTATATAAATTTTTAAATTCTAAAGCTTACCGCGACGATATCCATCAGGAATTAGTTTCTCGGAAAATTTCGTGGGTTTTTCAACCTCCCTTAAGCCCACATTTTTCAGGGGTTTGGGAATCCCAGGTTAAGGCCGTGAAGTCACACATGTACCGGGTTATAGGGCATCAAATTTTGACATTTGAAGAACTATCGACAGTTCTCACTCAAATCGAGGCGTTATTGAACTCACGCCCCCTATCGTGGCTGAGTACAGACCCCTCGGACCCTCTCCCTTTAACCCCCGCACATTTTCTCACTCTTACTCCCTTAACCTCTATTCCCGCTCTACCCTTGCCTGATGTGTCCGTGACTTTACTCGACCGCAAACGTTTGTTGGATCAACTGGTCCAGTCGTTCTGGCGTCGCTGGCGTTTGGACTATATATCTCAGCTCCAGCGGCGACAGAAGTGGCACGGCGGTAATCCCGAAGTCAAGGTGGGAACACTTGTTACCATCATATTCGATAACACACCCCCTTTAAGATGGCCTTTGGGCGTTATTATAAAAACGTTTCCAGGGGCCGATGGTATCGTCCGGGTAGTTAACGTCCGGACCGGGTCCGGAGTCTATAAACGTCCAGTGGTGCGATTATGCCCACTACCGACCCAATGATTTATATACAATATAAATTATTTTGTTTTAGTATATTTCGTTTTGTTTAATATTTCGTTCGTATCTTAGTTAAGATAATTTTAGTGTGTTGCGGAATTTATTTTGATTTTTTTGATGGGTTAATGAAATAGTCTTTCATGTCGAGGGGTATGTACGAGCTGCACATGCGCGTCTACGTATTTCCGTCTGATAAGGCAACTCAAAATTAATTGTGTGTTTAACGTCAGATCTGTCTGAACTCTTGACCAAGGTTAGATGTCAATTCCTGTTGGAAAAGATATAGTATATTCGTGTCGGTAAATGTTCGATTGTTGTCTCTTACAAAGATATACGTGAACATTGGACCCTGATAGAAGTGTATACATCATAGTTATATGTGTAGAGTTTATATTTTATTTGAGAATCGTTTATGTGAATGTTATATAGTTTTAATATATATCGAAGAGTGTATTTAGTTTTCCGTTATTTTTGTGAGGTTACTGATTTATTTTAAGTGTTGCAAGTGCTTATTGTACTGCATATAAAAGTTATTTCGATCAAAGGAACGTGCTTAGAAGTCGCATGGATAGCTGTTTGAATTATTACAATTGATATCCTTTTTACCATCCAATCCTGATAATTGTATTTGGGAAGAGCAGAGCCGTACTTGGGTACAACAAAAGAGGTAAGCCGTTTCTTTGTACTAATATATGCAGTTGTATGAATCAACAATGTTATATTTCGTTTAACCTATTTCGTACAGTCCACTTAAAATCTATTTTACGGTGTTTAAAGAAACATTCTGGTATTTCGATACCGAATGAAACAAGTATACTAATCCTATTATACTGAACATTAACTATTTTGCTATATGCATAATTTAGGATTCTAATTTGCAGAACAGTGTCATTGTGTTACCGCATACACTCATATGCTCATTAAACTGTTAGTACGACTGCACGGTCATTCAAACATTTTAGAAAGTTTAGAGCAACGTGTGTGGTGAATATAGCTTCTGATATAGACATTTAATTATATACCGTTTTGATTACGGAGAGTTTAATGTCATAAATTGTTTGAAAAGTAAAATGGATTAAGATAATAATATTTAGAGTTGTTGGAAAACTGAAAGTTTTAAATTTAAACTTAGTATAAGTTTTGGGTTTCTTTTAGTTTATTATAGTTGTTAGTTAAGATCTTGATAAGAATGATTGTAGTCTTATGTTTTCGAAATTATAAAATTCTGTCAAGACATACATGGGTATGCCATAAGGGTTCCGAAATATATACTTTGTGGACTGGTTGGAACCACTTACAGGTGCATTTTTGAGTAAGAAATAAATATAAAAATAAATCATATTCTATTAACTGAGATCTAGATTTTGATACTCCACAAGCCTAGATATGAAAATAAAAAAAAATCGATGACGCCCCTCCCTATTTTTCAAAAATTTGAAATTATATTGTTGATTTTAGTATTTGTCGTTACTAGTCCCACAAAAAACCCATTATCATTTTTTATTCAGATTTTTTGAGCTAGTAATTACCAAGCTACAGTCGCCATTTTTGATTTAAAAAAATAGTGTCATATTCGACTCATTGAGTTCTATATTTCGACACCCCACATGCTTAGATAAAAAAATAAAAATATTTATGACACCCCTCCATATTTATTCAAAATTTTAAATATGTTTGGTGACTTGAGTCGGTAGTTACCGAGTTAAAGGAGGGAGGATACGAACAAAATTTTTGCTTAGAGCCCTCTGCATGCGCCATTTTTGATTTAGAAAAAAAATATTATCATATTCTATCAATTGAGATCTACAATTTGATAGCCTACACCTACACGCCTTGGAATATATTTTTTTTTGTTTTTTTTTTTTTTTTAATTTGCTTTTAAGCCCCCGCAGACGTTTTTTATGATTTAGAAAAAAATAAGAGTGATATTCAAATTACACTAGTTTGGTTACACATTTTGATGTGCCACATGCCTTGGTATAAAAAAAATATTTTTTTGTCTGGCTTTAGCTTCTTCGCACCTGCCCTAAGAAATATTTTTTCAAAATATTTGTACACGTTTTACTAGACGGTGTATTTTTACATGTTCAGTAAAAATTTCAAGGTTCTAGCTTATATAAAAGGACGGATGGACGGACAGACGACAAAGTGAGATTAAACGGAACCCTAAAAATGAATACATTTCATAATAGGTATGAAATGATAAAGGTATATTTTTTTAGTTTTCTTTTTTTTTTTTTTGATACGACTATATTATAAGATACTATTTTTTCGGTTTATTTAACTCTAATTTCTGTGGACTTTGTATATAGAAAAAAATTTGCATTAAGCCTATTATATTTAACGAAAATCTTTATATATTCTTCACCCAACTATGTATTTAATTGTTTCTCTTTTATTGTTGGATGAAAAGAATAACTGTTCTGTTTTAAATAATATTTCAAAGACAATATTTTTCTGTGTAAATATTGTTTCCTAATAGTACTAAATTTTTTATAACAGTCCATAATTTCGTATAAAACATTTGATGTTCGCTATGAGACATAAAATAAACAAAATGTCGTTCTATAAACGTGCTTTTTGTCTTTTTAATCTTTGTTACTAAAATATTATGTACTATATTTGTATGACATTATAAAATACTTTTCATTTTGTTTTAATGGCTATTTTTTTATTGCTTAACTATTCGCGAAATAAGTTTACATTATATATGTCACCTATAAAACTAACGTAAACACAAGTGATATACATACATAATAATACATATATTACATTCTTATAAGGCCAGTGGCGTAGCCAGGATTTATTTCGGCGGGTCAAAAGAAGTATTTTTTGCCATTTATTAAAAAAAAATGTTTTCAATTGAACTTCTATTTTTGTGTTCTTCACTTCTCTTAATTTTCAATATAGGTATATTTAAAAGTTTCAATATTTTAAGATTACCCTTTTTTATGATCACAAAACGAATATGATATTTACAAATAAATATGTTTCACACATTAAACTTTCAAAATCACAAATAATCTTTCTAAAAAAAATCCATTAATATTTAACGAAGTTAGAGTAGGTACTTTTAGTACTTAAACAATTGAAAGTATGAAAATTTTTGTTTTACGAAAGTTTCTTATTTTTATGATCTTTACAAATATGTGCTTTTTGATATACCATTTCATTTGATTTTGCTGAAAAATGGGCGTGTACCCCTCAAACTACCCCCAAGGAGTGGTTCTAGGGGGTTGAAAATAATTTCCTGAAATTCTTTAGGGTTGATATATATAATAATTTTTTTATCCAAAAACTCTATCTTCAATAGTTTAGGTGTAGAACAAAGTGGACGGTGGTCTGGAAGAGCCTGTATATTTAGCCATATTAACTCTAATCTTATTACATTTCTACGAAGGAAGCAAGCGTCCCCCCCCTGGTGACACCACTGTATGCGACCATATGTGTATGTCTACGCATATGTTTGAAATATATTATTTTATAATATATACATAATTGTTAAACCTATTTTTTTTATATTGAATCCAGTTCAACTATTTTTGCTATGATGCATGTATGTCTATAGGGTGAAGCTTTACTTTTTGGATCAATTTGTTTCAAAGAAGATCACTTGTTTGTTTTGTACAACAAAATTCTAGAAATATATTATCCAGACATATTTGTCTATCTTTGATTAGATAGCCAGAACTATTATTTTTATATCAATAGACACACGTATAAGAAAGTTTCGTAAAACTTTTTAGCAGCTTTTTTCTATAAAAGTAAAAATGTTGCTTGTATAAACGGATGTATCGTACACACAAAAAGAACAGTTATGTACCGCACGCACACACACACACACACACACACATACTACTCACACATGCATGCAGACACACACACACGCTCATATATGTAATCTGTGCAACACGACAAAAGGATATATGCGTCGCGAAATGTTTGTTTTATCTACGGGGATGTTTCGCAAACAACAGCAGCCAAGATGAAAGTTCTGCTAGAACAATTCTCTTTGCAGCATCAAAGTCTAATTCATCTTAATATGGCACCATTGCTTACAACGCCCCCCGTGACACCCGTAAATGCCGAACAAATAAACACAGACACACACACGCACACGTACGCATACTTTCGTGTTTGGGTGAGCGCGAGATGTTTATTTGCGTGCATGTGTGTGTGTGTGTGTGTGTGTGTGTGTGTGTGTGTGTGTGTGTGTGTGTGTGTGTGTGTGTGTGTGTGTAACGGATACGACGTCACGACGGAAACGCGCGCTCACGTGACGCACATCCGGTTTTGTAGTTGACGTGTTATGATATGTATTTATGAGTAGTATTTCTGTATAATGATACAGTTATGATTTACTTCAGCTAAATTATAAACAAATAAGTAAAAAGAACATATTTACAGAGCAGTAAAATCGAAAATATTAGACAATAATTTTTTTAAAGGAATGTTTAATACCGTTAATACCCCATAGAAATAACGTAGGAACTATATTTTAATTTTTGATACGCTGCAGTTCTTATGTCACTGATCAAAAGTGTCAAGATCAGTCAAAAAAACTATGATCAATTATAAGAGACTATCTATATGTACGAACATAGAAATAGTATAAACAAAAATATTTAAAATATGACTAATTGTAATTACACTATCATATTTCTTTGTTAATAAAATAAAAAATGAACATATTTCTTGGATAATGTAATAGCGGCCTAAATCTAGGAAACAGATGATTGTATAAAACTTTAAAAGCGAGTTATAAAGAAATTATTTTCTTTATAACCGCAGGTCAAAAAAAATCGTACATTGAAGAAAAAATTTTTATCTAAAAAAGTAATTCATTACATTTGGTTAAAAAATTATCACGACTTGTAGTACCTAATAAATATTTTTTACAATTTTTGGAGGTCAGTGAGTTTTTTTACTGTCTTTAATCTTAGCGCCCAAAAATAACTAAAAAAAACTTAGTCCGGTTGATTGGCCAATAACTTTTTTCTTTTGTGTTATTTTCGAAAATATTTTTTTCCGAAATATAACAAAAATTCACTCTCGCACGACTTTTTTTGATCATGTATGCTTACGATTGATGATTTCAAAATCACTAATGTTTGTGTTAGGTCATGGTCGTGACCCGACATGAACTGATAACTTCACATAACATAGTTGAGAGTATAAGTAATATTTCGAATTCATCAGCGCATTTGAAGTGATGTGCAATCCATGTAAGCATACTTCACATGTATTCCTGTACATGTAGAGGATAGAATAGCCACAGCATATTTATTGCAATAATCTAGCAGGCTACGACTGTTCAGAACAATGCGCTACGTTATGTAAAGTCCTGAGTACACATAACTTTTTTTTTGCTCTAATGGAGAAGATGAAATATGGGACGCAGTTTTTAAAAGATTTGCTTTGAATGTAAATCTCTGTAATGTAATGCGACATTCAGCTTTCAATTTATTTCTGCATTTAGAATTACACAATCATCGTGGTAGCGTAAAGAGGAAGTGCTTTTTAGCGTCCGGTTGAGATGGAATTTTTTTGAGTTAAAATTTATAAAAAATGTTAAAATATTATTTATGATGATAACTATACTTATAAATTTATAATTTTTTGCAATAAATTATACTCTATGTTCTTATATACTTTTTTTCTAGTATTTATCTGATGTGTTACTAAAAATTAGGCTTTATATTAAAAATCAGTTAAAGTTTGGGAAAGTACCTTTCCCAAACTGTAATTTTAATAAATAAACTAGTTGAGAGTATAATCAAAGAAATTGGTATAATAATATTTTAGTAATTTAATATCCAGTAAATGATTTTTTATTTAGTAATAAAAATTTATAAATATTTCATTGCGATTATTTGTTTCAAACTGTGTCATTTTATATCTCAAGGCAAAACCTCATATACTTCTGTACTTTCTTGTCCAGTTTATTGAAAATCTTGTCCATTCATTCAGATAATTCTATTTCGTCGTCAATTGAAAAAGATCAAATATCGAGAATGGTATTCAATATGATACTATACAAAAAATCTCAATATATAAACTTGAATAGAATACTTAGCAAAAGATAAATAAAAAATATCAATATATTTTTCATTTTCATGCTTTAATGAAAAGCTTTTTTCAGAGTATTTTTTAATAAATTTATTTTTAAATAAATCAGTTTTTATTTTTTATATATATTATGTTCCTTGTAGGTCTTATGAAAAAAATGAATATCAAAAGAAGACTGGTGCCAAAAAGTAGGCCGGCTTTTAACATTTAACAAGTTTCCATAAATTAAAATTGTATATCGAATAATAAATATAATCTATATCTATAAAAGAGTTTGTCCTTAACCACTCACTCACTCACTCATATATCAACGTACAGCCCAAACCCCTGGACCTAGAAACGTGAAATTTCGTAGGTGTCTTCCTTTTATGATGTAAGCACCCACTAAGAAAGGATTTCTTGAAATTCAACCCTTACGTGGTCAAAGTTTATATAATTTTTTTTGTGTTCGCATTAAATAGAAACTTATCGAACATAGGTGCTCTACAATATAAATAATGAAACAATTATTTCAGCATTTCCCAAAATTTAACTCCTAAAGTGTTAGGGGGTGGAAAAATTTGTAAAATATTTTTTTTATTCACCGAATGAATTAAAGTAAATTCGGACAAATTAATATTCAATTAAAAATGAAAGTTCGATATTCAAGTCCTAACAGCATAGGACGGGGACGAGGATGGATTTAGATATGTTTATCTGCATACTTGCTTTACTTATAAAGGTAAATTCGGGCAAAATAGTAATCTATTAAAATAAAAATTTCGTCACTCAATTTCAACCCCTAATTGCGATGGTAGACTTTACAATTGTTACAATTGTTAACTAAGATCCGAGATATTTACTTTTTTTTAATAGGTAATTAATAAAAATCAATATAAAATCTAAATGTATTATGTCATCCCCTATCACGTATGGAGGGTTCTAATTAGTTCCGAAGTTTACGCGCGCGAAACCGCGGGATCCCGCTAGTATAATATATAATACTAATGCAATTATTATATCAGTATTTATTTGTTCCAAATGCACATATAATTTTTCTTACTTTCATAAGAAATAAAAAGATATCATACATACCAGAAATATCTCGAAATAAATACAACTTACCACCACACCACAAAACGAAACCGTTGATTTCTAAAAATCCCTGCAGTACGCTATTCCCTGCTGGGTATAATCACAGTAACGCACACACATACACAAACACATGCACGTACACACAGGCACACAAACACACACACATGCATACACACGCACACATACAGAGGGCACGTACATAAGTGAGGTTAGAAGCGCGATTATAACAAAAGTACAATTAGGTGGTCATTACGTGACCGCGACATCACACGGGTCCGAACGCATTAGGAACATACATATCTACGCACAGATCATCACTACTGCTTGTGTGTGCGTGCATGTGCTCGGGTCCTAATTGTCCGCCCGCTTATGTTGATCACCGTCTCGACCAGACTCGTTACACGTGGTACGAAAATGGTTTATGTGATCATAGTGGTTTGTGCTAAATTGTTATTGATATTATAATACAAAGTTTAAGTTATTATTTGTTTTCTAATTTTCTGTAACGATTTAATAAGTAAAGAACATTCTGAAAATCATTATCTTTACAAAGAGATTTAAATTAACAAAAATTAATTAAACATTACGTAATGGGCCTATTCGACGTAATATAATCATTATATATTTTTGATAATAGGAAAATTAAAACTAAGTAAATATTGGGACTGTAATATTTTTTTTCAGAAAATGTAAATTTTTAAATGAGTTGAATGATGAAATTTAAGAAATATTTCTCATTTTAACAACGTACATATGAAAAAGAGTTTTAAAAGTTTGAATACACTAATAAATAAACGGTGAAATGTCTTCAAACTTTCAGTGAAGTAAAGTTTAGGATACTTTTCTCATGATCTAATGATATTTTATATAATTATTATGCGTGTATTCATTGAGCGTTAATTAGTTATTAAAAATTTCGAGAATGCCTTCCCGGGAAAAAATGATAAGATATAACGAGATATTATAAGATATGTTCGCATCTCGTTATATATGGTAATATCTTAATTTTTGAGCCTAAAATATATTAATTTATATAGATATATCTGATAATATATAGTAATATCTTAATATATATTGGCCCTCAGATACGAAAATATATTGTTATATATATTGATATATAGTAACATCTTAGTATGTATTAGCCCTCAGATCCGAGAATATATTGTTATATATATTTATATATTGATATATCTGCTAATATATTACGATATCTTAAAAATATTATTTTGAAATGAGTTCGCTTAGCTTAGAATATATTGTAATATATTATTATATATAGATATATCTGCTAATGTATTATTATATCTTAATAAATTTTATTTTTTGAGTTATCATAGCCAAGAATATATTGTAATATATATTAATATATGGACATATCTGATAATATATAATCATATCTTAATATATATCAGCCCTCAGATGCGAAAATATATTGTTATATATATTTATATATTGGTATATCTGCTAATATATTATCATATCTTAAAAAATAAAAATAAATATTTTTTATCTAATAGGTAAACGCCTGGTGGTAAAGTATTTGTAAATAAAGTGGCTGTTACTTTTTTAAATTAACCAATTTATTAAATGATTAACATTTGTTATAACAAAATATAACATTTGACCAATATCAATGGTGTTAGGAATCCGGCAGTAAAAATTTGAGGATTGTAGCAGTTTGTATTCATTTTTTACATATTAAATGTATATGGTATTGACGCACAAATAGCAGTATCCTAAGCGAAGAACTGCGTTTTTGAAGACAATAGTGATGCTGCTGATGGAAGAAATCTTGTCAAAAGAGCAAAATTAAAAAAATTACCAACAAAAATAAAACTGTTCAATATTCATCTTGCAATAAATCGGACAGCAAAAAATTTTGTGTACTTTTTTAGATTTATTTTAGTTAGTTTTTCTTTCTAATCTTTAATTTTTGGTTGGATTATTTTAAAAAAAAAATTCTTTGTTTCTCAAACCTACCTACCTACATAATATGAATTGGGCAAAAAAATTAATATAATACCTTCAAAATTCCCAAAAACTAGCTTTTTTGTGGTGTAAAAAATACACCGCGCGAGTAACTGTGTTACGGTATTCCACGCGAGTAATTAAGGGTTAAGAACAAATAAATACTGAATAAAAATCAAAAGGTCGCTGGCCCCACACTTCTTTAGTCTAAATAATCATTACTTGATACTGTAAATCGATAGCACGTATTTATACTAAAACGATTATCAAATTTTATATTTATATCGCAATGAATTCTGAAGAAATGGAATAAAAAATTTAAAATACCCTGAAACGGTAAAATCAATAAAAATTTTGACTAGAATATAAGCTAAATTTTTCTCCATGTAACTGTCCACCGCTCCTTCTGAACTGGCATCCCGGGCGGTAGCCCAGTCTCCCTCCCTGATGTTGGTATTGCTATTATACATTATTAAAATAAGCAACGAATTTTAATAATATTAAATTAATAATAATAAATATAAAAAATTCAAATATCAACCATTCTTTTTTCTAAAGTTCATTTGACTTGAATTTAATATTGCACTCGCGTGATCTGTATAGTTTTGTATATATGTATATTCTAATTTCGCGAAATAAGAGAAAGTAAATTTTATTTAGAATTGCCCATATACTCAGGAATGATAAAGTTATAACATATATTTTTTTTACCCAAAATTTCAATATAATTTTATAAATTAAGAACAAATCTCTACAAAATTTATATCTTTTAGTTTTACTCTATTTTTAATAGTTTTTGAGATATGTTGTTTTCAAAAAAGTACATTCATCAAATTTTAAAATAGGTAGTGAATATTTTTGGTGAAACTTTTTTTTGAAAATGATGTTCCCACGCATTTATCTTAAAAATTCTACAACATGTGTTGACAATTTTTATACAAACATTGATGAATACATTTTTGAAATTATAATCACTGAATTCTATGATCACACCAGTCAGGTGTGATAATTTCTCAAAAAATACAATTTTTAGAGATATTAGTAGACTAAAATTTAACTTGTAAGAGAAATATAAACTGCGTTACAGCCAAAATCTCAAAATTCGTGTACGCACTTAGAGTGTTAAGCAACAAGGTTGTGCAAATGTTTTGTTACAAGTGTATTAGCTTATATACATTTAATTATTAGATATGGAATTTTATTTTGGTGCTTCTCTTCTCATACTTATAACATACTCAAAATACAAAAGAAATGTCTTCGTATTATGGTCAGATATGACCCAGGGAACACTGCCGTCCACTGCTTATATAATACAAAGTTTTAACTATAATCGATATTAATTTATTAGAAAATGAGTTATTCATCAAAAAAAAACAACTGATTTATGTAATATAAATGATCAATTCTACAACATAGAAACAAACACAATATGAAATCATTCAAACACGTAAACAAATTGTCAATAGAAATGTAGTTAACAATACAATTAAAATTTTCAATAAAATTCCTAAATCTATAATAGATCCGTCTGTTGAAGAACTGAAAATTACTTTAAAAGAATATTTAATAAGCAAATGTCACATGGTTTTCTTCATTTATTTACTATACATACATATATTTCGGATTTCTTTAATAGTCACAAGATTTCTATACAGTTTTTGTATATTTTTTTTTTATTTTATTAATACGGGCCTCAAATATTACTTAATACGCATATGGATTATTTTTTTTAATTGATTAAATAATATTCGAGTATGTTGTATATATGTAATAGCTATAGATACTATGTTCGTAAAAGCTGGTGTGACTTGCCTCTCACTAGCAGTGTAATTTCACTTTGAATCAGTATATAAGCAACCAACGAACTCTACTGTATACATAGGTGCATTCAAGTAAGTCAATACGGACGTAAGTAAATGAAGCTGTTGTTATATGTTTATTTAATTATATAATATATGTGACATTTGATTATAGATTCAGTACGAGTTTTCCCTGGTTTGTCGATTCTGTAGTATTGGGATAAATTATAGATGGATACACCCCCCCCCCCCCTCCCCATATGCATATATTATAAGATATTATAATATATTTTTAGATATGCCAAGATATACAAATATATGCTAATATATTGTTATATATGTCGAGATATACTTGTATATTAACATATATACTAATGTATACTAATATATTGTAATATATGTCAAGATATGCTTGGAGCCTGAATTTGGCACGATCCAAGAAGGCATTAGTATATATTATAATATATAACTATATCTTGCAATATATTACAATAGATTATAATGCGTTCTTGGATCGTGCCAAAATCAGGATCCAAGCATATCTCATCATATCTGACCAATTGGATCTTATAATATATGCTAATATCTTATCATTTTTTCCCGGGTTAAGAAAAGCAATACCTTAATATAAAGTATTCCTATGAATTTTCCAAAATAAAATTATTAGAACGTTTTAAAATACGATCCCTCGTGAAAATGAATATTAGTTATATAATTTATTCTACAATAGCGCCCGGGCGAGAGGTCTTGAAAGAAAACACCGCGCTGTTGCATACGGACTGCGGGGTTAGGCCGCTGCCGCCACGAAACAAGAGCCCGCGAGTGTCGTTCCACAGGATTTATGACTCTCATGGCATCCGCGAGCGGTGCACTGATTATGAAAACAAATAGGACCCGGAACGACACTGTTTTTGTCGATAACTCGGTATCGGATTAGTCTCGATAATAGAGTATTGTACGTACTATTTACTTATGTATGTATGTGCATGTCCCAATGTCCCATGCGGGAGCAAATAGAGAAAAGTAGAATGCGTTAATATTCACGTTACCAGGCATATATGGAATGAAAAAGCCTTACTTTTGGTATAGAAATCACTTTAATTTTAAGATGGGGCTATTTGCACATACCGTATGTGCATGCAATTGGTTATTTGCACATACCACGATTATAACAACCTAACCTAATTAGGTATATAATAGTATGTGCAAATTCTCAATTTTATTAGTTTAGACATGGTTTGATTCAATAATATTAATATTAATAATATTAATAAATGTAAATGTTTGACAGTTTCAAATGTTTTTTTAAAATAACATCTATATTGTATAAGTAACTTATAGTTTAAATCACTAATTACCACGAACAAAATACGTTATAATATAATACTTACATACATATGTATATACTAGCAATTTACGTTCAAAATAACCAGCATATAAAACGGGGAAGTAGGTACAGAATTTCATATAATTTAAGAAAGTAGGTACATATGTACATACATGCACAAATGCACATGTACAAATGTACATGACATAAGACCTATAATATTTTGTCTGTTAAATTCAAAATCCCTTAAATTTGGATATATTGAATTACTGTAATACAAAGAAAAAAATGTTTGTTTTTTGTTTCTATGTTAACACTCCCCTCAAAAAATACTGAACCGATTTAGACGAAACATCCATAGAAGTATTTCTCATGATTTCTCAAGTTGCATAGGATGTAACATTACGCGATCATGCAGAGGGGTAAGCAGTATGCAAAAAATAATTATATGATGTAAGTCGGAGAAAAGTTTTGTTTAGATCACATATCATATTATAATTGAATTTATAGCCACCCACATGTTAAATAGCAGTGGGAATAATATTTATTGATAATACAATATAATACTTATTAAAGTATTTTTTAATGTAATTTTCAATGTTAACTAAAACATTTTTTAACTTTACATGCATTGTTAGTCCACATAATATATCAAATACTTGTTTCTAATATTTAATAACGTTTGGTATGCATGAGTACACTTAGCTTTGTAAACTACGTAGGTATGTAATCGAATATTATGATTTTTTTTTATATCATTATCTAAACTTAAAAATATATTTCTTACAATTAAAAGAACATAAAGGCATTTCAAATAATAAAGAGGAATTTATACAATAAACATACATAACGAAATGTTATTCTTTCTGAAAGAATGTTGTTACTAGATATGTACACACATAAATACAAAAATATGTAAAAGCAACATATCTGTGCGCATTTTAGAAGTTTCTATAACAGAAACAAGAAGTACCTTGTGTTTTGGTTACTGGAACATAGCGAGAAGCTAACAACAAAGTTATACCAAACTGGCTACATGCTTGTGTTTCCCTTGAAGCTTTATAAAAGTTTGGACATTTTCTACAGTGTTATGGTTTAACTTTTGAAATACGAAACATCATATTTGCAAATATGATTATAAAACACTTTTCAGTTGCATATTTTGTGTACACACATATTTATTTATACGTGTTTGGAATATTTGGCACTAAACGAGGTTAGGAGATTAGTAAGGTCAACAAATAACTTTATGAAAAGTCACAATTCGAATTATTATTTGTCCAATATTATATGTATAGTTACATATATTTATTATTCAACGTATGCGCAATAATTTTGATGTATTTTTTACTAGCTTGGGTGTTAGTTAGGCGAGATTTCTTTCGGTCTTAACCTCGAAACAATATAGTCAACGAGATGGTTATCAATAACACAGCCACACAAAAAAAATATTTTTTCGGGTCTGGAGGTCAGACCATGTTTACTATATGTTTTCGGGGTCGCTGAATCCGAATCCGAGGTCCAAAAAAAAACCAGCACATCAGGGTTCTGACATAACCTCAAAAAACCTCATACACAATTTTATTCGAGTCCGGGGGTCAGACCATATTTATTAGGGTTGTACCGGAACTGGTTTTTTCGATTCCGGCCGGAACCGGAATTACCGGAATTCACAAAAAAATCCGGCCGGAACCGGAATTTTTTTCAAAAAATTATATTTCAATTAATAATGATAATAAAATAACTAAAATGTTATAAATATGCTTTATATACATAGATTATCATCATAAATTAATATAACATTATTTTATATTGTATTTCTTAAAGATTAGGGGGGTAGAGTCTTACATTATATTATAAAACATAGTATTTTCTACATATCGTGTAATTTTTACAGCTTTATAAGGTGTTTTAATTTGTTTATATATCATACGTTCTTTTCTATCAAATCTAATTAAATTACTAGTATATCAAATTTATATAAGTAAATATGATAAATCAAAACAGCAGATAAACAAATTCACAATATAGAAAATCATATAAAATATCGATAAAAGAATATACCAATAACTCGAAATTAAAGCACCAATATGCGTTACTTTAGTTCTAGTGCAATGGTCTTCGAACTATTTTCCGCGATACCTCTCTGGGGGTTCTGCGAATAAAAATAAAAATTATGAAGCACTCATACTAGTTAAGCAGTATTTATTAACGAAATATATAAATATAATGATAGATTTAGAGAAATAACTATGTGAGTCTTTCTGATTTTATAGCTAATCCCAATAGCATAAATACTTGTGCACTAACAAATTTTTCTCGGGCCACTATTTTGAATATTATTATTATAAGATATAAATTTATATGGGTAAAATAGAGTTCGCCGAAAAAAACATTTTAATTGTAATCAAGAAATGTTTTTGAAAAAACAGGACTAGAGTATTATTTAAAAAATGCAGAATAAGTCTTATTTTACAGTTAATATTCAAAAAATTTTGAAAATCTTTAGTTTATTATTGAACAGTTCATCTCTAATTTATTATCAGTTCAATGTTCGTAGTCCGTAATATAATGACTTTTTTATTAATATATTTAAAGTCAATTAATGCTAAAATTTCAATTATATTATGATAAAACAAATAATAAAATCTGCCTTTTTGTTACGGAATGTTTTTTTCATTAATAAAATGTTATTTATTCATAATTATATTATTTATGAGTTCCTTAGTAGAAAGAAATAACAAAATATAAAAATTCCGGCAAACTCGACCGGAATTTAGTAGTTCCGGCCGGAACCGGAACCGGAATAAAATCGTGAATTCCGGCCGGAATTCCGGCCGGACCGGAATTCCGGTACATCCCTAATATTTATTATATGTTTTTTTGGTCGCTGAATCCGAATCCGAGGTCCAAAAAACCCCAGCATGTCAAGGTTTCGACATAACCTCAAAAACTTCATAAAATTTATGAACTCAAAAATTAAACGATTGGAATAGACAATCTAAAAACCAGACGCATAAATCAAATGTCAGACTCTTGTTTGCTACTATGGCGGGTTCTTTTCTCATCAAAAGATCTTTTTATACTATTTTTTTTACTATGAAGTTTTTGAGGTTATGTCGAAACCCTGACATGCTGGGGTTTTTTAGACCTCGGATTCGGATTCAGCGACCAAAAAAACATATAATAAACATGGCCTGACCCCCGGACTCGAATAAATTTGTGTATGAGGTTTTTGGAGGTCATGTCAGAACCCTGACGTGCTGGGGTTTTTTGGACCTCGGATTCGGATTCAGCGACCCCGAAAACATATAGTAAACATGGTCTGACCTCCAGACCCGAAAAAATATTTTTTTTGTGTGGCTGTGTAATAAGTAAATTGATATTAATATTTAAATCATTAAGAAATTAAAAAAAAATTATTTAACAAAATCAATTGAGATCGAAAATTTCATGATCTTGGTCATGTATATGAGAATAGACCGGGGGAGACTGTATTATTTTAGACAAAATGATTTAATTTTGCAAATTAACTTGCAAATTACCTGATTATAATATTATTAGGTGTTTTTCTAGGATTCTAGGGTTTGTGTTATTTTGATTAACCATATATTTGTTATGAAATCAAAATTTTGACACCTTGAAAAATGTTTTCAATTTTCAGGTTGACAATTTAAGAAAAATGAATCTAATGAATAATATTTTAAAATTGTATTAAAGATGAATTTCGTCTAATGTTGATATTGTTAATGTAAACAATTTTAATTAATTAATTATAAATATCAAAACTATAAAAATAAAGCTGCTTTACTCGTTGGTACTGATTTATAATATTTTAAAAATTAATTATTATTAAACATAAGCTTGGAATAATAAAACACATGCGTTTTTAAACATTTGCATTCACTACACACAGCTCACCCAATATGCCCACAGTATACGGTTCGCCGCATCATAAAGTTGCATTAATGCAATTAAAATTTGATATTCGTTATGAAAACAAAATAATTTTGACATCCCAAACTTGGAGATCTATATTTATTAACCATATAGACAATTTGTAATACATTAATTTTTGAAATTCTTTACATGTTGGTTATTATTGACTTTTAAATAATTCGATTTTGAGTCATGGTCATCGTCTTTCATACATATATTTAATAAATATCAAAACGAAATGCCAAGATGCATCTTGATGACCCGTAGCTGTAAACTTTCTCGAGAAAATACTTTATATAAATTTTAAAACCTCATTCAAATCGGTTCAGTCGATCTTTTGCTGAAAACAAATGTATGTAGTATCGCAAATATACTTACATGAACTTTTTGTATGTACTAGTTAGAAAAATTAGAAAGTTATTTTAAACTGTAATAATTATGAAATATGTTTTAAATGATAAAATAAATTAAGTTTTAAAATAAATGCAAGCTTATAAAGTTTAAAAAAGCTGGACAAAGTGAAACATTAAAGATATCTAAATATGGTAATATATGATGCATTAAACGAGTTCTTCTTCTTCTTCATGGATTTAATGTCAACTGGATTTTCTCCTTTGCTGACAGCTCCTTTCCTACCATATCGAATGAAACTCATTACAACCTTTATATTTGGAAGGGGGTGAAATATATATATTTTCTTTTGTTTTGGGTTTCATTCATTTTACAAAATCGTAAATATCTCGGTTTCTATGTAAGATAGGGGGTTGTTTTTCCCCCTAAAACCCCATATTCCATTAGTATTTTTCCCGGCGGATCGAATGAAAATAGTTGCAACCCTTAATATGTGACAGGGGGTGTAATATTTACCATACACACATTTCCACCCCCTTGCAATTTCTTAGGGGATGAATTTTTGAGATTCGAAGTAGCCTATGTCCTTTCTCAGGATGTAAGCTATCTCCCTGCCAAATTTCATCAAGATCGGTTCAGCGGTTTAGCCGTGAAAAGGTAACAAACAAACAGACAGACAGACACACTTTCGCATTTATAATATGGATTACGTTCTTTGTCCGTATTTACCTCAATATCATAAACAGTTATGTAGATTAATATTCCAAAATTTTATAAAATTAACACCCCTTGCAACCCCTCATGGATTGAAATCTAGAATATGCTGAAATACATGTTACATTATAGGTAATGTAGAGTGTGTATTTTAAGTTTCAAGTAAATCTATTCAAAAAATATTTTTTCCATACAAAAATGTACACCCCCTTTTACCCCCGTAGGGGTTGAAATTCGTAAAATATTTCCTTAGTGGGTATTTACGTCATAAAAGAAATACACCACGTTTCTAGATTCAGGGGTTTCGGCTCACATTCAAATCATTCAGTATGTGCAAATAGCCAATTGCTTGCACATACTGTATGTGCAAATAGCCACATCCTTATTTAAATGGTTGTTGTTTAGTTATTGTGTATTATGAGTATTGTCTAGTAACACGGGGACACAAGATGGATGGGGATGTGCTTATGGGGCGATCATAGCTGGTACCTATGCACAAACAGGGTGGCCATGTTATTAATCGAGTTAAATTTGGCTGCACACGAGGCGAGAGAATGTTACTTTGATTACTCATAAGTCTAATTTCGTCTAAGTTTTTCTAACTCTAGTCTCGTTTCGTTATAGAAATTGAACATTTTTACGAATTATCGATAATTCATTAAAACGGTGAAACTATCAAGGAGACTTATAAATACAGTTGAATCCAAACCGATCTCGTTTCCAAATTGAGAGTGAAAAAAAGTTTTGCCTTAGTTAATTTAAAAAAGAAACACGAAATTTAAGTAAATACCGATATAATTGAAAATACAATAAAAATGTGCGTTAAGTGAACCGAACTATAAATAACTCAGATAACGTCACTGACACAATTAATTAAATATACAAAAACCAAACAAACAGAATCGCGAAGCAGTGAAAGCAATCAGGTAAAAATCGCGTGCAAACTCTTCAGCGGCAATCTATCGATATGTGCGCGGTAGTTTTTGTTAAATGCGAAGCCGTATCAATTACGGCCCTTTGATTAATGGCCTTTTGTGCTCCATCACACCTGCGAGCCCTGAGTGGATTGTCGTGTCTCCCCCGAGATTTTCTCCCCCAATTTCGTCAACCCACTATCGTCTCACATTTGGTTTCTCTTTCTATTATCCACATATTTCTCACGTATGGATGTACATGGTTGTAAATATAATATAATAAATATTTTCTCTGATTTTCTATTGAAAATATAATAAATAAAAGGAACGATCGAACTATTGTTCAATACAGGGTGTTTGGTTCGGCGATACGAATATTTTGAAGGAAGGTAAAATGAGTCATTTGGAAGTGATTTAAGCAAATATACCTATATACAAAGTGCTACAGTTTTTTTATATCGGCCTTTTTAGTAAATTTTTGAAAAAACCCAGATTTATACATGTAAACGGCAATACTTCAAATGTTAGAGTGCCCATATTTTTCAAACATGATTTTTATATTACTTAAATGTCTATGCTACACTATCAGATCAAAATAAAATTGATGAATAACAAAAACAAAAAATGGCTGCAGGTCAACATTTGAAAACTTTTAAAACTTGGATAAAATTAATTCTTTAAAAAAATATTTTATAAAATCTAGCGCACTTACAGATCTTCAAATGATTTTAAGAACTGCTCTATTTAATACCCTTTCGAAAAACCTACCGTATTACCTACATGAACGGGCTATTTTTGTGAAAAAAACATACATTTATGTGAAAATAAGTAAGATTTTTACATTTTTCCAGTGAGATGATCCAAGTATGCTAATCTTAATAAGTCGTAAAAAACATGATGCGGGTACTTTTCAAACATTTTTTTTATACTCATTGGACAGAGTAACATTTACTCCTGTACAAATGCTTGAAAATGATGACCCTTCAGACTAATGACGATTTTTTTCGGTTTTTGGTAAATTTTGGTAAATTAAGCACACTAGGATCAACTCACTGGAAAAATGTAAAAATCTTACTTATTATCACATAAATGTATATTTTTTTCACAAAAAAGCCCGTTCATGTAGGTAATACGGTAGGTTTTTCGAAAAGGTATGAAATAGAGCAGTTTTTAAGATCATTTGCACATCTGTAAGTGTGCTAGATTTTATAAAATAATTTTTTAAAGAAATAATTTTATTAAAGTTTTATAAATTTTCAAATGTTAACCTGCCGCCATTCTTTGTTTTTGTTATTCATAAATTTTATTTTGATCTGATAGTGTAGCATAGACATTAAAGTAATATAAAAATCTTGTTTGAAAAATATGGGCTCTTTAACTTTTGAACTTTCGCCATTAATATGTATAAATCTGGGTTTTTTCAAAAATTTACTAAAAAGGCCGATATAAAAAAACTGTAGCACTTTGTATATAGGTATATTTGCTTAAATCACATCCAAATGATTCATTATACCTTCCTTCAAAATATTCGTATCGCCGAACCAAACATCCTGTATAATGTAAGCTAGAAGTTACATTAAAATGACACTACTAAAATTGACAAAATAATAGGTTTCCATTTAAAAAAAAAGTTGGTCCTATTTGACCATGAAGACGCCCAAAAATTAAAAAAATAATAACGCAATTTTGGGTCCCCCTCAAAACCAAACAACTTTTATTTGAAGCATTTTTTTATTTAATTGATAGATAAAAAAAATTAGGGGGGTGATATATTAAAATGGGACATCCTGTATACTAAAATTTACATTATTGCGAATAAAGTTATTTTTTTAAATTAAACAGTAGTGAGTAAAAAATTGTATTCAGAAAAACCTTCAAAGGAACACAAAATATCCATATTTGAAATCTTTGAGATCTTCATTATAATTAGATTATTTTATAATTAATGAATAACAGTCACGGTATTCAATCATTAATTAGAATTTTTCTTCTAATTAAAAATAATTGCAATTAGCAGGTACTTAATTTTTATATATTGAAACACACGACGTAAATTATCTTTGGTTGAAAACGTGCAGCAAATATATAAAATAAAAAACAAAATTAAGTAGAGCTAAGAAATCTTGACAGGCCACATAACGGGTTAAATATAAACGTAATTTGTTACAAAACCGACTCAACATACATACATAGACATAACCGGAAGCGTGTCGTAAGAAACGGGATGCAGATAAACTGTCTTGTTCTTTTATGTGACTCGTAGAATATTATATAGAACGCGCGATTGTTGAGTGACATGTTTGCGGCGATGGATGAGAAATTAACACCGCGCCGCCCGCCGTGGCCCCGAGATGCGGGCAATTAAACAATGTGCCGATTTTGTACTTTCCTTATATACCGGAACGCATCATATTATATATAGAAAAGCTTTTATACGCCTGCCTGTATGAACGCTTACATATGTGTGTGTATGTGCGTTTGTATAAGTGGAAAGAGTGTTATTAACCCCAAACCTCTTCCACGAAATCAATAAAATGAATAATGGTTTCGAATAACGTTTTCTCATTCAGTGAATATGTGGAAGTCATATTAGTGATTAATCCTCCGTTCAATAATGGCCAGATATAAATGTTACACGGAGAAATGATAACATATGATCAGAAAAGCATCAGCAAAATTTATTTTTTAGTTATAAATGATTAGATCATTTTAAATAATAATGAAATACTATGGTGCAAATAATAAATCAAAGACTGATTTTAATATGTAGATGGTCTATGATATTTTAATCTATATCTATAAAAGAGTTTGTCCTTAACCGCTCACTCACTCACTCACTCACTCATATATCAACGTACAGCCCAAACCCCTGGACCTAGAAACGTGAAATTTCGTAGGTGCCTTCCTTTTATGATGTAAGCACCCACTAAGAAAGGATTTTTCGAATTTCAACCCCTACGGGGTTAAAACGGGGTGTCAAAGTTTGTATAAAAAAATATTTTTTTTGTTCGTATTTAATTGAAACTTATCATAAATACTCTACAATATAAATTATGAAACAGTTATTTCAGCACTTCCAAAAATTTAACCCCTAAGTTGTTAGGGGGGTGGAAAAATTTGTAAGATATTTTTTTTGTATTCACCGAATGAAACACGGGATAAGTATGTAGGGACTCTACAAGACAAATAGCATTTACGAAAATTCAACCCCTATGGGAATGGAGGGGGGGGGGGTAAAATTTTGGTATATTTATATATTCATAACTGTTTATGATTTTAAGGTAAATTCGGACAAAATTTTCGGATAAATTCGAAAGTTCGAAATTCAACCCCTAACTGTTAGGGGTTGAATGAATACCCGTCCAATGCTGTTAGGACCTAACAGCATTGGACGGGGACGGGGATAGTTTTAGATATGTTTATCTGTATATCTGCTTTAGTTATAAAGGTAAATTCGGGCAAAATAGTCATATTAAAATAAAAATTTCGACATTCCACCCATAATGGCGGGGGTAGACAGGGTGTGCGTTTTTGATGTTTATCTGCATAGCTGCTTAAGTTATCATGGTGGAGTCGGAAAAAATAATCTGCAATAAAACAAATTCGATATTCAACCTCTAATGGTCGGGAGTAGGCAGGGGTTGGGTTTTTGCTATTTTTAACTAAGATCCGAGATGTTTACGATTTTTTATAGGTAATGAATAAAAAACAATATAAAAAATTTAATGTCATCCCCTCGAAATTTACGCGAGCGAAGCCGCGGGATGCCGCTAGTTAAGAATAAAATTAATAAATCGAGTTTATATAATAGGTAGGTACCTACTCAAAACTTTTCGATATACACAATGTCAATTGTGAACTAAAAGTCATATTTAGCAACAATTCGGTAGGAATAAAATAATTGGTATATGTTTGTATTTAAACCATTAAAATAATATCTAATTTTATTTAATTCGTTGTATAGTTATACTTTTTAATCCAAATACAATGTAATGGCTTTATCAATACAAAATTACATATGTAGGTTATATTTTCTATACTCAACATTTTTAAGGCTTTCAATTCCGCATTTTCCACATTCATTTCCTAAAAATTAATCGTAATTCAGTTGAAAGATTAAACGATTACATTAACTTTTATGACTTCTTTTACACAGTGGCTCTACCCACGTGTTACACATGTATCCACAATGAAAAGATCGATAATAACAATAATGTACGACAAAAACGATGTAACTTTTTTTGGATTGATTGTATTTTTCTCCACCCAATTATGTGGTACAATAATGGAAGTGCAATTTCTTCTAAGCTATTTTCAACAACACATAGTTCAGTGTAAAATTTGATAAAGCTCTTTTAAAAGCGCTCGAAGCTTGGCCTTTCAATACATGCTTTGTTCGTCCACGCAGCTCGAGGCAGATGCTTTTAATGTCGCGCTTCTCGACTTCCCTGAAGGACCTAGCTTCCGGTGAGGATAGTTGTCCTCAAAGTTAGCGCTCCAGAACTTTGCCCAAGTCAAAAGGTTTACTCTTTTATATTGTTTTCTACAAGTGGAATTTTTTGCTCTGTTTAGATTTCTTGCGCTTATTGTGTTCTAAGAAATACAACGTATTCCGTATTTCTTACCCTTACGGGTTTCTTTTGTTAATTATTATTATCGTAGGGTTGATTTAATTAAAAACCCTCCAGAAATATAATTATTACAAAAGGTTTTGTTATACTGATATAAAACGGTATTATCGTTTATCATAATATTACATCGTTTTTCTTAATACTCGAAGAGTATAAATTTTACCATTTCCTGGAATCAGTTGAATATTGTATGATTTCAGCACGTATACAATTCATTTAATTAATTATATATTTTTTAAGGAAAATATATTTTTATTAACATTCAAACAATTATATTTTACAAAAGGAATGTATTTCAATATTTCTTCAACAAAAATATGCTTGTTATTGTACAATATAGCAAATTAGCGATCTAAATAATTATTCCTAGCGATTTTATTTTTATTGTTAAATTTTTCATTATTAAAATCAAGAAATTAATGCATTAACACATTTTACTCGTAGACCTCAGTTCCCGACTCTATTAGTTTAAATTAAATGTACTATAATATGTAAATCAGACATTTTTTCTAACTAACTTATAAACACAACAAGTTTATTTGAATATAATGTCTCAAAACACAGAAGTTTGTAGCCATTATATAATATAGACATTGGTAAGTTAAACGTACATCAACTGACGACTGTCACCGCAATGAATATGTCTGTTACAGCGCGAATGTCAACAAGTTTGTTTCAAATTTCGTAATATGAGAATTTAGTTTGATTTAGGATAGATGCACTGAACTGAGTGCACTATTTGAAACTTTCATATGCAGTAATGTTTGCAAATGGATAATACTACCTTGACGAGAGTTCACTTCGTTAATTATATTTGGTTTAAAATAAAAAATAAACATCTGCTATGTCACAAATATTTGTATATTAGGAGACAGAAAAAATTTAATAATATTACATGATACAATTTACTTACAATTAGCAGATTTGCAATTATAATGTCAGTAGTAATAGTAGGTACATATATAGCAGTTATTACCAACTGTTGCAGAGCCGTTTTTTCTAACGTTTAGCACCATAAAACTATTCCACAGAAAAATGTTACATTACAGGTTTTACACGCGCAACGACGAAGTATTTTATTTACATTAAGCACTACGAATACCTATAAATATCTCGTTTTTACATTAATGTGTGTATTAGCTTGGTAGGTTTTTGTAACAGTTGCAAAAATGTTTTTTGTAGTCTATTCAAAACTTGCCTGGAGGGTGAAATCTTAATCGAGTCTGATTAAATAAAAGTCAAGTGACTGAGGCGAAACCTTCACGAGGATTCCAGCGAAACTCAAAACTAATTGGTTTTTAAAACTCCGATGAAAAACCCCCATCGTCGTTGAAGAAAAGATTTAATCTCGTCGTTTTCTTCGGGGATTTTCACTACAGAACTTTTTCTATTCCCTGACATACAATAAAATGTCGATTCGGATTTTCCTGAATTAGTTCCACTATGTAGATACTGAGAGGATGTTTTTTTATCTTATATAAAATAAATGTCAATTGAAAATATTTTCTTTTTTTCCAACTGTTTTCCTATCGCATACAAAATATTTTATATGAAATCAATAAAGTTGCAAATTGAGTTTTATAAAACAGTTACAAACGCTTCAGAGTTTTAAACTACTTTAAAGTATCGTTCTGGGTATTTTCCCGATTGTCAATTTTTCATTTGCTTTTCGTTCTTTCTGCTACAAAATGGCATTTGCATAATTTTAGAGTGACATCAAATTAAACATTTAAAATAAGATTTGATGCATTATTCAGTTTGTAAACGAATAAATTATTTAATCGCTAAAACGTTGTCAAATAAATGTGTTTGTAAGATTGGCATTACAAATATGGTTATTTGAAAAAATATATTTTATGTATTACCTAAAAAAAGTTATTTTACTTAAAGTTCTAAACTGTATCTAAAAATATAAAGTTATAGACATTACAAAGCTGTAGGATAAAATAAATCCAATTTACATTTCTGTGTGTTTATTTTCTGATTCAATTTATAGAATCCATATATTTTTTTCTTTTTGTGTAACCTTTTTCCTGTCAAAATAATAACTTGATATTTTTCTGATTTAATCAAAGTACAGTTAGGTATATTTGTTTTGAAAACTTACAATTAGTAATAAAATATAAAAAATATCAAGGAAAATACTCGTAGAGGAAAGATAAAACAAAAATTAGTTTAACTCAATTCAGTACACATGCGCAAAATTTACAAAACAATGCAAACAAACAGTAATAAATTATACTGTCTTTCCGCGCAGAAAATATGTCTCGACTTAATCTCCATAATACAAAAGTTGTATTAGAAAGCAAACGGCAACTTCTTAATCTTGGTGCAAAGAAAGACAGGGATGGCGACTAAGCAAAGAGAGAATGCGCTTGTTTCGTTATTGAAATGTAAACATGGTAAAGATGAACATCGTTTAAAACAGATACTCTGTAAACATACTGAAGAGGATGCTGACGAATTAATCAGCTCCGTGCTTTTATAAAGATATTTATTTGAATTCCCAACCAACCGCAACCATGAAATTAATTTGGATTATAATAATAACACGTTCTGTATTTATAAAAGATAGAGTGAGCGAGGTTATGGTTTATTTTATATTTATGTGTTACTTTTCATTGAAATTTATTCGAAGAAGTTTATTTAGTTTTTCAATTATATTATTTTTACAAGTATTTTTAAATAACAATTTGATGTTTAAATATTTAAAAGATGAAATAATTAATAAATTATTTTATATAATTCTTATACAGAGTGTTAAATCAGATGGACAAACTTTAAATTGATGGAGAAAAATATTTAATGCAAAAAAGTTTAGATCAGCATGTGTCCGGAAATTCTTCGGGACAGAACTGCAGACCACCCAAAGATTTTACTAAAAATTAGTTTTATTTAATATCTTGAGAATCTATAATAAAAATATACAAAATAAATTTATATTCTTGTTTTATGATTAAAAATACGAAAAAAGTTCATGTAAATACAGAGTGATTCATTTAACCTGGGATTTTGTATATGTCGAGAACTAAGTAAAATAATGAAAAATGGTTCAAACAAAAGTTATAAGGTATCGAAAGGGTCAAATATTGGTGACCTTGAATTTCACCTTGATTCTTATTTTTATGGTCAAATGAAGGTCAACTTTGATTTTTTAAATAAGAACCTATATTTTTTATTGCATATTCGTATTATACGGGAAAAAACATGTAACTTTTGTACAAAAAGTTTTTTTTTAATGTAATTTTTTGTTTCTAACGAAATTTCTATACATTTGCTATTTGTTTCGTAAATTTGTAATTACTCAATAATTTTACTTTTTATAAGGTCGATTTATTCCAGGATTACGCCAAAAGTAGTTTATTAATCGACTGTATAAAAAAAATTATTTAGTAAATTGCAAGTGCATGGAAATTTAGTTGGAAACAAAAAATTTACATTAAAAAAAAAAAAACTTTTCGTACAAAAGGTTACATATTTTATTCCGTATAATACGAATATGCAATAAAAAATATAGATTCTCATTTAAAAAATCAAAGTTGACCTTCATTTGACCATGAAAATAAATATCAAGGTGAAATTCCAGGCCACCAATATTTGACCCTCTCGATACCTGTTATCTTTTGTCTGAACCATTTTTCATTATTTTGCTTAGTTCTCGATATATAAAAAATTCCAGGTTAAATGAATCAACCTGTATATGTATGTTCCTCTTATCCTATATATGCAGTGTGGAATCAAACTTGAACAATTGAGAAAAATATTTCAAGTAAAAAAGTTCATATGGACATGTGTCCGAAAAATCTTTGCGAGGGTGTTACAGACTCCCAAAGATTTTGTATAAAATTAGTTTTTATTTAATATCCGAAAACCCCATTGTGATACAGTTATGAAATTTGGTATTCGAATTAGTATTAATACGATTTTCAGTATCAAACAATGATTATTTAGACCAGGCTCATATTTAGAATATGTTAGTTATGCGGAAAGACATATTTTTACAAAAATGGGCCTGGTACTGATTCTACAAATTATTTTTGAGCAGAACAATGTTTCCCGGTCAGTTATTGTTCATATAAATTGTTTTGCTTTAAATATTTTTTTCGATCAACTGCTCAAGTTTGTTCAACTTCACAAGATTCATTCTGAATATAGCTACACTGGATTTTTATCTATTGTAGGAACGATTAGTGATAGATTCAGGAATTTGTTTAATATTAAGTATTCTATACGTTTTAGAGCTACTTATGTACATTGCTTTCTGGAACAAGATTGGCTTAGGTTCGGATGATACGAGACCGAGACGATAACGTAAATTTTAAAGTCGAGGTTTTCTTCGATTTTGACGAAACGAGACCGAAATTTACTTTGTAAATCTCGGTTTTAGGGGATTGTTAATAATTAGTATGAATGAGCTATTTGATATAATTTAACTATATTTTAACATTTCTTTGCATAATACATAAAAAATGAACAGTTAAAAAAAATTCACACGATTATATTTCGAAAATATAATACGATATACCATATATTTCAATCTTACGTGTACAAATCGAATTTCACAAAACGAGACTAGTAGTTATAAATTTTGCAACTGAGATAAGACTATGTAGACTTGCATGGCTCATCTTGACTCATGTTACGTGCAGGCCTAATGCGTTTATTTTAGTGGACCCGTCGAAATAAACCAATGTTTTATTCAAGAATTTGTACAACATTAAATAGAATGCATACATTGTGATTTTAACCACAAAAAGCCTTTGATGAATAATTAAAATTTTATATTTTGATATTTATAAAATGATACACTACGTTTATTTTTAGTAGCTAACCGTCAGAAACATTTTAATTTGTAAATTGCTTCTGTAGAGAATAAAAATGTTTGAAGTGAACATTTATAAATGAATAACTTAGTTTTCAATGTAATTAAGTCCGCGTTTTATCAATTTGCAACCAATTTGATCAGTAAAGACTTTCCAGATATCCACATTAAGCATTAAAAAAAACATCTGCTAAGTTTTGGCACAGTGCTTCTTGCTGTTAAATTCTTCATTTGAAGATACATATCTAAGAAATATTTTATAAAATATTTATGCGATGTTCATGAGATATTTTGAAAAAAAAAAAATTGGATACCCGACTTTAATAATTTTTATATGAGACTATCTGGATATTGTTTTGCAATATTGTATCAACCCTCACAAATCTCATTTAGAGAATCCACGTTTTTATGCGCGCAAAGAAAAATATATTTATGATTTTGTTCCATTTCATTTTATTAGAAAATGTAATTTGTCATTTAATTGGTTAATTAGGTACATCTTTCAATATTTTTTCTAACCAAATCGCAAAGAATTTTTGCAGTAAATGCTTTTGTTAAATTATGATATAAATAAAATTGTAATACATAGCCATGAGCTATTTTCTATAATAGTGTAATTTTTATTTTTAATGACATAACACAAAGATTATATTTTTCAGTGTCTTATTAAACAATGTAAAAACTATGGCTATCTATCCCAAACTTATTTTCAAAGTAAATGTTATATTAAATGATTAATTAAATTACCCATCCCAAAAAATCATTGAAATATAATAAAAAAAATCAAAACCATAATATTAATTTCAGTGAATATGTGTATCAATTACTAGTACATAAACAAAACTAGGGAGAAACAAACCATTCGTGAAATAACATTAGTAAAATAATACAGCGATGATTTCAATTACAAATACATACAGTATTTTTAGCTAAACAAAAACACGTCCGAATCGAGCGATGCGGTGCACCGCCGCCTGTACGCGGGGGAATGAAAACACCGCCACATTCTGCGGCCGCACGGTTAGGGGTGTCCGGGATCAGACGGCAGGAAATTGCATGTCGTGCCTCTCCAGGCCGATAGCCGGTGTGGACCATACCTACAAATGTACATAATATGTGCGCCTATATAGCATGTACAAAATATCGCTTGACACAAATAACTGTATTATGTTTAATTTCATAAATCTTTTCCAATATCTGTAATATGGAAAAGTGGAGTTCAATGGAAAAGGTATCTTGTTCCTGCATTCAGCGACTGAGTAACTGTATTAAATACATATGTACGGATAATTAGTGAATTACTACTGACTGATCTTATACAATAATGTACTTGTAAGAGAAGTTTTAATTGATCCACAATGCCATGTTTAGTGTTAGTGAATTAAATGATATAACGTAACGCGTACATATACACTATTTAAAGAGCAATGTGTTTGATAGGTTAAATAATATTTAATAATTAAATAATTTTGACAACAAGTCAAAATATACATGGTCCATGCCGCAGATAAAGTCAGCATAAAATTGCAAATATGAAATAAATCCATACTAATATTATACAGTGAAACCTGGATAGTTGAAATCTCAAGGGACCAATTATTTTATCCCACTTAAAGAGGTGTCCTATTTACTCAGTTATAGTTTGAATTCTAGTTATGGAAGTTTGCCACTTATCCAAGTCCCACTTAATCAAGTTTCGCTGTAATTACAAAACAAATTTTCTCTGTCTGTCTCTTACCTTTCCACGGCTAAGCCACCGTACCGATCTTAATGAAACTTGGCAGGGAAATAACTTGCATTCTTAGGACGGACATAGGATACATTGTATCCCGAAAAATGTACATAAAAAAATGCAAATTTCACGCGGACGAAGTCGCGGGTAACAGCTAGTATCAATTTTGATTTATTCTAACAATTACTTATTTTTTCAAAAATTCCTTTCGTTTTATAGTAAAATGTAAATACAATTATTTTTGTGTTCTTCGTACTATCTACTATATTCACTATACCTAGAAACATATTATAATAAATAAAATTGATAGAAAAAATATAGGGTTAAGAAATGAAAAGTCATGCCTAGAATAATCTCCTATATACATACATACATTCACCCAAACATGCATACATACGAACGAGTAGAGAAAAGGAGGGGGTAGATAACACACCGGACGCACAAAATTCAGTCAAATTTAATTTGTAATTAGATACGGAATTTTCTCATTAATAAGCTTCGTATGTGTTTTACGTACATATACATATATACATAAGTCCGTAGTATGTTTTATATATGTATGTATATGTGTTTGTGCATTGTGCATGTTAGTTAAACACAAGTTTGTGTACGTGTGTAAGTTCTTCATTATATGCAGTGTTTTCTTTGCTGCAGCATGTATTTGATTTTTTGTTATAGTATAGGTAATTTTTTGGTTTTCTATGTTTAGATTTTTTTTACCTACAAATAATAAGAGTGGGTCATATTTATGAACGTAATATTATGCAAGTTACTACTCATCAATACAAACGTAATTTTACGTTATGCCGGTTATGCACAAAATTTATTTGAAATCGTTTCAAAAATTTACCAAAAAATTGTTTTTTTTTAAATAGTCAAAATTTTCTTAAGGGTTATTTTATGAATTAAATGAATTACATATGTATATTACTTTGATGACAAGAAATCAAATAAATATTCATCAGTAACGCAGGAAATCTCCCTGGCGATGAGGAAAGGGGTTCATTTTAGATAAAAATTACCTATTTCTAATTGTGCGGTGCTTAATTTTTACTACTTTAAGTGAATACAACTCACAATCAGATATATTTCATTACAAATTGTGATTAATTGCGAAATTGAGCATTTGTGAGTAAGAACTTTTCCTTAATAAAGTTATACCTGTTGTCAGCCAGGAACATTTCTCCTACGGTTTTAGTCACTACATTGACTCAACTGATTGAATGTGGCAAGGAAAATTTGTAGATCTTTTGTTTCTTATAGATTTGAAATCTTGTTAGAGCGGATTGAAAACACTCTCATATATAAATTTTTGTATGGTTTTATAAAAAAAGTATGTAAAATTGCTAAAAAAAATTCATCTTACTTTTGTCGCAAATTATTATTACATTTTATGCATCAAAATCTTCAATTCGAGATCAGAATTTTGTGCTATTATTTTATATTTGCATATTTTTATTAATTTATGGTTTTGGCGTTAAGGTGAGTCCCGTAAAGATATGACTGAATTAACATTTAAAATCATCGCACGATCAACAATAGCATAAATGTGGATTTGAGAAAAAATATTTTAAATTAGTTAGTTTTCACTTTTTTACTACAAAAAAAATTACTTTTTTTATAATTCAGTTCGTTTAAAGTTATCAACGAATGATTGAATATTTAAAGATAACCTAAACTTTGGGTAGTTATGTTGACGTAGAATGCCTCATATGGAGGAAATAAAAACTTTCTGTGTTCAGATTCCGCTCCATTACTTCAAAACGCTTCAAAACTGTGCTGAAAACTACAAATTAATGTATATTATATAATTTTTATAATAATGCTGAAATATATGTTCTACAAAAATATCCCAAATATTGAATAAATTATAGCATTTACGTATTTTAATTTATATGTAAAAATTAAATTAAAATATGTCGTTTCGTAAGATACAAAAATATCTATCGAATTATTTTGAAAATAAAGCGTACAAAAGTTACAAACAACGTGCCTACAGTATAGAAGTTTTTACTTAAACAAAGCGACACCATTAAGAATGTAATGAATGTTACCTCAGTGCAGAGTACACGATTCTTTAAACAATACAAATTAATTTTATGGTTAGAAACGGTAGACGCACAGATAAATAACGAATACAAGAACTAGAGGAATGTACGAAACTGATTAATTCGTCAGGGTAACTGTTTCACTCTATTTAATTTTTTTTTCTACAGAGTGATTAATTTTACTATCCCCTCTATGGCCGTTACTGTCATTTGTCCAGCTACGAATTTTAACACGTTTCTTTATTGAATAGTAATTTTTCGAAGAAGACATCCACAATTTGTTTATAAATTAAATAAACTGCTTAAAAAATTAAATCAATAAAGAATGCACCTATATCTGGTCTTTATTATTTTACAGGTATACTTCGGTATTTTTAATTGGACACATGTTAATCTTTTTAAATATTCTCTCAGAACAAATGACATTAAACTTTCACAAACGATATCATTATCAAATTACATACCTGTATAGTTAAAAATCCTTTTTACAATTTTCTTTTAGAAAAAGATGGCAGCTTTGTAACTATGCATATATACATATTATACATACATACATACATACATATATCATTACATAAGATTATCCGTGAAATCATAAATCAAAATATTACAAATGTAAGCTGTTAGCATTACCTATTCTATCTATATACATATATATGTACACCCAACATGTATACATATAATATGTACAATTTTCACAATAGCAGAATTGCTGGTATATTTTATCATGTAGAGTAGTGATTAATTATTTATATACTCATACCTACACTAGACTAATTCGTTCCCAAGCCCATATATGTACATTTGTACATATATGTATTATCAGGCTTTTAATACGATTAAACGTAATTATTTTTATTGCACTATGAAACCAATATTTTTTCATAAAATCGTTTGATCCTTGTTAATACGAAAGTATGTACCAGTCAATTCATAATTGAATTTAGTATTTGTTTAGAGATTTTCTGTGTAAATAGAGTAATATTATACTTATAAATATATATGGTACGCCCATGTGTGTTGTGTAAATATACATAATATATAACATATGTTTGAATATGTATATGACAACAAACAGTGTAACAAATATGTTATTAATATAAAAAATGAAACTCTGAACATGTACAATGTACAACTGTCCATTACAAAATCGAAACCGGTACAAACTGTTTTAAAGTAATTTATTATCCCGGAACGACAATGTTCATTATGCTGTATAACATTTTTCTAGATGCGGAAAAACGACTATCGCAGTATACGCACACATCCAAATACACAAATACACACGGACACACATACACATATAAAAATTCCAAACAACAAATTTAAATAATACCTCATAATCCATCTGCAACGAGCAGCGCCTCTTCACAAAAAGCTCTTTTTGTAAACATTGAAAGCTCTGTCCGCATACGTACATAACGTTCGGCTAAAAGCTCCGTATCACTGGTTGTGTGTGTGTTTTTTTAGAACGCCGTTTGACGCGCCCGCATAAAATGCGATACGAATAAAAGCACCGCTTTTTGTTAATTTTGATTAAAATTTAAGTAAGATAGGCATTATTTCATTTGGAACTAATTTATGTGGGTGTGGTGGTGGTGTTTTTGTTTTTCCCTTTCTTTCTTTTGCACCAAAACATTGATTAATGCGCGGCTCGTGATGCACGACATGATGATAACGATGTATAAATCTTAGGGCCGGTGGTGACGCGACGGAAGACGGGACTGTGATAACTTGGAGTTTATTCTGATCGTTGTGACAACAGCGGAACAATTTAGCAAACGATAAGAAGTCTTTCTTTAAAGTACACTTTTATGGTCCATTTTACGATAAGTGCGTGGAATTACAACGTTGAATTTATTTTCAATGTCATTATAGAATGAAAAATACATTATTTACAATGAATTAATTTGTAAAAGAATTTGTATAGATACCTACCTATAATATAGGTTACAGATTTTCCTGTATTAAGAAATTAAAAACCTGTTTTTTTTTTAATATAGGGTTTCCCAGGAATTATATACACATGTATTTATCTACACCGATTTTTCACCTACACGCGTAGTTAGAAAAATATTTCCTATCTTTAAATATTAATGAAATTAGTGAGTAGTATACATTATGGCTTCAAATTAATAAAGAAAATTAAAGTTGATTAATTAAAATAAATAATAGCTCTCTCATGTACGCGGCTTCGACGGAATTAAGCACGAATTTCGTTATTATTATAAAAATATATTTTTTTATAATAATAACGAAATATTTTGATTCATTAAATAAGTACATATCTATAAAAAAATGTATTGTAAATTACTTCATAGCATCGAATTTTTCATCCTAACAGTTAAAATATTTATAATTAAGAATAATTTCTGATTTTATTATTAGTGAATCTGTAAATGCAAGTAAATATATTCTAGCTGATCTACTCAAATATTTTTAATATACATTGATACAGATTTCAATAAACGAATTTTATTCTTATAAGAGTAACCTCTAGTATATACTATACATAATATAATTGATGATACACAAAATTTATTATAAAAAACATTAAATTTTTTCTAATGGGTATCAATTTTTCTCTCTGGAATCAATTTAATATCTTATAAGACTTAATAAGTACAAATATGTAGCATTGATTATTGCACAATGAAAAATCAGAGGGTCGCAAGTTTTAAAAGTTTATGAATCTTTGTTCTTAAGACAAACACTTTAAAAGTGTATCTATATATCATTTTCACTCTTTGTGTAAAGGCTTGCCGTGTTCATAAAAACAGCCGCACTAACGATCTGGAATTCAGCCAGCATTGTGCTTTTGAAGGGATGTATGTTTATGTAAGAGGAATATAAATCCTATAAAAAGATACATTTCTATAGTAACCCAATATTAGACAAATCATTTTGAACAGTGCATTCGAAAATGTTTTTATATTATTTGTGATGTGTTTTTTTTTTAATTAATATTTGTAAGATGGAGTTTTGTTCCATGATAAAATGTTATTAAAATGTAAGGAAAAGGTACAGTTATTAGAGTAATTGTATCGAAAAACTATCTTTTTTATTACAAATAGGGATAGAATCAAAAATGTTATTACAGGTAAAATGCTTTATGACTTTTTACTTTCATATATGTAAAATGCCAATGGCCATACATATGTATGAAATATACGTAGTACTTACTCGAAAGTATTGTAAAGCCTATTTTTTTCGAATTCGATATTTTGATGGAAATGTTAATATTGTTTTTTTTCTGAATCTTGTAGACAACAATACATAGAAGACCCTAAAGATGATTCTGTAAATCGAAAGCTCTATATTTTTGGATCATAAAATTTTTTTTGATGTTTAGACAATTTAGTTGTTTTTATTAATGTGTAAACCTGTATGTATACAGGATCAATTCTTGAAGACAAATACCTCTTATTTAAAAAAATCCCAAAACCGGAAACGGATGTTAAATTTTCTCAATTTTTGGATTATTAAGTATATAATTATCAATAATGTATACCTCATTCATCTTTTTCTATCTTTTGACATTTAACAAGAAAGATTTTATATAATTAGAAACTGGTTCACTGTACACTCAGTACCTATCTGCAGCAAATGGCATATATGGTAAATTTTTTATTGCATAGTTATCAAAAAATTAATTGTGTATTACAAAATACATATGAGAAAATCGTTAATATTTTGGGTGAAAGAGAACAAAATTAAACTGTTAAACAAAAATGAAGACTAACTTCTCCAGATACTTGTTTGTTACCTACTATTATTACAGAAAAGCAATGTTTGTTTGAGACCTGCCCTGGGGAACAACTAGTATTAAGGGCAGACTAACGTATTTAAATTATTTTTTTTCCAATTTTTTTTTATTCGATTTTCTGAATGAAAAACTTTTCAAGAATATTGTGTAAAAATTTTACACGGATCGGAGCAAAACTAACGAAGTTACAGCAGTTTAAAGTGGACCGAGCGCTCATGAATGGGCGCGATCAACTGATTCCATGCGTATGAGTAAAGCGGAAAAAAAAACAACTAAAGAAGGCAGAATTCGTCGGAGACAGGAGCAAAAAGATGCATTAGACATTATGGACGATAGCAACATCCTTTATGGACCTGGCATCGATGATTCAGTGTGAGGTAAGCCGAAAAAACTTATGAACGTTTTATTCTAAATTTTTTAGTGTTTAAAACTTTAAAGCGTTTTTCCCACAACTCACGTTTTTAAAGTCGGTGCCCCTCATAATTTCAAAACTACTGCACCGATTCTTTTGAAATTTTGAACACTATTTCTGTACATAATTTACGAGGTAACGCTGGAGAGTTTTTTTCAAATTTGTCAATATTTTTTATTTTATAATAAAAAATTGCCCGATTTTTTTGTGCAAAAATCGCGTTTTTCACTTCAAAGTGTTCCCAAAAATTTAAAAATTGAAATTTCGAAAAACCCCCCCAGCGTTACCTGGGGAAAACGATTAGCTAACGAACAATTTTTTATTTTTTTATTTCAGATGATCCAGGACCGAGTTATGAGGGGCACCGCAATTCAACTTTTTTCCGAGACGCCTCCAAATAATTGCCGCCATTGCTGTATTTTTAAATTTTTTTTTATGAAAATTTTACAAAATATTCTTCGAATGTTATACTTTGATGTACCATTAGTTAAAATAAATAAATATTAACTGTGTTGTCGGAAAAAATTCACAAAAATGTGCCTTTTTTGTACGAATTAACGTTAGTCTGCCCTTAAAAACTCAGTTCTCCTGAAAGTAAATAAACAAAAAGATTGGCACTGATGAAAAATAATCTAAATTGAAGATTGCATAAGCTTTGAATTGATGTAATTAAATATTGAATTTTTTAATATATGGTTCGAATAATTATAGACGGCACTGTATGTATATGTCGCAGCTAAATTCTATATGTAGCTGCTTTACAAAGGGACTAGCCGTTTTGCAGAAAATTTATGTTCTAATAATATACACGTTAACCCACTTTGATCAGGGCAATCTTTTGAGGTGAAATAAGCAGGTTAGTATCTCTGTTAGGTTAAAAACGGGAATCCAATTTCTGCCTTGGTTATAGGACAATCTAGTGGGGCGAAAGAGGATTAATATATTATTACGGGGATCCAATTCCCGCTGCAATGAACTGTTTTTTAATAATTCTGTTAAATAAAATAAACATTAAAATTCCTACAGTTCGTTGCAGCGGATATTGAATCCCCGTTTTTATTCTATATTAATCCCCTTTCGCCTCAATAGATTGCCCTAACCAAGGTGAAGATTGAATCCCTGCTTTTAAACTAAATTATTCTTAAAAACGGCTTGTAAATTTACAATCCGGTTACATATGTACAATATATGTACATATGTATGTAGATATCCATACATCAAACAAAAAATAACATATTCAATTTCATGCCATAATTTTTTAACTATGCATCCTCATCATAGGTGCTCTATATTATACATTTTAGTGTACGATGTCCAGTAAATGGTTTGTCCGATGAAAACTTCATGCACGACTTAACGCACGAGTTCACGTCGTAGTCGAAAAGTCCATGTAGTGCTCGTAAAACAATTGACCTTTTTATATTTGAACTACGCGACAAGCTGGACGGGCGTCATAATAAACGGCAAAGGTGAACATCGTTGACCCTTTGTCAAATATCACTTTTATAAAATTATGATAGTTCGTCGATTCATGTTTCTGGAATCTTTTAATATTTTTTTTCGCAATGGAATGATGAAAGCTTTATCAAATGTCAGCCATAAACAATATTGAATGGGATAAAATCTGGTTCAGGCGATTAATTTTGCTCTCAATCTACATATTTATATTATGAAATAGGTAACGAATTTTAATATGTTAAATTAAAACTTGAAATTCTTTTTTATTATAAACTCATTTTATTTAAATATCTATACAAGTTGTTTTCTGAAAATTTGTTTAACATAATAGTATTTTATATATATGTATTCTCTTAATCTGCGAAAAAATCATAGTGAAGTTACTGAAGAATCAGTAATTTTAGGTTATCACTAATATAATGAAACAATATACTTACATGGTGTTGAAAAAAGATGGATACACTTGCGTATGTTCGCATTTTTTCCCAGCTATCACATAACGATGCCAGTTGTGAGGGAAGATTGCCCTTCAGGCGGAATGCCCCCCCCCTCGTGTTTTTCAAATGAGAACTCCCTATTTTTATAACAGATTTCGATTCTCTGGCCCAAAATACCCCGGAAACCGTTAAGATAATTTTTTTTGCCACTCCCCACTCTCACTTTTTTGTAAATATACATTATGCTATTTTCTCGCAAATATCGATTTTTGCGTGAGGGGAAGAATTTTCCTGAAGTTAGAATTTGTTGTTCTATCATTTCCTACCGGGCTGGGGTAACATCCCACTATTTGGAAATGGGAAAAAAACATCACTGATGATTCTCGGAAGAATTTGGGAGGAAAAATCGATATTTTCAAGAAAATTACATTGTGTATTTACAAAAAGTGGGAATGGGGGGGGGGGACAAAAATATTTTGGGTCAGGGAATCGAAATCTGTTATAAAACAGATTATGGGGTTCCTATTTGAAAATCACGGGGGGAAGGGCTCCCTCAACTGGCATCGCCATGTGATAGCTGTGTAAAAATGCTAACATTTTTGTCTAGATCATTTTTCCTGATAATTCCTCCCTGTCGACTTTACTGTACCTATAGTAAAAATAAATAACAACATGAGTAAACATTTTATTATTTCTAACTGATAGAACACGGTGTAACCCGGGAATTATAAAATATGAATGCTCACTGCTCAACTGTTTTAAGTGATAACGTAATGATACATACATATATGTACGATTTAGTAGTTATAAGATATCAATGAATACGTTGGCGCAGGTATCACCAAAAGCGGTTCAGTAGTTTTCGAGATTATGTTCTTCGGTCAACACATCCACACCCACACCCACACACACACACACACACAAACTTTATCTCTTTTATAGTATATATACTTTTATAGTATATTAGTATAGACATGGATAGTATACCCTAAATAATTCTCATTAATTAGACAATGCTGTATCTCTCTATTATATACATACAAACATATATGGACACAGATCAATGTACACAAAGCTCATTTCGAGATATCAATATTTTTGTATTGGAATAAAATCATTTGACGTTCGGTTGGTTAATTATTTTAATTTAGAACACATTGATTTTTGGATAATCATCCTCTAAAACAGTGGTTCTTAAACTAGGGTCCGCGGACCCCGAGGTGTCCGCTGAACTTTTGTCGGGAGTTCGTGGAAATATGTTTGGCATAAATTAAAATATTTATTGTACATTTCTATTTACCAAAGATTAATTCGTAATCTGAAGACAATTTATTTGTCAGTGGGTGAGGGTCTCTGAAAAATATTTGTTCAAAAAGGGATCCCTAGACCATATAAGTTTAAGAACCCTGCTCTAAAAGATTGTAGCTTCTCGTCAATCAAACCGCAGAGGTTTTTTTGCAATAAATGTTTTTGTAAAAATTATAATTCAAATAAAATTTTAATAACCATGAATTATTTTTTATAATGTTGTAAACTTTATATTGAAGCATATTAATGCATATGTATTATATTCATATATATTATGTATGTATACAGTAGTTTTAAATTAATATAAAACTTCAAATTGGTAAACAACAGTAGCAGTGTTCATTTCTTTGAAAAACTGATTTACTCGCAAATACCAAAAAGCTTTATTCAATTATAACTAGAGATAAAATCTATCCAATAGTTAAATCTTCACACACAAGGATACCCTCACATCTACACACAAGCAAGCACGCACGCATAGAACATATCTAATGGAATGACTCAAAGATGCGATGATGATACACATTCGGAGGAAATTAGAATTCGGAAGAGACGCAGACTAGAACAAGCGCGCGTATCTGAGAGACCAGGGGGAGGGAAGCTGTAGGCAGACACGGGTGGATGGTGGTAGAGACGTGACACTGAAAGATGAAAAAGAGTGAGGATGTGTGTAGCAGAATGTGGGATAATTTAGTGTCAAAAGTTGGACCCCGGTGGCTGCGGTGCCGGAATTGGATCTACTTTCATTTGTCAACGCGCCACCTTGTTCGCGACAATTCACACATACGAGCACACTTTCACACACACGTCGTGGCATTGATCCCGTTGATGGGTTACTTCTTATAAATTTACTGGTTCAATATTTAAATTTTAAATCGGTGTGTCATGAATATAGTCTCTTAAATTGAATTTGTGAATGATATATGGGTTCTTTAAAATATGTATTTGACCTTAATATAGAAGAAAATGTTTATGTTAAGTTAGTAAATGTTTGGTTGCCAAAAGATTCATATGATGACTAAAAATAAGTAATCATTGCAGTTTATTTTTAGAAAGTGACTATTTGCACTTACAGTATGTGCATGCAATTGACTATTTGCACATACTGTATATGTACCAAATTAGGTTAGGTCAGCGGTCGGCAGACTGCGGCTCTTTGCACAGTCGTTTGCGGCTCTTCAGTGATTTTAACTATTTATTCAATTAGGAAATTACAAGTGAATGACTAAAAAAAAGGTATAATTAGAATTGAGTGTCTAAAAAAAAAAATGGTAATTGCAATTGGCAACATTTATATCTATGGCTCTCTGATACCTACATATGCAATCATGTTTCCATAACAATTTGGCTCTTCTGATTAAAAGACTGCTGACCCCTGGGTTAGGTTGTTAATGTAGGGTCGGTTAGTGGTATGTCCAAATAGCCAATTGCATGCATATACGGTATGTGTAAATAGCCAAATACATGCACATACTGTATGTGCAAACAACCTCATCCTTATTTTTAACTGTATATATTTTGAATTCAAATAAAATCAAAGAAAATTTGAATAAACATTAAATTAATACAATATTTTTGTTTCAGGTGAGTATATTTTCATTCTTTGTCTACAATAATCGTCCGTAAGTATGTACCATTATACCTATATATTTTTATTCATTTAATTGCTGCTTATAGAGTATCATGAATATCTTTTTCACAGTATTTTATGTATTATACAACGTTATGATTGAAATTTTTAAATCTTCTTAGATTATTTTTTTAAACAATAAACAAAAGTTTATTATTCAGAAAAAACTAAATTTAATAATATACCAATAAAGATATCTATTTGATAAAGTAAGAAGTATTATGTGTAAATGGTAGAAATATTATAAAGTATAATTTAATTTACTTTTTTTCTTTGAATGAAGCTTTTTATTGAAACAAATTGTATGGAATAATTTAGATATACATTTTTTAAAGAATCTCTTCTTCTCTTCTTTATAAATTCATCTCCTTACCCCTAGTCATTGTTTGATATAAATGTTATCAACGAGAATTATTTAAATCTTTTTATGATTCAATTATTTGTATAGAGTAGGTACTTGTTATCTATAGTTAACTTTTCTTGCTTTCGTTAGAAACATGAAATTGTAGTTAAATCAAATCATTCGATATCTTTATTTGAATTTTCTTACGTTATCATCATTATTTATACATTTGAAGTTTCTTTGACTTTTTTCGTAGACGATTTATCAATTTATATTATCTATCTTGTAAAAAAGTTTCTACAGGCAATGTACATAATGTTCAGTAATACCTTTGTATAAATAAAATAAAATTGTCTTATTATTGATGTATGTATTTATAAAATGTAGAAGAAGACAGTATATTCAGATTTTATATAATGAAATATATAACCTATTGATATACGTAGGAACCATATTTATTTTTATTTATCTTCATGATGAATAAGGGAGATTACCAATCGAATATTTCTCTTTGGTAGAGTTTCTGTATTTACTTTATTTGCTTTACACACTTCCTTTCAAACCATTTGATCTATCTTGCCCATGTTTCTCAATTATGTGTCAATAACAAGAAAAGTAGAAATATATTTAAGTTTCTTTATATAAAATTTAGGTCACATAAATATTTATAAGTATATATGTCTGTATATTATATATTATATATAAAGAGAACGTTAATTTTAAGTTGACACAAGGAAATATTTCGACAGCTGTGCTTTAAAAAAATGTAATTTGTAAAAGTTATATGTTTTTAATGAGAAATAACATGAAATATTTTATTTTTGATTTGGGATCGATTTCAAGGTCAATTAAAAGTAAACTTTTTTAAGTAGGTTTATACATTTATATTGCATCATCGTATTGTCAATCAGTTAATTTTTGTATGGTAACTTTTCTCCGTATATGTATGCCTAACAAATAATAAAGAATTACTTCACAAGTACCTACATATATTTATAAATTTAGTAGTTACATATGTAGGTACATTTTACAGCTTTGTACGTAAATAGCAACAGGCGTAATTTATCCCAAAAAGCAATGACACCTTAACATTCAACTGTACAATGAACGTGTAATTACAACTATATATACAGCTGAAATCTTGTTCACGAAGTGCGTATGTACTAGCAGCTATAGAAGCTACTACATAGATAACAAACTTTGGATCTGGTAAGCAGTACATCATAGTGCAGCAGTCGGCAAAATGTTACATGCTTGTCGTGATAAATAGACGCTACTTGAAGTTTATAATGTTTGCAACACTGAGTTACACCAATTTCTGTGACATAGATTAACACAACTAGCCGAAGGTACATTCAGTATACAGATAATAAAGTTTCAGTCACTCGGAAATAGTGTTTCATTTGTTAATGAAAATGGATCGTGGGTAATTAATATATACAGTAGACGTTACGTGATGTCTAGTTTTTCTATTTTAATTTTGTGGTACAATTTAACGTAAAATTCATTGTAACAATTATTATGACAGTATAACAATTTTATAGATTATACAGTAATTTTTCATTTACTCAAAGTAATCCAAATATATAAATTAAATACCTCTCCACCAAGTGCTCAATTGAGAGCCTAATGCGAGCCATATCATGTAAAAATAGGTTTTATTAAATGGGAACCTATATGTTTTAAAAGTAATGATAACTGAAACAAGATTATCCTCATCATTAAATTAAATTTAAGTTTGATCTTGGGGCCAATTAGGCCCAAGTCCAATTTTTTTAAGAAAAAATCTTTATTGTTTTATACAAAAACCTTGAACCTAAAAAGTAAACATTAGATTTCGTTGAAACGGAATCTCGTACAATAAACGTAGATATTCGCTGGGTGCAAAGTAGGTAGTGGGGGAAACGATATCGATCACAGCGCACAGCGTGGCAAAAAATAACACTTTGGGTGGACTAACTGTCATTTTTAATAGACTCGTTTTTAACTGAAAATAGAAAGGTCAACATGGTTAATCCCACTATAGACTATGTGCAAGGGGGTGGAGTTAGAAATAATGTCAATGCGAGTGCTCGTGGTGAACAATATTGTAAAATTATCGGCGCCAAAATTTTAGGTTATGCTGTCAATGTAAACGAATTAATTATTTCTCTATTATACGTCATAATTAAAGAGAAAAAGATACCCAAAATAAATAATTTTCACGTACCTTTTATGCTATACTATTTATATTATATGCAAACAGCTAAATTAAATGATATTTGTTTAATAAAAACTTTCACGGTATTAAACATATTAAACAATGATAAAAAGAGAGTTCAATCCATTCAATTCTTCTCTATTACCCGCTAGCGGCGCTAATAGACTTCGTGCACATAGCTAATAGTCATAAATAATCGTCTAAAATGTATATATTACGATATTTTATTGAAATTATTTGTTTGTTAGTACGTCAAAGTCCACCCAAGTTGCTACTAAAGTCCACTCGTTAGTTGGCGCTGTCATCGCGCACGCTGCGAATAGTCGTATATTAAATTGACATATTTAGATGGAACCATAGTGATGAACACAGTTATGCACTAAAAAGTAAAGTGCGCTGATTGAAAATATAGACTCAGGCCTTACAAGGTTTCAGACCCAAAATCTAAACCAACTAAGGTACTTAGAAACTCAAAATGTATTTAACATTTTCTTCAAAATTTCTATTCTTTCGAGTTATTTTGGGGTTTCGGTCAATAATAAATTTACTTGTATACATTTCTTAAAACAAGGTATGTTTATCGATAATGATTTTTTTATCTTTGAAATACAACTTGCAAATCTAACAAAATGCAATTACATACAAGATTACAGTTGCGCCCGATAGTTTTAGATTTTAAAATCGCTCGCGCTCCTGCCCGGCGCCCATCTTTAGTATACATTTTATCGGAAAATTTGTAAAAACAAAAAGAAACATATAGAAAATATTTACCTGCATATTATTATAAAGTATATAAATAGACACAGAAAATAAGTGTTAAAAACAACACATTGAATGTGTCGATATGAGGTAGATACAACATAATTTGTTTGTGTCCGTAATTAATTGCAAATTAAGATAATTAAACGTGCGCGCACACACATGTTCAAACATAAGCGAACGCGCGTGTTGATAGATGCGGTCATATTTATTTTTAGCGCAGTCAAATGTTCAGATTACAAACGACAAACCGCGGGGTGTCCAGTTACAGAGAGTGTGCATGGAAAACGCTCCATTGTTTTACCTGGAAAATGAAAGGGTAAATAATAGAAAGTTTTTCTTTCAAATGTCAGTAATTTGTAATAAAACGAATGCTGATGTTTTTTACTAAGCAAAACTTGATTATTTCGACGTTTCTAATTAATAATTTTCTTCATTAGAGCGTTATCACTTCTTTTTGTTATTAAGATTTACATATACTTAAGTAATAATAATAATGGCATATTCTGGTGCTATAAACATTAAATAAAATATAATAATTAAAATATACAACATTTTGGTATCCCTATAATTAAGTGCTTAGTTATAAAGTTTGCCCCCTAAAAACTGAGTTGCTATCGTGAAAATATCCTACCCCTGTCACCGAGATAATACGAATGTAGGTAATTTAATTTAAAATTAAAATGGACTTTTTAAATTATCAGCATATATTGTACAGAGTCATCCCGAATAAAAAATTTAAAACAGACACTAATGGTAGTTGTTCTCATTCCTTAAATTAGTAACTTAATTTGCCTTGGCAGTAAAAAGGATCGTTATTCTTAATTCACTTAAGATTTAATTAACGTAAAAGTGTAAACAAGAAGGAGAGAAGCGAGGATTTTTGAGGACAAGAGATTATTTTACTTTAATATGCAGATTTTAAATACAAGCAATTAGTATGTTTCGAAAATTACGAAACAAAAATTGTTGGAGATTTTTCAATGCTTGTAAAGATGGTAGTTTTAAAGAAAAGAAAACTTTAATTCTTAAATGTTATTGTATTGTTAGTTTAATGCAGTAATTCTAAAACCACCCAAGCTTGAAGTAAACTTTTAAGTGGTAAGCTGTGTTTAAAAAAAGAGCATTCAGAAAAATTATTCGTTATTATGAATTTACATAAAGTTATTTTGATAACATGATGTGATATTAAGTTGACTTTCATTTAGACATTTTTCAAAACACATGATAAATTTTATTACAATATAATATTTTCAGTTGTTTTAAAATAAATAGACAATTACAAAACATAGAATTAACATAATTTTTACAAAACATTAAAATCTAAACATGATAAAAAGCTACATGGTACATATTGTTGTTTTTTAAAGGAAGATACAGTTGTAGATTAAATAATTTCGAATGTATTTTTTAAATGTATAAATACAAACAATTTATTTTTTGTTGAATAAATAATATTAAATTGTATTTCAAGTTTCGATCAGCAGATAAAGTAATATTTAAAAAATAACTTTTACAATTTACTATTATTTACTTTTTAATTACGGAATATAAATAACAAAATGAAACCATTCCAACCGAATTCCCGAATGCGGAATGTTTTTTTTTTAATAAATGGAAAGTGTACTCTCAATTCCCTGCAGAAAATAATCACTTCAATATGGTTAGTGGTTTATTCTATATTTACTTTTAAAGGGAAGTTTCACCAAAGTTTTCCCAATATTTTTTATTTAAATTTTGTTGTTATGTAATGTAATAATGTAACTAATGTCATTTATTATGATTTGAAAATAGTTTAAATTTCAAGGTGCTACATATGCATGGCTGTAGAACTTAATTCTGCAAATATGGAAATAAATGTTATTTTTAATATTATGACGAATTTGTAATTACATTTTTTTCACGTAAAGAAATATTATGTTTATATTTCACCATCAGATAGAAACTTTCATAAATTATAAACAAAACTTTTTGATATTGAATAATTTGAATTTTAGTATTTAAAACATTGATGTTTGATAATTAGTAATTACAAAAGTTCATGGAAATGTCTAATTATCATACATTTAATTGTTGGAATACATTGATATAAAGAACATTGTTGAAGACATACCCGAGTCGAAAAATGAAACTCGTTTTGACGGTATTTATCTGACAATCCTTTGATCTTCATTTAACCGCTTAAAAAAGAAGCCTGGTTTCAAAGTATAACTGGTAAAGTAAGAATAAAACTTTGAAAACGGATTTCTGAAACTGGTCTCAGCGTTTTTAGAAGTACTAAAAGTATATAGGTTTTGAAATTGTTATATATATATATATACTACTTATGTTAAACGTTTGTTAAGAAGACTACATGGTCTAGTGGTTAACGTGCTAGCTTGTAGATCCGATGTTCACTGGTTCTAATCTTGAAGTTTTACAAAGTTAACTTTTTATTTTTATTTACAATTGTTTTTTTCATGTACATATTTCGGCTACCTCTCGTTTAATCGTGGATTTTTTAGGTAAAATACATTGTTATAGATGACATGTTTCTGGATTAATAAATACAGTGTACGTAAGTAAATTCAATGATTTGTGATGTTAAATAAAAAATAAAATTATTGTTTTAACAAATTAATTATTAAAAACATATACCTACCTATTTATTAATACATTTTTTTTAGATTATTTTTTATTTATGAGGTATGGATTGCTTATAATTTCTCAGTGTACTAGCCGTAAATCGTATCTATTATTGATAATAATTATTAATGAATTAGTTATAATTTCAATAATAATAATTTCTATCATATATACTAGCATAATTTATATTTTGCATAAAAAAATCCCTAAAATTTATTTACAAAACAATGTTTATTCATCATTTAATCCAAACTTTTTGATATTTTTTTTAATTAACGAAATAAGAATAATAAAAAAATAAAAATATCATGTTAAATATTAGAAAAAAAAGTAATCAAAAAGTTTGGATTATACATATAAAATATGATGAATAAACATTGTATTGTAAATCATTTTTAGTGATTTTTTTATGCAAATTATAAATTATGCTAGTATATATGATAAAAAATTATTATTATTGATATTATAACTAATTCATTAATAAGTATTATCAATAATAGATACGGTTTACTAGTAATACCTTGAAAAAGGTTTCCTAATGATTTATGCGATTTTACCGTAAGATATTTTGAAAGAGAATCAAGAGAACCTGTTTCATAATAAATATGGAATAAACGGACAAAACTCATCTTTTTACCGTCAAACTGGATACCTTTTAACATACGAACTCCATTACTATAAATTCCGGTTTTAAAGTATCAATCTTACTTTTTATAATTTATCGCAAAATACCTTCAAAGCAGGCTTCATATTTCGACTCGGGCACATTTTATAAAAATAATAGTTATTTTTAGAGCTTGAAATTGGATTATTCAAAAGGAAAAAAAATGGAATGAATTTTATCCTCTATTGTGATAGACAAAATGAAATTTTGTGTAAGCACAGTACCTTCTCATCAGCTCTATAAAGTTTTGACAACAAAGTAGAAATCGGTGTTTTTGATACATATACATACATTTCAATACATTCAACAATATATTTCGTTACAAGCTTTTCCCATACGTAGCGGCACATTTCATTCAATTTCCGTAACGAAGGAAAGGGGAACAAAAATAAAAATAACGTTGCGGCTGGATACGATTTTTTATTACATCATATTGATAAATTGAAAACGTAAATTTTATAATAAAAAAAATGTTACACATAAAGTCTCTAGCAGCTATACAACCACATAAGAAAATCACTCATATTACAATCCAATCGACATAAAAACAAAAGAAAAGGTCCCACTGTTCGCGCATAGGGGAATATTGGGTAATATCCGAACGGCCAGTATACGCTGCACAAAGAATATATTTTGTTTTGTATTATAAATATGTTCTTGTTATTTGTTTACGCCAAAACTAACAGTCTTATTTTCTTTTTTGTTTACTTATCTTCCTATTTATAAAATACCTCTATGATAATGCTGAAATTGCTTTCGATCATTTTTTATTTATATAAATAATATATTTTTGTTGTTATATCAGTTTTTATTTATTCATTTCTATTTGAAATATAAAAATTATACATATTATTCTGGACTTCTTTTTGTACTTAACCATCCTATTCCCGCGTCAAACAGAATAACACATATACCCGCGCACGATCTCTGGAACCAAAAGTTCTAGAGCCTGTTTTTTCATCTTTTTTTTATGACAGCCTAGTAAAATTAATTTTTATTAGTAGTAAAGAATGTGTTGAAATAAATAAACCAAAGTTATAGACAATATTTTTATTTAATTAGTGACTAATATTCTTTTATTATTAGACGTTCTATATTATTAACTTGTTTGGACACCGTACATTACGTACTGTAAAATCCCCACTTCTCGAAAAGCCCTGCCCGCGCGTCTATGCAGAACTGTTATTTATAAATTAGGAGTAGGTGGTAAACAAGTATGAAACGGAAGGAATTGTTACAGTATGGTTATTTACAATATAGAATGTCTGATATATAAAGAAATGCAGATGCAAGTTAAACTCCGCTTTCTTATCAATACTGTAATATTTAAATCTTTAGATTTATCTGCACTCTGTACATTGTAAATGTGATTTTTTAGTGTACAACATTTTATAGACACAAATTTATTTTAAATTATTTTTATAGACAAAAATTGATAGTTTTTAGAATTCTTATTAGTCTGCCTGTTTGTTCTGACTTGACAAGAAACTACAGAACCGAGTTTCATTTACGAAAATATAGTAAAAACTAAGATGCAAAATTAAAGTATATACATATACATATAAAAATATAATTTTTTTATATCCGTACAGTTTTTTGTTATATAATAAGTAAAAGAAAACCAACGGAGTTCACACAATGAAACAAGAGTGACCTGATTACTGAACTGTCATAATCAAAACAGTGAAAAAGATGATTCTCCGCAGTGTGCCAAACACGGAAGGTCGAGAAAAACACTTTAGTTAAGTTACTTGTCCATCAATTTGCGCATCCGAGGTACCTAGGTACTAGGAATTATCCGTTTTTTAACTTTTATTGGAATTAAGTATCATTATAAAAAAATATCACACTAAATATTATTATATTATTTATATTGATTTATCAATTATTCTAGTGCTAAAAATAAATCGTATTTCATTATTATTATGATAATTAACGTGACCTTAGTTTAAAATACTTATAAATTACAATTATATCCCATTAAAATATACACGACTTAATTTATCATATTGTTTATTTCAATAAAAATAAATATTAACTTTACTGTTCTGTTTTATATTGCAACACATGATAAATATTCTACAAAACAAACAATTCAACTTGACTAAAAAAAGTCAGTACAACCCGATTTTCCCCTAGACGTAAGAGGTTTCTCAAAGAGAAGGTGCGCGTAATGAAGGGGAACAACTGAGCTTGTTCCCTTTTACTTCATATTAAATTTTAACGTGACACCCTCTCTTCATATACAGGCCCGACTTAATGAGTAATACGATGTTTACAGTGTCCGAATCAGTTAGTGAGAAATTAAACTGGTTCCAATAGTTTTGCCAACTGATCTTAAATGCTACAACGAAAATAAGTACAAAAAAAATTACAGGGACAAAAATGCATAACACTCTTATAGCAATGTTAAAATGCGGGAGGGAGAAGTGGGAGTTAAGGGGTAATTCAGCTTCATCGTTTACTGAAAAAATAAAGAAGTTTAAAATTTAAAAATACAACAAATTTCGTTCTTACATTAGCAGCTTTGATAAAAAATGTTTCGATGCCGCTGAATGTGAGTATAAATGTTCTAAAAAATAAACGGATTTTATACACATTTTCAGTAGTAAATCTTATTTCGAGCTGAGTTTTAATTTAATAAAAAATTATGTCTAAAAGAGACCGTATGAGTCTTATTGAAGAGACACAATTAATAATAATAATAAATAATGAAGAAAATTGATTATATTTATTGTTACATACGTAATTACGTAAGTAATTGTTCAAATAGAAACGACATGGGATAAACATATATAATTTAAATCATGAAGACAGGAAATGAATGTCTGTATATATCTGTAATACACTTTTATGTGTCGAAATATAACCGCCGAAGTGGGTGGTCTCTCGTGCATGAACCGCAGTGCAGTAGTTGACTGCGCATCCGTATAGTTGTGTGTGTACCTCAAGGTACAGAGGGGTGACAAAAAATGCGCAGCGGTCGGACTGCCTACTTCAGGTTCCGTTTTTCGACATTATAAAAATAAATATAAAGAAGACGTATATCGACGTAAGAAAATATTTGACCATAATATTAATTATTACCTATTTAAAGAGAACTGCTACATACAATTTTCACGTTCTCTTGCGATATACCACTTTCACTTGATTTTGATGATTTATAGATGAATCCGCTTACTAGTCTGACTCATCTAACAAACAAAGTTTCATTAAAGTCCGTTTAGTGGTTCGTGGGTTATGAATGTGACTAATATGTAAGATTTAAGAAACACACACGAAATTAAATTTGTTTGTTTTTACCTAAAATAGAAAAATCAAGTGGAAGTTTTAAATCGGGGACGGTATAATGTAATATATGTAAAAATATTAATAATAAATTTAATACAGTAAATTGAATAAAAAATTGATATAAAATTGTAGCAAAACTTATTTCTGTCAAAAATCTATTTATGGGATTTTAGCGTTCTTCAGTTATTGCTGATAAATAATAAAACAATAAAAAATCTGCATTCTGTTTATGGAAGTTCTACATATTTTTGTTAAGATCACTCACATATATTATGTTTAAAAAATCGTATGTAGGTACATTTTTTAAAACGATTTGAAAATTTTCATTATAATTAGTTAGCCACCTTTTTTGTTATGTCCATTGATTAGTAGATTGGTATTTTTGGGTGTTATTTTGGTTGAATACATCTCTGTATACTCGCCACCCTAACACTCATAGATATTCGCATGCGTTTTGCCTTCGCTGACATATTGTCATAAAATATAAGTACTGTAAGCCGATTGTGCTAGGTCTATATACACTAGAGGTAGTGTGGGAGCTCGATGTTAACAAGAGAGAGAAAGAGTGAGATGAGGTACGGAAGGGGTATGTACGTTATTGCACGGTTTATGTAATTACGTAATTTCGTACGCGCGCAGTCTGGTTTATGCGAATTTGTGAATTACATCGACTTGTGCAAGTCCATTGGGATGCACACCAAGTACATGTAAAGGGAAGGGGTTGTGATGGTTCTAGTTTGTCGTAATTAATCAATTGTCTTACTGCTACGTGATATTATTATTTTGTGGGGACGCTCCGTATACCCCAACTGACGAGTTGTGTAGATGTTATTGCCCCAAGGAATTTGTTTCGTTTATATATTTTGTATAAATGTTCGCCGTTTAGACAATATTGTCTCGTTAATTTAAAATTACAATCGTGTATAAGGAAACCTTGAAAGTTATTTTGCAGCTGTGTATTCTTATATTTATGCGTTTGAATTAAATTTTAAATGAACTATATTTTAAATAGAATGGAATTTATTCATAAATTATTCTAAATTTCATGACACCAGCCATATAAAATAAATAAGGAAATGTTAATTTTGCCTTGAAATCTTTGATATAACTGACAAATGAAGTAACTATTGTACATAATAATGACAAACAATTTAGCAATGGAATTTATTTGAAATACCCGTAATTTATATGAAATATACATAAATAAATGTATACCATACACATAATACATATGCTTAAATAAATGTATGTACACATTTTAATTTTATTATTGTATTTTTTTAGAAGTAAAAATTTGATACTAAACTAAATAAATACAACTTGAGATAAATTTATTTCAATTAATGACTAAGAAACCACAGTTACTTCGTTTTCCAGTATTTTAAGAGATAATAAATATAACGATAAAGTCTGAATGATAGCGCAAGACGCTTAACGTTTAAAAGACACATATGCACATGCACTCTTTTGTGTTAGGAAAAAAAACAATCTTCATTACTTTAAGAACCCAACTACTAAAGAAAAATACAAGTTTGATATAAAAAATTACATTCGTCTTAAAATGGGACGCTATTTGAGGTAAGAGGACGTCCATATTATACCGGGTGTCCCAGATAACTTTTCCAGCATGGAGATCTCAGTATCTATAAGCTTTGATTAAATGAGATGGATTATTTATAAGTAAAGGATGAGTATTACTACATACAAAAATATTAATAATTTAATGTGGTTTATAATTTTAGGCGGTATACCCAAAAACCATCATATTCTGAATTTCTTTAAATGGCTATAACTTTTTTGTCAAAGTAGATTGATACTTTTTGATTGCGGTTTTTTAAAGTACTTTTTTGTGTAGAACTGATTTGTGTATTTAGAATTTTCATATCACTTTTAGTTTACGAGTTACAAGCCCTAACTTTCGTTTTTCTTATTGGCCACTAACAATAAGTTGGCTATGGTATATTTGAACGTGTTTTTTTACTTTACTTTACAACGATATGCTATGCCTATAATCAACTTATTGTTAGTGGTCCATAAAAAAAAGAAAGTTAGGGTTTGTAACTCGGAAACTAAAGGTGATATAAAAATTCTAAATATACCAATCGATTTTTCACAAAAAAGTGCTTTAAGAAACCGCAAACAAAATGTACCTATCTACATTGACAAAAAAGTTCTAGTCATTTAAAAAAATTCCGAATTTTCAGTTTTTTGGGTATACCGCCAAAACCACATAGAATTATGAGTATTTTTTGGTGTAGTATAATATGTACTCAACCCCTTCTTACAAATAATTAATCTCATTTGACCAAAGCTGTATCTTATAGATACTGAGATTCCCATGCTGGAAAAGTTATCTGGGACTCCCAGTATATTTTATTTATTAATTATATACAGGTGAGGCAGTAAATATTACCACCTTAAATATCTTCGAATCTATAAGGCCCAGAGGAAAATTAGTGGAACCAAAATTGTACGGTACAAAGGGGGCTATCATATAGCGATAATAATTTTTGTCCAGGGGGAGGCACTTTGGAGATATCAAGGCCAACATCATTTTTTTAAATTGATTCGGTACATTTTTCCCATAATATAATAGAGGAGCTGAAAACACGTTCAGAACTCATCACAAGATAATTGAACAAGATTTAAAGTGAAGAAAAAACGATTAAAAATACATTTTTTATTAAATGAAATTTACATTTAAAGATCTTCGAAGTGGTGGCCATCATTATCGATGTAACACTGGTAAATTTCATTTAATAAAAAAATTGTATTGTTTAATCGTTTCTTCATCACTTTAAATCTTGTTCAATCATGTTGTGCGATGAGTTCTGTACGTGTTTTCAGCTCATTTATCATATGTTATTAACATTTCGAACATAAAAAATGTATTTTTTAATCGTTTTTTCTTAATTTTAAATCTTGTTCAATGGTATTGTGTGATGAGTTCTGAACTTGTTTTCAGTTCCTCTATCATATTTTGGAAAAAAAATGTACCGAATCAATTTAAAAAAATGAAGATGACCTTGATATCTCCGAAGCGCTTCCCCCTGAACAAAAATTATTATCGCTATATGATAGCCCCCTTTGTACCGTATAATTTTGGTTACACTAATTTTTCCCTGGGCCTTATAGATTCGAAGATATTTAAGGTGGTAATAGTTACTGCTACCCTGTATAATTAAATATTAGTTAGTTTGTAAATTTTTAACAAATAAATTCAAATACATTTAAAAAAATTGTTGACACGTCAATATATTAATACATAACATAATTATTATAATTGCATAAGGTGCGGCAAGATATCAGTAGATATATTTATATAAAAACCTGTATCGTTTTATTGCGTGTCCCCATCTTGCCTCCTCTTCTCTAATTAATTTCTTTTCAATGTATTTTTCCTGTTTTTGAGTACTAAAGTGAAATGTAAAGAATTGTGGATCCAAAGAAATATAAAAACCAACTAAATGATGTAAAATGTCGATCACTTTTCGTAGTATTTCTATAGAAAGTAACAAATAGTAATACATGTATTTGTTTATAAATGTAAGTACATGTGTAGTGTACGTTTTGAAGATTGATTTTTACTTTCGAGATATTATATATTAATATTAATTACAAACAGTTACTAGGCGTATATCTCAATTGTTTTACTAATTAAAATTAAACTATTTTCTTAAGGGGAAAGCCAATGCGGCAGTTAAAAAAATTCGATTTTTTTGCATTTCAAAAAAATATAAGTATACATATTCAAAAATACATTAAAAAATTATGCTAAAATTTACTGAGTTACAGTCAATTTAGTGAGATTAGGTAGTGCTACCTGTTAAGATCCTCAGAAAACTTTAAACGACTTTTTTCGAATTTGTCCCACGATTACTCAAAGATGAATGAACCGATGTTTTATTTTTTTTTATTTTTGTTATTGCAGCGCCTAAGTTTGCGCATAGCCGATTTTAGAAACGTTGATAGTTACTATTTTTTAAATCTGCTTGAATAAAAAGGTCTTAACATTGAAAAGATAATTTCAAACCGTTGCAATTAAAAAAATGGCTACGCACAGCGATATATGTAGATATTGATTAATTTTTTTTGTGTTCGAATAACCCTTCACCAAAAATCGATGAGAGGATTTTTTTGACCGTCACATTGAGGCTAATGACTTTGTGAATTTTTAATATTTTTGAACACGGTTGGTATTGATAAAATTGAATATATAATTAGTAAAATATCCTTTACCCAATCTTTAAATAAATAGTTATACTTGTAAAAAATTTCCCAAGCCTCGACAATTTTTTGACCCGTCTAAATGGCTTTCCCCCTTAATCAATGCAAATTGAGAAATGACCCCACATAAATAAAATACCATATGGATTAAATTGTTGTCCACAGTACAGTTTAGTTGTAAAGTAACACTCTAAATTCAGACCATGGTGGGACGTGTGAAAGTCATCAGTGTATGATTGGAGTAACTGATGGCCAATTGAATACAGCTTATAAGAGACCGGCAGGGATACTTCCATCCGAGCGTAGGGTCGATTAAGTCCGGTATTAAATATTCATTACTGACTCCCATGCCAGTCGTCCCAGTAATACTTCCACTACCCGTCACTGAAGTACGCTGTTCGCCGCCCGCCGCTGCGAACCGCGCAAAAACACTGTATTTAAAATTGTCTTACTTCTAATATTGTTTTACATCAACTGGGTATTGATCGAATTCGATTGCATTGAACCCATTTCATTAGCTAGGAAAAATATAAAGAACGTTATATACTTTTTAGTGCCGAGATATAAAACATGGATGTCAATAATTCATATATTTTGAAATTACGGAAAAAGGTAATGTTTTACATGTGTGTCATCATGTAACATACGTTTGAACTATTCAAAGCTAACCGGATTTCCAGATACATTCCAGTGACCATTTTTCTAAAATTAAATATTTTCCAATGCTACGAAACCTTCATATACATTTTAAAATGTACCAAATAAACAAACAAAACATTTTATTTAGACCGAGTCATAAATTAGCTATGATATATAAATAATATATTTTTGTATGATATTTATTTCTAATAAAAATTAATATAGGTACATATGTATTTTTAATTAATATAACATGACTGTTAATATTATTATACTGAACCGAATATCTTGAGAAAGGTTCATATTACCGAAAAATAAATAGAATATAATATTCTTTATATAACTTATAAAAATATGTTTTTCTATTATTATACGAAAGGTTTCAAAAATAAGTATAAAAAAAATAAAAATTGACAAGAACAAATAATATTTGTTTCCTAGTGAAAGATTTCACTCACGATCAGCGATTTTATGATACTTACATACTTTACGTACAGTAACACAAGCACAATGGTGAAAACAGTCATGGTAATAATCAACAATATCAAAGTTAGATTAAATTTTTACTGTTGTCTTAGATTTATTATACTAGAAACAAAATTTAAATTCTAAATTCAACAATATTTTTTTTGTTTTTCGATAATAACCAAAAACTTTTTAATTTTATAAATATGTTCATATGGATACCAAAGTATAAAAAAAATAAAAGAATAAAAATAATAATACTGACAATCATACTTATTCAATAAAACTTTGCACAGGCACGAAATGTGTTATATGTATAATATTATCGATACTTTATATACTAATTGTAAGTATAAATTACCATATTAATCTCACCTTAATTATAATAATATATCAAAAAACATATATATTTATAAGAAATTAAGTTGTTTTTTCATTAACTTATGATTTTAATGGTACAGAATAAATATGAAAACTTCAGAACTTTGTTTTTATCATTTGGTATAAAATAGCAAATTGCTATATATCAACAGTTATTACAATAGTTTTATATGACAATTTAAACTGTTCGAGCGGAAATATGCTGCTATCTCCGGTCTAATATTTCCTTCAAATAAAGCTTCTTATATTAAATACATTGGGACAATAATATGAACCTTAAAAATAAATGATAAAAATCCTCAATAATTGGATACCATACGAAATAAATTGTTTTCAGGAAAAAACTAATATTGATTGTAGTAAATAGTTTTGTTTTTCTCTGTACCTACTACCTACTATTCAGATTACCGTGAAGGGAATATAGTTTTGATGAGAACAAACATTTTTAAAATATTTAAATATTAATACTTTTATTCTTGGCATCATTTTTGTTTAGTAAAAATTTTTTCACAATCATTATAACAATATACTCGTATATTGTTATCATTTATAAAAAATCTATATTGAGTTTGATTAAATCTATTATTTTTGTAATTGATGTGTTTTTTACTTTCTTATATCTATGTATGTACATCAAATATACATATAGTATAAGCACCTAAGTACCTATAGTAAAGCCAATTTTTTTCGAAATCCGGATTTTGATGGAATTATCAATGTATTATCTGACTATTTTCGCCATAATGTCTGTGTGTCTGTCTGTCTGTAGACGCTGTAACTCAAATACGACAAATCGTAGAAGGGTGATATTTTATACTTAAGATTAATTTTTATCTGTGAAGAAAACCTCCTATTTTTGAAAACGATCATTCAACCGGAAACGGATGTTTACCTACATCGATTTTTGAATTTTTCGAATTACACTGAAACAGTGCGAATTAGAAAAAAATGGCCATGTTGAAAATTGTAGGTAATATTATTCATTAAGTACATTTCAAATAGTTCATAACAGAGAAAAAATATCTGCCATGAGTTTCATGGGACTTTCTTATACGTATTACAGAGACTGAACAGTGTACGTGTTTGCCATAGGTACATGGGTCTCTCTTATACGTAATACTGAGAATAAACAATGTGGATTATTCTAAATAATTATTTTAAAAAATTCTTTCTGCCTAAATCATAAGTGTTGGAAAAAAATGTATGGGGAATAAATTATAGATAATAACATACTCGACATTTCTCATCTAAAAATTGTTTGTCTTATTCAAAAATAAATCGAAAATTGAAAAAATGACAAAAGTACATATATATCCGTTTCCGTCTTAATAATTACGTTAAACAAAATTCGTTCGATACATTATGTATTAAAAAAAATTTCTATAGTTTATGTCCGATTCATTTAATTCTATCTTTTATTAGTTTGTCATAAATATCTTTCAATAAAATAAAAATCACGTACACTGTTCACTGTCAGTATTACGTATAAGAAAGTCCCGTGGCACCCATGGCAGCTTTTTTGATCAAATTGTGAAAATAATTTTAAAAAACCTAAATTAGTCTGAAAGTATGTAAAAACATACATATAATTAAAAAAACATAAAATAATTCTTTTTATAATCGATTATCACCAAAACCGTTTAACGAGGAAGAGATATAAATCTAGTTAATATCATTTAATTAAATATTTTTTGCCAGCAGTTTTTTAAATGAGCAAATTTAATAAAACAAACGAGTTGTAAAACTCGAAATCCGGTCGCCAAGATATCAATTTCGGTTCGTTTCTGTCACAAACTTTAATATCTCCCAATCTGTCGGATCTGACAAGCATTAAAATCCTCGCTCATCCCTTCGCAGGCACAAGTGTTCTATTATTTTTTATGCCTGTCATAAGTTGACAGCGTGTCTGTTTGGGAATTTAGATAATTAGAATTGTCAATCATACACGCCATTGGGTGGATTATTGAAATTGCCACCTTATTTTATTTATATTTGCACAAATTCGCACAGAACATTTCAAATGTCCATTATTTTATTTATTTATGTTCGCAGTATAAATGTACGTATACATTTTTTATGATTGATTTCTTATAAAACGAAAATGATATTTTAAATTTTTTTACTTTCGTTTTCAATTCATGTAATTAGGCAGTTTAAATGAGATCTATCAAGAAAAAAAACATTTTTTACATACAAAGTAGGTAGCTTCAACTTTTCTCAAAATACGAAGGTCGTTATAAATATTTCATGATATCTTATACAAAGTATAGGCTACCTATATCGTTTAGTGTTCAAATAAAATGCCAATAGAAAAAAGTATATGACAATAATTTTAAAATATTCGATTTTTCAAAACAATTTGCTAGTTACAAAATCAAATATTATATTTTTAATAAGCAAATGATATTTTTATCGGATATAGTTCTTTGGTCCTGGCTTTTAAGTGGATTTATCAAATAAAATAATAAAGGTGTATTTTCTATTATTATATATTAACTGCGATTATTATTATTATTATTTTTTTTTTTATTCATAACGTAGAAATTGTTGTTTGGTGCTAGGCCTTTTACAACAGCTCTTCGTGTTGTGTTATTGTAAGTGTATATGTTTTGTATTTGGTTGGGTTCACAGGGACACAAGAGGGATTGGGAGGTAGCTGATGGGCCGATCATAGCAGGGTGTAGACAAACAGGGTGGCCTGGATGATAGGATTTATGGTTGGGGGTTTAGTAGGGATCGGGGTTACATATATATTGTTTTTTTTCTTTATTATTTATCTTATTTGTGAAAATATTGGATTTATTATTATTGTACTATTTTTTTACTTTTTTTTAAATTAAAAATTGATTTTTGTGTTTTGTATGTATTTTTTTTAGGGTTTCGTATCTCTCAGTGTCTTCTAATAGTTCTTGCATGTTGTTTGGAATTGTAGTGAATGCTTCTTTCCTTTCTTTTTGCCATTTCGGGCATTTCAATATGAGATGATCTGTGTTAGCTACACTTTTATTATCACAACTATACAGATCTGTCTTGGACCTTTTTATTCTGTGTAGATACTGTGGAAGCGTGGTTGAACCTAAGACGAGTTATTGTAACTATTGTTTTTCTTGAAGCCCTGTATTTTTTAAACCATGAAGATTTTGGTACTATTGGTTGAATGGAGCCGAAGAACTGTCCTTTTTGTTGTATGGATTCGTGGTAGAGGTTTTGCCATTTCTGTATTATTATTTTTATTCGGGTTTTAAGGTCACCCGTTGGTAGTAATATTTTTTTGTTTTCTGCGTTTTTTGTGTCTGTGTTGTTGTCTTTGTGTTGTTGTATTAGGTATACAGTGTCCATTATTAAGTAGTTGGTTTTTTGCTTGTCCTGCTTAAGTTTTGTAGCACACTTTTGGTATCGCTAATAACTATAATTTTATTTTGGAAACGCCCCAAAAGGTCACTAAGAGCTATTTTTATAGCCATTGCCTCTGCACTAAATATTGATAGTGTTTGTTGAAATTTGATCGATTTTGATATTTTTAGTGTGGGCGAGTAATAGGCTGCTCCTACACCATCCGCGGTTTTTGATCCATCCGTATAGTGATTATTTTTACTTTACACACCGACTATTACTGCAAAAACGGGCTTGATTTGAAAATGGATGATTAATTCGTAATTATTTTAGCTTAAATGTTATTTGTTATTTTTTATTTCGAAAATTGTATATAGTAGCTAGTAACTATCTTAACTCTAAAATAATGATGATTTATGTGTGACGTTTTATAACCATGAATTACTGATAGTTTGTAAAATCTGATCGAGTTTGTTTTCTTTTCTACTTGGGAGAACGGGTGTAGTAAAAATTTCGAGACCTTAAGTAACTTCGTAGTTTATTTTTTAATATCGTTTTTGTTTGTATTCGCTGGAAAATGTGTGTTGGTTTTTTAAGACAAATCATTCTCAAATACTGTGAGCTGCTATATATTTTTACTTTTGTATTTTTACTGTTTGTTGTTATCTTATATATTTACAATATACCTAGGTACAGTGAAACCTACCTAAACCTTTATATATACAGGAAACCTGAACAAACAGAAAAAAACGGAATGATCGTGTTCTGTCTTAGGCAGGTTTCAATGAATTTAATTCTTTTTTATAATAATTTTATAATAATTCGATCTGACTTTACCCAAACATTATTAACATTAAAAATCAACTGCGGTAAATGAGGTACTGAGTAAAATGAATTTATACAATAAATTGAATAACTTCTAACACTAACCATTGAATTGCCTTTTTATGTTACTTATGTTTACGTAGAACATGCTAGTTTACTCAAAAAAGATATCGCCTGGTTATATTTTTACAAATTAATGTATAATATTAAGATTCTGAGTTAACAGCTGAGTTAAATATATCTTCGATTCTACATATAACAATACTGCTTAAAATTGTAAAAAGTATGTTATATCCAAAATATTGTTAAAATCGGTAGCCATTTATAAATAAATTGCAGAGCTAAATATATGTATGTTTAATTTGTTATGAACGTAAATAAGGTAGAAATATAAATAATGTAGTACGAATTCGTCGAAAAAGATAGAGTGAAATGTAAAGAGATTAGAAGAGAATATATTTTTTTTCAGCGCGAGTGATATTTATATTAAAGTGAGACTGGCTCTTTATAAGAAAAGCTCTTGATTAAGTATTGAGTTTGGTTACTGAGCTTTAAGCTTGCCAGCTTAACACACACCGCGCTTCAAAGCCCCACACGTCATCGCCGGAACTGACGTGAACGAATTGCGTGAACGCCATTTTAATGTGGATTTATTGTTGACACTTCTGTGACTTGTTACACCTCGTAAGGACCTTATTTTTGTTATGTTGTGTATATATTGAATAAGGTTTATTCCTTGGTTGTCTACCTAAAAGGGCCGTGATTATACTTGACATATTCTAATATTCTTATTACGTACTGAATATCTAGGTATATTTTTATTATATATTTTCAAGTGAAACTAATTTTACCAGCCTGAAATATCTTTGAACACTACTCGTATAATACTTTTTTTATATGTAACTATCGCATTGCACCCGGTGTTACCTGGGCTTACATTCATAAATTTTGCTTGCAAACATTACTCGTGAAACATTATCCATTAGTGAAAACCGGAATTAAATCAGTGCAGTAGTTACTGAGTATATATGTAGAATAAACAATTTTCAAATTAAATAAATACAGTGGTGCCTCGCATAACGAACGCCTCGCATAACGAACGCTGCGCTCAACGAATTTTCTGTTCGTTCATTGCGCGACTCGCTCAACGAACCTCGCTTCGCTCAACGAACTGCGTCGTGTTTAATTTTGCCGCCCGAATGCTCACGTATCACGAAGTCGCCCGAACTTCCAAGGTCGCATGCAGTCGATGCTCAAACTTGCATGAACATGCATCAACGCGCGTCAGTCGTTCTTTTCTGTGCTTACATTTGTTTCAATAAATGTAATTTTGTGTGTCTATATTATGAGTTCTAAAAAAGCAGGAAGGTGATTTCTGTTGAAATGAAACAAGAAATAATTAGACAGAGGATATACAATCTTTTTTATATTACAGTACCTACCATATTTTATGCTACAGAACGAATTAAAATTTTTAACATATATTGTTATGGGAAAACGCGTTTCACATAACGAACTTTTCGCATAACGCACTTACCCCCGGAACGAATTAAGTTCGTTTTGCGAGGCACCACTGTAATATAATAATTTCTTTTAACTACGGAGTACTGTCGGCCTTTATAACAACAAGATTACTAGCGCCGCCCGCCACCAATCCTTACATTATATATTAATTTGTAAATTTATAACTATAGGCCTTATCTTTTAAGCAAATTAGTATTTTCTTCATAAACTTAAGCAACTTAATAATAAAATTCAATAAGTTATTCAATACAATGTATAAATAATTTTACTCAATACATTTCCACATAAAGTTTGAGTTAATTCAAATCATTCCGGGAAAAAATGATAAGATATTAGCATATATTATAAGATCCAATTGGTCAGATATTCTTGGATCCTGATTTTGGCACGATCCAAGAACGCATTATAATCTATTGTAATATATTGCAAGATATAGTTATATATTATAATATATACTAATGTCTTCTTGGATCGTGCCAAATTCAGGCTCCAAGCATATCTTGACATATATTACAAAATATTAACATACATTAGTATATATGTTAATATACAAGTATATATCGACATATATAATAATATATTAGCATATATGTTAATATATTTGTATATCTTGGCATATCTAAAAATATATTATAATATATGCATGGGGGGGGGGTATCCATCTATAATTTATCCCAATACTATAGAATCGTCCAACCAGGGAAAACTCGTACTGAATCTATAATCAAATGTCACATATATTATATTCATATAAACAGCTTCATTTACTTACGTCTGTATTGACTTACTTGAATGCACCTATGTAAAAGAGTTCGTTGGTTGCTTATATACTGATTCAAAGTGAAATCACACTGCTAGTGAGAGGCAAGTCACACCAGTTTTTACGAACATAGTATCTATAGCTATAACATATATACAACATACTCGAATATTATTTAATCAATTAAAAAAAATAGTCCATATGCGTATTAAGTAATATTTGAGGCCCGTATTAATAAAATACAAAAATATATACAAAAACTGTATAGAAATCTTGTGACTATTAAATAAATCCGAAATATATGTATGTATAGTATATAAATGAAGAAAACCCATATGTAGTGACATTTACTTATTAAATATTCTTTTAAAGTAATTTTCAGTTCTTCAACAGACGGATCTATTATAGATTTAGGAATTTTATTGAAAATTTTAATTGTATTGTTAACTACATTTCTATTGACAGTTTGTTTACGTGTTTGAATAGATTTGATATTGTGTTTGTTTCTATGTTGTAATTATGGTCATTTATATTACATAAATCAGTTTTTTTGATGAATAACTCATTTTCTAATAAATTAATATCGATTATAGTTAAAACTTTGTATTATATAAACAGTGGACGGCAGTGTTCCCTGGGTCATATCTGGCCATAATACGAAGACATTTCTTTTGTATTTTGAGTATGTTACAGGTATGAGAAGAGAAGCACCAAAATAAAATTCTATATCTAATAATTAAAAATATATAAGCTAATACACTTGTAACAAAACATTTGCACAACCTTGTTGCTTAACACTCTAAGTGCGTACACGAATTTTGAGATTTTGGCTGTAACGCAGTTTATATTTCTCTTACAAGTTAAATTTTAGTCTATTAATATCTCTAAAAATTGTATTTTTTGAGAAATTATCACACCTGACGTGTGATCATAGAATTCAGTGATTATAATTTCAAAAATGTATTCATCAATGTTTGTATAAAAATTGTCAACACAAGTTGTAGAATTTTTAAGATAAATGCGTTGGAACATCATTTTCAAAAAAAAGTTTCACCAAAAATATTCACTACCTATTTTAAAATTTGATGAATGTACTTTTTTGAAAACAACATACCTCAAAAACTATTAAAAATAGAGTAAAACTAAAAGATATAAATTTTGTAGAGATTTGTTCTTAATTTATAAAATTATATTGAAATTTTGGCCAAAACAAAAATATAAGTTATAAGTATAACTTTATCATTCCTGAGTATATGGGCAATTCTAAATAAAATTTACATTCTCTTATTTCGCGAAATTAGAATATATATACAAAACTATACAAATCACGCGAGTGCAATATTAAATTCAAGTCAAATGAACTTTAGAAAAAAGAATGGTTGATATTTGAATTTTTTATATTTATTATTATTAATTTAATATTATTAAAATTCGTTGCATATTTTATTAATGTATAATAGCAATGCCAACATCAGGGAGGGAGACTGGGCTACCGCCCGGGATGCCAGTTCAGAAGGAGCGGTGGACAGTTACATGGAGAAAAATTTAGCTTATATTCTAGTCAAAATTTTTATTGATTTTACCGTTTCAGGGTATTTTAAATTTTTTATTCCGTTTCTTCAGAATTCTTTACGATATAAATATAAAATTTGATACCTAATCGTTTTAGTATAAATACGTGCTATCGAGTTACAGTATCAAGTAATGATTATTTAGACTAAAGAAGTGTGGGGCCAGCGACCTTTTGATTTTTATTCAGTATTTATTTGTTCTTAACCCTTAATTACTCGCGTGGAATACCGTAACACAGTTACTCGCGCGGTGTATTTTATACACCACAAAAAAGTTAGTTTTTGGGAATTTTGAAGGTATTATATTAATTTTTTTGCCCAATTCATATTATGTAGGTAGGTAGGTTTGAGAAACTAAGAATTTTTTTTTAATAATCCAACTAAAAATTAAAGATTAGAAAGAAAAACTAAAATAAATCTAAAAAAGTACACAACATTTTTTGCTGTCCGCTTTATTGCAAGATGAATATTGAACAGTTTTATTTTTGTTGGTAATTTTTTTAATTTTGCTCTTTTGACAAGATTTCTTCCATCAGCAGCATCACTATTGTCTTCAAAAACGCAGTTCTTATATTAGTAGATATACCAATATATAAATATATATAACAATATATTTTCGCATCTGAGGGCTGATATATATTAAGATATGATTATATATTATCAGATATGTCCATATATTAATATATATTACAATATATTCTTGGCTAGGATTACTCAAAAAATAAAATTTATTAAGATGTAATAATACATTAGCAGATATATCTATATATTACAATATATTCTAAGCTAAGCGAACTCATTTCAAAAAAATATTTTTTAAGATATCGTAATATATTAGCAGATATATCAATATATAAATATATATAACAATATATTCTCGGATCTGAGGGCTAATACATATTAAGATGTTACTATATATCAATATATATAACAATATATTTTCGGATCTGAGGGCCAATATATATTAAGATATTACTATATATTATCAGATATATCTATATAAATTGATATATTTTAGGCTCAAAAATTAAGATATTACCATATATAACGAGATGCGAACATATCTTATAATATCTCGTTATATCTTATCATTTTTTCCCGGGATGTTATTATAAAAATTATATTAAATTCAGCAAAACCTGCCTCGAAAGGAACACGATCGTTCCGGTATTTTTTTTCCATTAATTCAGGTTTCCGGTATACAGAGGGTTCAGTTTAGTTAAGTTTCACTGTATAATGTAAATACATAAAGTAACAAAAAAATTGTTATATTAGTATATTGTACTATTTATTTGTACATACTTTTATAATTACACAAGTACACGAAAAAGGTCTTGCCTACCAGACGAGACAAATATTTCTATACGCTGAATATACATAGATTAAAAAATATTCAAATTAAATAAATAATAACTTATAACCATGACTAAAACAACGAGGTGAAAGAAAGTCGTGTTAACGTGCTTCAAATTGATTAGTAATGTCGATTGCCGTCTGTGAATCCACGTTAGTTACGATTTTTTTTACTGTACCAAGCCTCTTAAGGAAGTTTTAATTCAGAGAGTTGGTTCCAAGAACAAGCAGACTTGTATGCCCACTCCCACCCAAATGGAAATTTCAATTAATCTATAATGCCAATATTATTATATTATATATAAATTAAAAATAATAGTAGGCATTTATTAAATTTCATCTTTAGTTATTTATTTTATTATTATATATTATACAAATAAAATCAAATTTTATATATTTTAATAAAGTTAAGTCGCCACTAAATACAAAAGAACTATTAGAAAATAAAATACACTACTCTTACATAACACATTTCTAAGAAATTCTATGATACAAATTTTAATTCCCTATGTATATGTTTTATGTGTTTCCTCGCATTATTCCTATAAGCCCGGCCACCCTGTTTGTTATCACCTACTGTGATTGGCCCATCAGCAACTTCCCAATCCATCTTGTGTCCCTGTGCTCCTTACCACACATCTACACTCACACACACACTCACAACACACACTCCAAATAAAACTCAATCACGAAGGAGGTGTCTGAAAAGACTAAGCCAGCAGACATGAATGCATGAAGAAGATGAAAAATATATTTTAATAATAATATATGCCTTAAACGAATTTTTGACTATTTTTTTAAATTACATTCAAAAATATACCGCGATATTTGGGACCGCATGTCCAATACTGATTCGGTTGTGCTACGTGTAAATCTTCTCTTAACAAGAGTGATGCACTTGATATATAAATTGAATCCTGACTAAAAACTTTGTTTATATACCTAATTATATTTCAGAAAAGGTCAGATATTCAACGAATAAAAATAAAACGTTCGATTGATATTTCTAACTTATTAAATCAGAAATTTAATTTAAAAATAATGTTGGGAAGAAAATGTTACGTTTAATGAAAGTGTGCGACATATTAATTACTCATTCAATATTTATCAATTGTATGACAACTTGATTGTTTTAATAAAATAATTACCAACATTGAATTTCAAATTGACATATTATTAATTTTATACACACAAAAGCAATTGAGAGAATATTCAATTTAGCATACATTTAAGGGTTGTTTATAAACGCTAATAAACAATATATTTATTTTCGATTTGATATACCACATATTAAAATTAATAGGTGGTTTGCTTTTGTATTTATTTATCAAATATTCATGATTTGCTATTTCATTTATCAAACGTATGGTTTATATTTAAGAAAATAATGTCAAATAAATAAAACAAAAATACCAAATATAAAATAATGTTTTTAGGGTTCCGAAGAAACCCTATTAATCTCACTTTGTCGTCCGTCCGTCCTTTTCACTCAAAGCTCAATAGCTCGTAAACTATATAAGCTAGAACTTTGAAATTTTTACTGAATATGTAAAATGACACCCTCTAGTAAAATATGTACAAATATTTTGGAAACATATTTTTTAGGGGGGGTGCTAAGAAGCTAAAGACAGCCAAAAAAAATATTTTTTTTTATACCAAGGCAAGTGGCACATCAAAATGTGTAACCAAGCTAGTGTAATTTGATCCTTATTCTTATTTTTTTATAAATCAAAAATGGCGCCTACAGGGGGCTTTAAAGCAAATTCAAAAAACCAAAAAAAATGTAATCCAAGTCGTGTGGGATGTCAAAATGTAGATCTCAGTGAGTAGAATATGACACTATTTTTTATTTTTTTTTAAATTAAAATTGGCGCCTACAGGGGGCTCCAAGCAATAATTTTGTCTGCCCCCCCCCCTCTAACTCGGTAAATACTGGCTCGAAAAATCTGAAAAAAATTAAGTAATGAGGCTTTGGTGAGACTACCAACGACAAATATTAAAGTCACCAATATCATTTCAAATTTTGGAGAAAAAGGGAGGGGTGTCATACATTTTTTTATTTTTATTTTTTTATCTGGGCATGTGGGGTGTTGAAATGTAGATCTCAGTGAGTAGAATATGACAGTATTTTTTATTTTTTTTTATAAATCAAAAATGGCTCCAAGCAAAAAAAAATTTGTCCACCCCCTCCCTCTAACTCGGTAACTACTGACTCGAAAAATCTGAAAAAAATTAGGTAATGAGACTTTGGTGAGACTACCAACGACAAATACTAAAGTCACCAATATCATTTCAAATTTTAGAGAAAAGGGGAGGGGTGTCATACATTTTTTTATTTTTATTTTTTTATCTGGGCATGTGGGGTGTCGAAATGTAGATATCAGTGAGTAGAATATGACAGTATTTTTTATTTTTTTTATAAATCAAAAATGGCGCCTACAGGGGGCTCCAAGCAAAAAAAAATTTGTCCCCCCCCCCCTCTAACTGTGTAAGTACTGACTCGAAAAATCTGAAAAAAATTAGGTAATGAGGCTTTGGTGAGACTACCAACGACAAATACTAAAGTCACCAATATCATTTCAAATTTTGGAGAAAAGGGGAGGGGTGTCATAAATTTTTTATTTTTTATTTTGTGGGGTGTCAAAATGTAGATCTGAATTAATAAAATATAATCCTATTTTTTATATTTATTTTTAACTCAAATATGCACCTGTAAATGACTCTAAACAGTCCACGTAGTATATACTTCGGAACCCTTATGGCATACACTGGTGTATGTCTTGACAAATTTTTTTATTTAACATTTGTTTTTTATAAATATGCCGAAAGTATATTTTATCGGTTAATTTATTTTGAATTGGAGATATATAATGGAAGATTTAATATTATTACCGACTGTTTTAAATACCATATTTTCTATTTTATGTTATTTCCGGTCTAAATAATTTTAACATTTGTTTTTCAAATGAAACACCTTACGTATTATATAAGTTTTAAAAAGATAATGTCAGTTTTAAACAATATATATGTATGTTTACTTAAAAAAATTCACAACAAAATATATGATAGGTTTCCTTTAGTATTGTAACAAAATCACAATTGGCATTAAAAGACGCCAAAAACAAATAAGAATTAATATTAATACATTATTGTATTCCTGTTATAATTACGATTGTTTCTTGTACGAACCTGAGATTATTACATTAATTGATATAAAACATTAAACAGTTTAATATAAAATTCTGCTTGTTTTCCAACATTTATACACATGTTATATATTTATACACGAATTTTCTTGTATTTAAATTGTTTTGTATATTATTTTTCAGTATTCCAACAAGGGCTTGCAAACCGGTTTAAACCGAAATTTTTGTTATATTTTCTCGTAAAATATATTTTAGCTCCTGTTATCGAAACTCAGTTTTAGTCATTTTGTTGTCACCACTGGATATGTGGTACTTCAATGTTGAAATCACTTTTAACACTAGCTTTAAAATTTAACCAATTTAAAAATGATTTTTGCCAATTTGAAATTGATAATTTCCAATTTGCAATTGATTAGTCTCAATTTGAACTTAAAAAAATATAGTTCAATAAATCGTTTTTATTTTTAAATATCAATTAATTGTTTTATTTAAATAAATTAAAAAGAAAAAAAAACTATGCTTAATTGAAAAACCCGACTAAAAACCGGATAACTGGTTTTCATTTTATGAAAAAACCGAAAACCGATTTTTTAAATTTTATCGGGTATTTGCAAGCCCTAATTCCAACGTTACATAATTTTGTTAACAAATAATTTAAAAACATATTTTATTTCATGGCAATTGTAATTATTTCCAACAAATAATTGGACAAATAAATGCTAACTTTACTTTATCCGGAAATGACAGAAAATAAAAAAATATTAACAACAATCGGAAAAATACTTAATCTCCTTTTATTTAACCATCTTCCTATCAACAGTAATAGAAAGACAACAATGGTGGCCATCTTAAACAGAGATCAATAGACGGACTTATTTTTTATATTTTTTCTTTCAAAGTACTCGTATATATCAATTATATATAAAATTTTATAAACGAATTTAAAATCTGAATTACCATAAAAGACATACAGAAAATATATGTACATATGTACGTACAGTTTGATATTAAAATCACATCGTATAGGTAAACATACTTAATTCCATTTCAAAACACAACTTACATGGGAGATTTTGATTCCACCTTTATAAATCTCACTCCGAACGTTCTTTATTCCTATCTGATCCTGGCTTTTCTACTTTATCTGTCAGCTCGTATTTAGAACTACAGAATCGCTGCTGACGGTGCTGTCATCTCTTTAAAATGCAGTTGTTATTTCTTTCTCTAATATGCCTGTTACTGTCTTCTGCCCGAAAAAAGATGTACTGTTTGCAATATATGCGCCATATATAGAATCGCGTGTTTTTTATTTTAGATTAAAATTCACTGTAATTCCATTTGACAAGAAATATTTTATTTTTTAATAACTTTTTATTTATTTTTTTATTATAAAATATAAAAACATATACCTACCTATTATTATATGTACAAGTACATATTTAGATTTTATTTTAATTGAGTTTAGAAGAAAGTGGGGGAATGGCGGTCACTTAAGTAGTAATCAAAATAACTCCTTAAACAATACTTATTTTAAAAGTAAGTGAACTATCATATAGCTTATTAAGCTTACTTCATAACTTTGTGGTATTAATTGCCAAGCTTTTTGCCGTTTGGCATATTTTTATACATTTTTAAAAACGTACCGTCAATACCCGTATGTGCGGGTAATGACAGCCGCTCGAAAATAATACGTTGTGCTTCCAAAATAAATTACGTAATAAAATAAAATCACGTTTTTAATGTAGAAAACCTCGACATCTTTACCAAATTTCGATCTTTCCGAACTTTACAGATGAAACATATTTCTTATTTTATTGGTTATACAAGTCTTGAGGCTTCCACGGTGATCTTGATATGAATCTTGGTTTCTGGGTGTAAACCGCGTCAATTTGGTCGTGTTATCGGCCAACGTTTCGTCACACATTCTTTAGAAGAGCCCTGAAGATGTCCACTGCAATGTGTGACGAAACGTTGGCCGATAACACGACCAAATTGACGCGGTTTATACCTAGAAACCAAGATTCGTTTTATTGATTTGTCTTTTTTCTTGGTGATGGTTGTCTTTTCTTCTCAATTTTGTGCTATTTTTTAAAATAATGCGTGTACTATATGTTCTTCATATATGTGGCTGTATAAGAAAGTACTATATAGTTTTTTTTATAACTCTAAATTAGTATATTATGTATGTATCTATATATTGCACTAAATATATAATTACCACCACTATTAATGCTTTATGAAAATTTACTTAGTTGCTATATAACCATTTTGCAATTATTTTGATAACTGCGTAATGTACTAACAATCCTATGTAAATTAGAAGCGATATAGATATCACAACTAAGATTATATAATAGCTAATCAAGTGTTAATGACTGAATACACGAGATCATAGCCACATGGCTAGACGTCCTTCAAGTTTAGTAATATGATTTCTCTTGACGCGGTATTTGCCACTATACAAACTAATCGATATACTGACGATTAATTTGATGCGAAAGCAGCATCACAAACCTTGAGAGAAGATGATAAACGCTACCGAAATTTTGTCAATATAAAACGAATTAGCAAAGTTGTATCTATGGCCAAGGGACTTCAAGAAGATAGGTACTTATAATATATTGGCTTGTGTGAATATAATTTATAATTTTATGTTGTTATAGTAAGTCTTCAGAGAAGTAAAATAAGGCTAATAATGAAGAAATTTAGAACGTATACGTATAGTATATATAACAAAATAGGACAAAAATAATATCATACAAAAATAACATCATTACTTCGTCATTGAATTCTTAGTGTCGATTCATGCAACTATATCAACGAGAGATGTATTTTACCGATATTGGGCTCGTCCAACATACCTTTTTAAGTGTCTATTTTTAGTCTATCAAATGCTATGTGTAGATGTGGAAAATTTCAGTATGCTTGGTTGAATGATTTGAAAATTACAATTATATGACTGACACCTAGAAGAATATTTTTCCGATTACGAAACGAAATATTGAAAACTGGAAATAATTAGATTAGAATATTTCATACAACAAACGATTTTGTATCAAAATACACACTGCATTTTTTTATTAAAAAAATCATTTGAACGTTAATTTTTATTTTAATGTGATGGTTAAAACATATAATTAAATAATCTATCCCACTATCGGTAAAAACAATCAATTTTCTACAACGTGAGCGTAGAATAGAATAGGAAACCCCTTATAGATCCCAAAAAGGCGCCACATAATTTTAGCTCTAAGGGAAATTTAGAACCATAGTTTCAACTTTCAACTATAATATTTATATTGATTAAAATACATTTACAAAATTAAAATCTAGTGACCTAGTTACGCCTGCGATGTTCTTGCACATTAACAATAATATTATTTACTAATTTTGAGTCAAAAGTGGTGGCTCCAACGAGAAAATCCTGGATAACCCAAAATGGTGCTAGGCAGACCACAAATTTTATACTTGCGTTCTGGGATGTCGGTCTGGCTCGAGTTCTTCTCCAAAATGGAAGACAGATGGTACCAAACGCTTTGACTGCAGCAATGCTTGCACTGACAATAATCAACAATGAATAAATATACTTTTAGCTATGCGAACATGACTGCAAATTACTTTATTGTATAGAATCTTAGATAAGGAAAGACTATGGATACTATTGGATACATATGTAACTACCAGTACTAGTGTGTATACGAAACTGTTACCAAAACCAAAACATGATGATGGCGATCTTTTATCAAATGTCATTTCCATGATTATAATCCAGCGGTGTCAGTTAAAAATTTATAATCTAAAAATATGTTTTAAATCACAATTGAGTTTGTTATGTAAGAGAGATGATGGTAGCAAACATATGTTTTTCTTATATTAATTTATCACTGAAATATTTCTAAACGCAACATTCCAAACAATTGATATTTATTTTAAAATTCGAATAATACGCCGATTACTCGTGGGGCGATTTTTTGTAGAGCGATATGGTAACTACGCTAGGTAATGTGTTATGGGTCCTATATCTTTCCTTGTCTAACATAAGTGTAGAATACTGAAACTTATGATATTTTAAAATATCTTAAAATTAACATTATATCTCTACCATATGTGTGCTCTCACAAATCATTTATTTAACTTTTTTAATCCTTCAGTAAAAAAATGTTTTGTAATAAATATTCAGAACATATGGTTAATTATAAAATTATAATTATATAAAATATTTTCATGTTTATCATGGTCCAAACTAATTAATATTTACATATATGCAAAAATATTAATTTTAAATATACAATACTTACATATTATAATATGGTATTGATAGGTACTTACCTTATGCCAATTACATTAAATTATAAATCAAATAACCAGTAAAAACTAAATGTAAATAAATTATTTATATTTAGCATATGGTAGCAATTTCCTACATTCCCGACTTTATTACAATGAAACCAGCAGGAACTGAAGTTTAGATAACGACACGTCACAAATAAGAGAGCCAGAAGGTTCGGATTCCTTAGCGATATCGGTGTCTATGTGCTGAATTAGCATATCAAACAAGCCAACGCCAGTGCAACATCATTGTACAAAAGTGACACAACGACAATGCTGACGGTTGAAAATAATAATGATGGGAAGCAGAAGGACTTAATAATGTAGGATATGTCAATATTTTAATTTTTAAATGTTAATAATTATAATTAATTACGAGCGATAATTTTTAATATTTTAAAAGTAATTTTAAAACGTTTATCGTTTAATGTCTTTTTTTTCTTACAAAGCTCTTATATGGATATACAGGGTGCGTTAATTAAATTGAGACAAGCAATTATTCGAAAGAAGGGACTGTATCAATGTTTGAAAGAAATAAATACTCTTTGATTGATAGAAAAAAAAATAGGATTGTGTTATTTTTGTTTGTTTTGGTGAACATTATCATGGTTTTAAATAAAAACAATTATATTTTATTTAAAAAATTTATTCGAATAAAAAACATAAAATAAACAATTTTTATAAGATTTTTTTAATCAATTTTTATGATAAAATAACTTAGTCCAGTCAATAGTCAATATACAATTTCGTATAGGGGTGGCGCTAGAAAAAAATGACGGAGTACGTTTTTTTAAAGAAATTGGTAGATTTCAATGTATAGTGATAATGTGATAATGTAATGTGATAATGTATGGTGATAACTTTTCCTCCCCTTCACAGGGGGGTGCATAACTTTCTAGGGGCTTACAAAGCTGTCTAAAATCAGTTATTTGGGTATACCACTGGGGCTGTCAGTTTTAGAAGAAAACAGGTTTAATAAATCTTAAAGCTGATAAAATTACAAACAAAATAGTGTTTTTAAAAATTATGTAACATAAATAGTTAATGAAATAGAGCCCGCGATTTGGTGTAGAAGGTCTTCTCTGGGGTCGTCGAAAAACATGAATAATTTTCCTTAAATTTTTGTAATATCTAGAACTTTGAGTGCTTATAACTCAAACATTTTTCGAGATTCCGACATTGGGTGCTGATCATTATTTAGGGCATTCTTTTCTCTATTATAATGGAAAATTTCATTTTGAAATTCAATCAAAAACATATTAAACACAGCAGTCGAACGTAACTCTACATTTTAGGCGTGATTTCCAAATTCGACGTCGCTAAATGATTTTTTCGCGGGCTCTATTTCATTAACTATTTATGTTACATAATTTTTAAAAAACTATTTTGTTTAAACCTGCTTTCTTCTAAAACTGACAGCCCCAGTGGTATACCCAAATAACTGATTTTAGACAGCTTTGTAAGCCCCTAGAAAGTTATGCACCCCCCTGTGAAGGGGAGAAAAGTTATCACCATGTTCTATACATTGAAATCTACCAATTTCTTTAAAAAAAACGTACTCCGTCATTTTTTTCTAGCTCAAATATTATATTGACTGGACTAACTAGATATTAAAGAATATTTTACGTGTCAACTTTTTTCTATCAAAATTTGAATAAAATTACAAGAAATGAAATGTTTTTGTCCAAAAATTCTCCAAAACTATTCAAAAATACACGTAAAAAATTTATAAAAATATCAAAATAATGTATACCTCAAAAAAATATTTCATACTAAAGATGTTTGATTTTCCACAATGAAATAAAAATATTTTTCAATTTAAAACAAAGCTGACCTTCAAATAATCTTCAAGACGGCCAACAAACTAAACAAAATTAACACCATAATATCTTATTCCCCTTTTGAAACCAAATTATATTATTGTGTTATTTACGCTGATCTCAATTTAGATGTATACTAACCTTTAATGATAATGTTATATATTTTAATACAATAGCAAACTATTGATTAAAGTTAATGGTAACAAGTTAAAATTTTTATTGTTTTGCGCATGAAATTAAACATTAAAATTCACCAAACTGTAAAACTTATATACGTACATATTTTAAGAACAGAACATTTTTATGGTTAATATTCTTGGAATGGTTAATATCTACGACTTACATAATGTAGTTACATAACATTTGTATTTAATTACAACTATTCTCGCGCAGTTGTATTTATGTGAAAATTATTAAATGCCAATTTGTGTTCTTATATTAGAACTCGGTAATTAGTAAAATGTTTAAATGTGCAAAACTTATTTATGCAGACGTTTTTAAATTTATGGTTCTGATAAAAACATAAATTTAATTCATAAATCGAACAAAACGACACTTCACGTAACCCAACAATACTGAATGAGTTTCCGAAACTTATGGGGAAGTCATTTTTAATGAACTTGTATTTTATATGTATAGTATAAAAGTTTCTTAATTGCTTTTAAAATTAAAGTGATGCTGATTTAAATACCTAACTATACGGTTCCAAATATTTCATTTTACATATTACAAAAACTGTAGGTACATATGCAGAATATGTAAACATGTACTGGGTGGCAATAAAGTTTGTTACTGATTTTAAAAATTCAAAGCTTACTTATTATAGACAATTTTTTATTAAGGCTGAACATGCTATTTGAATTGCCATAAGGATTACTATAGAGAAATTACGGTTTTTTATTCTATGCTCAGCTCTGACCAGTATTAATAAATCATTTAGGAAAAAATACAGTGATAAACTAGATTAATTTTTCTATGTCATGACATACATCATTTTTCAATTTAATTTTTTTATATATTAATAAAAAAAATCTGAAAATTTTTTGTATTTTTTTTGATATGATAAAACTCAATATATAACAAAAATTCTTAAAAAATACGGGGAAAAATATACCACGACATAGATATTTGTTTAAGCTTTCTAATTTTATAATAATTCAGCAATTTGCATTTGAAAATATTGAATGTAAGACTTAAAACATAAGAACTATTTCTATCCTTTGAAGCTTCATGCTTGCGCGGTTCTCAAAATTCGATAAAATAGTGGACTGTAGGTTGATAAAATAATAATGAAATGATTGTTGCTTACACACTGCATAAAAATATAAAGACCTACCTTTTTGAAGCTCGGCAAACACATACAGCAAGTATACAAATAATATAGGATAGGTAAACAGTAATGGTTCACGGATATCTGCAACTGCCAACTGCAAACAAGCCAGCAAATCTCCAACAAATCAATATTCATAAAATCATGCAATGTATTAAATCACTAATTACGTTAAACACTCGAAATAACACTTGTAGTCACCAATCAACACTAAACTAACATGCACTACAATACTAAAAGCAAATTAACTACAAACTAAAATACTAAATGCACTAAATATTGATATAAATATATACAGAGTTCGTGAGGTGTGTACGGTATGCCGTATGCAAGTGGAATGAATACTCAAAATGGCCGTATAGACGCCTTGAGCCGAGAAGAAGGCCAACACGCATGCGCGCCGATACAACCAATCAGAAAAATGACAACATCGGCTTAAACATACCCCCCGACCTGAAGGATTATTTCAGAACCCCAATAAATAAACAAAAGTGAATCGAAATTCACTAAACAAAATATCTTAACTAAAAGCTAAAATCAAAAATATCAAAAAAACTACGAACTATATAAAAAAATAGAACAATAACTAACCTAAACTACCAAACAACCAAGAAGTTGGTAGCAAAAAGCGAACAAAGGAACGCTAACAAAATCTCCTAAATAACTACTGAGTCGGAAACACCGGTTACATTTTTGCACCCTGTAGCGCACCGCATGACGAGCGCCAATAATCCAGTACCGTTGTCTCAAAATGGAAGACACCAACACAGGACCAGTGTGCAAATTTTCAATATGACATTTGTCAATTAACAAGTTAACAAAATGTTCCTTACGAGGAAGGAGCAATGGATGTTTTTGATCGAAATCCAGTTTGGCTTGAGTGAGACGCCCTCCAACGCGAATCACGCCATCCTGTAAAAAGGGATCTAAAGGTCGCAACAATGGCGACACTACTTTATTATTACTCAAAAGATTAACATCTTCGAAAAAATGTTTATTCTGTATCAATTTAATAAGTATTAATTCGGCCTTATTCAGGTCCGAAAAGGTGAGTGTTCCTTTAGTCTTTAAAATACGCAAAAAACGAAGCACATACACAGTAGTGCGGACTAATTTTGACCAAGATGAACAACGGGAGATCAATTCATACAACGGATGAGAAAATTCGGTAGTAGCAGCTAACACTACAAGTTTGGTCTCAGGAACTTCTACTGGTTGCCTTATAGAAATAGAACGTATAGGCCACACGTCTTTATCTCGAAGTAGCCATTCGGGACCGGAAATCCAGTCTGACATGGAAATAAATTGCGACGGGTTAAGCCCGCGGGAAAGACTGTCACTTATGTTATCTGTCCCGTTTATATGGAACCAACATTCAGGTTTGACGAGTGCCTGAATTTATGCTACTCGATTTGCGACATATGTTTGCCATTGATAAGGTGGGTTAGTAAGCCAAGTCAATGCCACCGTAGAATCTGATAGTGCTACTATTTCGTCGATAGAGAGCCGCAAATGAACGGCATCGCGAACGAAATTCAAGAGTCGAGCCAATAACACCGCAGCAGCCAGTTCTAATCTGGGGATGGTCTGCACTTTAAGCGGAGCTACTTTAGTTTTCGCACAAACTAACCTAACATTACTATTACCGAATTTATCTATTGTCTTCATATATACTACAGCACCATAAGAGTTCAAACAGGCGTCACAAAATCCAATCAAAGTGACTCGAGAGTCAGGATTAACGCCTAAATGACGTGGAATACTAAAATTGGTAAGAAGATTCAATTCACGTTGTAAGGAATCCCAGTCAGTTATAATATCATGAGGAGGAGTTTCATCCCAGTCCAACTTTAAAGCCCATAATTTACGTATAATTAATTTGATTCGCAACGTAACAGGACTCAAAAATCCACACGGATCAAATAGTTGTGCAACAGTGGATAGCACATTACGTTTAGTGCAAGCAAGCCTTTCGTTACAAACAGTAAAAGAAAAAACGTCGGAGTGAGGGTACCACTGTAATCCTAATATTTTTAATCCATCCGTGGTAAAACTCACGACTTTTGGAGAACGCTCATTCTCTGGTATGTCCTTTAACATTGCCTCTACATTTACCGCCCATTTAGTCAATGTGAAATTCCCTCGCGCAAATAAATTTACTAATTGTTTATGTACATTCCGAGCGGTTTCTAAATCTGGCACACTACAGACCAAGTCATCTATATAGAAGTCTCGCTTTACGATGATGGCGGCTTCAGGAAATTCTTTCTCTTCATCTTCTGCTAATTGATGGAGTGTACGAATGGCCAAATACGGGGATGACTTAACACCAAAAGTGACCGTATTTAATTGATACATTTGAACAGGATCTGCATCAGAAAATCGCCATAAGAGTTGTTGAAAACGGCGGTGCGGTTCCTGAATACCGATGCGTAAGTACATCTGTTTAATATCGGCCGTGAAAGCAATCGGAAAGATCCTAAAGTTTATAAAAATGCTCACAACATTGGTTTGTAATTTAGGGCCAGTGTACAATAAATCATTTAAAGAAACCTTCGTGGATGTCTTGCACGAGGCATTGTAAACACAACGCAGCGGGGTTGACGGATTGCCTTTCTTTACGACGCCGTGATGAGGGATAAAATAATGACAACCAGATAAATTCTTTTCCGCTGTCAGCGACATATAGTTACGATTCAAATGTTCCTGCATGACAGCATTATATTGTTGACGCAGTGAAGGAGATTGTTTAAATTTATTTTCTAAAGACAGCAGACATTTTAGAGCGGTATCATAAGAATTGCCCAATTCTTCTGAAGAATATTTAAAAGGCAACTGGACAAAATATTGGCCCGAAGGCTCACGCTTTATGGTAGATTTAAATAATCTCTCGCACGCCAAGTCGTCCGGGTGTTCGAAACCCTGTTGTGGTAATTCTTCCTCTTCCCAAAATTTCGTTACTAATGAATCCAGTGGTTCTACTTGGGTATAATAGGATTTTACTTGTACTTCGGTCGGAGTATCCGTCGGGACAGATCCCATAACGACGAATCCAAATTTCGTCTCCATAGCGGTCGGAGTATTCGAACCTCCAAAAATTTTACACGCTCCGAATACAGTAGGGAACAATGCCGCTCCTATAATCCCGTCAATAGCACCAGGCCGATTAAAACTGTCATCGGCCAATCTTAGATTCTCGCAATGTGGAAAATATTTCTCAGAAATTTCGCAATCTGGTAAACGATTTGTCAACTGATCAATCAAAAGTGCCTCGAATTCTAATTTAATCGCTTTATTATGCCTCGAACATACTTTTATAAGTGCTTTGCCTACGCTCGAATCACCGCGTTCCCCAATTCCGCAAATCTGCTGCTTCCATGGCGTAATGTTGAGTTGAAGTCTTTTCGCACATTCGATCGTTAAAAAGTGCGCTTGGGAACCGGAATCCAACAATAAACGGACATCATGTCTCTTGCCCTTGGGATCATAACTATTCACCACAATGGTAGATAATAGAACCGTCATTCGTCGTTCCGTTCCAGATGTGGTGTTGCAGAAGGCGGAAATGCCAGACTTATGTCCTGAAGGATCGGCACTAGTACTGGGCTGAGCTTCTGTAGACTGACCTGTCGAATTAGTAATTCCTTCGGCTGTAGCATGATTTTTTGGAAAATGCAATAAATCATGGTGTTTATTGTGACATAGGCTACAGGTCGTCTCCTTTTTACAAACTCGGACATGGTGTTGTTCCAAACAATTAATACACCCACGCCTTTTCCTTAATAGTTTAAAGCGATTATGTGGCGACCGACTTAAAAACCGTTTACATTTCACTATATTATGCTGTTCTGAGCAAAGTATACACTTTTCCTCATTGTCTGAACGTTTCACGAAGAACGAATGCGTCTTGTTCTTAAAATTTGAAGAAGAAGTACTTACTCTATTCTGGTGCAAAGGATTAATAGTATACACCTGAATCTGCTCTCTTATAAATGTTAATATCTCTTCATAACTACAAATTTCTCTACTACGTCTGAGATTCTCGAAAAGAACTCGCGTTTCTATGTCCAGTTTGCTCCATAGCAAATAAGCGTAAGTATAATCTAATAGATCGTCCAATTTTAAATTTTTTAAAGCATTGTAGGCTGTGTCTCATCTCTCTAGCACCGTACTCAAAGATTGCGCACTTGCAGACGTCACAGGCTTAAAGCTTATTATCTGTTCTAAATAATTGGTGGCTAACACGCGTGGATTTTCGTATTTTTCCACCAACGCGTTCCACAGTACCTTATAATTTGCACCAATCGGGGGTAAACCCGCACAGACTTTAGCCGCTGCACCGCTCAACTGGCCCACCAAATAAAGTTGATCATTCTCATGGATCAAACTTTTGAAAACTTCATAGAAGACGGGCCAATCTTTAATCTGACCGGAGAAGGAGGGGAGAGTAATCTTAGGCAAACGAGGAGCTACAGATTGTTTATATTTATTCGGAGGTACATCACTCTGTTGCAGTTCCACTTCTATTTTCGGTGTGACTCTCGGGTCAGTAGCCATGAGACGAATACGACCAATCAATCTCTTCATTTCCTTAAGAGTTTGATAATCAGGCTGAAATTCTTCATTTAACTGTACCTCTATCGAATTAATATCTTCAATAACTTCCTTCAGTTCCTCCTCTGTCTTATCAAGACCCGTCAGTTGACCTTTGAAAAATATCAAAGATTCCTTGTTATCTAATTCGTTGATTGCTTCATACATCTCTCGTACCTCCGAAAACAATGTCTCCTTTTTTGCCTGCTGCAGTTTCAACTTGCGCTTCAACGCCTTCTTATCTGCCATAGTGACTGCCTCAACAACACAAGGAAAACCCAGAAAATAACCAGACGATCTATACCCCTGGTGGACACCCTAAATACACTCTAACTTTTACTACAACAAATCTAAAGACTCAACAAAAATACTAGAATACTCAAAAAACAATGCCAATAATGGGCAATACAAAAAACAAATGTGAAAACGGATGTGAAACAACAATACTGCAATATACCTAAAAACACCGTAAAAACAAACTACCAATAATGGGCAGTACCAAAAAACACACAATCGTGCAAAACGGCTGTAAGGAACAAATACTGCAAGAAAAACGCTGTAAACAAAAAGAAACTACCAGTAATGGGCAGTACAAACTACACAAACGTGAAAAACGGATATATGCAAAAAATAGATTGCAATATACAAAAAGCTGCCAAAAAAATGAAACTACCAGTAATGGGCAGTTCATAAGTACACTAATTGTGCAACGGACTTAACTAAAAATACAGCAAATATAATAGAAAGACGAAAAAATGAAACTACCAGTAATGGGCAGTTCATAAGAACACTAATTGTGCAACGGACTTAACTAAAAATACAGCAAATATAATAGAAAGCCGAAAAAATGAAACTACCAGTAATGGGCAGTTCATAAGAACACTAATTGTGAATAAACGGACGTACAAAATAATAACTGAAACAATAAAACGCCGCAGCACAACAAAGGGGGCTTTAAATACACTATCGTGCAAGACAAACGTACAAAAATAAATTGAAACAGTTACAAACGCCGTAAATGAAACAACAAGCCTAACAGAGACACAAACTAAACAATAGGTGTCTATAAAAAATAATATCACCACTAACAAAACTCTTATATCAATATAACAATACATAAAATATTCATCAATAATAACCCGTTTGAATTTTGCATGACAGGCCACTGTTCTAAAACCACTGGTATAAACATACACCACGTGACCCAAGCGTTCAACTTGATGACCACAAGCGCCAATATAAAAACCAAGCCACAATATGGCCGCCGCGTAATTAGAACACAAAATGCAACAATCACTTTTAAAATAAATTTTGAAAAATATACCCAAAATTTTGGTATATATATCCTGGGTCGATTGACCAATGCTTGCGCGGTTCTCAAAATTCGATAAAATAGTGGACTGTAGGTTGATAAAATAATAATGAAATGATTGTTGCTTACACACTGCATAAAAATATAAAGACCTACCTTTTTGAAGCTCGGCAAACACATACAGCAAGTATACAAATAATATAGGATAGGTAAACAGTAATGGTTCACGGATATCTGCAACTGCCAACTGCAAACAAGCCAGCAAATCTCCAACAAATCAATATTCATAAAATCATGCAATGTATTAAATCACTAATTACGTTAAACACTCGAAATAACACTTGTAGTCACCAATCAACACTAAACTAACATGCACTACAATACTAAAAGCAAATTAACTACAAACTAAAATACTAAATGCACTAAATATTGATATAAATATATACAGAGTTCGTGAGGTGTGTACGGTATGCCGTATGCAAGTGGAATGAATACTCAAAATGGCCGTATAGACGCCTTGAGCCGAGAAGAAGGCCAACACGCATGCGCGCCGATACAACCAATCAGAAAAATGACAACATCGGCTTAAACACTTCATCTCCAATATTTGACAGTTTGAATTTGTATTTGTTTCTAAGGTAATATTTTCCCCTCAGGGCTAGACTTGTGCAAATGATTTTTGTTTTCTACGGTGGCGACATCTCGTGGAATTTAGTTTCAGAAAAATCGGCATGAACAGCCTTAAGGTATTATTTTTTCAGAGCGTAGAAACATTTATATTTTTGCAAAAATGCAAAAAAATCGTTACATATTTGACGATTTTTGTAGATTCAAAAATATATATTATATGTATATTAAAAACAAAATTTAATTTTATTTTTAAATAATTTACATGTAATCAAGAAATAAAAATATTTTACGTCAACGCCTACGATTCAAATGTTTAAATACTTATTATTGATAATGTCATAAAACCGAAGCTCTTAGCGAGACTCTCGAGAACACTTATGTATAAATAAAGTTGATAACCTTATCCCATTTCTTCAAAATTTAAGCCAATTTCGTCTCGGTGTGCAGCCTCAGATATTAGGTATAGTCTGGGTAGCGAGAATTTTCACAGAAGAATCAACAATGTCAATTCAAATACGTTATGAATACTCAATTGAGGATTTTATGCATCATATCAGTATAAAATTCAGCTGAAGAAATAATCTTTTAAAACAATGTATTTTTTGCCATAGCTAAAGATGGTTTCGAGGGAGGCAAATACTGTAATTTATTTTTAATTTGGTGGATAATTTCAAAGTAAATTAAAGGTAAACATCGATTTCTTAAATATTATTTATGTTTTTTAATTTTTCATTTCATCGCATCGTATTTAATTAATGAAAGTAAACTTTTCCTAAAAACATTTTATCGTCAACATTTATTATAATTTATTTTTTTAGATTGTTTAGATTTTTTTAAATCATTGTCATTAAAAAAATCTATAACATTTGCTTTATAAAAATAATCGTTTTTTGTCTTTTCTAATTTTCTTCTAAAATTGAAAAATTCCAAGTAAAAAGTTCATGAAAATAAGACAAAATATAAAAATTGAAATCCGATATTAAAATGTTTGACACAAAAGTTTTTTTTTTTTATTCATACGATGGTTTAATACAAAAACATATGGGTTCTGACCTAAAAGACAATGCTGATCTTCAATTCTTTCCCTTGAATCATACAACATTTATTAAAAACATTTTTTTTTCTAAAAAATATCTCAAAATATTTCATTGTCATTTAAAAAAAACTTTACAAAAAAAACTTCAAAATCATTTTTATGTTTTTCTGTAGATAATTTAATTCTATTTGAAGTAGTAAGTAACAGAATAACGGTATTTGTTGACATTTATTTAATAAACAACTCCCTTTGCTGAATTTAGCACGATGAAGCACAGAGTTATCATTGTTAGATGTTTTTAAATAAATGTTAGATATGTGATGAAACACATTTCCAAAATAGTGCCATTGTATAAGCAAAATGCATGTTTCTGAAATATTGCTAGTTTCCAAATGGTAAAACCAGCATTTCTATTGAAATGTGATATGGCCCATAAAAAAAACATAATGCTTCTTTCAAATTCTAAAGAAAAATAAAATATATTTATATAATATGAGCAATGAATTATTAAAAAAAAACATACACTTTATTATCACCTTTTTCCTACATCGAAAATAGTACCATTTATTCCAAATAAAAATATAGTGTATATAAAGTTAAATGAATTAAACTCTAAAAAATAATTATTATTAACAATACTAGACTACATTGTTATGGTGGAACTGTACCGTGCATTCATACAAATCGTATCACAGTTAACTACAAAAGTCGTTTCAGGCGTAACGTTCATTGTATAACATCATTTCCAAATTAAGATTAATTGCACGTATATCGTTCTGGTTGTTTTCGTGTAATTTGATTTTATGCATCTCACAGTTGGAACATTGAAAACAGTGCGAATACACAAATGTCCGAGCAAATATGTGGATATTTATTGAATGTAGATTCCGGTTTGGTGTACATTAAGAATAAATTGTCGGTGTTTCATTATTTCATTGTATCAATATGTATTGATTTATGATTGATTGATTGATGCGAAGTCTCTAATATAAACTGATTGTAAACGATGATTTATATGATGCATATATATCATGAACAAACTAAAACATGTGTAACATAAATATTTACTTTCTTCCATTAAAGGAAGAGTGGATAAATCGGTCCCCAATGCGCATTGCAGTACTTCAATCATTTTACTTCCGTGTTGCAAAGGATAGGGTAGAATAATAGTTTTCGAGATACATAAGGTCGGATTTTGATGGTAGGTACTACCTCAAAAACGGAAAAAGTAAATTTCTGCATTGCGGTTGTGCGCGTGTCTGTCTGTCGGTTGAACATTTTTTGTTAACTATAATTTCTATATATAAAATACATTGATTTGAATTTATTTTAATAAAATGTTCGTCTCACAATCAATTAAGACTCAAAACATCGACTTTGGTGCATATACCGATGTACACACGGAGAAAATGGAGTCGATAATTTAATAAAAATTACAGTTGCAGATTAAAAAATTTAATTTTGCATCTAAAAATACTATCAGTTTTAACATGTACGAGTACTGTCAATTGAGTAGCTTCTACAATATCCATTGTAATTTTTATAATACGCTATTTTTACTATATTCGTAAATATCATTAACACAATTTATTTGACTAATTATTCCTAAGTTGAATTATTTGTTACTTGCTGTATTAATTATTTTATTATTAGAAGACAATACAATAAATACTAGGATTGTGTTAAATAAGTTAAATAAATTATAATAACAGTATATTTTTTTATTGATATAACAAATTAAACTATCCTAATAATATAGATTTCGATCCTGCACGCAAAAAATTTCTAGTTCATATTGTAACTTCAGCAACACGTGGTCTAGCAAGAATTACAATATTATGGATCGTCTTAAGATTACCACGTCAAATAGTAATATTTATTTAAAGATCGAGTGCTTGTTATAAAGTATTTTTCTCCGGTCACACATGTATACATATCTGATTATAAGTATCATATCATATATTACATACCTATATAAAAATCTTTAACATACTCCAATACGCCTTATGAAATATACGATACCTAAAAAAAATATTAATTTCGATCGTTCAACCCAAGTAATAGATTTATTTAGAGGATATTATCACCGTTTTTTTTTCATATAATAAATCATTTGTTATTTCTTATTTTATTTAATGGGTCAGTCCGCGGTAATCGATACCAGATAGTTAAAAAAATATTTTACGAAAATGAATACTAAAATATAAAATTCACAGGCTACTTAACATCAATTTTCATAAACCAAAAGAAAATTATAAAAATTTTAATTAATTTTCAAAATATTACAAAAAATTTAAAAAAAGACAACAAATAATGTGAAATCGCAATAACTTACTTGACAATAAGTGACGCTTGTGGCAAACTATTAAAAGTCTTTGACAACTACATATCAAACGTGACGTTTGACCGAATTAAAAAAAAATTACCCTCACCAACAATAATGACTAAGGGTAACCGCATTTATTATAAATGTTATGAGTCTGTTGATGTATTTGATAAATAATTGTTATATGTATTAGTTCATAATATCAAAAAGCAATTAAACACACAAATAGTACTCTTATTGTATCCTTTTATTCAACGTGTCACGACCGTCACAATTTTCTGTCACAACCGTCACAATGTTTAATGAGTAATAACGAGTTAAATAGATTGCGTATTTACCTGATGCTCTTGTGTAACTAAAAAATAATTTATTCGTAACATATTAAAGTATGATTATTATAAAGTAACTTCAATATTTTCGCTAAATTTTCGGGTTTTTGGATAGAGGTTGCAAAACTTGCAATAGTTGGCGTCACAACCGTCACAGAGCTTTGAATGCTGACAATTTTTTGTAAAATAACTGTAGACTTTTTATTCTTTCAATATACATGTATTGCATTAAGATCTACAGAAAAAAGGTAAAACCATGTTATTTACTAGTATTATTTAGAAATTATGAACTCCAATCCGAGTTGAAATGTCACGACCGTCACCGCGGACTGCCCCTAAACAGAGATATCGTGCACTGCAAGTGTTCGATTTAAATTAAATTATATGCATTTCTGACGAGAAGAAAGTTTTTTTTTAATTCATGGTTTATGCACGTATCTAATAATTTTATTACACGTTCTGTAAATGTAGGATATGTACTATATTAACTACATACATCTTGATATTGTCCTGCATACTCCCTGGAGAGTCTGAACATCCCAGTTTCAAAACTACTAGCTTATTGTTATTATTTACGTTAATATTTCACATAAATATAATCTCGCAATTAATGCAACATAATTCTTCGGTATAAAACTCGAAACAGTTGTAACTAGTTAAAACTAACCATATTTATGATTTAAAATTAACTATATATTAAAACAAACATCAAAAGTAAATAGATTGTCACATAACTTTTTACAGATTGTTTTAAAAACAATGATAAAATTATAAAAATAGGTAGATGTAAACATCTTCTCAACATTAGTTAATATACCAAGTCATATGTTTGGATCAACCGATATATCTGTGCAAAAATCGAACATAAAAAATATTAACCCTTAATCACTCGAGTGAAATACCGTAATACAGTTACTCGCGCGGTGTATTTTATACACCACATAAAAAAGCTAGTTTTTGGGAATTTTGAAGGTATTATATTAATTTTTTTGCTCAATTCATATTATGTATTATTTATTTTTGAGGAATTAAGAAAAATTTTCTTAAAATTAACCCAACTAAAAATTAAGGATTAGAAAGAAAAACTAACCAAAATAAATCTGAAAAGTACACAAAACTGTTTAACACTTGCAATAAATCGGACAACAAAAAATTTTATTTTTGTTGGTATTTTTTTTAATTTTGCTCTTTTGACAAACTGTCTTCCATCAGCAGCATCACTAATGTCAAATTTTTACTGCTGCATTCCCATCACACTCTAGATTCTAGAATGATTAAACAATGGTTAGAATGGGGTGTACAGTCCCACAAAAATTTATGCATTTAGTAATCGCAGAAAATGCGTTACTAGTGTACAAAATACACCAACGCGAGTAATTAAGGGTTAATATGAATTTAATGTTTTATGAAACTATTACCCAATATCAATAAGTTCATTACGATAAAAGTTTGAACGAGAAATAAGTTTTTAACAATAAGTCAAAACTACATTATACTTAAATAATTCATACTTTGTTATCTTATAATTGCTCTACAATGTTTATTTAATAAAATAAAAAGTTTTCCAGTTCTTGAACAATTTACAACTTCAGTGTACATCTAAGTAGTAACGCACATATACATTCGCACCCAAGCGCGCATATATTCACACATACACTTCTGCATATTGCAGACACTACCTGATGCAGTATTATTCCCTAAAGAAAAATTAAATTTCACAAAGATGTTCAACAGTGCGGAATATATGCAGATTGGCTGAGAGGAGTCGATGAAGAAGACATTCCACATGTGCTACGCTTCCTGAATAGTTTATGGAAAATACCATATCAAACATTACATAATTCAAGCACGCCCGGCATCTCTGGATCAGACGGGGGAGCTGCTTACAGTGGCGGATATAAAAATAACTACTACAATTTTCAGTCTTTTCAAGCTATTAATAAAATGATTTCTAAATGTAGTTATTTCAGTAATTTAAATCGTTTAGAGGTAAAGTAACCTCGGGGCATTAGAAATTTTATAAAACACTGTTTATGAAGTTTCTATCGCCTCACATAGGGCTGTAATGCTTTGTTCTTAATCATAAATTTCATTTTGTACAATTAATTGGAATTAAATAATCTATATATTTGCTCATTCCACAAATAAATGCTTTCTTTTTTATATCTTACTAGCTGACCCGACAGACGTTGTCCTGTCTTAACTATGAATATTGAATTCGTTTACTACAAAAAAAATGAAAGCGTCAGTCGAAAACTAACAGCGTTAGAAGTGAAACTTTTTTTTATTACGGAATGCAAAAACTGTCAAAGAGGAAATAGACAGAAAATTTACTCGCAACCAAAACAGAAATTATTTGTAATATAAATTAAACACCACAAAATAAGACAAACACTACCGCGGAAGCTTTAAAATTATACCCAGAAGCCTAGATGCATACGAAAATTTACTCTAGCCATAGGAGGCTTTACAGCCCCCCACCACCTCCCCGTAAAAAAAGTGGGAACTCTCTTTAAAAAGGGGGGGGTGCCCCCCCCATTTCCCAAAGGAGGCTTTACAGTCCCCCACCACTATCACCGTAAAAAAGTGGGAACTCTATTTTAAAAAAAGGGGCGGGGGGGCAACCCCCCCCCCATTTCCCATAGGAGGCTTCCTATGTTTCAAGTTGGATCAAACTGCACACGGTGTACAAATTTGATTAAAATCGGTTAAGTAGTTTAGGAGTCCATAGCGGAGGAACATGTGACACGTAATTTATATATATTAAGAAGAAGATTATACCCATGTATGAAATACATTTAGTAGGTAGGTATAAGTAATTACTATTGAGCCGACTTGTTTCGAATTTTGAAAGAATCTATTTTACCTTCCCTGAATTAATTCTGACTATTTTCGTCATGATGTCTGTATGTCAGTCGGTCTTTCAGTTAGTCTGGAGACGTTGTCACTCGAATACAACAAATCGTAGAAGGGTGAAATTGTATGTTTAAGATTAACTTTCGTCTCTAAAGAAACGATCTTTTAGTGAATATATTTAAAAAAATCATTTAATACATATTGCAGAGAAAATTATTATCTATAATTTATGTTCTATTAAATTTATTCTATCTTTTAATATTTTGCCAGACAAATATTTTTAAATAAAATTATAAACACGTACACTCTTTACTCTTATTATTACGTATAAGAAAATTTCGTGCCGCGCTTGACAGAGATTTTCTATTTGTAAGCCATTTGTTAATATTTTATATGTGAAACTAATTTAAAGTACAATATAATATGACTCGTACACAATTAGTTTGTATCGTAGGTAAATTTTTAATCGTTCAGTTTCGCGTAAAACTTTTTGAAAACTTGTGGTTTATATTAATCATAAATCGACGAAAGTTATAAATTCCAATACTTTTACATTTAACTTATTATTAATAACAAAAGTCCACCAATCATAATCCCTACAGTCAAAATTCCAAAAGATTATATTCGTAAGAAAATCACGATAATTTCAACATGTCAAAATTATTATATTGAAATATAATGTCAGTATGAAGGTTAGTCATGCTTTCTGTTAGGAGGCTACGTTATCCCCAGCTTTTCCACGGGAAATTGGTTTTAGCATGGTTTGTTGTTCTAACCAAGAATTCTACAGTGCATTGACATACCTAAATCTATTTGTCGATAGTATGAAGTGGTAGGATTTTGAATTGACGAGATATTATCCAACGTACTCAATGTCGGGATTATAAGTAAAACCAATTTTGGCAATACGTGTATCTATTTATTATTTTTGCTTCCGGTATTACTGTATTACCAAGTTTAACTAAATGATCCTTTAACTAATTGTCATTTAGCTTAAGTCTAAATACATTTAAATTTTGTATCATAGTATCAACAGAACCGAGTTTAATATACTTGATTATTAGGTAAAGAGATTTATTATTATTAAAGAGGTTTTAAATTTTGTGCACTATGTTTTTACAATGCATATTATATGTAAATTTTTCTACGAGAACTTAGCACTTAACTAAATGTGATTTACAATATATCATATGACATTTAAATCACGTTAATAAAACATCAAAATCTACTTTAAAGGAGCATTTAGCACTGAAGGAGGAGCATTAGATTGGTTGATAATACCGGCCATATATAATAAAAATTAATATCGTCAAACATATTCTTAATTTAATCAGGGGGTTAAATTTTCGAAAAAGATAGAAATAATATTGTGACTACCACAAGTATTTTTTTATACTGACCTCCCGCGGTTTCGCGTACATATAATTCTCAACTACTTTTTCTTAGTCCAGATTAGTGTTGTGTATCAGGGTGGTTTATTGTAAGAATTACTTCATTGTTATCAAAAAAGAATCTTCATTCTTTGACATGTTAAACAGGAATGTGTCTTCTGACTAAACTATACAAGTTATATACTCTAATTAGTCCAGTTAATGAAGTTTTGCTTCCTCGCAATTTCGAAGATATACGAGAAGCTTTGTGATCGTATTTAATATTAATAGTACGTCTGGTACGTGGCAAATAAAACCAAAACGCTGCACTTTTTGATTGGGGTATGCCACTTTCTGTGAACATACACCAGGTCATAAAGAAGATTTTCGGATAGGGAGCCACTTTAAAATCCGTGTAGAACACTGTTATATGGGCTATCAAAGATAGCCCCCATCGGTGTTATAAAATTAGCTTTATCTCAGCTCCTAGTCATTCGATTTCAATTTTCTTTTGTTTATTTTATAGTTCTTATTAAGAAGATAATTTTTGTCATTATTCATTTTTCTCTAAATCTCAGAGGTTCTCCAAAATTTTCGAAAATCTGAAAATTTCACTTTTCTTACGAACTTAATTGTTATATAACTTTTTTGTCGTGCCCAATATCATTTTTTTACTTCATATAAAAAAGAAAGACAATTTTTCAGCAATTCATTAATATCAAGATAATACTGTTTTAATGAATAACTTTTTTGGAACGCGTGAATTAAACTAAGCAAAATGGACTAATTTTGAATTATTCTATGTTAGTATACCTCTTATTATATGAAATTTTTTGTTGGGATCAAATTTTTCATATGGGACAGTTAAAAAATTGTAAAATCTGTCATGAATGTCACTGAACTTTCTTATACAATATATTTTTTTACGTATATCTCCTTATATAAAACAAATTATTCTGGCTTACTGGTGAAAAATATAAAAAAAATTATAGAACATAAACTATAGATAATAACGATCTCTACAACTTTTGTTATAAAAATTTTATTCTATTATGAAATTTAAAAAAAATAAAAAAATAAATTAAACTTAAATTTCAAAATATATAATTTTTATTTGGTAAGAGATACAAAAAAATGAATGGAACATAAACTGTAGAAAATAACGTACTCTACAATTTTTGTTATTAACATTTTTTTTCTATTGTAAACTTAAAAAAAAATTGTAATATAATGACCAAAAATTTACCTATTTTTTTAGTTTAACTGGCGATTTCCAAAGAATTTGTTCACTTAAACAGTATTATCTTGATATTAATGAAATGCTGAAAAAATTATCTTTCTTTTTTATATGAAGTAAAAAAATGATATTGGGCACGACAAAAATGTTATATAACAATTAAGTTCGTAAGAAAAGTGAAATTTTCAGATTTTCGAAAATTGTGGAGAACCCTTAAGATTAAGAGAAAAACGAATAATGACAAAAAGTAATATTCTCAATAAGAACTATAAAATAAATAAAAGAAAATTGAAATCGGATGACTAGAAGCTGAGATAAAGCTAATTTTAAAACACCGTTGAGGGCCATCTTTGATAGCCCATATAACAGTGTTCTACACGGATTTTAAAGTGGCTCCCTATCTGAAAATCTTTCTTTTGACCATATGTACGACCACAGAAAGTGGCATACCCCAATCAAAAAGTGCAGCGTTTTTTCATGTACCAGACGTACTATAACATAAACGTGACAAAAACAAACAGTTTTATTTTTATAACTCGGGTCTATTAATGGTCTAGCATTCATTATAATTATGTCAAATCTCATATTTCTAGGTTAAACGATTTAGTAGTTAAAAGGCTGTGACAAGTTAATTCTATAAATAAGTTATCCTTTTTTTCGGTTTCGGTATGGAATATTAAAAAGATGAAAATAAACATCAACGTTTTCTTAAACATCTAATAATTGATATAATACCTATAGGAATAAATTTAACCTATGCGATAGTATAGTAACCGCCATTGAATTTGCTAATATATGGAAGTGGGACGAAGTGCAGGAACCGTCGTTACTGATCAGATAAGATTTTCCAGGATCAGACATCTAATGCAGGAAAAGTGTGAACTGACTGTACATCTGAGCGTGAGTGGAGACGGGTGGAGCGGGCGTGTGTGTGTTGGAGCTTCGTTGTGGTTTTTCCGTTCGTCGACGGTTTCTGTGGTTTGTGTATGCATGTGTGTTAAAGTTTGGAGGAAAAAGAAAAAAAAACAGACACACGGTTACAGCGAATGTGTCAGATTTGTTATTTTTTGATGTGGTTGTTGATGTTGTTGGTAAATTTAAAACGTCAGAAATATCAACCAATCGGTAGAAACATTTCATTTCTTTATAAGATATTTCGTACATATATCAACATATGTAAAAATAAAACTGATATTTCAGGTAGGTACTTTATATAATATTAATTTTGATTGTGATTATTTTAACACTTTAATGTATAATACCTACTCATGAAAAATTTTGAAATAACAATGGACGTTTTGCGAGTCCCTAAATCGAGTACGACCATAATTTTAATAATGTGAAACTTACATACAGCTTATATTTTTTAAGAACATCACTAAGAGGAACGGTTGATATTTTTTTTAAACAATACGTAAAAAAATGTTTTAAATAAAAAATGCATAGAATAAATATTATTATCAAAAAAACTGTTAAAATTATTTGTTTCTGTATAATAAAATAAATAAAATACAATTATTGATTTAATTTTTCTTCTTCTTCATCCATTTTTGTGCACTGGATCGAGTACTTTATAGACAGTCCCTTCATGTATTGAATTTTGTTATTTAAGTATAATCTGTGATCGTATTTGTCATTTTGTAACGGGTACACACGAAAGAATGGGAAGTTTTTAATGGCTGGTCATAGCAAGTATCATTGTTTACTGTCCATAAATTATTAATTTAATATTATATGTGAATGTAATAAAGTATCTGATTTAGCAAACGTACAGTAATTATGCAAAAAGCTCTAAAGAAAATTATCGTTAACTTGTTTTGTGTTGTTGATGTACATAATATTGATTAGTTAATCTAGTTTGAATTCCCTCTATAATATTTTAATGAATCGATAATATACCATTTTCACTAAAATTTTACAAAAACCTACATTGTATATTAATTTAAAGGTTGCATAAAAACTTAATGACTTAAATAAAAAATAAATAAAACTAAAGTGTATGTTGTTAATAAATTTGAAAATTGTGAGTGTTGTAGACTACATAAAATAATTTAAGACATCAAATTAATTGAAAAATTTCAATTAGTCATTGAGTGAAAAATAATTATTCTTGAGAACAATATTTTGATTGTAAATATTTTTTTTTAATATTAAGTTTAAATATAAATAAAATCAATACTATAAAAGTGATATAAAATTATTAATTGCTTCAACATGAATGCTGAAGAAAAAACCGCAAGTTCGATAAAAAAGTACGTATTTCACTTTTACAAAGTTTTTGACATTTTTGTTTGATTGATGATAAAATGTAAAAATATTTCAGTAAAATAACCAAACAGAGATGAATTAAACAGGTATTTCGTTATTTTGTGATTAGTTTTTTGAAATATAATTTAAATTTTAATTGAACATCAACATACAATTAAAATAATTACCTACTGGTACGAAATAAGTTAAAAAACTGAATCAATAGTATTCAATATGAGTTTTTATGTAAACTGTTTTAGTTAATTTCGAATCCATCTATGAACAATTAATTATTTCAAAGGTGCAATTGACATTTTATAAAATGTTTTTCATTTCATAAAGATTCATTATTCTCTCACAACTATTTTAAAATTATTAATTAAAATATACAATACTATATTGTAAGCATACATTTTCTTTTTGATTATTTTCAGAACACTCGGAGTAATTTACTGCAAATTTGTAATAAACTTTATAACTTAAGTAATTTTTAAAATTAATGTATTAAAGTCAAATGGCAATTCGTCTTCATTAAAATTATAGAAACAGTTTAAATATATAGGTACTAAAGTAAATTAAAATAACTAAGAATAAAAAAGGATACATGTACTTAAATATTATAAAATATTTTTTGATCAACAACTAATAATAAATTTATATTAAATGCTCACTGCTAAAAGAAGACATACAATTTTTAATTCAAATATGTAAAAATTATCTGCGATATTGGAAAAACCAATATTCATATACCTATCATTCTATAGCATGTGGGGGGTAATACAAAATTATCTGCAGTTAGCTTTTTATAAAACTATCGAATCAATAACTATACATTAACGTTGCGTTTCTCAACCTTTTAGTATTTGTGACCCAATTTTCAATCACAATTCTCATCACGTCCCCCCCCCCCCCATCATACAATAATTTTTACTGAAAATAGGTCTCAGCTAAACATAAAAAATTCTAAGAGTGTCAATTTCTAATATTAAACCTTCTTTCGAAAACTTTGCTCTGGAAAACACACTCAAGGGAGTCACTAATAATAATTATTAATCTTGTTTTTAATTTAATATTGATAAGTTAATTATTAAACACATTGTGCAGTATACGGATACAATCCTATTTATAAGTGTATTATATCAGTGTAAATGTAAACCTGTAAGTATTTTATTTTTTATTATGTCAGAATGTATCATTTTTTTCTCGATATTCTCGCGCCCCACAGGTTGAGAATCGCTGCATTAACGTAATAATATTACATTTATGTTTCTGTTTACAAATAGCACTTCCTGTATATTTTTAATACAGTGGTACCTCGCATAAGCCTTGTTTCACACTTACGCGGTTCCATTCGGTTCGGTTCGTTTTCGGTTTCAGCCGAAAACGAATCAAACCCTTTCACACATACACGGTTCTTATACGGTTCATATTAGGTTTTATTTTTTTCCGTAAACTCAGTAGTTATCATGGAGAGAAAGCCAGTTGTTGCCATGTTGTTTCTCTATAAAAAATGAAGGAGGAATACTAGAATTCATTGCGAGCACCCTCTCATCACTTTACAGCAGGAATTTGGAGCATTCTACACTATTTTCCCGAAGCTAAAGAGCATGAAGACGATCCACATCAACATCTAGAAAACCGCTCATTTTATTAGAAAATCCGCGACAAAACTTAAAAAAAAATAACACTCGCTATCAGGTTAAAACCGAAACTAAACCGAGTATGTGTGAACGCGTTCATTGCTTTGTGTTCCCTGGACACGAATAGAAACCTGATGAAATCTGTCCGTGTGGAGGGAGTATTCAGTTCTGTACGGTTTCTATTAGGTACCGAAAACAAACTGAATCATCGTTTCACACTTGTCGGCAGCGACCGAAAACGAACCGAACCGAATGAAACCGTATATGTGTGAAATAGGCCTAACGAACGCTGCGCACAACGAACTGCATCGTGTTTAATTTTGCCGCCCGAACTTCCAAAGTCGTACGCAGTCGATGCTCAAACTTGCATGAACATGCATCAACGCGCGTCAGTCGTTATTTTCTGTGCTTCCTCACACACCTGTTTGTTTTAATAAATGTAATTTTGTGTGTCTATATTATAAGTTCTAAAAAAAGCAGGAAGGTGATTTCTGTTGAAATGAAACAAGAAATAATTAGAAAGAGGATTTGACCCTGCTAGCCTCAGTAGTCTCTCCTAAATCTGATTATGACAATCTTTTTTATGTTACAGTACCATATTTTATACTACAGAACGAATTAAAAATTTTTATATGTATTAATTGTTATGGGAAAACGCGTTTCACATAACGAACTTGCACCCGGAACGAATTAAGTTCGTTATGCGAGGCACCACTGTATTTGTGTAGAAAATAAATTAATAGCTCGATCTTGATAAAAAATTATGATAGTGTTCTAAAATTAATTTCAAATTAGAATTTTTTATTTTCTTATTGTCATTATTCGTCATGCTTTAGGGATTATTCTGAACGCCAAGCTTTTATTTTTATTTAATTAAAAGTTTGTTTATTTTTGATTTGATAATTATTATTTAACTTTAATTTTAATCATGATAGGTCTAAGTTATATTTATAATCAGTTTTATAATTCTAAAATTAACAGGCTGTACTAATTAAAAAACAGAATATGGTTCCGTATTTGGTAAAAATGATTAGGTAGTTTTACATACATACAATTTCCTAAAGAAGAAAATTAATTTCAAAAATGTTTGTTGATAGAATCATCCGGTACATATATTAGTGTGATAATGAATCTACTTTATATTAATATTAATGTTTAAAACATTCACCATAGAGTGCACTACACGACATTGTTTACCGAACACAAGAAGCATACATAATATATAACAAAATATCATTAGATACCCTTTTAAACTAAAAGTTCTATTATTTTCTAATTAAATTAGGGATGTTTTGCTAAGGTTGTACCTAGTCTACGGTAATTTATCAAATTTCGCAAGGATTATAATGTAATATTGTATCAGCGCTAGTATACAGTATTCGTATGTGTAGAGTGTTTGCTATAAGGAACACGCGGTAGTGTGGTGGTTAAAAGCGCCATATTGTATGCATTTGCTGTGCAGCATTTTAAACGTATGTGTGCATCTGATAAATGTGTATATAATTAGTGCAGGAATACGTTGTACATAATTAAAATTTCAACGCTATAGTTTTATTGGTGTTATTTTTTACCCATATTAATTCACTCATCGTAATTGCTTTTTTAAATTGATAAAACTTCATAAAAACAGTAGCGTAGGTCTAATAAAAAAATACAAATTTTCTAATATTTTCCAAAAACAATTTTGCATACTAGGGTGTGTCAAAAAACAACGTTTTTTTTTGTTTTTCCTTGCTCTTGTTACGAAATAAGGTAGTTTATGACTCAAAATAAATCCTCCCATGAGGATAACCCTGTAGTTCAATTTTAAGAGGTGCCGCAAAGGGGGGTCCCGTTTCCCATTTAAATAACATGGGAAAATGAATCTTTAGTACTAAAGTTTGTATTACTGATTCATGATAACTGATAAAAAATTTAATAACGTCATTTTATAGAGAATAAAATTATACATATAGGAATAATGCTATTTATCGGCTTGTAGTAGCTTGTAGTAATGCTATTTAATAGATATTTACAGAGAAATGACGTGAAAATGTAAAAAAATAAATATTTAAAACGCTTATAAGTTTTAACTCATTGCATTTACACCTATAGCTCTCAGAACTATTTTTATAGAGAATTAAATTTCCTACAAAATTATTATTAACTTATTTTTATAGAAACAATAGTTTAGCCGTGATAACCTTTTAGACGTACAATTTAACAAATAATCAATTTAAATGCCTGTAATTTTTGATAGGTTGAATTGAGAGACACAACTTTGTAATCAGTTTTGTAGAGAATTTTATCTTCTACAAAATGTTTTCCTTAAAAATTTTACATGTTATTATGAATCAGTAATACCAACTTTGGTACTAAAGAATCATTTTCTCGTTTTATTTAAATGGGAAACGGGACCCCCCTTTGCGGCACCTCTTAAAATTGAATTACAGGGTTATCCTTGTGGGGGGATTCATTTTGAGTCAAAAACTAACGTATTTCGTAACGAGAGCAAAATTTTTTTTTACACACCCTAATGCATATTTCATAAGATAAACACCGATAGGAAATTACGTAAATGCAACAGCAGAATTAAATATCAGAACCCGACTCCCACTAAAAAATCAAAAACAACAAAATTTTATGTAAATCTCATATTTATAATGTTATAATGTATATTATAAGTAAATACGGATCAAAGAGAAAATATAAAAAAAATCAGTTTTACTGTTATATTCAAACTCATGTAAAAATTTATAATGTTATAATTAGTGTCCGACCGAACATTCGGCTTCGGCCACCTTCGGCCATAATTTCACCTTCGGCTAAATAATCGGCTTCGGCCAAATTTGGGCCGAAGGTTTGGCCGAAGCCGAAGGTTGAACTATATAGTATAATATTGTACAGTAAAGTATTTTTATATGCGGTTGGTACGTACCACAGAAAACCGTATATAAAAAATTACACAAAAAAGACATAGCGCACATTATAAAGTTAGAAATAGATACATAAATACACTAAAATGCAAAATTAACGAATCAATAAATTTTTCAAATATTTGTAGGTGTTTTTAAATAGCTGGATCTCCGCGAAAAATTGTCGTAGAAGAGTTTTAAAAAAACTATTTTAAAGCTTAAACGTTCTAGTTTTTGAATCATTTATTGAAAATTTTATTATTCTGCAGGATAACCTCCTGTTTTAAGATGAAACGCCAAAAAAATATATTTTCCAAAAAATTACATTAATTTTGAGAGGCTCTACTGGACATGCAAATTTTTTTTAGTCAAATCAAATAAAAAACTGTTGTAAATCAGACTTTTTTCTTTAATTTAATTAATATCAAAGATATTGGCAGGGACAAAATATTTTTACGATTTTTTAAATTTTCAATGACAAAACGTTTACATATTTGAATTCCTTTAACTGACAGCTTTTATTTGATACCCCACTTGAATTTGGATAAAATATCGTACCGCATAAAAAGAGATTTGACTGTATACTCGTATTCATATATAGATATTTATATTTTTAAGAAGTGAAGAGAAAAAAAGATCATTCATTATTCATTTAAAAACAATTTGTAAAAAAAATTATAATTAAAGACGAAAAAAAACCTTCGGCTTCGGCTTCGGCCAAAAACTGACCTTCGGTCGGACACTAGTTATAATGTATATTATAAGTAAATACGGACCAAAGAGAAAATATAAAAAAATCAGTTTTACTGTTATATTCAAACTCATGTAAAAATTGTTGGTAATTTTAATGTACAAAATAAATACGTAGAAAATGTTACAACAATGCAAACAAAATAATGTATGAAATTTGATACAATAAAATGTTTCGTGGTTGTTGTACAAGGTTAGTATACAGGGTCATCGAAAATTATCGGACCCCCCTGATATCTTGAGTTAGAATGCATTTTGGAGAAAATGTCCAATAACAAAGTTGTATGGTTTCAAGCGGAGAGTAAAACGATGACCTAAGCTTTGAATTTGACAATGTCCCTCAAGGTCATTTCAAGGTCAACCTTATTTTTTTAAATGGAACCCTATACATTTTATTGCATATTCTTATAGCTTATCTTGAGGGCTTTCCAAAACACTATAATAAAACATTTTTTCATTAAGTACTTTTTGAGTTATCAAGGTTTGAAGTTAACAATTTTTTGATTCAAATATAAAATATTTTGTCAAATATTATTAAGTTTTCAGTAATCAAACCTTAAATATGGATGAAATTTATTTCCAACGGGATAAAGCTCCACCTCATTAAATTTCATCCATATTTAAGGTCATTTTTGACAAGATATTTTATATTTGTATCAAAAAATTGTTAACTTCAAACCTTTATAACTCAAAGAGTACTTAATAAAAAAATATTTTATTATAGTGTTTTGAAAAGCTCTCAAGATAAGCTATAAGAATATGCAATAAAATGTATAGGGTTCCATTTAAAAAAATAAGGTTGACCTTGAAATGACCTTGAGGGACATTGTCAAATTCAAAGTCAAGGTCATCATCTTACTCCTCGCTTGAAACCATACAACTTTGTTATTGGACATTTTCTCCAAAATGCATTCTAACTCAAGATATCAGGGGGGTCCGATACTTTTCGATGACCCTGTATGTACAGGTTGTACTATAACTTTTGACCAATCAGCGGCCGCGCGGGATTACTTTATCCTAACGAACCTTTATATTGTAAATATAATTTGACAACCATTTATAACGTTAGAGGATTCCTCATGATGACGCGGTCTCCCCTCTCATCCACTCCCCGAATAGAGTTATGGTACAACTTGTGTATTTATTAACCTTGGTAGTGGTAGTAGTAAATAACTGTCAAATTATGTGTTGCGTTTGCGTAACGGGGCAATGGTAAACTATATATGGGTTAATATGGTAATAATTTATTTGTATCTCTATCGGATAAATGAAATTACTTGATTGTGTGATTATTTTAATTAATATCTTTTTTTATATAATTAATCAGTCGTATAGAAAGGTTTAAATAAAATATCTAATTGGGAGATTGGAATAAAATTAACTGGAACTATACACTCGACAAATTAATTAAGGGGACACCTAAAAAATAGCATGTTTTCAAATGCTTGTAACTTGGTCAAAAATTAACTTTTTTCAAAACTTTTTTATTATTAAATTGAGCAAATTTACTCTACTTTATGATGGTCTAATTCATTCCTCAACAACTTTTCATTTTTTAACTTTTTTATGTAATTATATAAATTAAAAAAAAAACTGCATATTTTGACACTTGATGTAGAGTGCATTTATGTAGAAAATGAAATTTTGAAATAACCTTTTGGTAGAGAATTTTAATACCTTCAAATTTATATTGGTGCGAAAAAAATGTGACGAAAATTCGCAAAGGTATTACAGTTTTAGTGAAAATCAGGAAAAAATAATTCAGATGAATATAGCCGGAGTAATTTTGGTGGTACAGAAAATAAATAAATATAAAAATGAAGCTCAAAGTATCACCTTTCAGATTATGCAATGTAATGAAAGATTTTTTTTACGAATTACAAAAAATATTCAAACTTTAAACAGAATAGAAAATATGAGTAATTAGACAGTAAAATTAAAACAAAGAATACATACCCTAAACATTACATTTTAGGTGGCTCGAGCTAGAGGTCTCATTAACAATACATGTTCTTTATAATTCATTTTTATTTTTTTAAATAGGACCATATTACGCGAAGATATTCAACTTTGATGTCTCAACATCAGAAAACCCCAAAAATATACAAATTGCAAATTGTTAAATTTTTTTCGTAAAATAAAGCAGGTCCTGGAATGTTTAAGAAGTCAAAAAATACTTATTTTTACTAAATATTTATTTTTACATGCACAAATGCATGTATACAGTAAGCACACATATTTAGGTACAATTTTAAAACCATATGGATCATTTTGGGTTATTATTTCAGTAAAATAATGCATTTTTTGACTTCTTAAAATTTTTCATAAGCTGCTTTATTTAGATAAAACTTCAATAAATTCCAATTTGTAATTTTTTTGGGTTTTCTGATGTTGAGACATCAAAGTTGAATATCTTCGCGTAATATAGTCCTATTTAAAAAAATAAAAATGAATTATAAAGAACATGTATTGTTAATGAGACCTCTAACTCGGGCCACCTAAAATGTAATGTTTAGGGTATGTATTCTTTGTTTTAATTTTACTGTCTAATTACTCATATTTTCTATTCTGTTTAAAGTTTGAATATTTTTTGTAATTCATAAAAAAATCTTTCATTACATTGCATAATCTGAAAGGTGATACTTTGAGCTTCATTTTTATTTTTATTTATTTTCTGTACCACCAAAATTACTCCGGCTATATTCATTTGAATTATTTTTTCCTGATTTTCACTAAAACTGTAATACCTTTGCGAATTTTTGTCACATTTTTTTCGCACCAATATAAATTTGAAGGTATTAAAATTCTCTACAAAAAGGTTATTTCAAAATTTCATTTTCTACATAAATGCACTCTACATCAAGTGTCAAAATATGCAGTTTTTTTTTAAATTTATATAATTACATAAAAAAGTTAAAAAATGAAAAGATGTTGAGGAATGAATTAGACCATCATAAAGTAGAGTAAATTTGCTCAATTTAATAATAAAAAAGTTTTGAAAAAAGTTAATTTTTGACCAAGTTACAAGCATTTGAAAACATGCTATTTTTTAGGTGTCCCCTTAATTAATTTGTCGAGTGTATATTACATTTATATCATTTATTACAAATCTCCATAGATTTCACAAAACAAAGTTGAGTGAACTAAATTTCAAAACATCTATTTGAAACTGTTTTCCCCTTCAAAAACTATTTCGAACTATTTTTTCTATTTTTATTTTTAGCTGGTTTATATTCAATATTATTATTCGGATCCAACAACATTAATTAAAAAACTTTTATGGATAAATAAAAAATATATAGATACTGATATTTGTGTTTAACTAACGCATTTAATAATAACTTTTTTCAATATCTACTAATAATAAGAGATGGCGTTTCTGTAATATATTATTAAGTGACAAACCTATTGTACATACAGAATTGTATGATATTTTGTATTATCATTTAAATTATAAATCGATACAAGAATAATATGGTAATTTTCCAAGTGTGCTATTGAGTTTCACTCTTTTATAAATAATGTAGTAATAAAAAGAAGTCACTTATCTTTATTTATGCCAAAAATTTCTTCATCCAGAAATAGAAGAATTAATCATTATGAAATTTATTAAGTGTACATAAATATTAATGCGAAAACAAAATTTGTAGTTTCATTGAGAAGTATGCTACACTATCGCATTTTCAGTTGAAGGAACTAACTTTTGGAAATTTATTTTTATGTAACATTTCAGCACCATAACTTCGTGCAAACTTTTTTTGAATAAAAAACGACAATCGGCAATTTATTGTTATGATCCTCTTTTATTTATTCTGCGTTTCGCTTGCCGTTTATATTGTAGTTTTATGGTAATAAGTACAGCTTATGTTTTTTTCGCTTCTGTTTTGAGCGTCCATATTGGACGATTTAGATGTGGTTGTAAACAGTAAATGGGAGTTATTGGGCAGGTCGCGGTTATTTGTACTAAAAGTGGGGTTAGTTTCACAAACCATTTGAAAACATTGATAAATATTCTTATTATGATTTACAGCGGCCCTTTAAATCAATGTTTATGTTTATTGTCACATCAATTGTATTTATAAGTTTTTTTTTTCATTAAAGTGGCAGAATGAATATTTGAATTTGTATTTTGTTTAGTTTTAAACGTTATAAAACATTATTTTAAGGTATTGAATACATTATAGAGTTTTAACAGTTAACTTAAATGCGTAAGTTATTGAAAATTAGTACAATTTTTCTATTTTTTATTCATCTTAATAAATAATATGTTTCGATTATACGGAATATATTATTATATACACATATAGAGAAGTTACATACATCAAAAACTAACACCATGTTTAATAAAAAAAACAAAACATTTATGTACATATATTTATACATTATTCCCTGAAATTTTATAATGGATTGTTTCATAACTTAGTGGGTCAAATTTACGAAGAGATAGAGAGAGAAAAATAAACTCAATCGGAATTTTTGGCACAACTTCTAACTGAATTTGTGTTTCTGGAATTCAATACCGGTAAATCTTAAACTTTATAAAGGACACCGCACTTTTTGTACGTAAATTAGATCCTGACCGATTGTCATCATAGGTAAACAATTAAATTTATTGTATTAAGTAGAATAATCACATTTTTTTAAATCAAATTTACGAGCTGTTGAAGCGACATACCTACGTGATAATGATTCGGAGTACTTGCGTATTTTACAATATAGCAGAGAATAAAAAAAGCCGTAAATAAACCAGCAAACACATTTCCTTTTTTTCTACTTTCTACTATATCGCAAAATACGTACAGTTCGAAAAAGTTTTTTTTGTGATTGATTACTTAATTGTTAACGAAATTTTAAGAAACTGTGTGTGATCTATTTTATGCAAAAAAATTCGTTGTCTTTTTAAAAAATAAGCGAATTTAATGTTGGACCATATCAAAATTCTTGAATTGATTTTAAAATTATAGACAAATTTTCTAGAACTTTAAATAACTACCACTGTTAAAAATGTATTCAATTCAGTGATCACGTAGAATATTAATTTATTGTTCATTAAGAATTATTATTCAGTATTCACTAATCTACATATTTCAAATATTTGTTAAAACACTTGAGTAACTCCAATCTGACAGCAACAATTTAACATCTAATTCTTCCTTCTATCATTCTTACTAACTTTCCCCACAGAATTAAAGTTCTCTTATTACACCAATTTGTAATCACCAATCAGGACAAGTAGCATGGAGAGTGTGAGTTTTCCCTTGTTGCATTGAGTAGAATTTCAATTAGCCGCTGTCAAGAAAAATGCAATTATTGCAGTAGAGAGAAACCTGCCAGCAGTGTGACAAATCCCATTACCACGAGGTAGAAGAGGTGGCAGGGAACGAAATTAGTCATGTAGGGAGAATCCAATCATTTGATTACATGTACATGTCAGTCTAGTATGGCCATGACAACCTTTATAACCTTATGTCTTTAGTGCCAATATTTAGTTGAAATTTAAGCCATGGTATTCTCTTGATGACACTCATTGTAAGAGTTTAGACACTGCGAATTGATTTCTAATGCGCATAATATAAAATATCAAATAACATCTTATACTTTTTTTAAAACAGTGAAATAATAATAAATAATCTGTATTCAAGTATTGATAATCATACAAGTCATAACATGCTGGGAAGTTAGTTGTCTAGCTTGTTATATTCCAATTTATAAAACCCGCTGCACACGACACCATTGTCTGCTTGTCTTAGCTGCTAGGTTTCAAGTGTGTTGTGGCGCTTGATGTCGTGCTGTTTTTTTACGGTTGGCTTCACACGATGCTAGTTTCAAAGCTGATTTTATTGCGTGCACAGTGATAGCTCAGATGTCAAAAAAATATGTAACAAAAATGTAAGTATTTTCTTTACTCATCGCAGCAAACACTTCATTTTCAAAAATACTAGCATTAAAATATACATATGATACATATATTATGATATCATCTGTCAGTTTATGCGTATGTCACCCACGTGATTTGATATTACTGCTTCCGATTGGTCCTCACTCAAATAAGCAAGGAATCCAGCACGAAAAATAGCACATGTTCTAACAGTAGAATCAGTGACGTCATTTTCCATCTCCATAGCCAGCTCAGTAGCCAACAGAAGTCCCAGCTGACAATCCAGCAGGCAAAATAGCGGGTTTAAATCTCCGAAAGTAATGTGTAGTGATAAAAATCTGAAAAAAATGAAAATGTGAGTAATGATCTCGAGATCACAAAACAATTAGTATCATTTACCTACGTACTTAAAAATGTAATATAAAAACGTAAAATAGATTGTATTGTCACCTTTTTGACAATATTAAAACGATGCACACATTGGTTTTTAATTTCGTTAAATGTCTAAATCTACTGTACAGGACACTTATACGCAAGGCTCTAACAAAGTTTATATATGATGGCATGTCACTATGAATCACTACAAATAATTCACACAATTGACACGTGATCATTGCATGCATTTTGAACCATCGCATCGGAGGAATGTGACAAACCTTGTTAGTGCATATCAGAGCAAATATGGTGCAGTATGGGATAACAATTAGTCACTACAGAATAAAGACAGATATACCTCACCATTTGATTAGACATAGACTAGTAATTACTGTAACCATTACGAGCTAATGTCATCCTTATTGTAGAAAATATATTCAGATACATTATATTATTATGTGGCTTGATATGTCATACATTATATCGTACATATGTATAATATGCTTTTTTTGATTATTTCCAATATTCAAGTATTAACATAAATACTTTAATTACTAATGTATACACTAATGTATCAACCTACACAAAGCTTATTTCAAGATATCAACGTTTTTAATGCGTGCAAAGAATAATACCTTTTCGATTTTGTTTCATTTCTTTTTATTAGAAAAAAGTAATTTGGCATTTGGATGATTAATTAGATACCTACATCTTCAAATAAGATCTGAAAAAAACATTTTTTTTTGTATATAATCATTCTATCCTCAACCAAACCGCTAATAATGTTTTGCGGAAAGTGTTTGCGTTGAATTATAATTTAAAAAAATAATAACCATATATTATATTATAATGCTCTAAAATTTATTTGAATGAAACTGTACATACATAACTAAAATATGATATTTTCGTGGGTTAATGGTTGTATTTTGAAAACGTTGCCGTAGATAATTTTATTATCATTAATTTATTCCTCAATCATTAACCAAAAAGATATTTTATATACACTCAGCACTCTGCTATACGACGGCATCGGTAATTCAAAAATTCCACTACACGACGGCCAGAGGGGCACCCACCACCGACTTTAAGGTTGATTGGTGAATTTAAACGCGCAGACATACATATAGCAATCATTGTGGTATTATGGTGGGGATAAGGGGAGGTCGATTGGTAGAACTGTCAGCACATCGTGGAACGGAGCGGTCGTGCAGTGAATGGTCGTATAGCAGAGTGCTGAGTGTACTTTGAAAGTAGCATATAACAAAGTCCTGTAGTACCTATGGCAAATTTTTTTTACAAACCTTTTATTAGCTTTACTTGTATTTTTGAATCTTACAAATTACTTTTCACCTACTTCTAACTGTCGTAACGATTTTAAATTTTGTACACGTGAATGAGTCCGGTGATAATGCAATATAGTATACCTAATATCGTTCTAAATCCAATATGGCGAACGCCCCAAGATGGTGGATTACCTTTTTCATCACAACCCCCTTGATATGGGTGTCAATTGAAAGGGTTTGCCAATTAAAATACAATTAATATATTGCATTATTCTAAATCTAACATGGCGGACGCCCCAAGATTGTGGGTTACAGTTTCGTCACGAACCCCTATATATGGGTATAAAAAATTTGACAAGTAAAATACGGTAAGCTATCCGGCGTAATTCAAAACTAAATATGGTGGACATCCCAAAATGACTGATTACCTTTTTCATCACAATTCACTTGATATAGGTATCAAATGAAATGGTTTGACTAGTTTTACCTGCGCGTAACTAAAAATTTGGAAATAAATAGTAAAAAACGTTTTTTAAAAACAAGATTTTATTCAAAAAGTTATAAAAATCAAATTTTCAGATACCTTACGATTTTCAGGTAAGTATTATATGACTAAAACCAAAGAATTAATATCTACATTTCGAAAAGCTATACATTTAACTTTATAAGCGCCCTACGCTTATATTGGTTTTAGTCATACAATTCTGAAAATTTATTTTTAATTTTTAGTGCATTTTTAATAAAAATATCTTAAAAAAATTTTTTTTACTAACGATACTAGTTTGAATGATATCAAATTGAAACAACATACAGTTTTATTATTTACACATAAACGTTCTTGTTAGCTTTTTTAGAACTAATATATATGTATATTATTGTTTACATATATGTATCATAATATATACTGGGATCCTTTTTAAATAGCCTATATTTTTTATTATAATTTATATTTGTAGATATAATTAATATAACATCGTATTGGTATAAAATGAAATTAAACAATAATTCAATTGAGCTGTGTTTAAATTATAAACTTATTTCCAAAGATGTAAATGTGATATGTTCAAGGTTATCTGAAACTAACTCATACCTTAATTGTAATTAAATAAATTTCAGACACCGAAACGTAAGCAGAAATAGATGCTTTGATGGGATAGTTAGTTAAATTAACCACCAAGACACACGGCTTCTCGAATCGCGTTATTTGCTGACACAGTAACTGATTGCGTTCAATCTGATTATAAATAACTTGTTTTGCTAAGAGCTTCTTCATCGAATACAGCAAAAAATATTGCTTTGTAAGTTATATAATCAATTATTAATATATACATTATATACTAATTTGCATATTTATTATAATGCAATGTAATATAAAATAAGTAGGTACTTATCTAAGATTCATGAGTTTTTAAATTTTAGGCGGCTACTATGGCGCATTCAAGCAAACGTTGAAATCTGCGATAGCATATATTGATGTATTTAATTTTGTGAAAATAAATACGCAAATCTGTTTGTAATATTAGGTATTTATCATGTTATAATTTATTATCAGTGTCCCCCTTCCTCATTATACATATATAATTTTATGATTTATCTAAAATAATTGGTTAATTGAATAATGTAAAATTCGAAGGGGGGAGGGGTTAATGACTCATAAAAAGCTGCTTTAAGGGTCATAACCCCCTCTGACTACAAAATTTGGTTAAGAACATTTTCAACTTTTGAAAATCTGTACTAAAATCGAGTGCGCCACATTAGCCGAACTGGAGGGAAATTTAGCGCACACTAGCGTTTTTCAATTATGATAAATTAACATATCAAAAAATATAAAACTAATATTGTCATATTATGAGTTATATTGCAAATATTCAAACCACTGAAAAAAAAATCAAATTTTTTCCATATTTTATTTTTTATCTAATAATATTCTTAGGTGTGCCACATTCGCCGCTGTTCCCCTACTAATTAATTATTAAACTATTTTTTTATTAACATTCGTTCGGTAAAAAATGTATTTCAAATTTTTCATCATTTTTCTTTAAAAATAATCGTTTCATCTTGCGTTAGTATATTTGATTGATTATATTGAAATTAAAATTATTTATTTCGTATTCAATTACTAATTCAGAGTAATCATGCACATACATAAATAATTTAATTTTAAACTTATATGCTTCTAAACTTGTATTACCTTAAAAAATATATATATTTAATGTCATAATTTATAAATACTATAAAATATATAAGCGACACATATGTAAAATATTTGAATAAATGTATAACAATACAGTCCTTAAGCAAACTCACTTCAAACAAAAAGTATGTAGGTACATAATTTATTCTATTCATGCACACACATACACGATGATTATGTGTGCGAGAATACAAGAGGAGGGGGTGTATGCCGTACTGCAATCAATGAGTATTGAACTGGGGTATGTGAACTTCCCCTAAGGTTTGAGGATACAACGAGGGTGTAATCGCATCATCTCCTATTACAATGTGATTATTGTCCTGACTCGCTAACGCCGTAGGGGCTGACGTTACGTAATCCTGGGTGGAACCGCCCGCAAATCTTGTTTGTTATTGAAAGGTGACCCATTGAATGTAAAAGTAGCTCCCGTTTTAAGAGTAGCGCTCTCTACTTACTCGACCGTATTTTATTAGAATGGATATGTGTATGTATTTCAATGATTTTCTATGAAGTAAACTTACATGTATGCTTCTCCTCTTCGAGTTTTCGTAAATAATATTATTTAAAAAATATCAACCAGGTAAATGCACAAAAGTGTTTAATTAAATTTCATTTAAATAAAAACCGATTTAATTTTTATGCAATTTTACTAAAAAATATTAGTTCAAAATTATTCGTAAGATGCACCTGATATTTTATTCATATAGGTATTTTTAATTTTTTTAAAACAAATTGAGATCAATCTTTGTAAGAAAATATTTCACAACAAACGTTGTGGTGACCTACATAAATTATAGGAAATAGAATGCTCTACAAAAAGATTCCATAAAATTTTCACGTTCCATAAATATTTTGGAATGTCATCCTTTCCCCTTATACACGATTTTGATGATTTTGAAATGGAACCATCCACAAGCCAGACCCACTCAACTAAGTAAGTTTCATTAATATTGATTCAGTGTGGATCTTGGTTTTTGGGTGTAAACCGCGTCGATTTGGTCGTGTTATCGGCCAACGTTTCGTCACACATTGTAGTGGACATCTTCAGGGCTGTTATAAAAGTCACACTGTTAGAAGATCCCTGAAGATACCCACTGTAATGTGTGACGAAACGTTGGCCGATAACACAACCAAATCAACGTGGTTTACACCCAGAAACCAAGATCCATATCAAGATCACCGCGGAAACCTCAAGAATCGATTCTATCTTTCATGAGTTATGCGTGTGACAAGGATTGAGGGGACAGACAGTCAGACACACAGACAGATAGACAAACAGACATGACCTGAAATGGAAAGATAAAGTTAAAATTTTGAAATCAGAGATTACTTTTTCCCCATTTTAAAACAATCACAAAGCTTCTCAAAATATTATTATTGTTGTATTTTTCTCCCATATTAAAAATCGAAATAAAATTACAATTATAACATTCAAAATATTTACCACTTATTAATAATTTGTAACAATATTTTCTGTTTTCTTTCAGGTGAGTATACGAGTACTTTTTCAATTGACCTTCATTTAAGTAGTAAGTATTATATACTTGTATACTTATTAGGTAGAACAAGCAGAACTGTTAGAAGTACTCATAGTGAAAGTACTTGTTGCTATTTTAATAACTGGAACAATGTACTTCAAATACCGAAAACTAATTAAAAATATCCATGTAACTATTTCAAATAATTTACAATGAATAAATAATTTATATTCAAATATAAATTAACGAAAGTTGTACATACAGTGTGTCCCCGAAACTACGCATAAATAGGTTTAATAATATACATATATTGAGTTGAGTTATGTAGTTTCTACTCTGTTATCTTCGGATTACTACATGTACCAAAACATGTCGCAAAACTGCAAATAATTCGATGAAATGTGCGGAATTATAAAAAATAAAATTTCTATGAACGTAGAATCTATATGACATAAAGTTTGTTAAAAAAAGTGGTTATTTGTATAAGAACAATATATGATATGGTCAGGGTCATCAACTGTATTTTAATAAATTGAAGTACTATGAGTATTCTAAATTCCAAAACAAATATCAAATAATTAATATCCCGTTCAAAGTTTATAATATGCATCGGACATAAGTAGAATAGCAGAAATTGTTTAAGTTCAATCAAAATGATTTTTACAAGAAATTCATCGAGAACTAAGCGGAAGATAAAAAGGGATGCGTTGATAATAAAGAAAAATATTTATTTGACTAAAATATGCCAGTAAGATTAAAAATAAAGAAGATAAAAATAAAATAGAATACTATAAATAAAAATAAACGTATACCTCTTTATAAAACTTAATCAAACAAAACCGACTGGTTTCACAAACAACTCTAAAAAAATGCCAACGAGATATTTTCGTGATTAAATTGCCATATTACTAACGAAAATGCTTGACCTTATTTAAAAATTAGTTATTAAATATAATTTACACTTCTTACATATTATAGTTAATACATCTACTACATATAACGTACATTGAAATGAAAAAGTAAAATTCAAATTTCCAAATGATTTACATTCGTACTGAAATTTCTAATAGTTGGCATCCCGTATTCTGATTCTAAACAACAATAACAAGCAACAGTAATTAAATCAAGTATCCGAAAATAAAATATTTCAATAAATTATACACACACGAGTTGTCGTGTGTAAGAGGAGAAACAGAGTAACGCGATGTTTAAAAATTCCACCCCGTTTTCAAGTTATGAAACAGAGCTGCGCATTCGAATAGTAAATTTGAATAATTGCTTGTAATTTTATTCAAAAGCCATGCAAATTTCAAGTATGAAATTCACGGCGGTTAACGCCACGCTTTTCCTCTTCCTGCTGCACTGCAGAATGATATCGAGAACGGGTGCAAGAGAGATGAACAATATGGTGGGTAAGGAAGTGTGGGTGTAAGAGAATACGCGGTGAACACATCGTTAGATTACTAAAAAAATCACTTACATTAGAATATAGTTCCGTTTTTAACTTTTAATTTACATCTCTGAAATTGGATTTTTTTTTGATTGACGTGTTTTAAATAATATAAAGAACTGAATAATTATATTTTTAGTATCAATTAAACGATAATAATCAATAAAGTAAATTGATAAAATAAAGGAAATATCAACATACATTTTTAGTATTGCTCTTCATAGAATCATGAAAGTAATATTTTAAATTGAACTAAATATGACAAACAATTTTTGAATTCACGTTCACTTAGAATTAGTTACTAAAAGATCAAATCCAATTTGTTTTGTTTAGTTTGTTTGTTTTGAAACTAGAATATTTATTTCTCAAAAAAAACGTCTATCATGTTCGTTGTTCTTCATAAATAAATTTAATTTTAAATTAAGTGTGAACATTTTAGTAACAATCTTATAAACGTAACTAAAAATAGAATCACCCTCAACACGTTATAATCTCTAATTAGAAATTGTTTGTGTGCATATTGCATACCTTTTATTATACAGTACTTTGTATGTATAAAAAGTAAAAGCAATGAATAATAATGAAAACCAAAACAATTTACTTATCAGTGAAATTAAAATTAAATGAAAAAATACTGAGCGCGTTTTAAATTTAGGGAATGATTGATGTGTTCAGCCTTTATAAAATAAATTAATTTGATTTTGTATTAGCATACCGACGATCAACAAAACATAGTAAGTTTGTGTAATTTATTAATATAATTTTAATGTATTCTGTTACGCATCGAACTGGAAATCATACAAACGAAGCAAAACGTTCTCAGCGTTAAACAACGCTATTGTTAAAAAAAAACTTCCAAAATACAAATAATGAAAAATAAATATATAATGAAGATGTGGAAAGCAATTTTCAACAGATGACGTTTGAGTTTTAATCATGATTTACAATTCCCTTGTTCGCGTCTTTTAATTTTTCCAAAACTTTTTTTTTCCACTAGTGAAATCTCGCATTCTTTCTCGTGCGGTTATCACAGTGGTCTCAAAGATGGATGACCGTCGGGTCAAACGATTTATGACCGCTTGGGGGGATAAACGCGGCTTTGGAATTTACTCCCTCACCCCACGCATTTTTGTTGTCTTTAAGTTTGACGCATTGACTCGGGTCAGAGTTTAAAGCGATACCTCATAGCTTTTTCTCTCCTTTTTTCAGTCGTGTTTAGTGTCACACTAATACGATTTCCACTAATGCACACGTTTGACATACTATTTTTCTCTCTTGATATGTGTGTATAAATAGAATGTTTTTGCTACGAATGAAAAACTTTATGTTCGTTTTGATGCTTTTCACTGTTTTGACAGATATGTATTATTGCAAGGTTCGAGTTAATGCGATAAAAATGGGTTCAAATGTAGTAGCACACAAACTGATGGTTTTCACGTGTACTAATTATTATTTCATTTCAAAACTCTATTATTCTTCCATCGAACAAAGAGCATTAATTTATAACAATTATATCGTCATTTTTGAATATTCAGTGAAATATTTATGGATTTAACTTTGAATATTCAACATCAATTACTAATATTATGATAAATATATTTGATTACATTATTTAATTTCTACATTTTAAACAAGAGACCTGAATTTGAATTTTCTAATGGTTTGGGCTCGAATACTGGTTTTAAGTCTCATAACATTCAACCTACGTATTTGTGTTAAAAAAATGTATGCATATATGTATATTAATGTATTTTATGAATTATCAGCTGTTTATATATGTATAGTCTATATTTATATAATCTATACAAATTAATTTTTTTGTATTAATCTTCGCAGGTACTAATTCTTCACAATATACTATTTATAATTCTATTAATGTATTTACCATTTCAAAAAATAATTAATTGTCTTAAAACTCCTTCTCATAATTATATTTAATTTCCCTAAAACTTTTCAAAAATGAAAGAAGTAAAGAATAAAGATTAAAAAAATTAAAAATATATTCTAAACCCTTCATATTCTAAACGGTTCATTTTGGTTGTGATCCACGAATTTTTTTCGGGAATCTGGTTCGAGTTCACGTTTTTTATTTTATAAAAAAAACTGTCTAAATAGATAATTATTATCGGTGTAAAAAAATTACATTAAACATTACATTTAATAAAACGCTTTATTTCAAGATAATTTTTAGGGTGTCGAATAACAAAAAGAGAAGTATTTATAGGATCACTTTGTATGTATGTTTATCTGATTGTCAAGACTATTTTTTCTCAGGAACAGCTAAATGTATTAAGCTGAAATTAATATCAAATACTACGGCCTCATGGTCCAGTAAAAAAATCAAGTTCCTAACTCTATAATGCAATAAAAAGATATGACCTTTCAAAGCGTAATTTGACAGATTTACTCACTCACTAGCTCATCAAAACTTATAGGGTACTATTTATAGTACTATAAGGTACTTTCTATTGATTTAAAATCTTGAATTTTTTACGAAGGAAAATCCAAAAATCCTTAATTTTTAATTCTATAAACAATAAATAAAATATAGTGTTTACCATGTAAGCACACATGATTTTTTTTATTAGCAAACAGTGACATTATTTATTTTTTTAAATGTTCAATTTAATATTTTTATACTTCTAGAATTTTTTTGATAAGCAATACAAAACTGGGAATGTAAATAAGATTTATACATTAAAATTGTGGGACTTGAATAAGTGGGCAACTTCTATAAATATAATTCACACAGAGGTCCCGTCACATCGGCGCCAAAAAACCTCTATTAATGAGACATAAAAATTCTCTATCTGGAATTTCATTTTTTCATTTTTTTCAATAATTACCACTCTTACTGGAACATCCAACAATAAGATTGATTACCTCTATAACTGAGGCATGAGACAAAATTGAAAAAAATATGTGGAAAAAAATCTTATGTTTTAACTTCTATTAGTGGGGTCCTCTGTAAATGAGACAAACACTTGGATGAACTTGGATATCTAAGAAATCAGGTACATATATGGGACACCTCTTTAAGTGGGATAAAATAACTGGTCCCTTGAGATTCCAGTTATCCAAGTTACACTATATAACGATATGGAACCCCCAGGGTGCGAATTGTACTCACACTTGTCAATTTTGTAATAATTTATTTTGTGAGAAATATTTAATCATGTAAAATTGTAAATAAAAAAAAACTATTCTTATTCTACGAGTAAAATAGAGAAAACTCTGCTTCAATTTTATATCTTAAAAAAACTTTATAAAACCTCACATTTAGATATGTTCGCTACTATGTTATTACCTACTAACATTTTATGCTATTTGGTGATACGTAAATACATTTGACATGTTATTTTTCACTTTTAGTATTTTTATGGATCAAAATGTTTTTGTTGCGATGTTTTACTGTTGATGAAATATCTTACTCTCGTTTATGATTGCCGCCCAAACGTATTTTATTACTGATAAAAAACTTTTGTAATGAAACAACTTACCGCTCGTCTGACATCCTTTGATATACAGTAGCCAGTTGATTAATATATATTTTTTTCTTTTTGTCGGATTCGTTTTGCAATTATGATATAACTAGAACATGGTATATTGTATCAACATATTAGAATCTGTAATTATAGTTATGTATATATTCATTATCTTCTTAATTAATCCAACAATCTAATACTTAATTTAAAACATTTTGTTTGTTAAACTACAAAAAAATTTGTCAGGACATACATCAGTGTCAGTGTATGCCATAAGGGTTCCGAAGTATATACTACGTGGACTGTTTAGAGCCATTTACAGGTGCATATTTGAGTTAAAAATAAATATAAAAATAGGATCATATTCTATTAATTCAGATCTACATTTTGACACCCCACAAGCCTAGATATAAAAATAAAAATAAATCCATGACGCCCCTTCCTATTTTTTCAAAATTTGAAATGATTTTAGTATTTGTCGTTACTAGTTTTATAAAAAACCCATTACCAATTTTTTTTCAGATTTTTTGAGTCAGTAGTTACCGAGCTAGAGAGGGGGTGGACAAATTTTTGTCTACTTGAAGCCCCCTGCAGGCACCATTTTTAATTTAGAAAAAAAATAAAAAATAGTGTCATATTCTACTCACTGAGATCTACATTTTGACACCCCACACGACTTGGAATACATTTTTTTTGGTTTTTTGAATTTGCTTTAAGGCTCCCCTGTAGGCGCAATTTTTGATTTATAAAAAAAATAAGAATCAGTATCAAATTACACTAGCTTGGTTACACATTTTGATGTGCCACTTGCCTTGGTATAAAAAAAATATTTTTTTTGCCTGTCGTTAGCGTCTTAGCACCCCCCCCCCCCTAAAAAAATATTTTTCCAAAATATTTGTACATATTTTACTAGAGGGTGCCATTTTACATATTCAGTAAAAATTTCAAGGTTCTAGCTTATATAGTTTACGAGCTATTGAGCTTTGAGTGAAAAGGACGGACGGACGGACGACAGTGAGATTAATAGGGTTTCTTCGGAACCCTAAAAACATATTTTTTATGTTTCGTACCGAAATCGGAAAAAGAAAACATATGGAATCAGCGTGACTGTCTGTCTGTCTGTTAAAGCCTTCTGAACTGTTCTGCCATGAAAGCTTTAAGATAATAATATTTGAATATGATTTAGAAATAATATGTAGACCTAGGTTAGGATAGTAAGATTTTATTTTTTGTTGCTTTTTTACGCAGGTTAAAAGGTAACTAAAATGATTTAATTCAATAACGATAGGTAATGTATCAACGGAACTGTGGTTAATGATCAAAACCATATCGTGTTTTTTTAATAATAATTCAAAATTATAATCATATGTAAATGTAAAATGTAAAATACAAATGTATTGCACTATTTTATTGATACTAAACTATAATACATTTTTTCGGTTGTATGAAGAAGAATTTGTTCTAGTATTAATTTAATTATAACGTTGTTTTATAAATTAAATTCACCATGTATTTGTTTTATATTTAAGAGCATTGTTCTGTGTCGTTCGAATCGAATGTGTTATTATTATAATTTCTTTAGAAAATTCTTCACTTAATGTCAACAAAACCCTGCCAGCGGGCAGGTTTAACCTAAAACGAGAACAAACGGTAGGTAAAGACGATACCCTGCAGGCACAGAGGAAGTGAAAAACAAACAAGAGACGAGAATCTAGTAAAGATAAATATAGGTTCACGCACGGGGAATTTGTCCCGAATTATTCAACAAACATACACACTGTGTGTTTGTTGTAATTGATGCGTAGATAATTTTAATAAAGAAATAAATATTAAACACTGATCGTTGTTTACATTCGGAAATAATTATTCTGATTACGCGTTGTTCGGTTGTTGTAGCAGGATGTGTTGCCAAAATCAATCGCGGGTAATCATACACCAATAATGTTAATTACACAGCAGTTTATATGTTCATAAACAGGCAGTGGCAGCTTAATACACATACCAAATAGAAAAGTATTTTATAGAAAAAAAGTGAACGGAATTATATAAATATACAATAATTAATAAAATGGGTATGTTCATGTGTTAGAAGTTAAACTTCTTTGACATGGTTAGTAGTAACATCTAGCGAGTAAATTCATAACTTTTTTACTGACTATCATACAAAATCTGTAATATCTACATGAGTGATCTTAGCCGGTAAAAGATATATACACGCATTAGAAGTTAAACTTCTTTCGCATGGTTGAAAAATAACTGCTGAGATTAGTATTAACATCTAGCGAGCAAATTCAAAACGGTTTTTCGACTATTACAAATCTATATTATCTAAAAGAGTAAGCTTATTGTTAGCCGGAATAAGATACAGTGATGCCTCACACAACGAACGCCTCGCATAACGAACGCTGCGTACAACGAAGTTTCTGTTCGTTCATTACGAAACTCATTCAACGAACCTCGCTACACAACGAATTGCATCGTATTTCATTTTGCCGCCCGAACGCCCCGACGTGTCACGAAGTCGCCCGAACTTCCAAGGTCACACGCAGTCGATGCTCAAACTTGCACTAACATGCATCAACGCGCGTCAGTCATTTTTTCTGCGCTTAACTCACACACGTGTTTGTTTTAATAAATGTAATTTTGTGTGTGAGGATTTGACCCTGCAAACCTCGATAGACCCTCTTAAATCTGAGTCTGTCTAAAAAATAAAAAACGAGTACAATCTTTTTTATGTAACAGTACCATATTTTATGTTTCAGAACGAATTAAAAATTTTCACATGTATTGTTATGGGAAAACGCGTTTCAGATAACGAACTTTACGCATAACGAACTTGCTCCTGGAACGAATTATGTTCGTTATGCGAGGCATCACTGTATATGCACGCCTCACCTAACTTTACCCTGTTAAATTTTCTTCATTATATGGCGCGTGCGCATTTCGTTGAATATTAAAAATTTTACTCTCAACGTGCCTAAAGAAGTTTTACTTCAAAAAAATGTATTTGAGACAGTAGTTGTATGTATCCTGTGTACCCAGTCAATATAGACAAAATATGCTGTTGGGTAACATGAAATGTTATTATGTGTTGTGGTAATGTAGTTACTGTAGTTTTGATATTTAAAAGGGTTGCGTAGTTTTGGGTCCTAAATGATATACTTGGCGAGCCATTGCTCGTCCCATCTTAGAAATCTCCTTTTCTGTTAGTTTTAAGATCAAAATAATGATTATCAGTATTATAGAAGAGATAATTATAGACAATTTTTGTAAGAAATATTGTTTTAAATAAAGGTTTAAAGTTTATGAGATACGGTTGGTACTTTGGGCTGGTTTGTTTATGCCCCAAATGTGATCACTCACTTTTAATTGACATCACTTTTATACAAATTAATCAATTTTAGTAAAAATTATTCTTTTACTCATCTTAATTAAATGTAGGTACCAGCATAGGTGGGCATTAACTCGTTAATCCGTTAATCGTTAATTAACGATGTTAACAAAAATCTTAACAGGTTAACTTTTTAAGTTAACTCAAAAAATGTTAACGCTTTTGTTATATGAAGTAAAAAATGATATTGGGCACGAAAAAAAAGTTATATAACAATAAAGTTCGTAAGAAAAATGAAATTTACAGATTTTCAAAAATTGTGGGGGACCCTCAAGATTTAGAGAAAAATGATTAATGACAAAAAATAATCTTCGCAATAAAAAATTTAAAATAAATAAAAGCAAATTGAAATCGGACGACAAGGAGCTGAGATAAAGCAAATTTTAAAACACCGTTGAGGGCCATCTTTAATAGCCGATATAACAGTGTTCTACACGGATTTTAAAGTGGCTCCCTATCTCAAAATCTTTCTTTTGACTATATGTATGACCACAGAAAGTGGCATACCCTAATCAAAAAGTGCAGCGTTTTTCATGTACCAGACGTACTATAAGGATAAAGTAAGAGTAAAAATATAATAAGTTTACCCACGCATATATCTAATATAATTGTTTATAGGTACCATAATATATAAAATTAATTTAATACATATCTGGTTCCACGAGTCGACACTGCTTTGTGTACCGCGATTTCTGATTTGTAACTATATTCGGCAGAGTTTTTTTCGTTCACGGATATATACCATTTCATAAACGGTTGATATAATGAAATACCAGGTAATAATTCCACTAAAACATGTTTAATGGTTTATTATTTTGGTTTCAATATATTAATTAAATTCATGTAATTATGTGGAGTTAATTATTAAATTTTAACTATGTACTGCACAAATATAGATGATTAATTAAATAAGAATGTCATGCTATAATTGCAATTTGTGATTTTGTAATTTCAATATTTTATATGAAGGACTAATTAGTAATTATATTGGTAGGTATATATGTAGGTATATTAATATTTCGACGAAATATATCTATTGTATGATATCTGTATTTTAACATTGCTCAAGATAAATTAGATATATTTTATTAATTATCATTATTTATTTCAATATTATACTTTTTTTTGTATAGACAGTAGATGTTCCATTTTTGAAACCTGTTGGGGTACGGTACCTTCCATACTCTAAAATCCCCATTTTTCGAAAAACTCCAACCCGCGTGACTATGTACAAGTGTGTACATGTGGCATTTATGCCGCGAACATCTTATCATTGGTCAAAAACCTTAGTACTTAGGTGATAAACAAGCTCATGGTATGGGACATCTGTAAATTTATTTTATTTATTCTTTTTATAATTATTTTGAAATTAAAATATGGATGCATTCATTATGTATACGGGTAGGTACGTTTAAATTGTTCTGAAAGAAAAATAACATCGAAAACATTTCTAGAAGATAATAACACGCTCTGTTTAATACACCGTTGTGTATGCACTTTATGTTTGTTTATATATAAATATAGCATTTTTGTGGTATTTAAACAGACCAATTACGTTGTAACGAGTTTTATATTACATCTTAGGCGTTTTCTTTGGTTCTCTCACAAATTAACTCCGAGGAATCCTTACAACGGAGGAGAATCCAATATTATATTACACAAAACTGACCCGGGCAAAGGAAAAACACAACAGAATTAATAAAGCAGAATCAAAAGTGAAAGCTGAATTACAAGAAGCGGAAACTGAGCTCCCCGGGCGGTTTTTCTACAAAGAAGAGCCGCCACACAAAAGCGTTAGGGATGCTCATAATACGTTGTCGTGCCAGACATTGTTCCCGTCCTTGCTAGAGGATATTCATAGGACATTATGTCATGCAAGGTGTTTGTAATGCACCCATTTTATTTATATACATACATATTATGTACATATATAATGTAATAGATTCATTTATATAATATATGGTGTTTTAATTTGTTAAAAATTAATTTAATTAATTAATTAATAAGTATTAATTAAGAATTGCCCAGTAAAAATTATATTTTGTTTTTGTTTTTCTTCATAGAGGAATCATATAATAATTTTTTTTAAATAAATACCAGAAAAAAGTAGCAATTTATTTATTGGCTTATTCTAGGCGTCACAAGGAATATGTAGAAGCTTTTTGAAAAATAAGTTCAAATCTTTAGCAAAGCTAAGAACCGATTTATAGAGATAATGCAGTAACAGTTTCAATAATATCGAATAGGTACATTGGTTATATTCCAAAATATTTAGATTATCTCTTACTTTCAGAGATATGTGCAGAAGACAAAATATTTTTGATTTTTTTAAGTTTGTTATATGAAGATTTTGATAGTAAAATGTTTACATATTTCATTTATTGAATTGTCAGTTTTCATTTGATACCTCCCTCAAGTTATGGGTAAACCCATTTGCCTCCCTTAAAATGCACCAAAATTTATTACTTACATTAATCAAATTAACGTTTACGAAAAATATCTATTCAAAAGAAAGGACTGCAGAATTTTACTTAACCCATTAGTCATTAGTGCATAATGTGTCTTATAATGGACGTCTAGATTTATTTATTAAATAACGTCTTGTGAAATAATTGCATAAAATCAAAAAAAAATAAATATTTAAAAAATAAAGTTATATTTTTGTATCATGATTAAAATTGAGAAAAAAAGTAAATAAAACAATACCTCCAAAAACGCATCCTTATCAAAAAATAGCCATTTTTAGTTTTCGTTTTAATCAAGTTAGTAAAATACGTTTAACGATAATATAACTGAATATGTTAGGTCTACTAGACCACGTATTAGGAAATGTATTTATATCCAATACTTGTTTGCTTATTTTTAATCATATAACAAGAATATAAGTTTATATTGTGTATATTTGCAGCATCCGTATTATGGTAAATTTTGCAGTCAATTCTTTTGAATCGATATTTCTTATAAACGTTTAAAACTGTGACAAATAAGTAATAATTGTTGTCTTATACAAGTGCTGAACTCCATAAAAAAAATACTGGATATATATCTACGGCCCCATTGGCCCCATACATGATATAATTATATTATTATTAGTTGATACTGTCAATCGATAACACTTATTATTAATTAATACTAAACTTTGTATCAAATTTCATGACACTAGCACAATGAGTTTCTCAAGATATTACATAAAAACTCGCAAGAAAAATTTCCGAAATGCATGCTTAAAATATTTTTCTCAATGTAGTGTTAACGTTTGGCATGACAAACCTGAATCATACTGTATAATGTATAACAAACCCTTTAACGGCTCAACATTACTAATAATACGTACTTATAGTGAAATTTTGAAACATAATATATTATTGTAATATAATTTTGGCAACCGATGGTATAAACAATAACAGTCTCTACTGGAATAATCTTCATCTATAATGTACTAAAGAGAAGCGCTTAGAACGGTTAGTGTACGGGATTATGGTCTAATAATAATAATCGGTGTAAAGTTTATACCTGTAGCAGATCACTAGTTAATAATTGATGGATAACACGGAAGTCTAGACATAAATTTTTGAAATTATTATTCCGTGGTATTGCTATCGTACTGTACATACATACCTATACCCAACTTTAGCACAATAATGCTTGGGAGAGTTCCTTGTGCTTGTAATCATTGGTACATATATAAGTAGGGATTTATATTTTCTATGATTTTAATGAAGGAATCTGTTAGTAACTATAGAAACACTTTTGGATTTTTGATTCGTTCTGTGTGTTTTTAGTGGATTAATAATGTTTTTTTTATAAACTTTAGAACAATTTTTGTTACAATAATAATCACAAAACAATAGCATTGGAAAGCATAGTTTTATTATTATTATTATATTATGAATTACTGGGTTTGGTGTAAATTTTTCGAAACACAATTTTTCGAATCACAATTTTTCGAAACACAATTCTTCGAAACACAATTTTTCAAACAACATTTTTCGAAACACAATTTTTCGAACAACATTTTTCGAAACACAATTTTTCGAAACACAGTTTTTCGAAACACAATTCTTCGAATGAACAATTTTTCGAATGAATAATTTTTCGAAAAATTCATAAAAGCGCGGGACGCTATAGAGGCAAATGCATGAAAAAATATCTTGTGTATGAATTGATAAAATATATATAAGGGTAGAAATTTTTTTTAATTCATTTAAAGCTATACCTATGCCTTTATGAGCGCCCCACTCTTTTAATGGTCTTAGTCATAAAAACCTAAGAATTAAGTGACAACTGAATATTTATTTTTGACTTTTCAGTGCATTTTTTAATAAAAACCACTTTAAAAAAAATTATTTATTTATTTTTATTTAAAATAATATACCTAAGTTTTTTGTGATTATTGAAAACTATGCTGAATCCCTGTAAATTAAATATTACCTTTATATAACCTACCCTAAAAGGGCACTAACCTAATCTACTCTAAGCAAACCTAACTAAAAGTAACTTACCCTAACCGGGACTAAACTAACCTATTCTGACCAAAGCTGACCTAACCTAAACTCTTTATTCTTTTTCATTTCTACCATTATCAAATTTTGTGTAAAACTTACCTAACTTAAAAAATCCAAAACTTATTTTTTTCGAAAAATTGTTCATTCGAAATATTGTTCATTCGAATAATTGTATTTCGAAAAATTGTGTTTCGAAAAATTGTGTTTCGAAGAATTGTTTTCGAAAAATTGTGTTTCGAAAAATTGTGTTCGAAAAATTGTGTTTCGAAAAATTGTGTTCGAAAAATTGTGTTTCGAAAAATTGTGTTTCGAAAAACTTTCCGGATACCGAATTACTGATACAATTTAAAAATTAGATTGAAGAAAGGTCAAAATATTGATTTAGAAAATTTTATTTTTAGAGTTCCGTACATAAATAGAAATACGAACCCTTAAAGGACCTTTCCTTCGTCCGTCTGGAGTTCTGAACATCAACACTCTTTTTCTCAGGAACGGCTAGAGATATTATATTGAAATAAATATCAAATAGGTACTAAGGATTACGGGGAGCTACTACAAAGCTAGAAGTTACATATTAGCAACTTTTATCGGTGCAACTATCGCACGCATTCATTTTATATTATTTTATATGTAAATCGCAAAAGCAATACAATACAAACTGACAAATCGGAGAGATTTTAATCGCGCGATTTCACTCCTACTCCGCTCACTCGTCGTCGATCATTTTCGTTCAATATGAGATTTTGTCGCGCTGCTGAATCGCCAGTATGCAAGGGTTCTATCTATTCAGATATGTATTTGTTTAAATTATATATATGTCATATGTAGGTATTAGGTATACATGAAAAAATAATTAACCAACCTATGTTCCAAACAAATAGGGAGGCCGTGGGTTATCGATTTAAATTGCAAGGAAGCTGCGACATTAAAAAGTTTAAGAAGAACAGGTTTACGGCCTCATAGTTCTGTTAATAATCAAGTTTCTAATTCAGTGCTATAAAAATATACGGCCCTTTAACCCTCGGAGCATCTTATGGGTCAATTTGACCCATACACCGACTTTGATCGTGAATAGCGCTCAGGTATTTTAAATTTTTCACGATTTTTTTTAAGTATGTTGAATACTTCAAAGGTATTTGTAACACTTATAAATTCATTTACCATGAATCAAAGTATACCTTTGAATTTTGGTAAGTCAAAAAGTTTCGTAGTTGCGGAATTATAGGCGATCAAAAATAAGCAGGGTCAAATTGACTCAGAGTGTACTTGTAGGTTGAAAAAATAGGTGTGTACTCCGAGGGTTAAAGTGTATTTTGACTCACTCACTAACTGATCATCAAAACCTATAAGTTACTTCCCGTTGACCTAGAATCTTGAAATTTACTACAAATGAAGGTTTTAAAGAACAAGTAAAGGGAAATATCTGAATATTATTAATTTCTCATTCTATATGGAATTGTCAACAATAAACATCATAAATATAGTGTTTACTAAGCACGAATGAATTTTTATTTTTAATTGTAAAGAGTGGCATATACATATACTGTTCTACTCGCACTTGTCAATTTTATTTATTATTTATTTTATGAACCTAAATTAATGTATAGTTCGGAAATTCTTGAAACATTTCATACGTGTTAATATCTCGAACATGCCATAAATATTTTTACACGAAATAATATCTAAAAAAGTTTTGCCTGAAAAATAAATATGCTAGAAACCACAACTTTGAAACAACACACCAAAAATGTATAATTAAAATGCCAATCGTTTTTTACAAATAAACACAGATTGATTAATCTTGTTTTATTATAAAATAGCAACTTTTTAAAACCTTTATACATAATAATAAAATTTCTTGTACTCATTAATTCTTAATAAAAGAATAAAATTTTCACGAATCATGTGTCGTTCTTGAGATATTTTGAAAAAAATAATGCAGTTTTGGGATACACCTGTCCCCCATTCATTTCACGAAATAAACGCCGAATTATATCTAGATCAAAGTTTGTATAAGAAAATGTTTTTTTTTTTTTTGCTCGCATTATTTGAATTTCATACATACTCTACAATACAATCAATGAAAGAATTATTTCAGCATTTCCCAAAATTATTATAATCTATATTTATAAAAGAGTTTGTCCTTAACCACTCACTCACTCATTCACTCACTCACTCACTCATATATCAACGTACAGCCCAAACCCCTGGACCTAGAAGCGTGAAATTTTGTAAGTGCCTTCCTTTTATCTATATTTATAAAAGAGTTTGTCCTTAACCACTCACTCACTCATTCACTCACTCACTCACTCATATATCAACGTACAGCCCAAACCCCTGGACCTAGAAGCGTGAAATTTTGTAAGTGCCTTCCTTTTATGATGTAAGCACCCACTAAGAAAGGATTTTTCGAAATTCAACCCCTACGGGGTAAAAACAGGGTGTCAATATTTATATTAAAAATATTTTTTTTAGTTCGCATTTAATTGAAACTTATCGAACATACTCTACAATATAAATAACGAAACAATTATTTCAGCATTACCCAAAATTTAACCCCTAAGGGGTTAGAGGAGTGGAAAAATTTGTAAAATATTTTTTTTGTATTCACCGAATGGAACATGGCACAAGTAGGTCCTCTGCAAGACAAATATTAGTTACGAAAATTCAATCCCTATGGGATTTGGGGGGGGGGGGCACATTCGGGCAAAATAGTCATCTATTAAAATAAAAATTTCGACATTCATTATAATGGTGGAGTCGGGCAAAATAATCTGCGATACAAAAATTAATATTCAACCCCTAATGGCGAGGGTAAACGGGGTTAGTTTTTACAATTTTTAACTAAAATCCGAGATATTTTCTTTTTTTATAGGTAATGAATAAAAATCAATATCAAAAATATGTCATCCGCTATCACGTATGGAGGGTTCTAATTAGTTTCGAATTTACGCGAGCGAAGCCGCGGGATTCCGCTAGTATATAATATAATTATAATATAACACTGAGGATATGGAAAAATGTGTAAGATATTTTTTTTTGTATTCACTAAATGAAACATGGCACAAGTAGGTACTCTACAAGACAAATATCATTTTCAAGAATTTAAACCTTATAAGAATGGGGGGGGGGGTAAAATTTTGATATATTTATCTTCATGACTGTTCATGATAAATTCGGACAAATTAATATTCAATTAAAAATAAAAGTTCCACATTCAACCACTAATAGCATTGGACGGAGACGAGGATGGATTATATACATATATGATTATCTGCATACCAGCTTTAATTATAAAGGTAAATTCGGGCAAAAGAGTAATCTATTAAAATAAAAATTTCGATATTCAACCCATAATGGCGGGGGTAGACAGGGGGTGGGTTTTTGCAATTTTTAACTAAGATCCGAGATAGTTACGATTTTTTTATAGATAATTAATAAAAATCAATATAAAAATATAAAATGTCATCACATATGAAGAGTTATAAATAGTTTCAAAATTCACGCAAGCGAAGCCGCGGGAATCAGCTAATATATTATAACTAGCGGAATCCCGCGGCTTCGCTCGCGTAAACTAATTAGAACCCTCCATACATGATAGAGGATGACATATTACATTTTTTTATATTGATTTTTATTCTCGGATTTTAGTTAAAAATTGTAAAAACTAACCCCCTGTTTACTCTCGCCATTATGGGTTGAATATCGATTTTTTTTATTGTAAATTATTTTGCCCGACTCCACCATTATAATTATAGGCAGCTACACAGATAAACATATCAAATACACAGACTCTGTCTACCTCCGCCATTAGGGGTTGAATGTCGAAATTTTTATTTTAATAGATGACTATTTTGTCCGAATTTACCTTTATAAGTAAAACAGGTATCCAGATAAACATATCTAAATCCTTAACCCCGTCCAATGCTATTAGGGCTTCAACTAAATATTAATTTGTCCGAATTACTTTAATATCATGAATAATTATGAAGATAAATATATCAAAATTTTACCCCCCCCCACCCTATTCTCATAGGGGTTGAATTTTCGTAACTGATATTTGTCTTGTAGAGTACCTACTTGTGCCATGTTTCATTCAGTGAATACAAAAAAAAATATTTTACAAATTTTTCCATCCCACTAACACCATTCTGGGAAATGTTGAAATAATTGTTATCATTATTTATATTGTAGCGTATGTTCGATAAGTTTCAAGTAAATGCCAACAAAAAAAATATTTTCTTATATAAATTTTGACACCCTGTTTTAACCCCGTAGGGGTTGAATTTCGAAAAATCCTTTCTTAGTAGGTGCTTGCATCATAAAAGGAAGGCACCTGCGAAATTTCACGTTTCTAGGTCCAGGGGTTTGGGCTGTACGTTGATATATGTGGTTAAGGACAAACTCTTTTATAGATATAGATATATGACCATTCTTATTATTCATGTTTCAATTAGAAATATTTAATATCATATTTTTCTGTATTTATAAAAAAATATTAAAAGAAAAAATAACGTTATCTGTTGGTAGCTTATAAATATTGGACGAAATAAAAACGTAATATTATGAACCCTTTCTTTGTTTCTGATTTATAAACTTGTCGTATATAAATCAAAAAGTTTTTTTGTGGTGTGTTATATATCTTCTTCTATTATGATCCATGTCAAAAACTACATGACACCATGTTATTGCATTTGAGAAAAAATGTTTGTTTTGTTATTGCATCCTCGTAATATGCTTATTTACATACAAGATGCGTGCGTAGTTGGTAGCATACGCTTTTTAGCAAGTCAACATATTTACATATATCGAAAATCAATTTTATAACTATAGAATGACGTACCTATATGTATACGACGTATAATATTCACAATGGCGCTGCCTTAAAAAATTTGGAGCTAGGTAAAATAATTATTTATTTATATTTAGATGTAATTTTCAATTACGTAGGTCTTTGGTTTGGAGGAGGGGGGGGGCTGTATAACCATACGAATCCTTACGTGGGAAAAGGGGAGGTTAAAAACGTTACTTACTGTAAGGCTTTTTTCTAATTAATTATATTTAAATACGTTAATTGAAACCAGTTTTGGTTGTAATTTTTTTAAATATAATTTTTTAATTAAAAATAACAACAATACGTAACGAGGGGGTAGCCCAATAATAATAGATCTTTATAAGGTGAAAGGGTGGTTGGAAATTTTGAAAACCATCCTTACGATTTTTTTAATTTATAAATACGAGTATTTTTCTTCATATAATTACTAAATTTTTACACGACTTGAGAGGGGATCTACTGATACACTCAAAATGTGTCGTATATAGGAATTATTACGCGTTTATATAAACACCCTAAATATAAATTTTGTCAGTAATTTCTGATCATATTTTTTAATTAATAAGCAGTCAGTATTTTTTGATAATGATGATTCTTCTAGTTTTATCTATACGTTTAATGATTGAGTTTGAGTACAATTAAAATTCACGTAGATATAAATAGATAAAAACAATCTCAACAAGTAAAAAAAATCTTAGGCAAGTGCATATAAAATTATCGTTTTTTTAGTGTTCCAAAGAAACCCTATTAATCTCACTTTGTCGTCCGTCTGTCCGTCCTTTTTAGTCAAAGGAAAATAACTCGTAAAATATATAAGCTATAGAACCTTGAAATTTTTCTTGAACATGTAAAATGTTGCCCTCTACATAGTAAAATATGTTTAAATTTTTTGATTTTTTATAACAAGGCATGTGGCACATAAAAATGTGACCGTTTTTCTTATTTTTTTTCGAATTTAAACAAATGCTTACCAAGGCGTATGGGGTTTCAAAATGTAAATCTCAATCGGTAGGATTTGACCATATTTTTATTTTTATTTTAACTCAAAAATAGCGCCAGCAAGGGCCTCAAAGCAGTAATTTATTTTGCCCCCCCCCCCCCCCCCCCGCTAACTCAGTAACTACTGGCTCAAAAAAAAATCTAAAAATCTTGGTCGAAAACTAAAGACAGATACTTAAGTCAACTATATAATTTAAAATTTTTGGAGAAATAGGGCGGGATGTCATAAAAAATTGTATTTTTTATTTTTATATCTGTGCATGTGTTAAGGACTCAATTAGTAGATATTATTCTATTTTTTCTATTTTTTTCTTTCTCAAAAATGGCACTTGTAGGGGGCTCCAAGCAAAAATTTATCCACCACCCCCTCTCTAACTCGGTAAATACCTACTAATTAAAAAAATCTGGAAAAATATAATTGGGTTTAGATGGGACTACCAACAACTAATACTAAAATCAACAATATCATTTAACATTGATTATTCTTATATGATCCTATTTTTATATTTTTAACTAAAAAATTCACCTGTAAGTGGCTCCAAACAGTCCACGTAGTACGTACTTCGGAACCCTTATGGCATAAACCTGTGAATAACTTGACATATTTTTTTACAATTTCATACAATCCGTAACATAATTACTATTTATAACCTTTTTTACACCAAACTGACAAAACACAAAAGGTTTTTTAAGTTTGGTGTAAAATAGGCATAAAATTATTAGTATTTGCACCGAAAAAACACAGAAGAATTACAGTTTTTCCTATACATCCCGGATAGTAAGTAACAACTTATCATTATACAATATTTTTAACAGTCTGAAACTGCAATAACTGTAATAATAATATAATGGATAAACTGAAAAATTACAGCCAAAAATTGTATTGCTATTACAGTTTCAGACTGTAAAAAATATTGTATATTGATAAGTTTTCGCTTACTATCCTGGATGTATAGGAAAAAACTGTAATTTTTCAGATTTCTTTTCTTTTGTGTGTCTGTGAATTTAATTCACAATTCACTTTTTTGTAATACATCCGACCATTGTTTTATTATAAATATTTAAAAGTTTGGCATTCAAAAGCATTTACCAAACTATTGTATGTACACGGAGAGAATTTACTTGTAAATATAACCGCAAAATTACTGTCAAAAATTACCTTATTTCTAGTAATGCTGGGACATCATCACATTCTAGTACCAACTTCTACCTGCAGATGAAGTTTTACATTTTCTCCTGGTAATAATTATGCGAGCGAAATTTTACTAGTTCTTCATGGTAAAAAGTATATATGTTGTCAGATAAAATTAACACATATTATGAGTATATTTTACCAACCGTGCAGGATAAATTTTATACAAATAGTATAATAAAAAAATCCAATATTTCTATGATTTTTATTTATTTTTAAATTAATTAAGGATAAATGATTAAGGAAAAAATTAGGTTAATATGAATGTTTATATTTATTGATTACAATTGAAAGAAATCACACTATAATATAAAATACCTCCATAATATAATTTACATACTAATAAAATAACATATTCATTTTCTCTAAATTACACATCTCAATTTTTAATATTGAATTCCAATTATAATTTATAACAATGTTTTAAAAAAAGACTATTATAATCTATTTATACAAGGCGAGAAGCAGAAAAATATAATTCAAAAGAACGCTCCCTCATGAGATATAGAGGAACTACTTCGTATGCGCTCCCGATACAGTATTGAAAATGAGGTTATATGATTTTTATGTGAAATAGTTTGTTTGGAATACTTTATTACCAATTATGAATTTATTTTACTAAAGTTATGTTAAACGTTAATTTATACAATGACATATATATACCTACATACAATTTTAATTGTCATTCACATCAATGTGATATGTCTATCGAAAGCACGTGATTTTTTAAATATTTTATGACAATGAAAATAAGTAACGTCACAAATTTAAATTAAATCAAAATGTATTGCTAAAATTGTTATATAAATAATGTATCATCTTCAAAATTTTTTAAATGAAATTCGATTTTCAAAAAATGATTACTACAAATATACATTTAAAATTGTCAATATCATTTATAAATTAATAATGAACTCAAAAAATACAGCAATTTGATGAAAAAAATAGTAAAATAAAATTAATTTTTAAATAATTTAACATAAAAAAACATTACAACATTAAAATCCAACAACAATCCAATATCAATTAACTGTCATTGTTGAATTCGACAAAATTTTTTTAACTACAAGAATGAAAAAATTCATTAAAGACGACTAAACTATTGAGAGCGGAACGCTCTCTGTCATGAACTAAAATGCCCAGCTTAATATAAAGGTTGGAGAGCGAAGCCCCTAACTATAAAAATGAACATTGTATTCGTAAACATAATATAACAGTCATACGATGTTATAACTCAGAATTATAACTATATTATAACTAATATGGCATTGTTTGGAAGTGAATTATTAATATTAAAATATCTATAAATATTTTCATTTTCATAAAATATAATTAAATTAGGGCTGTACACGAGACGAAACTTAACGAGAGTTGAGTTATTATCGCCTTGGTTTCTATAGCTGACGTTTACTCAAAAAATATTAAACCAAACTCATAAATCGAACTTCTGTCATCTGTGAAAAAATACAGAATAAATTAATAATATAATTTGTTTTTATTATGATTTTTCATTTAAATTACCTGAAGTTGTAATAGAAAATTATAACATTTCTCCTGAATAGAAATTTTGTTATGTCCTGTCGGTTTCCTCTTTTATTTTAATTTCTGGTCATTCAGGTACTTTATACCTATCTAAAAAATAAAATTGTTAGGTGTAAATAGGTACAGTATGTATTTAACGCTGTACATTAGTGTATACATATGAATTATGATAGTTTTTCAAAAATTTCATTAATAAATGTTACTGCTTTTTGATGAAAACAAAACATGGAGTACAAAACAATAAAAATTACATCAAATTCCTCTAATATTTTATATAAATTAAAATCTGTGTCTTTAGGACTCTGATAGCATTGCTATTGAAACACGTAAACACATAAAATATTATGTTTTTAAGAAGTATTGAATATATGTAAATATGTACTTACGTGCACATAAAACCAATTACGCCAATTACTGTATTGAATATTTAATTTTTCTCAAGTACTTATGTATTTTAATTATTCCGTTGTAATCTGGTTGTGCGTAACAAAAATAGTAGAAATGGCTACCATCCTTATGTACATATATCGTGTATATCTGTCAGAACAAAGACGCCGTAAACTGCGCAAAATCGTACCTATGTCACGTGATGTAGCGTAACTTAAGTTCCGTCATAAATACAAACTCTTTAGATCAAATATTACCAGAAATTACTAGAAAAATTTATTTGAAAATATATATAGTTCTTAATATTTTTAAGTATAAGGAGAACAATTACTAGACATTCTAGTGAAAATATACATTTTTATAAGTAAAATTTAAATGTTTCTGAGTAGAAAATAAAAAAGTTATGGTATTATTTAACTACTTTCAACTTTACCAACTATTATAGTAAACTTTATTCTTAGGAGGTGGAGTTTTTACAGCAGTTTAAGCAAAAAATTCTAATGAATACTATTATTTTTGGTTAGAAAGTTGCGATGTCCCAAGTTTACTAGGAATTTCACGATAATTTTTACTAGTTAATTTTCTGCGTGTATGTGATGAATAAAAACGCTGTCCATTACCTGGCGCGCCACTGCTTGTACACATATACAATACCAATAGTTTGGTTGTATTATATAGAGCAACGGATATTTGAGTTATATATTAGGAAAGTTTTGTACATCTGACAAGGTCGCATATATCATGTGGATAAACCCTTGTTTACTTTGTCATTAAAGTTCAACGTAGAAGCAATATTGGTGAAATGATGAACTTATGCTCAAGACATGAAAATTATGAAGCGCATCTTATGACGCAAAATATCATATTGACAGTACGGCCTCTTTACAACTATGTAATTATAATTTTCGAATTTGCTTTTGATGTTAATGACTGTAATATACATACATACATTTGCACACTCATGTGGGAACATGTATGCTTGATTACAAGTAGGTTATTCTGATATTACCGACTCCTTTATATTAGATTGATAGTCATTATTTCTTACCTTTGTTGAGAGTAAATTCACCTTTTTTGTTTAAACTGTTATTGTTTTTCGAATAAGGAAGTGTTTTTACATACAGGCTGCATGGCATGTTAAACTTATTGTTTAATATCAAAATCACTCGTAGATCCAAAGGACTCAGCTTGTAGACGAAGGTTTAATAAAAAATTAAATATTTGCATGTATCTAAAATAACATCGATTTCGTTGTGGTCAGTTGTTTACATTCGGTATACATTTACTTAAAATTTGAAAATACACCGAAATTATATAAAAAATATCACTCGATATGTTTTTCGACTTCACAAGAAGTCTAATAATACCAGACTGAGAAAGTTATGATTTTCCTAAATATACTCGTTTACTAAAAAGAGATATTCATTTTAATCACTCTAATCAATCGATTTAAATATTTTGAAATATTGAAGCTGAGATAGTACAGATCTAGATTCAGTAAGTAGCGTTATTAAAGAACTTATATTATTCTTTCAGATTTCTAGAACTACTAACAAGGGAACCTTTTCAAGTCGAAAATTCGAATCGAATTTAAACTTTGTATATAGTTAGAGGAGGTCAAGATAAGTAAGAAAAAAATTACCACAGCTGTGGTAAAACGGTTTGAGGGGGTGAAACACCCCTATGAAAATGTGTAAAATAATCATATTTTTTCAAATAACTCTGAAACTAATGAAAATTTAAGAAATGATTTTTTATGCTCTTTTAAATGGCGATTGTCAAAATTTGAAAAAATTAAATCTATGGAATGTGGGGAGGTGGCGGTTAACGGTTTATTTTTTTCAAATTTTGACTATCGCTATTCAAAAGAGCATAAAAAATCATGAACATTTTGTATTGTAGATTTTTTTAAATTTTCATTAGTTTCAGAGTTATTTGAAAAAATAATATTATTTTGCACATTTTCATAGGGGTGTTTCACCCCCTCCAACCGTTTTACCGCAGCTGTGGTAATTTTTTTCTTACTTATCTTGACCTCCTCTAACTATATACAAAGTTTAAACTTGATACGAATTTTCGACTTGAAAAGGTTCCCTTGTAAGGTCAGCCATACACGTTGCGGTTTGCCTGTACAGGTTTACTTGTGCAGTTTACTTGCACAGTTAAACCTGTACATGTGACGAGCTCACACACGTAACGGTTTGACTATCAGTTAAGCTCATAGCATTCACACGACGAAGTGACGTTGAGAAGAAATCGCTATACTCACGTCAATTTATTATGGCTGCAATTGAACTGAAACCTGTGCAGGTGTTGGAAGAGCCCCACAGACGCGCAGTTATGTCACCTGCGCAGGTAGAAAATATTGTTTTTTTATTCTTCCTGGCTCACCTGTTCAGGTGTCAATTTCATTGAAAGAAGTAGACCTGCAGAAGTACACCTCTCCGGTATACCGCAACGTGTATTGCGGGCTTTACGCATTTAATAATACTAACAATAATAATAATAATAATAAGTCTCAGTTAATGCACTGAAACCACTGAATTCGCAACTACCCCACGTTCTTGATTGCTTCACTCTCCACTACATTTAAAAATATTTTCAGAATAATTTATTATTCAAAAAAGTATTTATTTTATAACATTCAACATTTATATTTAAAATGTAAGCATTTTAATACTCACATGAGCGTTGACATTCATTCATTTTATAAATTTGTATCTATGTATTATATTTTACCAAGCTATAGCTCTTGGCTACTAGAGGGAGGATTTATCTGTGGTTAATGAAACCCTCTGGTTGTAATTGTTTAAAATGTTTTTGTCAGACAGGAACGTGAAATCTCAAAATGTGTAACCCAACACAGCGTGCCGACCACAACGACCCCAGGGTGCAGCCACATGTCTATATATTTATACACACTCGTACTTTATATGTATTACACAAAGGTGTCATGAAATTCAATTTTTCAACCCATTTGAATTTTACATTAATTTGATTTTACTTTACTTTATATTTCATACAAAAAACATAAATGGGTTTTATTTAGTATAATGCATGCTGCATTTTAATGATGTGTAAAGACTATGGCACGAGATTAACTTCAATTCAGACGAGACAAAACCGAGAAGAGACCGCCTAAGAGACGATATCAACTTTATCATTTTATTTTCGCATGTTATTTATGAAAACCAAATGTTTTTATTTAAAACACTCCATCTCAGTTAAAATCCATAAAATTATTAAACATCTGGGTATAGAAGTATTTAATAATTGACACAAAAGCAATTTCCTTTTTATAAAAGTAGAAAAATAAAATTTCATCGTAAAAACAAAAGATAACTTCTTGCATAACAACATAAGCCAGTAACCATAACTACAATTTAATATAGTAGCAAAAAACTAATTCCCATTTTCTCGCTAGTGTTTACACTTAAACTTCATCTTTGTGAAATACGGTTCGCTTGCATCTAGTTACGAGTATAAGCAACTAGGTTTGAAAATGTAGTGAAATCGCTCAATAACATTGGTGGATTGTCTACACAAGTAAACCTCGAAGGGTTAACTATTTGATATTTATGTGCTTATCGACATATTATGAAAAAAAAAATCTGCCACTGGAGCCACGAGACTTTCTTATAAGTTATAATTAGAGTGAGTGAACAATGAAAGTGGTTACAGTGGATTAAAAATATTTCTGATAATGTAATAATTTTATTAGATAAAATCAAATTAACGGGCCATAAATTGGATATTTATATTTATTAGATAATTTATTCATAGTATTATAATTAAAGAATTTTTCTAAACGAAATTACTAACGGATGTTTAATCTTGTTAATTTTTGAATATTCGAATTATTTTTGAAACGGTGCGAATTAAAAAAAAATGCTAAAAAATAATAGATGGATGATTTTGTAAAAGAAGAATGCCAAGAAGCTCAACAAAAAAAATGCTTTAGATAAAAATTGTCGACTATAATTTATATTCCATTAAATTTTTTCCGTCATTTATGATTAAGCTAAAAAAATTTTTTTTAATATAATAATTAATTAGAATCTGCCAAATCTATGGCAAACACGTACACTATTCAATATATGTAATACGTATAAGAAAGTCCTGTGACACTCGTAGCTGATATTTCTTCTGTGTTATAAGCTATTTGATTTTTTTTTAGTTTTAGTTGCAGCGTTTACAAACCGACCGACACACAGACATCATGGCGAAAATAGTCTATAAATGGATTCATAGAAAGTCAAAATGGATAATTCCATTAAAATCTAAATTCGAAATAAAATCGATTTTAAATTATATTACTTTCTATTATTTATGTTTAAATTGTCCATAAAAAAAAGTGGATATGTGTATACTTATGTACGCGCATTAGAAGTTTTACTTCTTTGTCGTAGGTACATCTAGCCTGTAAATGAAAAATAAAAATCTGTTTTACTTACTATCATAACAGAAATCTATATTATCTACACCTAACTTAACTTTATTGTTTTCGTTGCGCACGCATCGGCGCATTACTAAAATTTCACCCAGAACGCGCCTACAGAAAAATAACTGCAAAAATGTGTAGGTACCTACTATAAAAATTATAGTTTACCTATAAATTATGACTCACTTAACAATTAACCGTAGGTATTGGTACTGATACGGATATGGATACGGATTACTTGATTTGTTATATCTGAATACAAAATTGTTACTATATTTAATCTAATATTAAATTTTAACTCTGTTCATTTATTTTACTGATAATTTTTTCATATCCCAAATATATTTATTTATTTATTGTTAAGTAAATTCCTTCAAAATGACTGAATATATTCTAATGTTATTTAATAATTTTAGAAATTGGTTATTGTTACATGTAAGGTTATTATCCGTAATTCAGAAATAGCGTTATTTCATTTTGGTACTTTTGTTTTTAACCAATACATGAATAGACGAAGGTTTTTACCGTGCTGAATCCTAACACGGACTTTTTTATGAATACTATATTACGAAAGAGCTACAAACTTTTGAAATTATCAAAAAAATATTAATGAGAAGACATTAAAATTATATTGAGATCAATAAAATAAATAATTCATTTAGATAAAAGAACAATATAAATGTAAATAAGATTTCCAATTTCCAATAAGTTAAAGAAATCAATTAATGTAAAACAAATACCGTTTCATGTTTTATTTACAAGCATTATAAACATTTTAAATTATAAATAACAAAATACATATATACAAACTACATAACGCACGCAGTTCGATAGAGGCTTTCTCTGTTTGATCAATCCACTTTGACTTATATCGGAAATTCTATTTGGTATTTTTCCGGCTTGTGTAGTAAGAGATATATGTTTGTTAGTTGATTGCAAGGTATATACCTGTTACACCTCAACATCAATACTGATTGAAAAAAAGTAAATACAGTTTTCTTTTTTCAGAATTTCAGACAAAATGGAAAGAAAACAGTCTCTTGGGCGTAATACAAATTGAATGTCATAGTAGAACGATATACACGAGAAAATTTTCTTATTTTGTTATTTGCACGTTGTATAGACACAAAAGTTCTTATAGTTTTGCTCCACTCTTCTTCACATTTACAATAAATAAGTACCTATACTAATGTTTATATAAATATAAAGGTAGTAAATGATATTTGTTTTTTATTTCAATTTTATTTTTGGAAATAGTAGAAACAAACTAAATGTGGTTGCTGTTTTATGTTATAAGCTATTATATAAATTCTGTACATGTATTCAACTAATTCATAGATTTGAAAAGTCCTGATCACCCCTTGGGCAACACGTAATCATTTTGGTGACTCATGTTAGGTGGCGGTCTTGTAAAATTTTAATGCGAAAAGATTAAATATGAAATTTGAAAAATAGGAAATAAAAATATTAGTTTACTAAATTACCCCTAGTTAAAAAAGTATCACATAAGAGGTATGTGATATTCTTGTTTTATACAAACATTGTAGAAATTAAAAAGTGTTATCCGGGGATATAAATTGTATTGGTAATAAACCTATTAAACATTGTTTTTGAATATTGTTTACTATTTACGCATCGCACGCGAAGATGCCTCTCCGAAAATTGTTTTTTTTCCTGACAATGAAATTACACAATATATACATACAGGATCTTCCAAAAGTTCGGGGCCACCTAAATAACTTTTGAATGGTTTGAAATATATGATTGAAATTTATAGAGATATACAATGGGATCATCAAATCTATTATTTAACCACGAAAGTACCCACCTGTATATCCCAGGGAGGCGGGGGAGGGGGGAGCAAAGAAATTTTAAATAGCACATGGGGTTGAGTAAGGGCTTGTTTGAAAGGGCTTACCGAGACAAATACAACGCAGGATTGCCGAGGTTCTACGTTTTTTTATTGAGATTAAGTTAAATGCATTTTAAAAAATGTTATAAAATGAAAAAACAAATCCAGTTGAAAAACTGATGTTTATCAGCAAGTTTGTGTCAAAAAATAAAACTTTTCTGTTTTTTTCGGTTTTTTTTTCATTTACAAAAATGTACAAAAAACAACAGAAAAGTGGAATTGTTTAATATAATGATGTCACGACTTACTGATAAACGTTAGTTTTTCAACTGAATCTATTTTTTTTTTATTTTATAACATTTTTGAAAATGCATTTAACCTAATCTCAATAGAAATTTTCAAATGATCATAACTCTTCGAAAAAAAATCGTAGATCTCGGCGATCCTGCGTTGTATTTGACTCGGTAAGCCCTTTCAAATGAACCTTCACTCAACCTCATGTGCCATTTAAGATTTCTTTGCTCCCCCCTCCCCCTGCTTCCCGGGGATATGCTGGTGGGTGTTTCTGTGGTTAAATGATAGATTGGGTGATCCCATTGCATTTCTATAAATTTCAATCCTATTTTTCAAACCATTCAAAAGTTATTTAGGTGGCCCCGAAATTTTGGAAGACCCTGTATAGTAATATACACATTGTTCATTATACGCTTAAACTTTTCTCTTGAAACACTCTATCCATTAACCCCCCCTTAAAAAACGCAAGGGTGAATTTAGTAGCACTTTGTGTTTTTATCATCTGTAGGTGTCAAACAAACATATTAAACAATAAAAACCCTTTAACGCAATTGTTCCTTTCAATAACCTATAATCAATAGCCTAAATGAAAACTTGAATAAAATCTGATCAGTAGTTACTGAGAAAATCGTGCACAGATAAACAGACAGACACGACGAGGTACTTTGTTTTAAACTATGTCGTATAGACGCATATTTAATAAATTATGTTTCCCACAACTTCGCCTGTACAAAAAAAATGCATTACGCCAAGACAATCGTTGTTTCATGTCTAAAACAATATTTTCTTAGTATTAGAATATATTTTTAATTCAACTATATTATTGTTTCTCTTTAAAATAATATCATCGGACAAAAACAATAAATTCTGTTTTAAACAATATTTTCTGTTCCGTTAGGTAAGCTTTTTTATGCGTCTATGGAGCCGTTTCTATCACCAATTTATAAATTAAATATGAATTTATTTATTACTAGCTTTGCCCGTATTGTATTCATTTTTATGAAAATTTATAAAATTTAATACTGTTCCTACTGTTAGTTTGAAACAATATTTTTTATCTCTATTATATAGGGTTGAACATTAAAAAAACGCAATACAATTTTTATTTCATTACGCCTTCCTCTTTCTTTTATGTCAAAAAAAGAAAGACGCATGTTTGATAAATGCGATTTTTCTATTAAAAATATTGATATCCATAAATATTTGAATACATCTATAGTTTAAGAGTACAAGTAAATTATCTGCGTACTCATTTTTTTAAGTCTTGCACAAAATATTTCTCCACTTATACTTAGTCACGGTCACTTTTCGTATAATAGTGTGATAATGTATTTATTTCACTTTTGGGGTAACATTTAGGTATACAAACATATAAATTTATAAACATAAAAGCATAATGTCTGTGTAGATGTAGATTATAGATAAATGGTTACAATAGATAGAATATAAAAAAGATAAACGAAAGAGATTTATATACATACATATAAATAAAATATGATTAAATTATATAAATCTACGTTTCCTGTTTTAATATACGAAGTCATAACAAAAAATATAATTCACATTTTTTTAACAAAAAAGAAAAGCATTAAGCAACTGCTCATTTCTACAATCATCTAGCGTGTCGCGACTTTAGTGGTCATCATTATTAACTTTTTTACTTCTTCTGTAATAGAACTCGGAATGAAGTCAGCAAAAAATGGCAGTATAATTTTTCATCACACATATAATATAAGAAATCTGTGTCTTCATAGTTATGGAATTTTTTCTTATATTGTAAATCTTCTATGCTATCAATATTTTATACTTTTTTTATTTCATTTTACTGTTTATATTTCAAAAAATATTAATTTTTCTACTCAAAATATTACTAACTTAAAAAATAATATAATATCTATAATCAAAAGTAATGTACAAATGAGACTCTAAATATAAAACAATTTATGATTTCTGAGAAGCTGTTTAAATATGAACAAAAAGTTGAGAATCGAACGCGAAAACAAAAGAATATTTTAATAATAAGCGTTTTACGCATTTTTTAATGTTGTTTTTCAATTTTTTTTAAAACTTAATAAAAAAATTGTTTTGGTTAAATAATATAATTTGTATAATTGTTTCTTATAAATATTTTATGTAGAAACTGGCCCTTAAAACAAAAATATACGGTCTCTTAAAAATAAAAATTTAACGATAAAAGATTTTGAACGCCCGGTACATTTCCATTTATATATAATATAAGCAATATAAAAAGTTGTTCATTTTAATAGATCTTTAATTTTTTGTTTGTCTGTTTCTTCGGGACACGAAAGCTATTATTGATTTACGACAGGCACATATTATGAAAAACTGATATTATCTTATTAAAACATGTGTATGAACATGAAAATAATAATCTTATGTAGGTACTTGTGATATTGATGTAAACTAACAATTTATATTGAATAATTAGGTCAAGTATGTATGAAGAAAAAATACCTACTATATTGGTATTTTTTAATAAAATGCATAAAAATAAAAAGGTTTTGATTACGAAATTAACACGGGTCAAGTAGGTATCTAACTTTTAAAAATAAAAATAATTTTATACGTTTTTGCTTCGGTTGGTTGATTAAGTTAACATTTTAATGACTCTTCAAAATTGCTAATAATAATAATCAACGGAACGTAATTTTTATATAATGTGAAACATAAATGAATTTTCTATCTAAAATATACGTATATTATACAATTCTCGGCCATGCATAGTTATAGGCAGTAAGAAACAAAATGTGAAAAAAAAACAAAAAAAAAACAGTGCTTCCTCGTGCTATATTCACCAAAGGTAGTTAATTATTGAACAATTAAAATAAAACCCGAAATTGGCAATGGTTAACCACCCGGGAAAAAATTGTAGATCTACTCAGATCTCAATAGATCTGCATTTTGAGACATCATATTTTCCAATGGTTTTTGATCTGTGGTTACTTGCAAAGATCTGCAACAGTCTACAATAATTTCTGAAGATTATTGTAACGTTGAAAATTTATGATTTATAAACCTTGAAAATTCATAAATTTTCAACGTTTTAATCTCTACCACGATCTACAATGATCTTTAGAGATCTTTGTAGATCCTTTTAGATTTTTGTAAGTCGATGTAGATCTTTGCAAGTCTCCACGAATCAAAAACCAGTGAAAAATACGATGTTGTCTCAAAATGCAAATCTGTCGATATCTGAGTAGATACATATACACTACTGGAAAAAATTAAAGGAACACAAAAATTTCCTAAATTTTTTAGTGATTTTTGAAAGGTTGTAACTCAGTCAAAAATAATCGTATGAAGATTTAAAAAAGATGATTTTGAAGCTTTAAATTTCTAGTTTTGAAATCTTTTGGCAAATTTTTTTTTTGCGGGTTACGGTTACTACGCAATCATAAGAAATAACGTGAGACAAAAATTAAAAAAAAAAAATTATTTTTGTTTGGGTCCATTTTTTGGGAAAATTTTTTCTCGGTTAAACCAATGCATTGATCAGTTAGATAGTTTATTTAGCTTTAATTTGCTTTTTTAAAATTTACTTCTTATTGATTTATCGCTAAGATATCCGACTTTAAATGAAAAAGGATCCTTTTGTCTGTAATCATCGATATTTCAGCAAATAATGATCGCACAGTAAATCTAAGGACGGTTTTGAAAACATGATTAAATTCTCTACAAGGACATACCATGATTTTTAAAGAAAAAAAATTTTTTTGTATACTCCACATTAATTTGAAAAACACTGAAAAAAATGACTTTTTACGGTTTTTTAGAAAATCTACGGCGTATTTACTAATTTTGATGAAACGACTAATGTTGAGCGTAATTTTTACAGCTGAATATATCCACAATAACCCTTTAAATTTACAAGTTGATCCATCGAACCGTTTTTATGTTCCAAATGATCAAAGTTTTGAAAAGAATTAAAGGAACACGTTTATTGCTCCTAAAAATTCTGTAATCATTATCAAAATGAAATGAAGAATTTTTTGTTAAAATGATTAACAATTTTTTTTAAGTTGCTGGACATTTAAAGAAATAATATTTAGTCGTTTCTGAAACGATTTGGCCTTTGTTTTCCATAATTATACTAATCTGCATTTATTGTATTAAATGCAAAGTTGATACCCCGAACTGAATTACGGCCACGATTTACACACATTCATAAGATTGATTTATCGATATTTTCTGCGATGTTTACTTACGTTGTAAAAAACATTTTTTTCAAAATTAATTTTTTTCTTATAATTTTTTTTTATCAAAAAGTTATTGGTACCGCGCATAAGCGCGAAATACGACTGATGCGCTTACACCCACCCTATATCCGACAATTGCGATAGGTGCAACCCTCTTCAATTTTTTGTAAAAAAACAATTTTTTTTTCAAAACTTCAATTTTTTTTCATAGTCAGGTGGCATTTATCTGAGCCGGAAGTTGCTCTTGTTGAAGAGAATTACACCTATTCAGTTCGGGGTATCAAATATGTGCAATTAGTACAGATTATCATAATTATGGAATGCAAAGGTTTAATCATTTCATTTTGATAATGATTACAGAATTTTTAGGAGCAATAAACGTGTTCCTTTAATTCTTTTCAAAACTTTGATCATTTCGAACATAAAACGGTTCGATGGATCAACTTGTAAATTTAAAGGGTTATTGTGGATATATTCAGCTGTAAAAATTACGCTCAACATTAGTCGTTTCATCAAAATTAGTAAATACGCCGTAGATTTTCTAAAAAACCGTAAAAAGTCATTTTTTTCAGTGTTTTTCAAATTAATGTGGAGTATACAAAAAAATTTTTTTTCTTTAAAAATCATGGTATGTCCTTGTAGAGAATTTAATCATGTTTTCAAAACCGTCCTTAGATTTACTGTGCGATTATTATTTGCTGAAATATCGATGATTAAAGACAAAAGGATCCTTTTTCATTTAAAGTCGGATATCTTAGCGATAAATCAATAAGGAGTAAATTTTAAAAAAGCAAATTAAAGCTAAATAAACTAGCTAACTGATCAATGCATTGGTTTAACCGAGAAAAAATTTTCCCAAAAAATGGACCCAAACAAAAATAAATTTTTCTTTGAAAATTTTTGTCTCACGTTATTTCTTATGATTGCGTAATAACCGTAACCCGCAAAAAAAAATTTGCCAAAAGATTTCAAAACTAGAAATTTAAAGCTTCAAAATCATCTTTTTTAAATCTTCATACGATTATTTTTGACTGAGTTACAACCTTTCAAAAATCACTAAAAAATTTAGGAAATTTTTGTGTTCCTTTAATTTTTTCCAGTAGTGTATGTAAAAAAAGTATTTTTTTTATAAATGTAAACCACGGATTACAAATATCTTATAAAAGTGGCATATTGTATACATTCAACTAACACGAATATTAAATGTATGTATATATTTGGAGAAGTGTGAACGCAAGTATGTATAAATGAAGAGGCACCGAAAAGTTACGAAGGTTTTGGGTTATACATACATAATACAATGAAGATATCTGATATGTCTGAATTGTGTGAAACGAAATGGTTCAGAAAGAGAATTGTGTGCATACCGGCTAGTTTGTGTCTACGTTACATAGCTGCATAAACTGATAGTGTTAATATTAAATGAAATTATGAATACATCAGTGGCGTGCATTTCACACCTAATATATTATAAAAATATTATACAAATCCAATATTTAAAATTTACAAATTTGTTCACTGTTCTTATGATTATTATTTTTTTAAACATATATACAGGTCAATAAATTGACAAGATAAATGCTGCATCATCGTGTAAAGTGGTAGAATGGACTGATTAACACTTGCGGGTTGTAAGGTACATTCATTATAGGCTGAGAACTTTGCGCACAATCCCCGGTGTTCTAAGAATTGCAGCTTTCCGCATTTTGCGCAAGTGCCATTCTTCTTAACAGAGTTTATCTATGGCCAAAGACCATTATTTTGTAACAAGGCTTTTTGTAAAGACAACGACAGAAGGTTACAATATTAACGTGGCGTAGCTTCTACATATCTTTAATCTCGATTGCAAGAGGTTGACACTTGCGTTTTTTTCTCAACTTTTGTAGTGACGACATGAATATCAAAACAGCAATGCCAATGATGGTGGCTGACTTTGCTTTCTTGTCGAAGAGTACGATGTATGGCCTATTCGCTTCAACAGCTCGATTTGCAATGATGGCAGAGTCCTACAAAAGTCTCGAGTTGTTATTTAACCCTTAATTACTCAGTACTTGGTAGATTACTTTCGTTACACCGTTGTGCCTGCCAATGTATTCCTTAGGAGTAAGGACAGATCAACCACCGGAGATATATTGGATGAACTCTGTTGTTTGCTTACAGAGACAACATCGGTCACTGGTTTTGACTTTTAGGGTATGATTCTCGTAAACCTTCCGTCTCACCTAATAAATCACCAGTACGAAGCTATTCGGTAGAGCCTTTTAGTTTAGTGTTCTCGGAACCAAGGGCAGCAGAAAATCTAGCATGAAGAGCTTTACTTCTCCATTCTTGCACCCTATTTACTGCTGTCTTGATATTCAGCACAACCTCTCCTAGGGACAACTGTAGCGGGGAAAAAACAATCTTTCTAACAAACTGCAGTGTGAAGTGAATCATTTTTAGATCTGAAAAACTCATGATGGCAACCGCAATTATAATTGCCTACTTATAATAATAACAATGATAGTAATAATAATAATTATTATTATTACTATGTATGGATAAAATCCTTAAGAACATGTGTCATGCAAGCCCCTAATAAACTTTAGTTTTGACACCGCCATCACTGTTAAAGATTGTGAAACTGGATGGTACCATAGTCACGTCTTGAACCACAAGATAGATGACTACATGATCTTGGGGTCATGTACACGGAGTACTCGGAGTGATCCAAGAAGCACTGCCTTCTGCATTCGATATGCTAATATTTCAGCATTATGCTGACACGCAGGGATACTTCGAGAGCAGAGATCAGTGACGATTTAGCTCCTCTAAAACACCAATAATGATGATGACAAGAAAGACAGAATAGCAACGTCGGCGACCATAGAATTTTGACAATAGACCTAGATTTGAATGACATGCCAGTTTTAAAATCAAATTATTGATAATGAGCTATGGTGTTAGGATAATGCGTCACTCTATATGAATGGAAAGGGTGTCAATATCAACAACGAAACAAAACTATGAGGAATATCAATTCTACCAGTAGAAAAGTAAAATAAACAAAACTTATGGAAAATTTCAGCACCCAAACTGTTGCACAAAAACCAACTAGCGTTTCAATCTAGTAATGCTTCGAGAGCTATTCTATTGGAATAGTGATGGGAATCAATGTTACACTCACTATTTAATCTGGCTTTAACTCTGTTCAATTTTATTTTGTTTACAAATAAAAAAAAAGTTTATTTTTGTAACTCCATGGTCCTGATTTTTACAGAAAAGATCAGAGAGTATATGGATACAAATTAAAATCTTGATGAATCATACTTACATTGAAAAACAATCTCGATGTATTGCAATTTTAATTTATATTTTTTTCGGGAACTTTTTGAACACTACTCCAAGTTTAAACCCTAAAAATAGGTTACATTGAAAATAAAAATATCAAATGAACCACGGAAAATTCAGTGAATACCATCAAGGCTATGCAAAAATGTCAGTATAAATCGAAAATACTAGAGGAGTGTTATACATAAAATGTTTATTAACAAATGATTAAAATAACGTTCAGTAGATTATAATTTAAATAATATGTCATTATATTTCTCGTTAGAAATATAATTATCGAACAATGTTGTATGAGTGCTACGCAATAATGCGTTTAATTAAATTGCTTCACTGTTTAATATCTAAAATTTATTCGTTGTTACACCGAAAAGCATAATTTATTTTTTTAATTAACTTTGCAGAAAATAATTTTTCACGTCATTTTAATATACGTGTTTATTAAATTTTGAAAACATTTTAGATGAGAAAATGTATTTTCTAAATTGTAATTTATATGAAACAGAAAGATCGTTTATATGCAGTTTATGAAAGTCAGAAATGTTTTAGTTTATAATTTGGATATTTTTTTTTCATCCGAGGAAAAACATATTTCATTATTTGATAAATTTTAATATATGTATTTGGATGCTTGTTATCAAGTATTTACAAAAGTTGACCATTCATATAGTCCCAAAAGTCAAAACAAATATACCTTAAAATTCTTTTGAAGTTATATTATTTATAGTTAATATTTATTGTTAAATCATTAAATTTAAATACTGAAACTAACCATTTCAAGTTCAAATTGAGACTAAACAATTTAAAATTGGGAATTGTAAATTCCACATTTAAAGTGAAAATAAATAAATAATTTATTTCAATATAATACAATGTTTTATAATATAAAATATATTTGTAATTGTAATACTGGAAATTTTGGTTACTCCTTAAATTTTATCTCGACCTTATAGATAAAATTGAATAACCTTTTTTTCGGCTAATCAATTAAAAATTTAAATACGCAATACACACAACATTCATTAATTTTTATTTTTGTTCACAGCGCCGGTTCCCCCTTAACCCCAGACCCCCAAGCTTGAGCGTTACCAGCTCCCCCCTACATAGGGGCAATTGTTACAATTATTATTTAACTTATTAATATTAATTAATTTAGAAATAGTACGTCTGGTACATAAAAAAAATGCTGCACTTTTTGGATTGGGGTATGCCACTTTCTGTGGTCATACATAAGGTCAAAAGAAATATTTTCAGATAGGGAGCCACTTTAAAATCCCTGTAGAACACTGTTACATGGGAAATCAAAGATAACCCCCACTAGCGTTTTAAAATTAGCTTTATCTCAGCTTCTAGTTATCCGATTTCAATTTTCTTTTTTTTTAGTTTAAAGTTCTTATTGCGAAGATTATTTTTTGTCATTATTCATTTTTCTCTAATTCTTAAGGGTCCCCCACAATTTTTGAAAATCTGAAAATTTCATTTTTATTACGAACTTAATCGTTATATAACTTTTTTATCGTACCCAATATCATTTTTTTACTTCATATAAAAAAGGAAGATTATTTTTTCAGCATTTCATTGGTATCAAGATAATACTGTTTAAGTGAGTAAATTCTTTGGAAATCGCCAATTAAACCAAAAAAATAGACTAATTTTGGATCATTATATTCAATTTTATTTGAAAAAGTTCATTATAGAATAAAATGTTTATTACAAAAATTGTAGAGTACATTATTTTCATCAGTTTATGTTCTATTAATTTTTTTGTATCTCTTACCAAATAAAAAATATATATTTTTAAATTTAAAGTAAATTTTAAAAACCATTTTTTTAAGTTCATAATAGAATGAAATGTTTATAACAAAAGTTGTAGATATCGTTATTGTCTATAGTTTATGTTCTATATATTTTTTTATATTTGTCATCAGTAAGCCAGAATAATTTGTTTTATATAAGGAGATATACGTACATTTTTTTATTGTATAAGAAAGTTCAGTGATATTTATGACAGATTTGACAATTTTTTAACTGTCCCATATGAGAAATTTGACCCCAACAAAAAATTTCATAAAATAAAAGGTATACTTAACGTAGAATAATCTAAAATTAGTCCATATTTCTTGTTTAACTAGCGATTTTCAAAGAAGTTGTTCATTAAAATAGTATAATTTTAATATTATTGAAATGCTGAAAAAATTATCTTTCTTTTTTGTACGAAGTAAAAAAATGATATTGGACACGATAAAAAAGTAATATAACAATTAAGTTCGTAATAAAAGTAAAATTTTCAGATTTTCGAAAATTGTGGGGGACCCTTAAGCTTTAGAGAAAAATAAATAATGACAAAAAATAATCTTCGCAATAAGAACTTTAAAATAAACAAAAGAAAATTGAAATCGGATAACTAGGAGCTGAGATAAAGCTAATTTTATAACACCGATGAGAGTTATTTTTGATAGCCCATATAACAGTGTTCTACACGGATTTTAAAGTGGCTCCCTATCTGAAAATCTTTCTTTTGACCTTATATATGACCACAGAAAGTGGCATACACCAATCAAAAAGTGCAGCGTTTTGGCTTTATTTGCCACGAACCAGACGTACTAAAAACGTATGTTAACGTTTTAGATTTTTTTATTTTATTTAAAATCGGGCCCTCTATAATTTACAACTACCCAAATTCATAACATATTCTTTGAATATGAACAATATGTCGGGTACAATTAACAAAAATAATTTACATTTCGTTACAATCGAAATTCAGTTTGAATCATATTTACTGTCTTCACCACTGGATATGTGGTATTTCAATTCCTAAATCACTTTTAACACAAGTTTTTAAACTTAACCAATATAAAATTGTTAATTCCCAGTTTGAAATTGATTATTTCCAATTTGAAATTGTTTGGTCTCAATTTGAAATTGATTATTCTCAATTTGAAATTGTTTAGTCCCAATTTGAAATAGATTATTTCCTATTTGAAATTAATTCATCTCAATTTGAACTTTAAAAGTATTATTTAGATATTATAACTCCAATCCGAGTTGAAATGTCACATCCGTCACCGCAGACAGTCATTGCATTATCAAACTAAACAGATAAAAATTAATTTACTAACAAAAAATATTTTCTTTAAAATATGAATAATTGTTTTTTTATTATACACATGCACCATTGTATCTCTATCCAGGGAGTAAACGTTAATATCACATACTTTACACAATAGTATCAGTACCTATATTATAATTTTTTTGAAATTAGAAAAGTATCACTTCTTCACTACCGACCACGTTTTATATTTGGCATCATTAATTCATCATTTAGTTACTTGTAGGTATATAATTATGTAGTATATACAAATACATACGAAATTAATGTTCCATTTTACCCCATCCATCTTGCTTTACCTATATATTACATTTTTAGACAATATTGTTAGTACAGCGATTCTCAACCTGTGGGGAGCGCCCCCCTAGGGGGGCGTGATAAAACTGAATGAGGGGCGCGAGCATATCGAGAAAAAATTAGAAAATATATTATTAAAAAATGTATTTAATGTACTGAAAGAAAAGCAATAAAATACATTCTGACATAATAAAAAATAAAAAATAAAATACACGTTTACATTTACACTGATATAATACACTTATAAATAGGAATGTATCAGTACTGACTGCACAATGTATTTAATAATTAACTTATCAATATTAAATTTAACACAAGATTATTATTAGTGACTCCCTTGGGCCTGTCTTGCAGAGCAAAGTTTTTCGAAAGAAGGTTTAATATTATTATAGAAATTGACACTCGAAGCATTTTTTTATATTTAGCTAAGATTTATTTTTCAGTGAAAATTTTTGTATGGCGGTGGGGGGAAGGGGGGCGCGATGAGAATTGTGATTGAAAATTCGGTCGCAAGTACTAAAAGGTTGAGAAACGCTGTTTTAGTAATCAATTGTCATTAAATTGTTATTTGTGGAAAAATATATTAGTGAATATGTATACTTTATTGACAATTGAATTTTATTATATGAAATAACGCGTCAATAATGTATATTGTAAAATTACATCAAATACAGCAAACTTATTAACACAATTTTAGATAAAATATATAAAAATATATTCTGCTCCTCTCTCTTATCAACCATTATAATTTATTTACTTTTTTGATTTTAAATAATATAAAGGTTAATAAAATTAACTAACATCCAAAGGGCGCACTTTTCCTGTATCATATTATACATTATACATTTCAATTAAATTCAATGAAATACATTATGGAATTGACGTCACAAATTAATTGTCGACATGAATAAATTGATAGAGAGACGTGTACATGACACACGTAAAGACACACGTACGCACACAGATAGACGCGGGCGCACGCCTTAGAAGAAGCAGTCGGTAATGGAATCACGTAAAAGAGGAATCTTGTAGAGATTGCAGGCGGCGTTGACGCGGGACTCCAGGTGGTACCGGACAGGTCGGATTTACGGGAAATCTGGAGGCTTTAGCGTTGACATATACCGATGACAGCTGGGACTCTAAGGAGACCAACCACCTGCACACGGATCTGCTGTGTTTACTCTCTTGTGCCCCACTTCCTACCTTTCTAACCCACCTGGCACGCGTGTCCATGGTCTCTACTCTTTGTTGCTAACTTTCACTCATCTATTTCATATATGAAAACTGTCAATTTGACGAGTTACAAGTAATAATTTAAAATATAAATTTTTCGTCTGAATTCAAATCAGAACCGAAACCCGAAAGACTATATTTGTCGTGAACATGAACCTGAAACGAACCGTTTTATTGTTAAGCGGTAATCATTTGTTTTTAGTAGGTTCAAGAAATAATGTTTAATGTTTTGATCATTTCTTCTACTTGTATCATATTTTAGTAATGGAATCTGTAGATAATATATTATTTTTAAAGAAGTGAATGAACACAATTAATTAGTAAATTGAGTTAGAATCAATTCCATCAGAGACAAATAGAAATATTTTATATAGTACTAGCTGACCCGGCCACGCGTTGCTGTGGTTAACCTATACTTTAGCAACATGTGGTGGTTATGATATTAAATTGTAGGTTATATGAAACGTTTGGAAGTTTGACATAGCGCCATCTATTGAATACTTACTCAATCCAGTCAACAGATGTCACCATCTGTTAGAATCGTTTGGAGTTAACAGATAAAGACAAATAATTTGCAATAAAATAATATTGCGATTATAAATTGAGATGTAAGCTATCCTATCTTTCAAGTTGGATCAAACTGCACACGGTGTACAAATTTGATTAAAATCGGTTAAGTAGTTTAGGAGTCCATCGCGGAGAAAACAATGTGACACGTAATTTATATATATTAAGATAATTAACAATTGATGACATTTATTGTAAAGGTATTTAATAGATGCAATATAGTATTTTTTTATATTTCTGTACCTAACGTTTATAATAATACTTTCTTAAAGCTGAATGTTAGATCTGTATATTTAGAATGTAATATTAATCATTATTGCATTTTAAAGATTTCATGTATCGAGTAATATTAATTTAATACCTAATTATTATTATTTTTGATATTAAACATGGAATATTGATTATTATTTATATATGAAACATTTAAAAAATAATTCCAAATTAGTTTTAGATAGTTGCTAATAAAAGAAATTTATGTAAACAAAAAAAACTGGTTTTTATCCTAAATAGTTTTTCATGTTGTTGTACCTAAATAAGAAATTGAATCCGAACCATAAACAAATTTAATTTATTCAAATTATTATTATTTGTTATTTGATAATTATTTAATTACTATCTTATATGTCAGAGATTACAATCTTTTTAATTGTTTGGTTCAGAACTTAACATAAACGCTACACAAGAGACGATAGTCACGCTAGTCTCGTCTCATCTCGGTCTCGAATTTTATGTCTTGTCTCGATTTCGTCTCGTAAAAATAAAAGCCATCTCGTCTCAGTCATGACTCGAAAAAAATAAGTTGGTCTCATCGTACCAAGACGAGACAAGAGCCATAAAAATTACAATATACACATCTGCACTTTTGTGTAACATGATAATATTATATTCACTTAAAAATATTTGGGTGAAATTTTTTCATAATGATATTTACTTTCTTATTTATGTAATTATGTTGTATATTAAGATACGATGTATAAATCAATACACATTTAGCGATTCTAAATGTTTCAAATGTAGCAGACGTCTATCTATAATATTATGCATACTGCTTCATTAATATTCAATTATTGAAAATCCTAATACTTCAATTCACTATTTCAAATAGACGCATTCAGAATAAATTTGAATAATGATCAAGTTCGCAAATTTCAATGTATTCAAGAAATTTAAAATTAAAAAATCTCAGGCTAAAAGTACTTATTCTTTTAATTTGAGCTCCTTGAAAATAACAATTATTGTATTTTCAATTCTCTTTCCTTCTTTACATTATGTGATAATATATTTTAATTATAATAATAATTATTGTATAAGCATTATCAAAATAAAAAAATGAATGGTATTTTTAACCAACTTTTAGGATAATTAATTGAAGAAATTTTTTTTTGTTACTCATTTGTTGGCCATCGGGCATAACCACCAATCAATTATTGTTTCGTATGTTTTAGTTTTATTTATTTATTTATTTTTATCTATATTTTGTAAGCTAGGTATGTGCGTGTGTTTTTTTAGTGTATTCTTCTGTTAATAAATACATCACTAAAGAATTTAGTAACGACGGATGTTCCTACTGCTGTCGATGCAGGTTCAGTAGACGAACAGTATAGTCCGGATGTGAGTATTCACAGAATACGGTTTCACACGCAGTAGGATTTTCTACAACTTTACTTTTATGGATTCTAAATACATAGATCTTTAGTATATCATAGATCTAAATTTATTTGGCTGACAAATGAACAAGTGATGTTTTTATTTATACTTCACAAAGAATATATAAAAATAATACTGCGTAACTCAAAAAACAAATATATATTTTCTAAATTTTATCTATTCCTTGAATGGACAACATTTACCACTTAATTAAAAAATTTTTAGACGTTACTTATTTTTTTTTAACTCAGAAGTGGGACCTGCAAGAGACTCTAAACTGTCATTAATTTTGTCTCCCCACTCTATAAACTTCTATCTCAAGAACTACTGGCTCAAAAAATCTGAAAAAAATTTTTAAACATGGCTTTGGTGACACTACCAACGACAAATACCTACTAGAGTTAACAATATCATTTAAAATTTTGGATAAATATGGAGAGGTGTCATAGAGTTTTGTTATCATATCTAGGCGTGTGTGGTGTCATTAATTAGTAGAATTTGACTCTATTTTTATTTATTTTTCTAAACAGTCCACGTAGTACATACTTTGGAACACTTACGACATATGTACACTCGTATATGTCTTGATCAATTTTTTATTAATTTAAAAAAATTTAGGGTAACAGTGAGTTTAATTATACTGCAGGCAGGCCTTCTTTGAACTCTGTAGAAGTAATAAACATTAGTTTTATGGGCTACTTTACATTCGCCCTAAATAAATCGACCTATTTTAAATAAGCAAAGAAACTTTAGAAGGCTCTAATCAAGTATCTAGGGCTAGGGTAATCATTCAGCAACTGGTGACAGGCGATATAAAATGAATAACAAAATATAATATTATAATAAAAACATAGTCTAAGTAGTCAAAAGTTTCACCGAACAATGGCCAACGCCAACTAAGCTGGTGGATGCACTATACCCTGGAGGAAATCTCTTGCGCTAACAATATTGCCATGGTCTCTTAAACATTGTTGACGTAGTTTATCATTTTTTTAATACTTTTGAAATGTGTGATAAAATCAATTTCCAACAAACAATAAGTAGCTTTTATTTGTGAATAAGTCAGTACACGATTCTGGAGTACTGCCTACATTAGTTGCCGAAAAGGTAAAATGTTAAATTAAATTATCTTGTTTATGCTTCATTTTTGCAATTTTAAACCCATTACAATAAAATTTGGTATACGGAATAGTAACCCAAAAACATAAATTATAAGATTAAAAAACATTTTTTATCCTCTTCCCATAGATTAAAAAGTATACTAAAAATGACCTTTTGATTTGAACCCTCCTGTCACGATATATTTGCTTTTTAAAGTAGTTATCAGAGCATTATCTCCCTCCAATTTCTAAACTATCGATGCACAAAAAATGCAGGATGCAGCATTTAGTTATTAACAAAAATAGTTTTTGAACTAATTTTGTTTTATAAATCATCACACGAACACGTATGCTTTTATCGAGATTAAATCTTTCGTCAACATAAAAAAGCTCTTGATACGTATTATCAAGTAGAGAATGTAAGATGAAGAGAATGCTAGTGTGAACGGCTACAGAGCCCTATCATTTACGTAATCAACACGCAATTGGCAATTTTATTTACATATAAATTGTGACGTTTAATGTATATTTTTAAAGAATAAGTTGTATTTCATAAAAAAGCATTAATGTTTCTATGAGTAGAATCGGAAAAGTGACCACTTTTAAATATATGAGCACTGAACTATTAAAAAAAAAATTTTTTTAAACTATGAACAACTTGTTGTTAATAATAACAGGTAATAATATGCAATGCACGATTTTGGAAACATTTTAAAAATAAATTATTAAAAAACAACAAACGAGCCCATTATCAAGTTTGAAGATCCATGTTAACTGTTGAACGATATACTTCTCGTCAACCGTTTACTTCTGTAACATTCGTTATTTTCGAGTGTCTTGTTCATTAAAACTTTCTCGAACTAACTAAGAAGTTACTTCTATATGTTCTTATTGCTTTTTAGCTTTTAACTTTACTGTTATTTTATTACTAACTCTCCGTAATAGTGGTTTCATTGCAAATTTATAAGAATTTTTCAATATGTAATATTACATAAATTTGTTTCAATTATTATATTAATTTATAAAAGTAATGCATATATGTACATATTTTGATGTTTAGTTGTACAATATTTATAACATATTCCTATATAGTTGCGAATGAACTATGATCATGGAGGCAAATAAGGCTTACCTTAATTAAAAATGCTTAGTTTTGGGTTAACAAATAATTTATATTAAAAAGGCTATATTGATGTTAAACATTGGTTTATTATTAATCTAAAAAAGAACAAAAATTAACATTTCTTAAATGTCCTTTCCATTTTTAAGACATCTTAATACAAAAGAAGTAGCTTTGGGTCTTACTAAACTATGGTAGTGTAACAAATCTAACTTTAACATTTCCAGCTAATTATACATTTATTTTGCATAAGAACTATGTTTTAATCAACATTTGGCATAATGTTTGCTTGATTACAACTAATAAATAAATAACTAATAATCTTAATTTAATATTTATTTTTTATTCATAAGGTGCCGATGTTGCAACCATAGCAATTACTAGACTCACATTGTATTCGTTGTAAAAAAATATTTTACCAAGCAAAAACTTATAAATGAATAGAAATTAACTTGTACCATAAACATAATGGATCGAACTATTACCTGAATAAATTAAAAACAGAAATACATATATTTTTTTAACAAAATTTACGATTATTTTGTTGAGTTACTATAAAATTGAGCATTCGCCACCATCTTTTGCAACAAATGCAGAGGTACCGAAAAGTTAGCGCGGCGAGAGACTAGTTGGTATGTAGTTCGTTTTGTATAAGTGTCTTCTATGTGTACATAAAAACCTAGACCAATCCAACTATTGTAAATGTTTTTTTTTACATGGGCCTTGTTACACTCTGGGCCTTATTTGCATTAGGTACCTCATAAGTAATTATAATCTATGACTTGACAACTATATAATTACAAGAATCTTTTTCATTGTTTTAACCCAGTTTTAGCCAACGTTTTATCTTACATATCAATTAATTATTATTTCCATAGAAATAATATGCATACAAGATTATAAAATATAAACATTTTCATCAAAATGTTTCCGCCACAAGCAAAGTATCCAATGCTGTTGAATCTAGCGTCGATTTATGTAAAGAGCAAAATGAAGATACATGTACATAGGGCAACGCGAAAATGGCGTAAATAAATTGTAAACGGTGACTTGTTTGTCTTCATTTTAATGAAGCATCGCTTTAAATGGTTATCATTATTATGCGGAAGATGAACCTTTATGTTTGCGATGTGCTTTCGCCAAACCTAACGCCCAATTACTGTAAGTGGATTGCGTTCTGCAGCGCCGGCGAATTTATGAACGGCCATTTCCACGAATTCATTAACCTGAGTCCACATTTCACTTAATGCTCTAAACTCCTTAACGAATACGCGGTAAATAGTTGTCATCAACATGCACGTACTACATAGGTACCTACGTGGTGATTACAAAACACTTTGTATGACGGAGAATGAGCTATTTAGCGCATAAGTAACCTATTGCATGTGGTGAATAGCATTATTTGTTTACAGTATTAGCCATTAGTTGACATTTGCATATGCAGATAAATATTAATTATAATATATTTTATTAACCATTTAATCGCTAAAAATAAAATAGTCTCTTAATATACCTGTTAGAATAAGTTATTTATACTTGATCCAAGGAACTCTTGTTTTATATTTGTATTATGAAAACAATATTTTCTTAATATAAGAAAGAATAATATACTCTTCATCCAACTATATTATTGTTTTCGTCCGCCATAATATTAATTTAAAGAGAAACAGTAATATAATTGGATTAAGAGTATATTCAGAGTATATATCAACAAAATATTGTTTTCGTTATACCGGTGTCCTATTTTAATCTATCACCCAACCCCTATTTTTATCTATCAATTAAATAAAAAAATGTTTAAAATAAAAGTTGTATTGTTTTGAGAGGGAACTAAATTGGCGTTATTACTTATTTTTTTCAAATGGAAATCTATATTTTTAATTACGGCATTTTGTTGTATGGCAAAAAAACAAGCAGCTTTTGTCTTAAATAATTTTTAGTATGACTTCATTTTTTATGAAGAAAAGTGTAAAAACAAAAATTTAAATCTGACATAACTAGGAAAATTATATCAGGATTAATGTAACTTTTGCTCTTCAAAATGTTAACGCAAAAGAGAATTAAAAATATGAAAAAAATTTAAATCATTTCCTAGTTGTATTAGTTCAAAATAAACATTTTTTTCATTCTTCCTCTCAAGTTTACGGTTTCCGAGTAAAAAATTCATGAAATCTAAAGTCTCTTATTATTATTTTAAATGTCGAAAAACACTAAAAATTATTTAAAATTAAGCTGCCTCTTTTTACCATTAAATAAAATACCGTTATAAAAAATATAGGTTTCCTTTTGGGAAAAAAATATTGGCCTTATTTCACTTTGAAGACGTCCACCACATCAAAAATTAACAACGCCATTTTGGCGCCCCTTAAAACCAAACAACATAATTGATAGATAAAAAAAAGTTAGGTGATAGATTAAAATAGGACACCCGGTATATAAAACAAGGATTTCAATTTTTTACCTGTGTACTTGCGTATTGGAATCATTGTTATTTTTACAATTAGTTTAATAAAAATTTAACGCAATTTTAAAGAAAAGTTAAAAAAATAAAATAAAAGGTAAAAAACTGTAAAGTAAAATAAATACTTACTTACACTTGTAAACATATTAAAAAAGTACGAAAGTTTTATATAGTACCTACATAATTCGTAAGGGCATAACAATAAGAGTCAAATATTTCCATTTTTACGATGTTTGCGTTAGCTATGAAAATTTGCTTATTATAAACAACATTATTCCAAATTACATATTGTATACCGCATAAATGCTTCATCGTTTGTCTACTTTTTCTTTGTTAGAAAAGTTGTTTATTATATTTATAAATCAGAACTACATCCGGGAAAAGTTTCTTGAAAACTTTTCAATATTCTTTACTATGCTCCTCTGGGTCATATTGTGAATAATTCAGTTTGACCCCGACATAAACGCTAGCAAGAAATAAGTTTCCGAATTCCATTTTCAATTTTAAGTTATGAATGTTTGGACGAACAAAATAACATAAATATGAACGTATTTTGATATGATAGTAAAATACGTAATTATAACTGCCACAATTTATTCACAATTATACTATTATCGGTTGCAATTTATTACAAAATAACAAAAACCAGTATCGTGCATTGCAGGTTCAATTTGAGTGTTTAGTACCTACAATTACAAGATGTATTATTTATAATACTATAGTAGAGTGTGTTCCGCAGGTATTAGGTATATATAGATACACTCAAACTGAACCTGTATTGCAAGCCACTGATATACACGAACAGATAATTTTTAAATCATCATTTAAATAACATGTTTTCAATGTCTAACTATTTATAGCAAGATGTATCGAAACGCTGTATTTTCGTTGACCACAAATACAATAAGGCAATCAATTCCGATTAAGCTATAATATATTCTTGTAGCAAATTTCCTTTTTCCACACTATGTTTGTTAAATAATTCCCCCATCTTTTACCATCCAATATGAACGAGGCGCCGCCGCTGACTAAGATCAAATTATCGTCCAATATCCACAATAGCTATATGTATATACCGTAGTATCGTGCCACTGCATCGAACATACAATACTTTTTAATGAAAAACCAATTTGTATTCATATTTTCGCACGAGAAACGCCATCTCTAATCCAAATAACCGAATATTTATGGAGTTTTTTCTGCCCCCACCGTTTTGTGTATCGTGTGCATCAACATTGTTCGTTACGTTAAAAGTTTTACGTCAAAATTTATTTAGTAAATTGTATTGTATTACAATTTTACATGGCTGTGTATATCATGTATAAAAATAGCGCTCGCCTCTGGGCTCGTATATTAATATATATTATTTGCATTCTCTTGAGTTTTTTTAGTTTCTGATGAAATACGATACGTATTGAAATTGAAAATCAATAACATACATTTGTCAGTAATATAATATCTAAAATATGGAGTTTGAGATCACATGTTTTTAAAAAATTCTTTTGATGTGATAGTCATATGAGATATTTCTGTATTAACATAAATGATTAATTCTTCTTGATTTAAAAGGTAAATTGTTTTCATCATAAATGCATTTTATGTGCTTTGGTTATTTTTCCTATTTAACCCTTCATTAGCGATGGGCAAAATGTAAATTTATGAGCGACGTGGTAAAAACGTACTAGAAAGCATGTATACAGAAAACTGATAAAATTTCAGGAATATGTGGGAAACCCAGTAATGCATTTACCTGCATATACCTGTTGGGGCTGGTATTATTTTCTAACACAATAATTTGTTGATATATAGTGGACTGTATTTTATTTATGATGTTTTACAATTAATGTGGTTGAGATGATTAATTTGAAGTATATTTTTGATTTGGATAGACTTTTTATTGACTTTATATATTTTTCGATGTTGAATTATTCTCACAGAACATATTATTCTCTATTGTTTTTTATCAGACTGCTCCGATTATGTATTTTAATTCAAAGCATTCTTACATGTTAATGTTTATTTAACAATACCTAATAATTATAATACTATCAATTAAACTAAAAATACACCTTAAACACAAAATTTATGTCACTCGACACGTGTTTCGATTTCACAAGAAGTCCTCATCAGGAGCCTAACGATTCCAGACTGTCTGGAATACTATCAAGTTCATCTAAAATAAGCTTTGCCCCTCCACCCATATTTTATGCGAAATCATAATTTCTCTATGAATTAACATTAGATTTTGCAATAGTGTCCAAATATGATTGTATAAATTATCAGGACTCCCTAAAGCCCCCCACTTCCTCCCTCGTACTCTAGAGCCACTCCCTTCTCGTTGAATGAGGGATTTGATTAATTCTAAATTTTAATTTTACTTTATACGAGTAGATGGGTTACTATTCCATCTTCCCTTCGCCATTTGTTCGCTCAAATCAAGTCGTAATTTAGTGTGTATACAGGGTCCTCCAATAGTGCGTCCGGCATTGTTTTACGCCCAAACTATTGAATATAGAGTTTTAGGATAAAAAATTTATCATATATATTGACCCTAAAGAATTTCAGGAAAATATTTTCAACCCCCTAAAACCGCTCCTTGGGGGGTAGTTTGAGGGGTACATACCCGTTTCTCAGTTAAATCAAATGGAATGGTATATCAAAAAGTACATATTTGTAAAGATCATAAAAAAATAAGAAACTTTCGTAAAACAAAAATTTTCATACTTTCAATTGTTTAAAAAATATGGCGACTTGTTCTCAAATTTTAGGGTTTCACTAAAAGTGCTCTAATTTCGTTAAAAATTAATAGAATTTTATTATTTTTTCAAATTTAGAAAGTAGAAATAATGAACTCTGTAAAGATGTATGACTATTTGTGATTTTGATAGTTTAAAGTGTCATACGCGATATATCAAAAATTCAAAAGTTCAACTAGGGATAATTCGAAATTTTCAAATACAACGGTATATCAATTAGTACTTTTTCTTAAAAAGGATATGTAAATAAACAACTTTTGTTAAGAAAATTTAAAATTTAAAATTATAATGTTAAAATTGATAACTGAAAATTAAAATTTTTAATTTTAATTTTTTTTTATCAAAAACTGTTTATTTACATATCTTCTTTAAGAAAAAGTACTAATTGATATACCATTGTATTTAAAATTTTTGAATTATCCCTAATTGAACTTATCAATTTTTGGTATGTCGAGTATGACACTTTAAACTATTAAAATATCAAATAGTTTCAATAGTTTGGGCGTAAAACAATGCCGGACGCACTATTGGAGGACCCTGTATATGTATGTACGTAAAAAGTATGGATGATAGCATGTGTGAATGTGAGGAATATGCGAGTATGTGAGTGAGTTTGAGGGAAGCATTAATTTTTTTCTCCGCAAATCTTCTTTTATAAATTAGAAAAAAATAAATGAAATCTCACATTGATATTTTAGTTCCTTTATATGAACTTATAAATAATATATGTAATATTGCTCATAAGAAGGTCAAAGAAAATATAAACTTTTATTTGATAGACATAATAAGTAGTATTAAAAATATTTTATCAACATATTTTTCTCATAGTGATCTACTCAATAATGCAGCAATTCACTTAATGTTAACGTGATAATCATAAAAAGGCAGAAAAGACAAACGAGGCACTCTTGATGTCGTAACAAAGGTGAGCTTAACGGTGAACAAAGGGAACCTGTATTATCGGCTGGGATAATGCGGCAATGCGACATTGGCCGTGGCGTACACAGAGTAATTCAATTCATCAATATTACCGAATTTCCGAGATCGCGAGATACTGCACGGAAAATAACCAGCCGCCGTTTTACCGATTTTACACAATACAAACACACACATAATGTTTTTGTTTGACGCTCACTCTTTGTTGTTCAATTTAGACACACTGCTATAATACTTCCTGTTCCATGGCTTTTAAAGTTTTTCTTTTTTCAGTTTCAGCATCTTTCTTAAGTTTTTATTTATTTAACGATCTAGCTTTAGATTTCATAATTTTTCTTTTTTTTTTAGAAAAAGTTTGTTTTCGTCGTTGTTTATTGTTTGTTTTATTATGCTTTTTTCATTCTTGAAGTTTTGTCTTGGAATATATGTATTTATTTTTACCTAGAATCCTAAGTATAAACTTCTTTCTATTTTTAGAAAGTGATAGAAAGATTTTTCTATTTTTTTACGTGAACGTTTTAAGTTTTAATAACGTATAATTTTTACCTCACATCGAGACAAGACCTTTCTTGATATTGTCTTGTTTTCAAAACGAAGGCCGAGACGATATCAATTATTTTCAAGCAATTACCTACTAATAAATAATTTTTGACATGATTATAGGTTCGCTTATTAAAACATATAAAGAAAACCATACTAATCCTAAATGGTTTCTTCGTGAACCAAATGAGAACGGCCGAATAAATTTTGTTGAAACGAAAACAAAACACGAATGCTTGAATTTTGACCTAAGTAATTGTTAAATGTACGAGTAGGTACCTACTTAAATTAAAAATATGAAATTTATACGACTGGTCAGTCATTTTTAATTACAAAAGGTTTTTTCACGTATATGTATGCAATTGGTTATTTGCTATTTGCAAATGCCGAATGTGCATGCAATTAACTATTTGGACATACCACTAATCGAACGTACACTTACCTACCCTAACTTAACAACCTAACCTAATTTGGTACATATACAGTATGTGCAAATAGCCAATTGCATGTACATACTGTACGTGGAAATAGCCACTTTCATATTTTTATTTATATAGTAATTAAATAAATAAAATTATTAAGTGTTAGATAAAACCATATCTCGTTTAATATCATCATTGTGTCATCAGTGTCGTGTATTCTTTTATATTTCTATTTTTCCATATTCTATTCATGTACAGTACAGTACAATGACATCTAGAATATCGATTAATTAATTATCATACCAAAGTGAACGTTACCAACAACAAACTAATTGTAAGTTTTTCTGTCAACTGCGTTTTTTATTTGTTTTGTTTATCCAATTAATTCATTTTATATTTCATTTAAATAATAACCATTGAAATTTTTCTCTATTTTTATTGATATATTTAAATGATATTGTTGTTTGAGTACTATAATTGGAAAATGGGTTATGGGGTGAGAAATAAAAGAACTATAATTTTCAATTTATTATATTGACTTGAACACTAGAAAGATGAGCACGATGTTTACAGTATAAACTGTGTCAGGAGACTTCCTTACTTTAACTGTTAGTGTATATATTTTTTATTTATACATACAACCTGATAGTATCCTCTCATTTGGATACCCTTATTCAAGAACCACTTTACAAAAATATAAACATTGTCACCAGAGCTAGGGTGAAATAGACTAAATAGACCAACTTCCTTATCCCATAACATTATTGAATATACACATATCTATCTATTAAAAGTCCTTAACATTTTAAACTTTTTAACACTATTATTATTTTGACGTTTGGAAATATCCTTATATATTTAATTTTTGAATAATGAATATAAATATTAAAAATAAATATACAATAATATCCAATAACTATTAACGTCCATACAATTTTGTTGTTTTAATAAACTATATCGAATTTATTTATGTTTTTATCAGTGTATCATTTTAAAAGAATGTATAAATAATTATATAAAAGTTAATGCACTGTATTAAAGAAATATTTCAAATAAAAGTTGCAGAATTAAGAAGAACTCGTCCGATAGGTGGGTTTGTTTTTTCGTCTTGAACTTTGGATCAGTTTAGGCCCAACTTTTTTTATTCAATGAAAACACCTATGTTTATTACATTTTACATACTAATATAGGTAAAACATTGAAAAATATTTTTTTAAACCGTTACAAAACATAATTTTTCTCGTTTTGAAACTTTTCAAACATCCATAACTATAAAGCTAATGACGGATATTTATTTATGTAACTACTCATATAGCAAACAAATAATATTTACCGTGTGCAATTGTTCAGATATGTAAATAGTAACAAAAATTCTACAACTAATTGAACTTCTTACTATGCAAACATTACCGTGTAAATTGTTATTTGCCGTTTCATAATTCCAAAATGAGGTTGAGAACAAACGCCTCTCCCTTTGGTACGCCTATGTACATACACATATACAAAAGGTCGTATTTGGAGAGGTGAGAACGGGGGTTAATTCCTCTAACCGGAATGGTTTGTTTAGCATTCGGTTTACACAAATATATCTATATGCCCCGCCACATGCCCTTGTGTCCGTTAGAAATTAACCCTAGCTACAAATCTGCGTATAAACATTGTATAGGTATATTGTATAAATAATTTAGATAAACCATGTATGTGTAATACGAATACTAAATACACTAGTTTGTTCATTCATTTATTTGTATATACGTTATATTAATTATAGAAATTATTAATTATTATTTATTTACATATATTCACGTATTTGAGTTTACCTACATTCAGTTACATAGTATAGATTACATAATTATTGCACATCTTTAATGTAATAGAGTAATGCAATTGAAATTATTAATTCATTATTTTAACTAGTTCATGGCTTTCAAAACAAACTCAATAATATATGTTAACAAATGTAAAAACGATTAGATTATGTTCTTATATTCACTCACACAACATACATACAGTTGTCTCATTTGGCTAAAGACTGCCGAAATTAAATATAAAAAAGTTATGTTTGCTGATTTAACGACTTTAATAGAAGCGTAATTGAATTAAGAGATTTACTCCTAGAAAGGTTGAGTAAAGTCGGTATATATGGAACACCATTTACGTTTTAGGTAAGAAAACTATGATAATATTGTAGCTAACTTTTCGGGCTGTTGTCCACGTTGTCTTGTTACTAAACTTGACAGTTTCAGAATCACTTCTGAAGAAGACTCCGACATGAGAGTCGAAACGTCAAGTTTAGAAACAAGACAACGTGTACAACAGCCCGAAAAGTTAGCTACTATGGACAACGGCCACGAAAACCTACAGAAGAAAATTATGATAATATTATTTAAAATCAGTCCTTACCAATTCATTGGACAGATAATAGTCCGGTAAAAATAGACATTTCAAATAACAAAAATTCCGACAGAGCTAAATTTTGGTGGAGACCTTGGATACACCATTAGAAATAAAATGTCAAAAGTCCCCATCAATCCCATGTCTGCTAAAAAAGTTATTCGGGGTCAAAGGTCAAAATTTGAGGTTTTTTGGTTTTTTTTCGAAAACGGTAAGTTTTATCAAAAAAGTAGCGAAGACAAAAATTATAGATATTAAAATTATCTATAAAAATGGTCCTTATACTTTTTTTCTAAGAATTGCCATTCCTGAGATATCGCGATTCTAAAAGTTGAAGGAGTCACGTTCTACATGCACGGTGCTCTGGAAGCCAACTTTAATAAAAAAATTCATTACGTCTGATTTTTTTTGTACAGTTCGATTCTTTAGTATTCAAGGAACATTTTAAGACCAAAAAGAAAAAAATCGCCTGGGTACTTTTTTAATAATTCATAAAACAAAAATACATAAATCGTGCACGGTGCTCTCGATGCCAACTTTAAAAAAAAATTGATTACCTCTGATTTTTTTATACAATTCAATTCTTTAGTACTCAAAGAACATTTTAAGATCAAAATGAAAAAAATCCCCTCAGCGCTTTTTTTATAATTCATAAAATAAGACAAGTAGGTTTTTGACAATATCTCCAAATAATAATCTACTATTAGGCGCCATTTTTTTAATGGCGGCGTGAGCGGCCAAGATACGAGGTAGCAAAGTTGAAATTCAGAAAGAGCACATCGAAATCTATAAAATTACCAATTTTCAAAACTCCCGGAAAACTTTCCAGGTAAAACTACCAAATGATTGTACAAATAATAAATTTTAGTGAAAACAATTAATTGAAAAACTACTTTTCTTATTTTATGAATTATAAAAAAAGCGCTGATGGGATTTTTTTCATTTTGGTCTTGAAATGTTCTTTGAGTACTAAAGAATTGAATTGTATAAAAAATCAGAGGTAATCAATTTTTTTAAAGTTGGCATCGAGAGCACCGTGCACGATTTATGTATTTTTGTTTTATGAATTATTAAAAAAGTACCCAGGCGATTTTTTTCTTTTTGGTCTTAAAATGTTCCTTGAATACTAAAGAATCGAACTGTACAAAAAAAATCAGACATAATGAATTTTTTTATTAAAGTTGGCTTCCAGAGCACCGTGCATGTAGAACGTGACTCCTTCAACTTTTAGAATCGCGATATCTCAGGAATGGCAATTCTTAGAAAAAAAGTATAAGGACCATTTTTATAGATAATTTTAATATCTATAATTTTTGTCTTTGCTACTTTTTTGATAAAACTTACCGTTTTCGAAAAAAATCCAAAAAAACCTCAAATTTTGACCTTTGACCCCGAATAACTTTTTTAGCAGACATGGGATTGATGGGGACTTTTGACATTTTATTTCTAATGGTGTATCCAAGGTCTCCACCAAAATTTAGCTCTGTCGGAATTTTTGTTATTTGACCACTATCTTTATTAGTATTTTGACCGAACTATAATTTAATCTTGTAACGAGATCGAGCAGGCAAAAATAAAATTTTTAAATGAAAACAAAATAGAAGTAAAAATTCTGAAACAATCGAAAATCAGCCTTAAGCATTTGTTTTTGAATTGTTTTTGTTGTTTTTATTTCAAACTTACATGTTGTCACTATAAATAATAATAGTAGTGGCGTAGCAAGGAGTATGCGGACAGAGCCCCCATTTAGTGGGCACCATCATGAAGATTTCTACTAAAAAATATTTTTGCGGAAATGCTATTGTTAAGTACTGAATGATTAATATATATTTCACACTATTTGCCTCATCACGATTCTGGTTAATTATTACACTTCATAGTACTCCATAATACCCGCAAATACATGTTTAAAAAAAATGTTATTGCCGAGGCAACAATTATTACGTGGATTAAAAGCACTGTTCATATGGCATTTTTAAACAGCAATAGAAGCAATTCAAACAATTTAATACAATAAAAATTAAATCGAACTTATCTTAAGGATGTTCTGGCGCTAATCAAAAACATACACAGGATATTAAAATTTGACAGAATGTAATTTTAAGTATGATAAGACGAATTGCGCAATTCAGATGCAATCTATGCCCTCAATGGCATACTGGTACTTCAAACACTGTCATGTCAACTGACTCAGTTATTTAGAAGTGTAATGTTGTCTTTATAAAATTTAAAATAGAGCAACAAAATGTGGTGTCCATATTACCCGCTTGTTCCAGATATACCAATATTATACGTTCATTGTTTAATGTTTAATGATGGTATTCACAAGAATAATTTTCATTATACTTATGTGGTATGTACTAATTTCTAGTACATAGAGTTACTAGATATGTATTAATGGTCAACTAAAAAATTCTAAAAAAAAATCTCGCAAATTAAGAATACTAATTTTTTTATAGGCTCATACTCGCAACACGACATTTCTTGCGCATTAGACTATTATAAGTATAAAAAGTAAACATTAATGAACATAAAAAGTGGCTCGTGGCAACACTTTTTACGTTTAAAAATAAAAATAAATATTAATTTTGATCAATTTTTAGATGAAAATTGACTTAGTTTTAAATGTTACTTGGTAGTAGTTTTATTTTGCAACATATAGGAAATTATTTTATATGTATCTCGAGATATGTACGCAAATTGATGTAACATAGGATAAAATGGTCAAAAATTATTTAAATCGTGATTTTTTACCACATGTTATATCAAAATTGGACGTGATATTTTTGATTTTATTTTTGTTGTCAATTAACTAAAAGCTGCATACTTTTCGAGTCCATATCAGGAAAATTATTATCATTCGATAAAAGCATACATTGTTTTCATTTCGAAATAATCGCAAACCCTGAACAAAATCGGTGCATTATCTACATAAACACAATGTAGAACTACATTAAAAAATTCAAATATGTTACATACATTTGTATGTACATATATGTATGTGCATATACAGAAAACATGCACATACGCTTACGTATATATGTGTTATAATGTGTGTACTAATGGGCAGCTCGTTAGAAATGACGGAGTTAAAATCTCTACTTTATCATAACTACGTTAATGAAACTTTGTCACACATGTATGGCTATACGTATATGCAATACATATAACATAATATAAATATAATCCTATACTTATAATTTAATTATTTTTTAATTGGTTACGGGCGAATATTTTTTTCATTATATTATATAATATAATGTATATTATGTATATGTAAATAGTAGGGTGTGCCAAAAAAAGGCGATATTTTTTTTAACGCTCTCAGCCCAAAATATCTCAGGAAATGCCCAAACAAAGCTCCTGTTAAAAGCGTAGCTCAAAATTACAATTTTAAGAGGTCCTCCACGGAAGTTGAAGTTTTCCCATCTAAATAACATGGGAAACGGGGTTTTTTAACAGTTTTTTGTCCTGCAAACTGTGAAAAAATTATTTTTGAAAAAAATGAATGAATGGATCTTTTTGAGTATTAAATTTAGTACAAAAAGTCCCGTTGAGTAAAATTTCTATATTCAATATTTGATTTTTGACAGAGCTTTGAAGTTCAAATTTTCGCATATTTTCGCGTTTTTGCATTTTTCAGCTAAACTATCCAAGTTAGGGCAAAATGTTAACTAGCAAAATTGTAGTACGGTTGACATTCTATAAAAAAGTCTCCATCAACTTTTTTGTATTATGAATAACAACAAAGTTATATAAATTATTGGAACCAGCCTAAAAGGGATATAGGCTACGACATTGTGCTTTTTATATTTTAATAATGTCATGTTTATTGTTAATATATTTAAAAATTTTGTGGAAAAATCATAAAAATATGATTAAATAAGTCTGTAACTTTTAACTACTAAAATACAAAAAATCTTATCCAATTTTGTTCCAAATTTGATGTACTAACAAATTTGCATAAAATTCTTTGTTCAATTATCGATATTTTAGTTCATAAAAGCGAAAATTTAAAAAAATAAATGTTTATGGGTCTATAACTTTGTTGTTATTCATAATACAAAAAAGTCGATGGAGACTTTTTTTATAGAATGTCAACCGTACTACAATTTTGCTAGTTAACATTTTGCCCTTACTCGGATAGTTTAGCTGAAAAATGCAAAAAACGCGAAAAAATGCGAAAATTTAAACTTCAAAGCTCTGTCAAAAATCAAATATTGAATATAGAAATTTGACTCAACGGGACTTTTTGTACTAAATTTAATACTCAAAAAGATCCATTCATTCATTTTTTTCAAAAATAATTTTTTCACAGTTTGCAGGACAAAAAACTGTTAAAAAACCACGTTTCCCATGTTATTTAGATGGGAAAACTTCAACTTCCGTGGAGGACCTCTTAAAATTAGAATTTTGAGCTCCGCTTTTAACAGGAGCTTTGTTTGGGCATTTCCTGAGATATTTTGGGCTGAGAGCGATAAAAAAAATATCGCATTTTTTTGGCACACCCTAGAAATAGTTAAGTCGTGCAATAATTTTTTTTCTCAGAATTATGATAAATTATATATTTATGAATAAAATGTTTCAGATAAAAAAATGCTTGTTTATTGAGGAGGAAATCTAAAATTTATTTATTATTTGAAGGTCGATTTCTTTTGTTTAAATATATACAAAACAATAAACACATTCAAACAACATAAGAACATAAAACTTTTTTGTACGATTTAAACTTTTGAAGACATCTATCGAAATAATAAGAGATTTATATTGAACAAAAAAAATCAAATGAATGGTTTCTGTTTTTCACGTATAATAAGATTTCTAAATAAAAATCATAGATTCCTGTGTGCACCAAACGATTTTCCCCTCAAAACCGAACATTTTTTGTTTGAAACGTTTTTCCCAAATACTTATAGGTACGATGATTTTTACAATGAGATAAAAAAAAACACCCGGGATACAAATAATTTCTCGCTATCTTAAATTGTATATACAAATACTACCAGTTTTAGATGAAAAATGTTACATTTTATACAACATTTATATATATTTTTCATCATATTCGATTTTATATTTGATTTTATCGGGAATATTTCAACGTAGGTATACATTTTTTCAATTATTGTGAATATTTATAGAAAAACAAAACAATAATAAGGAAAAGTCGAAAACCTTTTGTTGATGGTGCTACATACGAGTATTATTTTGTAATGATTGTAATATACATATATGTGTTTTAGCGAATTTTTCGAAGAAAAATATAGCTATTGCTATCACCATCATGACGCAACTTCGAAAAAAAAACTATATATCTTTATCAAACTTGATCTCGAGATCACGAAAATGAGGTTCGTTAAAAACTTTATGTATATATATATATATATACATATGTATATCTGCCGTTTCGAGTGGACTCTCTAGCCTTCCAGGATTACTTCCGATCTTTTTGAAACTTGGCTGAAAAATCGATCTCACGAATACCTCGGTTAAGTTCGTTAGTCAGCGAAATTCCTTTATGGATTTCAAAATGGCGGCCGTTCAAAACCGAAAAAAAATCATATCTCGGGTATTAAATATCGGATTGATAATATCAAATATGTTTTGGAATCCTCTCAATAAAACAAAATTATTGTGTCTCTTGTGATTTTTCGGTATAAGGTACTGTTTGGTTGATATTTTAAAAACAAAAAAAAATATTGTAGAGATTGTAAACTAAGAATGCCGAGTTCGAGTCCCGATGTGGAACTTTTTTTTTACAAGTTTTTTATTTTATTTTTTTGTTTATTATGTAGAGTAAAAGTTAATAATCAATAAAAATTTTAAAAAATTTCAAAGCCAACTTTTTTTTACACATTTAATTATTTTTTATTTTATTTTTTTATCAAATAAAATTCGCTTACCGCGGTGGTTGCGCGGACAGAATATTTTATATCCTTATATATTATAAAAATAAATTAATGTAAATGATAATGAATAGCAGAATAAGAAAATTATAAGCATTGAAAATATTATTTAAAAATGTATCTTCAACCTAAGTAAACATATTACAATGAAACCTGGTTAAGTGGGACTTGAATAAGTGGAAAATCTCTATAACTAGAATTCATACTGAGGTCCCGTCACATCTGGAAATATATCTGGGAAACTCGGTAAATGGGACAACTCTTTAAGTGGGATAAAATAACTGGTCCCGTAAGATTACAGCTATCCAGGTTTCATTCTATCAATTGTGGGTAGAATTCGCGTTCTGAGAGTTTCGATTATGTATATAACATTTAATTGTTGACAATAGTTAGTTACGTAAACAATGAACCCGATTTCCAACGAGTCTTTTTGTGTAGGTGTCTTTATTATGTAAACGTTGTATGAAAGAAACCGCAAAATTAAGTTTGCCACGTAATAATTACACATAAAATTAGAAGTTAATGATTATCAGATTTTTTTTATTTGTACTATGAGACCTTCCTTCGTGCCAAAATTTCAAGATTCTAGGTAAATTGTAAGCACTTACATAACATGTATATCATTTTATTGCATTGAGTTAGTAGCAACTTGATTTATGAGGTAGTAGATCTTAGTATGTATTTGATATAATTTTAATTTGATACCTCAAGCCGTTCCTGACAAAAAGGCCTTGATGGACCAATAGATGGACAACAAAGTGATCCTAATAAGCAAAGTTTCCGTTTTTTTCAGATACGAAACCTTATTAATCCCTATATTATTGTTATGTGACGCATATACCAGGAATTTAGGTCATCATAAAACCATTTTTGCCTGACGAGTATAGTTCTTCGCAATGAATTAACAAAATATATGTAACATTTTTTGTGTATTTACTAATATGAATTATTCTTTTTTTCAGGTGAGTATTCTGAAACTTTGATATGCCAAAACGTGCAGATTATGTAAGTAGATTAAACATATATAAATTGTAATTGGTGCATCCCTGCACTATCAACCGAAAATGATTCACCAATAAAATTAATTTAAAATTGTATATGCCCGAGTTAAATTGCTCAATGAATTAAATGACTACAAGTAGGGGAGAGTCCCCTAAGGTGGACACCCTGGGAATTTTTTTTTGTATCAGGTGGTAGCACTATGCGCTTCATGTCGGTATTATAGTTTGGGAAGACGCAGTTTTTGGTTATATCATGAAGTGACATGTCGTGGCTGTTTGTCCGCTGCACTACCCAGTACGAGAAAGTCACTCCGAAAGTTTTGAAGACGCTTCGAATAACTGGGATTAAATGATTGAAAACAGTGTTTCCGAAAAGGTAAATACCCTTTTGACTATGCTTACGTACCAAACAAACATATTGTAAACAGATTTGCATGAAATTGCGAGTAGATAATTTTTTTCGTTTTTGCCAAGAAAATTGCGTTCTGATCCTAAGCTGGACACTTTTTTACCCTAAGGTGGACACCTGCTTTTTGTAACGTTTTTGAAGAAATTTTATCATCAGAGCCTTCAACTTCTACTTCTGTGCCTGCTTCAAATTTATCTGAAGTATTATCAGAAGTTGGTCCGTTGCAGAAAAAAGCAGCAACGAAAAAAAGCAATAGAGGTCGAAAGCCAATGCAAAGTTGCATCCATACGTCACCAGAAAATATTGCAGCTCTGAAAGATAAAAAACGCAAACGTGAAGAACATCATCCGAAGTTGCCAGCTAGAAAAGCTATGAAAAAGGCAGCGGAAAATTCAAAGCAGCCATTGCCACCCGAACCAACGCGAAAATCTTCGAGAGTGTCAAAACCACCAGCTAAGCAAGAATCTCCAGAAAAAGATGTAGATTTGTGTATAATTTGCTTGGAAAATATGCCTTCAACACTTACGAAATTCAATTTGATTGCAACGTATGTAAAAGAGAGGTGCACTTGAAATGTGTCAAAATGCGCGGCTTTTGGTCCATTTGTCCTCAGTGTAACTCCTATGATTCTAATTGATACCTTTTTTTGTCTATTTAATGCTTGGTATTCGCTTATTTTGTAATAAATTCCTTTTTCATAAGCATTCGATGTAATTTCAAATAAAAAACATCAAGGATTGAATAAAATGATTTTTTTTATTTTAGATTATTTTTCCAATTTTTGGAGTGGATTTCTCAAAGGTGTCCACCTTGGGGGACCTTTTTTTAAAGTCGAAATTTTTTACTATTTTTAAAATTAATTAAAATTTTGGCTGTATTGATGATATCAAAATTGTGTTTCATGAACAGTAAGCTTATGAGTTAAGGTTTCAGAAAATGAATAATTGTACAAGATATGTAATGTTGTTTGGACTCTACGATTGTTTAAAAGATTAGTGTCCACCTTGGGGGACTCTCCCCTACATACTCCAACGATTCACGTGAAAAAAGTATTAATTACATTCACGAAAATATCAACATTTAAAATTTATTGTAAGTTAAAAAATTGTAAAATTGACCCCAGAAATATCAATATTAGACAAGAGATTTTTAATAGTTTTGATTGAGATTAAAAAAATCCCTGCAACAAGTCACGCGTAGGTAATTATAGGACTTTTAAAATTGAACATTCCTATATTGAACCAGAAATTTTTGTTCAAATACGGGAAAACTGAAATTTGGTTGATTAAATTGACCAAATATAAGTACTTGTTAACAAAAAATAGTAAATTTGAACAAATATTAGATTGAGTCAACCCAATACACTTTCATGTGAACCAATTATACTATTTTGAACAAAATATTGTGGTCAATGATTCACATTTGGTTAAAAATACCTAACGGTTTTGTTAAAAGAGACAATTGTGCTGTTTGATATAATTTGCAATTTGCATATAATTATGGGTAGTTAATTAATACGAACCAGAATTATTATCAGCTTGGACCGACTTTTATAAGTTGAACTAAATATGGCAATACAAATTCTTATGTCAACTTCATTTTAGTTGTTGTCTCTCTTCACTATTAAATCTTAAGTAACAAACGAAATATTTGAAAGGAGGCTAAAATACAAACAAATGAAATTTATAATACTTCCTATTTCTTATTCATAATTACAAGTTAATTTCAATCCAATATTTGATAAAATTAGTTTTAACCAAATCTTTACAATGTACCATATACTTGAATAAGGGTCGATAAAGTGTATCGAGCTGGTCTTAGTCCGGTCTCATTCCAATGAAATATAATAAACAATGAAATCGTTCACACTATAGCTATCGATCCAATCTCGTTCCGATACAGTATTAAGGTCGATCCAGACTATAGAGCTGGTCTCGGTCTGATCTCGCTCTAATCAAATATAAATAAACAATAAACAATGAAATAATTCACACTATATATATCTCGCTCAGGTTACTGTCCAATCACGCTCTAATACGGTATTAATATACTGAATATTTGAGTGGAGCGAGACCGGACCGAGACCAGCTCGATAGTCTGGATCGACCCTAAGGAGTATTAACATCTAAACAAATCAATAAATAATTAATTTACTTAATTCAATATTAATTACGGTAAATTCATTCAAGTTAAGATTACAAATAATAATAAACATAAGTTGAGTTACTTTACTACATCATCAACTTTTGATCGCTAGATATATAAAAAAACAGTATATTGAGAAAATTTGCTGTATATACAGGCATCGATATCTTAGATAAAATCACCAAGCTTTAAGTACATCCTATACAACAGAAATAGGGCAATTGATGGCGGGTTTGAACTTGTAAGCTTTAGATATGGTATAAAACTTTATTGTTGTATATTATGTAATATTTCTGTTTATGAGATAATAAAGCAAGAGAGTATAAAGTTTTTTTATCTAAAAATGCAGTTTGGTATTTTTTCTATTTTTCATATTTTTGTACATATACAATAAACAAGTTTTTATTAAATATTATTGGAAAATATGATAAAACTGTCAATGAAATAGAATTTCTATACCTATAATAAAATACATAGATACTCTTGGTTTGTAAAAAAAGTTTAAACTCTCGGTACGTGTGGGCCACATTTTTATTTTATGACTAAATACGGTTTGAGCAGCGAAAGGGTCAAATATATTAAACTTGATATAAGATTAATTAATGAAATAGACGAAATTCCTGTTTTTATTTCAATTGATGTAACTAAGCTCAGCCTTACAAAAATAAAACCGATAATTTTTGTCTTAATATTTTAGAATTTGTTGTAAGCGAATGTGACCTTTAGGATGGCAGACGTTTTTTGAGGCCAATGGTATATGAATTTTTTTTTCTTAATAAATTCTAACGCTTAGACAATCAAGTTGTTTTTATGTAGGTACAAGTACATTATACATAATTTATAGTAGATTTTAATACTATTTTTATGTAGAATATATAAATAGTTTATTTTTATTCATAGAAAATATCTGCCACGGGACTATGGGAGCCACGACGATATACTTATAATGAAAAGTGATTATTTCATATCTGTATTTTTTTGCTGTACATATACAGTATTTCAGTAATTTTGTCGGTATTTATTTTTTCATATCACATGCATAGAAACAACTAGTTTTGAACCCTGTTTTGACAGTCGAAACAAGACAATTTCAGACCAATGCGATTGTACCGAGCAGAAACAAAGAAACAACGTTGTTTCTGCCCGGCACATTCATTTATTTATTATTTATTTCAAGTCTGTCAGAATGGCATTTGTAATAAACAAAAGCGGATCTTATTTCTGAATTATTCTATTATTAAAATACTATGACTAGGCCATAAAATGCACACCCCTTAAACTTAAAAAAATGTATTAACTTATAATATCAAATAAATATGGTACAATATATTTGGTGAAACTTAAAAGGATATTTGAAAAAAATATTGGAGGTAATGAATATTATATAAATATATAATATGAAGTTTATCACTCATTAAGATTTTTTAGAAAATCAACAACGAATCTTGATATCAATCGATTATTACCTTTTTTATTTAAATTTAGGATGTATTGTAATAAAACAACAATCATTTTAATTTATAATTTTTATATAAAATATTTTTTTTTGTAAAATGTATAAAGTAAATAAATAAATTAATAATAATAATTAAAAAGATAAATACATCCACATATTGCAGCGATAATAGCTGCGTTCACCTGATGTCTAGCATTTAAAATGAAACATATATTATCTAAAAAAGTAACGTTTATAGGTTATATATTTTTGTTTTAAAAATGCAAACTTACCAGATTTTATCTTGATTAAAAAGATTTATTGGCTTTGAATAAAATAATTAAAATACAGCACATATCGATGTATATGTATTTATATATTAATTAACACAATATAATTTTTATAATACATGTAATTTGCAATGACATATGAAGAAATAGCGCCACTAGCGCTTAACGGATGTTTCTTGTACTTCCACGGACTAGTACCTATATTTGTAAAAAAAATTCTAGTGAAAATATGAATTTTTGTTTAAATAAACTGCAAATTTCGTTCCTTCTAGTTATCCAATTTTGTTGAAATTTAATAGGGTTCTATTCTGATATTAGATGAAGTGAATTCAAAAGGATTGGTGCAAAGAGCATGGCAGGGTAAGCATGGGCGATCTGCCCCTGGGGAAAGTTGGGTCGATATTTTTTTTATAAGAAGGTATGACTAAAAGGTACTCATCTACAAACTATTGGGCCTCTGCCCCCACTAATTTTCCGGAAAATTTGAAAAATGTAATTTCGAAAAATATTTTTTTTTGCTATAACGGCTTTATAAATGTCGATCTCTGTGATATATGTTGTAGCTATACCTTAGTAGTATCATATCAATTTTTTTGAAAAATCTCCCATTAAAAATAAATAAAAATTTTGAAATTCAAAATTTAAAAAAAAAATTTTTTTTGCTTAAATGGCCTGGTACACCTACGAAATTTTTGTCATAAATACCCCTTCTTATGCACAAACACATATATTTTTTTCAAATTTCTACATTGGGTGGACGGGGGGTAAAATTCGAAATGTTTACTGACCCTTATTTCTATAGTATGCATATACATTATACATGTATAGTATTGCTTGTATGTTGTAGGCTGGGTTAAATTAAAGAAAGTTTCGCGGATCGAAACGTAATAGTCACTTTCATTAATACATACATAAAGAAACATTTTTTTTAATTTAGTCAATATCTTGAGATTACGAATTAGGTCTAAAATTTCGAAAATTTTAATTAAGTGAATTTAAAAAAAATATTTTATAGAAATTCTCATAAATATCCCACATTCTTCACTAATACATATTATTTCTATTTTTTCCTTTAGTTGGACGAAGAGGGGTGGGGGTAAAAATGGTCATAAAATGTCAATCGGCTTCGGCCAAAATTAGGCCGAAGGTTTTGCTGAAGCCGAAGGTTTAACTATTTACTATTATTAATTTTTTTCGGATAAATGTTTCTTTTAATGAAAAAAATGTTTTTTCATTAGTTTTAAAAAAATATAGAAACAAAACAAAAAAATTCCACTAATATAGAGAAGACGGTGGCCGAAGCCGATTGATTGGTCTGACAGTAATGTTTATACGCGAAACTTTCCTTAATTTAACATAGCCTTTTTTATGTGAACGTCCGATTAAACGATATATTTTTACAAATCTGTATTACTTATAACCACTAACTACTGTCAGACCAATCAATCGGCTTCGGCCACCATCTTCTCTATATTAGTGGGATTTTTTTGTTTTGTTTCTATATTTTTTTTAAACTAATGAAAAACCATTTCTTTCATTAAAAGAAACATTTATCCGAAAAAAAATTATAATAGTAAATAGTTAAACCTTCGGCTTCAGCAAAACCTTCGGCCTAATTTTGGCCGAAGCCGATTGACATTTTATGTCCAGTAACGCACTGTCCATTTTTACCCCCACCCCTCTTCGTCCAACTAAAGGAAAAAAATAGAAATAATATGTATTAGTGAAGAATGTGGGGTATTTATGAGAATTTCTATAAAATTTTTTTATAAATTCACTTAATTAAAATTTTCGAAATTTTCGACCTAATTCGTAATCTCAAGATATTGACTAAATTAAAAAAAATGTTTCTTTATGTATGTATTAATGAGAGTGACTATTACGTTTCGATCCGCGAAACTTTCTTTAATTTAACCCAGCCTACAACATACAAGCAATACTATACATGTATAATGTATATGCATACTATAGAAATAAGGGTCAGTAAACATTTCGAATTTTACCCCCCGTCCACCCAATGTAGAAATTTGAAAAAAATATATGTGTTTGTGCATAAGAAGGGGTATTTATGACAAAAATTTCGTAGGTGTACCAGGCCATTTAAGCAAAAAAATTTTTTTTTGAAAATTTTGAATTCCAAAATTTTTATTTATTTTTAATGGGAGATTTTTCAAAAAAATTGATATGATACTACTAAGGTATAGCTACAACATATATCACAGAGATCGACATTTATAAAGCCGTTATAGCAAAAAAAAATATTTTTCGAAATTACATTTTTCAAATTTTCCGGAAAATTAGTGGGGGCAGAGGCCCAATAGTTTGTAGATGAGTACCTTTTAGTCATACCTTCTTATAAAAAAAATATCGACCCAACTTTCCCCAGGGGCAGATCGCCCATGCTTACCCTGCCATGCTCTTTATTTCGAATTGTAGCCTGCAGTTCGGCGTTTCTATCAGAAAAGGGGGTTAAATCGACAAATTGAACTTTATTTATAATTTTATAACAGAAAATTAAAACCGATCGATATTAAACTGAGTATAAATGGAGACTGTAATGTTTTCTATCAGAAAATGTAAAAATGTAAGTGGGGTACTGAAGAAATTTAAGATATAATGCTCATTTTATCAATTTATATATGAAAAAATTTTTAGCACGATAATAAAACACACTTCCAAGCAGAGCCTGCTTGGGTGTGCAATAGTATAAGATATTACTGCGCTATTTGACTGAAATAGTCTTACTTGGGCTGGCTACAGAAATCAAAACTCGTTGTTTCAATGCATGTGATATGAAAAAATAGCGTGTGTGGCACGGGATGAAACAAAGACGATTTCAGACCAGGGCGATGACAGCCCTCGCTTCGCTCGGGCAGTCAACTCTCGCCCTCGTCAGAAATCGTCTTGTTTCAACCCTTGCTACACAATATACTATAGTATTCAACGTTTGAACATTTCAAAATAAACGTGTATTTTTTTATTAAAAATATCAAACTTTTTCGATGCCATAAACCTGAAATTGTATAATTACTTAATATATTATTTGATAAAATTTTGTAGTTTATTTTTTTTAAATGCAATAAAACAGTATTTATTTAAAAAGTAATACATCTAAATGATTTTATTTATAAATTTAAATAATGAATTAAGTATGTTTATAATACCAAATTTTAAAACATCTAGTAAAAAACTATATTATGAATTTCATTTAAGGTTTTGTTTAATTAACCAAGCTTGTTTAAAATTATTAAGAACAGCGCAAATTGATGGATTAGTAAAAAGTTAAGCTGAAAAAAATAACTTTGAAACAAACTTTTTAAAGGTACCAACTTTTACCAGCCAAGTTTCTTAGCCTCAGGTTTCAGAACACTTAATTAGGGTAACTATTCGGTTTTATTTGATTAATTTTGTAAAATTACTATATTAGCTTAATATATTGCAAATTAAACCAAATATTGATAAATTATATACAGGATGGGGCATTTATCTTGAGACAAATTAATATCTCGGTTGGACTCGATTATTTCGAAAAAAGTTTCGGACCAAAATTATAGGGCATTAAAGGGGCCATTGCGGACGACGTCCGGTCTAGACCGGAAATGGTGTTTTTTGACCAAAATTCATTTTTTTAAATGGAAATATCCATTTTTTACCACGGATTTCGATTTAAAAATAAACAAAAAATACTTTTTGTTCTTATCATTTTTTCGATTTAACCCATAAAATGAAATGAAATTTCTGAAGAATTTTATGATTTGCTGAAGACTGAAGGATGTAGAAGCAATTCTGACCCCAGATTCATGTTCAAGAGGCCAAAACACTTTGGGTAACATATGTCACATGTAAAGTACAGACCACTTTTTTGTGGGGTGATGATTTTTAATCTAAATAATTAGAATCCTACGTTAAATGAGATGCTGTTTATGACCAAAATATGGGTTAAATCGAAAAAATGTTAAGAACAAAAAGTATTTATTTTTCATTTTCCAATCGAAGTCCGTGGTAAAAAATGGTCATTTCCATTAAAAAAAATTATTTCCGGTCAAAAAACACCACTTCCGGTCTAGACCGAAGGTCGTAATATAGACCATTCAATGGCCCCTTCGGTGCCCTACAATTTTTGGCTGAAATTTTTTTCGAAATAATTGAGTCCAACCGAGATATTAATTTGTCCCAAGATAAATGCCCCATCCTGTATATTTGTATATCCATGCATAAGTAAATCTAATAGTAGTTTGATTATGTATACTAGTCATGCTACGATACATGCAAATTCCAAAGTTTGACTGTGAAGATACTTAAACAAGCTCTACAACGAACAATCCGATATTATATGTCGAATTCACTGCATAAAAATCGTATGTTATGTTTAAAAAGAATAATAAATACTTCTCCAAATCAAATGCAGTAAAACGTGTATAAAACAATATTACATTCTCAATAAATCTCACAGCGACGCTGAGTGTTATTAATACAAATATTACCCAAATAATATTTGACATTTTGTATATCATATAATTTGATCTTTCAACAATAAATTATGATTATCATAATGATAATAATAATAATAATAATTATTATTATTATTAATATTATTATGTAGTGTACAAATATTTGTCAAAATATATTATGTATATTTATTACTTATTACTGTCGTATTTAGCAAAACTTACACAACATTTTATATTTCGGAGTACTATTTGAGATAGTTCTTTGAAAATAGGTTAAATCAACTCTGTTTTTATTTGGAAGATCAATGAAAATATGTAACAAAAATGCAATATTTCCAATCTCAAATATTATGAAGAATGCGAATAATGCATATATACACTATAGATACGTTAAAACAGATTACAGAAATATTGAAAATAAATAATGCATTGAAATCTACTATATTAAAAATTTGAACAAAGAGACGTATATTTTAAAGATTGTACGTTTCAAAATATTAGATCATATCAAAATATACCACACAATTGAAACAAAAGAAATATATTTCATTGTTTTTGATGTATAACGCACGATTTTAATTTCTTCAAAAAGAGAAAAATAAATTCAAAAAAGATCCGCAAATATAATGTTTGCATGAAAATTTATCTAGACTTTCTACAATTTAAGTATATTTTTGTAGTAATATTTATTCTTCCTACTTTCATTATATATATTTTTTATATTCATCTTATTAATATATTCATAAACAGATATCTTTTTTGTATATATCTCGTATGTCTTATTTATTTTGTTTTTCATACAATTTCCATATTAAACTTTATCTGATTAAAAATAATATTTTTTTGTTATTATTCTAGAGATAATTAATATATGATAAAATTTCAGAATACTTAGAATATGGAATATATAACTACTAATTTAAAAAATAAAAAGGGTACAGTGATGCCTCGCACAACGAACGCCTTGCATAACGAACGCTGTGCACAACGAACTTTCTGTTCATCCATTACGGGACTCACACAATGAATCTCGCTTCACACAACGAATTGCATCATTTTGCCGCCCGAATGCTCCTATACGTATCACGAAGTCGCCCAAACTTCCAAGGTCATACGCAGTCCATGCTCAAACTTGCACGAACATGCATCAACGCGCATCAGTCGTTCTTTTCTGTGCTTAACTCGCACACGTGTTGGTTTTAATAAATGTAATTTAATGTGTGAGGATTTGACCCTGCAAGCTTCGGTAGACTCTCTTCAATCTGAGTCTGACTAAAAAAATTACAAAAACGAGTAGGTACAATCTTTTTTATGTTGCAGTACCATATTTTATGCTACAGAACGAATTAAAAATTTGAACATGTATTATTATGGGAAAACGCGTTTCACAAAACGAACTTCCTCCTAGAACGAATTATGTTCATTATGCGAGGCATTACTGTATTATGAAAAAAATCGCCCAGTGCTATCAATGTGATTTTATTTAAGCATGTACGTATTTCCTGTACAGGGAGGCGCGAAATAAGCAGTACAGCTTGTTTTTTGATTTGAAAACATCAGGCCTTAATATATGTATCTTGAACCTCTGTTAAATATCATGGAAAACGCCATTAGAATAACACATGTTTTCGAGCAAAAAATGATTTTTCACAATGACATATGATTTGGTTGGGATAGTTCATTTATTATATTAAATATTTTATTTAAAAAAAAGCAGATGAAAAAAACTGTTTAGCATATTTTACACTATATGTAATAACTGTGTATGTATAATGTCAACGAACCTAACTATAGTTTACGATATGGTCTTGAGAAATACAAATCATTATTTTTGTAATTGTTATTTAATACATAGTAATTTTTTTTATTTTTATATATTTTTAAATATAAAAATAAAAACTAAATATTAGGAGCATTGCCAGAAATAAACATCGTTTTTACCCCTGTTGCGTAACGGCACATAAAATTAAGCCTAGCTGTCATTTCAGTAAACACCTATACTTTACTTTTTAATATATGCCAGAAGGTTTTCTTAATAATAGAGTCGACATGGAGAAAACTCAAAAGGAAATTAAAATACATCAGCTTTTCTCTCATGACGTTAACTCTCGCGTTGAATGTATAAAAAGTAATAATATTGTCTCGCAATGAAGACATTTTCATTTCGCGTTACGAAACAACCGGAATAGAAAAGAATATGCTCACAACAAGGCCTGGTGATGCGGAAAATACAAAGACGCCATTTTAATGTTCGATTTATGTCGACAAATTGTAAACGTTCATAGAAATTGAAATTTTCATCACAATTTTCATATTTCTTTCATCATCAGTACAATATGAGAGAAATGAAAACAACGTGATATTAAATAATTTACGTTAATTTTATGGGTATTGGTATTGTACTTAATATTCGTGATAATATTGACTAGGTACATATTTTTAGAAGTGGCAAACAAAACACGTCAATTTTGACAAAAATTGAGATTATATTTTTTATTGTATTCTGTTTTGTAGCCATTACTGATCTTACTATATAAAAGAATCATTTTGTGAACTGAGTAAAACCTTTCGAAAACATAAATTGAAAATCGGTGTTACTAATAAAAGCTGCCATATCTACCCTTCGCCGAAAAACTCTCCCATATGGTTGTTAAGTAATAAAATATACCATGCCCTTGCTCATGTGTTCTTTCTCCAAAGTTGCCAATTATATTAACCATTTATTTTCAAATTTAGAAAAAAAAACAAATGGTTTAGCTTCACATGACAAGTTTATATGTTACAAAATTATAAATAATTATTGTTTTGCCATTCATAAACACGCAATACAAACAAATGTTTCAAAGTTGAAAGACCAATGAGTTAACATTTGTAGAACTCGGAAATAAAAATGCTTTGTACAAATGACATTATTTAAGATGAAAGAGAAAATATGCAGGCATATTTTAATCAAATTGGTAAACAATTCAAAAACATTTAAAAAAAAACTTGGGTTTTTTTTGGCTTATAAATATAATTCACTTTTTAAGACCAGTATTGTTGTAAAATAAATACCGATATTTCAGTATTTAAAATTGTTTTTAGAATACCTACACCGAATTCCCAGGAATTAGATTTTCAATTTTAAGATCATGAATACCAACTCAAAATGATTTGTGATAGTTATTTTATTTTGTTGATATTTTTGGTTACATATATCCAAAATAACAATAAGTTACATAAGTAAATTAATATTTTTATTAGTTATTTTTTATGAATACTTTTTTATAAAAAAAAAGTTTAATACACATAACAATGGTTAATATGTAATATATCAGAAAAAATATTAAACCGTTTTAAAACTCTGTCGTGATACCTAGCTATGTATTTCACATTATTATATCTATATAATAAATATGAATTTTTGTATTTCAGATCAGTTAAATATATTTAAAATAATTCAGTTTATTTTCACTTATATCTGAATTTATGATACTGTAAAAATAACAGAGTATAAAATATTTTTTGTTATTATTACTATATTTATTTAACTTTTACTCACCTCGGTGTGGCCACAGTGAACCCAAACATGTTGGTTTTGTTTATTTGTTGTGCGCACTTGTCGAGCGTAGACGAGCACATGTTTTCTGGAGGTACGTCAAAAATTTAAATGCTCTTTTCAATTGAAATTACTAAAATAATATAACATATTATGTTACCAAAATATAAATGCGAAAGTTACTTTGTAACCGCTGAATCGATAGAGATATGAGATAGCTTGCATCCTAAGGAAGGACTACTTTGTATTCCGAAAAATTATTAGATACAAAATACAAATTCCATGCGACGAAGTCGCAGGTAACGGCTAGTTAATAAATAGATTTCTTGTTTTTTAAATTAAATATAAAATATGAATATGTAAATACGTTTATGTTATTATTTTTCCCATATCTTTTATATTAAGTATAGGTCACTAAACTGCATGTCGGTGATTATGTAATTTAAAAAAAACACATTGATAATTAAAGGTTAGAATTAAATACTGGTATTACTGATACTCAATTTTGTTAGAATTACTAGTGAAATCTAGATTTCGGTAGTACCAGTATTGGAAGCCCTAATACGTATGTTGTAAAACGTGTAAATAATGGTTAATTTACGTCATGTATACGTAGAGAAATAGCAAGCGTTTATTATGGAGGTGGTCGACACATCAGCGCAATATCTTTGAAGGTGTAATTTCATGATAAACCTTAGACGCTGCCTGACTCCTTTATTATCTTGTTAAACCTTGTTTTTATTAATGGCCTAACTTTTAACATATTAAATGCAAAATTAGTTGTAGTTTATGAACTCATAACATTTACAGGAACCAGAGGAAGAAATCTTTGTGATGATATTTTGTTTTTAGTAGGTTATATAATTATGTTTTTATGTTCCGTTAATTGTAAGAATTATATCTTTTTATACAGTATGCAAATTAGATGGAAAATTTTGCAAGTTTAACAAAACATTATTTTTATGAATATTTCTCACTTGAAAGATAATAATTATAAATATTATTTAGCATTTAAAAAATAATAAGACAAATCCATGCGAAATTGTGAAATAATGTAGGTTTATGTGTAAACATTAAAATTAAAAAAATGTTTTTAAACTAACAACAGCTTATGCCCTAAATATCGGTCGAAAAAATCTGTTTTCGAATATATCCAAAAGTGTTATAGATACGTTCAAAAATTCTTGATTTGTACCAATGTTCTTTTATTTGTATAAAAGAACATTAATTCTATACAAAAATTGTTCCAACACATATTTTTTTATATCTCTATAGCAGTTTTTGCGAAAAATTTTTGATAAATAAATAAACTAACGGAAATAAATAAAACAAAATGCATTTTAAGTAAAAAGAATACAGCTGGTCGTAACCTAGAAAAAACTATTGTCAATTTTGGTGAGAACAATTTATTTTTAAATTTAATAATGTTTTTGAAAATTATAATGTATATTTTTATAAAAAAATATTTATAATAATAATAATAATAATTTTTATTATACTATCATTAATATTGATTTATATAAATAGCTTTTAGATTTTGTTTTTCTTTTTTTACTTCTCTTACACGACATATAACCTACATTTTATATAAAAAAAACGTTATTTAAAATGTAATTAAATGTTTATTTTTAACATATTTTTGTATAGAGAATTCTCTTTCGTTATCGTTGATTGTAAATAAACTGTTTTGAACCCCTTTTGTGTTCATTCGAACAAAATTTATGGGCATTTACATTGCAATGCAAATTAATTTGTTTTCAACAGTTTGAACATTCATTTATGTATGTGGATTTACCGTTTAGTTTACACAGAAAGGAGATGAGAAATTTTATAAAAACGTATTTATATTTATCACCAAATAGGAAAAACGCGTATCGTAATGATCAGTTCGAATGTAAAGCCTAAAAGATTATAAATTGTTTGCGTTGAACGTTTTAAAAAGTGTAAATGTAACAGTTTCGAACAAAAGTCGGATAAATACAATCATTAATTGTTATTTGATACTTTATACAATTTTCTGAATGGGGTGAATACTGTAATTTTATCTTCTTTCCAAACGACCTTTATGTGTTTTTGATATCCAATAGTTTCTTTTGTATTTTTATTAGTATATAATATATATAAAAAAAAGTTTTTTATGTGCAAATAACGTGATTTTGAATTTAATTACTTTTGTGTAACTCATTATTTGTGGGTGTCATTTGATATTAAGCATCAATTGTTACAGAGTTTTAAAAAGAAAAATAATGAAACATTTTATACATTTTTCAACTTTGTTTTTATATAAAAAAATATAAAATATCAATGACTTGTATTTTTATATAGGCTGCTAAAAAACATTACGGTATTATTAACAAATACATATAGGTATGTAAATATGTATCATGTAGGGGTTTGCATACCTAAAAAGAATTCTATAATGCGTGAACGTGGACAAGATGCTGTATTATTGTGCGTTTGTGACCGCGCGCGTGTGTGTATGTCGCGTATATCAGCGTGCACGGATCATCCGTGACGTCACACTGCGTCACGACGGAAACGGATGCAGAGCGTCGCGATCCAGGAGTGAAACCGACGCTGCGGCGCGCAGTGTTGCCAAATGTGTACGCGTTAGTAAAAATGTTATCGTTATAATTTATACTTTGTAATTATTTACCTGTATTGTTATTGTATTGCGACCTGCTAAATTTATATACATAGATTAATTATTTTTTTAGACTTTATTTTTATACTGGGCGATTTATTGGCCTTAAAACATTGTATTTAAAAAATATATTAATACTAGATGTACCCACGCGGCTTCGCTCGCATTAAGTACAAACACGATTAGTTATTATTGTAATAATAAAAACAACACTTAAATTTAAATTTAATTATTGAAACAACACTGACGGTCAAATGACAACGACCGAGCCGAGGGAGATCGAATACCGGCGTATTTAGTTCGCGCGTTATTAATAATATTTTACCGTATAAAACTTATTTAATGTTATTTCCTAAACTATACCACCAAATTGGATGCTGTAAAGGGCAAATTATATCTACATTAAGTACTTATGACGATGAAATCATTTATTTCAATAAGGATTAAAGTTTTGCAGGTCAAAACTCCATGTAAACCGAACCCAAATATTTTATGTTTTCTTTGTAACATAAAAGCAGTCATTGTGGCTTAAATATAAAAGTTAGACATATGGTGTCGCAGACTTTATTGTAGCACTTTTGATTCTACACAATTCTTTAACACATTATTTTGTTCTATATTCAACGGTTTAGGCAGCGTATTGCAAAACAGCGCGCCGTCGGCAAAATTTTTTCCGACTTGATTTACTATTATTGTCACTGCTTAGTTGTTATGTTACCTAACGTAACAAAATATAGCCTATAACCTGGCCAGAGAATGTACCTATGAATTAAAAAAAAATCACATAAAAATCGGATAACTGGTTCTCGAGTGATAAGTGCACTAACGGACAGACAGACAGACAGACAGACAGACAGAGAGACGTTGAGCTTTATATATATTAAGGATACATATGTTCAATAGAATATTCAAGCTCATTTTTTAAGATAGACATTTTTCTTCTTCGTGACTTTATATCTATACCTTTAACGTAGTATTTGCGACCCAATTTTTAATCACAATTCTCATCGCGCCCTCTCCCCACCATCAGACAATAATTTTCACTGAAAAATAGATCTCAGCTAAATATAAAAAAAATGTTTAGAGTGTCAATTTCTAATATTAAACCTTATTTCGAAAAACTGCTCTGTAATGTAGACCGAAAAGAGTCACTAATAATTATTAATCTTGTTTTTAATTTATTATTAATAAGTTAATACAAACCTATTTATAAGTGTATTATATCAGTGTAAATGTAAACAAGTATTTTATTTTTTATTTTACTTCCATGTTCGAAGAAATGGAAGTATTGTAATACCGTCAAAAAATCATGTCCGAAAAAAAAGCAGATTCTGATTGTACTAACTTTAAAACGTAAAGAAAAGTTAATTTCCGCATGGCGGCTGTGCGTGTGTCTGTGTGTCTGGATGTAGAATTTTCTTCCGTGTACGATAACTACTGTAGATATGCACTGATTTGAATTATTTTTGGGGAAAATGTTTATCTCAGTGAGTACTCCAGACCTATTGATTTTGGTGCTAATCGGATTAGGGGTTTCCGAAATATTCGAAATTTTGTACCTATTATCGTCTAAAAAGTGAGTATTATCTCACCAATTTTGATAAGACTTGATACACTTGTAATTCAAACAAATCTAAGGGGCACTTATTTCATAAACGTGCCGAAATAGCTACTGAAGAGGTGAAAAACACCCTCAAAATTTTAATTTTAAATATTAATAAATTCATGTTGCCATGGAAACAAGCGCAGTTAAATTCAAATGTCACATAATTATTATTCTACAAAAATTTGTATTATACAACTGACATTAGAATATTAGAAAACTAATATTTATAATACAAAGGTGAGTTTTATATTAAAAATATTGTAAAATATATTACAGAACATGGAAGTCATGTATGGTTCTCCATACCGATATTTTTATTATGTCAGAATGTATTTTATTGCGTTTCTTTCAGTAAATTAAATCAATTTTTTAATAATATTTTTCTCAATATGCTCGTGCCCTAATTCAGTTTTATCACCCCCCCCCCCTCCCCTAGGGGAGCGCGCTCCACAGGTTGAGAATCGCTGCTTTTTACGTCTTGTAATCTTTTTTTAAATGAATAAAAAGTCATTTTTGAAATAAGTATATATTATTATGTGTATATTTGGAAAAAATAATTAACATCATTCATCGAAACTGAATTTAAAAATAACAGTTTGTAATTTTTGTACTAACAAACTTGCGTTATATCCCACTAAAATACATAAACAGAAATCTATTTTTAATCATTTGATTGGTTTTTAGTAAACATTTTCAAACCTGACAGTATTTTAAAACAGGTAGACGACTATGATATTTTATGTCACAGCAAAAAAAATGTTTACAGTGATATCAAACATGACCTATATTGCCGTTTAGTTTCATGGTGTCATATCTATGAAGACATGAAGATCAAAAACATATAAAATGTCTCTTTTTGTGATTAATTTTTTTAAGTAACACTCTTACAAATTATTTTTTTACGTCTCTAACTTCGTAAGTAATTAACTTAATTTAATTATTATATTTATATAAATGTACTGAACATTTTGTTTGACCAGAGTTAAATATCATCTCGTGTCGGTTTTGTAATATGTCTCGTCTTGTTAAAAAATTATCCGGTCTCGTTTCGATTCCATCTCGTACACGCGACTGAGAAAAGTCTATATCTTATGTGATTTTCTTTAATAAAAAATGTTTTTTCCATTTATTTTTTATTTAATAAATTACAAGTTGATATCAAATAAGTTAATTTTTAATAAATATTGATAATAATTTTTTAATACCAAGACTCTTGACGTGACTTATTAATAAATATGTTATCGTCTTATTGTTGGTTTCGTCTTTTATTGTTAAATTGATACTTTGCGGTTTTAATTTTATTTTTTACTATACACAATTACCACTTATTTTTTAATAATTTAAATAATATACCTTCCGAATTAAGTATTCTGTAGGCAATACGATGTGAATATTTACTTACTGTTAGTTCACTCCAATACGTTTTGTAAACGGCATTTGACATAAAAGAAGAAAATCAATATAACTGGAAATTCGTTGTAAAAATGAAATAAAAACAAAACGGATGAACTGACAACAAAACAAATAAATCAAACTTGAGAAACCTTCATCCCGGATTCGTAACCGACGTACACACCATTCATATATACGTTTGCGAGTGTGTGTGACGATAAATATAAAAAGAAATAAAAATAAAAACGGATTCCGGATCTGCATGTCTGTTCATCTCCGTCACACGTCAGAAGAAATCTGTATGAGAGATATATACGCGACAAGTGGCGCGCCATCTAGCCATGAGCTATTGTACTAAATAAGTGCGACCGGCATGACATCTACCAAGAACTAATCATCGTCGTTCTGTTGTTTTTCTATACATCACTTACCTAGTGCTTGCGCGTTCGTGATTTTTCTTTGCACTTATATTTGAAACCCATAAAGAGTTTTCACAAATTCGAGAACAAGTTTCATTTCTTTTTGTTTCCTGATATTTTATTTGATATTATGGAGTATTGGAATATAATTAAGTAAATAACAAATAGTATTTTATCGTTCTTGATTAATGATCTTGAGTTTTACTTAATTAAATTTTAGACAAAAACAAATTTTTGAAAGACTAGGAAATTTTTATTAAATCAAATATGATTTTGCTTATCCAAATAAAAAATGTATTTTTGTAATGTGATATTTATTTATCCCAAAACCAGGATCAAAATTATGTTTATTCCTTTTCATATTTTCAATTAATTAATTTATATTTTGTAATTAGTAATTACGTGATTCGAAATACAGGATAAAATTTATTTATATATATTTTTCATATTTTGGAATGAATTGTTTTTTATTTTTAAATTACCAACTGATATAGTAATCAGTGGCGTAGATAGGGGGGGATTAAGGGGATCAATCTCCTCCATGAGTCCAATTTTTATACTTTTTACCATATAAAAGATGATTGAATACTGTCGCAAAAAGCTATCTACGCCACTGGTAGTAATCTCTCAGAAAAGTCATGCGACGGCCGTGTTTATTTTTACTTAAGTAAAATAGTTTATTACTAAAATCATTAGGCTCCTGATGAGGACTTCATATGAAATTGAAACTCATGCTAACAGACATTGTTTTATTGTGATAATTAAATTTAGTTTTCGTGATTAATTGTAAGAAACCACAATTTCTCCATTTTTTTAATATGCAAATTTGTTAGTGTTAAACATGTTTGGTTTTTGGATAATATATGTATTTATCAATAATAAGAATTATTATTTACGCGTAAAAATCTTTATAAGATTTCTTATTTTTCAGAAAATAGTACTGATATTGCGGACGTTTACAAGCAAATGTAAAACACGGACGATCTATTCCAATGAAGTATTTAACAAAACAAAATGTCAAACATGATTAATTACTTCTAAAGATTCAATGTAATGTTAGCAATTTGGAAACTATTTCTTTCTTGTAAAAAATTGTATAATTAGCTTTTATTTAGACCAATAAGTATTCGAATATTTATTTTAAATAAAAACAATGAATATATGCTAATGTAAGTATGATTTTATTTTCATATTATATGAAAAGTCAGGTTCAATCAGTTTCATATTATACTCCAGCTTCTTATTCTTCCACGAGTTCAGTTTATATTTATATTTTTATTTATATTACTATATAAAAATTGCTAAATATTTATACGTTGGTAGTTCAGATTTATTTTATAATACATACCTATGTACATTAGGGTGGGCCGAATTGTATTGACAAAATTTAACCGACCTCGGCTACCCCCCTATGTGAAAGTACTCTCAATTCTAAGAAAAAAATCCTATAGAACTATACCTCTACATTCAACTTTAGTTCGGCGCATTTTTGATTGAAAATTTTTAATTTGAGTCCCTTGAATTAAAAAAAGTCGAACTAGGAAAAAATTCCCATCAAGCTGAATTTTGGTGGAAACTTTTATTTAGATTTTCTAAGCATACCTTAAAAAGTACCCATAGTTTGGGTAAAGGTTTTTTTTAGGGGGTAAAGGGGGGCAAATTCTATTTTTTGCAAATATCTCAAAAAATATAAACTTTTCGAGGACAATAGTTTTGAAGAAAATTGTAGCTTATAAAATTCTACATAAAAAAGATAACTATACTTTTTTCGTATAATCAATACTTTTTAAGTAAACAAACTTTTTAAGTGTCCAGTTCCGTGAAAAGTGCCAAAATCTGAACTTTTAGGGGCAATCGATTTTATGGTTGATTATTATAGATTTTTAGGCGTAGAATTCGAAAAAAATAACCCAGACTGGCGAAAAGTGGTGCAACACCCTTAAAAAAGGGGTTGAAGGATGAAAACCTCGTTTCCAAACTTTTTACTTGAAAAGTATTGATTAAACGAAAAAAGTATACTTATCTTTTTTGTGTAGAATTGTATAAGCTACAATTTTCTTCATAACCATTGTCCTCGAAAAATTGATACTTTTTGAGATAATTGCAAAAAATATAATTTTCCCCCCTTAACCCCCTAAAACACACAAACCGATGGCCCAAACTAAGAGTACTTTTTAGGGTATGCTTAGAAAATCAAAATAAAAGTCTCCACCAAAATTCAGCTTGGTGGGAATTTTTTCCTAGATTAACCTATTTGAATTCAAGGGACTCAAATTTAAAATTTTGAATCAAAAATGCGCCGAACTAAAGTTGAATGTAGAGGTATAGTTCCATTGGCGTTTTTTCTTAGAATTGATAGTACTTTAACATAGGGGGGTAGCCGAGGTAGGTTAAAAAATTGGCCCACCCTAATGTACATATAATTATAATTTCCAATTTTCCATTTTAAAATTTTGATTTTTAATTTTTAATTTTCTTGACAAAAGTTGTTTATTTACATGTCTTTTTTAAGATAAAGTACTAATTTATATACCATTGTATTTAAAAATTTTAAATTATCCCTAATTGAACTTTTGTATTTTTGATATGTCGCGTATGACACTTTAAACTATCAAAATCTTAAATATTCATAGATCATTACAAAGGTTGTTATCTCTTCTTTTTAAATTTAAAAAATAATAAAATTCTATTAATATTTAACGAAATTAGAGCACTTTTAGTAAAACCCCAAAATTTTAGATCAAGTCGCCATATTTTCTAAACAATTGAAAGTATGAAAATTTTTGTTTTACAAAAGTTTCTTACTTTTTTATGGTCTTTACAACTATGTAATTTTGAATATACCGTTCTATTTGATTTTACTGAGAAACGGACATGTACCCCCCAAACTACCCCCAAGGAGTGGTTTTAGGGGGTTAAAAATATTTTCCTGAAATTCTTTAGGGTCGATATACATAGTAAAATTTTTTTCATAAAACTCTATCTTCAATAGTTTGGGCGTAAAACATAGTGGACGGGTGGTCTGGAACACCCTGTATTATCCATATATGTATATTTTAAAGCTCAACGTTTCTCTGTCTGTCTGTTTATCCGTAAGTGGCTTTATCACTCGAGAATCACTTATCCGATTAACGTGTTTTTTTTTGTAAACTGATAAATACGTTCTCTGACCAGGTTTTATGATAAATTTTCTTACGTTAGGTACGTTAGGAGTAACTAGTAAAAATCGTAAATATCTCAGCTCTTATGCGAGATAGAGGTTTCTTTCCCCACTTAATATTTAATATTATTATATTAATTTTATTATATTATATTTCTTCCTTCAGATCTAATGACACTAATAAAAACCCTCCATAAGTAGCAGGAGGTGAAATATTAACTTCCATGCGAAGTTTTATGTTTATATGTTTTTTTTTATAAGAATACCAAATGAATTTTACGAAAAATAAATATCTCTGTAAAAATCACAGAAAGACATAAATAAATATGTACATTTTAAAATTTCATTAGAACAACATAAGAATGTACTGATTCAAACAAGTATAAAATTTCAAGCTTGTTCATTTTATAAACATATCATAAATATTTTTGTAGAAACAAGTATGTAGGTGGTGTTCGTTTACCTTTTACATGATATCGCGACCTAGAACCGAGAGGCCACCCTCATTCAGCTCGGGGATGACGGCTCCAAATAACATTAATATAACATTCATGGAATTCTTTTACATTTTTATTGGATTGTATGAGTTAGTCTTTCTGACATATCAACTGATTTTTTTGTATGAAACAGTCGACTCAAGCGTGTACGACAAGAAAAATGAATCCACGTCAGTGTTGATAAAACGGAAACAAAAGTTTTTGATATTCATTAAAGTAGGTATTTTGTTCATATATTATTATATAACTGAAATATATGATGTTACATTAGTCTCGTATATCAAAGTTGAAGTACTTAATTGGAATATTTTTTTTTTTTACCTTTTACATTAGTCAATAAATGTTTCATTAAAATTTAGACTTCCGCGGTTATTTAACTTTGTATTTCTGAATTGATTATAATTAAAATATAGTTGAAGTTTATTATATCAATAAAAAAATTGTGATAATCGAGTCTCACGTACCTATACTAGTATCCCCGTGCATATGAGCCATTTCACGTCAAGCGAGACAGTTTTTGACCTCATGTTTTCTGATTTGGCTATAATTTTTTTACAGCTTCTTTGGACCCAATTTATATGTCAAACAATTTTTATTTTATTTTTATCACCCCTAGTTTAGAAGTTACAAGGGGTTGAAATTTCGGAAAAACGGCAAAAAATCGAAAACATGCTCTCTTTTAACTGCTTATATCTCCGGTTCTATTCATCCTACAGACTTCAACAAAAAAACATTATGAAGCTCTTGAATGTCACTTTAATAACGTATGTATTTTATTGTTATAAACAATTTAATTTATTTGTTATAAACAATTATATAATTTAAACGTGGGTTTCTACAAAACTGCTGAGTTACAGAATGGAACTCCGATAGAAACTGTGTCAAAAGTAAAGGAAGAATTTTGACAAGGTCATGGTTGATTATTATAGATTTTGGTGCGGAGAATTCGAAAACAATACCTAGAACTGCTGAACAGTGGTGCAACACTCTTAAAAATAGGGTTGAATGGGGGAAACCCCGTTTCCAAGTGATTTGCAATTTATCTCAAAATCAAAAGCGACAACGGGGTATTTTTATGATTGATATTTATTGGGGACACTAAGACAAATCGCATATACTTAGTTTAAGCAAAAATTACCTTCTAGTATAGATTTACAATAGATAAAAATGCTTCTTTTTGGTCAAAATAGTTAAAAATTAATACATTTGGTTAAAACCATTCAAATGAATTATTGTTTAACATATAAATTGGGTCCAAAGAAGCTGTAAAAAAAATTATAGCCAAATCAGAAAACATGAGGTCAAAAACTGTCCCGCTTGACGTGGAATGGCTCATATAGCTTTTCAATTCATTATTATTTAGTACCACACATTTCTATATAGAATATGAACTTTAACAACTTATACAAAAAAATAAATTACTAGTAGATCAAATACACCTATCCCCCGATTTACACGGTAGATACGTTCTGCACAAAACCGAGTAAATTGAAATCTTGGTTTTTGCTAAGTAAAATCGTGTAAAACGAAAAAAATCCCAAAATGTACATGATTCAGTAATTTATTTAAGTAAAACAAAAGTCAGATATCTTGCAAAACTCAAAATTGTTCTTAGTTCATAAAACAACAAACATATGAAAGTAATATAATAATAAATTAATACGTAGATATTTAATTTATTTACATTATACCCCTACCACCATTGCGTTTTTCGCGTCGAAAATAATGAAACTAATTACAACACTGTATAAAAGACAGAGGGTGAAATAATAACTCAGGTGTGAAATAGGGGCGGGTCCGCTAATATTATATAAAATAATTCTTTGTGGCTAGCTAATAAAGGATGGAAAAAATGAAAATTAGCTATTTGCAACTTTTATTAGATATATCATTTAAAATATTTTTTAAGTTAGTTATTCCTTTAAAAAATAAATACAGAACAAAAATAATGATAAATGTTAGCGTGTTTATCAAAATTTGGAAAATCTTCTAAATCGGGTGATTCAAGTGTTGAGGGCATCGTACGTAACCAAGAGATTCAATTTTTACACAATTTGTATTGTTTTAATACGTATGTTGACGTAAAAAAGTTAGGTTACAGTTTATATAAAATACAAAATATTGTTATTACACATTGAATAATTTACTTTAACCCTTCTGTCAACCACAGTTCTAAAACCTTTTCGTCTACCATATAGGTCTGACTGGACCTTCATATATTTTGTATGAGAATGAAATAAAATAAATGGAAAAAATTAATAAAACTTTTTTTATAGATTAATTTGAATATAAAATATATATTTTCTCTTATTTTAATACATTTTGAATTTTATTAAAATTTTTTTTTATATTTTTATTTATCTTCTAGATTTACACATTCATGACATTTTAAATATTGCCGGCTATGTTGCAAACATACCGGGTCTGCGCAAGCATTGCACGTGAATCTTGTTTTTCTTTGAAATTTATCATTTATTCGGCAAATCTTGCAGGATTTCTTCTCTTTTGCTGCTGTTTTTGCTGTGGTCGGTTGTGGAATTTAAAGTTGTAACGGTGCCCCATTTTAAAGGTAATTAAAGGTATTAAGGTCTGGCCAGACCTATAAGGTAGACCAGTGGTATACAAATAGAAATATCATTTTTTTCGCACTCCCACACACCCTATTATTATTTTTTTGTACTGAATCATAGAAAAGAGGTAGATTAAGGAATTCAAGGAATTTGATAAAGATACATAAAATATTTCTATTAAAAAAACTTATGGAAAGATCAAAAAGGTCTGGCCAGACCTAATGGTTGACAGAAGGGTTAATCTAATTTGTTTTGATTGTATGTATGTAAACTAAATCTCTCCTTTTTAATCTTGTTTATCACATTTCCTCTTTATAACACATACACACACTACATATACTGTGTAGTAGACAGCTTTAAGTGGATGTTATTAGCGTGGTTTATTTTTCAGTTAAAGTTGGCCACATAATTCACCAGGTGTGTTTGTTAATACCCAGACAGATATTTGTTCGCACAAATTTCTAAGCTCAGCATTTTTAGTTTGTCTGAGATTTTAATTCCCTTGCTAGTAATGCTTTAGTTTGTTATTGCTTTTACGGATATAGTAGGTATAAAAACAGAAACAATTATTGTTATTTAACTTCAGAACTTTTTGTGTATTATATTATCAATACGTATTATATGCTTCTGGTCTACATATGTATAATAAAAATTCACACAGTCGACAGTACATGACATGTACTGTTGACTGATTGTAGTCACAGTTGTAGACTGATGTAGATTTTTTATACAATAAATCTCAACATAGAAAATCTATATAGTTTGTAAAAAAAAATAAAGTTTTAATCTGATTTTATATTATTAAAAATGTACATGCTTTTAAGTTGATAACTTATGTAGGTACTATTTCTTATAATACCCATTTGAATACATTTCATTCTATTAGAAAATATAAAAATTACTTTAGTTACTATTATGATATATTAAAATTTATAACACATTATAAAACTTCTACAATAAGTATCCATGTTTAATATAAAAAGTCATATATTCCATCATAGGTACGTATAACGAGGATAAAATATACAATGTAAGTATAAGTAAATAGGTACTTTTTTTATTCTTTTTGTAATCGTAACAATTTCAAGCAAATATTATTCTTGCCAATATTTTCAAGGTAGTAAATCATATGTAGATTTAAAAGTTTCATAAGAGTCCTACAAAAACTAGGGAAAGAAAATTGAAGGAAATATAACTGCATTCTACATCCCATTTCACAGGATAATATAAAGTTTTAAAAAGTTAACGCAATACGTTATAATTCAAACAGATTTTACATTTTTTCAGCAAGATTTTGTAATTTAATGGCTCTCAAAATGTACCTCTAATTTATAATATTAACAAATTTTAAGAACAGTAATTAATTTGTTTCATGTTCTCAAAGAAATGCATATGATATATTAAAAAAAACACTTAATTTTATATTAATTGAACAGTGTGTATTAATACACGTAATTGTACGTATTTTTACAATAATAAGTTTTTTGACGTTAGTATGATCTGAAAGAAGTTTCATCAAATTCTATCCAGCCATTTTTTATCTAACATCTTATATGTTTTTTTTTTATAATCATAAAAAAACCAATAATTAACAATCAGTATTCAATTATTGAGTCATATACCATTCTGGGAAGTTCGTTGTGTGGAAAAAAGACAAGTAACTTTTGTCTCAAATAATTTTTGTACGACTAATTTTCCGACGGTTAGCAAAATAATTAAAGAATTTAGATTAATACGAATTTTTTATAAGTAAACTTTTGTTAAAAATTTATTTCGATCAAATAAAGCATGCATAATTATGTCAGATTTTTATTTACTTGTCTTATTTCGTATTTTTTTACTCAAACAAATTGAACCACAATGGCCATTTTTATTCCTACGCAGTACCAAACAGCTTTTATTTGATAATATCTACAATGTTTCGTTCCAGAAACGGTACACTGAAAAAAATAACAATGCAGCCAACACTGCTTATGGTAAACACACTTACGTTGAGACAACTACGATAAAAATGTTTGGTTTCGTTGAGCTAACTACGTCCACGTAGTTGTACCTTGCAATTGTTGACGCAACTATAGCGCTGCATTCACCGCATTTACAAACGTACCGTTATTGACTCAACTTCGTTGTATTTTGGTGTACTACTTATACTTTTTTCAGTGTATAAGACGGTACCTATAAGAAATTCAACATAATGAAATATCATCTTTATCATCGTTAAAATAAATCGATTAAATAGTAAATATTTCTCGAATATCTATAATTTGTATGTAAGTACATATATACAAAGAAATAGATTTTGCTTCATTTTTATCTTAATATATGCAAAATATGCATACACCATACACCCAACTAAAATATAAATGAACTTACATAAATAGTAATTCACGAAATCTATTTAAAAGAGCCATTAAATAGATACGTATAGTGATACGTACATACAGTGAAGCTCACGTACATTTAATTACATAGATGAATAATTAAGTACGCATAAACACACATAAATTAAAACGTTCCACGTGGTGTTAACACTTGAACATCTTCTAATCTTCCGTTGTCGTGAAGAATGTACATTTATCAGCTTATTTATTACAAGTTAATTCCGCGCCGCGCACGACCTCTCTTCCTAAATAATTATCTCCTCAGGTTCTGTACAAACTGTCCTGTTGCACGCGAAATGGCGGCGTCCGAAGTGGCGGCGCTGCCATCTATGTTGAATGAGACTGTGATACGATAACTTTACCTGCGAGACATATCAGTTTGGTTGCATGTGTGCTAGTGTTTTCTTTAGTGGAAGTAAAGGGTGTGATGTTACTGATTATAGTGTTGAATTATGTTTGTAAAATATCTTTGATGATACTGTCACATACACCTACCTACAAATATTATACGTGTTATTGTTTCTTTACAAAATGTATATTTATTTTGTAATTAACGTTTATAATAGTGAATAATAAAAAAAATGTATCATATATTTAATTGAAAAGAAATTCTCATCATCTTTCTAAAGGATATTTTTAAGCAATTTCTTTAATTTAATTTTCCCATTCATATAAATGGGTTATATAAATAAAAACTTTTGGTTTCTAAATATCTATGTCGAAATGATGAAAAATCATTTCTTTTAGTTCTTGAGCGATCTTTAAATATTTTGCTCTGAAATTTTAGGAAAGAGCATGGCAGGGTAAGCATGAGCGATCTGCCCCTGGGGAAAGTTGGGTTGATATTTTTTTATAAGAAGGTATGACTAAAAGGTACTCTTCTACAAACTATTGGACCTCTGCCCCCACTAATTTTCCGGAAAATTTGAAAAATGTATTTTCGAACAAAATTTTTTTTTGCTATAACGGCTTTATAAATGTCGATCTCTGTGATATATGTTGTAGCTATACCTTAGTAGTATCATATCAATTTTTTTGAAAAATCTCCCATTAAAAATAAATAAAAATTTTGAAATTCAAAATTTTCAAAAAAATTTTTTTTTGCTTAAATGGCCTGGTACACCTACGAAATTTTTGTCATAAATACCCCTTTTTATGCACAAACACATATATTTTTTTCAAATTTCTACATTGGGTGGATATGTTTACTGACACCTATTTCTATAGTATGCATATACATTATACATGTATAGTATTAGTTGTATGTTGTAGGCTGGGTTATTAAGGTAAGTTTCGCGGATCGAAACGTAATAGTCACTCTCATTAATACATACATAAAAAAACATTTTTTTTTTAAATTTAGTCAATATCTTGAGATTACGAATTAGGTCTAAAATTTCGAAAATATTAATTAAGTTAATTTAAAAAAATATATTTTATAGAAATTCTTATAAATACCCCACATTCTTCACTAATACATATTTTTTTATATTTTTTCCTTTATTTGGACGAAGAGGGGCGGGGGTAAAAATGGACAGTGCGTTACTGGACATAAAATGTCAATCGGTTTCGACCACCTTCGGCCAAAATCAGGCCGAAGGTTTAACTATTTACTATTATTATTTTTTTCGGATAAATGTTTCTTTTAATGAAAAAAATGAGTTTTCATTAGTTTAAAAAAATATAGAAACAAAACAAAAAAATTCCACTAATATAGAGAAGATGGTGGCCGAAGCCGATTGATTGGTCTGACAGTAGTGGTTATATGCGAAACTTTCCTTAATTTAACCTAGCCTTTTTTATTTGAACGTCCGATTAAAAGATATATTTTTACAAATCTGTATTACGTATAACCACTACTGTCTGACCAATCAATTGGCTTCGGCCACCATCTTCTCTATATTAGTGGAATTTTGTCTGTTGAAGAGTACCTTTTGGCCATACCTTATTATAAAAAAAATATCAACCCAACTTTCCCCAGGGGCAGATCGCCCATGCTTACCCTGCCATGCTCTTTATTGTAAAAAGTAGAGTTTTGGGAGATTTTTAAATTTCATTAGGAAAATATTGAAATGTGAGATGTAAATACACTATTAAGATACCCCTACTTAAGGCGAGTTTTGTATTATTTCACCTGAACACTATCTTTTACAGTTTTCTAGATCTTGAGACAGTACTCTACAGTCTGTATACATGTATAAGTTAAATATATAATATAAATAACGTTGTGTGTAATTGAATGCACTCAATAATATATTATAAGGTAAACGAACAATAGGTATATACTTATTCTAAAATCAGACAAATTAAAACTGTGTATATGTTTAATTATAACAACACATACTTATGTATCTTTAATTTTTACTTTCTTATACCATGTATGTATATGAAATAAACATATAGTATAAGTAAGTATAGTAAAGCCGATTTTTTTTCAAAATCCGGATTTTGATGGAATTATCTATTTTGACCTTCCCTGAATCTTTTCTGACTATTTTCGCCATGATGTCTTTTTTGTCTGTCTGTCGGTCTATCTGTAGACGCTGTAACTCAAATACGACAAATCGTAGATGGGTGAAATTTTATACTTAAGATTAATTATTGCCTGGAATGAAAATCACCTATTTTTGAAAACGATCATTCAACCGGAAACAGATGTTTACCTACATCGATTTTTGAATTTTTTGAATTACATTGAACAGTGCGAATTAAATAAAAATGGTCAAGTTAAAAATTATATGTAATATTATTATCTATAATTTATATTCTATTCATTTCTTCGAAAAAAAACAAATTTAATTTTTTTTAATAAGTATCCGTTTTTTATTACATTTGAAATGGTTCATAACAGAGAAGAAATATCTGCCATGAGTGTCATGGGACTTTCTTATCCGTATTAGAGAGACTGAACAGTGTACGTGTTTGCCATAGGTACCATGGGTCTTTCTTATACGTAATACTGAGAATAAACACTGTTGGTTATTCTAAATAATTATTTTAAAAAATTCTTTCTGGCTAAATCAAAAGTGTTGGTAAAATGTAAGTGAAATAAATTATAGATAATAACATATTCGACATTTTTTAGCTAAAATATTTTTGTCTTATTTCAAAAATAAATCCAAAATTTAAAAAAATTATAAGAGTAAACATCCGTCTTAGTAATTACGTTAAACAAAATTCGTTCAATACATAATGTATAAAATAATATTTCTATAGTTAGTGTCCCATTCATTTTATTCTATCTTTTATTAGTTTGTCAGAAATATCCTTCAATAAAATAAAAATCATGTACACTGTTCACTGTCATTATTACGTATAAGAAAGTCATGTGGCAACCATGGCAGCTTTTTTATTGTAAAATAATATTTTGTGAAGTATTTTAGAATGAAATATTATCGGCATAATAAACAAATACATTGAAACATACAACTGCCATTTCTAAAATATGAATAGAGTGATGATTCTAAAGTTTAAAGTTTTATGAAATGATAATTTTTCAGTATTGACAATAATGAATAACAAATTCAAATATTTAGAAAAAGAAAACGTTTGTAAGCAGATTTCAGTAATTTACTTTAACAGAACTTTATCTCTCTTATATATAAAATTTGTCATTCACTTTTCACATTTAAAAGTTTTTATCACGTTTTTCCGAACTGTTTCCAACCGGTTGAACGCAGTAATGAATTTTCACTGAAGTTTTCTACGTCATTTTTTAGGGTGATCTACAAAGCTCAATGTTTTCATTTATTTAAAACGTTCTCGGCATTTTTTCGCATGAAATGTGTTTATAGGTATGCGGATACGTTATAATGACATTTAGATACTTATATACTCGTACACCTAAGATCTGAACACAAAGAGTATATTTGCGTTATACTTTTACGAAAAAAGATGTATTTGTATATTCCAATCATTATTAAATATTTTTTTTATAAAACATTATTATGTTAAATATAATATTTTGAAAATAATAATAATTAGTGAAATCTTTTGATATAATTAATCGATACCAAACTTTCATTGAACATGAATTATTATATACAATAGATAAGAATTTAGCATGATATTATTGTGTAAACCGTACGGACTTACCTTCAAATCCTGAACCTTATAGTTTCGAGTCCTGATCACCCCGGGGTATTTCCTCTTTCAATTTGTCATACTTTGGGGTTGAGAACTTCTGACCAACTAGATTTCGTAAATGTATACCAAGTTGTTATAAGTAAATCATAGTACATATTACTAAATACATATTTGTAACTTTATACCTACGCTATGAGGAAAGTTTAACAAGAGTAAACGATTATGAAGGGATATATTTCTATGGAAGAGATGCAAGTATATAGTAAATTATTATTAAATAAATAACATTATGTCTTTAATTATATTAGTAAATTAGTGTTTGTTTTAACATTATTTTAAATGCAGTAAGAAGCAAACAATAAGAATATTATATTATATTATAACTACTCTGTTATTAATAAAATGTAACAATGATAGATATAATAAGAATATCGAAGAAATAGAGTAACTTCATTAACATGCAACTGAGTTGTATAAAATTTGAAAATATATACTTTAAAAACATGCAATAATTTAAAAAATCTGCCAAAAACTACAATAAAATAATATGATACGGAAATACGTTAATAATAATTTGATTGATGAAATCAATTTGTTAAAACTATGTATTCACAAAAACAGAATGATTTACAACTAGTTAAAAAAACTGTGTACCATTAAATAAACTGTAGGTACATTATACGATAAAAAAATACACAAAAAGGTACATATGAGAAATATCAGTGCAAATAAAAATACTGTAGAATTTAACTAATTCGGATTCTTAACCTTCCTATACCTGCGTCAAATAGAATAACACATATACCCGTGCACGGTTTCTGGGACCAAAAGTTCTAGAGCCTGTTTTTTTATGACAGCCTAGTAAAATTAATTTTTATTAGTAGTAAAGGATGTGTTGAAATAAATATAGGTACCAAAGTTATAGACAATATTTTGATTTAATTACTGACTAATATTATTTTATTACAGCCTTTGAAAAAAGTATTTTTTAACGAGCTACGAAAACTTGAAAAAAAAATTTTTTTTCTTAAAACAAAAACTAAAAATAACTCAAAAAACATTAAAATAACAACACGAGGAATAAAGCATTATAAACTATGTTCAACCAATTTTTCACCATAGCATTCGGAGCATACTGAAATGTGTAACACCTATACCCGCGTCGGTCTTACAGACCAATTGATGTCATGTACTGGTATATGTCCTATTCGCACGAATGCTCGCGCTGCACTAAATGAAGATCACAACAACTGAATGAAGCTACCAGTAAGCTCAATGTCTTAGCATTCTCCGTTATTGAAAAAAAATGTAATCTGTCGGTTTGACAGACCAATGCGCGGATATAGAAAGGTTAAAATTGCACTAAATAAACTAGTATTCTTCTTCTATGATAAAAAAGTAAGATATTATTAATATAACTCCTAAAATGCAGACTTATTAACAAATCGTAATTGTAAGTGTATTTTTTAGTAAGGTGTCAGAAATAGGTATAACAATTGGAAAAATCTTTGATACATTGTTTGTAAAGTCATTTGAAGTAAAAAAAATCATATGAACATAGATCGTACTCAAATTGGTTACATAACTACAACAAATCAGAACACAATCAATGAATTAATAACACAAAATTTGAAAACAAAACACTTATAATAATAGCTCATAATGTGCCCCTTGAGGCGGGGTTGAATGCAAGCCCTACATCTTCGCATCATTGAGTTATATACATAAACTATGACATTGCCGTTGCGAATTTGATTGGCTGCATCCATTATACTTTTGTTCACGGGCGTTTATATCAACATTGTAAACAAGCTGCTTCAGGTGACTCTAAAGGATTTTTTTTTAAATAATTTAGATCAAGGTATTTCGGAGACCAAGTGATGGGTCCCCCATGAACAATAAAGTCTACTTAGCCTTAATAGTTACTTGTCTTCGATAGAGCGCTTAGGCGCCATTATGTTGGTACCATATTTTTTGTCGAATAGGAAGTGGGGTGTCTTCTAACATCTCGTAAAGCCTTACATCTAAGAACTAAACAGATTTCTGAGTTAAGTCTATCATGTATTATTTCGATATCAAGTAACTGATTGCTAAAAGTGCCATTCCATGCATTAAAACTCCAGCGATGTTAAAATCGTGGCGCATAATGACATGTTCATTCTGGAAAAACCTTAGATTGTAGTTGTGAGTGGTATTAATACCATCTCTCGTAAATCAAGCCTCATAAGTTAACAATATTTTGTCTGAAAAAATTGTTTCTAAGACAATTTTACGTAACAGCCAGGTGTAAAACTTCATACGCCGATCATAATCTTCTGGTTGTAATGCCTGAACTCGTTGAATATGATAAGGATGCAGTTCTTCGCAGTGTATTGCCCTCCATACAAAGTTCTGAAAAAGGTATAATTGCATTGCAATGCGTCCAATACTAAGTTTACGGTTGTCCAGAACTGCATCGATTGCATTTCTTCTTTGTTGGCATTATTTTCTCTATCGTAATTACCATCATGAGTTTGTACAGAAGTTGAATCAGTGTCATGTAATCTTTGAAATGAATGGCCAAAACCTGACGGTATTCTCTGGATGCACGAAGAGCATTACCATTACAGTAACCAAAGACGAAAATAATATCTAATATCTTGAGATATAAAAAAACAGTTTTGGGATCTAAGGCTTTCGACAGTTGAAGTTCCATCAAAATCAGTTTAGTAGTTTTTGTATTAAGTTGAACAAACAAACAGAAATACTAACATTATTAATATATTATATTACCTTTAGACGTATAGACTCTAATTATCGAAGATATATTTATTGTACAGTGTAAATATTTATACAGGATGAGTCATATCAGGTGGAACAAACTTAAACCGTTGATTGAGAAAAATATTTCAAGCAAAAAAGTTCATATAAACATGTGCCCGGAAACTCTTCGTGAGGGAGCTACAGACTCCCAAAGATTTGGACCAAAATTGGTTTTTATTTAATATCTGGAGAACCCATTATGATACAGCAATGAAAATTAATACCTGGATAAGTAATAATACATGTTATCGATTTCCAGTATCAAACAATGGTTATTTAGACCAGGGATGTATGGGGCCTGTGGGCCCTCTGATTTTTATCTAGTATTTTTTTGTTCTTCACTTTTTTCTTATGTTTGGCATTTCTATTAGGTCATATGATACAAAATACACATAAATATACATTGTTAAGTTGTCATAAGATCAACCGTTTACAAGAAATACGATGGGGAAGATAGTTTTGCAGATTTTAACTTAATACGGATGCTACAAATTACACAAAATAAATGTATATTCTTGTTCTAGTACTAAAAATAAGAAAAATAGTTGGTGTAAATATTCCTCTTAATATGACACCTCAGAATTATAGCCAGTTTTATTACTTTAATTCGTGCTTTATTAAATGACTAAAAAACGAAACTAAAAACTGTTATCTGTTGTTAAGGATGCATTTTTGTAGGTATATTTACATACAACTTTATTCTTATTTTTAATTATACAACAAGAATATAAATTTATTTTGTGTAATTAGTAGCATCCGTATTAAGTTAAATTCTGCAAAACTATCTTCCCCATCGTATTTCTAGTAAACGGTTGATCTTATGACAGCTTAACAATGTTTATTTATGTGTATTTTGTATCATATGACCTTATAGAAATACCAAACAAAAGAAAAAAGTGAAGAACAAAAAAATACTAGATAAAAATCAGAGGGTCCACAGGCCCCATACATCCCTGGTCTAAATAACCATTGTTTGATACTGGAAATCGATAACATGTATTATTACTTATCCAGGTATTAATTTTCATTGCTGTATCACAATGGGTTCTCCAGATATTAAATAAAAACCAATTTTAGTCCAAATCTTTGGGAGTCTGTAGCTCCCTCACGAAGAGTTTCCGGACACATGTTATATGAATTTTTTTGCTTGAAATATTTTTCTCAATCAACAGTTTAAGTTTGTTCCACCTGATATGACTCACCCTGTATAATAAAAATGATACAAATTTTTAGTTTTGTTATTTTTCCTTTAATTACTAGCTACATTGTAATTATTTAATCGATAAACATAATATGTACATTCAACAAAGGATAAGAGATACTCATACAAACTTCGAATATTAATGATTTTTATCCATGGCTTTTTACAATGAAGAATACAAGGCAATTGTTAGTTATGAAATGATATGAATAATTAATTAAATAATGATGATATTCTGGTATAATATAATAGAATATATGCTAATTTACATACATTGAAACTTTTTATTAATTGTTTATTTTGTTTTTTGTTTGTTTCTGTTTTTTTTTTAATACGATATTGTCAGTTTTAAATACATAAGGGTGTATAATATTAATAAAAGTACGTATTACAAAAGCATGTTTGTACTAGCGATGTAACGAATATTCGCATTCGCATTCGCATTCGCGAATATTCGCACGTTTTTAAACATTCGCATTCGCATTCGCATTCGCAAAAAAAGTGCGAATATTTTTGCGAATATTACTTTGTTTTGTAATAATAATAAAAAAAAATTTTTTTATCTATTACTTATATTAAATAATTATTTTTAAGAACTTAGGAACAGACAATATTTATTTTTACTTCCATGTTCTGAAATAAATGGATGTTTGTCTTAGTGAGTACTCCAAACCTATTGATTTTGGGGCTAATCGAATTAAGGGTTTTGGAAATATTCACCCTCCCCCCACCTCTATGGAACATGGAAGTCATGTATGGTTCACTATATCGTTAATTTCTTCTAGAATAGTACTTTTTTGTATTTAATAGACACTAGCTGACAATTTTTTTAATGAATATAAATTTCAGTACCAATAAATAAATAATGTGGTATCTATAGTGTTTTGTAATTTGTTTTTATTTAATGATTGGAATTTTCAAAACTTAACATTAATTAACAATTCAATTTTTATTAAACTCGACATGGATCTTGGCTTCTGGGTGTAAGCCGCATTGGTTTGGTCGTGTTATCGGTCAATGTTTCGTCACATATTGCAGTGAACATTTTCAGGGCTCTTCTGAAAGTATTAAACTCGATCGACAGTTTTTATAATATTCTATTTTAAAAAGCCAAAAACAAAGATTCTGTCTTTCTTAAACAAATTTTCAATGAACTTAAACACACCAACAATTTAATGTTATTTATTTTATTTTATTAATTAGGAATATTTTGAACTCAACAAACAATAATTAATAATAATTAATTTTTTTCCATAAAAGTAATTATCCTAGCTAGCTGAATAGGGTGGCCCAAGTAAAACGAAACGGGCGCGGTTTTGGTCATTTAAAATAAGATTTTGAGAAAAAGCTCGAACACGTCGATTTTGCTTTCAAGGGGGACATCTTTTGGTATAAAATTTTTGCAAGAATCTTTTCAACCCTCAGCGCTATGAGCGCAACCCTTAAAATTTTAAATAGCATGATAGGGCAAGTGATACCTCATTTGAAAGGTTTTTTCATTCTGAATACGGTGCTTTTTGATTTTTTCAAATCTGTTTAGTTTTAGTCAAGTAATTGACATTTTGAATTCCATAAATGCAATGATTTTATGATAAAAAAACAAATATTTTCAACTAAAATTCAAAACAAATTAGGTTTATTTTCTTTTCAAATAATTCAAAAACATCCAATTTGGACATTTATTGAATTAATTAAAAAAAATTAAAAAATTTAATTAAAAAAAATTTACCAACATCCAAAATTTTAATTAATTCAATAAATGTCCAAATTGGATAATTTTGAATTATTTGATAAGAAAAAAAAACCTACTTTGTTTTGAATTTTTGTTGTAAATATTTGTTTTTTGATCAGAAAATCATTGCATTTATGGAATTCAAAATGTCAATTACTTGACTAAAACTAAACAGATTTGAAAAAATCAAAAAGCACCGTATTCAGAATGAAAAAACCTTTCAAATGAGGTATCACTTGCCCTATCATGCTATTTAAAATTTTAAGGGTTGCGCTCATAGCGCTGAGGGTTGAAAAGATTCTTGCAAAAATTTTATACCAAAAGATGTCCCCCTTAAAAACAAAATCGACGTGTTCGAGCTTTTTCTCAAAATCTTATTTTAAATGACCAAAACCGCGCCCGTTTCGTTTTACTTGGGTTACCCTGTTTGTAAAATATAAATACTACAACATTAATTAAAAAAAAATACATTAATTTAAAAAAAATGTCAATATTCGCATTCGCATTCGCATTCGCGAATGTCGGCCGTTAATATTCGCATTCGCATTCGCATTCGCGAATGTTTAAAATCATACATTCGTTACATCTCTAGTTTGTACATATTATGTACTTCATATGTATAATGTATTTATTTTTTTTAATTTACTTCAACTATTAAATTATTTAATCGTAAATTATACACACACAGATGTGGATATTTATATAGGTATATTATACATGTTCATTACTTTATACAAAAACCCGAATTTATATTAAATAAATCTTTGTATTAAGATATAAAATCTCATGAATGTACATTAAAAATTGTTAATTACTACAAATTAAACTATTAATGTAATTCTTTATGCAAAACTATATTTTTTATTATTTTTTTACATTCAATTATTCATGTTATCTTCGTTAAAAGTGGTAGACTAAAAATCATTTTAAATGACAACTCAATATAAATATAACAAGTTTTTGCAGATAAATAAAAACCCAAATGAAATATATGCGTAAAAACAATATACAAGGAAATATTTTATCACCATAGAACAAATTTCTTAATCCAAAAGTTGAGAACGTTAACAAAAAGTTTTGATGTAATCACTATAGTAGAGGCTTTAAAAGGTTTCCAAACTATTATTTTCATGCAGAACAATAACAGAAAGTTTTTTTCCGTACTCTCTTATTAAAACCTTTCGGTTTTTATTGGACCGTTCAAAATTACGTTTTCTCCGTAATGACGATGAAAAAACGTAAGCTTGTTTCAAATGTACTTTTTATCCTCACACAGTTTGACAATAACATTTCAGACATGCTTTATATGCGAGAAAGCTTAATGTTACTTATACAAACAGGTGATTATTAATTAAATTTACATGTATACATAAAAATGCATGTACATAGGTACGTAATGTCGCAAAACAATTTAAAAAAAATGCCAGTAGAACATAATTTTGATATTTTTTTATAATTCTACGTTTTCCAGATATCCTATAGAAATAGTTATTTAGAGTACTACATATTTTCTGTATTTAAACATTTAATTTCAACTTTAAAAATAAAAAAAACTTATTAAATATACCTACTATACTTTTCAACGTAGTTTTCAAAATTTAATTTTATCGAGCGTTCTATTTCAATATCTACTTATGCTTTATTATTTTTTAACATTGGTAGATCCATAGTTATGTTCCATATTATTTGATGTTAGATAGCTTTGTGAGCTATTTTTAATAACCACTATTTATAGACTTGTAGCATACGTGGATCAATAGAGACATCTAGACATCAAACATGCGTGGATTCTAATTAATACATGTAACATTATGCTCTACTATTACAAAATACCAACTCTAGTAATGCACCTGTATATAGAAGGTATCTCTTTAAGCATAATGAAATTCCAGTGACTAGATGCTCATGTATAAATACATATACCTATGAATAAAGCGTCCAGTTGCACAGTATTATTTTACACAAGTATATTCCTTTAGCCTCCGTATTGAATTTAGTTTTTGTAATAAGGTAGTTGGTCCATCAACATTGTTTAAGTCAGATTTTGTTTAAATTGCACAGGAATATTCCCTAGATTAATATCTGAAAAATAGCCCATTTTTATTAAAATTGACCGTCTCAAAGTCATGAAAAATGATCTCAAAGTTTATATTTTTAACACAGTTTATATATAGACTAACCGTACACCTACGTAACGTTTTATTAGATAAAATTTAAACGAAAAGTCAGTTTTCCATAAAAAACTGACATGTATGTATATTTATATGAAAGAAAATAGTATATACAAAATTAGAATTATTGACCGTCCCGTTATTAAGATTTTACAAGATTTAACTACCAAACCGCCACATAAATTACAGTATTGATGACAATGTGGCAACAGCGTATTCCTTTGGTTATAGTTAAAAGTACGAGAAATAATGAAATAATTTTTTACAAAATATGATAAGTGGATAGAAGGGAATTCAAATTAATTTCATAAATTATTAATATATTCTGTGGTAGCTTATATGATAAAATATAATCATTTGACAAGTAGATAATATGCAACGTTGCCATGATCATTTCTTTAAATTATAAAAATGTACTGATGGCCTAATATGATCACATTATGAGGGACCAACTACCTTAATGAACAGTATGTATTCATGCAAAATATATTTTAATATACTTTGGAAACGGTAATTGAGTATAATTCAACGTCTTTTTGGAAAAAGGTTATTTGGAGTAATGAGAGTAAATTTTAATTATTAAGAACAAAAAGTAGAAGAAAAGTGTGGAGAAGATCGAACGAAGCCCTGGTGGACAAATTCATTACTTAAACCGTAAGGTAAGGTGGAGGTTCTGTGATGGTGTAGGGTTGTTTTTCGTGGTATGGCGTGGGTAACTTAGTTAAAATAGACAGTATAATAACAACATAAATCTCTATTGATATTTTAAATGAAAATTTAAAAAACATTCACGAAAATGTGTATTTTTGAAGATTTCATTCATATTTCAACAGGAAAATTATCGAACACATACCGCTACAAAAACCATTTTTTTTTTAAATTGTGATATTAATGTTTCGTAATTTTGGATAAAAATCTATCAATATCTGACCAGACCAATAAAATGTAAATTATGAAATTATAAATAAATTATTCTCTATAATTTAATATTTTATCATTTTCAAAATAACAGAGAACAAATATCTGCCAGGGGAGTTTTTTTAAACGTATTACAAAGATTGAACAGTATACAGTAGTAGGTATATAGACCTTTAAAAATCATAAAAATACACTTAGCTTATATACCTACTTTTAATATAACTTCCTGCAATAATTCGTTTTAATAGAGAGTAAATAAACAACTATATTGAGAAAAATAATTTTAAAGTTTGTATAAAAAAGAAATTCATGAGAATTGAGATGAAGTTAAATAGAACCACGGGTCGGATCCAATCCACGAGTCGTAGTTTGTGGATCGCTGTTATAGACAATCAATCACATAATAATTTTTATAGACAAAATAATATGTAGGTCATTGTAGGTACATATTTGCGACCACTTAATGTGCCTTTCTAAGCGCATCTATGGACGTAATCAATCTTGACTGTAATTATAGCTTCATCGACACGCTAACAGCACAGCCTTTGTGTCAGTCAGGCTTTCGGTGTCTCAGAAAATGGCCAGGGGTTGTATCGGTTAAAGCGGTTTGCTCGACCGCACAAGGGTTTATCGAAATTAACTTTGAAACAGACAAGTCAATAGGTGGAACTATTATAAACAGGAAATGTGCAGAAGATGTATTAGGGTTTAGTGGTGCGGTCAAGAAGAATGGTCACTGTCATTCTTGTTTACCTATGCAAAATTTGTGTTTTATAATTGTATATTTCATTAATTGGTATTAATTAATATATGTACTTTTATTATATTACATATTGTAATATAACTGTATCATTATGTTTTTACGAAAGCAATTTTACACGACAGATTATTCACTATAAAAGTACTTGCCAAACAATTCTACACCCGCACTGGCCATCGAAATATGATGACTATTGATGTCTGCAAAATTATAATTTTTATAAAATATCTGTCAATCACGTTTTTTTATATTTTTATGTAAAAAAATACTCGGATCTTTTATAACAACCACGAAAAATAAATAATAAAATTTTAAGATATAATGTTAAACGAAAAAAAAATCCCACCCCAACAAGTGAGATTGCAAATTAAAGGTAATATAATGTATAAACAATTGATAGTATATAGTATATACTATAAACTTACAAATTAGTCAATTAAAAGTTTTTGTTTTATAACTTCCTAAACATAGACGTATAAATTGAAAAACTGTAGGTATATTATTCTCGAAATGATTTTTGCGTTACCCTTGATGCCAGTAATAACAGTTGGCATCGAAAACTAACCGTGCTAGCTCCGAATAGTCCGGAACTAGTGTTACGTAGAAGAATAGTTCATCTCACATAAATTATTTAAAATATTTTTAAAAAAAATTTCAGGGGGCACCAAGAGCTATACAGCTAAAGTTAAAAATTTATCATGGAAACTACTACACCTTTTCCAATTGTATTTCAGAAAGCATCAATTGTATTTCAGAAAGCGTCAATTGTATTTCAGATTAGTCAATTGTATTTCAGAAAGCATCAATTGAATTTCAGAATAGTCAATTGTATTTCAGAAAGTATCAATTGTATTTCAGAAAGCATCAATTGTTTTTCAGAAAGCATCAATTGTTTTTCAGAAAGCATCAATTGTATTTCAGAATTTGGAAATTGTGAGTAATAATAATACTGTATAATTGAAAAAAAAAGAACTTAAAGGGTTAAAATGTTCCGTTAAACGTTAGGTCATTAGGTCTCATATTTTTTTTGTCAATATTAAATTTATAATTATTTGTAAAACGACAAATATTTATTTTGTTATATGAAAATTGGCAAATCATAATATTTTTGCCTTTTCTTTTAATATGTTAATTTTAAAATATCTTTAAAATTCACATTAATTTTTACATGTATGATTTTATTAGAACCCTACGATACATTTTAATAAATATTTTTTTTTTCGAATTATCACTGAATTTCTTTGTGAAAATACTGCTTTCTGAAATACAATTGATTAATCTAAAATTCAATTGATGTTTTCTGAAATACAATTGACTATTCTGAAATACATTTGATGCTTTCTGAAATACAATTGGAAAAGGTGTAGCTCATAAAATCTGTAAAAACAAATTAGAACCATTTTCTCGTACACTCATCGCTCGATTTACCGACGTTGTTGGTAATTCAACCGCTTGATTTACCGATGTCGAGAGGGGCCCCCACCACCGTACCGACTTCAACGTTAATTGGTGAATTTAAATTTCGCGCAGAAATATAACAAAGAATATAACAGTCGGTGGTATTATGGTGGGAATAGGGGAAGGTCGGTAAATCACGCGTTTGGCCCGTCGGTAAATCAAGCGGTCGGTAAATTGAAGGTCGGTAAATCGCGAGATGAGTGTATGTATTTTTGAATGGTTACAATATGTTTTGTCGCGTTTTAGGTATTAATATTTATCAAAATCAGATATTTTTACAAAAGATAATAATTCGTTACTATACTTAACCAAAATAATTTTTTAAAATCATAAAGCTCTAAAAAATCAATACATCTCTATAAAAGATAAAATTAATTCGCACTTAAATTTTGCATAATACATTTTAAATTTCTGATATGTGTATAAAGAAAAATTGTATTCACAGAAACCCACCTCCTACTTTTACAAAAGAAAACATCATTTTTACAATGTTTTTATTCAGTTTGTGTGCCAAAACATCTACACACATACATCAAGATAAAATCAATGAATTTATATAGATAGCTCAAAATATATAAGTTTAAAGTGATTGACAGTGAAAACTTTTGTGAAAAAGGCGGGTAAGTGATATGAAGCGAAAAAAGTTAAAAAGGGGAAAAAGTTTTATATATATTGGATAAAAACGACTGTTCGGAAAATGTTATTTCATTTATTTTTTCAGGTTTAATTTAAACTTTTTACCTCTTTCTTCCTGTTTTATAAATTGTCGCGCCGTTATTAGGAAATAATTCATTGCACTGAATACAAATTAAAAAATATGTCGCGATTTCCGATAAATGTAAATTAATTTATTATTTATTCAAAACGTAAACAACTTTTATTTAGTTCTTAGAAGTTTGAATTATCGTATACGCATATTTTTATGTTTATTTATAGATTTTTTTTATTTAATACAAATCGTTTAGAAGAAAACTTCCCTCGAATCATTCTCCTAAAAATGATTTAAGCTTTTTGTTCGTATTTTTAAATTATTAAAAAAGGAAACAAACGCTTAACTCATTATAAACTAGCTCTCTATTATTTGACGTTTGATTGAACAAATGTTCAATTAAATTCTTGATATAATTTTTTATAACATCATAATCATTGTCGAACGTTTTATACTAATTATTTTACAAGCACATAAATGTTTCGACGAAAAAAAAAGAATGGAATAATCAAAATAATATTTAATTGCGAATAAAATGGTTGTTATACGATGTGTATTATGGTGCCAACAGCACGTACGATGCATTCTTTTTTTAACAACTATATAATGGCGTATATAAATAAGGTTTGAACGTGCTAAAAAGTACCGATTAAAATTTTATTCCATATTTAAAGATGAAAAAAAAATATTCGCTTTTTATTCCACGTCTGACATAAAACGTATATAATTTTTTTACTACTCTGTTGTATAATATAACATTCTTTGTTTTATAACTCATAAATACGATAAAATTTTCGCGAGATGTATATTATGTAGTAAGGATTTTGAAATTTGTTCTACAGAGAATCAAAATAACTGTACATTTCTTACAGTGTTGAATATCATGATGAGATATTTTATGTGCAATTTTATTTTTGGTATATATGGTTCAAACTCGATGGAAAATAATAAAAATCAATCATATGTACATAAATATAAATATATTATTGCCAGCGCAATATTACTATTGTTGTTTAAAATTTAATATTAAATTTAAACTTGTATAATTTAATTATACAGGGTGATTCAGCACTGTCATGCCAAACTTGAACAGTAGACTGAGAAAAATATTTTAAGCAAAAAACTTCCAATAAACATGTGTCCGGAAACTTTTCCTTAGGGAACTACAGGCTTCCAAAGATTTTACTAAAAATTAGTTTTAATTTAATATCTAGAGAACCCCTTGTGATAGAATTATGAAATTTAGTATTTGGTTTAGTAATAATATGTGTTATCGATTTCTAATACTAACCAATTATATTTTAGGCCAGGTCTGTATAGGGCCAGTGGGCCCATCGATTTTGATCTTGTAATTGTTTGTTCCTTAATTTTTTCCCTGAGTTGATACTTTTATAAGATTATATGACACAAAAACATACTTTGCTTGTTTATCATAGGATAAACCGTTTTCGAGAAATATCGATGGAAAAGAAAGCATGCAGAATTTAACTTAATACGGATGTTTGAAATTACAAAAAAATAAATGTATATACTTTTTCTATGATTAAAGGTAAGAATAAAGTTCATTTAACCCTTCTGTCAACCACAGTTCTAAAACCTTTCCGTCTACCATATAGGTCTGGCTGGACCTTCATATATTTTGCGTGAGAATGAAGTAAAATAAAGGGGAAAAATAATATTTTATTTTTATATTAATTAAGTTGAACATAAAAAAACATATTTTTTTATTTTAATACATTTTGAATTTTATTTATTAATTTTTTTGTATTTTTATTTATCTTATAGATTTAAACATTCGTAACATTTTAAATATTAAACATACCGGGTCTGCGCAATCAATGCACGGAATCTTGTTTTTCTTAGAAATTTATCATTTTTTCGGCAAATCTTGCAGGTTTTCTTTTGGTTTGCTACTGTTTGGCTAGTGGTCGGCTGTGGAATTTTTTTATTGTAACGGTGCCCCATTTTAAAGGTATGAAGGTCTGGCCAGACCTATAAGGTAGACAAGAGGTATACAAATATAAATAACATTTTTTTTCGCACTCCCACACACCCAATTATTATTGTTTTGCACTGAATTAAAGAAAAGAGGTAGATTAAGGAATTCAAGGAATTTGATAACGATACATAAAATATTTCTATCAAAAAAACATATGTAAAGATCAAAAAGGTCTGGCCAGACCTAATGGTTGACAGAAGGGTTCAATAAGCCTCCTAATATGAATCCTGTAAGATCTATAGCCAGTTCTTTTACTGTTATATGAACTTTATTAACATGACTAAAAAAAACAGACTAAAAATGGCTATTTGTTGATATGGATGCATTTTCAGAGGTATATTTATATTAACTTTTTGTCTTATTTGTTATCATGAAATAAGAATATAAATTTATTTTTTATAATTTCAAGCATCCGTATTAAGGTTAATTATGCATGTTTTCTTTTCCATCGATATTTCTCGAAAACGGTTTATCCTATGATAAACAAGCAAAGTATGTTTTTGTGTATTTTGTGTCATATAATCTAATAAAAGTACCAACTCAGGAAAAAAATTAAGGAACAAACAATTATTAGATAAAAATCGATGGGCCCACTGGGCCCCATACAGCCCTGGCCTAAAATATAATTGGTTAATATTATAAATCGATAACAAATATTGTTACTAAACCAAATACTAAATTTCTTAGTTCTATCACAAAGGGTTCTCTAGATATTAAATTAAAACTCATTTTTAGTAAAATCTTTGGAGGCCTGTACTTCCCTAAGGAAAAATTTCCGGACACATGTTTATTGGAAGTTTTTTGCTTAAAATATTTTTCTCAACCTACTGTTCAAGTTTGGCACGACAGTGCTGAATCATCCTGTATAACTATTAAAGGAGGAAAGCCACTGCGACGGGTCAGAAAAATTTCAATGTAGATTTTTACAGGTATAACTAAATTATAGGATCGGGCAAATGTCTTTTTATTATTTATTCAACTGATTCAGTACCAAATTTTATTGAAAAATATTAAACATTTAAAAAGTTATAAGCCTCGATGTGACGACAAAAAAAATCTCTATTGTCCTATCAAAATTTAGGGGTGGGTTATCGGAATTTTTATTTTATTTTATCAATATGAATGTAGCCTAAGTGTTCGTAGTCGTTTATTTTTATTTTTTAAATTTTTTAATGGCGAGGGTTTCATTTTTTTAAACTTTTTTTAGTTTTCACTGCCATTACTATAAACTATGTTTTTATTTTTAAATCGGTTCATTAACTTTTAAGGAGTCGCTGGGATATGGTCGAAAAATGGCGTTTTTAGAAAAATGCGTATAAAGTTTTCTAAGGGTCTTAACTGGCCGTCATATATAGTCTCTCGAAACCAGTGGTTTCCAACCAGTGGTCCGTGAGGGGGTAAAATATGGTCCCTGTAAAAGATTTCAATCTTTGAATGAACTTAGAATTAACTAAAAGTGAAATGTGAAGACCTTTTTTAGGTTTTTTAATCTATAAAAAACATAAAAATGAAATGTGAATACCTTTTTTATGGTTTTTATGTTTGAATATCTTACTTTAAATAAAACGGGCAAGTGCGTGTTGGGCACGCACATGATAGGGTTCCGTAGTCATTCTCACTATGATTTATAAAAAGTATTTTTCAAAATTTTCGTGACTGAAGGGTTAAAATCAAAAAGTTATTTCACTTTTATTATTGCATTTTAGGAGACCTATCAAATGACACCCCACTCAATGGGGTAAATGAAAAAAATGTGAGTTCACTTTTCAATCTATGAAAAGTGGGTCCAAAATATTTTAGACAATGTTCGTTATAATTTTCAGTGAAAGTACTAATTAAAAGCTACATTCTGAATTTTTTTCAGATTTTTTGAATCGATAGTTTAGAAAATAGAGGGGGGGGGACGCTCTGACAGCGACATTAAAAAGCAAATATATCGCGACTGAAGGGTTAAAATCAAAAAGTTATTTGACGTTATTTATTGCATTTTACGAGACCTATTAAATGACACCCCACTCAAAAGGGTAAGTGGGGAAAAATATGTAAGTTCAATTTTCAGTCTAAGAAAGGGGGGTCCAAAATATTTTTGACAATATTCGTTATAATTTTCAGTGAAAGTACTAATTAACAGCTACATTCTGAATTTTTTTCAGATTTTTTGAATAGATAGTTTAGAAAATAGAGGGGGGGGGACGCTCTGACAGCGACATTAAAAAGCAAATATATCGCGACTGAAGGGTTAAAATCAAAAAGTTATTTGACGTTATTTATTGCATTTTACGAGACCTATTAAATGACATCCCACTCAAAAGGGTAAGTGGGGAAAAATATGTAAGTTCAATTTTCAGTCTATGAAAGGGGGGTCCAAAATATTTTTGAAAATGTTCGTTATAATTTTCAGTGAAAGTACTAATTAAAAGCTACATTCTGAATTTTTTTCAGATTTTTTGAATCGATAGTTTAAAAAATAGAGGGGGGGGGGACGCTCTGACAGCGACATTAAAAAGCAAATATATCGCGACTGAAGGGTTAAAATCAAAAAATTATTTGACGTTTTTTATTGCATTTTACGAGACCTATTAAATGACACCCCACTCAATAGGGTAAGTGGGGGAAAAAATGAAAGTTCAATTTTCAGTCTATGAAAGGGGGGTCCAAAATATTTTTGACAATGTTCGTTATAATTTTCAGTGAAAGTACTAATTAAAATCTACGTTCTGAATTTTTTTCAGATTTTTAAAATTGATAGTTTAGAAAATAGAGGGGGGGGGGACGCTTTTTTAATGACTTTGGAGAAAAAATACATTGTGATCGAAGGGTTAAAATTAAAAATTTCTGTTACATTTTTTATTGCATTTTAGGAGACCTTTCTAACGACACCCCACTCAATGGTGTAGGTGAATTTTTTTTTTTGAAAACACTTTTCATTTTATGAAAGGGGGGTCTAAAAAAATTTTATTTTCAAAAATCTTATCATTTCTGTTTTTGGGTCATCAATCTACGGCCGTGTACCAAATTTCATCTTATTATCTCAAAATTTTTCAGGACGGACGGACGGACATGGAGAAACTATAAGGGTTCCTAGTTTTCTACGGAACCCTAAAAATGCATTAAATATCGATTAAATATTTTATTTAATAAAACAATAATTAAATTGATATTTTTCCAACTACCTATGTGAATTGTGAACTTATAATACTCGTATATAACAAAATTATTTTTTTAAATATTAATTATTATTGTGATGGTATTGACTAGAGTTAGGGTATGTTGTATTGTGCAAATAAGACACGCAAAATTTTCTGATTTGATTCGAAATTCGATTACGATTGGAATCTTTTAGATGATTGTATTCAAGTCTCTATTCGAATTTAAATTTCCTGATACACAAGGACTGCTAATGTTATTGATTTTGTAAACAATATGTAAATTATCAAGTATTGTTAAGAGCTATATTTATTATACTGCTTTCGTACACCTCTGGACTAAATAAATAATGGCTGATGCTTAAAATCAATAGCACTTATTAATATTAAACCACGAATAAAATTCATGAATATACATATATATTATGTACAACATGTGGTTTTCAAGATGAATAAAATTTGTATTTTCGCATTTTGGGTGCTAAATTTATATATGTACAAATGTTTATTAAATTAATTTTTATTTGATAATAGAGTTATTCCCGAATGACTACATCTTGTGTTGAAGTGTATAAGTGTATTATTGTATTAAAAATTTAATTTATTTATTATTAGGTATTGATTATTATCTATCATTTATTAGAGGATACGTACATGTTCATATAAACTGTTTACTTAAAATACAAAACTTATTTAAGTTTGGCACACCAGTCATGTTTATTTAACTGTACATTAACTCTAATGTATGTGACAAATAAAAAAATCATTGGTGCGACGAGGAGGTACTCATGCTTTTTAGGGTTCCGTAGAAAACTAGGAACCCTTATAGTTTCTCCATGTCCGTCCGTCCGTCCTGAAAAATTTTGAGATAATAAGATGAAATTTGGTACACGGCCGTAGATTGATGACCCAAAAACAGAAATGATAAGATTTTTGAAAATAAAATTTTTTTAGACCCCCCTTTCATAAAATGAAAAGTGTTTTCAAAAAAAAAAATTCACCTACACCATTGAGTGGGGTGTCGTTAGAAAGGTCTCCTAAAATGCAATAAAAAATGTAACAGAAATTTTTAATTTTAACCCTTCGATCACAATGTATTTTTTCTCCAAAGTCATTAAAAAAGCGTCCCCCCCCTCTATTTTCTAAACTATCAATTTTAAAAATCTGAAAAAATTTCAGAACGTAGATTTTAATTAGTACTTTCACTGAAAATTATAACGAACATTGTCAAAAATATTTTGGACCCCCCTTTCATAGACTGAAAATTGAACTTTCATTTTTTCCCCCACTTACCCTATTGAGTGGGGTGTCATTTAATAGGTCTCGTAAAATGCAATAAAAAACGTCAAATAATTTTTTGATTTTAACCCTTCAGTCGCGATATATTTGCTTTTTAATGTCGCTGTCAGAGCGTCCCCCCCCCTCTATTTTTTAAACTATCGATTCAAAAAATCTGAAAAAAATTCAGAATGTAGCTTTTAATTAGTACTTTCACTGAAAATTATAACGAACATTTTCAAAAATATTTTGGACCCCCCTTTCATAGACTGAAAATTGAACTTACATATTTTTCCCCACTTACCCTTTTGAGTGGGATGTCATTTAATAGGTCTCGTAAAATGCAATAAATAACGTCAAATAACTTTTTGATTTTAACCCTTCAGTCGCGATATATTTGCTTTTTAATGTCGCTGTCAGAGCGTCCCCCCCCCTCTATTTTCTAAACTATCTATTCAAAAAATCTGAAAAAAATTCAGAATGTAGCTGTTAATTAGTACTTTCACTGAAAATTATAACGAACATTGTCAAAAATATTTTGGACCCCCCTTTCTTAGACTGAAAATTGAACTTACATATTTTTCCCCACTTACCCTTTTGAGTGGGGTGTCATTTAATAGGTCTCGTAAAATGCAATAAATAACGTCAAATAACTTTTTGATTTTAACCCTTCAGTCGCGATATATTTGCTTTTTAATGTCGCTGTCAGAGCGTCCCCCCCCCCTCTATTTTCTAAACTATCGATTCAAAAAATCTGAAAAAAATTCAGAATGTAGCTTTTAATTAGTACTTTCACTGAAAATTATAACGAACATTGTCTAAAATATTTTGGACCCACTTTTCATAGATTGAAAAGTGAACTCACATTTTTTTCATTTACCCCATTGAGTGGGGTGTCATTTGATAGGTCTCCTAAAATGCAATAATAAAAGTGAAATAACTTTTTGATTTTAACCCTTCAGTCACGAAAATTTTGAAAAATACTTTTTATAAATCATAGTGAGAATGACTACGGAACCCTATCATGTGCGTGCCCAACACGCACTTGCCCGTTTTATTATAATATAAATTTTATATGAATATTACACAGAACAGTCTAGTATGTACATATGTGCTTGCAATTTTCTAATGTTAAAACAAACAATTAAATAACTACACAGGCTCACAAAAAGGCGTTAACTAAATTATGATTTCTTATGAATTTGTTGGGCGCTGAAAACGAAGTTGACAGTAAAAAAAATATATCAATTTTTGAGAGCTTATTTGAACCATGATAATTTTTTAACCAAATAATATGAAGTATTTTTGTAGATCAGACTTTTCTCTTCAATTTCGCTGTACGACCATTTTGACCGAGGTATTTGCGACCAAAAAATAGTTTCAAACTTTGAACGCCAATAATTAGAGATTAAATATTATCATAGACAATAGCTAGGGCATATTTTATTTATAAACCTAAAAGAATCATAACTCGGACAGAAAAAAGATCGTTGAGGGAAAAAAGTAAATTGAATATAAAAGTGTGATTTACAAGCTATTAATGAAATTTGATCAAAATCGGGCCGTGGATGCCCTCAATATTGATATAAATTTTATTATTGTTTTGCTTTTTTGCCGATAGAAAAAACTCATTGAAATGGTCGGGAAAAAAATTAAATTGTATATTCTAAATACATAAATAAGTATTTCCAAGAATTTGGAACTGTCCACAAAATTCCGAAGAGAATAGTGTAAGTATATAACAAAACACTGTCCAGAGCTTTAAGAATAAAAGCGCAAATCTTATTCATTATTTACACGAGATATCGTACGTAAATTCAATTTACAAGATTGCACGAATCCGATTTGAATAAGCTTTTAACAAATAGTTAAATAAACTAATTCCCAACTTGCTACAACTTTCTTTTCTTTGTACCGATTGATTGATTAAATGTTTAAAATTTACATTCTATATTCAATTTGCTTTCATTGTAAATACCAAATGTGATTAAAGTTTTATAGAGTAAACAAATAAATCAATATTATACATTTTGTTGGGAAATTACTATTCTACTAAGTTTCTGCGAACGTTGATCAATTGAATTTTTTTACAGTAATGTGTTTTGAAAAGTTTGCTGAAAGACACTTTTATATGTGCGAATGTATCTACATATATAGATAAACCCATATTTTTTATACTTAGTTTTTATTTAATTTGATATTGTTGAATGTTGAATATAGAAATTTATTATCACTTGAAGTAATTTCTTTACATGTCAATTTAGGATACATTAAAAACAAATAGATTTATATTAGTAAACTTACTGCCCGACTAATATAAGTTTTATGCCGATAAATTATTTTAACATATTTACATACTTTACGAAAAATATTTAATTAAAATGAAATATATTTGAATTGCGGTTTGAAACAAATTCATTCGAATGAAACGCCTTTTTCAAACTTAATTTCTCCCCAGAAGCGCGATTAAACGTATCTTAATGGCAACTACACGTATCTCAAGAATCTAATGTACTACAAGACTGTAATAAGAACACCCACTCTCTGAAAGTATGAAAAGGTGTTACAAAACTGGTTCGCGAGTTTCTCTGAACGTGAACGTGTGAAATTGCCAAAAATTTATTACATACATTTTATGACAGTAAAGTCCGGTATTATAAAGGACCTAGCAAATCTGCAAGCGTGCTAGCACTCTCAAATGAGATATCAAACTTATATGATAGTTCTCTTTAAGTTTTAAACAGATATTTGTATGCGCAGTTTTTACCATTTTTACGTAAGGTTATTAAAAACACTTTAGTAAATAAACTTTACATAGGTACCTTTTTTTGACTATCTGCCAAAAACTTCAGGAGAACTGTCATATAAGTTTGATACTCCATTCGAAAGTACTTGCAAGCTTGCAAATTTTTTAGCTCCTTTTTAATACCGGAAATGAAAGATACATTTATAAGTTATTATACAAAAATAAAATATTATTTATTTGAATCATTTTTGATTATTAATTGAATTTTTAAACACAAACTCAAACCAAGTTATCTTACATCTTACTTCATTTATATGCATATAAAACTACATCCAACTGCAAAGTAAATACAAGTCTTTGAAGTCGATGACACAAAATCAGTTCATTCACGATAACATTAAAAAGAATTTCATTAAAAAAAGAAAGTGCAGTGTTCACAAAAGAGTGAACATCTAAATTTCAAATCAAGACAATGATCCTGGTGTGCTATTCATTGTGTGCAGTGTAGCATTAGCTACTGCAATCGTCTCTCGTCTTAGATGATGGTGGCAGTAGTTCAAGATGCCACTTTTGGTAGATCGCCACAAATTGACGTTGCTTTGAGAATTGAAATCCACTGGTATACTGCATCTACGGAGCTTCTGTATTATACTGCACCTCTTCTTGACTGCATCTGGTTAAAAGACAAGATAGTTATGTGTTTCAAATTATTATTTATTTTTTTCCTACTAAATATATTCTAAATGCTACGAAAACGTTTTATTGTTTGTTATCCATAATTATAATAAACACAACTTTTCATTTTCCTACTCGGTCATTTAAACATACACTCATCTAATTATAATTGGGATCAAAAAATTTATAGAAAATAAAACGGGCAAGTGCGTGTTGGGCACGCACATGATAGGGTTCCGTAGTCATTCTCACTATGATTTATAAAAAGTATTTTTCAAAATTTTCGTGACTGAAGGGTTAAAATCAAAAAGTTATTTCACTTTTATTATTGCATTTTAGGAGACCTATCAAATGACACCCCACTCAATGGGGTAAATGAAAAAAATGTGAGTTCACTTTTCAATCTATGAAAAGTGGGTCCAAAATATTTTAGACAATGTTCGTTATAATTTTCAGTGAAAGTACTAATTAAAAGCTACATTCTGAATTTTTTTCAGATTTTTTGAATCGATAGTTTAGAAAATAGAGGGGGGGGGGACGCTCTGACAGCGACATTAAAAAGCAAATATATCGCGACTGAAGGGTTAAAATCAAAAAGTTATTTGACGTTATTTATTGCATTTTACGAGACCTATTAAATGACACCCCACTCAAAAGGGTAAGTGGGGAAAAATATGTAAGTTCAATTTTCAGTCTAAGAAAGGGGGGTCCAAAATATTTTTGACAATGTTCGTTATAATTTTCAGTGAAAGTACTAATTAACAGCTACATTCTGAATTTTTTTCAGATTTTTTGAATAGATAGTTTAGAAAATAGAGGGGGGGGACGCTCTGACAGCGACATTAAAAAGCAAATATATCGCGACTGAAGGGTTAAAATCAAAAAGTTATTTGACGTTATTTATTGCATTTTACGAGACCTATTAAATGACATCCCACTCAAAAGGGTAAGTGGGGAAAAATATGTAAGTTCAATTTTCAGTCTATGAAAGGGGGGTCCAAAATATTTTTGAAAATGTTCGTTATAATTTTCAGTGAAAGTACTAATTAAAAGCTACATTCTGAATTTTTTTCAGATTTTTTGAATCGATAGTTTAAAAAATAGAGGGGGGGGACGCTCTGACAGCGACATTAAAAAGCAAATATATCGCGACTGAAGGGTTAAAATCAAAAAATTATTTGACGTTTTTTATTGCATTTTACGAGACCTATTAAATGACACCCCACTCAATAGGGTAAGTGGGGGAAAAAATGAAAGTTCAATTTTCAGTCTATGAAAGGGGGGTCCAAAATATTTTTGACAATGTTCGTTATAATTTTCAGTGAAAGTACTAATTAAAATCTACGTTCTGAAATTTTTTCAGATTTTTAAAATTGATAGTTTAGAAAATAGAGGGGGGGGGACGCTTTTTTAATGACTTTGGAGAAAAAATACATTGTGATCGAAGGGTTAAAATTAAAAATTTCTGTTACATTTTTTATTGCATTTTAGGAGACCTTTCTAACGACACCCCACTCAATGGTGTAGGTGAATTTTTTTTTTTGAAAACACTTTTCATTTTATGAAAGGGGGGTCTAAAAAAATTTTATTTTCAAAAATCTTATCATTTCTGTTTTTGGGTCATCAATCTACGGCCGTGTACCAAATTTCATCTTATTATCTCAAAATTTTTCAGGACGGACGGACGGACATGGAGAAACTATAAGGGTTCCTAGTTTTCTACGGAACCCTAAAAATGGAAAATATTCAAAGCTAAATAATTCAACGAATTATATGAATTATAACATAAAAAAATACATTTTTTGTATTTTTTTTTAGATACACGGGGTTAAATTTTTATAGACCGACAAATTCAAACTTATTTTCTAGATTAACTTTCTGACTTATTGCCACATAATTATTTGACATCTAAGCATAAAAATTATGTATTAAATTAAAAAAAGAGAATCCAGGTTGTTAAAGAGTAAATACAACCCATAAAGTTATGTAATTATGGTAAAAATGGTTCTACAAGTATCGAAAAAAAGCATTTTAAAATTTGAAATCTCTACTTTTCAAAAGAATGAATTTTCTTTCATTTTTTACGAATTAATAGGATTATAATGCTAGCATAAAAAATCTTTTAATGTTTGTAGTGTAATTTGAAAGTAATTCGTTCAAATTTTTTTATTCATGTTTGCTCCGTAGTAAGTAAAATTTACAATTTATTTATTTTTATATAAATCCACTATTAATTAGAAAATATTTTTTTGTACGCTTGATATGCATACCAAGTTAGCAACTATAGTGAAATATACACAATTTCTAAGAAACGACAAACTGGATAACACAAATGTAAATGTAAATACACATTACATCAATAGATCTCGGTTAAGGCAATCCCGCGAGCCTAATCTCATGTGGCGAAGCTGGGGAATAATTTAGTTTAAAACGGAGATTCAATCTCTACTACAATGAACTGTTTATAAATAGTCTTGACATTGTTGCCAATAAATGATGTACCATGTTTATTTACATCAAACATAAAATATTTTCATTAAAAATTCGAACAAAGATAATTTCGATCAGTTAAAAAATTCGAACATCTCTACGGCAACAATTGAAATTCATTTTATAATTTGTCTTCGTGTTTTTTCATAATATACATACAGGGTGATTCAGCACTGTCGTGCCAAACTTAAACAGTAGATTGAGAAAAATATTTTAAGCTAAAAACTTCCAATAATTATGAGTCCGGAAATTTTTCCTTAGGGAAGTACAGGCCTCCAAAGATTATACTAAAAATGAGTTTTAATTTAATATCTAGAGAACCCGTTGTGATAGAATTATGAAATTTAGTATATGGTTTAGTAATAAAATGTGTTATCGATTTCTAATATTAACCAATTATATTTTAGGCCAGGGCTGTATGGGGCCAGTGGGCCCATCGATTTTTATCTAGTAATTGTTTGTTTCTTAATTTTTTTTCCTGAGTTGGTACTTTTATAAGATTATATGACACAAAATACATAAAAACATACTTTGCTTATTTATCATAGGATAAACCGTTTTCCAGAAATATCGATAGAAAAGAAAGCATGCAGAATTAACCTTAATACGGATGCTTGAAATTATAAAAACTAAATTTATATTCTTATTTCATGATAACAAATAAGACAAAAAGTTAATATAAATATACCTCCGAAAATGCATCCATATCAACAAATAGCCATTTTTAGATTGTTTTTTTGGTCATGTTATTAAAGTTCATGTAACAGTAAAAGAACTAGAAACAGAAAAATAAATTTATATTCTTATTCTATGATTAAAGGTAAGAATAAAGTTCATTTAAATAAACCTTCGAAAATTCATCTATATCAACAAACAGCCATTTTAAGTTTGTTTTTTTTAGTCATGTTAATAAAGTTCATGTAATAGTAAAAGAACTGGCTATAGATCTTACAGGATTCATATTAGGAGGTTTATTTAAAGGAACTTTATTCTTACCTTTAATCATAGAAAAAGAATATAAATTTATTTATACAGCCCTGGCCTAAAATATAATTGGTTAATATTAGAAATCGATAACATATATTATTACTAAACCAAATACTAAATTTCATAATTCTATCACAACGGGTTCTCAAGATATTAAATTAAAACTCATTTTTAGTAAAATCTTTGGAGGCCTGTACTTCCCTAAGGAAAAAATTCCGGACACATAATTATTGGAAGTTTTTTGCTTAAAATATTTTTCTCAATCTACTGTTTAAGTTTGGCACGACAGTGCTGAATCACCCTGTATATTAAAAATGTACAATTTTTTAGTATGTACAATTATTCATATTAAAAAAATGATATTTTGCTAATATTTAACTAATCTAATCTAACCCCGAAGATATTGGATTAAACCAAAAATTACTTCATATTAATATCTGATATTATAATCCCAATAAAAAGTCTTAATTTACAGATTAATCTTACTATATAAAAATTGAGAGTGAAAAACGCTTAGATTTATAAAATGACTTTTATTTTGTTTTTGTTTGGGTATATTTTCATATATAAAATATTAAGTATTCTATAACTAGTTAAACAAATGAATAATTAGATTTCGTGACTGAAATAAGACATCAAAAAGAATACAAAGTTCAAAGAGGAATTTTCTTGGAAATGAAATATTTTTTTAAAGGAAAGTCTCTCAAAAGGATGTTCCAGTTTTTATTTTGTATAATAAATAACATTTATAAGTTCACAAGAAAATATATGTTTACAATTAATTGTAATAAATACATATTTTTAGAACATTCCAAAGATATTTAATATATTATTGGTTTATTTTCTTGGCTTCCTTGAGTTTTATCGAAATTAATTTATTTTATCATGTTGGTATCGAATTAGAAAATAAAATAAAATGCCAAGTGTGAGTCCATTTCTGCGTATAAGTGCGGGACACGAGGCTCGTTCGTATAGTTTTTTTATGTATTTCTTGATAGTAATTTGACATGGACTTGTGAACACTAGACAATTCAATCATTATAATTGAATATAAATTTATACAGAAAATGCAATAAGAAGTAAAATTACAAATCAGTTAAAACATAGAATACAATTTTTATAAGATTTTAAACTATCGAAAAGATGACAGCAAAATATAACTATATTTTCTTTCATATTTATAAAAAATACAGTTTCAGATATATTATATTTTTTATTATTTGAAAATTTGTTAAATGAAAATTTAAATAATAATACAACGATTTCAAATTTAAATTATTTGTACTACAGCTTTAATTCGATACACCTACTCACTGGGATTGGAATTAAAAGTTTTGGTAATCTACCCTCCTTTAATAGCGCCAAAAACTTATAATTTTATTTTTATATCTCAGGTCCATTATTAGTCCACGTGGCCAGGGTAATGTTACAAAATTTTCTTTATTCTCATGAGTAACATACCAAACGTTAATAGTTTAATGAGGAATTTATTTTATACAAAAAAAGTTTATATGAGATGTGTCTGGAAATTCTGCGTGAGGGAGCTATTATCTCCCTAATTCAAAGTTAGGTCATATAGAATATATTTAGCTCTTGTTTTAAAGCATATATTGTTCTGTGTTCTTTGTTTAATTTAACTTGACACGAAAACCACTGAACCGATTTTGGAAAAAAAAAATACATATTGTATCTTTGTGTTATCAATTATTTGGTATGAAAACAAAATTGCAATTGATATTTGCTAATAAAATATATAAACATTTAACTATTTCATTTCGAAATAACGCGGGCATAATCGCGGAGAATTTGTAAGTATTAAGTATATTATATTAATTGTGCTAGAGCTTCTATAGACCCAATTTTCTATTCTTGTTTTTATTTAAATGAACCGGAGTAATGGGAACAAGACAAAAATTATTAAAAATTTTATGACAATTGCAAAGATAATAAAACAATTATTCAGTGTATGTGTATTATTTATAATTAACCTTAATAACATAATATAAATATATTGCGGTACTTTTGTTCTAGATAAAAGGTAAAATATTTCGAAGGAGATAAAATACATTAACACAATACTCGCGCCTAATTAACACTTTGATATATAACATACCATCTTACCCTGTCGTCAAGTTTCAATAGAGAGGAATAAAACAATTCTTCCGAGGTGTGTGTATGAATGTGTAAGCGTATGTGTATAAATGTATATGTGTATGCCTGCGTGTGTGTGTGTAACTTTTAGGCAGACGTAACGAAATGCCGGTAGAATAATAAGATATTACAAGCAGATATGACGTAGATTAGGGAGTTAGAGTAGTTTACAACTGTGTTAACAGATTTTGTCACTGCTGTGACCGACAAACGTGAGATGAAATTATATAAACGTATCTGTAGTATCTTAATAATAACCAACTCACAACTGAATGGTCAAAGTAAGTTTTCAAACTGAAACATTATTGAATTGATGAGGTACTGTTCAATACTCAATACAATAACAATGGTTCTTGGTCTTTCCAGTGATGCAACATTTATTATCGTTTTTAAAATAAAATGAAATTAATCAAAAATCTGCTAAATTATTATCAAAATATGTGTCGTTAGTTTTTTTATTTTCATTTTCTTTGTAAAATTGTTTTCATATTATTTCGACACTTAAATTTTAAGAAAAATTATTGGACATCCGGAAAAAATGGAAAGAGTTGATTTTAAGAGAAACATGTTAATTGTAAAATTTTTAGGGTTCTAGATGCTCTATTACATGGTAATATTTATGAGACCTTGGGATAACCTTGAAAAAGCTCGTCAAGGTCAGTTTTCTTTTCTTTAAGCAGAATCTTATCTTTTTTATAATGGTATCATAATCTACAAAAAAATAAGCAACATTTGTCTGAAATAATCATTTCTCTGAATTTTTAACACTTTACACAAATAATTGGAGAATTAAGGACCTCAATGAAAAAATTCTTGATAGTCCTACAATCCAATTATTGTTAAATGTGTTCAAAAATTGAAGTCGAAAAAAAATAGACTAGCCGAATATTTAATGTATAATATGTAAAAAATATATATTATTTATTTCTATCTATTTCTACTCGCTTAAAGAAATTACATAATTTTCATTTTACTTCCATGTTCGAAGAAATTGAAGTATTGTAATACCATCGAAAAATCGTGTCCGAGATAAGAGCAGATTCTGATTGTACTAACTTCAAAATGTAAAGAAAAGTTAAACTCCGCATGGCGACTGTGCGTGTGTCTGGATATAGAATTTTTTTCCGTTCAAGATAACTACTGTAAATATGCACCGATTTGAATTATTTTTGGGAAAAATGTTTGTCTCAGTGAGTCTACTCCAGATCTATTGATTTTGGTGCTTATCGGATTAGGGGTTTCGGAAATATTCGAAAATTTGGACCAATTATCGTTTAAAAAGTGAGTAGTATCTCACCAATTTTGATAAGACTTGGTACTCTTGTAGTTCAATCCAATCTAAGAGCTATTTATTTCATAAACATGACGAAATAGTCACTGAAGGAGTGAAAATTACCCTCAAAATTTTAATTAAATTTTAAATAATTATTATTCTACAAAAATGTGTATCATAAAACTTTAAAAATTATTGTAAAAGATATTATAGAACATGGAAGTCATGTATGGTTCTCCATACCGTAAATTTTAAATAGCTTTTGTAAATATGTATTGTTTTCGATTTTTCTTAAGTAAATAACTTCGCAGTTTTGCAATATTTATTTTGTTCTCATTTTGTAAATATTTTTGAATTTTTTTTCATATTTACTTTATACAAGATTCTGTAACATTTTTCCTATAATACATAGTATTTATGTATCTATAGGTACACATTCCCTTACGTTAATTAATTTTTATTTGTACAAAAGCACAACTAGAATTAAAACTAAATCTTTGTTAGGAATATTTATAACGTCGTAATAAATTTAAGCTTGCTACAAAGGAAAACCTTACTCACTTACTTTGCTCTATATTATACTGGTGTTGATATTTTTATCTGAAACATAACCTACATGAAATTCTCTTCTTGCACGGGTGGTCACAAGGGAGTAGTGGGGAGTTAAAAAATAGTTGCTTCGAACTCGTATCTCTCTTCTTTATATAACATTTCAATTTCTGTTTTACAAGCTCAACATTTAGTTTAAAATTGTTTTAAAATATGATGTGAGTTCAAAAGTTTGAACCTAATTATATTATCTTAGATGCAGGTATAAAAATAAAGATATATGGTATATAGATATTTATATATTATTGATATTCAAAATTAGCAATGTAGAATTAATTACAAAAATTGAAATTATGATTATGTATAAACATATACTACTGAATCATTTGACTTCAAAAGTTGAGATTTGAAAATTTGTGTATACGAATGAAACCTTAAGTAGCTATAAAATACCTGTATATTACATTAATACAGCGATTTCCAAACTAGCAGGCGCGTACTAGTGCAAAGCGAGGCGCGAAAAGTTTAACAGAAATTTAATTTTTATAACTTCACATTAATGTGTATAAATAAAAAAATATACATATATTATCTGTACCTTAAAGGGATGTTACTGTGTAGTAACAACTATTGGAAATGCAAAACTGATATAATTATCATGTGATACTTCAAAACAATTCCCCTTAATAACACCTAGATTTAATGAAGTTTGTTCTAGTAAATAAGCACATTCATCGCATTAAAAATAAATTTTATACGGAAAAAATACATTTTATACATTAAAAAAATATATCTGTATAATTTTATGAAATAAAAGGGGCCATTAATTTAAATTTAAAATTTTCTTTGAAGGGGGACGTAGTTACATGAAGTTTGGAAACCACTGCATTAAGGTAGTAGACCGGTGTGATGGGTCAAAAAAATCGTTTTTTTTTTACATTTTTCGGAAGAACCATATTTTAAAAATATGCTCTTAAATTTTCAGATCAAAATTTAGAATATTTCGAAAGTTACAGGCATTTATCGTTCGACGAGTGCACATTGCTATATGATGGGAAACAAACGTTTTAGCGTTTTTCTCGAAACCATGTTTTTGAAATTTCGGGGAAGCACTGACTCAAAACTATTCAACCGATTTGGCTCAAAATTTAACTAGTTATTCTACATACACATATCTAAATACCTAACCTTTAAAACATTTAATTTTTTAATAATAAATTAATTTTTTTAAACATTTTATCAACAAAAAAAGTTACATTTTGAGAACATTTTCATAAGTCCGCTATTTTTTTTTTTTTTATTATGTATAATGTATATTATTGGTTAGTTCATTAAAATACGGTCTACACAATAATACTATTTTTGATTTTTTCATTTCAAATGACTACGGAAGGCTGTGTGCTTTCCCGAAACAGCTCATCATTCTTTAGAGGACTCCACTTTGACATTACATATTGTAAATAAATAAATAGAAAATTAAATAAAAAAAAAATTTTTTGTATCATTTAAAGTACTAAAATAAATATGTAAAAGTTACAAAACGATAGTATATTATTTACTTGTTAAAATAAGGTCACGAAAAAAAGTCGAAATTTCGGCCGTCACACTGGTCTACTACCTTAATAGACATATGCAAAGGTTTAAAACTGAATCATATTTTAGTTACGAATTGAATTCTTGATTTATATGTAGATTTGTGACTATTGTGTTTTTAACCAAAACGTTTTATTATGGGTCTTGATGTTACTAAATTCTATAAACAGAAGCGAGTAGTGGTACACAGTTACAATTTCGCGAAAACACGGGTTATAATTCTGTGATTCCCCGCCACACCTCGGCCGCAACAATGCTTTGACGACGCCAGGGCAAGCGACGCGGCGCTGTTTAGGCGGGAATGCGTACCCACCACCACTACTCTCTGTTATCCGGGGAGATAAATATCGACCGGGCCGACCTCCACGCGCGTCGTGGATGTTTTACTGCGCGGTCAATAAACAAGTAGCACCCGCTCAACTTCATCTGGGCTGTTGTTCTTGAAACTGTTTACATTTTTATTTTTATTTTGAAACTGAATACACTTTCACTTAATATGATATTATACCGATATAAGATGAGATGAACTAGAAGAAAATGAGAATTGAATAGTTGTTCTTTGTATCATGATATATCTGAAACTAATAAGTCAAAAATTGATAAAAAATGTTCATAATTCTATGAAATATCTCCTTAATAATTTTTTCCTCAGCTATAATAGTTATCATTATGTGAGGGTAGTTTTACCCCTTCAATGGCCATGTGTGCATTTATAAAAAAAAATCATATAAGTACTTACAAGGGAACCTTTTCAAGTCGAAAATTCGTATCGAGTTGAAACTTTGTATATATGTAGTTAGAGGAGGTCAAGATAAGTAACAAAAAAATTATCACAGCTGCGGTAAAACGGTTTAAGGGGGTGAAACACCCCTATGAAAATGTGTAAAATTATCATATTTTTTCAAATAACTCTGAAACAAATGAAAATTAAAAAAAATCTGCAATACAAAATTTTCAATGTTTCTTATGCTCTTTCGAATGGCGATAGTTAAAATTCGAAAAAATTGAACCGTTAACCTCCACCTCCCACCCACATTCCATAGGTTTATTACTTTCTTATACCAATGTATATGAAATATACATATAGTATAAGTAAGTATAGTAAACGCGATTTTTTTCGAAATCCGGTTTTTGATGGAATTATCAATTTTGACCTTCCCTGAATCCATACTGACTATTTTCGCCATGATGTCTGTGTGTCTGTCTGTCGGTCTGTCTGTCGGTCTGTCTGTCTGTCTGTCTGTCTGTCTGTAGACGCTGTAACTCAAATACGACAAATCGTAGAAAGGTGGAATTTTATACTTAAGATTGATTTTTGCCTGGGAAGAAAACCTCCTATTTTTGAAAACGATCATTCAACCGGAAACGGATGTTTACCTACATCGATTTTTGAATTTTTCGAATTACACTGAAACAGTGCGAATTAGAGAAAAATGACAATGTTGAAAATTGTAGGTAATATTATTATCTATAATTTATGTTCTATTCATTTTTTCGAAAAAACAAATTTAATTTTTTTTTTTTTTTTTTACTAAGTATTCGATTTTAAGTACATTTCAAATGGTTCATAACAGAGAAGAAATATCTGCCATGAGTGTCATGGGACTTTCTTATACGTATTACAGAGACTGTACGTGTTTGCTATAGGTACCATGGGTCTTTCTTATACATAATATTGAGAATAAACACTGTACACTCTATTTTATTTAGTTTGCAGTGGTCGCCCGGTGACATGACGGTATGAGTCGCGATCCGTACGGTCAAATCACCAGACAACCAGTATAGATTATTTTAAATAATGATTTAAAAAAAATTATTTCTGACTAAATCATAAGTGTTGGAAAAAAATGTATGGGGAATTAATTATAGATAATAACATACTCGACATTTTTTATCTAAAACATTTTTGTCTTATTTCAAAAAATTCAAAAAATTACAAGAGTAACCATCCGTTTCCGGTTTAGTGATCATTTTAAAAATAAGGTGGTTGTCTTCCCAGATGAAAGATTATTATAAATATAAAATTACACCCTTACATCATCAGTCGTTAAGGAGTTATGGTATTTTTACTTTCTTATACCAATGTATATGAAATATACATATAGTATAAGTAAGTATAGTAAACGCGATTTTTTTCGAAATCCGGTTTTTGATGGAATTATCAATTTTGACCTTCCCTGAATCCATACTGACTATTTTCGCCATGATGTCTGTGTGTCTGTCTGTCGGTCTGTCTGTCTGTCTGTCTGTCTGTCTGTAGACGCTGTAACTCAAATACGACAAATCGTAGAAAGGTGGAATTTTATACTTAAGATTGATTTTTGCCTGGGAAGAAAACCTCCTATTTTTGAAAACGATCATTCAACCGGAAACGGATGTTTACCTACATCGATTTTTGAATTTTTCGAATTACACTGAAACAGTGCGAATTAGAGAAAAATGACAATGTTGAAAATTGTAGGTAATATTATTATCTATAATTTATGTTCTATTCATTTTTTCGAAAAAACAAATTTAATTTTTTTTTTTTTTTTTTACTAAGTATTCGATTTTAAGTACATTTCAAATGGTTCATAACAGAGAAGAAATATCTGCCATGAGTGTCATGGGACTTTCTTATACGTATTACAGAGACTGTACGTGTTTGCTATAGGTACCATGGGTCTTTCTTATACATAATATTGAGAATAAACACTGTACACTCTATTTTATTTAGTTTGCAGTGGTCGCCCGGTGACATGACGGTATGAGTCGCGATCCGTACGGTCAAATCACCAGACAACCAGTATAGATTATTTTAAATAATGATTTAAAAAAAATTATTTCTGACTAAATCATAAGTGTTGGAAAAAAATGTATGGGGAATTAATTATAGATAATAACATACTCGACATTTTTTATCTAAAACATTTTTGTCTTATTTCAAAAAATTCAAAAAATTACAAGAGTAACCATCCGTTTCCGGTTTAGTGATCATTTTAAAAATAAGGTGGTTGTCTTCCCAGATGAAAGATTATTATAAATATAAAATTACACCCTTACATCATCAGTCGTTAAGGAGTTATGGTATTTTTACTTTCTTATACCAATGTATATGAAATATACATATAGTATAAGTAAGTATAGTAAACGCGATTTTTTTCGAAATCCGGTTTTTGATGGAATTATCAATTTTGACCTTCCCTGAATCCATACTGACTATTTTCGCCATGATGTCTGTGTGTCTGTCTGTCGGTCTGTCTGTCTGTCTGTCTGTCTGTCTGTAGACGCTGTAACTCAAATACGACAAATCGTAGAAAGGTGGAATTTTATACTTAAGATTGATTTTTGCCTGGGAAGAAAACCTCCTATTTTTGAAAACGATCATTCAACCGGAAACGGATGTTTACCTACATCGATTTTTGAATTTTTCGAATTACACTGAAACAGTGCGAATTAGAGAAAAATGACAATGTTGAAAATTGTAGGTAATATTATTATCTATAATTTATGTTCTATTCATTTTTTCGAAAAAACAAATTTAATTTTTTTTTTTTTTTTTTACTAAGTATTCGATTTTAAGTACATTTCAAATGGTTCATAACAGAGAAGAAATATCTGCCATGAGTGTCATGGGACTTTCTTATACGTATTACAGAGACTGTACGTGTTTGCTATAGGTACCATGGGTCTTTCTTATACATAATATTGAGAATAAACACTGTACACTCTATTTTATTTAGTTTGCAGTGGTCGCCCGGTGACATGACGGTATGAGTCGCGATCCGTACGGTCAAATCACCAGACAACCAGTATAGATTATTTTAAATAATGATTTTAAAAAAATTATTTCTGACTAAATCATAAGTGTTGGAAAAAAATGTATGGGGAATTAATTATAGATAATAACATACTCGACATTTTTTATCTAAAACATTTTTGTCTTATTTCAAAAAATTCAAAAAATTACAAGAGTAACCATCCGTTTCCGGTTTAGTGATCATTTTAAAAATAAGGTGGTTGTCTTCCCAGATGAAAGATTATTATAAATATAAAATTACACCCTTACATCATCAGTCGTTAAGGAGTTATGGTATTTTTACTTTCTTATACCAATGTATATGAAATATACATATAGTATAAGTAAGTATAGTAAACGCGATTTTTTTCGAAATCCGGTTTTTGATGGAATTATCAATTTTGACCTTCCCTGAATCCATACTGACTATTTTCGCCATGATGTCTGTGTGTCTGTCTGTCGGTCTGTCTGTCTGTCTGTCTGTCTGTCTGTAGACGCTGTAACTCAAATACGACAAATCGTAGAAAGGTGGAATTTTATACTTAAGATTGATTTTTGCCTGGGAAGAAAACCTCCTATTTTTGAAAACGATCATTCAACCGGAAACGGATGTTTACCTACATCGATTTTTGAATTTTTCGAATTACACTGAAACAGTGCGAATTAGAGAAAAATGACAATGTTGAAAATTGTAGGTAATATTATTATCTATAATTTATGTTCTATTCATTTTTTCGAAAAAACAAATTTAATTTTTTTTTTTTTTTTTTACTAAGTATTCGATTTTAAGTACATTTCAAATGGTTCATAACAGAGAAGAAATATCTGCCATGAGTGTCATGGGACTTTCTTATACGTATTACAGAGACTGTACGTGTTTGCTATAGGTACCATGGGTCTTTCTTATACATAATATTGAGAATAAACACTGTACACTCTATTTTATTTAGTTTGCAGTGGTCGCCCGGTGACATGACGGTATGAGTCGCGATCCGTACGGTCAAATCACCAGACAACCAGTATAGATTATTTTAAATAATGATTTTAAAAAAATTATTTCTGACTAAATCATAAGTGTTGGAAAAAAATGTATGGGGAATTAATTATAGATAATAACATACTCGACATTTTTTATCTAAAACATTTTTGTCTTATTTCAAAAAATTCAAAAAATTACAAGAGTAACCATCCGTTTCCGGTTTAGTGATCATTTTAAAAATAAGGTGGTTGTCTTCCCAGATGAAAGATTATTATAAATATAAAATTACACCCTTACATCATCAGTCGTTAAGGAGTTATGGTATTTTTACTTTCTTATACCAATGTATATGAAATATACATATAGTATAAGTAAGTATAGAAAACGCGATTTTTTTCGAAATCCGGTTTTTGATGGAATTATCAATTTTGACCTTCCCTGAATCCATACTGACTATTTTCGCCATGATGTCTGTGTGTCTGTCTGTCGGTCTGTCTGTCTGTCTGTCTGTCTGTCTGTAGACGCTGTAACTCAAATACGACAAATCGTAGAAAGGTGGAATTTTATACTTAAGATTGATTTTTGCCTGGGAAGAAAACCTCCTATTTTTGAAAACGATCATTCAACCGGAAACGGATGTTTACCTACATCGATTTTTGAATTTTTCGAATTACACTGAAACAGTGCGAATTAGAGAAAAATGACAATGTTGAAAATTGTAGGTAATATTATTATCTATAATTTATGTTCTATTCATTTTTTCGAAAAAACAAATTTAATTTTTTTTTTTTTTTTTACTAAGTATTCGATTTTAAGTACATTTCAAATGGTTCATAACAGAGAAGAAATATCTGCCATGAGTGTCATGGGACTTTCTTATACGTATTACAGAGACTGTACGTGTTTGCTATAGGTACCATGGGTCTTTCTTATACATAATATTGAGAATAAACACTGTACACTCTATTTTATTTAGTTTGCAGTGGTCGCCCGGTGACATGACGGTATGAGTCGCGATCCGTACGGTCAAATCACCAGACAACCAGTATAGATTATTTTAAATAATGATTTTAAAAAAATTATTTCTGACTAAATCATAAGTGTTGGAAAAAAATGTATGGGGAATTAATTATAGATAATAACATACTCGACATTTTTTATCTAAAACATTTTTGTCTTATTTCAAAAAATTCAAAAAATTACAAGAGTAACCATCCGTTTCCGGTTTAGTGATCATTTTAAAAATAAGGTGGTTGTCTTCCCAGATGAAAGATTATTATAAATATAAAATTACACCCTTACATCATCAGTCGTTAAGGAGTTATGGTATTTTTACTTTCTTATACCAATGTATATGAAATATACATATAGTATAAGTAAGTATAGTAAACGCGATTTTTTTCGAAATCCGGTTTTTGATGGAATTATCAATTTTGACCTTCCCTGAATCCATACTGACTATTTTCGCCATGATGTCTGTGTGTCTGTCTGTCGGTCTGTCTGTCTGTCTGTCTGTCTGTCTGTAGACGCTGTAACTCAAATACGACAAATCGTAGAAAGGTGGAATTTTATACTTAAGATTGATTTTTGCCTGGGAAGAAAACCTCCTATTTTTGAAAACGATCATTCAACCGGAAACGGATGTTTACCTACATCGATTTTTGAATTTTTCGAATTACACTGAAACAGTGCGAATTAGAGAAAAATGACAATGTTGAAAATTGTAGGTAATATTATTATCTATAATTTATGTTCTATTCATTTTTTCGAAAAAACAAATTTAATTTTTTTTTTTTTTTTTTACTAAGTATTCGATTTTAAGTACATTTCAAATGGTTCATAACAGAGAAGAAATATCTGCCATGAGTGTCATGGGACTTTCTTATACGTATTACAGAGACTGTACGTGTTTGCTATAGGTACCATGGGTCTTTCTTATACATAATATTGAGAATAAACACTGTACACTCTATTTTATTTAGTTTGCAGTGGTCGCCCGGTGACATGACGGTATGAGTCGCGATCCGTACGGTCAAATCACCAGACAACCAGTATAGATTATTTTAAATAATGATTTTAAAAAAATTATTTCTGACTAAATCATAAGTGTTGGAAAAAAATGTATGGGGAATTAATTATAGATAATAACATACTCGACATTTTTTATCTAAAACATTTTTGTCTTATTTCAAAAAATTCAAAAAATTACAAGAGTAACCATCCGTTTCCGGTTTAGTGATCATTTTAAAAATAAGGTGGTTGTCTTCCCAGATGAAAGATTATTATAAATATAAAATTACACCCTTACATCATCAGTCGTTAAGGAGTTATGGTATTTTTACTTTCTTATACCAATGTATATGAAATATACATATAGTATAAGTAAGTATAGAAAACGCGATTTTTTTCGAAATCCGGTTTTTGATGGAATTATCAATTTTGACCTTCCCTGAATCCATACTGACTATTTTCGCCATGATGTCTGTGTGTCTGTCTGTCGGTCTGTCTGTCTGTCTGTCTGTCTGTCTGTAGACGCTGTAACTCAAATACGACAAATCGTAGAAAGGTGGAATTTTATACTTAAGATTGATTTTTGCCTGGGAAGAAAACCTCCTATTTTTGAAAACGATCATTCAACCGGAAACGGATGTTTACCTACATCGATTTTTGAATTTTTCGAATTACACTGAAACAGTGCGAATTAGAGAAAAATGACAATGTTGAAAATTGTAGGTAATATTATTATCTATAATTTATGTTCTATTCATTTTTTCGAAAAAACAAATTTAATTTTTTTTTTTTTTTTTTACTAAGTATTCGATTTTAAGTACATTTCAAATGGTTCATAACAGAGAAGAAATATCTGCCATGAGTGTCATGGGACTTTCTTATACGTATTACAGAGACTGTACGTGTTTGCTATAGGTACCATGGGTCTTTCTTATACATAATATTGAGAATAAACACTGTACACTCTATTTTATTTAGTTTGCAGTGGTCGCCCGGTGACATGACGGTATGAGTCGCGATCCGTACGGTCAAATCACCAGACAACCAGTATAGATTATTTTAAATAATGATTTTAAAAAAATTATTTCTGACTAAATCATAAGTGTTGGAAAAAAATGTATGGGGAATTAATTATAGATAATAACATACTCGACATTTTTTATCTAAAACATTTTTGTCTTATTTCAAAAAATTCAAAAAATTACAAGAGTAACCATCCGTTTCCGGTTTAGTGATCATTTTAAAAATAAGGTGGTTGTCTTCCCAGATGAAAGATTATTATAAATATAAAATTACACCCTTACATCATCAGTCGTTAAGGAGTTATGGTATTTTTACTTTCTTATACCAATGTATATGAAATATACATATAGTATAAGTAAGTATAGTAAACGCGATTTTTTTCGAAATCCGGTTTTTGATGGAATTATCAATTTTGACCTTCCCTGAATCCATACTGACTATTTTCGCCATGATGTCTGTGTGTCTGTCTGTCGGTCTGTCTGTCTGTCTGTCTGTCTGTCTGTAGACGCTGTAACTCAAATACGACAAATCGTAGAAAGGTGGAATTTTATACTTAAGATTGATTTTTGCCTGGGAAGAAAACCTCCTATTTTTGAAAACGATCATTCAACCGGAAACGGATGTTTACCTACATCGATTTTTGAATTTTTCGAATTACACTGAAACAGTGCGAATTAGAGAAAAATGACAATGTTGAAAATTGTAGGTAATATTATTATCTATAATTTATGTTCTATTCATTTTTTCGAAAAAACAAATTTAATTTTTTTTTTTTTTTTTACTAAGTATTCGATTTTAAGTACATTTCAAATGGTTCATAACAGAGAAGAAATATCTGCCATGAGTGTCATGGGACTTTCTTATACGTATTACAGAGACTGTACGTGTTTGCTATAGGTACCATGGGTCTTTCTTATACATAATATTGAGAATAAACACTGTACACTCTATTTTATTTAGTTTGCAGTGGTCGCCCGGTGACATGACGGTATGAGTCGCGATCCGTACGGTCAAATCACCAGACAACCAGTATAGATTATTTTAAATAATGATTTTAAAAAAATTATTTCTGACTAAATCATAAGTGTTGGAAAAAAATGTATGGGGAATTAATTATAGATAATAACATACTCGACATTTTTTATCTAAAACATTTTTGTCTTATTTCAAAAAATTCAAAAAATTACAAGAGTAACCATCCGTTTCCGGTTTAGTGATCATTTTAAAAATAAGGTGGTTGTCTTCCCAGATGAAAGATTATTATAAATATAAAATTACACCCTTACATCATCAGTCGTTAAGGAGTTATGGTATTTTTACTTTCTTATACCAATGTATATGAAATATACATATAGTATAAGTAAGTATAGAAAACGCGATTTTTTTCGAAATCCGGTTTTTGATGGAATTATCAATTTTGACCTTCCCTGAATCCATACTGACTATTTTCGCCATGATGTCTGTGTGTCTGTCTGTCGGTCTGTCTGTCTGTCTGTCTGTCTGTCTGTAGACGCTGTAACTCAAATACGACAAATCGTAGAAAGGTGGAATTTTATACTTAAGATTGATTTTTGCCTGGGAAGAAAACCTCCTATTTTTGAAAACGATCATTCAACCGGAAACGGATGTTTACCTACATCGATTTTTGAATTTTTCGAATTACACTGAAACAGTGCGAATTAGAGAAAAATGACAATGTTGAAAATTGTAGGTAATATTATTATCTATAATTTATGTTCTATTCATTTTTTCGAAAAAACAAATTTAATTTTTTTTTTTTTTTTTTACTAAGTATTCGATTTTAAGTACATTTCAAATGGTTCATAACAGAGAAGAAATATCTGCCATGAGTGTCATGGGACTTTCTTATACGTATTACAGAGACTGTACGTGTTTGCTATAGGTACCATGGGTCTTTCTTATACATAATATTGAGAATAAACACTGTACACTCTATTTTATTTAGTTTGCAGTGGTCGCCCGGTGACATGACGGTATGAGTCGCGATCCGTACGGTCAAATCACCAGACAACCAGTATAGATTATTTTAAATAATGATTTTAAAAAAATTATTTCTGACTAAATCATAAGTGTTGGAAAAAAATGTATGGGGAATTAATTATAGATAATAACATACTCGACATTTTTTATCTAAAACATTTTTGTCTTATTTCAAAAAATTCAAAAAATTACAAGAGTAACCATCCGTTTCCGGTTTAGTGATCATTTTAAAAATAAGGTGGTTGTCTTCCCAGATGAAAGATTATTATAAATATAAAATTACACCCTTACATCATCAGTCGTTAAGGAGTTATGGTATTTTTACTTTCTTATACCAATGTATATGAAATATACATATAGTATAAGTAAGTATAGTAAACGCGATTTTTTTCGAAATCCGGTTTTTGATGGAATTATCAATTTTGACCTTCCCTGAATCCATACTGACTATTTTCGCCATGATGTCTGTGTGTCTGTCTGTCGGTCTGTCTGTCTGTCTGTCTGTCTGTCTGTAGACGCTGTAACTCAAATACGACAAATCGTAGAAAGGTGGAATTTTATACTTAAGATTGATTTTTGCCTGGGAAGAAAACCTCCTATTTTTGAAAACGATCATTCAACCGGAAACGGATGTTTACCTACATCGATTTTTGAATTTTTCGAATTACACTGAAACAGTGCGAATTAGAGAAAAATGACAATGTTGAAAATTGTAGGTAATATTATTATCTATAATTTATGTTCTATTCATTTTTTCGAAAAAACAAATTTAATTTTTTTTTTTTTTTTTTACTAAGTATTCGATTTTAAGTACATTTCAAATGGTTCATAACAGAGAAGAAATATCTGCCATGAGTGTCATGGGACTTTCTTATACGTATTACAGAGACTGTACGTGTTTGCTATAGGTACCATGGGTCTTTCTTATACATAATATTGAGAATAAACACTGTACACTCTATTTTATTTAGTTTGCAGTGGTCGCCCGGTGACATGACGGTATGAGTCGCGATCCGTACGGTCAAATCACCAGACAACCAGTATAGATTATTTTAAATAATGATTTTAAAAAAATTATTTCTGACTAAATCATAAGTGTTGGAAAAAAATGTATGGGGAATTAATTATAGATAATAACATACTCGACATTTTTTATCTAAAACATTTTTGTCTTATTTCAAAAAATTCAAAAAATTACAAGAGTAACCATCCGTTTCCGGTTTAGTGATCATTTTAAAAATAAGGTGGTTGTCTTCCCAGATGAAAGATTATTATAAATATAAAATTACACCCTTACATCATCAGTCGTTAAGGAGTTATGGTATTTTTACTTTCTTATACCAATGTATATGAAATATACATATAGTATAAGTAAGTATAGTAAACGCGATTTTTTTCGAAATCCGGTTTTTGATGGAATTATCAATTTTGACCTTCCCTGAATCCATACTGACTATTTTCGCCATGATGTCTGTGTGTCTGTCTGTCGGTCTGTCTGTCTGTCTGTCTGTCTGTCTGTAGACGCTGTAACTCAAATACGACAAATCGTAGAAAGGTGGAATTTTATACTTAAGATTGATTTTTGCCTGGGAAGAAAACCTCCTATTTTTGAAAACGATCATTCAACCGGAAACGGATGTTTACCTACATCGATTTTTGAATTTTTCGAATTACACTGAAACAGTGCGAATTAGAGAAAAATGACAATGTTGAAAATTGTAGGTAATATTATTATCTATAATTTATGTTCTATTCATTTTTTCGAAAAAACAAATTTAATTTTTTTTTTTTTTTTTACTAAGTATTCGATTTTAAGTACATTTCAAATGGTTCATAACAGAGAAGAAATATCTGCCATGAGTGTCATGGGACTTTCTTATACGTATTACAGAGACTGTACGTGTTTGCTATAGGTACCATGGGTCTTTCTTATACATAATATTGAGAATAAACACTGTACACTCTATTTTATTTAGTTTGCAGTGGTCGCCCGGTGACATGACGGTATGAGTCGCGATCCGTACGGTCAAATCACCAGACAACCAGTATAGATTATTTTAAATAATGATTTTAAAAAAATTATTTCTGACTAAATCATAAGTGTTGGAAAAAAATGTATGGGGAATTAATTATAGATAATAACATACTCGACATTTTTTATCTAAAACATTTTTGTCTTATTTCAAAAAATTCAAAAAATTACAAGAGTAACCATCCGTTTCCGGTTTAGTGATCATTTTAAAAATAAGGTGGTTGTCTTCCCAGATGAAAGATTATTATAAATATAAAATTACACCCTTACATCATCAGTCGTTAAGGAGTTATGGTATTTTTACTTTCTTATACCAATGTATATGAAATATACATATAGTATAAGTAAGTATAGTAAACGCGATTTTTTTCGAAATCCGGTTTTTGATGGAATTATCAATTTTGACCTTCCCTGAATCCATACTGACTATTTTCGCCATGATGTCTGTGTGTCTGTCTGTCGGTCTGTCTGTCTGTCTGTCTGTCTGTCTGTAGACGCTGTAACTCAAATACGACAAATCGTAGAAAGGTGGAATTTTATACTTAAGATTGATTTTTGCCTGGGAAGAAAACCTCCTATTTTTGAAAACGATCATTCAACCGGAAACGGATGTTTACCTACATCGATTTTTGAATTTTTCGAATTACACTGAAACAGTGCGAATTAGAGAAAAATGACAATGTTGAAAATTGTAGGTAATATTATTATCTATAATTTATGTTCTATTCATTTTTTCGAAAAAACAAATTTAATTTTTTTTTTTTTTTTTTACTAAGTATTCGATTTTAAGTACATTTCAAATGGTTCATAACAGAGAAGAAATATCTGCCATGAGTGTCATGGGACTTTCTTATACGTATTACAGAGACTGTACGTGTTTGCTATAGGTACCATGGGTCTTTCTTATACATAATATTGAGAATAAACACTGTACACTCTATTTTATTTAGTTTGCAGTGGTCGCCCGGTGACATGACGGTATGAGTCGCGATCCGTACGGTCAAATCACCAGACAACCAGTATAGATTATTTTAAATAATGATTTTAAAAAAATTATTTCGACTAAATCATAAGTGTTGGAAAAAAATGTATGGGGAATTAATTATAGATAATAACATACTCGACATTTTTTATCTAAAACATTTTTGTCTTATTTCAAAAAATTCAAAAAATTACAAGAGTAACCATCCGTTTCCGGTTTAGTGATCATTTTAAAAATAAGGTGGTTGTCTTCCCAGATGAAAGATTATTATAAATATAAAATTACACCCTTACATCATCAGTCGTTAAGGAGTTATGGTATTTTTACTTTCTTATACCAATGTATATGAAATATACATATAGTATAAGTAAGTATAGTAAACGCGATTTTTTTCGAAATCCGGTTTTTGATGGAATTATCAATTTTGACCTTCCCTGAATCCATACTGACTATTTTCGCCATGATGTCTGTGTGTCTGTCTGTCGGTCTGTCTGTCTGTCTGCCTGTCTGTCTGTAGACGCTGTAACTCAAATACGACAAATCGTAGAAAGGTGGAATTTTATACTTAAGATTGATTTTTGCCTGGGAAGAAAACCTTCTATTTTTGAAAACGATCATTCAACCGGAAACGGATGTTTACCTACATCGATTTTTGAATTTTTCGAATTACACTGAAACAGTGCGAATTAGAGAAAAATGACAATGTTGAAAATTGTAGGTAATATTATTATCTATAATTTATGTTCTATTCATTTTTTCGAAAAAACAAATTTAATTTTTTTTTTTTTTTTTTACTAAGTATTCGATTTTAAGTACATTTCAAATGGTTCATAACAGAGAAGAAATATCTGCCATGAGTGTCATGGGACTTTCTTATACGTATTACAGAGACTGTACGTGTTTGCTATAGGTACCATGGGTCTTTCTTATACATAATATTGAGAATAAACACTGTACACTCTATTTTATTTAGTTTGCAGTGGTCGCCCGGTGACATGACGGTATGAGTCGTGATCCGTACGGTCAAATCACCAGACAACCAGTATAGATTATTTTAAATAATGATTTTAAAAAAATTATTTCCGACTAAATCATAAGTGTTGGAAAAAAATGTATGGGGAATTAATTATAGATAATAACATACTCGACATTTTTTATCTAAAACATTTTTGTCTTATTTCAAAAAATTCAAAAAATTACAAGAGTAACCATCCGTTTCCGGTTTAGTGATCATTTTAAAAATAAGGTGGTTGTCTTCCCAGATGAAAGATTATTATAAATATAAAATTACACCCTTACATCATCAGTCGTTAAGGAGTTATGGTATTTTTACTTTCTTATACCAATGTATATGAAATATACATATAGTATAAGTAAGTATAGTAAACGCGATTTTTTTCGAAATCCGGTTTTTGATGGAATTATCAATTTTGACCTTCCCTGAATCCATACTGACTATTTTCGCCATGATGTCTGTGTGTCTGTCTGTCGGTCTGTCTGTCGGTCTGTCTGTCTGTCTGTCTGTCTGTCTGTAGACGCTGTAACTCAAATACGACAAATCGTAGAAAGGTGGAATTTTATACTTAAGATTGATTTTTGCCTGGGAAGAAAACCTCCTATTTTTGAAAACGATCATTCAACCGGAAACGGATGTTTACCTACATCGATTTTTGAATTTTTCGAATTACACTGAAACAGTGCGAATTAGAGAAAAATGACAATGTTGAAAATTGTAGGTAATATTATTATCTATAATTTATGTTCTATTCATTTTTTCGAAAAAACAAATTTAATTTTTTTTTTTTTTTACTAAGTATTCGATTTTAAGTACATTTCAAATGGTTCATAACAGAGAAGAAATATCTGCCATGAGTGTCATGGGACTTTCTTATACGTATTACAGAGACTGTACGTGTTTGCTATAGGTACCATGGGTCTTTCTTATACATAATATTGAGAATAAACACTGTACACTCTATTTTATTTAGTTTGCAGTGGTCGCCCGGTGACATGACGGTATGAGTCGCGATCCGTACGGTCAAATCACCAGACAACCAGTATAGATTATTTTAAATAATGATTTTAAAAAAATTATTTCGACTAAATCATAAGTGTTGGAAAAAAATGTATGGGGAATTAATTATAGATAATAACATACTCGACATTTTTTATCTAAAACATTTTTGTCTTATTTCAAAAAATTCAAAAAATTACAAGAGTAACCATCCGTTTCCGGTTTAGTGATCATTTTAAAAATAAGGTGGTTGTCTTCCCAGATGAAAGATTATTATAAATATAAAATTACACCCTTACATCATCAGTCGTTAAGGAGTTATGGTATTTTTACTTTCTTATACCAATGTATATGAAATATACATATAGTATAAGTAAGTATAGTAAACGCGATTTTTTTCGAAATCCGGTTTTTGATGGAATTATCAATTTTGACCTTCCCTGAATCCATACTGACTATTTTCGCCATGATGTCTGTGTGTCTGTCTGTCGGTCTGTCTGTCGGTCTGTCTGTCTGTCTGTCTGTCTGTCTGTAGACGCTGTAACTCAAATACGACAAATCGTAGAAAGGTGGAATTTTATACTTAAGATTGATTTTTGCCTGGGAAGAAAACCTCCTATTTTTGAAAACGATCATTCAACCGGAAACGGATGTTTACCTACATCGATTTTTGAATTTTTCGAATTACACTGAAACAGTGCGAATTAGAGAAAAATGACAATGTTGAAAATTGTAGGTAATATTATTATCTATAATTTTATCACGTACACTGTTTACTGTCATTATTATGTATAAGAAAGTCCTGTGGCACACGGCAGATTATTTTTTTAGAATTTTGGCTATCGCCATTCGAAAGAGTAGGTATATAAAAAATCATGAAAATTATATATTGTAAATTTTTTTAAGTTTTCATTAGTTTCAGAGTTATTTGAAAAAATATGATTATTTTGCACATTTTCATAGGGGTGTTTCACCCCTTTAAACCGTTTTACCGTAGCTAAGATAATTTTTTTATTACTTATCTTGACCTCCTCTAACTATATATACAAATTTTAAACTCGATACGAATTTTCGACTTGAAAAGGTTCCCTTGTTAGCATTACTCCTATATCCTATCACGGGCCCCTAGGCTAGGCATTCTGGCGGACCCTCTCCTACCCCACTTTCGCAAAATATATTTAATTCAAGGAGAAGAGTTATAACAGGTTTTTTTTAGACCCAGACGAGAAATCTCGGTGTCATGTAATTTTTTTATTAAAAATGTTTTTTTTTTCTATTTATTATCGTTAAAAAAACAACAACAATATAATTGCGAATGAAAGATAATTCTACATCCTGAGAGACACATAAACAGTCTAGATGCAGAAAACAAATTTACAATTTGTGCATAAAACAATATATTTCTTATCTCGAGTAATTTTTTTTTGTAAAAAGATTTAAAAATGATGACTCACGTTATCTACATATAATTAAAATTATTATAAAATTTAAATAATGTGTCAACTTTCCATTTTACTGATGTTAACTGAAACCTTTATTAAATAGATATTAGTATAGTAACACAGATTTCTATTAAAATAACTAATATACTACTAGTACCTACAAAAATATTTTACTGTCAATTTTCCAAAAATGACGAAAATAATTGAATCGCAAAATGTGCATTCAGTTTTGTCAATATAGTGTAATTAACGGTCAACAATTAAATATTATACACAAACACCAGAGTACGCGCGCCATTTAGTGAAGTATGAGAGAGAAAAAAATCACATAATACCTATTATGTTTTATTGTATGAATTAAACCTTTCATCGAAAATTAAAAATATTCTAACTAACATATGTTTCATTAAATAGCTCCACTACGCTATCAAAAAGAGTTAATAATATTATTTCAACGCTAAGTATACATTTTTTATATGTACATTCTTAATCTACGAAAAAAAACTGCTCTTGACTAAATAATTTTTTGTCTCACTTAAATTTTTCAGTAAAATTAACAAAAACTAATTGTAATTTTTCTGATTTCCAAGATTTTTTTATATGTTTTATTTACTTTTGAGTTCAATTTTAAAAGCTAATATATGTATATCATTGAATATACAAAAAAAATGAAAATAAAATTATAAAATTTTATTAGACTGGAAGTTAATTATTTCTAAACCTCTTTCGAAATCTAATTTTATTGATGAATAATGTAAATAATATTTTAAAATATACCATCTAAATGCTATCTTTATAAAGCATCGTCCAATTACAATAATCAAAGAAATTTGTCTGTCTAAACTTTGCTGAATATACTTGGAATGAAACGCCATTAAGAAGTCTGGTTGAAGAAACTGCAATTAAAAGATAACCTTCAATCACTTACGCAACTTTTCTAATTATTTCATTAAGAATAACATAGAACTACAAAGAAATTATTTGAACATGAAATTTGATACATCAGAAATTAAATTATTTTATTTGTTCAATTCTTACTTAGTTTTGCGATAATGCTAGGTATCTAGTATCATACATATTTAAAATGTATTTTATTATTTATCATATTACAAGTTAAGTGTTGATGAGTTGTTTATCTCGAAAAACGTATTTTTCGTGAATAATTACTAAACCAAAAATTCAGTAATTATTTATTTTTTAATAGCTTCAAGCAATTATTTTACATATTTGAATTTTTTTAATTTGATGGAAATGTATAATTTAGTTTATAAATCTTATAATCATATAATTGATAAATAAAAAAAAGTAATTTGTACAGTTTTAATATTCAGTGATTTTACCAATTATTAACAGATTTAACATATTCTTTTAAATATTTATCTGTTTTTATTTATTTATTACATTCAGCGTCCTGGTACACGACCATCCACTACACGACCGTTTCGTTATACAATGTGTCGACAGCGCGAAATTTAAATTATTAAATTGACGTTAGTCTTCTATGTAGTTGTAGATTTTACACACAAAAATTGTGTTTTGGTGTGACTCAATGTGGAAAAAAACGAAATTCAATACAAATTTTCGTTGAAATTGGAATATAATAATGATTATAAAAAAATGTGTAAGGTACATTTTATTTAATATTTGATGATTTGAAAACGATTAAAAAAGGAAATAACAAAAATAAATTATTGGCAAATGATTGTATAGAAATCTATGCATTTTTCATCCAGTATTAAAGCAACGAATAACAATTTTCTAGATTCTAGAGTATCAAAGTTGCAAAAGAAAATTAACATTTTATTGGATAAATTTATGAAAGAAATGAAAAAAGTGAAATATACACGTAATACCAATTATTTTAACATTTTATTATAAAAAATAATACATAATATATCGCTGAACGCTATGGATGTATCACAAAAACTTATTATCAATGACCTGATATTATATTATTATCACATACAACATCGCCATTTTTATTATTACCTGTCAACTTTTAGGCGTGGTGGTGGGGGCTCCTCTAGCCATCATATAGTGGAATTTTTGAATTACCGATGACGTCGTATAGCAGAATGTTGAGTGTATATATTTGTATATTATTAATATGAAATATATTCGTAGTAATTTTGATTATTTTTTTATTTACAAAAAAGAAACAAAACTTTTCGAAACTGAACCATACATGAATTCAGTTCCAGGTTCCCGATTTATTTGTTAAATAATACCCTGTAAATATTTTTACAAATAATAACAAATCTTTTTAAGGAGTATATATAGATACATTTAACAGAAGACCATTGACGTTGCACTAGCGGTGCAGCACATCCGTTTATCAACATAAGTATAGTATAGTTGACGTGCATGACTCTCACAACTCCATGTTATCAACTAGCATACATTCACTCACAGCAATACAAAGCGTTTCTCTACAACGTTCTTAATCATCTAACGAACAACACAGTAACCTAAAAGGGTCATTATCTGGTTGCTAGGATATAAATACACAAGCATAGCCGCGTACCGCCATCCATGTACTCTCTATAAACTAAAGAAATGACTAGTGCTATACATATTATGATATGTATTTTCGGATGAATGACTTAAATAAGAGTAATCTAAAATATCTTTTCAGAAACGACGATCATAAGAAAACGATGCTCTTTCAGTGCAACAAAATAAATTCATAACATTTTTTTTTTAAATATGCTTTTAGAAATATATTTTATAAGTGGTAAGATACTTGAGAGGTTTCAAAATTGTACCTACATTATTTATTAAATATTTATTTTACTTTCTTATATGACATAGACAATGACCATATGTAAGAAATACATACATATGAGAAGTGGAATTTCAAAACGACTCTTGTTTATTTTCCAAAATACAAAACTCATAAAAATTTTACTGTATTCTTAATGCGGCGTTTACACCAAGAAAACAAAACAGAAACACGGTGTATTTATGACAAAAAGCAATAAACCCTATACATTTTTAAATACGAAGTATTTTAAAGACACGATGTTTTTGTTTTGTTTTTGCGATGTAAACGCCGCATAAGAGACGTATTGAAATTTTATTAGATTTTCAAACCCCATTTTTATAGTTTTTAGCATGTATACAACGAAAAAACTTTTACTGATAATCATAAGGAGCCTATAGTTGCCAAAACAAAACAAAAAAAGTTAAACCGAAAAAAATTAACAATAGACGTTTTGAAATTCTACTTCTCATATACAGGATGATTCAGCACTGTCGTGCCAAACTTAAACCCTAGATTGAGAAAAATATTTTAAGCAAAAAACTTTCAATAAACATGTGTCCGGAAATTTTTGGTTAGGGAACTACAGCCCACCAAAGATTTTCGTCAAAATGAGTTTTTATTTAATATCTAGATAACCCTTTGTGATAAAATTATGAAATTTGGTATTCTGTTTAGTAATAATAAGTGTTATCGATTTCTCGTATTAAACAATTATAATTTAGACCGGGGATGAATGGGGCCAGTGGGCCCATCAATTTTTATCTAGTATTTTTTGTTCTTTAATTTTTTTATAAAGTTGGGCACTTATTTAAGGTTATATAACACAAAATACGTAAAAATATACTTTGCTTATTTGTCATAGGATAAACCGTTTTCGAGTACCTAATATTGATAGAAAAGAAAGCATGCAGAATTTAACTTTATACGGATGCTTCAAATTACAAAAAATAAATTTATATTCTTGTTCTATGATTAAAGGTAAGAAAAAAGTTCATATAAAGAAACCTACTTTTATATGAATCCTCTAAGATCTATAGCCAGTTGTAATACTGTATTATGTACTTTAAAAATTTGACTAAAAAACGAAACTAAAAATGGCTATTTGTTGATAAGGATGCATTTTTTGAGGTATACTTATGTTAACTTTTTGTCTTAGTTTTTACCATAGGACAAGAATATAAATTTATTATTTGTAATTTGAAGTATCCATATTAAGTTAAATTCTGCATGCTTTCTTTTCCATCGATATTTCTCGAAAACAGTTTATACTATGGCAAATAAGCAAAGTATGTTTTCGTGTATTTTGTGTCATATAACCTTAAATCAGTGCTTAACTTTATAAAAAAAATTAAAGAACAAAAATACTAGATAAAAATCGATGGGCCCACTAGCCCCACACATCCCTAGTCTAAATGATAACTAGTTAATATGAGAAATCGATAACACTTATTATTACTAAACAGAATATCAAATTTCATTATTTTATCACAAAGGGTTCTCTAGATATTAAATAAAAACTCATTTTTAGTAAAATTTTTGGAAGCCTGTAGTTCCCCCACGAAAAATTTCCGGACACAAGTTCATTAGAAGTTTTTTGCTTAAAATATTTTTCTTAATCTATGGTTTAAGTTTGGCACGACAGTGCTGAATCATCCTGTATAGTAAAAGTAGTGGCGGACAAAGGAAGATATGTACATTGGGTAATATGTTAGATTTGCACCCCTGATTTTTATCGTTATCAGTTCATTTTTGGCACCTCTTAAAATGACTACCACGCCCACCTGCGGTTTGTGATAATCTTTTTTTTTGGTAGACCCTTTCCCCTGCACATTGGCACCCAGGGTGGACTGCCCTCTCTAGTCTGCCATTGAATATAAGTATATCAATTTTCATATTCTTTTCTTTCGCCACGATACCTGTTTGTTGGTTTGTAGAGACTTTAACTCAAAAGCAACAAAAAGACGGGAAATTTTTTTTATATTTAAAACTAATTTTCATTTGGGCAAAAAACGATCTTATAACTGAAGACAAACGCTTACGTTTATCATTTTTTCAATTTTCAAATTATTTATGAGACAATACGAAATAGAAAAAAAATCAATTTTTTAATCTTTTATTAATTCGCCAGTTTTTTTTATATAAAACTAGAAATATACACTATTCATTCTCACTATTATGTATAAGAGAGTACCGTGACACCCATGGCAGCTTTTTTATTTTTAGTTTATATTGGTAATGATCGTGTTGTAAGAGTGTATGTAATATTTAGTTAAAATACGATAAGTATTATCAAATATTTAATTGAAAACATAAAATATGTTTTTTCATAAAAATATTATATAAGAAGATTTATAATGTTTTTTATAAGGGCATCCTTATTAATGAAATATAAAATAAAAAAAAGTAAAAAGCTTTTACCTATTCATTTTTTTGTAATACCTTTAATTGACTAGAAACATAATAACTTTTGCCGTGAAAAGTTACCTTTAAAATTATAAAATTCTGGGTTTTCTTCAATAGCTAAAATATTTTTAAAAAAACTTCTAATTAATGATTGATTGGAGTAACGATTATAATTTATGTTCATTAAAAGAAAATAATGAAAAATTATGTAAACGAACAGCGGCAAACAGTTTCAATTAAAAATGTTCGTTAAAACCTGTAAATTGGCAACGAGGGAAATAGCGAGCAACTTCTGACACGGATTTTCCCGAACACTCCTGTAATCAGCGACGGATAAAATATTATCCAATTATTTATATGTTTCCGTTTCAATGGAAAATATTAAAGTACATTATATTTAAATGGAAATTTCTTTCATAAATATTTTCAAATTAAAAAAAATCTATGCATTATACAATCGGAAATGTTGTTTTCACAATAACACAATAATCAGAAGTTATTGACGAATATAAATGAATTTTTAGACACCTAATGAAATAGGTATTGTTCTAATTCAAAAATAGTTAGTTGTTGTATTAGTTTAGTTTCGAAATAAACACGGGTGTACTTTAAAAACTTTTTAAAACTAACTAAATTTATTATACAGGATGAGTCATATCAGGTGGAACAAACTTGAACAGTTAATTGAGAAAAATATTTCAAGTAAAAAAGTTCATGTGAACATGTGCCCGGAAACTCTTCGTAGCTACAGACTCCCGAATATTTTGTCTAAAATCAGTTTTTATTTAATATCTGGAGAACCCATTGTGATATAGTAATGAAAATTGATACCCAAATTAGTATTAATATATGCTATCGTTTTCCAGTATCAAACAATGGCTATTTAGAATAAGGATGTATGGGGCCTGTGGGCCCTCTGATTTTTATCTAGTATTTTTTTGTTCTTAATATTTTTCCAATGTTTAGCACTTTTATAAGGTCGTATGATACCAAATACACATGATTATACTTTGTTGATTTATCATAAGATCAACCGTTTAAGAGAAATACGATAGTAATGACAGTTTTGCAGAATTTAACTTAATACGGATGCTTCAAATTACAAAAAATAAATGTATATTCTTGTTCTAGGATTAAAAATAAGAAAAAAAGTAAATGTAAATATTCCTCCAAAAATTCATCTTTATCAACAGATAACAATTTTTAGTTTCATTTTTTAGTCAAATTAATAAAATACGTTTTAAGTAATATAACTGGCTATAGGACTATGAAGGCTAATATTAAAAGGAATATTTACACTAACTTTTTTTCTTATTTTTAGTTCTAGAACAATAATATAAATTTATTTTGTGTAATTTGAAGCATCCGTATTAAGTTAAATTCTGCAATATTATTTTTACCATCGTATTTCTCGTAAACGAGTTGATTTTATGATAAATCAACAAAGTATATTTGTATGTATTTAGTAACATATGACTTTATGAAAGTGCCAAACATTGGAAAAATATTAAGAACAAAAAAATACTAGATAAAAATCAGAGGGCCCATAGGCCCCATACATTCCTGGTCTAAATAATTATTGTTTGATACTGGAAATCAATAACACGTATTGATACTAAGCTGCTTATCAATTTTCATTACTATATCGCAATGGGTTCTCCAGATATTAAATAAAAACTGATTTTAAGCAAAATTTTTGGGAGTCTGTAGCTCCCTCACGAAGAGTTTCCGGACACATGTTTATAAGAACTTTTTGCTTGAAATATTTTTCTTAATTAACCGTTCAAGTTTGTCCTACCTGATATGATTCTCCCTGTATATGACACGAAATACCGGTTTAAGGTAAAATTAAATTAAATTTAACATGAATGAAAACATATATATGTTTTAATCATAGCCTCTTCATTTTTTTAAATCATCATTTTTCAAGTAATTTATGGAAAATATTAAAAACCTTGTCTACATAAAATATAGATACCTAATATGTATGTATATTCATCAAAATAGGACTGATTTTGAATTGTGAGTGATTATTAAACGAGTACATTCACGAGAGGTGTCAATCGACTGAATTTGCATAAATGATTTTCATAATTTTCAACACACGTTGATGTTGTATTGTATTCCTTCTTCAAAAAGTGCATACCTACAGTTTATAAATATAATTATTATAAAGTTTGTATTAATATTATATTGGCAAAATATTATTTGATAGTTTGATACTACTTCTATTATTATTATGTTTTTTCCTATAATGTTATACTTTAGAGATTTGTTAAAGAATACTAATTAAAACTCTATTTTTTTTATTCAATACATTTCGTTCATAAAGTTATATTGTACATATATTCCACATATTGTGTTCAGATTTATAAACATCATTATCACAAAACTCGTTATAATGGATATAATTCCATATGCAGTATGAATTTCATAAATGAATAAACATATTCCAGATGCACCAAAATCAAATTTTCTCATTAAATATTTAATGTGGGAAACTCATCAAATACCTTTTATTAAAATTTGAATTATTTATAACATAAAATAATTAATATGACAACATGATGAGTTATGAATACCGGGTATAATAGATAACTTTTATAGTTCTCACAATTATAAAAATGTATATTTATTTACCTAATAGGTACAATTTTTAGTTGTTCATTTGAAGCTATACGTTTTTTTTAACTTTGATTTCCAACGATGTGCTAATTATAAAAAGTGATACATAGAATTTTAGTGCTTAGGTATACTCCAGTTCTTCATTTAAATAAATTTACATTATAGTGGAACCTCGTTTGTACGTTTTACTTTAGTACGTATTTCGCCAAATACGTCTTTTTTAGATCTCGACATTCGTCCATAAAACTTCATGTTAAAAAATTTCGTTAGTACGTGTCCCCCACCCCCCTCCCAGTCCCTTAAAAAACATACTAATAAGGATTCACTGTATTTATTACCTAGAAAATTTGTAAATTGTGCTTTAATGAACAGGTAAAAATCTGGCAAATATGAGATTATTGTACTGTTGGAGTATAGATTATGCAATGAATGGCACAAGATCATTTTAATATCGACCAATAAAAATAATTCTTTTTTACTATAAGTCCTAATCTATATGTTACTGGCAATGTTTGAAATCTAGTAATGTATAGAATTCCTTCTTATTCTATAGAATGCCTAAAATCACCAGGCAATGTGTGAAATTAATTTAATTATATACATTTCCTAGGCATTGTATATACTACCTAACTAGTAGCCGGAAATGTTTGAAATATAAATATAAGTAGGGTGAACCAACCTTTGGTGTAGAAACAGGTGTTGACTTATTTAATGTAATAAAATACTAAAATACTTCAAATGTAAATATATGTATAAAAAAATATATTTGGTCATTCTCGATAGCTGATGGTTTGCAGATTACCGACAATACTGAATTATTTATCTTATATAAATAAATAATATCTAATATTTCTACATAGTTTTTATTTTAACAATCATATATTAATAGGTAGATTATTGATCTGAAAATAGTTGGAAAAAGCTATTTACAGAATAACTAAAAATACTTACTGAAAATGTAAGCTGATACTTATTTACAAGACCGCATTTGTTTATTTATTTTTTAAGTAAATGGTTAATAATATAATTGATTTTAAATAAACATTGCTGGATACCGATAATAATTTATATGTTACATAAGTACCTGCTTTATACAGGGTCATCGAAAAGTATCGGACCCCCCTGATATCTTGAGTTAGAATGCATTTTGGAGAAAATGTCTAATAACAAAGTTGTATGGTTTCAAGCGGGGAGTAAGATAATGACCTTGACTTTGACCTTGACCATGTCCCTCAAGGTCATTTCAAGGTCAACCTTATTTTTTTAAATGGAACCCTATACATTTTATTGCATATTCTTATAGCTTATCTTGAGGGCTTTCAAAAACACTATAATAAAACATTTTTTTATCAACTACTTTTTGAGTTATAAAGGTTTGAAGTTAACAATTTTTTGATACAAATATACAATATTTTGTCAAATATTATTAAGTTTTCCGTAATCAAACTATAAATATGGATGAAATTTATTTCCAACAGGATGGAGTTCCACCTCATTAAATTTCATCCATATTTAAGGTCATTTTTGACAAGATATTTTATATTTGTATCAAAAAATTGTTAATTTCAAACCTTTATAACTCAAAAAGTATTTAATAAAAAAATATTTTATTATAGTGTTTTGAAAAGCTCTCAAGATAAGCTATAAGAATATGCAATAAAATATAAAGGGTTCCATTTAAAAAAATAAGGTTGATCTTGAAATGACCTTGAGGGACATGGTCAAGGTCAAAGTCAAGGTCATTATCTTACTCCCCGCTTGAAACCATACAACTTTGTTATTAGACATTTTCTCCAAAATGCATTCTAACTCAAGATATCAGGGGGGTCCGATACTTTTCGATGACCCTGTATACAAGTATACATAAACATATCCATTAGTATTTTTGTATTGTATTTGCATAGGTATTTGACTTGAATAATACAAATATGTATTGTTAGGTAAACTCATACGTTCATAGTATCTAATAAATAAATAAGATACAAGTATGTAACCTGGGTAGATATATATTTACTTATATCTCTGCTATACAACAAACAACTAATTCTAAGTATAGTACGGCATCTAAGGACCCTTGATGTCTTTTTCGAAATGTTGTGCTATGAAAACATAGAAGCAAATAATAAAAAAAAAATTTGGTCAGTTTTAAGATGGTTTTTTTTCCTGTATATTATATTTTCACTTAAGTAGAATCCTAATTACTTATTAATTAATTAAAGTTACAATTTTGTTGAAAACAAACACACAATTTTAGTAAACAAATCGACTTTTTTAATGAATATAAATTAATTTTAATACAAATTACGTATCTAGAAAGATCATAAAAAAAACCCATACTTACCGTTGAACATAACTAATTATTTATAGTTGCATGTAACCGAAAAATATGCAAGAACAAAATTGTCTTGAAAATTGACAACAAAAAAGAAAAAAAATGTCTGAATCGAAAAATGAGTTTTTTCTTTTGTTTAAGGGATTTACTTACAAATTTTGACCGCACAATATTTTGAAAAAGATACTAAGCCACACGTAATCTATGGAAAAAATACAACCGAATCCAATCTTAACATTTTAGGGAACTAACATTGGATACTCAAGGGTCTTCTGCTGCCGTACTAGTACGTGTCTATTCATGCATTATAACCTACAAAATGTTCACTTTCAATTTTTCAGTTCAATTTAGCTCGTACAATAGCTGCAATTACAAGAGGGTGTATGTATGGAAATCAAGCAGTTTATTTATCCATATAAATTTAATTTCGATGTTTCCTCATTCTGTGCCCATTTCCGGGCTCTTATTACATCCCATTCAAGATCAATACATGCATTGACTTCATCAGAATTTCGATCAGGGTATCGGGACCAAAGGCGTGCATGTTTTTTCTTCTCCGCCTTTTTCCACGAACTGTGAAATGCCGCGGGCGGTTTTTCGTCTTGCAGCATCAACCGAGAAAATTTGATTTGGGTAGACACCGGCCCGTTTTTTGCGGAGTGTAGAGTTATGGGGGGAAACCCACGATTTAGTATCTCGTATCGAGTATTTGATCTGCTGTTAAAATATTTAGAAGGAACAAGCCTTTCAGAAAAATAATCGATGTATGCATGAATAATAAAAAATATGATACCGAATCCGTAATTTATTAACTATAAAATAATGTACAATATTTTTTTTAATGAAGATATATTCTTATGAAAGAAAAAACATAGGGGCGAGTAAATATAAAATCTCTTTAAAAAGTTATAATACAAAATAAAAGTGTGAAGTAATAAAGTTTTAAAAAGATTGATGAACATTTTTTTTTTTTTTTGTGTTTCGGTATAAAAAATACATATATACTTTATACATTATCGAAAACATACAAAACATAATAGCTTGTTTTATAAAAACAACAAAAGTAGCATTTAGTATAAAAGTATAAGTATCTACTTATTAATTATTTCTTAAGGTTGTATAACAATTGTTATATTATTTTCTTTTTAAGTACATCCATGTACATACATATACACAGGTAGAAAGGTGTACTTGAGTCAACTAAACCTTGTTTTGTATATAACGGAAACAATATTTTCTTAAGAAAAAATATATTCTTAAACTAACTATATAGTATTCTTGGACGAAGAAATAATGTAGTTGGATTAAGAGTACTTTTCTTATATTAAGAAAATATTGTTTTCGTTATATATACAAAACAAGATTTTCTTGGTCCAATACACTTTTTTTGTCTGTATACCTACTTATATATTTTGACGTTAATAAGACTTTTATTCTATGTACATATATATGCATATAAATGAATACATAATAGCATTTAAATGGATGCGAAATACATGTTTAACAAAGTGGATGATAAATGTAATTGTTTAATAGACATAATTAATCATCAAAATATAAGTACTTGCAGTTATAAATTGCATTTTTTACTTCACCCCCAGTTGCTTGATAAATTTCTCTTCACATGTGTAAATTCAAAAAAGTGCTATTTGTCACAAACTAAAATTTAGACTTGTTTTTGTGACAAAAGCAATAAAATCACTTTTTGTCTTTGTAAATATGATATGAATATGAAAAATTGCACTGTTTTTTTCTTCCTTACAACATTTTCTAGCATAGTAAATATATACAATTTTCTTTTAAATGAAAACAATTTACATTATTATTATATTTGTGACCTATTAATCCTTTTTGTTATTCACGTATTTATAAATTATGTATTTTGTTTCGCATATTAATCCATAATTCGATAAGCTCCTAAAAGGATAATATACGTTGATATTTATATTATATGTCAATTACATATTTTATCAAATTATTCTGAATTAACGCGAGTTTTCATAAGTATCTGAAATGAAAAATTATATTTGTTTAAATTTATATTAGATTATAATGATTTATTAATTTTGAAGTATTATTATTGTACATATATAAAATGTAATTTTAATGAATAATATAATAATTATATTTGTTTTTATAAAACTTAAAGAAATAACAAACATTGAAGTTATAGTAATGTTTGAAATATACATAATTAAATAAAGATCTTCAAAGAGGGAGATTCCAAAGAATATTAAATAATCAACTTATTAAAATTAAATAATACAAATATTTATAAAATATTACTGATAAGACACAGTGTCGATTAAGAAACCAAGAACGTGTAACAAACAAATAAATCTCTACAATATGTCAATATTCACATAAAGAAACCCAAGTTTATTTCACCCTTTCACGCTATATTTGATTAACGCTCACACAAACACACGTACACAGAAATTGTAGATATTATTGAACAACACATTTCAGAGGGCGAAATTAATCAAATACATAGACACACATATTGTACGTATAGAAACGTGCGCCTTATATCGTACATACGTGTTCTCTCTCGTACTCGTAAAACTGTCCATAAGTAATTTCTTGCGCCGGACAACAGACATGCTGCAGTGGTAACTGCGATCCACATCAGAATTCAATTTACTCCTTAGCGTGCACGCTTTGCACTTTCCACACATAACATTATCCGCCGGAACTTGTTAGTTCTTATAACCGCACTCTGCATCAGATATTCAACGTAAATTTAATCAATTTTGATACATGGTATTGGTTGAATAATATTGAGTGTGTAATGAATTATGCAGTCAATGCAAGAATTTTAAATATATATTTAAAAAAATTTAACTACATATAGTAAACTGGGGTAAATAAGACCAATTTTTTTAGAATAGTTGCATTCCGGATTAAATTATATCCTAAGCTAACAAGGAAAAAAAATTCATAGTTCCGTGGAGTATTCCCCTTAACATCTATACTTCTATAAATGAAGCATACACTAAGGAGGTTAAACTTGAGTGGAAGGGGTATACCAAAAAACGGAACCTAGAGGCGGCAGTCCGCATTTTTCGATATTCTGCGCAGAAGTAAGAAATTTACTTTCTATGCAGCATGAAGAAAGAAGACGAATTCCCATGTAGGGAATGCCAGCCTTGACGATGGACCCAAGCCTGGCCCAATATTGGATTGCCAAGTCTCGTTTTTTCGATATTGGTCCAAGACTGGGCCAACCTTCAGATATCGAGCTTCGGTTATCTATTCTTTAACCAAGACTGGGCCAACCTTAAGGTACCGACCTTCGGTTATCTATACTTTAACCAAGACTGGGCCAACCTTCAGATAACGAGCTTCGGTCACCAATTCTTTAGCCAAGACTGGGCCAACCTTCAAATACAGAACGTCGGTTACCCATTCTTTACCCAAGACTGGGCCAACCATCAGATACCGAGCATCGGCCATCCATTCTTTACCCAAGACTGGGCCAACCTTCAAATACCGAGCGTCGGTTACCCATTCTTTACCCAAGACTGGGCCAACCTTTAGATACCGAGCATCGGCCAACCATTCTTTACCTAAGACTGGGCCAACCTTAAAATTCCGAGCGTCGGTTACCCATTCTTTACCCAAGACTGAGCCAACTTTCAGATACCGAGTATCGGCCAACCATTCTTTACCCAAGGCTGAGCCAACCTTTAGATTCCGAGCATCGGTCACCCATTCTTTACCCAAGACTGGGCCAATCTTCTTATGCCAATACTAGCCCAATGTTCATACAAAACTTAACTCTCGCTAACGGCGTGATTTCACTTTGATTCAGTATATATACGGAATTTTAGCTAATATTAATGTATGTATAAGTTAGTACGGTAAGTAATAAGTTGATATTTAATAGATATATGCATATGATTTTATGAATAAAAAATTACAGATACAATATCCCAAAGCTCCTGGATGTCATGCTTGTGCCAAAATCAACTCCTCCAGTGGCGCACCCAGAAAAAAAAATCGGGGGGTGGGGAGTTTTATATATGATTTATGAATATAAAAAACAGATATAATATCCAAAGCTCTTGATGCCATGCCTGTGTCAAAATCAGCTCCAGTGATGGACCCAAAAAAAATCGGGTGGGGGGGAGATTGATATAATTTATATTTTATATGGATCACAGTTATTAAATTAAACAATGCATATCGACAAATTCGGAGGGGGGGGGGTAAAACCTAACCTCCTCTTTTGGGTGCACCGCTGCTTGGCACTATATTGGCCGATATGTATTGGCCAAGGCTTGGGCCAGAGCCTGGCTAGACTCTGGGCCAGCATTGGTACTATACTGGTCGCCAAGCCTTGGCCGAGCCTTGAACGGAGTTATCATTTGTATGTTCGCCCAGTCTTGGTTGCCTGGCTTGGCCCAGCGTTGGCAACCTTTGGCGCAAGCCTGGGCCAAGCCTGGCCCAATTGTAATTCCCTATATGGGTTCCCGCGCCTCCGCTGATTAGTCAAATGTTATGAGGCGGGGTACGCACACAGCCATATGATTGCGCAGTCAACTACTGCGCACTGACTCGAACACGAGAGACCACTCGACTCGGGGGTCATATTTTGACTCAACAAATTGTATTACAGAGATACATAGTTCACACTCCTTATTGTATGTTTCATGCTTCTATACTAATATGGTGGGTCATCTTTTTGTTTCTTCATGAAGCATATAATAAGGAGGGTAAACGAACATTGAAGTACAATTTTTGAGTCAAAATATGACCCCCGAGTTGGGTGGTCTCTCGTGATCGGACCGCTGCGCAGTAGTTGACTGCGCAACCATATATGTAGTTGTGTGCGTACCGTAATGAACAAATCTGTACAAATTAACAGAGTGATGACTGCGCATAAAGTAAATTTCTTACTTCTGCGCAGAGGTCCGACAAATGCGGACCACCCACTACATCTGATTAAGGAAATTATATTCAAAATCATAAATAGCCAAAAGCATTTAAAATATCATATTATAAATGACTAAACAACCGTGACTATATAAATTTTATATTAAGAACCTTTATCCAAAAAAAGCTTTAGGCTATGTAACGTAGTAACACAGTTACATGGGGATTAATATTAATATTTATCTCGTTATTAATTTTTAGTTACATTTTTAGTTTATACTACTTTCAATTGTATGTTTATTTATTTAATGGAAAAACATACAAAATATAAAATAAATAAGCTAGTTTAACGTACGTTCATATACAGTAGAAACAGGTTATAACGACATCGGTTAATGTGACGTATCGGTTTTAACGACTCAAAAGCAGGGACTTGAACCGGAATTTATTTATGGTTCAGGTTCGGGTTCGGGTTCAACAATAAATTTCGGTTCGGGTTCAGTTTCAGGTTCAGCACGTTGCAAATTTTTTGGGTTCAAAAACCGTTATTTTTTTAGGTTCAGGTTCGGGTTCAAATAAAAAAATATTTGCACAGTGCTTCCTCGTGCTAAATTCATCAAAAGTAGTTAATTATCATGATCAGACATGATCCAATAATACAAGGTCTGTTTGACAGTTTGCAGTTCATTTATTCTATACCTACTGTGACGTCATCACCATGAAATTTTTATAGTAAGGAATTTGTAACAAATGGAATATAAGTAAATAAACTACCAATACTGTTGTCCCCCCCCCTCCCTCTTGCACTAGATTTTAATAATTTTGAAATGGGATCGTTTTCAAGCCAGACCCAACCAAGTTTCATTAATATCGGTTCAGTGGTTCATGAGTTATGTGTGACAAGGATTCAGGAGACAAACACGAAACAAAAACGGACCTGAAACGGAAAGATCAAGTTAAAATTTTTAAATCGGAGAACAATTTTTGAATCTATTTCATTCTTGTATCTTCGATATTGTGGTTAACCATTGAATTTTCATACAATTTTAATAAAAAATATTAATCGACAATTTCCTGAGTACCTAATTTGTCACGATTAACATTTGCAAGATTGAAAGGGGCAAAGGGAGTATCCGTGAGCTACGATGGTTAAACTGTGCCTGTTAGTAGTAACTTTTATTATCATTGTAGTGACGATAGTGACCTTGGTGCATAAGTCACATCACATTATACCGCGAAATTCAAACGGATTACCAGTTTAGACATTTTATAATCAATGAAGAAAAATTAGTAAAATACTTAAGAAAATTTCTTGAACCTTTAAAAAATATATGGTTACCGGATATTCATTTAAAGGTTCGGGTTCAGATTCAGGTTCACTGACATTGAAATATAACGGTTCGGTTCGGGTTCGGGTTCATGAAAAATACGGGTTTTTTCGGGTTTCGGGTTCGGGTTCGGGTTCAGGTTCAGGTCCCTGCTCAAAAGTCCAACTGAATCCCATATAATTGCATTTTTATCGGTTATTACGACTATCCGCTTTTTACGACAAATAAGACCGGTCCCTTCGATGTCATTATAACCGGTTTCTACTGTATATACAATTAATACAAGTAATAACTAACAATAAGGAAAATGACAAAGAATTACATATTACATTTTACAAAACTAATAAGAACAAATCAAATTCCTTTCTTTTCAGAAAAAAATCATTTATATCACTTACAAAATCACCTTATTTCATTGTTATTTGCAATTCAGGTTTTTTTCGTATGTAACATTGGTGCTACCCACGAGCAGAAACTTTCATATTCGGCAAGAAATACATATTTATATCTCAAAGTGGGAATAAGGCAGCGGGTAAAGAGTGTAAATATATATCATTACATTACACAGGCTAACTTTTGTTCTGACTGTTACGGTTTCAACCCTGTTTAAATTGAAAAGTTTTTGCAGAACGTCACTGTTGAGGGTGGCTTGAAAATTTCAATCAGTAGCGTATGGTTGTTAAACAAAATAATTACTTTTTATTAATTGATAATGAAAAATAGTGCATATCAACGAATATCACTATGAAACTAACCATAAAAATAATCAGCTACTATAATAAATACGTGTACGTTACACGTTATACCTACTCTTCAACATTAAATTATATTTTTTTAATCCGTCTGCTAGACTTGGCAAAACAAACAAAAATCTGCCAAGTAAATGCACAGTAGCACAGTGCTTCCTCGTACAAAATTCTCCAAATGTATTTAATTATTATCTAACAATATTAATAAACACCGATTATTAATTTAAATGAACTGACACTAATTAAGCTAATCTAAATCAAAAATTTTCTCCTATAAAAATGTCAAAATAACATTTTTTATATGTCGAAGTAAATAGTGATTGAACACAAAAATTACAATTGTTCTATGCAAATGAAGATAAATCTTCATAAGGAAATATTTTACTACACAAGTTGTAGTGACTTATTTTATAAAAAAAAATTGAATACCTACTATACAAAAATCTAAAAGATTTTCACGTTACATGTGTCGTTCTTGAAATACCTGGATTAAATACTTATTTCTGGACGTCACTTCTCCTCCTTACACACAATATTATTGATTTTAAAATGAGACTGTCCTCAAGTTAGGCTTAACCAACCAACCAAGTTTCATTAATATCGGTTCAGTGATTCATGAGTTATACATGTGGCAAGGATTCAGGAAACAAAAATACAAATAAACAGATGCACTACTCAAAGTTTTGTCGTGACCTGAAATGTAACAATCAAATAAAAATTATGAAATCGGAAATCTACTTTTTATTTTTTCAATGATCACAAAGCTTCTCATATATAGCGAGAAAGCAATTAATGTTTAAAATAAAACTATATCGCTGTTTTAATTTACGTCTACTTATTACAATGAAAATGGTATTTTCAGTAATTTTTAAATTATTTTTGGCCACAACAAAAAATGTGTTCAAAATTATCAATTATATGTCGACGCGAGAAGGTTATTTAGTTCAAATTGACGCTAAATACGTGGAGTAACGCAGACCAATCAGAAGTCAGAAACTAGAACCAATCAGTAGATCAGGAAACACGCTAAGTGGAGTCGATTTGGAAGGGGACAAACAGAATTTGCGGCGGTGAGAGACAACTAGAATTCAGTCATCGTTTGGGCCTTGGGCCACCTATTGACAACTTATCGTGTTTTTAAGTGTGTTAATTCACGCCTGAACTGCAATTTCTTAGTTTGACAATTGCATTATGTTCTGTGTATTTATAATTGTTATAGAAACATTCTATTAATGCCGTTTTCGATAATTGAAAGTATTGTGAAGTTGATAAAAAGACAGTGTGTGATTTTGTAATTGTTACTTAATGATTCATATTGATTAAAAGACAATATTGTGGATTTGTACTTGTTTAATTCATGATGACGAAAGTAAAGCAGAATATTGACAGTGCATGTGACGTGTGATGTCACCATATTACGTGTAAAACCACCACACTCCGACATACATATATATAAAAAAAATATTTATAACGAAAACATTAACCAAATTGAAAAAACGTATAGCTTATACTAAAGTTGTACCCGCTACTGATTTGATATAACCTTACGAATGTCACATACATTGCTACATGTACTCAATCGTATGTACGTTTTGCTCTCCAAGACCTCCCTCTTTGTCTCGTTCACCCCCCTACCACAAATACACATCTTCAATCCCAAAGGGATACACGGCCTGACAGTTCCGGTACGAGTTTATTTGAATGACCACTAATTATGATATTAACTAATTTCTGTTTATGTTGTTTTGTTATTATTCAAAACAATTTGTATTATAACATAAAAATATGTTTAATTCGAATTTGAATATTATGTTAATTAAATTACCATTTAAATTTTTATGCGTGTATGTGAAGGAATGTTTGGAGTTGTCACAATTATGTAATAATTACGTTATATTTATAGAAATGAATTATTTACGAATATAGTATATTGTACTATTGTATGGTTTTTTGTTTCTATAAAACATATACTGAACTGTTTGTATTATTATTTGTGCTATTTCAGGGTACCTACGTTTAATATCTATTAATAGATCATGTTGAAAGGAAGTATAATTATGTCTAGCTAAACCATGTTTGTATATGACAAGTTGTAATTATAATTTATACATTTTAGGAAGTTTTAGGCTTGGGTATTATACATGAAGAATTTGATCCAAACCATAAATCTTTATTAAAATTAAAAATGATACAAAATTGCTAAATTTTCTATGATATATCAATTGATTTATAGACCGCTAATTTCTTTTGCTAAATTGGGGGGTTATTATTATTTTTGAGAAGAGAGCCACATGTACATTTTTTAAACGTATTTACTTGTTGTTAAATCAATAAATAAAAAAATTATAAAAATCAATCTGAACGCAACGTTTATAAAATATAATAATGTATATATTGTGTGAAACCTCAGCATAGAATCAATATCAAAATATGCCTCAATTATTATACCTGTCCTTTAATTAAGAAATAACATTTAATTACATTATTTTATCTACACATGTATTTTTTATCGGTAAATTCTTTTCAACTTATTGTTTGTATAAAATTTACAAAAAGGAGATATGCATTGAATATACTGGTAGGGTATTATGAAAACAAGCTGAAGTAAGATAAATAATATGATTTTTTCATTTATTTGAAGATTATGTCTTCTTTCGTCTTTATTTTAAAACAAACATCTATCCAATGTAATGTCTTTCAATTTTAATTATGTATGTATGTCTTCGTGTAAAGTTTTTCGACGACAGAAAAATCTTTGTAAAATCAAGAAACTTCTAAAGGGGATGATACAAGTTATTGAATTAATTTAATTTTTAACGACATAAATATAATACATACATATATATATATATATATATATATATATATATACTGTATGCTTTTTGTCGCTTTTCTTTTAGAAATTTGAAAGAGATAAGTAGAGAAACCCTTGACAAAATACTACGATTTTTCCACTTTAGTAACTTTGTAGTATGTTGTCTATATATATAATATTATAATCAGTATAGTACTTTTAAGAGATGTTTCAATTAAATATTTAATTTGAATACAGTTTTCTTCAAATGGTAATTGAAATAGAGTTTCGTTTATGAGAACATTAAATAAATATTTGTTGAGTAGGTAATTTTTTTAACAGTTATTCTATTTCTAAATCACATTTATTATTTATGTATTTATTACAAATCATTTTACTTGTTGCTCTTAATTAAAAACAAATATTTTATATTGTCTTTATAAGTATTTCAGAGATAATTAATTATCAGAAAAACTTTTATTTGGAAACATCGTCTCGCTTACAGACCAAATTCAATTGAAAAAAGCATATTGTAAGTTTTCAGATGCCTATATGGGATAGATATATTCTAGAAAATGATGAAAATTACATTAGTTAAAAAAAGGCCGCCATCGAGTTTTGGTAATGGTTTCGTATAGGCTAGGTTTGATTGTTATGTATCCTTTCTTATAATCTAAGAGTTAAAGTTACTAAAAATAACAGGCTCTTATATTGTACAAAGTTATATCGTTCCATAAAAACAAAACAAAAATAAATAGTTCCGTCAAATATTGGTCGATTTAGGAATGGAGTCATATATAGAAATTCTATTTTATTTCTATTTCTTTGTATAAACCATCACTATAGACATTATCTACAATCTACATGAAAGTTTCGGCAAATATAAAAATGCAGTAACTATGAATTCTGTCTCTTTATCAATATTTTGTTATTGGAAACTGCCGATTAATTAAAATTTGTAGCGTGGTGATTTCCATGACATAATATTTAATCAACGTGTGCGAATGTAATTAATCGACATTTATTCAAATTACACGATATGTAACATATTTTATAATAACAGTTAGTTATGAGCTTCTGATTGTTATTCTTATGTACATATATACAAGTGTATGTTATTAACATATAAGTATTCATGTATACATTATACCTACATAATAAACCATTGTGAAATAATGGATAAATATTAATACATGCTTTGATTGCTTTATTTTACGGGTGTACTAATGGACCTTACAAAGGGAACCTTACATACCAAAAATTACAGGACGAGTAGCTTAGAGAGCCTATTGTCATTTAAAAACATTTTTTTAATGTATTACATTGTGTATAATATAAATTTTAATAAACATGATGGGGAATTATATATTTGTTTTGACTATAAAATACTAAATAAACCGATTTATAGACATGGCAATGTTGAATGATGAACTTAAATGAGGTGAGAGACTATTGTGGAGTCGCTTATCTAGCAAGCCAACTCATCTTTCACATATGCTTACTTTTATCGATATGTTAGTGATAAATAAAATGAAAATGTAGTTTTTCTTTAAGTTATCTTATCTTTGTTTTCTATTAAATTAACCACAATTGATAGTATTAAATAAAAAATATAATAGCTGAGTAAAAAAAATCGTCTCCTGTTTGGCGACACTACCCTGGAACAATAAATCACACAAACTTCAGATTAATCTTAAAACGTTTCTTTTGTGCACTAATTTTACCTATAAATTTGGAAATCATTGGAATTTACAGTCTCTAAAGTAAACTATATCAAAAACAAATTTATACATATTTCTAATAAAATATTATAGTTAGTATTTTTCTAATTACAACTTAGTTTGTCAGTATATAATTTTTATATAATTTATTCTATAGTTTTTACTCTTTTTACTGTACGATAGGAATCTTTGAACTCATACGTTTTAAATTCGTTATTTTAATACTATAATATTGATCGAAAATAAATAAAAAGAAAGTAATTTTTGATATACCAAAGTTTTAAATACATACATCATGAAGTATAGAATAAGGAGTATGATGAATTTATCTCTGTAATACAATTTTATGTGTTACAATATGACCGCTGATTTGGATGGTCACTCGTGCTTCGACCCATGCGCATTAGTTGACTCCGCGTATAGTTGTGTGTGTACCATGAATTTGAATTAGACAAAATAATATAAAAAAACACTTATTTTATAATTCCGGGATCCCGATTAATAATTAGATTTTGAAATCCCGGGATAAATAATACATAAATCCCGGGCTTTCACGACTTTTATAAATCATTTTACATAAATAATTTAATAGAACATTACCTTTAACACATGATAGATTTTAAAATAAGTACGTTTCCGATTTACAAACGAATTCCTTTCGTTCATAATGTTATGTTTTTAAGTCCAGGGTTTTGGATTCAAATTAGCTATTTTTCTCATAGTTATAGTAGATCTATATGATATCACAAAGATATCTTAAGGTTTCCTGCCTTCTAGCATAGGACTCACCTCCTCCAGGGTGAAAGAAAGAACAAAAATTAGTATTTCGCGATTTCTCGATATTTTCAGTGAAAAATTGATTTTTATCCCTTTCCCTATCCCGACCTCGTTGGACAGAGAGAATCTTCAGGATATCTTTGTGACAATCTATTAAACCGTTATATAAAAAAACAATCTCTTTCATCAATTTCATCAATCAATTCAATCAATTTCGTCAATTGTATCGATGTTGTACCTGGCATAGTACTATTTATTAGTAACGCATTTTTTTTAATTATTGCCAATTCAGTTTTACAAATCCATATTACATAATAATAACATCTATAGTCATTTCATGAAATAATTGATAAATTATCTTGTGTCTACAATAGTCTAAATGAATAATAGTTATATTTATACTATATGATACATATGTAGGTACCATCGGTATCAAAAGTCGTCTGCCACGTCGCGCGTCGTTTATAAGAAGTTATATTTTTTCGGGCGGAGCTATATAGCTATACAACATTATTAATAAAAATACAAATTATGTTCATTTCATTAATTAATTTTGTATCAAGTTTAACATATTTAGATAATAAAATTCGGAATATAAAATATTTATTGCCTCAAAATCTACTTATGCAATTTTCAATAGATTACATAATAATTTATTCACACATATATATGTACATATTAGTACTATAAACGAAGAGTAGGGCTTCTTTATCTAACAAATGAATTTCAAAATATCTGTCTTTGTTTGGTACATGGAGAAATCTTTTAGTTATTATAAAATCAAATGGGAGGAGCCTAAAGTTTGTGATAAGCGAATTTCAATAAAAACTTATCGACCACTTATGGAGTTTACTGTACCAATATTGAATTGTATTGAGTTAAAACTTCAATTAATATTTAGTTATTATCTATTTATATGCAATTTTCATTTATACTGTTCCAATAAATAATAGAATTTCATTACGAAAATTGAAAACTCATCATCATTGTATATATTTCAATACAACAAATGAACTTAGTTTTTAGGTAAATATGTATGTATCAATGGCCGTAGTTGCATACATACATTTTCATAGAACATTCATTTTATGTTTTGAATTACTTTTATGCGAATCGAGTCACTAGAGAAATAGTAGGTAGGTATTTATTACATTTTTAGTAAATTTAGTGATTACTATACCTTACTAAAACTGATAGTCATGTATGTATATATTTTATGAATACTATTTGAGCTATAAAACTATTTTATGTTGCATTGATTTTTGTTTAAATAAATATGCTATGTTGAATAGGTACTCGACGATACGTTTCATTTAAAATAATGTCTGTATTATTAAAGTATAGTGAAGGGGTACATGTAGATTATTGTAGAGCCACTTATTTTCCAAGAGACGATTTACTAGTTGATATTAGCCTTTTCAAAATTAAATTAAGCGGGTTAGCAAGTCTAGCGCTCCTGAAAATACTCAATATTTGGGATTTTACTGTGGTCAAATGAAAAAACGAATTGATGCTTAATTAACACAGATATTTAATCACTATTTAAAGTACATTTTAAATTATTTTTCAGATTTTTATGAATGAAAATTATTAATCTCTGGCCGATGGTAGGTTTTCATCAAAATTTGGAATTGATACATTTCGTACTTACTTTTAGCCAAATGGGTTAGATTTGGAACAATTTTACAAAGTGACTTTAGTTTTTAAACTATCCTCTATGGAATGGACCACTTTGGTTGGAAACAAGAAATCCTGTAGATTTTTATGGTCAATGAAAATTACAGTTCAAATAAAGCTTAAATCTTAGAGTATAAACAAATAAACATATACCTATAATTATTGAATTATACAGTGCGTTCACGATGAAAGGAACAAATTCGTTTAAAATTCAGGTAATTATTTTGTGGAAAAACGCTCGGACCCGTCGATTTGTATTTTTAGTTGCGGATTTTTTGACATAAGAAAATTGTATCAAGAAGAAGATACGCAGACATCATTGATTTTTTTAAATAGAACACCCTATATATTATGCAATTTTTGAATTGTACGATAATTTCTGAACACTTTTTGTACAACATACTATAGCTCTAAAGTCAGCGGTTTTTGAAATAATGACCCGAGTAAAAAATTTTATATATAATTGTATATAATTATATACAATTATATATAATTGTATATATATAATAAATATATATATTGTATATAATTATATATAATTATATACAATTGTATATAATTATATATATATCTATATAATTATATAAAATTGTATATAAATATTTTTTAATCTATTATACATCCTGGAGTCCCCCCCCCCTAAACGGTCAATTATTGTAAATTTTTATTTCAACAATATGAGCCTCAAATATTACTTAATACGCATCTAGATTATTTTTTTTAAAATGATTCAATAATATCCGAGTACTTTATATATGTAATAGTTATATATACTATCTGCTAAAAAGAGCTGTGATTTACTGTGTAATTAATACATTCCCGTTTAGGGGGGGGGACTCCAGGATGTATAATCGATTTAAAAATATTTATATACAATTTTATATAATTATATATAATTGTATATAATTATATAGTTATATATATATATATATATAATTATATATAATTATATACAATTATATATAATTGTATATAATTATATACAATTATATCGGGCCAAATCTCCAATATAATTGTATATAATTATATATAATTATATACAATTATATATATAATTATATATAATTATATACAATTATATACAATAATTATATACAATTATATACAATAATTATATACAATTATATATAAAAATTTTTACTCGGGGACGTATGAAATATATCTTAAGATGAATATAATGCAGTTATCATTGATTTTTATAATAGCACAGCCTGTATTTTATGCCATTTTTGAATTGTACGGTAAATTCTGAACACTTTTTATACAACATACCATAGCTCTAAAATCAGCAGTTTTTGGAATAATGACGTTTGTAATGTGATAAATAAATAAAAAATTAATGAACTTTAATAAAAAAATATTCAAAAGAAATAAAATTATTCCAAAAACCACTGATTTTAGAGCTACGGTATGTTGTACAAAAAGTGTTCAGAATTTACCGTACAATACAAAAATGGCATAAAATATAGGCTGTTCCATTAAAAAAAATCAATGATGACTGCATATATTCATCTTGAGACACATTTCAAACGTCATTATTCCAAAAACCGCTGATTCTAGAGCTATGGAATGTGTACAAAAAGTGCTCAGAAATTATAGTACAATTCAAAAATGGCATAATATATAGGGTGTCCCATTTAAAAAATTCAATGATGTCTGCATATCTTCTTCTTGAGACACCCTGTATACAATTTTTTTATGTCAAAAAATCCGCAACTAAAAATACTAATCGACGGGTCCGAGCGTTTTTCCACAAAATAATTACCTGAATTTTAAACGAATTTGTTCCTTTCATCATGAACGCACTCTGAGGTGTAATATTGTTCCAGATCTGACCAATTAGATAAAAGCAAGTACGGATGGTGTCAACTCAAAATTTTGATGAAAACCTACCATCGGCCAGAGATTAATAATTTTCATTCATAAAAATCTGAAAAATAATTTAAAATGTACTTTAAATAGTGATTAAACAGCTGTGTTAATTTAGCTATAATTCGTTGTTTCATTTGACCACAGTAAATTCCCAAATATTGAATATTTTCAGGAGCGCTAGACTTGCTAACTCCCTTCAATTAACATTATCGATTGAAGTGGAAAACTGTACGGTACGGTACATTAGTACATGAGGCTCGACTTGCACTCGACAATAGTAAAATTTAATAGTCAACCTTATAACCAAAAAATTTGTAGCTGATATTGTATGTCACTTAACCGAGTAGCAGTATTATAGTGCATACGTGTATTCTCCGCTTGACAGAAATAAGGGACGTAATATGTCAACATGAAAAGTACGCTTTTGAACTGTCAATGACATGAAAAGATAAGAAATGTTGTTTTGTAACTTGTGAAGGAAATAAATAACAGTAAATATTTGTTTTTATATCATATTATACATTTTCACAGCTCAAGTGTCGAGTGTGACGTATTATAACAAAGTTTGTAAAAGTTTATAGGGGTTTTTGAATGTTGTTTTAGTGTTTTGAATTTGATATAAAAGCATTTTTCTTTACTAAATTCGTTTTGTTTACCATTTTGTTTACTAATATAAACTACGCACTGAATTATGGTCTTTGTGAAGTATGTTGATTAAATTATTCTTTGTATAAAACAATATTTTTATAATATAGTATTTAAAATATATTTTTCTGTAAATATCAAATGAGCATAATTTAATGTTTTATTTCTTTTATAGGTGAGTATCCAGTATTTGAATATTTCTTAGAAGAATCGAGAAGTAAGTACAATATGTTATTTCATACAATTATAAAAGTATAATTTAAATATTATAAAATACCTATTTAACATTTAAATTACGACATATAAATAATCTTTTATGTGTATTTTTAATTAAAACTGTACAAAAAATATTTCGTAATTATGTATCATTTTACTCAACTGATTCTGTGTACAAAATTTATGAGAATACCTAAAAAACAACCGATTTTCGAATGGTTGTAGTTTCGTCAAAAATCAATTTTTTCAAAGATTGTTACTATGCTACAATTCTTTTCTCAATATGTTTTCTGTTTTTAACTGTTAGTAAGTAAAATTTGAAAAAAATCTTGAGAAAAATTACAAACTTTGAAATGTCTAAAAATATCCATTTTGTAGAAAAAAAAACACACGCACAGCCGCCATGCGGAAATTAACTTTTCTTTACGTTTTGAAGTTAGTACAATCAGAATCTGCTCTTATCTCGGACACGATTTTTTGACGGTATTACAATAGGTACTTCCATTTCTTCGAACATGGAAGTAAAAATTGCTACAAAAACTAAAATGTAAATTGTTAGAATATGTGCTGGTTGGTTTAGTTTTACTGTTAAATTACTTATTATTAATTAATTATACTTTTCTATTCCATTTAAAGTTGAATTATTATATTTTTAACAAAAAGCGACAAAACATTAAGTTCGACAAAATAACAAATAGATAACACTTAAAAAAATCTTTTGACAAGGAAATCCCTGTATACAACTTCGCTTATCATTGAACAAAACATAGCTGTACAAATGTATCCTCCATTTATATAATAATATACACCTCTCTACATAACAGAGTGCTAAAAGAAACACTTTCATTAACGCAGAACACAACAACCTTTGCCTAGACTATATTCATACATAACTAGCAAAGAATAACTCAATGTGTACCTACACACATTATCTAACATGTATATGGGACATCTGTTTTGTTCTAACATGTGAACAACAAAGAGTATTAGATTCGCCACTTCATTGTCTTAGCAACAATGTGCACGGCCACGACGAGGTTTTGTCCATTGTTGCCGGATTGCACGCAACCCCAGTGCTAATCAAAGGAGATGATAAAATACCGTCATTACACCTTGTTTATTTAACTCAACGGATCTAAATGTCTACGGGGGTGTTGTTGTTTCAATATGATGTAATTTTGTTTATTTATTTATTTTTCTTGTGTACGAAGGTACGTATACAAAATATATATAGGTATAATATGTATATAATTTTACAATTGTTCCTCAGTTGATTTATTTGAAGGTGAAGTGAAAATTAACGTCATTAATTTAATAATATGTCGAAATAAAATATTTTAATAGGTCAATTATACCGAAATATTGGATAACTAAAAACATTTTATATTCTATCCAAGCCTAATTTATGTCCAGTATTATAAAGGAGCTAACAAACTTGCAAGCACTTTCAAATGGTGTGTCAATCTTATATGACAGTTCTCTTGGAGTTTTTAACACATAGTTTTATGCATAGGAAGTAAAAAGAAAGGTACATATATGTACTATTTGTTAAAGTGTATTTCCTAACATTGAGTAAAAACGATAAAAACCAATTTATACTGCGCATACAAATATCTAACTCGAAGAGATCTGTCATATAAGTTTGATACCCTGTTTTAAAGTGTTTGCTTGCTAGCAAATTTTGTTAGCTCATTTATAATACCGGACATTATTGTAAGTTATCATAATGAGATTTTATTTTCACCAAATATTTTCAAATTTTCTTTATTATAGCTTTTTATACATATATATAAATTTTTTGTCAATTGGAATATTTCCTCTTCTAATAGCTCCTTCGTGTGGATTTGAATTCTCGTTTTTCTTGTGTTTTCTTATAATTCGTCCTGTCTTGATTGACATTTACCTTAAGATTTATGCATATAACCACTGGCGCCGACTACGAGGGGACGATCGCCCCCCTAGATGTTATACCAGGGAGCCCCCCCCCCCCCCCCCCCCGTGAAGCTGTACTCTAGTTTCTTTTAAATTAAAGATATATTTGTCAGTAAGATTTTTTAAATCTTTTTAAGACTTTGAAAAAATGTGCAATATTCAAATACTTGAGTAAAAATTGTCATTCAAAATTCCTTCAAAAAGGAAATTAATACTTGAAACATCTTTGTTTCCTTAACAAAGCTTAGTTTGATCATCAACTTTTAAAAAAAATCTACGATTTTTCTCCACCAAAGTTTTTAGCTAAAATCGTCGTTTTCGCTTCGTGAGCCTCTGTAAATTAATAAAACTACTGTACAAATGAAAAACAAAAGATTTCAATGATACAAATGTCCACTTTTCAATTATTTCAAATAATTAAAGTTTGGTCAATTTTTACCGAAACTACACCACAAATAATGAATGTTGTATTGTCGGCATTAGAGTTAACCAAGTGGATGTGCATGGTCAGTTTTACAATTTTAGCTTCAAATTTCAATAATTTGATGAAAACAATTAGTTGCATTTCTGAATTTTTTTTGGCGCAAAAAAACATTTAAAGTTAACTAACTTTTTAAGATGCAAATGAAAATAATTTTTATAAAGAATCTTAAGGTAGATTTTAAGATTTATTTCCTCTTTTTAAATTTCATTGTGATCATTTGCTCGTTATTACGAAAGTTGAATATTGCACATTTTTTAATGAAATTTTTACCCATTTTAAATTTTTTTTATTTTATATTATAGATATATATATTATACAAAACGTTCTAATTTTATGACTACAGCCAATATTTGTTTATGTTGAACAGTGACATAAACACTTTAATCTCAAGCTCAAATAAAATCATATATTCTAAAATAAAGAAAATATTGTTTTCAGTTATATGAAAAAAGGACTGTTTTGGCCAAAAGTAATTTTTTTTCTATACATTACATGATAATATTTTAAAGAGATAGCCTTCATGACCTGACAATAGTTACGTACAATAAGTACTTGATCTCTTCAATTAATTATAATCTGTATAAACGTACTGTTAGGGTAGTAAAAGTGGACCAACCTAGACTAAATTATCTGATGTACAAAGATGTTATTTACAATTAAGTTAATCCTGTAGTTTATCTTTGTAACTTGTAAAGAAGATACATTGGCGGAGCAGAACAATTCAAAGGGAGATTGTTTTGTGAGCCACAGGGTAGATAAACTGTTATCAAAGTAAAATACGCGATCTTCGTATATAAACTATACAAGCTGTAGATCCTTCTCTACAATATATAAAAACATTTATACAATAGTAAAAACGTGAAATTTTAGATTGTTTCTTTTTATATTTTTACTGGAGATAAAAATATATTTTTAAGTTAAATAAGAAAAATGTATTCTTTGTATGTTCAATGTATACATACAAACATACGTACACGAATAATGTTCAACATCTTGTTCCATTCAATATTTGCTAACAATACGGTTCAATAATAAATGTTTATTATAAAAAAATGATGTCAACACTTATCTGAAATTAATAACATACCTAGAAAAAAAGTATTTATATTTTAAATGATCTTTTGTATCTATTTTCTTGGCAGTTACTTTTTGTAACGTTGTCTGTCAAATAATAAATATTTTAATATAATTATTTATAAACATAAGTTTAGAATACCTATACATACATAAGACTTGTTATAGAATAAACTTACATTCTATAAAACATTTGACTCATATAGTTAATAATAAAATTAAATTCAAATAATTAACCATAATATGTGATAATTATAAAAAAATATATACATTTCTGTTCTTAATTTTTTTGATTTGAACTCAAGAAATTAAATAAAAAACATTTTTTTTATCTTTTTGAATTGCTATGTTAAAATTTAAAAAAAATAATAAAACGATGACAATGTGTACAGTATACATGATATAGGTAGAGCGTATTTGTACCTTTATAAATATCTTGTTGTTTTCAGTGAAATGAGCATCTAAATGATGAACACTGTGCTGACACAGCGAATAGGAAAACACGTTATATTCTGAGCATGTATTTATATTTAAAATTGTACTGCAGGACGGGAGCAAAAAGGTCATCAAAATAAATTGAAAAAAAAAAGAATTTATGATGTATTGCTTTGTGTTTCTCATTTTGTGTTGTTTTATATAAATTTATTTTTAGTAAATTATTCTGTAGATACATACATATGAATAAATATTAAAACTTGTGCTTATATGTATACCTACATGAATGACAGTTATTATTTATTAGGGTTTATTGGTGAATAAAAAATAGTACATATATTTTGTTTCTATTGTTTATTCATTGCTTTTTTATTAATTTTATTGATTGTTTACAATGGAATTTAAAAATTACATTATTATGTTAGCTTTAATAAAAGAATAATTAATGCCTAAACATATGCTATACAGTAGCACCTTGCAATAACAGTATAATTGGGACCAGCCATTAAGCTAAAAACGCCGGTAAGTGAATTAAGGCTTTGTTATGCCTCACGAGTGTCTGCAAGCAAAACTACATATATAATCTCTCTTCGATCAAACCACAAAGAATGTTTTGCAGTGTTTCTGTTAAATTATAATCGAAATAAAATTTATATGTCCATGAGATATATTTTGTAAAAAAAAAACATTATTTTGAATGAAACTTTAATAATAACTCAAAAATTATATTTTTGTAGATCGATACTTTACTATATGTCTAATTTTACTTTAACAAAACAAAAAAAAACGTTGAAAATTGTTTTCTACTAGCCTCACAGTATAGGTTTAATAAACAGGAAAGTATTTTTATCCGAATCTTGCTTGTTCGCGCTTTTAAGTGAGTGTTGTAGAAAGTTTTTTACAGTGCATTAATAAAAAGAGAGAGTAACTTTGATGCAGTGGCAAAGTAGAGAGTTTGCTGTGTATGAAAACGGCGCCTTAATTGGCAATTCCGCGATCCCGGCGGGGATATGAACCCGGGACACAATGAGAGGGACCCGACACACACAGACGGGCCGGAAACGATGGCGGTACTGTACGTTACCACTGCCCGTCTCCCTCGCCTTATCCTGGCTATGTAAAGGCTACTATACACGATAAAGTTGATTTTATATTTAGACCAACACAAATGTTTCGTTAAAAATGTTTTGTTGACAGAAATACTCATTATACACAATATACAGGTAGGTTCTAAACGTTACATTATTATAATTAAATAATAAATAGATACTTAACTAACGTCAATATCTCATGACTACAATGTTAATTAACTTACAATAATTATATATAACCTCGCCATTCACAACAAATTCTAAATTAGTGAAAAAAAAATTTTTTCCTTTAGTGCAACAAGTTTGACAGTTATTATTTGACAGGAGATTTTACTGTTTTACTATCAAAGTAAATCATTTGAAATATAAGAATGCCATAAATATAAAAATTATTAAAATACGAGACATTTTAGCTTCCCCACAAAGATTGTTGGGATATACGGGGAGATTATATAATAAACCGGACTACTTTTATTACATTATTATAATTTATAATTATTTATATTATTATTGCAAAATATTTTTTTTAACTTTTAGTAAAATTATACAGCAGTAAAAATTACATATTATATAAATAATATATTGATTTTAACTGAATTTTTATAATATATTATGTGCTCAATTTTTAATTATAAGTATATGCAAACATATTGTTTATTAGGATTGATTTTTGAAATAGCGCAGAGGGACAACGTTCAACTACAAAATACTAGATACATTTTTATATCTCTCACTTAAACTAATAATTGTAAATTTATTTAAACCCGTGTAAACTTGGCTTTACTGAATTCTGCTACCCATTTTGCTGTAATCACCCATACAGGAAGTCTCCCATATACTTTTATACATATGTGGCGATTACAAAGGCATACGGTTTGTGGCATGAATATACTACCTATATGTATGAGCATGTTATATGATATTCGCAAGATAAATTTTTCAGGAAATTATTTTTTAAACTGTGTACGACGGAAACTTATTTTTACTTTTTTCAAGTATATTTATTTACATGGCGGGATGTTGTTTTGTTGGTCTTATTTTACAAAATGTTACTGAAATACGAATAATAAAAATGTTTTATTTTCAATTAAATTTTTACATTTATTGTTTGCATATTGTTCTACTTTTATTATAAGCTTACAAATGTTTAAAAGTAACTTTTAAGAATATGATGTAAATTTATAATAAAAAAGCTTATTAAAATTTTAAAGATGTAAAATTTTGAATGTTTTTTTTTGTATCACAATTTATTTAAAAATATATTTATAGATGCAGCAATTAAGATGTCACAATAAGAAAGTGCTTCTGCTTTCAAATGTTGTACATTTACTTTTTAATGAATAAATAAAAATTAATTAATTCTGTATTTCTACTATTCAAAAATTGGAAGTAAACAATATTAACAAAACAAAATTAAGGAAGGTACTGCATACATACATATATCAGAATATCTGCGGTTAATAACATGAAAATCAAAATATAAATCTTGTATATTTTTTTATATAAACCAAAACTCAACGATTGTAAAATCCCAAGTATAGTACATACGGAGCCTAATTTCGTTAGATGAAATATTGGATGAATTACTTCCGGTTTTGGTTGTTCGCATTTCCTGTGAATTCAAGCTAAGCTTGTGAGAAGACACCAATGAATCATACGATACTGTATGTTTTAGAATTTAATTTTGACTAATTCGTAATGAAATTTATATGACCTTGTTTACATTTCGCGAGTTGGGATATTTTGCAATTTCATAAAATATTAACGCGGGATGCGAGCAAGGTCATTAACATAATTTAAAGTTTAAAGCGTATATTTGGTGTTGATTTATATCGCGTTTTCGCATGAATTGTGCAGTTGGGTTGGAAAGTTACAATGTGAAAAATGTACATTTTCACACTTCTAAGAATGCATTATTTTATGAGTTTTAATATCAATTATGAAGATTCCACATAATTCATTAATTAAATGTTAAAAAAATGTATTGCTACTCAAGAGCAACTATAAATACATATTTATTATAATAAAGAACATTTTTCAAGTGCGAGTTGAGGTTCGCGTACTAATGTCCCGTACCGTATAGTTTTTTAATTTATTTGATTTTTTATTTTGAATTACACTTGTGAGCACTAGCAATGATAAACATACTTAAAAGATTTAAAACGCTTTGCAAAGTTTTATTTTGCCTTCTATCTTCGATGATTTAGCCAGGACTTTTTTCTAATTTTTTAAGGGTTTTTTATTTTGTGTGTGTGTGTGTTTTTATATTTATTTTTTTCACCTTTCCCTTTTGTTTCATATTTTCTAGGCACCAGGACACAAGATAGGATTGTGAAGTTACTATTGGGCCGCCCAGAGCAGGTTAAACAAACACTATAGCCGAAATTTAGGTGAAGAACACACACGCGGTACTTTTTTAAATTCTAATATTTGTAAAATTGATGTATTTGATGTAAGTCATTCAACGTTATATATAGCGTTTTCTATTGAATGGGGTTCTATATTATTTTTTTTACATAGTTAAAAAACAATTAAAAACAGTGCAACTAGTAAGAATTAATATTATTTAATAAATATTTCCCATTTGGTATTATTTGGACTATAGTTTTTATTTATAAAAAAAATTCGTTACAGTGTTACAGAGATGAGTAACGATAAATTTCTTCTGATCTCGGCATTATTATACATAATCTCATTATTTTTGAATTTTCTCATTACAACTTTCAGATATATGATGAAGGTAGAGGTCAGAATAATTTCTTGCTATCCCAATTTGTTTATATACAATTTTTATCTTAGCAACCTGGGCAGATAAATAAATACAAATTATATATTATTTACAAAAAAATGCTCCTTCCTCTTTCAAAACCCTGTTTTGGGTGCGCCGCTGATGTATTTCAATAAAAATCATATTGGACACTACTTCATTATAACTATAATTATTATCTCAACTATTCTAAATTATGTCAATTTCATCATACATATAAAAAATGCAAATATTCGCTTTCACAAAACGGGTTCTTGTTCTAATGTTGTATTCGCTTTTACTATAAGCACTTTCGAAACAACCCTAGTTAGAAGGCTGTGGTAGACAGACCCATTGTCGATTCCATAAATTTTTTTTCCGATTTAAGTACGAAACAAATTTTTCGCAATTCTATAATTCATATTATATGGTTTTTACTCTATTATAAAGTAAATTATTGTAATAGGGACTCAAAATATTTGTGATAGTGGTTACTTTAAAAAAAAATTAAATTTGAACCTCAACAAGGAAATTAAAAAAAGAAAGTGGCTATTTGCACATGCAGTATGTGCAAGCAATTAGCTATTTGCACATACTGTATATGTACCAAATTAAGTTAGGTTGTTAAGTTAGGGTAGGTTAGTGTACGTTATGTTAGAGGTAAGTATAAATAGCCAATTGCATGCACAAAAGGCATACGCAAATAGCAAATAGCCAATTAAATGCATATATGGTATGTGCAAATAGCCAACTGCTTGCACATACTGCATGTGCAAATAGCCTCATCTTTAAAAAAATGTATAATTAATAATTAATAATTATTAAATCAGATAATAAATTATACCAATAATTGTATAATCTGCAAATATGTATTTACTTTTTGATTGAATAAATTTCATTTCATATAAAAAATTAAGATCTTAATTCTATCAGATTTACTTATTCTTGTGTTATAAAAATGCAATGCCTAGATTTGAAAGACCAAAGTAAGAAGTTTATAAAAGATGGAGAAGTATTTGCCAAGATCAAGAAGTATAAAATAACGAATTTACTTTTAACAACTTTCTTATTAGTTAGTCAAATAAAGATACAGAAAGACCAAACGAATAAGCATAAAAAGTAGGTTAGAATTTAATTTTGTACTTATTTGTTACGGCTTTCTTTTATTTTGTATATTTTAATGTAATTTCCGAGGATAAGTTTATTGCAATTACTGTTTAATTTTGCAAATTGATGAAATATAAAAAAATTTAATTAGTTCTATTTTTTCTTTTGTAGATTAAAATGTAATTATATTTTTAACATTTTTTTTTTATTTCAAAATCGACATTACTCGTGTATTTAATTTGTTTATTATGTGAAGCAATCTCCAGTATCCTTAGATTACATAACGAAAAAAAATCATGTCTAGCTTATTACTATAACTGAAATTATAACAAATCTCAAATAGCAATTTGCTTTATATGCGAGAGTGATCATATTTATAAAAATAATATAAGAAATGTTATGACAGGAAATATTATACTCCTATAAATAAAATTATTCCGAGAATAATAAGATGAATATTGATGCTCATATCAAAGAACATTTTGTAATGTGTTGGTGTATGGATAATAACAAATAACAATACACCAATTACATAATATAAATATATTAACATACACATTGTTAAGAACTATACCAATAATATATAATACATATTATTCATAATACTCCATTGTATAATAATAATATGATCATACTATGGAGTTTCTATTATAATAATATTAGGAGCGCGTGTATGTTGTACAATGGCGGTTAACTGTTGAGATAAATATAACGTAGAATAGGTGAAACAGCCGAAAAAGTGAATATTCAGTAAAAGAGCAAGAATGGTGACCTATTCCAATTTTTTTAACACATGCTCATGATGCACTACGCGTTCACGCGGACATATTCTCACTTGGAATCGACTGGGCTTCCTTTTTTTTATTATTTAAACCTCGTTTCCATTTACACGAAGTGCTATGGTACACCTTCTCTATGTTATATTATATTTCTATGCGGTAAACACACTGCGGTGAGACCGTCCTGTGCATCCAGGACGCCTTCAATCAGTTGCGGGTACGTTATTATTATTACCCTTGGACATAAAGCATTGACTGTGCATCTGAATTAAAACTCGAATCATCACCAAAAAAGTGTGTATTCTGAGCCTATGCTAAACTAAAAGAGTATTGTCTTCAGTTGAATGAACTACAATGTATACATTGTATGGTAAATACAAATAATGTGTTGTAAATTAATATAAAAGTACTTCTAGAATTAACCATTTAAATACTTTTATCCGTTATGTAAAAATGGTAATTTACGGACGTTCGAAATGGATGTTTCCATCAAAATCTCGAAAATATTTTGAAAATATTCAAAATCACAATACTTCATAAAACATATTCAATATTTCATAGGAAAGTACTTACATTTTAAATGATAGTATATTTTAATAATTATTTTTCTCGACTTTCCCATTGCTAAGTAGATGGTAATATGAAATGCACAATACACATTTACCGTAATGAAGTACTGAAGTTGTACAATAACTCTCTTCAAAAGTTGTGCTTGTTGTGTTTACACGCAGACGACAGGACGTGGCGCGTGAACAACTGCGGGTCTTTGGAATGGGGTAAGGGGGTGGTTGATGTAAATGGACGCGGAAGAGTTTGTACAAGGAAGAAAGTGAAAAGAGATGGGAGTACGCGCTTCTTAACTTTGAGTCAACTAATTTTCTGCTTTGCTGAATGTTAATTCTTAACTCTTTGGATCTTTCAAGGATATTGTAACAACGAAACACGATATTTAGATAAAATCCATGAAAACATTTGTTTTTGGTAGTATAAAACATGTTATTTTTCTCCCTGGTCAATGTATCCATACCATGTAAATATGAGATTCGAATGTTGGTTATATCCGTGAATAAAAAATAATCAAAAGATAGAACCGTATACATTGAAAATATTTCGCAATCAGTGTGTTCCACTCAGTGTATAAAATAATCGAAAAAACTACAACAAAATGGATTAAGATTAGTTTCTTTCGTAACTCTGTTGGATTTAAATCCGGTAATCAACAGGAACCGAGCTATATATTTTTAAAAAGTATATCACAAGTGCGGGGTAGTCGCGAATTCAATGGTTTTGCACTCATCGACAATTGGGCTTACATCTAGTATCGTTGACGTTCGCCTATATCCGAACGTTGTAGAAAAAAGACCAATGAAAACTAAAACTCAGATAAGTGAGAGGAATCGCAATCATTTTAAAGAAAATAACTATTTTTGTTATTATAATGAAAAATATTAAGATCCTCTTGTTAAAGACTAGGTAATGTGCTGCAAGTGCAATTTATGGACAAATGATTGTGCCTTTGTACTAATTAGGTTTAGTTATCTCACTTTTCGGGACTATCCCATGATAGTCAATAATCATAATCACTTAAGGTTTGGTTTTCTTCTTCAATGTTAATTTTGTTCTTATATATTATGAAAATTGATAAAAACAATTTATAACTAATGCTTTTATATATATAGCGTGTACAGCATTACTTGCAGTCGGTAAGTTATACAAACCTAAATCTATTTTCATCAGGTTCAAGAAACCTCAACCTTTTGCGCTTTGATGAAAAAATTTCAGTCCATGTCGATCATTTGACTAAAATTTTTCCTCCTTTTTGGTCACTTTCCCTATTGAAGCACAATCTAGAAAGTCGTTGAAATTATTCAACTCTTTAAATCGACTCACCCACTTCTGAAAAAATGCCTCCGACTTTTTAATTTTAAATGACCACCACTGCATAAGACATTTTTGGTTCTTTTGGGTGAATGCAAAAAAACACGGCTTCGAAGCGTTTCGCGTACACAGCACTCACATCGCGGTTTCTGTTTTTCTCTGACAAAAGATCGACATAGACTGAAATTTTTTCATCAAAGTGCTGAACGGGTTCCCTAAACCTGTACATCTATTGGTTTCTTACTCAAGTTTTAATTTATTTGAGTTTTTCCTTAGGTGTTCGTAATTACTCCACTCGCCCGTACCTATACGAGTATATTATACTAGGTGATTTTTCTAACAAGACTGTAAAGTATGTATCGGGAAAAATAAGAATTTTCACGGAAAATGTTTGGTACAAAAGTTCCAATACACGTTACCATTTTGACCATAAGTGGCGTTTTCAAGGTCATTTTGAGATCAACTAAGTATTTCAAAATATAAATCTATTTCTTTTTTTGCAGATTCTTACTGTACAGAAAAAACTTTTGCCTGAGAAGTTTTTTAAAACTTTAATTTCATTTACAGTGGTACCTCGACATACGAGTTTAATTCGTTCCGCAACCTTGCTCGTATCTTGAATTACTCGTATCTCGAAGCAAATTTCCCCATACAAAACAATCGCTCATGTTTTTCTATAATTTCACGTTTTAATTCAATACTCATCATCTTTTTCTTAGCACTTGACTTTTCACAAACTTTCTTCCGATCCATGGTTATAAAAATAAATGAACTACCGAACTCGTATCTCGAATTTCGCTCGCAACTCAAAGCAAAAAATCACTCGCTCGCCGGCTCGTATCTCGAAAAACTCGTATGTTGGGGCACTCGTATGTCGAGGTACCACTGTATTTTAAATTAAAATTAAAAAAATGTGTTAAAAAGTATTAAATATTATTTTCAATCCAATACACGTAACCATTTTGACTTAAAGTGGAGTTTTCAAGGTCATTTTGAGATCAACTAAGTATTTTGAAATGTAAATTATGTATTTCTTTTTTTGCAGATTAGTATTGTAGAATAAAACTTTTGTCTGAGACGTTTTTTTTAAACATTAATTTTATTTTTTAATTAACATTAAAAAATGTGTTAAAAAATAAGAAATATTATTTTTTAGTATTAACGCTCCTTTAGCGCTAAATGCTCTTTACATAGATTTGGTGTATTATCAACGAGATAAATGTCATATAGTATACAGGCTGAGTCATATCAAGTAGAATAAACTTAAACAGTTGATCGATAAAAATATTTCAAGCAATTAAGTTCATATGAATATGTGTCCGGAAACTTTTCGTAAGATTTTTTCTAAAATTAGTTCTTATTTAATATCAAGTGGCCCTATTGTGATATAGTTATGGAATTTGATACCCGGTTTAGTATTAATACGTAATACATGTTATCGATTTCCATTATCAACCAATAATAATTTAGACCAGGGGGTTTCACTCAAGGTCAAAATTGTTACCTACATTAGTTTTCACCCTCCAAATCATAAAGCTTTTATATCAAACATTTTCCGTGAAAAAACCTTATGGTTTCCAGATATTTTACAGTCTCAAGTTAAAAAACATACTATGAATAGTAGAGTGAAATTTTGACTGATTTTATTAAGTATTTGGTAATATTGATGAATCTGCTAAAGAAGACTTTTATTATACATATATTAAAAGGAACAAGAACATTGCTTATAGTATTTGTAATGATGAAACAGAACAGATGAAATGGGATATTCTGATATATTTACTGTTTGTTTTTGTAGGAAATTTGATATAGCAGAGAAAGTTATTTATTTATATGGAAATATAACAGTATTGAATTACGATATCACTTCGAAAAATAACCAAATGGTTTTAAATCAATTTAGATGAATAGGATAGAAATTCATGTTACGAAACAAATGTTTTTAAATATTTCCTTATTAATAAGAATTTAAACAGTGCAATGTAACTTGATCTTTTATACCTCAAATAATCAAAGAAACTCTAATGTCCCATTAAAAATATAAAATTTAATTTAATATAAAATTACCATTTTAGTTCTTAATAAATTTATAATGATAAATATTTTCAGATGAAGATAATCCCGATAAAAAAATATATAATTCAATTATGTACTCAAATATCAATAAAAATATTTTTTTTTATATATTTGACATCTATGTCGGCTGGGTCTTCGCCTCTTCCGACAGCTCTTCGTGTATTGTTTTGTGTATTGTGTGTGTGTTGTTTGTTTATTATTTTTTTTTGGTGGGAGGGTTAACGAGGACACAAGATGGATTTAGGATGTTGCTGATGGGCCGATCATCGCAGGATATAACGTACTGGGTGGCCATATTTACGGGATTGGGGTGTTGGGTTGACTAAGGGAGGGGATGACATATATTTGTAATAAAAATAAATTGTTTAAAGTTTAAGAGGTTTCATACTTCCAGAATTAATTTAAAGTTTTTTTTTAGAATTAATTATAATTCTCTTTAGGTACATAAAAAAATAATTCAAATAAAATTACATAAAAATTCTATTCTGCTTAAATCTTTATAATATACTAGCGGCATCCCGCGGCTTCACTCTAAACCCTAAAAATTGTAAAAACTAACCCCCTGTCTACCCTCACCATTAGGTGTTGAATATCGAATTATTTTATTACAGATTATTTTGCCCGACTCCACCATTATAACGTAAGCAACTATGCACATACCCTGTCTACACCCGCTATTAGGGGTTGAATGTCGAAATTTTTATTTTAATAGATGACTATTTTACCCGAATTTACCTTTATAAGTAAAGCAGGCATGCAGATAAACATTTCTAAATCCATCCTCGTCCCCGTTCCATGCTATTAGGGCTTGAATATCGAAATTTCATTTTTAATAGAATATTAATTTGTCCGAATTTACTAATATCATGAACAATTATGAAGATATATAAATATATCAAAATTTTACCTCCCCCCATTCCCATAAGGGTTGAATTTTCGTAACTGATATTTGCCTTGTAGAGTACCTACTTGTGCCATGTTTCATTCGGTGAATGACAAAAAAATATTTTACAAATTTTTCCACCCCTCTTACACCTTAGGGTTTAAATTTTGGGAAATACTGAAATTGTTTCATTATTTATATTGTAGAGTATGTTCGATAAGTTTCAATTAAATGCGAACAAAAAAAATATTTTTTATATATCTAAACTTTGACACCCTGTTTTAACCCCGTAGAGGTTGAATTTCGAAAAATCCTTTCTTAGTGAGTGTTTACATCATAAAAGGAAGGCACCTACGAAATTTCACGTTTCTAGGTCCAGGGGTTTGGGCTGTACGTTGATATATGAGTGAGTGAGTGAGTGGTTAAGGACAAACTCTTTTATAGATATAGATTGTTATCGATAATAATTAAAGAACATTTTTTTTCGTGCACACATTATTTCAATAACTTTAAACTTTTGGAATTCTACGCCTAAAAATCTATAATAATCAACCATAAAATTGATTGCAACTAAAAGTTTGGATTTTGGTACTTTTATCGGCACCTTTGACTGCTGGGCACTTAAAAAGTTTTGATTACACGAAAAAAAGTATAGATACCTTATTTGAGTAGAATTTTATAAGGTACAATTTTCTTTGTAATTATTGTCCTCGAAATATTGATAATTTTTGAGATATTTGCAAAAAAAAAGAATTTGCCCCAAAATAATGGTACTTTTTAGGGTAAGCTTTCCAAGCTTTTAATATGATTTTCCAAATCATATTAAAAGTCTGCACCAAAATTCAGCTTGGTGGGAATTTTTCTTAGTTTAACCTCTTTGAATTTAATAGACTCAAATTAAAAAATTTCAATCAAAAATGCGACGAACTAAACTTGAATATAGAGGTATAGTTCCATGGACGTTTTTTTTATAATTGAGAGTACTTTCACATAGGGGGTAGCCAAGGTCGGTTTAATATATATAGTATAATAAAATAACAATAAAAACTTTTTCAATTAATAAATATTTCGTTTAAATTAAAAAAAAATGGTATTCATAGTAAAAAAAAATCTTAACGATTGCATAAAAAGTAAACATATTGCAAAAAATCACTTCCTCGTCTAGACTTATCTTTTGCTTTGTTACTAAACAAACAGACTTTTATATTTTCATTTCTTTGATATAACAAAAAACATACGATGTAAATCTGTTCACAAAAAATTGAACATTATAGTTTTTATCAAATGCAAAAGAGAAGGTTAAAGAAAGACAAATTTAGTGATTTCTAATGCACTAACGTTTTTTGTCTTCTTTCGGTAAAACGTCTTGGATGTAATATTACATAAAATGTTAAGGAACGCAGATTACGTAGATATTAAATATCATATCTGTTTTCTCTTTATTCTAAATTATGCATTGTGAGATTTTCATAATCTTTGTACATTGAAATTTTTTGTGGTGTAAAGAATCAAAGGAAAAATAAATATTAGTGTGTATCTAATTTTAATAACTTTCTAGAAGTATTCATTTACTTTTTTTTACTTATTTGATATAAGAATTTATTATTTAAAAGAACACCCGCTTTAAAAGAACAGAAATGGAAAAAATAAAAATATAGAATAGGATGATAAAAAAGTCGTAAAAAATATATAACAATTTATTACCACCTGTAACATCAAATCTTAAATATAGCTATATCAATTGAATAAATCTGAAAAAATCCTTTTTAATACTTTTGGTACGTGACAAAATTTGTAAAAAGTAAATTTTCTACGTTTTCAAACGTCTGCAACCTGTCTACCGAAGATTTTTTTGTTTGAATTGAATTTTTCCTTCCCATATAATGATAGAGTTGATTATGTGCAGGCAGTTACAAAAAAAACTCTTTGATGTTGGAATTTATCTATACACAAGCAGATATTTGAATATTGTGCACAATCACTGTGCCTCTACATATTGAATGAAATCTTTGTAAGCAGGTGTTATCGTTTTTACCATGCATTTTTGTAAAGTCTATTTGAATATTTAACAATGTCTTCTTCATGTGAGTTTTAATTTAAAGTTACTCTATTGTACTGAAATGCAGTGCCGGATTTTAAAAAGGAATGGGTAATATTCTATTTTCTGTTATTGTAAACAACCCGTTGATATTTGCATTGGTATGGTGAATTATACACAAACAATTATGACATCCTATTAGTAATGCAGATAACCTGAAAACAAATAATTATTTATTTTATTTAGGCGATAATAGGTACCTACAATAACAAAACAGGCCCGAACTTATAAATCTAGTAGTGCCAATTAATTATAGATATGGTTAATTATTGGTATTACGAAAACTAATAAATAATAACTAATGTTTTAGTATTCAATATACAGTGAGGCCTCGCACAACAAACTCGCATAACGAACGCTGCGGAAAACTAACTTTCTGTTCGTTCATTATGCGACTCACGCAACGAACCTCGCTTCACTCAACGAACTGCATCTTATTTCATTTTGCCGCCAGAACGCTTCTACGTATCACGAAGTCGCTCGAACTTCTAAGGTCGCACGCAGTCGATGCTAAAACTTGTACGAATATGCATCAACGCGCGTCAGTCGTTCTTTTCTGCGCTTAACTCACACACGTGTTTGTTTTAAAAAATGTAATTTTATGAGTGAGGATTTGATCCTGCAAGCCTCGGTAGACTCTCCTAAATCTGAGTCTAACTAAAAAATAAAAAAACGTGTGTACAATCTTTTTTATGTTACAGTACCATATTTTATGCTACATAACGAATTACATTTCTTAACATGTATTGTTATGGGAAAACGCGTTTCCCATAACAAACTTTTCGCATAGCGAACTTGCTCCTGGAACGGATTATGTTCGTTATGTGACGCATCACTGTACATATAATATGAAATATAAATTTATCTTTTTTATTATTTTTTATGAAAATTATGAGCAAAGTGTAGATCAAAAACTGATAATTAAATTAAGCTTCTTTTCATTTTATCTCATCAAATCACACGTTTCTTTTGTAGATATACATCAGGAACAAAATAATTAAATTTACTACGGTTTAATTTTAGACTGCGCAAGCGTTTGAAATACTACAAGAAACTGCTCTATATAAAATGTAATCATTAGTTTTTATTATAACGGAATTTACTGTGATTTCCTTTCAATAATTCAATAACCTTATCCGTTCTCTGAAACGCGCGGAGATTTAGTTTCCTCGTGGATTACATACACATACACACACATGCGCGCTCACCAACAAACACATATACACATATTCACGCTCATACATACATACACATTGCGCCAGTTCGGATTGTGCTAGAAAACATAAATAAATGCCTCCGTAACTCTATCACGCTGAGGAATTCCACAATGAAGCATGAGACCCTTGATTAAATTCAGTAATGTACTCTTAAGATGATATATTCGCCATAAATTGTACGAAATTTTCATCGTGTGTACACCTCCTGGTTCGCATTAATTATTCACAAGTTGTGTGTGTGTGTGTTGTCGTGGCATCCCAGAGGGTGTGGCGGGGACGGGGGTAGTTTATTCTGTTGCCGTCGTAGTCGTCGGCCGATGACGTCACGGGGTATGTGACGCACGCACGTCAGGAACGTCTCTAGGGGGTCCCTGTATGGGCAGGCGAATGCTAAGAGAATCACAAGCGCACGAACGTGTGGGTGTCTGGATTTCAGTTGCTTTCACTGAAAATAGTATTACTGTTTTTTTTTTTTTAATATTGCGGTTTATTATAACCAACATAAAGGTGTTACATATTATAGTATAAATTGAGAAATTAACATGCATTACCTATGCATGTTAATTAATGCGGGTTAATTTTGATTACCACTTTATTTTAATGATTCAATAACAGTTTTAATTTTTTGTAAAATAAAGTTAATAAAGAAACACATCAAACAATACATTGGACCTTTATTGACAACCTAATATTTTGTAACGTTATTTTTTTATGCAATTTTAATAATCGATGTTTCAAAATATTTATTGAAATTTATTTACAAAATGTGACTAAAATTTACGTTGATACTTGTCGGTAAAAACGATTTTCAACAAGAAACTTTCAATCACCGATAAGGGTTTCGGCCTTGTAACAAAAATATACAAAAATAGTACGTTTCGGAGAGGATAACAGTACGGTACGTTTTGAACAAAATACCGAGACAGTATGTTTTGAATAACATAACGAGACAGTACAGTACGTTCCGGAAAAGGCATAAGAACAGTACGTTTTGAACAACATACCGAGACAGTATGTTTTGAACAAAATACCGAGGCAGTACGTTTTGAATAACATAACGAGACAGTACAGTACGTTCCGGAAAAGGCATAAGAACAGTACGTTTTGAACAACATACCGAGACAGTATGTTTTGAACAAAATACCGAGGCAGTACGTTTTGAATAACATAACGAGACAGTACAGTACGTTCCGGAAAAGGCATAAGAACAGTACGTTTTGAACAACATACCGAGACAGTATGTTTTGAACAAAATACCGAGGCAGTACGTTTTGAACAAAAGACCGAGACAGTACGTTTCGGACAAGGCATAAGGGCAGTACGTTTTTGACAAAACAGAAGAACAGTTCAATTCAGAGTTACAGTACAGTACAATGTGAATATGGTATCGAGACGATACATGGTAAATATAGTACAGGTGTCGAAGCCACGTACTAGGAATTTTCTGGATGAAATCGGGAATTTGAGTATTGTTATGGTTGGAGCCAAGGAGTGACCTGGAGTGATCGGGAGTAGCAACCTAGCAGACGGAGTCCTGGAGAGGACAGCAATGCATTTTCTGGAACAACGGGAGGTAAGAGGAAGGGTCGGGGATTTGGAGGTCCGCTCCGAGCCCGTTGGAAGGCGTCGTCCCTCCGCGGAGTCCAGAGAATCGAGTGAGAAGGGAATTGGTGGTCCATCCCTCTCACACCTTCGGGGATTTGGCATAAGCTGTCGCTCTCACTTGCTCGTCCGGATAGTGCGTGTTATTTTTGTGATATTCGATTAATGTTTTTTGGTGATATTATTTAATTGATTGTTGAGTTGAACATATACTTTTATACCATTGTTATGCCCACGTACTAAGACATATTGTTACTTTGATATTTATTTATTTGTTTGTTTGTTTATTTATCTATTTATTTGTTCGTTTATTTATTTATTTATATATTGACTGACCAAAGTAAGATCTAGTTTACCTGACTATTTATTTGTTATCTGATTAAGATTATTGTAATGATTGTTAATATGTTTTCTTAGTTGTTGTGAAAACAACGACAAGTCATGTCGCTGTATGTTAACTTATGGTAGTAGACCGGTGTGATGGGTCAAAAAAATCGTTTTTTTTACATTTTTCGAAAGAACCACATTTTAAAAATATGCTATTAAATTTTCAGACCAAAATTTAGAATATTTCCAAAGTTACAGGCATTTATCGTTCGACGAGTGCACATTGCTATAAGATGGGAAACAAACGTTTTAGCGTTTTTCTCGAAACCATGTTTTTGAAATTTCGGGGAAGCACTGACTCAAAACTATTCAACCGATTTGGCTCAAAATTTAACTAGTTATTCTACATACTCATATCTAAATACTTAACCTTTAAAACATTTAATTTTTTAATAATAAATTAATTTTTTTAAACATTTTATCGACAAAAAAAATTACATTTTGAGAACTTTTTTTTTATAAGTCCGCTATTTTTTTTTTTTTTATTATGTATATTATTGGTTAGTTCATTAAAATAAGGTCTACACAATAATACTATTTTTGATTTTTTCATTTCAAATGACTACGGAAGGCTGTGTGCTTCCCCGAAACAGCTCATCATTCTTTAGAGGACTTTATTTTGACATTACATATTGTAAATAAATAAATGGAAAATTAAATAAAATAAAAAATTTTTGTATCATTTAAAGTACTAAAATAAATATGTAAAAGTTACAAAACAATAGTATATTATTTACTTGTTAAAATAAGGTCACGAAAAAAAGTCGAAATTTCGGCCGTCACACCGGTCTACTACCTTATTACAATATATTGGTAAACGCACAATTTATTCTTGTATATTTCTGAACACCATATCAATGCTTTCCGTCACACTTCAATTTAGAGGTTCGTGGTTTTCCTTTGGGGGGAAACAACCACGTGGTGCCCATTTAAACTAGTTAAAATTTTATTTTAATCACTTTAGACTTTTCAAAATTTTACCATCCTTTTTTTGATCAATTACATTTTAGTTAAATCGAACCCCCCGTCTCCACTGTATGTTAGCCAGGCAATCCGCTGTTTCTGTTGCGACACGAAAATTTTGTTACAATTTTGATGTAAATTTTATGGTTACGATAAAATTTAAAATCTAGAAGTCAGTGGAACATATTTTTTTAATATTTGCACAAGAACATATTGTGATTACGCAAAAATTTGGTAAATAATCTTTTATTACGTAATGTTTGAACTTATTACTGGCAGTAGTAAAAAGTGTAGAAAAGTATAACAAAAAATCGGGTTTGCACCAAAGGACCATAGTAAAATTATACTTAATAGTTTTTTATTAAAATTTTTTCACAATCGATATTTTATCATATAAATGTTAATATTTTAATCTAATATGTGACTTGGGCAGTTAAAATTTTAATTTTAAATCTGGATATGTGGCATGTATTTTTATCATTAGTGATCCCTATTAGTGTAATAATGTATGCAAATAATGTTCATTATGTGTACCATACGTAAATTTTGGTGAGAGAATACATGAATTAATAGATGAATTAGCATCACTAACAGATTACCATAATACACCAAATCAAAGTGACAATAGTTAACGCACCCGAGTAGGGTTCGATGCAACACGTAATTTGTAAAAAATAATTATTAAATCGAAATCAAGGAAAAATCCAAAAGATTAACCCCACATTTCACCTATTTTTAATTTATAATATTGATGTAAAAACTTAATAGTAAATAACATTTTAGAGAACAAATTTTTACATTATTATATTTGAAAAATATTTTCTTTTAACCCTTAATTCGTATCCCTACGTGACATTTCTGTAACGAACCTCAATAATCCCGCTAATATACGTACTAAATATATTTATGTAGTTCATTCAAATATGTATAACACTGCTGTAATATACCACTGAATAACTTAGTATCAAGTAAAATTCACAGATGGCATAACCTATTGAATTACGTAACTATTGGCAGTAAAGCAGGACTAGATCGGCTACTGGCCGATTTGAGTGGAAAAAAGAATACGTTGTAAGTTTGTAAGTTTCCCCAGTGTATGGCGTTTCACAAACAATTTGCGAAAAATGCGGTATAGCATTATGCTACAAGAAACTAACTAATTGTTTCAAATCCTGCCAGACCACATAAGTGTTTTTTTAAGATTAACTCACAGTAATGTCACCCCCAAAAAAGTCAAATAAATAATTAAAAATAAATATTTTAAAATTTCTGAAAAATATGTTTTTTTTATATGCCTAAACTTGTCTCTTTATCAACATAATTTAAATTTTTAAGATCTTGAGCTACAAAGGGTTAATTTCTTGTTTGTTATGTTAAGATACTGGTTTTTATTTACAGTTTTTTAATCAGAAACAATTTTTTAAATACACATTTTAATTTTTGTTTTATTTTATATTAAATATAACATATAAAAATAAAATCTTAATTTTGTAATATTTTCTTACTCACATACAGTTCAAAATTAATTCTTTATTTTTATTTTCTTAAATATTAACAGATTCTTTTAAATAGGTATGTGTAATATCATAAAAAAATCTCTTTTATTATCTATTTATTGAATTTCCATGAAGGCTAAAATAATAAATATTATATAAAAAAACGTAAATATAGTTGGATTGTTGGAGTAAGTTTAATTTTAAATACATATTTATGAATTCAATACACCTTACTAGTTTGCAAAACTAATTGTTTCTAAATAATCAATGATCTATATATACACTTAATTAAAATCAATTTAATTTTGTACCTACACGTATGACGCCATTTTCACATAGCATGTATGATTATATTGGTAGTCCATAGACTATCCTGGATAGTAACAATAATAGTTGCATATGCGTAACGCCCACTAAAAACCCAACAGGCCTTCCCACTGCTAACACATACACCTACCTTTATTGCAGGTTAATTAATTATTAATGGCGGTATATTTAGATTCAGTATATCCAGCGGATTTACATTGTTAGCTAACACGTTTAGCTCTATTACAGTTCGGACAAATATTTAATATTATATTTATACAGGTATACCTAGCATTTATAATAAAATAAAATATGTACTTTAAATCAACTACAACGTTTGTGGAATCTGTTTTCTAATATTATTATAAGCAAAGTTTATTTTTAACATTTAGAATAATTTATGAATTCACCCAAAAAAGAAATTAGTAAGTATTGATTGAATATACGAGTACAACTTACAGTGCGGCATGTTACAAAGTCGCTTCGAACCGTCAAATTGTAAAATTTACAAACTTGAGAAAAATTAGTAAGTTTTACAAAATAAAAATGTATATTTCACAGTAAGAAATTGTAATGCGGCCAGCATGAATAGATATGCAATAGAGTGATTATTACTAAAGAAAATTGTAATTTGTTACATAGGATACGTTATTTATTACTGGTTAGCGTTGCGAAAGATGTTTATTAGAAATAGGAATTTTAAATCATAAAAATAACAGGTGGAACTATTGATATTTGCAAAAATTACAATTTCATTTTGTTGAAATTACTAATACTACTATGAAATAATACTTACTTCTACAGGAAATTTGTACTCACATGAAAGGTTCCTGGGTGCCACATCCTGATTTTAATGAAATTTGGTAAAAATTACAAAAAATATAAAAAATGAAACATTATTACAATGGTAAAAAATATTTTTTTTTATTTTCATATTATTAAATATTTTAATTACATTATTGAAAAATTATTTAATTACACAAATTATATTAATTTTAATTAAGTTCTTAAATTTAAATGACTAATAATTATTGTGTATACAAAATACTTTTATTAAACTAATAATAAATGAGTAATTTTAAAACTACATTACATACAGGCTGATTCAGCACTATTGTGCCTAACTTGAACAGTAAATTGAGAAAAATATTTTAAACAAAAAATTCTATGTCCGGAAATTTTTCATGAGGGAGTTGCATCCCTCCAAAGATTTTGTCCAAAATTCAAATTTCACAATGGACTCTATAGATATTTAATAAAAATTATTTTCTGTATTTCCAGAATATACTTCATATTCAAATGAAGAAGCTTCGGTACAATTTACTTCAATTGATTGTCCATCAAAGTTGTGTTTCTTTAAATGAGCTTGAAATGATTTTAATTTATCAAATCTTTGATAGCATTTAGATAAGCATTAAAAATAACCTGAAATTATACTTTGATGTTCTTCACTTTTAATATGTGAATTAAAAGTAGTATAATGAGTAAAAATTGTAGAGCATGAGCATCTAATTTGTGCCATATTGATTATAATTATATTTTTTTAATTATTTTAAATTGTAAAGAAACGTTATTAAACAATAAATATAAAAAAGTAATAAATATATAAGAATTTAAATTAATTAAGAGACATTTGAGTAGCTTTAATATCACCTAGTAAGGCAGTTAATGAAGAAGATAAAGATATATCTTCTGTTGTATCTATATTAAACAACGTTTTTTGAATTAATAACCAAGGGGCACGCGCTTCAGGCGGAAACTTTATATTAAGTGTAAAGTATATTTTAAATACTGTTAATACGGCCTCTATAGGGCTGTTAACACTATATGAAATGTCATTTACTCTCACATATGATTCACTTATGTCTTCCAATGGTCCTACAATGGACGTGGTTGACATGCGATTTTATGTTGGACCATCCAGCGTTGCAATCGATCTATTGATTCGTTTTTATCATTTAGTCTCTGCAAAAAAAAATTTGGGATGTTAGATGTATATAGTATATTAAATAATTTTATTATAAAATAAAAAGTAATGTATATTTTATGGAATTTAAATTTAGATTATATAAAACCCAGTTTAAACATTGAACGAATATATAGTTTTAAAACAAATATAAATTCTTTTATATCGACTTATGATATAGTACTCACTTCAATGTGGAACAAGAATCCTCGTTGAACTTCCGAGGTAGTCGGATTCCACCACGAAGACCCGTTCTTTAATTTTCGTCTAGGACCATCTGCAGTTGACGGAGGTATTGCAAATGGCTTTTAAATAATGTTGGTATTATCCATAATACCAAAGTATCCAGTGTAGCTATTTTGATGTAGAAATAATTATTTAATAATAACCCAAAGAATAAACTATTTTATCTTCTGTAGATACTTACATTATGTGACATTAGCAAAATTATCCACATACTTGGATAAGTCGGGATCTTTCGGTTTGCGAATGCCTAGTAGTAATCGCACTAAACGCGTTCTTAGGGTTATCCACTTTTCTTCCAAATTTTTACAATTTGGGTATAGTTTTTCAAAATCACTGATTAACTGCACAAAATCACGTAATCACCGCAACAGACAATCATAGAATGACTCAGTGGCTGGCTGACAAGTACAGACTTGTACGTTTTTTGAAAGCCGTTATAAGTTACAATTCTGCATTGTAAGTTTTCCAGAGCGACATTTGAATTAGCTAAAAACGATTTCTCACATTGTAAAATTTACCGATCGTTCAATCAGTTACTATATACTGCACACAGAGTTGGGCAAAATTCAATTGTAACAGCAATTAAAAATAAACAATTTTTATCACTGTATAATAAATCTCGGTCTTCTAAAGTAAACAAATGACAGGCATCGTAAAACAAATATTACCTATAAGAATTAAAGAAACTCAAATGTAGAAAAAATAATACTCGCTGAATAAACAAAATTTGAATATTAATTACTTGGACGTTCTACGAAAAAATAATGTTCAATTCCACCTATTATGAAAATTATTGTTGAAATTATTATAATATTATGAAAATTATGTTCACTATTTTTATAGTTTTCAGCCAATGTATTTCATGAGGTTGCGTATTACGTTTTATATATTAATACAAATCGCCAATAAAACTGTTAAAACAGTTGAAGAGATAAATATAAATATAAATAAATAAAACCTATTTATACTATTATAAGTACCCAATTACAAATACAACTACAAAGAAAAAGTTTACAATATTGCATTGTAATTCAAACAAAAGTAATACGTTATTAATGCTAATGCTATTAATTACAGTGTGTTATTGTAAAGCTTACTAATGAAAAAGTTAAAAATAAAATTATTTCACAATAGACGTGCCAATTTATTTAAATTTACAATGTAAAATTGTATTTAATACATTATCGGGATTATTGTAAAATTTCCGTACTAAAAATGTAAAAAAATCATATCTCGGTATGAAAATTACTTCAATATAAAGTAACATCTATTGTTACAACACTGCATTGTAAATTTTAGTTATTACTAATGAATCCGGCCAAGTGCTAGGAAAATTAGCTAAAATTACAATGTTTACAGTAACTACTGCTTATTTTCCTTGTATTTACTTGATTTACAAGACGAAGTTGTAATTTTTGCTTATGTTCAAAAAATACTTTTTTCCGTGTTGATTTTTTAGGGTTCCGTAGGAACCCTTATACATAGTTTCTCTATGCCTGTCCGTCTTGTAAAAATTTTGACAAAAGATGAAATTTTGTATACGGTTGCAGATTGATGACTTAAAAACAGAAATACGATTTTTGAAAAAAAAAAAATTTTTTTTAGACCCCTCTTACATAGAATGGAAAATATATTTAAAAAAATCATCTACCACATTGAATGAGGTGTCTTTAGAAAAATCTACTAAAATGTATCGGCACTTTCTGATTTTAACCCTTTAATCATGATGTATTTGCTCTTCAAAGGTATTATCAGAGCGCCCTCCCCCCTCTATTTTGTAAACTAACGATTCAAAAAAAATGAAAAAAATTCAGAATGTAGCTTTTAATTAGTAATTTCATTGAAAACTATAACGGATACTGTCAAAAATTTTGGGTCTTTCCTTTCACAGACTGAAAAGTGAACTCACATTTTTTTACTTACCCCTTTCAGTGGGGTGTCATTTGATAGGTCTTCTAAAATGCAACAAAAAATTTCGAATGATTTTTTGATTTCAATCCTTCAGTCACGAAATAAATGTCGGTATCAGAACGCCCCCCCCCCCCCCCCCGTATTCTCTAAGTAATATAATGAACACTGTAGCAAAAATAGTTTATAAAAAAATTTAAATACCTAACTCTTTTTTATAAATCGTAGTGAGAATGATTACAGAACCCTATCATATACTTGCCCGTTTTTTTTTTTTTTTTTAATTACAAAATGGTAAATAGTATATTTTTGCAGTAGTTAACTATCGCTTGAAATAAAATTATATCGGAACACATATTTACATATTAAAGGTAGGTAGTAAAATTTTGGTTAAAACGTTCTTCCTCAAATGAACACACTGGTATTTATTTAGAAATGTTGTGGACGTTATAAAATATGTATCGTATTTACCGAAATCACCATATGTCCATAATAACGATACACAGCATTTTGCTTTCACGTAAAGTTTAGATTATTCATAAGTATTAGTGATCCCCTGTTAGTGTTCAGTAAATAGTTCTCTTAGGATTTTACATGGGTGAATTTAAAGATTAATAAATATCGCTGACGCAATGGCCGCTATCACCAATATGAATTTTTAAGTACGGTTCTGTGTGGTTGGTGATGTTAAATTCACTTTACGATGCTATTTATTCATTTATCTATATGTACAGGGGCGTTTCCACCAAATACTGGAACCATTTTAGACATCACCCTCACTCATTTGAGTCTTACTTGTCGATTTTGAGTTCACGTTGAGTAAGGTAACCAAATATTTATATTTTTTCCCAGCGAGATTGTAACGACATCAGTTAGTAGAATCTTTATAAGACGCACCCTTTGATAATTATAATTATTTATATTAATATCAGTGTTGGGTAACATGCTGTACTCTTATAAAATTACAGTATTTTTACTTTCTTATACCGATATACATATATGAAATATAGGTAGTATTAGAAGCTCTGGGGCCCCGGGGCAGAGTGTGTGTGAAGGACCCCCCGCTATAAGCAAAATAAAAACTGAAGACCTTTTTACTTTCTTAACTATAAAATAATATATATTCATATAGTTTAAATGTTCAATTAATTTTATTCTATTTTTTATTAGTTTGTCAAAAATATGTTTCAATAAAATAAGAATCGCGTACACTGTTCACTGTCTATATTACGTATAAGAAAGTCCCGTGGCAGCTTTTTTTATTTATTATGGTGCATTAACGTTATTAGTAGGTATCAATATAGTTAAATTTTATTTTCTTGTTGTATGCATTATACAATTAATAAAGATATGGCATTCCTGAGTTTCATTTTTTTACTATTCTGCGCATGACGTCACAAGATAGTATTTTTACATATAACGTATCATGTTGTATGTAACGGTTTATTATAATAACAAAAAGTTTTCACGTTTTTATTTTCTCTTACCCGGAAGAAAAACCTATAATTCTAAAATAATGTTATTTGCAACAGTAATATTATAATATTTCAAACAGTGATTTTCTAGTAATATTTGAGCTGTAACGAAGAATGTTCTAAATATATGAAAATTGAGTATAGGTAGTTTTTTTTTTCGTTTTTTCAAATCCTGAGTACCTATTCTATAAATAATCTGATTTTTTTATATTCAAACATATCACTTAAATAACTAGAGTGTCGTGGAATAAATGCAAACTTCATCGTAAACATTGTATATTTTATATCTTGCTAATTTTAACTATATATACAAACTGACCAATTATGAATAATATCCGTAGGAGTGAGGTCCGAAACTGTACTTTGTGGTATCGCTCCTATACATAAAATGTAAATTGTAAAATTATTTGGTAGATAATATTTATGAACATAATACTTATCTATAGGTATACTAAATGTGTTTACAAGGAAATTAAAATTTATATTTTTAAGAACAATGAAATCATATTAACAATATTTGTTGTTGTTAAAATAAATAGCAGGAATAAAATAAAAAAATATTATGAGAATGCATCAAATCAAATCATATATGATAACGTTTAATATAAAACGGTAGTTATTTTAGCTATATATAACAATAAAAAAATTTATCTTTATAAGTTACGGTTGGGATATTTGAAATTTAAGACTATATACATTAAAGTTTAATCATATAGAAAATACTTCACATCCATTGCGGTTCCACATTAAAACCTCTATTAGATGAGTTTAGATATTTACGATCAAATAAATTTGAATGATTCACTTTTATGGTTTTATATTGTACCGATTAGATGATTTTACAACTACTGATATTGAGCATGTGCAAATAAAGATAGATTTTATTGTATTTATTTAAAAGTACTTTAGAAGAATTACATTAACCTTCATCTCATCCTCAAAAAAACTTACGTTGTCTACCCTCATGCGTAGATTTCTACGCATATGGAATTTCATTGTGTTTTCAATGGTTAACTGCTTTTTTGAGATTGAAATGAAAAAGTAACTGGTTTTATAATTTTATTTTAATAAAAAAAAGATTCAAATTAATTTTTCATCAGTGCATTTTAGACATGCATTGCGATTTTGTTGTTTTTTACAAGCAGCGTTTACACAAAAACAACAGATAGTTTCATATACATTATTTTTTGTACTAGAATTTTCTTCGTAGCAAACGTAACATCTGGCTCTGCCTTTCGATTGCGGTGAAACGCTCCTCAATCTCTTTGGTGGAATTGATGATGAATGTGTTGAAGATGCAGAATTCACAATATTCATTAGATTTGTATAGTTCTTGAACGAAAATAAAAAGCGCACCCACACGAAAACTAAAATTTTAAATTTTAATTGACGTTCACATCAATGCAATATGTGATTTTTATATTATTTTATTACCAGCAGCGTAGTAACGGGGGGGGGGGGGGCAAAACCCATCCCGAAATGTTCAATGTTATAAAAAAACGTTAAAAAATATCAGTTCAAAATACCTCCCAAAATTAAACACATATGTAAATATACCCCCCCCCCCCGAAAAGTACTAATCCCTCCGAAAATTTTTCTTACTACACCACTGTTTATGACAATGAAAAACGAAATGTCACAAATTTTTATGAAATTGAAATATATTGCTAAAATTGCTATACCTATCTACATATAAATAATATATCATTGATGATTTTTCAAAATTTTCATATGTATCGAGGGTTCGATTTAATAAAATAAATATCGATTTTAGCTATAAATAAGTAATAACGAATTAAAATTGTAGCAGTTTGCATTTACAGTGAATCTTGGTTAAGTGGGACTTGGATAAGTGAGAAACTTCTACAACTAGAATCCATACTGAGGTCCCGTCACATCTGGAAATATGTCTGGGGAACTGGATAAATGGGACACCTCTTTAAGTGGGCTAAAATAACTGGTCTCTTGAGATTCCAGTTATTCACGCTTCAGTGTATATAGTTCAATGAAAAAAAGTAATACAAAATTAATAACCAATTTAAGTATACATTATAAATCCAACAATCCAATATATACATATAAATAAATAAACTGTCATCGTACAATCCGGAAAAAAATGAACTAAAAGAACTAGAATGTTCATTAAATAACACTATAAGTCCATATGCGTAGAAATCTACACATAGGGAGAACAACGTAACTTTTAAAATTACGCCTACAAAAGAATGTAATTTTTATCGGGAAACAGTTTTCTTTTCTTAGAATGATGGTAGAAACAAAGTCACGAAACCCCATTAGCTTTAAATTAACGGTTTTTGAAAAAAAATAAAAAAATATTGGCATTTGCGTAGTTTTCTACGCAAGGATGAGATGAAGGTTAAAGTACTTACCATAAAAATAATATGTCCGTTAGGTATATTTTTATTTAATATAAATACATAGATATACGTAATATGTATTTTTCGTTACATGAATATTTGTTATTACTTTTGTAATTTTCCACAAAAAATTATAAAAAGATTAAATTTTAATACAGGAAACGGATTGTAGTAGGCATATTTTATAAGAAAAAAACGTTTACATACATTCATGATACAAGTATATAGTAGACTTATGATATGGATATTATCGATGATAGAAAAATTGAGTTAAAATAAAATTATTTATTTTCATGAATAAATAAAAAAGTTTTTGTTTTCAAATATTGTTAAATAAATAATAGGTTATTAAAGATGTTACGATGATTTTCTTACTTTTCATAAAGGTATGCTTAACCAACGGCAGGTTAACCTTTTTTTGTCATTGTTTGTTATCTAAATTAAATAATGTGTTTTGTGCATGTTTGTGTATTGTGTGCGTATGTTTCTGTGTAATATGGAGTACTAGCATACAAGACAGAGTATTATAGATAGACTAGGGGCTGTGCCCCTGGGCGCTTCGCGCCCCAACCCCCTTTCACGCCATATTTTTTACACAAATTTACTCGGGTCTGCGACCCTCGTATGTGCATATATCATCCTCCTACCACTATTTTTTGATAGTTAATTTTTGAATTTGGCGGAGATAATCAATATTAAAATTTTCAGTAATCTTACATGAATAAATTACATAATTACAAATTTACTCGGGTCTGCGACCCTCGCATGTGTATATTGTAATAATTTTCCATTCTTTTTGCTGATACTCATTTTTTTCTTAAATTGGCGGTGATAATCACATTATTACAATTTTCAGTAATATTACATGTACAAATTACCCAACCTCAAATGTACTCGGGTCTCAGCCTTCGGCTGTGACTCTCGTATGCATTAGTATATTATATTATAACCCTAAAAATGATCATTGAAAACATTTATTATTATTAATATTTAATTTTTAATCAAAATGAATTTGTCTACGTCACTTTTAAAAAATAGAAATTTTAATTATTTTTATGCGACACCCCTGACTTAATTATTATTTAAAATTTTTTTATTAATATATCAATCTCAAAACTTTCAAAAAAATAATAATTCATAAATAATTTTTTTTAAGGCGCTACTGATCTATATTAAAATTTTCATATTTTTTTGAAATTTCTAATTTTTGAACAATTAAATTTTTTTTTTCAAAGTTTTTACAAACGTTACGAAATGTGACATTTCCCACTTTCATATATTTAAAACGACACCAGCACCTGACTTAATTATTATTTTTTAATGTGAAATTTTGTAAACTGCATCAACAAAACTCTTAAAAATTATATTTTTATACAATTTCATTAAAAAAAACACAAATTAAAAAATATTTGAAACGCCGTCCCTGATTTAAATGAATAATTTCAACAATTAAAAAAAATTCAACAATTTCACTCAAAATAATTTTTTTTTTGTAATATAATAAATAATTTTATTTATAATATTACATGTATAAATTACCCAACCTAAAATGTACCTACTGTTATTTATTAAATGGTTAACTTTTTAATTTTTATATATTCCTGAAGTTTTTACTTTTTGTTCAATTTTAATCAAAATTAATTTGTCTACGTCACTTTTAAAAAATATCAATTTTAATTATTTTCATGCGACGCCCCTGACTTAATTATAATTTAAAAAAAATTATTGATATATCAATCTGAACTTTCAAAAAAATAAAAATTCATAAATAATTTTTTTCGAGGCGCTACTGATCTACAGGGTGTTTAAAAAAGCCCGGTACCCCGGAATAACTCTTTTCCTTTGCCTTGAACCGAAAAATGTTCAAGGAAAAAGTTGCTTGGTTTCGAGGAGAGGATCGTTTGCATACCAAACCACCCCTCAGCCACTCACCCCCTTACGGGGGGTGGGGGTGGGTTAAAATTTTCAAATGGGAACCCTTATTTTTTATTAGCTTATCAAGTTCTACGATCAAAAGTAAATATCTTTTGACCGAAACTTTTTTTTTGTTTGGGCTAATTCTTTGCCACTAATGAGCATGAAACAGCAATTAAAAAATGTTCAAAAATCAACTTTCACTCCCCGGAATCGCTATTTTTCTTTGCCTTGAACCAAAAAATGTTCGGACAAAAGTTGCTTGGTTTCAGGGGGAGGATCGTTTGCACCACCCCCCTCCTCTCCCAATGTGGGTGAGTTAAAATTTTCAAATGAAAATTCCTATTTTTTATTCTCTCATGGAATTCTTCGAATGAAAATGAATATTTTGTTCCAGAAAAAAAATGGGACAAAAAATATTTATTTTTATTCGAAGAATTCCATGAGAGAATAAAAAATAGGAATTTTCATTTGACAATTTTTACTCACCCACACCCCCCGGATTGGGAGAGGAGGGGGGGTGCAAACGATCCTCCCCCTGAAACCAAGCAACTTTTGTCCGAACATTTTTTGGTTCAAGGCAAAGAAAAATAGATATTCCGGGGAGTGAAAGTTGATTTTTGAACATTTTTTAATTGCTGTTTCATGCTCATTAGTGGCGAAGGATTCGCCCCAACAAACAAAAGTTTCGGTCAAAAGATATTTACTTTTGATCGTAGAACTTGATAAGCTAATAAAAAATATGGGTTTCCATTTGAAAATTTAACCCACCCACACCCCCCGTAAGGGGGTGAGTGGCTGAGGGGTGGTTTGGTATGCAAACGATCCTCTCCTCGAAACCAAGCAACTTTTTCCTTGAACATTTTTTTGTTCAAGGCAAAGGAAAAGAGTTATTCCGGGGTACCGGGCTTTTTTAAACACCCTGTATATTATAATTTTCATATTTTTCTGAAATTTCTAATTTTTGAACAATTAAAATTTTTTTTAAGTTTTCACAAACGTTACGAAATGTAACAAAAATTTCATATATTTAAAAAGACACCAGCCCCTGACCTAATTATTATTTTTAAATGTGAAATTTTGACTAAAATTGCATCAATAAAACTATTAAAAATTATATTTTAATAAAATTACAATAAAAAAACACAAATTTAAAAATATTTGAAACGCCGTCCCTGATTTAAATGAATAATTTCAACAATTAAAAAAAATTCAATAATTTCACTCAAAATAATTTTTTTACAAACATAAAAAATATGTCACATGTAAAAAACCACGTAATTTCAATAACTATCAAATCTAACGTCATCAAAAAATTTCTCACTCCTAATAGAAAAGGATACAAAACCTTCTAGAACATTCCCTGTCAGCTGTCATCTGTCAAGAAGCACGTGTATGTCGAATCTGACAGAACATACGTCATTTTCGACCAATCAGAAACTCGAATTAGAAATAAATGCCGATGGTTTTTTACCTTAAAATTTAATTTTCAGTAAAATTTCGATGTACTTTTTCGGAAAAAAATCACAGCTCAGAGACCTTTCATAGCTAAGAAATGAAATTTAGCCTATTGACTGGAAAAAGAGTCAAGCTACATGACGAAAAAAAAATTATCAAAATCGGTCCGGTGAATCCAGAGTCTATAAAGCTATAGTTTCGTCCGGACATACATATATATATATTGCACGTTTATATTATAGTGTGATATAAACAGGTTGGATGAAATTATAGGAATTTTATGAGAAGTCATTTTTTTTAACATTGATAAGTGCTAAATAAATTTAACATATTCTGTATTAATTTACTGGAAATAAAGAAAAATGGGAAATAAAGTTTTTTTTAAACTTCAATGTGGAAACTGAATTGACAAAGGTGGATATTTGTTGAAATTTTATGAAAAAAAAAATTGTGGGTCTGCATGACCCTAGTCTATCGTTCGAGGGTTAAAGAAATATATACAGTAGAAACCGGTTATAACGACATCGAAAGGACCGGTCATATTGGTCGTAAAAAGCGGATAGTCGTTATAACCGGTAAAAATGCAATTATATAGGATTCAGTATTTTGAGTCGTTAAAACCGATACGTCGTATTAACTGATGTCATTATAACCGGTTACTACTGTATAGGTATAACATAATATGATTACAGAAAGGAACACCTCTAATTGTTGTAGCACAATAACACTATTAAGAAATATTTCAACCAACTGTTCCCGGAATAAAATGAGTACAACATGCTTTTTAATAACAACATTTTGTTACTACCACCAACATGACTTGTATTGCATCGCTTTCAATGCGCACAGCGCTGATGGAGTAAGAAAGCTTCTATTATTGTAGTTGAGCACGTATTCTTAATCTGTTTTCTACACAATAAACTGGAAAGTTTTTTAATTGAAAATAAAAATAGAATTTTTGTCGTACATTGTAATGTTTGTATTATAAATAATTGATTGGACGTACGTATCTATAAAGTTTTGATGTAAAACAGATTTAAAATAAATTGAAAGGACAATACTCAAAAATAGTATTTAATTATTATTTTTATGATAAAATTCATTAATTATTGGAAGTACCAAATGAATAACATTTACATCGTTTTACAAAACTTTATTGCCATCTATCAAAAATGTTTTGACTTTTTGATTGGTTATATATTTAAAAAAGAGATGTAACTCAAAAATACTAATTGTGATAATAACAACCATAAAAAAATTAAATAAGTAATTTAAGTTTATATTGTATTCTTATGTTGATGATGAAAGATGTTCTTTAAGGCTGGATTTCTTCTTATTTAACAGCTTAGTGGTGTTAGTTTATCACATATATGTGCAGTTATTTGTCTTTTTGGTAGGGTTGATTTACAAAGATATATGGTGGAATGGGACAACCAGAGGGGCCTGATACATGGTATTATATAGGAACACATAAAACATATATTACAGTTTTATATTGCAGTTTTTTATGTTATGTATTATGTGTGTGTGTATTTTTATTTATTTATTATTAGTTCTCTATACGCATTCTACCAGATTTTAGATTTTCTCCTTCATTCTTTTTCAATGGTCATAATGCAATTCAGTTCACGGTTTCTACTTTCTAGTTTGGATCCCACTAATGATTTTTTAAACTTGTATTAGTGGTATATCGTATATGACATTTTATTATGACTGTAATTAAAAGTAAAGTCAATGATATATGTCATTTTTATCACGTACCTAAAAAATGTATCTATTTTCTTTAACAAAATGATTTTTTTTCGCACTCGTATTAACTTTCGGTATAGGTACTCTGGTAACAACCCTAATATATAGTTCTAGTACTGCTAGAACACAGTTAAACATAATAAAATTGCGAATGAAAAATTGACATAAAATTTAAGAATGAGGACTCCGTTATATAATAGTATCTGAGTTGGCAGTGCATTTTCGTTCCACTGTACAGGATTAATACTTACTGCTACATCCACTTCTACTGTTGCAGACAAAGGGAATATAAAAAATTTACTTCTCCATTATCATACGTCTTTATGACGTACGTAAATTCGGTGAATACTTTCTTATACAATGCGTTTTGATATGTACAGTAAGATAAGATGGGGTTAGACTAAAAAATGTTTTTATGGTGATGTATCTAAAAGCTGGAAGAGTTGTATGTTATATTAATAACTGTTAGTCTTCTTGGATAATATGTTTTATCGTATTTGTTGTAGCAAAAACAACTGTGTTGTTTTATGCACACAATTTAATATGTAGTTAATGCAAATATTTATTTAAATTGAAGACTGAATGTTGGCTCAAAATCCATATCAAGATCACCACAGACGCCTTATTTGTATAACTTTGAAACCAGTGTTGGCTCCCCACTAGGTAACCCAAAAAAACCTACCCGAGTTTTTTTTGGCAAAATGACTTAAAAAACCCAGTGGGTTTTATTAATGTTATTATTTAAGAGTGTATTTAATGATATATAAATGAAATATTTTATTTTGTAAAGAAATAATTGAATTACAATCATTCTAGACCTATATATTTTATTTATAATTATAATAACAGTAGTAATAGTAACTATACATACAGGCTCTGCGATTTGAAAAGATTAAAACAAACAACTTTTTATCTAGATCTAAAAAGGCTATCGAATATTAGTCGTTTCGACAATATGAGAGTGAAAAACATCCTCAAAATTTAATTTTAAATAATAACGTTTTCCAATTCACGTTTAGTTGCCTTGTAAACAAATGTAATATAGGTATAATTCAAATTTTAGGATTATTATTGTACATTTTTGTTTTATGTTATTGAAGATATTACAGAAGTAATATTAAAAAAAATAAATATAAGAAAAATATTATGGATCAAAAAAGTCATCAGTTCTCCATAACGTTAATTTTTTTTTTGTCTTCCTGAACCACTTTAAATATTAAATTATTTCGATATTTTTACGTATTTCTTGCAAAATCTTTCATTCAACAATACTGGGCATTACCAGTAGATAAACATGTAATTATATTTGTCGAGTTTCCAAACAGATCTGGAGAAAACCCGGAAACTATTTCGAACAGTTAATTAAAATATTAAAAATAACTACAAAAATTGTTTATTAACTATAAAATATGTACCGAAAGAAACAAAAATAATTGCAAAATAAGATCAAAAAATGGAAATATAGTTTTTTAAATAAATTAATTCGAAATAAAGATTTACTTGAAGTTATATAAATTCTGATATAGTCAAGATTATTTAAGGTTTGAGTCCACTGTTTTATATTGTATAAAGTTTGGAAATCATCATATTATAAATACGTAAATTTTTTTAATTAGGCTAAAAATTTCTCTAAGTATACCTAAATACCAACATATACAATAATACCATTGAAATTGGAGATCAAATAATTAATATCTGAATATGCGTATTACGTTTATACATTTGATATTCTCATCAGTTAACACCCATGTATTATACAAGGCAGATGAAAGTATATTTTACGTATATAATTCTACAAAAGGATGAAAAAAGTATTTAAAATTAAAACCATGTTAACTAACATACACACCAAACGTGAGAGTATGTGTGACGAGCATGTATGTGTGCTTATATGTATATGTAAAGCGTGAGTGTATGGTACTGTCCAGTTCAAACAAAAACTTGCGATTTTCACTGTATTATGAACGAAAGTACTGAAAGCGTGCACACAAAATGGTCTACAAAAAACTGCTCAGGTGCTTCCCGGGCTAAAGCTGAGCAACTCACATGAAATATGCACATCAACAAAATGCCGACCCCTATTGTTGTCGGTGTAACCCTTCTGTCCTCGTTCTTGACGCATACATCTGTCAAAGGCGTTCGAATTGGAGTACTAAAACATATTTTTTTGTAAAAACTACAGAATTCAATTAAAATGATCAAAATGTGTTTTTTAACAATTACATTAAATTTTATTTTCATTATTTTTAGCAGAAACGTAACAAAAATTTAAATATTTTTATATTTAACCGTCCGGTCAATGACCAAATTTTCACCATTCGTTCAACAACCGGGTACCCGGGTAAACACACACTTCGTGATTGTTTATTTAGTAGATTCAGTTAGTAGTTATTGTTGTAAAATTGTATTTTAAATTCTGTATGATTTTTAAAGCAAACAATTTTATATTTTATCACTGTTGGGTAGTATTAGAGCCGAGCAGATCCTAAAGCAAGTTATCTATGCGTAGTGAAAAGAACAAAATTATAGCATACAAAATTTACAGTGAAAGTGAGAAAAAAAAATAAAATTATTAACTATTAATACAAAAATATAAAAAATTAATTAATACAATTAATTTTATAAATAAATAATCGTATTGAATATAATTACGATGGATAATTCATTGAGTTTTCGACGATAAGACGTGATTTTCTTGTTTTATTTTCGAGTAAGTTATTTAATATTTTGAATATTAAAAAAAATAGTAAATAATATAGTGAATTATAGTGAACATGTGAGAAGTGTGCGAAATAATTAAATTTACTTTTCTTTTTATATAGCACTATGTTATTATAAATAAAAAAAAATACTTAAAAAAAACGTGAATGATATTTTTTAACTACAATCTTTACTAGTGTTTATAATAAGAATTGTTTAAATAAAGGAAATTATAAACGATATTGTTCATGATTTGTTCAAAAGTCAAGTTAAAATAAATACTTTGATATACGGTCTCTTTAGTGTGTATAAACCCGGATTTCATACATAATTACCTTAGTGAGTACCCGGGTATCTAGTCATTGAACGGAGGAGGTCTCAAGTTTGATAATTAATAATTGTTATTGAATGATTAATTACAAAAAAATTTGTCGAAAAAAGGGTATCAAACTACTTCAATTCTGGGGATCCGAGCGGTCATAAAAATTTTTTAAGGAGAAGTTGATAAATACTACCTTGGAAACTGAAATGGATACCCGGGTACCCGGTTGTTGACCGGACGGTTAATTTGTTCTTCTCAAAGCGAGAGGGTTGGTAGATTTTATTGGTCATATTTTCAATATGTTTTATATTCAATCTCAAATAAAATTGAAGATTACCCTAAGACAGCCGAAACCTTCGTATATTATTGCTTCTTGATTTTAGGGGTTCCGTAGAAATCTAGAAACCCTTTTAGTTTCGCTCTGTCCGTCTTTATGTATGTATGCCACAACCATCCCATTTATATATCTATTAAGATTAAATATGGTATACGCGATTTGCCTCAAAAACAGAAACGATAAACTGAAAAGTGTATTCAAAATTTTCTATTCACTGAGATAAATGCAAAAAAAAAATGTTCAGGACCTTTTGATTTTAACCTTTCAGTCACGATATATTTGCTTTCAAATTTGTTATAAGAGTGCTCCCCCACCTAATTTCCAAAGTATCGGTGCGAAAAAAATTTAAATAATTCCATAATGTAGCTTTTATTAGTATTTTCAATGAAAATTATAACGAATACTATGTAATTTTTTAGCTTCTTATACACATGTTAGATGAAATAATCATATAGTATAAGTACCTAAGTATTGTAAAGCCGATTTTATGTATAATGTAGGTATGTACTTATAGGTATACGAATTGGGGAATATTATAATTATTTTATATGTATGTATTTGTATGATATATAAAGTAGGTACACAGTTAGGGGAAGGTGGGGGTAAGACGGGGTAGCGAGGTAAGATAGGGACCGTAACAAAACTGATGATACAATGTAGCTAGAAATGTTCTTCTATCGCCATGTGACGGTATTTAGCAGAAGTTATTAATGCCACAAATAGTTTGGTCGAAGGTGTGCACGTTGTGATTTTGTAAGTATTTTTTTAAATTTTTAGTGGTTAGATCTAATTTTTGAGGTATATAAAGTGCGTGACTGTTCAAAATGTATGGTGTACAAGATGTATGTCATATTTTTTTATTGATATTTGTTTATTTTACTATAATAATGACATTAACTCGTTCCGGTTTGCTTCGATTCGTAACCTCAAAAAAAAAATACAACTTGGGAATCTAGTTTGGGAAAGATGGGGTACCTACTTGCGGGTAAAATGGGGTAGGTATGATTCTTTGGATAACACAACAATCGATCTGGTTAGCCCGAAACAGTTAATGCCGTATCCACGAATTTCCGAAAAAAGGCCAAGACAAGTTCCAAGAAGAGGAAAAACAGCTATTATTACTGCGTCTCCGTATAAAACAGAGTTAGAGGAAATACAAAACAGTAAGAAACCAAAACCAAAGGTAACAAATAAAAAGAAACTGAAAAAAAACAAATAAAAGATCTAAAAGAACCAAGAAAGCTGATGAGTTCTGAGGACGAAGATACAGAATGTCTGTACTGCCACGGCTTGTATTATGAGTCTGTACCCCATCTTACCCAAGGGGGTACCCCATATTGCCCTATAGGTGGGGCAAGATGGGGCAAATTAGTTATTTTTTTCAAGTTGATATTTCTATAAGAAGAATTATATTTTTTTGTTTTCACTGATTAGAATTTAAGGAAGAAAGGCTGATTATTTTCTTAATAAAAGTACCTACAATGTGCAATCAAAAACAAAGGGTTTTATTTAGGAAATACCTTAAGGTCCCCGTCTTACCCCACCTTCCCCTACTATTATTATTATTTTTTAAATAAATTTAGATAAAAAGTATGTTATTAATATTTAATTTTTAAATATATTATATAAAATTTAGATTATATGTACTTTGTACATAAATACCTAATATTGAAATAAGTGCATTGTTGACAAAAAGAATATGTGTATAAGATGATTCCTCAAATGTCTGAACTGAAACACCGCCACTGTTATATTGCTCCACTCTAAACGTGAGGGGTGGTTAGGTTGTACCTACTCAAACAAGCCTCCGCATAATGTGGCCCATATGAAAGTAGTAAAGTTACAGGTATCTTTATGATGTAATACCTACTACCTGGGATAAAATTGTTGTTAAACGTTGACTCTTTACTGTATTTAGCAAAAAAAAAAAATTCAGTTAATATTTACTTATTGAATATTCACATTGGGTAGTACAAACATACAAAGTCATTTATTAACTCTTTTCAAAATGTTACTATAATAAAAATTAAGTATATTTTATATTTTGATTTTTTGTATTATCTGTGTAAATTTATACATTTGTATAAAAACTAGCAGTTACCCACACTTTTGCCCGCGTTTCTTTATTTAAAAGACAAATACTTTTTATTTTTGTACATTTTCTAGAAAATATAAATTATACTTTTATCCATACGTATCTGTTCTACTTCAATTGTTTTATTTATATCCTAATTTAATTCTATTCGGTGCAGTCGTGTAAAGTCAGTATTATTATACTATAAAATATTAATTATAAATATTCCGTGATATGGGTTTTCCAGATTAAACTATTATTGTTTACTTAACTACCACAGAGATCTTAGGCTTTCAAACATACAGATAAAATTTTGAAATGGAAATGGATTATATAGACTTTAAACTACTTATTATAATTGTACAAAGTCTACAGATTTATGTGTTTATATTGACACTAAAAAAATAACGTATCTATACAGTCTATTAAAAAATAGCAATTGCGAAAATATATGTATTACATGTACCAACATAAAGATCCACTATCTCTCTGGCTTTTATATCCAAAATAAAATAAATTCTTTTTTCGTTATAATCCCATAATTTGTTCCTCGTTGCTAACACAGGAGCCATAATTTCGAATAACTTATTGCACTATTATGCTTTAACGGTAAAAATAAAGAAAATTTGCATAGAATGCATGTTGGAAAAGTGCATATACAGTTAGATAGAAATGATTCTATTAATGCAACTATTTCACGTAGTACTTTATAAAAGTGAATTATATTTCATTTACTATGTGTATTGCTTAGCAATGAACCATTGTTAAAAGAGAACATCTCATAATTTAAAATAATGTGTTAGTAGAGTAAACTAGGGGAAATGAGTGGTATTTTTTTAATTTTTCTTATTGCTTGATATGCTGAAACAAATGCATAAATGTATGCATTGGTTCTTACCTTATAGCAAAAATATATTTACCATTTTTTGCATTCAAAAAGTACAATAAATTAAAACAAGTATAAATAAATATTTTAAAGTATTTTTTAACACCCATTTGCTCACTAATTTTAATATGTGTTCACTATAAGTTAACACTAGGGCTTTCAAACCGATTTAAACCGAAACCGGTTAACCGGGTTTTTGTTAAGATTTACCAAAACCGTAAAACTGGGTTTTTCATGAAAAACCGAAAGTTAATTCTATTTTTTTTTCTAATTTGCTCAATAGTATATGAGCATAATTAATGCTCATTTCAGATTTGAATATTTGAACATGAGTGACATATCACGTACAATTAGCAACAATGATATTTTCTTGTATTTTTTAGCTACTGTAATCAAAACTCAGTTTCAGGCGTTTTTCTGTCTTCACCACTGGATATTAATCAATTTAAAAATGATAATCCTCAATTTGAAATTGATTACAGTTTTTTGCAAGTCTTAGTTAACACCCAATATTATAGTCTGTAGGATTGAATTTCAAAAACATATCACCCATTTCCTTTAATTACCCTAATTTTCACATACATACGCACATATAAAGTATCTTATATATTACATATGTATTTATAAACGGATTTCTGCCTTAGGTATATAGTTGAAAAATAACTGAACCGATTTTAATGCGGTTGTCACAAATCTATTTATTCTCAATCTGGGTGGGTTTTCCCAATAAATTGTTTTCTCGTACATAGTATTATTAAATATTATAAGCAGGGGGTTATTACTACAAATACGAATTGTTATTCTTTAAATAAAATTTTCTTCGAAACAATAAAAAATAAAACTTTAAAATTTCATCAACTGCGCTCTAACTTATTTACATAATCTAACAAATTGAATAAGTATTGTATAACAGGAAAAGTAACATAAAAAGCAAATCTCTAAATTAATTTATTTTTTCTCATGGAAGATACTACATTAACTGACATTTGAATCGATTCAAATTGACCTTTGATTTTCTTTGCACAGATTTGATTTCCTAAATATACTCGTACACAACACAGTTATGAATAATTTATTACGATTTGAAACGTAACATGATGAAACAGACATTTTCTATAAAAGCACGACCAGTGTAAGATCAACATATGATGATGGTAAATGACAGATGATTTAGGAAGTCTGAGGCAATCGTTGGTAGATGTCTAAAAGAAAAATAAAGACGACGAGATCCCATCAGATCTTAAAAGCATCGAAATGAGCATCCGCGCAATTTCGGCAAAAAGGGTTTCGTCCAATTCGCAGAAACGTCAAAGCGTAAAGCACGCCATATATTGTTATGAATATTTAAAATATACGCAACGTCGTGTGAAAATCTTTCAGTGTCACAAACCAAATTGGACTCAAGTTATTTTTTTATTTTTGTATGCTCTATTTCGGTAATATGTTATTTTTATTGTTAACAGTTGGTAATTTTATCATACAATATCAATCTTGTGTTATTTTAATCCTGTATGTACACTACACTTTGAAACTGTTCGTATCGTACATATATTTCATGTATTTATTTATGTATAGTTTCTTGTGTGTGTGTGTATGCATATGTGTGTACTCTGTGTGTATAAGCCAGTAGTTCTGAACGTTTGTCAACGCACTTGCTCTAAAAAAAAAACTCTAATGTGTACCAAAATCAATAGATATAGAGAAACAATTATTTAAAAATACATCAAATCGGTGCATTTTACATAAAACTTAAATTATTGCGAACGAAGAAAAATTTTACATTTACACAGTAAAACACACATGAGCCATTCCACGTCAAGCGGGACAGTTTTTGACCTCATGTTTTCTGATTTGGCCATAATTTTTTTTACAGCTTCTTTGGACCCACTTTATATGTCAAACAATTTTTATTTTATTTTTATCACCCCTAGTTTAGAAGTTACAAGGGGTTGAAATTTCGGAAAAACGGTAAAAAATCGAAAACATGCTCTCTTTTAACTGCTTATAACTCTAGTTCTATTTATCCTACAGACTTTATCAAAAAAACATTTTGAAGCTCTTGAATGTCGCTTTAATATCATATTTATTTTATTGTTATAAACAATTTAATTTATTTGTTATAAACAATTATATTATTTAACCGTGATTTTCAAAGCGTGAACACGCTTTGACAATTTTGAAAAAAATATCAGCGTATTCCTTGATCAATTCTCTACAAAACTGGTGAGTAATAGAATGGAACTCCGATAGCAATTGTGTCAAAAAAATTGATTTATACGAAAAACCGCGCGCGCGTGCCTATCCACACGGCTTATGTTACGGTACTGCTCAGTAAAGGAAGAATTTTGACAAGGTCATGGTTGATTATTATAGATTTTAGTGCGGAGAATTCGAAAAAAATAACTAGGACTAGTGAAAAGTGATGCAACACCCTTAAAAATAGGGTTGAAGGGAGAAAACCCCGTTTTCAAGTGATATGCAATTTATCTCAAAATCCAAAGCGACAACAGGGTATTTTTATGGTTGATATTTATTGGAGACACTAAGATAAATCGATAGAAACCACATATATTGAGTTTGACTAAACATTACCCCCAATAATTATCTTTAATTGAATTTGAAAAAAATGTATTCAACAAAAATTCGGTGAACTTTAAAGTGCAATTGCATCCGTTCTAGTGATTGAATACTTTTTAGGAAATTACTAAATTTGTTTGTTTGTACAAAAAGAAGATATTTACAATGGATTTACAAACAAATATTCAATCCTAATGTTTTTATTAATTTTTTTCTAAAAAGGCAGTTTTCTTAAAATTTACATCAAATACCATTACACATTCGCGATTTTTAATTGGTTCAACTATTAATATTTTTTTAAATTATGGTTGATCATTACTTTTTTGGATTTTTAGGAATAATTTGAGACCAATTTAAGGTCATTTGGATGATTTTAACCAAATGTATTAATTTTGAAAATTATTTTATTTTGATAGATAAAAAAGTATTTTTATCTATTTTAAACGTACTGAAAGGGGTAATTTTTGGCTAAACTAAGTATATGCGATTTGTCTTAGTGTCCCCAATAAATATCAACCATAAAAATACCTTGTTGTCGCTTTGGATTTTGAGATAAATTGCATATCACTTGAAAACGGGGTTTTCTCCCTTCAACCCTATTTTTAAGGGTGTTGCATCACTTTTCACTAGTCCTAGTTATTTTTTCGAATTCTCCGCACTAAAATCTATAATAATCAACCATGACCTTATCAAAATTCTTCCTTTACTGAGCAGTACCGTAACATAAGCCGTGTGGATAGGCACGCGCGCGCGGTTTTTCGTATAAATCAATTTTTTTGACACAATTGCTATCGGAGTTCCATTCTATTACTCACCAGTTTTGTAGAGAATTGATCAAGGAATACGCTGATATTTTTTTCAAAATTGTCAAAGCGTGTTCTCGCCTTGAAAATCACGGTTAAATAATATAATTGTTTATAACGAATAAATTAAATTGTTTATAACAATAAAATAAATATGATATTAAAGCGACATTTAAGAGCTTCAAAATGTTTTTTTGATGAAGTCTGTAGGATAAATAGAACCAGAGTTATAAGCAGTTAAAGGAGAGCATGTTTTCGATTTTTTTACCGTTTTTCCGAAATTTAAACCCCTTGTAACTTCTAAACTAGGGGTGATAAAAATAAAATAAAAATTGTTTGACATATAAAGTGGGTCCAAAGAAGTTGTAAAAAAAATTATAGCCAAATCAGAAAACATGAGGTCAAAAACTGTCCCGCTTGACGTGGAATGGCTCACATGTGTTATGCGGAAAACAACAGTGTTTTACGTTTTGAAGCTAGAAACAATCAAAATCTGCATGTATTTCCGAAACTATTTTCAACGCTATGATAATACTTCCATTTCCTTCAGCAAATGAAAACGACAATGTTACATTAGTTGTATATACCATACATATATCTAATCCTTTGAACCTTACCGTGTTGATAAAAAACTTAGCGGCATATTATTTTTATAAGGTGATTTTTCGAATTTCGAGTAAACTATTTAAAATTTTTAAATCTAATAAACACAACATCAAAGCGTTGTCTAGCTGTCACGAAAATGAAAATTTTAATCAAATATTTAAAAATTTAATTTCTAAGCTAAAAATATTATATATATTATTTTCAATCTATGTATATTCTAAATATAGTTGCAATAGGTACTATGTAAAAGCTTCACATATTACATATATATTAAGTACCTACATATACTTATTAATATTGAACTTTAACAAAATAAATTATATATTATTATTATCTAAATATAGTCGCAAATGGTCTGTAGAAGCTTCTCATATTACATATATTAAAAACCTACTTAATAATATTAAACTTTAACAAAATACGAACAGTCGTTTTTTTTCCTGTTAGAACTTTCCTACTTTCATGGAACACTTGTGTCAAGTTCACAAAACCCCGGTTAAGAACTACGATGAAGACCATAACTTGTAAATGAACCATTTTTAATAGTTTTTATCAAATAGTTTCCACAGGTAGTTTGAAGAGGTGATTAGTTTCTTGTATTATTAAATGTATTTAAAGAAAATTACAAAATTATTATAATACACTCAACACATTAATTAAGAGGACAACTAAAAATTAGTCTGTTTTCAAATGCTTGTAACTTGGTCAAAAATTTATTTTTGTCAAAACTTTATTATATTCAATGGAGTAAATTTACTCTACTTTAGGATGGTCTAATTCGTTCCTCAACATCTTTTCATTTTTTAACTTTTTTATGTAATTATATTAATCTTGAAAAAAACTGCATATTTTGACACATGACGTGGAGTGCATTTATGTAGAAAATTAAATTTTAAAGTAACCTTTTTGTAGAGAATTTTAATACCTTGAAATTAATATTCGGAGGAAAAAAGTGTGACGAAAATTCGCAAAGGTATTACAATTTTAGTGAAAATCAGGAAAAAATAATTCAAATGAATATAGCCGGACTAATTTTGGTGATACAGAAAATAAAAAAAAATGTAGCCTCACTTAACATTTTTTAGATTATATATTGTAATGAAAGACTTCTGATGAATTTCATAAAAAAATTTAACATTAAACAGAATGTAAAAGTCAAGTAACTAAACAGTAAAACTATACTAAACAGAACATACCTTAAAAATTCCATTTCAGGTGACCCGAGTTAAAGTTCATATTGACAGACATACTCTTTAAAATGCATTTTTATTTTTTCTAATCGGACCATATTATGCGAAGATATTCAACTTTGAAATCTCAACATCAAAAAACCCCCAAAAATTACAAAATTCAGTTTGCACTGAATAGATAAAGATAAGTCCCTATACAAATATGAATATTGAAAAAAAAATAGAAGGAAGTACTATAGAACAAAAGATTGTTGTGTTTGCCACGTTGTGCTCGCCCTGTTCCCACAATTGTCTTGAATATAAAAATGGATTTGAGTATCACTGGGGTACATGATGGATGGTGGGGTAGCTCATGGGACTATCTTAACAGATAAAAACGAATAAGATAGCCAGGTAAATTTAGATGAGGTTTGTGAAGCTCTAATAAATTCATTCATCGTTGAAAATATAAATATTTTTAACATAGTAATACATATATACCTACTTTGTACCTACATACTGTATATGTACTTTAAAATAAACATCAATTTAAACAGCAGTAAATACGAAACAATACATTTTTGACAACAAACAAAGAAAAATACAAATGATCTAACATTGAAGGAAACGTTCAAGCTGTGCATTATTAATACCGGAATGACGTTCTGCTTGGCACTGACACAGAAATAGATGGAGCAGTTGTGTGGGGATTATTCTTTCCGTGTAATGCATCCTCCGATTACACTGCCAGTTCGTGATGAATGGCTATTTATCTATTAATATACTACCGTTTTACTTGTTACAATTCACAATTTACCATTTTGTGAATATTAGGAGAAACAGTATATTTATTGAGTGTATAATGTATATATGTATGTATAGTATATGCACACATTGTAGGTTATATTATACATTGATTGAATTGTGTTAATATTATTAAAGTAACGAAAAGTAGGATTGATGCTTTGAAATCGTTTTAATATTTTTGATTACCTAACCTTCAATATTGGTGTCAAGTCGATCACACCTGTTTACATTTATGCTATTTTTATGAGTATTCTGATATTTTAAGGGCTATTAAAAAATATGATACTAGATATTTATCTAGTTAAATTAAATACTTTACTTAAAGTGTTTAATTTATTTTATATCATATACCTAACACAAACGGTGTCTGGCATTATTTTTTAAATATTTTCATTAATACTAAAAGTACACTAAACTAAATAACCATAAAAGTAAACAGCTAAAGAACACACACATTTTAAATAAAAATATGTTGGGTTTGTGACTAACCAGTTTTATCTTAGTTAATCAATAAAAAATTGAAAAGTACACGGGCTTTTTTTTAATTAGATTTTATTATGCAGAAATATTATTTATTTTTAAGATAACATTTATTTTAAAATTAACTCAGAAAGTGAATTAATGATAAAATCGATAAAATATTGTATACATTATACCTGTATGTAGTAGGTACTATGGAAATTTACAAGAATTTATGTATTTATATATAGTATCTATACCTATGGCAAATATATTTATTTTTGTGTGTTTTTAACAAAAAATCTGTTTTTTAAAAACGAATATTTATTGTTACAATTAAAGCAATACCGGATTTTTTTAGTACCTATAACGTGAGCAGATTTTCGCCGATTTTAGATCTCTCTCCTATATAATATAAAATAAGCATAATATATTGTCAACAAATATAGGGAAAAATCAATACCCCTCCCTCTAAACATACTTACGTAATGTATAATTAATTCATTTTTGAGCTTTGTCCCGCGTCGCAAAACAAAAAATGATTAACTCATTAAGGTCTATCAAAGATAAATATGACATATTTGACACAGCAGGCGTCTAAGAAATTTCATATAGTTGTGGCAGCATGTATATAGGACAAACCGGCAGATCTATACGAACAAGAACAAATGGATACATAAGAGATATGAAGAACCAGCATGCCGCTAAGTCAACAGTAGCTGAACATTCGATGCTACAAGGCCATATAGTAGACGCCAATGATGTCAAAGTCTTAGCCCGGTACGATAAATTTTGGCCTTGGATCTATAGTGAAGCTATAAAAAAAAACAATTATAATAGAGACATCGGCTTAGATCTGCCCGGCGCTTGAAAACCGGTACTGTCGCCGAGCAACATTTGAATAATTACTTATTATAGCAAATGTCAACGATTTTACAACAGCTATATACTATACATACAATTCATTTCTGACCTGACGAAGACCACGAGACGATGGTCGAAACGTCGAATAATTAAAAATGCGACGCGGGACAAACCCCAAAAATGAATCAATTATACAATCAAACAACCGAAAACGTTTACGTACAAAAATACTTATGTAATTCTTGAATTGCCCCAACTAGTGTAAGGAGTATCAAACATTTTCAAATTACGAATTAAAATCGTACAATTTTTTTATACAAAATCACTTTTCTTATTTAATTAAAAAAACTATCAACACCTAATAATAATATTTAAAACAATTTATGATATCGTTTACCACAATCCGAAATGTGTCACATTCATATAAGAATGCATAAAAGGTAATTATGTACAGCAATTAAAAAAATTCTAAGTGCTATTCTTCCACACTTGGAAATGTGTAAATAAATTCTGCGACAAATAATAATAAGAAAACAAAATAATAAGTGCAAACACAATGTTAACTGCGAGTTTGTTCATTAAAACATATATACATACACTACATACGTAGTACGTCTTTTCTAGAGAACGCTCGCGATCTGAGGAAGATATTTAATTATGCAATATGAAAGGACGCTTTTATCCTGTGTAACACAAACAAAAGATTTATGTCGTCACACTCTGCATCACGTATGCATCGAAATGCAAATGCAAAGTAGAGACGCCTTAGCAACGTAAACATAGCCATAAAGATTATACCTTAACAGTTTGATCGAATTTTCTACGTGACCTCTTGCATACCATGTTGTGGAGTTTGTTATAGGAACTGATCACGATCTCTTACACCAATATAATGATTCAAAATAAGTTTAGCATTGTTAAATATACATAAAGATAATTTTTGTTAGTAATATTAAAAGTTTTTCTTGTTTTTACTCGTAGGTACTTTTCAACACATTCTAGACCAAGAGGTGAACGCCAAAATTTGCAACTACTTTCTAAAAGCTGATTTTTTGATATTACGTCACATTTGTGGTGTAGATATACAGCCTGCCGTCAGTCAGCTAGTTTCGTTAGCATTTGGCGCGGGGGTGGTTTTAACTTTGTAAAAAAACTACACGTTGCAACTTTCTAAAATCTGAAAATTAATTTGTAAGCAGTATACTATGTCATAGTCAGTCATCAAAATCGGGCATCTTGCAATCGTTGTAGATCGTGATCTTTGAAAATTCATGAATTTCAAACGTTGAAAAATCATTGATTTTCAACGTTACAATGATCTTCAGAGATCTTTGTTGATCGTTATATAGATCTTTGTAGATCATTTTAGATCTTTGTAAACCGTTTTTTTTCGCGGGTTTGCACTGAAAATTTTGTGGTACTTAACTACCTATAAACATTATACACGTGAACATTTTTAATACTTTTTTTTAATGCATACAACCAATATATAATCGTTTTAAAATATAGAAAATCAAATTAAAAATATCAAATCTCTTTGGGCCAAGGTAAGGAGATTAGTGGTAGGTTAGGTAAAAATATAGAAAATCACAACAATTACAATACATCAAAAATATGTAATTTTTAAATCTGAAAAGTCCAAATTTAGCGCAAGTGCAAAGTATTATATTTTTTAGTGCAACGTATTTATTTTTCGTGGAAATTATTTATTTAAAGTGATAATTTGTTTTAAGTTGAATTTATTTGTTTAAAATTGAATAATTATTTTTTCGTGCAGTATATTTGTTGTGAAAATGATTAAATAAAAAGTACATTTAAATACAAGCCTTATATATACAATTTATTGTTCTTTAAATCATCGATTTTATACAATACAAGATATACACTACAATAAATTTTCACAAAAAATCATATAATTTACTCATTACAAAAAGTACAAAAATAAATGAAAACATTGCGGTTGAATAATGCAGTGTCAATTTTACTCCATGCCAAAATTAGAAACAATTTTCATAAAAAAAATCCAGTTAACCTCCTACTCAATTATGGAATCGTCCAGCGCGATATGGTTGCGGACAGGAAAAACCGGATTAGAACTGATAAAATCCACGTGCATCACAAACCGGTTATCCGTACAGCATCCAGGAATCAATCCGGAAAGGACTAAAAACGGTACAATATGTGTACATGCGATAGTTGTTATTTTCAAAATTGATTTAATTTTTTATTGGTATATAAAAAATACAGTATAGAGTATAACTATCGTAAAAAATATATATAATAATGTATAAATATATTAGCCACGTGTATGCCATAAGGGTTCCGAAGTAATATACTACGAGGACTGTTGGAAGCCATTGCAAGGTTCATTTCTGATCAAAAAAATTAAATGGAGTTATATTCTAGATATGGAAATAAAATAAAATGCTATAACGCTCTTCAAAATTTTAAATGATATTGTTGATTTAAGTATATGTCGTTGGTAGACAAATTAAAGTCCCGTTTTAAAATTTTTTTCAGATTTTTTTGAGCTAGTAGTTACATAGTTACAAGGAGAGAAGCAAATAAAATTAGTGCTTGAAACAGATTGCAAGTATCAGTTCAGAATCAGAAAAATATATGTAGGGTCAAATTCTATTGATTGATATCTACATTTCGACACATCGATAGATAAGGTGTCTTTTCTGTCTTAATAAACGATTTTTTTATTAGAAAGAGATAAGTAATTAATTACAAAATTTAATGTAATATATATAAATTTCATAGAAGAAATTCGATACTATCTAATTAATTTTGATTTTATTTAATAACGACTACTGTTTACAAAGCCTAATAAGTATAAATATTTCTTTCAAACTGTAACAAAATATAAATCATCTATAAGGCGCAACATTTGTACACAGTGTCCATTTTCTAAATAAAATCAAAATCCATCAGATGGTATCGAAATCCAGGAACAGAAAGGGCATTTCCGGCATCATATCCGAAAATCTATTGAAGAGGATAAATCTGTAATGATATAGAATTCGTAGAATGGCTTTTTTGTACGAATTTTGTTTTGATGTTTATTTTTTTGTGAATATTGTACAACAAATGAAATATTAAGCTGAGTTGAATAATGTAATTTTACAGTAACAATATACCATACAGCTATTGTTTTTCAACCTATTATAAAGGTTTCTTGTAGCTGTAATATAAAATTAGTAACAGAAACGAGTAACCGTAAATAAAATATTTCAGTCATTTTCGGGTAATTTTATAATGAAGTTATTTTAAATCTACTAACTAACCAAAAACATTTGACCTGTAAGAAAAAGTACCAAAAATTTGTTTGTTAAGAAATTAGCAATGTTATGGGCTATTTATATCGAAAATACAAAACACCAACACAATAAAATGTACAGATTTTGTTACCATTTTGTTAGAAAACATTTTGTTACTTTGTTTTTTGCATTACAATTCAACAATGTTTAATGTGTAACCGTATCCATTACCGTAACGGAACATTTTTTTGCTAGGGACAATCCATAAAATAAGTTAAGCAAATTTCACGCATTTTTAATCCTACCGCCCCCTTTGTGACGATGCATAATATTTGCTCAATCTATATTATCTGTTTAAATTCGAATGATGGTGTTGATAGAACATTCCGTTTATTAGATACAGTATGTTTACAAAATCCTTGTAATACAAAACTTTGGGCCATTGGTTAGGGGTGTTTCGGGGCAAACTTTGCTAGGGATTTTTCAAGAAATATATATACATCTCCGAAAGTTCTAATCACTGTTTAAATTTGGCACCTCATACATTTTCCTTATATTTTTTCCTTTATTTCATAGGCTGTTAGTATGTCACAAAACTGATAAATAGTTTTTTAAAACAAAGTCTATTATATTTCGGCTGAAAAATAAAATATATACTTACAATTAGTTTAAAAAATGAGAACAAAATTGATGTACATACGTATCTTATACAGGCTAGGCAACGGCCCAACTACCCCCCCCCCCCCCCCAATCATATCGTTAAAAATCAGTTTGTCAATACTGATTTAATTCATCACTTACTCGTCAGATGTGTGGAAAAAATAATACTGTACTTCATAATTAAAATAAATATAATATAGCCATAATAAATATATTAATAACTTTCTTGGAATGTACACTTATTCTGAATTATTTTTAATACAGTTAACTATTAAATGTTGACGATTACTGCATTAGGTACTTTCATTATAATACAAATAAAAAACGTGTAATGTAAACGTAATTTGTAATTTAAATTACAATTTTAAAATGAAACATGTGCAACTGCCCAAAAAAATCCACCTTCCGTAGAAATGGAATCCTAGCTTAATCAACTGTAATTAGTAAAATGACTAAATAATTATACGTGCTTTGTTTACACATACAAACTCGTACGTACTGTTTAATGCAGAAGTTCTAAAACTTTATTGACATATTTGGCATTAAAAATATGTTATTTTTTAGACAGAAGTAAATTTTAATGTGCATAAATGTAAGTGAACTGATCTGAGTAACGTGATATAAATGTACCAATTTCATATATTAGTATCAAAATTCATATAAAGGTAGTAAAATATCGAAATGAGCACCCACTTCCTATTTTAACTAATTTAAAAATATTATTCAAGGAAAAATTATTTTTTAATTAATAGTATTAATACTAAATTTTAGAGTCTTAAGTTGTTTACCCCTTATATATGTTTGAGATGTAATATGTCATATAATAGGTATGTAACATTTATACCTACTCACAAACTTCCTCGCATACTCGCATTCACAAAACATGTACTCACTCACTCACTCACACATATGTCACACACACTCGCCCTAATTTATTTAAAAGTATAAAGTAAATATTTTGCAAATAAATGTACATATGTATTTGTTTTTAAATTTTTCTATATATAAGAGTATTGTTTGTGCATTATTATAACAACAATTTTATTTTTCAATATACGTAAAAAAATTATAAAATATTTACGACGTAATGGACCCACTGCGCCGTTCCCCCTGTACAATATAGTTAGTGTTTACTTCTAGAGGATTGATGCAATTATGAAATACTCATATTACATTTCTCCATCAACGTTTCTTCACACACAGAAGTTGGTTTAAGAATTTTAAAATGTTTCTTTGTCGAAACGAAAATAAAAATAGTCAGTTTCTAGCAAATTTAACATTAATCGCTAATATTGGGTTAATTTTAACACAGTGCAATTGTAACATGCCAGACTCGGCAATTGTAATTAGTATGTAAGCTGGTAGAATATTGCAAATTCGTTATTAATACGATCAAATATCAAAAGGTATCTATATTTGTCGATTATATACTGTGCATTCTAAAGAGTATAATTTATTAGTATTACTAAAAATAAATAATTTTGTAGCGAATTTCTATTAATTCTATAATGATTTCTACTATTTCTCTACAATAGCTTTACCCACAATCTATTAATCTTTTGGAATATTTTTGTAATTTATAAGATCTAATACCATTGGAACTATAAAAAATCGCGATACACTTAGGAGTTGAATTTTGGAAAATCCCTTGGTACCTAGTTAATAGGAATGGCATTGAATTTCATCAAACTGGCTGTGTGTTGATGAGTAAGTTAGTGAATGTGAAAAATTCTTTGGAATTTTTTTACCACTATGTTTAGAGTTGAATTTTGAAATACCATGGTACAGGTGTATTTCCATTTTCATCTTTAATATAAACATTCGTTTTAATAAATTTTATTTTAAATAAAAAAGGTTTAACATTCTTTTCCCATCTAAGAGAATTAATTTCGGAACATCACTTCTAAGTGAAAAAATACGTCATAAAATTCACGTTAATAGGTCCTCGTGATTTTTAATGTTTAATATTTAACTAACATTTTGCATTTTTGATATTATATTTTACGTATTGCACATAGTAATATTTAGCTACTAAAACAATATTATAATCATTTTGTTTTCTAAAAAAATATAAATTACAAGTTTATAATATATTATATTATATTTTGTAACAATGACAAGAAAGAGTTTACTTCAAACACATTTTAATGAAATGATCTATGTTTGTTTCATATTATGACCCTAGGGGTATTACAATTGACCATTATGTGGGGTTGTTTGTAAATAAAATAGAAAAATTACGAGTCTGGCCTCTAATTTGATGGTAGTCAATTAAAGTTAAAATAATGAATTCACGTTTGTGAAAAACAGTACAATTATTTATATAAAAATTTTACAATTGTCCCCAGGGTTAGATTTAATATACCTACATCAGACAATATTTACGAATGAGCCGATATATGTATTCATTACAAAATAATAATTTTAAACGTCGATAATTTATTTAATATATTATTAAATGTCAATATAAGGTTTTTACTATATTTCGTCATATCGATAAGTACCTACATAATATTATGTACTGTACATATAAACTTATATTGTGTAATAATGTTTAGCGGAATTATTAATACGAGCAAAAAATAAAAGTATTGTGTTTTGTTACAGTTCCGATGTACCACGTGCAGGCAGTGGTAGGAGACCCTGTGTATCTACCCTGTGATATATCAACTATAACGCCCTCGGATGCTGTACTACTGGTGCTATGGTACCGTGAAGATCTCGGTACCCCTATATATAGGTGAGTTAGAATATTTAAATGAATCGTAATAGCATATTATGAGCTATTAAGTCCCTAAAGAAACGTCCATAAACCACGCAGTGCTTTTTTTTGTAACGCCATATAGAATAATCCAAAATTAGTTAATTTTTCTTAGCTTAACTCACGATTTCCAAAGAAGTTGTTCATTAAAATAGTATTATCTTGATATTACCTAATGAAATGCTAAAAAAAATATATTTCTTTTTTATATGAAGTGAAAAAATAATATTGGGCACGATAAAAAAATAATATAACAATTAAGTTTGTAAGAAAATAAAATTTTCAGATTTTCAAAAATTGTGGGGGACCCTTAAGATTTAGAGAAAAATGAATAATGACAAAAAATATTCTTAAGATAAAAAGAACTTTAAAATAAATAAAATAAAATTGAAATGGGATGACAAGGAGCTGAGATAAAGCTAATTTTAAAACACCGATGGGGGCCATTTTTGATAGCCGATATAACAGTGTTCTACACGGTTTTTAAAGTTTTTTATGTACCAGACGTACTATTAGTTTCTGAACATTATTATGTGCTTAATTCATCTCTTAACTTACCGATCACGTACCCTCTGTTAAACTGTGCCGTTTATACATTTTTAGTGTTTAAAAAACATTAACTATAAATTTTTTATTGACTTAATATATGATGTATAAAGAAACGTTACAAAATTAGTATACCTATTAAATAGTAGACCGGGTCTGGTTGTCACACATGTAAGATGTCACAAACGTTACAACATATTATTTATTGCGTGTAAAGACATGCCATGTGGTGGTCCATGGCGTCGCATCGACTCAACGCCTCTCCCATTCACTAACGCTCAGTGAACTGTAGCGAACGTAAAGATAGAACGTGCCGTTATTTGTTTCGACGCACATAAAGAACATTTTTCTGAACTGAATACAATCAAGTCAATTTTTATACATTACTTTGTTTCTTGTACTATATAAATTAATAAAATTTCCTTCTTTAAGTTTTTCAACTAAAATACTAAAACTTACATTTCTTGTAGATTAATATTTTTTATTACTTCGCAAAATTTTGTAATAATATCAGGTTTTGATGATCACTTTTCAATAAATTACTATCGGACTTTACTGTACTTTGTTCTTAATTTTGTTTAAATAACAAAAATATGTTTAATTTTATTAATTTTATAATAATAGTAATGCCAGTGACATGCAGTATGCAGGGTATCTAAGTAACAGGGTACAGTATGGTTATCTCGGAAACCATAAGAAATGTAGTATTTAGACAACCTATATTGAACTATAATAAATGGTAAATAAACAGTTGATTTTCGTATTAAATAAATTTTTCTTTTTATTTACTCACTACAGTCTGTTTCCAGTAGTTGCTGGGGGATTTGACGGTAGGATTCACGATTCATACCGTCAAATCACCAGGCAATCACTGCAAACTTAAATGAAACAGAAGACTAACATTGTGACAATCACACAAGGACTAGGTTATAAAAAATGTTATTTTTAAGGCGGCTATTACACTATCAAATAAATATGTCAAAGATCTTTGACAAAGATTTGATCAAATATTGAGATTGTCATTATCTATGACCAGAGAAATATTATGAATATTATAAAAGATGACTTATTACACTCATATTTTTTTAATTTAAGAAATTTTATCACATTTAACAAAGATATGTTATAAAATTACTTTGATCTAAAAAATATGACATTTATTTGATAGTGGAATAGCCACCTGAATAATGTATGATTAAGATTGATTTCATTTTTACTAATAAATAAATAAGTGACAAAGTGACAACTATGTACATATGATCTCATTAGTTATATACTTTATATTCACTTTGTATCTTAACAAAAAATTTTAGTGTATTTTTTGATAATGCTCATTATATAAGGTTGGTAATGATTTTCTAGCGTGGATGGACGCGAACGCGACTTCTCGATGGCCGAACGGTGGTCTGATGAGAATGTGTTCTCGAATCGCGCGTACTTTATGCCGGATAAACGACCGGCGGAACTAGGAGTAGACCACATCCGCGACACTGATGCCGGGATTTATCGGTGTCGAGTCGATTTTCGCATCGCTCAAACAAGAAACTCTAAAGTCAACCTCACCGTCATAGGTAAGTCATGAAAGAATTTAAAGCTCTTATGTGTTATAAAGAAATTAGCTTTCTTGCAATATTAAAGTTTTACGATGTTTTTTAAATGATTAGGTATTAAAAGCATGCACAGTAAATAGAAAATAACTGTATTAAAACAGTGGTAATTTATGAAAAAAAATATATTGTATGGTCAGGTGTTTTAGTAAATTTAAGTACGTTACACGCACTTTCTTTCGAGAAAGAATGTCACCAATAAAAACAATATTCTCGCAAAAATCTTTTAAATAATATAATATAAGTTGTTATTTGTGTATTCTAAAATGAATGATATACATATAATTGAACATATGATTCATTGGGTCTGTTTATGTAGACTTATTTGTATATTATTTGTTAATAAGTCTATACTATACATTTGCATATATACATAGGTAGTTATGTAAGTTTCGTGAAATAAAAACTAATAATTATGGACATGATGAAAAAAATTTCTCTTGATTTGTACTGAAAAAAATGACTTATTTATAGTGAGAATTACCATTGAATTTTATTGATAAAATAATGAATAAAAATCACTAGTTATATGTATAATTTGTAAATTCAAGTAAAAAAAAGTAAATATGCATCCTATATTATTAAAAAACGCATAAAACGGAATATTAAATAACAAATCAAACACTTGAAGCGTGAATACAAAACAAAATCACACTGCATATACGAGCAGCCAATGCGGTGCTTCTATAACTAGGGGAGACAAAGATAAGTAGTCGTGTCGAACTTAAAGGGGGAACAGACTGATATGATCGCATTTTTACCTTAATTAATAAAACGGAAATTAACAAAATAAAGTGTGTTCGCCTCGGAACACAATGACTCACAAACTTGTTACATAATATATCGTAGAGAGATGTTTATCTGTACGCTCTTACATAATGGATGTGCATGGAAATTATTAAGATGGAATTGAGAACGATACAGTAATATTTAGCATATCATGTGTAGTGTTTATGATGAAAAATTAAAGCATGTCAAATCTCAGCACGCAGTAGAGTTTTTTTTTTTTAATTAATATAGGATATTATACCTACTGATTTTATTAATTTAATACATTTTAAATATTTTGCTATATTTATTAGATATAGTTTTTAATATTTATATTTAACGTTGTCTAAAGAAATCAAAAATTGTTATTTCATACAAATGGTTTCTTAGTCATACACAAACTAAATAAATACACCTAAACCACAAGTGTTTCATCTTCGTAAGAAGTCCTCATCAGGAGTCTAACAGTTTCAGAATCTGAAATTTATTATACTATGGAGTATGTCATTCAAAAAATAAATTATAAGTATAACGACATGTATGTATATAATATAAACAAATGTTCATCGTTGTGGACTTGTAGACATACTTATTTGCAAAACCCTTTTGAGACTGCCAGCGATGTTAGAAAATAATAAGTTACTGCAACACTTCTTGAAAGTTGTTGCTCTAAGTCTATGAAGTTTTAGTTGAGAAAATGTATTGAAACTAGTTGGAACAAGGTCTTTCAGACATACTTATATATACAAATACATTTTAAATATATAATTTATATACGTGTATAATAAAACACATACTATGTGTATTTGTATGTTTATGAGTATTAGATTTGTGAGAGACTTTTAATAATAACACAATAAAAAGAAAACATGAAAAGATACTCAGAAATATAAATAAATGTTTTATTGTTGTGTCAAATTTTTTATAACGTAGTTATTTTTAGGTGAGTTATGAAGAAGGTATGCTTACATTCACAAAACAGTAGGTAAATGACTTGGGCCAAGAAAACCTTGTTTTATATAAAACGAAAATAATATTTTCTTTATACAGGGTCCTCCAATAGTGGTATTCCTAGTGCACTTTTCGTAGGAGATAAAAAAAAAGTTTGGTACATAATATTATTGGTTTGAAAAGATCAACGTCGTAAAATTATATTCAATAACACAGGGTGTCCCATTTTTGCGCTGTAACAAAAACAAAGATTTTTTTAAATGGAACCCCCTATAACGTTTTCAGTATTCCGGTGTCATTTTTTAACCTCCACATTATCATCTATTCATTTTTTGATTTAGTGACAGTATTGCCGAATTATAAATTTTTTCTAAAAAATAATCCATAAACAGGGTCAACTTTAAAAAATCGTAGCGTCCTCGTTTTTTTTAAGCGATTGATTTTTTTAACAATAATATAATATTAGTCCTGGTAAAGAGTAACATTTTGATAGTAACCAATTTGAATTTAGTTAAACAGGTTGTCCATAAAAAATGTCAAAATTTGCAAACATAAAAATGATAAAACTCATTTTTTTCAAATGTGACTGCCCTTTTTTTTATTTCGCAATTCGATGTTTTTTTTTCTCCTTTTGAATTTGTATAGGAAATGGTCTATGTTTAAACCCCATAGTTTCTCAGATATTCAATACTTTTTATTACACTTTTATGCACCGAAGTAGGCCGTGCTGATGAAAAACACATTCCGGCAAATTGATTTGAGCCTGGATGAAAATAGAAGACATTTCGAACATTTATTTTGGTCTTTAATCTTTTAAGTTTTTTCAATTTTGTAACTTTTCATAATTTTTTTAAATAAAAGAAATAATTTTATTACATAAGTATTATCCGTTTTAACTATTAATTTTAATCAAATAATACATTGACACTTAAGTACAACATTTTGTCATTTATTTTTCATCAGCACTAACTAGTATAAGAATATACTCTGAATCAAACGACTTACATAATACGTATTCATTTTTTGTATTATACATATGTATGTAGTATGTATGTATGTCTATAATTTGTTTATATTAATTTTAAAAATGCTTTTTATATTCTATTTTTTTAAATTAAATATTTGTATAGTTTATTCTGGTAATTAGGGTGAATAACCTAACAAAAACGTTGGTATAACCTGACCCCACTTGACATCCAATGTGTCGTGCAATAGTTTGTATGTTTGTGTGTGTATGATTTCCGCTTTGTAGACTTCTTCAATCACAACTGACCGCGGTTGCAGATTTCTATAGAAACACTAATAATGGATGAAGGAAAAACCATTATGAATGATGATGAACGACCTCCAGTGGTTTCTCTTTGTGTTTGAAAATTGAAATGAAGTTTGTCTAGTATTGTTTATTCTCTCCATGTTGACTTTGAATAGACTTCTTTTCCGTTTTATTATTTTAATCAAAGTTTGTTTAGGGTTTATGTTCATAGTTTTTAATCCCCTTGTATATCGTTGTTTAATCCGTCTTTCTCCATTCAAGCGATTTCATGTCCACCAAGTACGTACTTGCATTCAAATTTCAGAAAGTTGAATTATAACTTAACTTTTATAAATCTATATCTTGTGATTTATTGATTTATAATTTTATGTTTACGGAATATTTATTTTAATAATTAAAAAATAACTTTATAGGTAGGTATACGTAATACGTATGTATACATACTGGTATGTTATTTTATTTACTTACATTTTCAGGGAACGTTTTTTAACACAACGTATCTCTATTCTCATTCAAATGCATTAAAATATATCACGAGTTGCTTTAAATACCAGATTCCTTGTTGTCATAATGTAGGTACATTTTTTAAATCCGTACAGTAAATTCTAAAGAAAAACTTCTTGCGGGATTTTCAGCCATGGATAATCTTACATGAATTTCCATTTTCGCGTGAACTTTTTCACTTTCTTCTGCACTTATCTTTCTCACTCACCCACACCTCTCCATGTTTTTTCTGTCCCTCCGTCTTTTCCACTGTTGTGCTTTTTGGGAGCTAACTTTGAGAGTAGCTGCGCTTACGTTGCTTGTTTGAATAAGTTTTTGATTGATTGCAAGTAGTACTTTCGACATATCTCCCGTCTTTCTCTTACTTGTTGCTGTGCATTTAGATAGAAAAGTGATTTTGAAAATCGAATTTCTATACTATCTTGCAATACTTACTTGCGATGTAAACTTTCTCTCACACTTGATAAGTTCTTGAATAACTCTATTTTACCAATCCAAGTGTAACTACTTTATGCTACATTATATGTAAAAGTTTTTGCAAGTAATTATAAACATATGTATATACATTAAAGCTCTGGAAGGACCGTGAGTTTTTCGGGTCACGACGTGAGCGTGAGTGATTATGAAATCTTGAAACATAAAGTACACAATTATGAGTCTTAAGTAAAACAACCATACGTGAGCGATCTTTGATGATAAAAAATAATTTTCGGTACGAGTACCTACCTAATTATAATTTTGATAAATACATATTTTTATTTTATCTAAAAACTAGCTGTAAAGACAAAATAAAACGTTTGATCAATATATATGTTTATTACAAATTACTATATGATGATAAAATATATATTTTTGTAAAAAATTAAATGATTTATTTTAAATCGAGAAATAAAACTTCAATTTGTTTTATTTAATTCAATATAAATATATTGAAAGAACTCGTGTAATTTCAAAAAGCATAAAAATATATCACGAGCGTGACTCGCCGTGCGTTAATAAATTAATTTAATTCGTAAGCTTGCGTGATCTGATGTGAAAAAAATGTATACAATACATCCTTATCTAATGTACATTACTAGTATATTTGCTTAGAATAATGTTTAGAATAATATTCAAAAATCCCACTTATGCATTAAATAATATCCATATATTAAGTAGGTAAGGTTTACGTATTACGAACATAAGAGTGTACTTAAATATTTCAGTAAAAATAAGGAAAATTTACTTTAGGATCGCTTGAAAAACAAACCTCGCTACCCACTTTATATAATGCTTGTATTTATTCTGGAAAAACGCTCCTACGGTTTTTGAATCTGAATTAAGTTAGTACTACATTAAATTGTAAATGAAATAATTCCGATACGGTGAAAATATTTAAATAACTGTAAAAGCACCGACTTGAGTTGCTTGTTTCTGTACGAATTATTTTGGTCAGAAGCGTAGGTACAATGAAAATTATAGCAAATTGATTATTAACATTTAACTATGGGTGATCTCACAGACCGCATAACTTCTCTGATTTTCGAGACTTCATCCTTCCCGACCTTCGTCGCGACTAAACTCACAGTAGCTTTAGTTTTGTTTTGAGCTGGAAGTAATTCGTATTTGTTATGGATTTTTACCTAAATAACCAATTGTCAAAAAAATGTTCTAGGTATTTCTCATTCTATTTGCTATTATAAATACCTTAAGTTTTAAAAAAAAATATGTCCATTTTATGACATTGTTCATTGTTTTATTTTCAATACCTTACAAACAATCGAGTTTTAAATTATACTGAAAAATATTCACAAGAGTTATTTTTTATATAATTAATAAATAAGTTTAATACCGTTCATCTTTATTTATTTATTCAAATAAATCTTTTATTTTAATAAAAATAACTAAATTTTTATTAGTTTTTTTGATTACATATAGAAATATAAAGCGATTTTATATTTATTATTAATGTTAAATTTATTCCCTTTTGATATATCTCCATATCAAAATAAATTTTGTCTTAACAAACTAATATATAATTTTATCAGGTATATTTAGTTAATGATTTTTTATAATTCAACTTCTAGCTTCATATTAAAAAATACATAAATGTATCTACTCATATTATTATTACCGTCTCGTCTTATATTGGAATTATATGGTAGTAATTAATAATTCTGCACGCTACTGGTTCACAAGGTAGGTTTAATTTCATAAGAATATGTATGCTAAAACCACTAAAGTATGTGGAAAATTACAACGCGGAAATTGATTTAAAACTTTCATTATATGTTAAAACGAGAATATAATTAACAAGTTAAAGTTATGTAAGAGCAATGGTGAAACAGAAAACCTCCCGTACGTCAAAGTTGAAGCAAAAATTATTTACCTTTTGAATTAACAGCAAAGTTTGTTACGAGAAATTCCAGAGTATTTTGTGGTTAACAATTCACAGAAGAGGTAGTATCATGAGACAAAGCAGTATGGAAAATCAATTACATACCTACTATCTGCATCAATTTGTGTCTACTTACTTGAAATGCATTTCATAAAGGTTATATATTGTATACATCAAACAATTTAATAATAATTTTGATGAAATTCCTGTATCGTTACAAAGAAATGAAATTTTTTTAACATTTTTTTTTGCTTACATATGCAAAAAAAACTGGGTGTTTAATTTCGACTAAACTGAATTGTTTCACATGAAACAATGTACTATCTCTAATTGTACAATTAAAATAAAAATGCGACTTTTTATATGCGGTTTCTGTGAAACGTATCTAACGTATAAAAAAGAGTTTACTGTATAATAATATCTATTATATATAGTTCAACCTTTGGCCTAATTTTGGCTGTAACCGATTATTCAGACAAAGTTTGCCGAACCCAAGCCGAAGCCGAATGTTCAGTCGGGCATTTATTATTTCTAAGTAAAGGATAAGTATTATGAATGATAATTATATACCGGGTGTCCCAGATAACTTTTCCAGCATGGGGATCTCAGTATCTATAAGAGATACAGGTTTGGTTAAATGAGATGAATTATTTGTATGAAAGGGGTGAGTATTATTACACCAAAAAATATTCATAATTCTATGTGGTTTAGGCGGTATACCCAAAAAACTGAAAATTCGGAATTTCTTTAAATGGCTATAACTTTTTTGACAAAGTATATAGGTACTTTTTGTAGACGGTTTCTTAAAGCACTTTTTTGTGTAGAATTGAATGGTGTATTTAGATTTTTAATATCACTTTTAGTTTCCGAGATACAAGCCCTAACTTCAGTTTTTCTTATGGGCCGCTAAGTTGGCTATGGCATATTTGAATGTGATTTTTACTCTGCTTTACAACGATGTGTCACTTGCCATATTTATTATCAAAAAAAAATTTATAATATATTTTTTCAAATAGTTCATTGTTTCAAATATTCATTTGTTATTTTGATTGTTGTTATTGTGATTTTTGTTTACAATTTTTGTTTTTCATGGCTCACTTAAAAGTTTGTAATAAAATACTTGATATTTAGTATTTCGACTTTTTTTCAATAATAAATATGGCAAGTGACATATCGTTGTAAAGTAGAGTAAAAAACACGTTCAAATATGATATATTCAACTAAGTGGTCTATAAGAAAAACTAAAGTTAGAGCTTGTAACTCGGAAACTAAAAGTGATATAAAAATTCTAAATACACCAATCAATTCTACACAAAAAAGTGCTTTAAGAAACCGCAAACAAAAAGTACCTATCTATTTTAACAAAAAAGTTATAGCCATTTAAAGAAATTCCGAATTTTCAGTTTTTTGGGTATACCGCCTAAACCACATAGAATTATGAATATTTTTTTGTGTAATAATACTCACCCCTTTCATACAAATAATTCATCTCATTTAACCAAACCTGTATCTCTTATAGATACTGAGATCCCCATGCTGGAAAAGTTATCTGGGACACCCGGTATACATACACATATTTTTAATATTTGATTTTTTTATATTTACTGAGATCACCAAGCTGAAATAATTATCTGGGACACCCGGTACTTATATCGCTCGATGACCGTCATCTTATAACGGTCATCGAGTGAAAAAACGACCACAACGCATTCTGACTTCTCAGATGCAGTCAATATCATATCATCATTATAACATATTGCTAAACAAAAAATTGACAAAATACTGTATTATGTTTTAATAAATAATGTCGGTAGGAAATATATATTTAATTCAGCGTCTATATACGTGTTAAGATATATGTTTTGATATTTTTAAAATAATTTATATTTTATTTACTTATTTTTAAAATGTACGATTGCGTTTTTTTTATCTCATTTTTAAGACAAAATGACGAGACTACAATAATTATAAATATGACCTATATTGCCATTTAGGAAAAGGTTATATTGTAACTTATTAAGAAGAAAATTAGAAAAATGTGCTTGATTTTTCCATTTAATTATAATTAACATATATACATTATTCATATAATATGTATTTTGTTATAATTGAAAGGCAAAGAAATCGCCAGGTTATTACTCTTCACTAACTTGATCTATATATATATATTTATATTTTATAGTAATCATAAAGAATAAGCTGAAACTCCACACTAAAAATATTTGAATAGTTCAACTACTTAAAAGAAATTTTAGTTCTACCATTATCTAAATTTACCGCAACAAAAACAACAAAAATAGATTTTTTTAAACTTTTACTCTTTTTTTATTTGTCGCGGTCTACTTACAAAGATCCTTAAACAATCATTATTTAGATGAAATATTACAAAAGTTTCGATGGGCGAGAAGAGTTGAGAAATGGACGAATTGAGTTTAATGGAACCGATTTTTTAAAATCGGAATCTGAAGAAAAGCTCTGAGGAATTATTTTATTGCCACTGTTGAATGTGACATATCGCTTTATTATAACAACGCAGTGACTACTTTGAATTTATTACGTATATTTTTCTTTTAATACACTATGCAAAGCAGGAACTGGTAAAAATTCTATGCGCAAATTTAGTATCCCATGTGTCTGTATTAGATACTAATCTTAATAATTACTTTTTCATATTTAAAACATGTATTGTATTAGATTTGTATTATATTATTTATAATATAATCACTTTAAGGTAGTACTTTATGACCACGACATTTTGACTAACAAAACCCTATAAAATACGGAAATTTTGTTTGTTTGATCTAATTTTTAGTTATATCTATCTCTAACTACTATATATATATTTTTAATGACGCAGGAATAAATCTAACAAGTTTATTCCAATTTAACACAATTAAGTATACAATCATTCATTAATTTTTCGTTTACTAATAACTTTGTCTATGGTATACTCTTAACCGTGACGTACAATTCATACGTTTAATTGATCCTATATGTATGTATTATATTTTAGAAAATACACCTTTATGTTTTCGATTAGTTAAAAATAAATATTCCGAACTGCATGTGCAGCATCGTATAATCAATATTGTAATTAGGTAGATTTTTTCTCTGCATCTATAAAGTGTATTTAGGAAATGTCTAAGAGTGAGAAACCTTGAAAGGCTTATTTGCTTTATTTTATCATATAGGATAGAGTGCATGTGTTTGGCAGAAACATCTGTAGATGGCATGATTAAAAACATAAAATAATATGTAAGTTATAATATTCAAGAATCTTATTACTGTACAAAATTGTATAATTTGTACATTACATTATGATAGTAAGAATAAATAAATTATTTACTAATGCACTGCACGTCACTGCAGTTAATAAAACTAAATCCAATATTTCCTTAAATACCACAGTAACTATGGTAGGTATATTTGCATATTTTAAATTATACAAGTAACAAACATGTTATCATAGGAAATAATAAATTGTCAGACAATCTGAACGTCTTTATATTATGTACATTGTACATGTAGACTTAATTTCATGTTACAAATAAAAAAGGCAACATACTTTGGGTAAAGTAATCTGGCTACAAAGTTTTCGCGACTTTCCAATTACACGGACCGAAACTGCATGTCACGATTTTCATGTGTTTCCGCCATTGTCGACAACGCATTCACTTTTTTAATATAATTTTCTTTCTGCCTTTTTAGACGTAGCGCGCGCACGATTGTCATTTTATATGAACTTTGGGAATAAAAATGTCAAAAGCGAAAGGCTGCGACCCGAACATTGTGCCATTGCGTAAATGGCGTTATTCACGAAATTATTTTCTTTTTTCGTTTGTTTGATACTCACGTGTAATTTAACCGTTTATTACATTGTTTTATGTTTGTTTAATATTATTAAAGTACAAAGGACTTGGTATGTTTTTGTATGTTAATTTGTAAATAAATGTACTGTGAGTTTCTGTTCAAAGAAATTTTAAATATTTTGACTGGAATTTTTAACCGCTATAAGGTGCAAATTTCGTGTTTAATCGGACCTTATGGTTAAACATACTATATATTATATTATATTCTTTTGTAAAAAATTTTTTTTTAAAGCAATGATATATCTTTTCTAATATTCCATTTTATAAAAATTTGATCAATTATATTATTGGTGTTTCGTACCAAAATCAGAAAAAAAAACATGGAATCAACACTGTGTCTGTACGCCTATCTGTCTGTCAGTTTTCTAGTTAATGATGAGTTTAATCTAGAATGTTGATTTTTGATATTTTAATTATGAATTAATAGATCTGAATTATAAAAATATTGCTTCCTCGCAATATCGATACGACATTATAACCAGGTGACTTTTAAGAAAAATGTCGAATAAATATTTTTTAAATAAAATTGAATGAACATTAAATGGTTAATCAATAGTTAAGCAGTTCATCTGTTTTTATTTAAAATTTTCAATAATTAGCAATAATAAACGAGTACCTAAGCACTGTGCATTTATTTGGCAGATGTTTTTTTTATATATATTTTTGGTGTTTTTGGAGGATGTAAATGGGTTACTCAAATCAATTGAAAGCTGGAAATTAATGAAACAATAATGAATACTAGGTTTATCTACCATAATAAATTAATAAATACATTCTTTTTAAATTAAAAATACATTTTTTTTATTTTACATTATTTAATTTAAAGTTAAATATTAGAAGAATGTTAATTAATATACGAGTACGCTAATTAAATTTAAATGTATTTGTATACCTACTAGTTAGTAAACACGAGAACTTTAATATTATTTTATTTTTAAAAACTTGTATCGGTATTCTTGATTTATATTTTAGAATAATACTTTAAAATAATGCCTATTTCACACATATACGGTTTCATTCGGTTCGGTTCGTTTTCGGTCGCTGCCGACAGGTGTGAAACGATGATTCAGTTTGTATTCGGTACCTAATAGAAACCGTACAGAACTGAATACTCCATCCACACGGACAGATTTCATCAGGTTTCGTGTCCAGGGAACACAAAGCAATGAACGCGTTCACACATACTCGGTTTAGTTTCGGTTTTAACCTGATAGCGAGTGTTATTTTTTTTAAGTTTTGTCGCGGATTTTCTAATAAAATGAGCGGTTTTCTAGATGTTGATGTGGATCGTATTCATGCTCTTTAGATTCGAGAAAATAGTGTAGAATGCTCCAAATTCCTGCTGTAAAGTGATGAGAGGGTGCTCGCAATGAATTCTAGTATTCCTCCTTCATTTTTTAATTTTTTTATAGAGAAACAACATGGCAACAACTTGCTTTCTCTCCATGATAACTACTGAGTTTACGGAAAAAAATAAAACCTAATATGAACCGTATGAGAACCGTGTATGTGTGAAAGGGTTTGATTCGTTTTCGGCTGAAACCGAAAACGAACCGAACCGAATGGAACCGCGTATGTGTGAAACAAGGCTAACTGATAAACGATTACTGAAATATAAAGACCGTTTTGGCATATCTGATGTACTTATTTCAAGTAAATGTTAAAGTATATGTAAGTAAGCCTAAAATTAAGTAAAATATAAAAAATAACATAACAAAAGCAACAACAACAAAAACTAATAAAACGATCAACAATAAGTAATTTGTTCAACCCCGTTTGATGTTTCGAGATTTGGAATGAGCAAGAGACGTAACAAGAATCAGAGTATTACTGCCTCTCCTAATGTCCTTTTCCAACTCTTAAAATAGATTAAACTTGCTTGAATGTTCTGTTTAATGTTCTTTAGTTCCACACCGATTGAGAAACAACACGCTTGTTCTTTTGGTTTTATTCTGAAGGAATTCAGTATCCTTGTTCGATAATTGAATTCGATTCCTTTGTAAAGGTAATGGTACACAATCATCCAATGCTTAGGTATTTTAATGGATATGGAAAATTACCTCTTTCTATTCTTTGTATATTTTAAATGTAATACGTAGGTATGTATTTCATTTAGAATTCTCATTGAAGATACTGTCGATTTGAAAATATTGATTTTATACCATGAGTAAAGTATTGTCTATGTATTTTAAAAGATTTTAGGGAAAATATAATTTACTGCGGTTTTAGATAAGCTTGTATTAATCCAATGCAATGGCTGAAAGATTTCATGATTAGGAATTTAAATAGGTCAGGGGTGAGCAAACTATTTCCCATGGGATGCATGCAGTCAGCTACATTTTTGATATTGACACATATTTGAAAATCTATTTGAATTTGTCAAATGCAGAGTCAACAAAAGTGGTGGTCGTTTTCTTGGCTTCTAATTTTCAGAGTTTCAAAGAATTACATTGCAAAGAGTTTTATAATTCTTTAGATACAATTTTTACGAATCTTGTTACTAAAAAGCTTTTATTTTTTGATTCGAGTTATATTTACAAACAAAACTTTTCAATAATTATTTAATAAATAATAATTAACAGAAGAACATGTACATGCAGTTTTAAGAATTCCTACAACCATATTTAACAAATATGAGAAACCTTGTTAATCTCACTTTGTCGTCCATTCGTTCGTTACATAATTTGGAAACTTGAAATTTTAACTGAACATGTAAAGTTGTGAAACCCATAGGCAATTATTTTGAAAAAATCAAGAAAATGCCATAGAGCTTTATATGAAAAAAAAAATTTTTATATCATGTGGGTTTTCAAAAAGTATATATAATTGAATACCTTTTATCTAATTTGAAAATGGCATTTGCAGGGATACGCCGCTATTTTTAGCCAAATCAACGCGCGCAACTGAGGTGCCCACGATTGCACATTGTTTGCATTTTATTAATCTGCATAGTACTCTATTTTTCAATATTTTCTATTAATTTTATACTTGTTATAATTTGTTTTCTATCAATTTTACCATCATGCATGAATCACATTTTTATAAAGAAAACATTCTCAACTATAAAATCCGATAATAATATACAGTGAATTCCATTAACAAAAAAGTTGTATTTCAATATATCGACATTCAGTTGTTTTTTTGACACTGCCATTATTCATCCCGGAAAAAATATTGATACTTTGGCTATTTAACCGATCTTCTAGCTCCAATAATAATAAAGTTAGCAATGATCACTCGGTTCCCGCGAACATCCTGTCTAAGCTAGGATCTTGAAATTTTTACTTAACATGTAGTGTCCGACCGAAGGTCAGTTTTTGGCCGAAGCCGAAGCCGAAGGTTTTTTTTGTCTTTAATTATAATTTTTTTTCAAAAATTGTTTTTAAATGAATAATGAATGATCTTTTTTTACTCTTCACTTCTTAAAAATATAAATATATTTATATAAGAATACGAGTATACAGTCGAGTCTCTTTTTAAGCGTATCTTTTTATGCGGTACGATATTTTATCCAAATTCAAGTGGGGTACCTATCAAATAAAAACTGTCAGTTAAGGAATTCAATATAAATATATTTATATAAGAATACGAGTATACAGTCGAGTCTCTTTTTAAGCGTATCTTTTTATGCGGTACGATATTTTATCCAAATTCAAGTGGGGTACCTATCAAATAAAAGCTTTCAGTTAAAGGAATTCAAATATGTAGACGTTTTGCCATTAAAAATTTAAAAAATCGTAAAAAAATTTTGTCCTTGCCAATATCTTTGATATTAATTAAATTAAAGAAGAAAGTCTAATGTACAACAGTCCTTTATTTGATTTGACTAAAAAAAATTTGCATGCACTGTAGAGCCTCTCAAAATTAATATATTTAAAAAAAAAAATATTTTTTTGGCGTTTCATCTTAAAAAGGAGGTTATCCTGAAGGATAATAAAATTTTCAATACATGATTCAAAAACTAGAACGTTCAAGCTTTAAATTTTTTTTAAACTCTTTTACGACCATTTTTCGCGGAGATTTATATAAAAACACCTAAAAATATTTGAAAAATTTATTGATCCGTTAATTTTGGATTTTAGTGTAAATACACATAAATATTTATCTATTTATTTATATATTTTAAATATGTATCTATCTCTAACTTTATAATGTGCGCTATGTCTTTTTTGTGTAATTTTTTATATACGGTTTTCTGTGGAACGTACCATGGGCGTAGCCAGGGTGGGGCAGGGAGGGGCGCTTGCCCCCCCCCTAGCTTGTGGACAAAAAGTAATAAGTAAATCGGTACATTGTCTAAACAGGGATATTTCTAGATTTCTATGATGTCCATTGGATTTTTGAACGTAATTTTATATTTTGGATCCAGAAAATCTTACATCAAAGTTTTTTTTAATCACAATCTTTTGTTTTTACATGTAAACTAAAATTTCAGGGAAAATTAAAAATAAAATAAAAACATCTAATAAAGACCATACCGGGTGTTTTTTGTAAAGACTTTCCAGCGGATTATTTCCAAAATAACGAATTTTCAGAGAAAATTTGTCAGACAAAAGTTTCATGGATTTGAGGGGGCTAACTATTGACAACATGTGTTGACCTTGAAAAGGTCACTATTATGGGTTTTTAGGTTCAACTTTTCTTTTTCAAATGTAAACCCATATTTTTGTTACAGATTCGTAATTAACTAGAAAAAATAAGTAACTTTTTTTCTGAAAATGTCAATTTTGTATGATATGGAGCAAAACAAATAGTAATTTCTGGATTTTAAATATTTTTTTACTCGAAAACTATTGTTTTTTTAAATAATCGCAAGAAGCAAAAAGTGCTTAGTTTTCAACAAGAATTATCGGAGATTTTTTACTTATTTTTAATTCGTTTTTTTTTTTTTTTTTTCGAAAAATTTCTTTAAAAACAATTTTTTTAATTAATAATTACTTTAAAAAAAATTCTGAAAATCCTTGCCGAAATCTAAACATTTCTTATCTCTTGTAATATTTTTTATAAAGTGGTAGTTTTCGAGTAAAAAATTATTTAAAATCCAGAAATTACTGTTTGTTTTGCTCCATATCATACAAAATTGACATTTTCAGAAAAAATATTTCAGACAAAAGTTACTTATTTTCCTTAGTTAATTACGAATCTGTAACAAAAAAATATGGGTTTACATTTGAAAAAGAACCTAAAAAAACCCATAATGGTGACCTTTTCAAGGTCAACACATGTTGTCAATATATACCCCCTCAAAGCCATGAAACTTTTGTCTGACAAATTTTCTCTGAAAATTCGTTATTTTGGAAATAATCCGCTGGGAAGTCTTTTGTTAAAGTGCTGTGAATATAAAAAGATCCACGGAAATTAATTTTGACCTGATTTTTTTAAACTAAAATATGTTACATAAAAAAAAAATTGCCCCCCCTAAATACAATTCTGGCTACGCCCATGGAACGTACCTACCGCATATAAAAAGACTATATACTGTACTATATAGTTCAACCTTCGGCTTCGGCCAAACCTTCGGCCCAAATTTGGCCGAAGCCGATTATTCAGCCGAAGGTGAAATTTTGGCCGAAGATGGCCGAAGCCGAAGCCGAATGTTCGGTCGGACACTATTAACATGTAATACTCTATAACTAGAGCTTCAGTTTATACATACTGTTTCGATTTTTCCAATGCAGTAGAATGAATAAAAAGTGCATATTAAACCGCTCTATTACAATATTAACGCGCTAACAAAATACGCGGAAAACCCGGTCACTTGTGCATCAAAAAGCAGATCGTGTAATAATGAATCGACAAAATATAATCCACAAGTTAACCTAATCTTGACCGGCCTATATTCGTAACTCAAAAACAATATTAGAAATATTTAAGTACATATAATACACATGTGTGAATAAATTAATATGACAAAAACATACATTATATCAACACGTCAGCCAACTGTTTTGCAACGAAATATTAAAACGATTTAAATCCCAGAGATATTTGACTTTTTTACAACATAATACCCACACACACAAGACACCCACCCATACATGGAAAATATTAAAAACATACGGAATTACATGGTTTGTCTACCTGTACAAGTTCATTTTGTTGATGTAATACAAACGCGATGGTGTTAGAAACCAGTGGCGGATCGTGAAATATTTTAGTCATTAATGATTATAAGGGAATTCAGTGGATTTGGTTAGATTAGATAAGTGGCTCTCAATCTTTTTATAATTAATAAAATACTAAAAAATAAGGGCATTATAAAACAGTATTTTCCAAACATTCAATATATGCAAAACTTTTTTTAAACAAAAATTTTACCGGTTTACCCTGAATTTCGCAGTATTACTAAATAGTTTGATCCAATAAATACAATTACAATTGAATTTTATATTACTTTATGGTATTTTAGTCATATAATAGCAAATATAACTAATTCTTACGGCCCGTTTACACATATCCAGTGATTTAGTGTTTAGTTAAGTGACAAGTTATCAACTAAATCGTTAAATTAAAACTGAGCGTTTACGCTTTGACAAGTATTTAGTGAAGTATTTATCAAAATCGGACATCTTCGGATTTTGTCGTGTTTTCTGAGACAGCAATTATCTGTCGTACCAACGATGTAGAATGTATCTGATCGGTCTAATCTTTACTAAGAGCTCACTACAAGCAGCAAATTACAAAATCACGCCTACCGGAGAATGCGCACGCACCGCTACTAAATCGAAAAATAGAACAGAATCTATTCTACTTGCTCACTTAAAAACTAAACCTTTTAGTTAAAACTAAACTTAACTTAATTTTCTACTAGCCTTGCTGTTTACACGTATACAATTACTTGTCACTTGACTAAACCACTAAATCACTGGATACGTAACGGGCCATTAAAAAAAGTGTCACATGGTTTAAAAAAAAAATAGAATGCACTGTTTATTAAATAAATAATTGATTATTTTAAAATAAACGAGATATTAGGCTAGGTGTTTTTACTTCTATAAAATTAATGGGATAAAATAAATTAATCGAAATATTCTTCAGTCTCACTGCCATCTAACGAAGCGCCACTGCTAAAGAGAGAGAAGGATGGTTAACAGGGAGTTGAAGTATGTCTGCCAGCCGACGCAGAATTAAATCCCCGGCAGAACACGTATTTTAATCGTTTAGAACAACACGGTAATGAAAATTGATTCGGGTAATTTTAAAGGCGATTTATCCCTATGACAACATCCGTAGAGGATAAACAAAGGCCAGTTCTAAATCCAGGCATACTTGTCAAACTCCTAGTCTACGAATAAATAAACTTTACTTTGTTATGAAGGACATGTCTAAACTGAGATAACATTCTTATTAAATCGATATGTTGTAATCTTTTTTGAAAATAATGATATTTTTACTTATATTACATGTATAATGTTGCTTATAAAACGCTGACTGATAATAAATTAATAACTTAACTTTTTAATTATTATATAGATACCTCTTATATTTTAAGTACCTAGTAAAAATAAGATTCAAATGTGTAATTGTTTCTTAAATTAATAAATATAACTAAAGTAGGTATATATAATTAGTAATTACATATCTATACTATACAGGGTGATTCAGCACTGTCGTGCCAAACTTGAACAGTAGATTGAGAAAAATATTATAAGCAAAAAACTTCCAATAAACATGTGTCCGAAAATTTTTCCTTAGGGAACTACAGGCCTCCAAAGATTTTACTAAAAATGAGTTCTAATTTAATATCTAGAGAACCCTTTGTGATAGAATTATGAAATTTAGTATTTGGTTTAGTAATAATAAGTGTTATCGATTTCTAATATTAACCAATTATATTTTAGACCAGGGCTGTATGGGGCCAATGGGCCCATCGATTTTTATCTAGTATTTGTTTGTTCGTTAATTTTTTTCCTGAGTTGGTACATCAATAAGATTATATGACACAAAATACACAAAAACATACTTTACTTGCTTATCATAGGATAAACCGTTTTCGAGAAATATCGACGGAAAAGAAAGCATGCAGAATTTAACTTAATACGGATGTTTGAAATTACAAATAATAAATTTATATTCTTATTCCATGATAAAAAATAAGACAAAAAGTTAATATAAGTATACCTCCGAAAATGCATCCATATCAACAAATAGCCATTTTTAGTTTGTTTTTTTAGTCATGTTAATAAAGTAAGTACATGTAACAATAATAGAAAAGGCTATAAATCGCACAGAATTCATATTAGGGGGTTTATTTATATGAACTTTAATCTTGTCTTTAATCATTGAAAAAGAATATAATTTAATTTTTTGTAATTTCAAGCATCCGTATTAAGTTAAATTCTGCATGCTTTCTTTTCCATCGATATTTCTCGAAAACGGTTTATCCTATGATAAACAAGCAAATTATGTTTTTGTGTATTTTGTGTCATATAATCTTATTGACGTACCAACTCAGGAAAAAAATTAACGAACAAACAAATACTAGATAAAAATCGATGGGCCCACTCGCCCCATACAGCCCTGGTCTAAAATATAATTGGTTAATATTAGAAATCGATAACACCTATTATTACTAAACCAAATACTAAATTTCATAATTCTATCACAAAGGGTTCTCTAGATATTAAATTAAAACTCATTTTTAGTAAAATCTTTGGAGCCCTGTAGTTCCCTAAGGAAACATTTCCGGACACATGTTTATTGGAAGTTTTTTGCTTAAAATATTTTTCTTAATCTACTGTTCAAGTTTGGCACGACAGTGCTGAATCACCCTGTATATATGTGTCCGCAGGCAAAGACAAGTGCACTAACATAGGTATAGACATAGAGACGTTTTTATAATATATGTAAAATATGTAGGTATATGTAATATATAAATGGTACATATTGTGTAAAAAATATAACATATATACCAATAGGGAAGGTTAAAGTTATAAAACACATACATTACTCGTAACTTTCCATCATTTGATTTTAAATAAAAACAACACACTCTTAATTTTAAACAATAAATCATCAGTTTATAGTCAAAAATCAAACATTTTACCTTCATTATTACGATAAAACTCGGATTAAAATGACATATAGCAATTTTTCCCGGGTTACACATGAAATAAATGAAAAACAAAAATTCCATCTAAATTGATGTTGAGATCATTCGACTAGTTTGCTGGACAGATAAACATACAACCGTGGCTCCCATATCCTATCATGGGCCCCTTCTACTAAGAAACATTTTTTTAAGAAAACATTTTTTTACGTCGATCAAAAAAAAGTTCACTGATTCTCCGAGCCGGACCACCCTTAGCCCTGGACCACCTTATGGGTAACCCTGTAATATAAGTTACTCTTTTTGTGTCATATTCTCTCAGTTTCTCACAAAAAGAACTGGTTTGTACCTTACTTCAATAATTAATAAATAATATTTATTTTTGATAAAAATGATGTAGAATTAAACTAACATGTTTTATCAAGTCAAGCAGCGCAAAACAAATGTACCAAACATTTTTTTTAAATGTTTATATTAGAAATTATTCTACAAGTCCTGCAAACAAAAAGACCGACATTTAAAACGTGTTTTTCAATTTGAAACGTCTTCAAATTTTAATGTCACATTTCGATCAAAACTTTTTTGATGAAAATTTTTATATCGATAGCAAAACCTGTATTCTCATATTTATTTCATCAATATCGAAGACACATATGAACTCCAGAAACAAACATGCAAATACTTATTTTTAAGATGTTTACAAAATGGCAATATATAACATATGGAACTGCGTTCATTTATTATTCTATTCTGTTTATTTTAGTATCTTTCTCAAAGCCGCGTTCGAAAGGAATATTAAAATGATAAATTGAATATATGAAATGAAATGTTTGACTGTCCTTTGAAATGATATGATCACATTATACATATAAACTAATATATTTAAATAATATATCAGAACCTTATTAACAATTACTTTTATTTAATTTAAAACCATTATTAATGCCCTTACACACATAATAGTGTATCTATTATATACCACAGGATTTGAAATATGTACCTATATTAAATTTAAATTACTACATACAAAGAATTAATTCATTATAACAATTAATATAATATTAAATAAACTGCCTTGGCAGGCACGAGACTTTTTTATACATCATGATACCGAAGTATTGATAATATGGTTAATTTTATTTTTTAACATTTGATTTTTAAATATTTTATTTACAAAATGATTTTCGGTTGATGCAATGGATATATATAATTTTAATAACAAAACAAATTAGGATTATTGATTATTGAATAGGTACTTGTTTTTAATTGAGACTTCAATTTTGACAGTTGTATAATAAAATTCCTCCATTGGCATAGATAACTAGATTATTAAAATTATTTTTAAATTAAAACTAAAATTATTATTTTTTTGGTCAATTCATAAAAGATACAAAAAAAAGAATAGAACATAAATTAAAGAAAATAACGTTCTCTACAACTTTTCTTAAAAACATTTTTTTCTGATATGAACCGTTTGAAATATAAATTAAAAAAAATGATTATTTCCTTCCACATTTTTTTTTTTTTAAATTATTAGAATAAAAATTATAGATAATAATATTCTATACAACTTGTATCTCAAACATTTTTTTCTAATACCTACCGTTAAAAAATAAATTTTTTTTTTTTAGAAAATCGATTATTTCCTAAAAACAAATTTGGGGGGGGGGGGGGGATGGAAAGAACATAAATTATAGATAAAAATACCTTCTACAACTTTGATCTAAAACATTTTTTTCTAATGTGCACCGTTTCAAAAATAATTCAAAAATAATTCGAAAAATAATTATATTTCCGTTTCCGGTTTAGTGATGGTTTTAAAAATAGGAGGTGCACATCTAGAGCATACAAGAACCTTAAGTTTAAAATTTCATGTTCGTAAGTATTACAGTTTTGGCTGTAGAGTGTTCACAGACATACATACAGACAGACAGACACACACACACACACACACACACACACACACACACAGACGTCATTGAGTTAATGGTGGTATATGATTCAGGGACCCTCAAAACATGTAATTCCGTTAAAATCTCGAGTTCGATTTTTTTCGTGATCACTATACTTTACTTATACATTACATTTCATGTAGGTATGTATAAAAAAGTAAAAATAGAACATAAATTATAGAAAATAATATTCTCTACAACTTGTATCTCAAACATTTATTTCTAATACCTATAACCGTTTAAAAAATAAATCGAAAAAATTAAAAATTATTTCCTAAAAACAAATTTTAGGGGGGGGGGGTTAATGGATAGAACATAAATTATAGATAAATACCCTCTACAATTTTGATATAAAACTTTTTTTTTTCTAATGTGCACCGTTTATACATCATGACACCGAGTATTAATATTAGTCCAGGAAACGTAGAAATTTTTACTAGTGTAAAATTAGGAAAAATGTATGAGGCGCCAAATTTTAATAGTGGGTAGAACATGCCGAGATGTATTTTCCTTGAAAACTCCCTAGCAAAATTTGCCCCGGAACACCCTCAACCAGGGCCCCAAAGTTTTGATTTACAAGGATTTTGTAAACACACTGTATCTAATGAACGGAATGTTCGATCAACCCCGTCTTTCACATTTTAAACAGACAATTAAATTTTCTACAACTTTTTCTATTATTATTTTAACCAAAAATAATTGTATACCTTTCAAAATGGCGGTCAAACTAAAAATTTTACTTTAAAAATACAAAATTTTGAGTTCGGCAGCCTTTTTAATAGGTATACAGTTATGTATGACCAAAAATATTTGATAATTGATTGTAGTGCATTTAATTGTCTTTCCAAAAAATTTAAAATGGGGTTAATCGGACATATAGTTTATTGGCTATAGTAATTTTATAAAACCATTACAATATCTAAATATGTTACGGTAAATATGTTCATACATACTTGGCTTCGAGTCTTGTGTTTGATGATATGGTAAACTTAAATTACTTATCTCATAAATTTTAGAAAGGTCTGAAAATGTTCTTAATAAAGTCTAGTACTAAGATTTATTTTAAATAAATTAAATTATTGATTTTTTTTGTATTTATTCTTCCAGTACGTAATATAGAAAGATGTTAAATATATTTAGGTTAATTAAAATTACATTTTTCTACAACCGTGTTAAAAAGTAGGCTTTTTCTTTGTCATTTCAGTGCGTAAAGTAGTACTTTTGCGCTCGCTGTGCGACAAAGTTACTTTTACGCACGGCGAGCGTAAAAGTGTTTCTATAGTAACAGTAACACATACATTTTCATATATTAATTTGGATTTTGTCGGTAGTAGATTTGAAATTACCGATTTTGCAGCTTCCGATATTTCTGGCGGCGTGTAATTTTCATTATCACTTTCCATATTATCCATATTATTATAAAATTACAATAATAAAATCACAGAATAAAATACGTGAGTGAAAATAATCTGAATATAAATGTCAAACAATAACAAGATTCATTTGTTTTTTCAAAATTTAAGTACTTGATTTAAATTTCAATATTAATAATTAATATGACAAGTTATTATTATTTAATTAAAAAATCATATTACAATTTTATTAATATTATAATAAGGTTTTAGAAAAAATATTGTGTGCACCTCGGGTGTAAAGTGCGTTTTTCGCACTCGTGTGATTGTTAATCTCGGCTAGCGCCTCGATTAACAAACATTCCCACTCGTGCGAAAAACAGCCACTTTACGCCCTAGATACACAAATATCTATTTATCTACACGTTACATTTTTCAATTTTAGGATAATGTATGAGGAGCCAAATTTTAATAGTGGTTAGAACATACCGAGTTATATATTTCATGAAAACTCCCTAGCAAAGTTTGTCCCGGAACACCCTCAATCAGGGGCCCAAAATTTTGTTTTGCAATGATTTTGTAAACATACTGTATTTAATTACCAGGATGTTGGATCAACTCTGTCTTTTGCATTTCAAACAGATAATTTAATTTTCTACAACCTTCTTTATTATTGTTTTAACCGAAAATAATTATATACTTTTCAAAATGGCGGTCAAACTAAAAATTTTACTTTAAAAATGATTTTTTTTTGTTAGGCAGCCATTTTAAATAGCGTAGAAAACATTTTTGTTAATACAGTTTTATAGTAAATTGTTGCACATTTAATTATCAATCCAAAATATGAAGGATAGTGTTGATCTGAGATTCAGTTCATTAGTTACAATAATTTTACAAAACCATTATAATTTCTTATATTCTTGTGTTTGTGTCCTGTGTTTGACGATATGGTACAATGAAATTATGAATCTCATAAACTTCGGAAAAGTTTGAAAATGTTCTTCATAAGGTCTAGTATTAAGATTTATTATAAATTAATTCAATAATAGGTTTTTTTGTATTTATTCTTCAAGGACGTAATATAGGAAAATGTTAAATGTATAGGTACATAAATATTGCTTTTTTACATTACGATATAGTTTTGAAGTTTAGGATAATGTATGAGGTACTAAATTTAGACAATAGTTAAAATATGCCAAGATGTATATTTCTTGAAAACTCCCTATCAAAGTTTGCCCCGGAACACCCTCAATCGTGGGCCTAAAGTTTTTTTTTGCAAGGATTTTGTAAACACCAACTGTATCTAATGAACGGAATGTTCGATCAACTCCGTCTTTCGCATTTTAAACAGATAAATAATTTTTCTATAACCCTTTTTATTATTATTTCAACAAAAAATAATTGTATATCTTTCAAAATGCTGGTGAAAGTATAAATTGTACTTTAAAAATAACGTTTTTTTGAGTTCGACAGCCTTTTTGATAGGTATACAGTTATTTATGACCAAAAATATGTTATAATTGACTGTAGTGCATTTGATTGTCTCTCCAAAAAATTAACAATGGGGTTAATCGGACTTTTAGTTTACTAGCTATAGTATTTTTACGAAACCATTATAATATCTTATATTCTTGTGTTTGTGTCTTATGTTTGACGATATGGTACACTGAAATTATTAATCTCACAAACTTAGGAAAGGTCTTAAAATGTTCTTCATAAAGTCTAGTACCTATCTAGGTACCCATTTTTTTTTAAATTAACTCAATAATTTGCTTTAATTATATTTATTCTTTCAAAAATGGAAACTATGAATATACAAGATTTATAAATACATATATATGTACAATTTTAATTTTTACATTTATTATTTGTTAACAATAGGGTGTTTTTTTTATTAAATTAAAGTAAATTATTGAGTTCATTTAAAAAGATGGGTACCTAGATAGGTACTAGACTTTATGAAGAACATTTTAAGACCTTTCCTAAGTTTGTGGGATTAATAATTTCAGTGTACCATATCGTCAAACATAAGACACAAACACAAGAATATAAGATATTATAATGGTTTCGTAAAAATACTATAGCTAGTAAACTAAAAGTCCGATTAACCCCATTGTTAATTTTTTGGAGAGACAATCAAATGCACTACAGTCAATTATAACATATTTTTGGTCATAAATAACTGTATACCTATCAAAAAGGCTGTCGAACTCAAAAAAAACGTTATTTTTAAAGTACAATTTATACTTTCACCAGCATTTTGAAAGATATACAATTATTTTTTGTTGAAATAATAATAAAAAGGGTTATAGAAAAATTATTTATCTGTTTAAAATGCGAAAGACGGAGTTGATCGAACATTCCGTTCATTAGATACAGTTGGTGTTTACAAAATCCTTGCAAAAAAAAACTTTAGGCCCACGATTGAGGGTGTTCCGGGGCAAACTTTGATAGGGAGTTTTCAAGAAATATACATCTTGGCATATTTTAACTATTGTCTAAATTTAGTACCTCATACATTATCCTAAACTTCAAAACTATATCGTAATGTAAAAAAGCAATATTTATGTACCTATACATTTAACATTTTCCTATATTACGTCCTTGAAGAATAAATACAAAAAAACCTATTATTGAATTAATTTATAATAAATCTTAATACTAGACCTTATGAAGAACATTTTCAAACTTTTCCGAAGTTTATGAGATTCATAATTTCATTGTACCATATCGTCAAACACAGGACACAAACACAAGAATATAAGAAATTATAATGGTTTTGTAAAATTATTGTAACTAATGAACTGAATCTCAGATCAACACTATCCTTCATATTTTGGATTGATAATTAAATGTGCAACAATTTACTATAAAACTGTATTAACAAAAATGTTTTCTACGCTATTTAAAATGGCTGCCTAACAAAAAAAAATCATTTTTAAAGTAAAATTTTTAGTTTGACCGCCATTTTGAAAAGTATATAATTATTTTCGGTTAAAACAATAATAAAGAAGGTTGTAGAAAATTAAATTATCTGTTTGAAATGCAAAAGACAGAGTTGATCCAACATCCTGGTAATTAAATACAGTATGTTTACAAAATCATTGCAAAACAAAATTTTGGGCCCCTGATTGAGGGTGTTCCGGGACAAACTTTGCTAGGGAGTTTTCATGAAATATATAACTCGGTATGTTCTAACCACTATTAAAATTTGGCTCCTCATACATTATCCTAAAATTGAAAAATGTAACGTGTAGATAAAATGTAATTTTAATTAACCTAAATATATTTAACATCTTTCTATATTACGTACTGGAAGAATAAATACAAAAAAAATCAATAATTTAATTTATTTAAAATAAATCTTAGTACTAGACTTTATTAAGAACATTTTCAGACCTTTCTAAAATTTATGAGATAAGTAATTTAAGTTTACCATATCATCAAACACAAGACTCGAAGCCAAGTATGTATGAACATATTTACCGTAACATATTTAGATATTGTAATGGTTTTATAAAATTACTATAGCCAATAAACTATATGTCCGATTAACCCCATTTTAAATTTTTTGGAAAGACAATTAAATGCACTACAATCAATTATCAAATATTTTTGGTCATACATAACTGTATACCTATTAAAAAGGCTGCCGAACTCAAAATTTTGTATTTTTAAAGTAAAATTTTTAGTTTGACCGCCATTTTGAAAGGTATACAATTATTTTTGGTTAAAATAATAATAGAAAAAGTTGTAGAAAATTTAATTGTCTGTTTAAAATGTGAAAGACGGGGTTGATCGAACATTCCGTTCATTAGATACAGTGTGTTTACAAAATCCTTGTAAATCAAAACTTTGGGGCCCTGGTTGAGGGTGTTCCGGGGCAAATTTTGCTAGGGAGTTTTCAAGGAAAATACATCTCGGCATGTTCTACCCACTATTAAAATTTGGCGCCTCATACATTTTCCTTGTATGTTTTCCTTTATTTCCTGGGCTATATGTGATTACTTTTATAATTTAATATTTGATTTTAAAATTTTTTACTTACAAAATGATTTTCAATGAATGAAATTGATACATTGTATTTAATATTGACATTAAATAATAAACGAAATCAATTAAGATTATTGATTATTGTATTAACAAGTATTTATTTTGCTAGATTTCAATTTTGACACTTCTAATAATAAATGATAAAATTTTCATAGATAACTAGATTTTTTGTATTATTCAAATCATTTTTAAATTAAATCCATTAAAACTAAAATTATTCTTTTTTTGGGTTAATTCATAAGATACAAAAAAAAGAATAGAACATAAATTATATAAAATAATATTCTCTACAACTTGTATCTCAAACATTTTTTTCTAATACCTACCGTTTAAAAAATAAATCGAAAAAATATTTTTTTTTAGAAAATCGATTATTTCCTAAAAACAATTTTTGGGGGGGATAATGGATAGAATATAAATTATAGATAAATACCCTCTACAACTTTGATCTAAAACATTTTTTTCTAATGTGCACCGTTTCAAAAATAATTCAAAAATAATTCGAAAAATAATTATACTTCCGTTTCCGGTTTAGTGATGGTTTTTAAAAATAGGAGGTGCACATCTAGAGCATAAAAGAACCTTAAGTTTAAAATTTCACGTTCGTAAGTATTACAGTTTTGGCTGTAGAGCGTTCACAGACACACACACACACACACATACAGACAGACAGACAGACAGACAGACAGACAGACAGACACACAGACGTCATTGAGTTAATGGTGGTATATGATTCAGGGATGCTCAAAACATGTAATTCCGTTAAAATCTCGAGTTCGATTTTTTTCGTGATCACTATACTTTATTTATACATTACATTTCATGTATGTATAAAAAAGTAAAAAAGTGTTTAATCAACCAGGGCTATAAAACAGAAGCTATAACGGAAAATTTTTTGCTAGAGATGAAGCTAAAAATGTGCTCTCTTTCAATTTCCTCCTTTCTTCGCTCAAATGCTTTAAAATAAAAGGTGTACTACTGTCGTACGTTGAACAATAATTAATAAAACAATTACTAATACCATCAATTATAAAGAATTCCGTACAGTGATGCAGCTAGAAAAAATGCCGGAGAATATAGTTAATTAAATAGTTATTAAATAGAGCGCGCGAAAAATTTAATTAGTGGCAACTAGTTCGGAAACCATGCCTAAAATGTAAAGTTCCTATCACGGAATGTGTTAGGAATCTTTAATCGAATATTAAATAAAAATTATTTATTTTTAATAGAAGAAATTGTACTCTTTATATCTGATGTCAATATATCATTTATGCGTTATTTGTATTAGTTTTAATGGAAATTACTCATGTTTTACAAGGACTACTGATAAGACCTTCTATAAAATCCGACTAAAAATCTATAGAAGTTACATATTTTAAATTATACTATACCAACTAAACTGAAAAATAGTATACACCTGTCAAATAATTTATTTGTTTAATTTTTTTTAATTATGTTATTATAAAAAATCATATTAACATGTTTTGAATACGTTTAAAAATTGTAGGTACTTTATATTATTTTTTTAAATTACGGTACAATCAGTTTCTGTTTGTATTATAGAAAGAAATAAAATTATATATTTTTTCTTTGAATGTTCAATAACATACAAATATTTATTGACTAAAGTACACGTACTACATTATTTGTCTTTATTAAAAATATATTGAAATTTTATTTTATATTTATTGTCATTATTGTTGAAAACAAAGATCTCTTTATCAACAAAGAATGTATGAAAATATGTATGAATTATGAATGATAGTAGGTATACATATATTTCTTAAATATTTTAAAATTTTAAATAACAGTATGTAAATTTATTTCAATGTAACGATTGTATCAAAAATAAATATGTTTATCTAAATTTTGATTACTGTAACTGTTAATTTTATAGTATTTTTATTACACATAGTGTGTATAGAGAGTGCATAAAAAATGTACTGGTTGTGACACATCAAATAAATATATGTATATTAGGGATGTACTGGAATTCCGGTCCGGCCGGAATTCACGATTTTATTCCGGTTCCGGTTCCGGCCGGAACTACTAAATACCGGCCGAGTTTGCCGGAATTTTTAAATTTTGTTATTTTTTTCAACTAAGAAATTCATAAATAATATAATTATGAATAAATAACATTTTATTAATGAAAAATCATTTCGTAACACAAAAAGACAGTTTTTTATTATTTGTTTTATCATAATATGATTGAAATTTTAGCATTAATTGATTTAAATATATTAATAAAAAAAGTCATTATATTACGGACTACGGACATTGAACTGTTCAATAATAAAGTAAAGATTTTCGAAAATTTTGGAATATTAACTGTAAAATAAGACTTATTCTGCATTTTTTAAATAATACTGTAATCCTGTTTTTGAAAAACATTTCCCGATTGAAACTAAAATGTTTTTTCTGTGAACTCACCCATATAAAAATATATCTTTAAATAATAATATTCAAAATAGTGGCCCGAGAAACATTTGTTACTGCACAAGTATTTATGCTATTGGGATTAGCTATAAAATCAGAAAGACTCACATAGTTATTTCTCTAAATCTATCATTATATTTATATTTAGTTAATAATTACTACTTAACTAGTAGTATTTATTAATACTGCATTGCACTAGAACTAAATTAACGCATATTGGTGCTTTAATTTCGACTTTTCGAGTAATTGGTATTCGATACTTTATTTATCGATACTTCATACGATTTTCTCTTTTATGAATTTGTTTAACTGCTGTTTTTATTTATCATACATATTTACTTAAATAAATTTGACATACTTGAAATTTAATTATATTTGATAGAAAAGAGCGTATGATATATTAACAATTTAAAACACCTTATAAAGCTGTAGAAATCACAGGATATGTAGAAAATACTATGTTTCATAATATAATGTAAGACTCTACCCCCCTAATTTTTAAGAAATACCATATAAAATAATGTTATATTAATTTATGATGATAATCTATGTATATAAAGCATATTTATACCATTTTAGTTATTTTATTATCATTATTAACTGAAATATAATTTTTTGAAAAAAATTCCGGTTTTTTTGTGAATTCCGGTAATTCCGGTTCCGGCCGGAATCGAAAATTTCGGTTCCGGTACACCACTAATGTATATATATATATATATACAATTTTTTGTATTGAAATGTAATTTATGAAATGTATTTAACTCACATACACATAGTGTTCTTTTTATTTATAATTTAGGAAATATAAATGCATGTGCGGGATGTGCGATGTGTTTTTCCAGTTATTTTGCAAAAGTTTTGAAACATAGTTATACAGCGCTTCAGTTTGTTTTGAAGTATTTTTTATATAGGACCATATAGAATTTTAAACAGTTTTTTGTTTCTCTTACAAAAAATTTGGCAGGGACATTGGTTTATTACGGTAATATCGTGATTCGCTAAAAACTTTTTGTTTAAGGGTTTAATGTGTCAGAAAGTAATTTCTATTTATTAGTTTTAAAGCCTGTACGTTACACGTTACATTTGGTTGTATGAAAAGAAGATTTTTAAATTACATTTCATTACTATCAGATTAATAGTTCTCAACTTTTTAAGCCTTGTATTTACTGTCAGCAGTAAATTAATAAAAATCTGCGAAATTGTAAGGTACTTGTATAAGTTAATATTGTTATATCTACTAGAAAGTAGGAATATACATATTATTTGATATAATGAAATATTAGCTCAACTTTTGTTGAAATTTAATTAGTTAAAAATATAAAATAAAAACGATATTTCGTAGACATATTAGTTTAAATAACTTAACTTTGATAAATCTGCGTAAAATCATTTTTCAAAATATTTAGAAAATAAGTCGCAAAACTGAGTGTAAAATGATGCGAAAGCGAATATTCGTTACAACCATACTCGTAGTATAAATATATGCGAGTCTGACAGATTTGGCGCCACCACTAATGTCAAGAAATAGGGCACCACTACTGGAGGTTTAAATAAATTCTACAAATTCATCACACAAAATGTACATTCAAAAACCTTTAGTGCACGACAATATATTTCAATAAAATTTACTACATGATTTAGTGAATTAAAAAGGATATTAAATATAAAATATGAGACGATATTTCAAAGCTAATTACTGTAATTAAATAACAAGTACCAGAGGTCACGGAGGTTTTCTTAAATGGAAGAAGAACAATAAAAATGTCTCTAAGTTCGGAATCAACTCTTTTACTATATTTATATGCAAGGCGGAAAGTTCTCTGAAGACAAATGATGCATGAATGTAAGTGCATCCTACAAGTCCACAGTTCAAGTCCCGGTGCAGGCGGTAGAGCGTGTAGCCTTCAGGATATTTATTGTATGAATTTACGGCTCACATTCACTGAACCCGTTCAGGCTGCTTGCAAAATACATGTCGAATTATGTCACTAAATCAAGATCATACGTTTATACTGTAATTGATATTATTGATCTTGTGTGTACATTGTAATGTATGTATATGTGTTTTATGTAATCGTTCACTTTTTAGGTGTATCATTAAAGGTAATTAATAAACATTTTGAACGATGTATGTATGATTTTATTAAATAGGTATGTAATATGTAGATATATTTATTTGTATTTAAGTACAGTGATGCCTCGCATAACGAATGCTGCACACAACGAACTTTCTGTTCGTCCATTACGCGACTCACTCAACGAACCTCGCTTCACACAACAAACAGCATCGTATTTCATTTTGCCGCCCGAACGCTCCTACGTATCACGAAGCCGCCCGAACTTCCAAGGTCGCACGCAGTCGATGCTCAAACTTCACGAACATGCATCAACGCGCGTAAGTCGTTATTTTCTGCGCTTAACTTACACATATATGTAGGATTTGACCCTGCAAGCCTTGGTAGACTAAATCTGAGTCTGACTAAAAAATATAAAACGTATTTAACATGTATTGTTATGGGAAAACGCGTTTCACATAACGAACTTTTCGCATAACGAACTTGCTCCTGGAACGAATTATGTTCGTTATGCGAGGCACCACTGTATTTATTAGAATGTAAATGTATTATTATCGTCTGTGTAACATACTTTATGTGTATTCTGAATTGATAAACTACAAAAAAGAACAAGTTAAAATAAAACTTAAAACATAAAACACCAGCATCCATGCTCATTGGTCATATTTCTATACCGTTAAAACACTAAAATTTTAATAGATATAAAAATATTTTTTTATTTGATGTATGATGATAAATAGCATTAATTAAATTTGTAATCTCTGAAACAAATTGAAATACCTAACTGGTAATGATGTTCGTGGCGTTTAAGTTTTTATTTTTATTTGATCTTTCTTTTTAAAATAACATATAAAAGTAAAATACATATTTTCTAGTAAATCTATGTATCTTTTATACACAACATCTCTTAAATATACAACAAAGCAGTCCTCATTAAAAAGTCTGACTCCATAAAAATAGATCAAAAAGAAAACGCATTGTTAGAACCTCTTGTTGAAGTAAACTATCAAAGTTGCCAATATCCTTTATAAACAACAAAGAGGCTTGAAATTGCCTTATATATGGATATCCTTTATAGAATTTTCCCGATCACACAAGCTGTAGTGGAGCGCGCTGTTACAGATGTAGAAGAAATCACTCAAAGAAGACGCAGTAACGAAACACTTCCTTCCGGGGTGCTGTATTGACTAGGGTAGATCGCACTTGCTCAGAGTAATACGACAAGAATTGACAAATTCTTTTTCATATGGAAATTTAACTGTTTTCAGAAATATTTCCACTTGATTTATTACTAAGCGTTGTTGTGGGGACACATGTAAATATCTACATATATTCGAGTATATTTACTAAACAATTTCCGATAAATGTATATATAAATAATACATAATAAACTAGTAGTGACGTTAAAATATAATAAATAAAAACAACTAGTTGTTTAACCTTCCTATACCCGTGTATTGGTCTGTCAGACCGACAAAATACATTTTTTATTTTTTTCAAGAACGGAGAATGCTAAGACAATGAGCTTACTGGTAGCTTCATTATTTGTCGCGATCTTCAATTTAGTGTAGTGCAAGAATTCGTGCGAAAACGACATGTACCAGTACACGACATCAATTGGTCTGTAAGACCGACGCGGGTATAGGTGTTACGCTTTGGAGTATGCTCCGAATGCATGGTGAGATATTGGTTGAGAATAGTTTATAATACTTTATTCCTCATGTTGTTATTTTAAGGTTTTTAGAGTTATTTTTAATTTTTGTTTTTAGAAAAAACAATTTTTTTCAAGTTTTCGTAGTTCTTTAAAAAAGTAACTTTTTTTCAGAGGCTGTAATAAAAGACTGTTAGTCACTAGTTAAATCAAAATATTGTCTATAACTTTGGTTTATTTATTTCAACACATCCTTTACTACTAATAAAAATTCATTTTACTAGGCTGTCAACAAAAAAAAATAAAAAAAACAGGCTCTAGAACTTTCGGTCCCAGAGACCGTGCCCGGGTATATGTATGTGTTATTTTATTTGACGCGGGTATAGGAAGGTTAAACGTCAAAGAATTTAATGAAGATGATTCTGTTAATCAAATGCTTACTACATGTATTTGCTCATTAAATTCTTTGACGTTTAAACAATCTAGTTGTTTTTATTTATAAATAATACATTAAATTGACTTAATATAGTAGAAAATACTATGGCTAGGCCATAAAATGCACACCCCTTAAACATAAAAAAATGTATTAATTTATAATATCAAATAAATACGATACAATATAATTGGTGAAACTTAAAAGGATGTTTGAAAAAAATATTGGAGGTAATTAATATTATATAAATATATAATATGAAGTTTATCACTCATTAAGATTTTTTAGAAAATCAACAATGAATCTTGATATCAATTGATTATTACCGTTTTTATTTAAATTTAGGATGTATAGTAATAAAACAACAATCATTTTAATTTACAATTTTTATATAAAATATTTTTTTTGTAAAATGTATAAAGTAAATTAATTAATTAATAATAATAATTAGAAAGATAAATACATCCACATATTGCAGCGATAACAGCTGTGTTCACCTGATGTCTAGCAGAGCATTTAAATGAAACAACAATGTAACGTTTATAGGTTAGGTATATGTATATGTACATTATATATTTGTTTTAAAAATGCAAACTTACCAGACTTTATCTTGATTAAAAAGATTGATTGGCTTTGAATAAAATAATTAAAATACAGCACGTATCGATGTACATGTATTTATATATTAATTAACACAATATAATAATTGTAATACTTGGAATTTGAAGTGACGTATGAAGAAATAGCGCCTTACGGTAATCTTATGAACTACCGAGTAACTACTCTATTTGTAAAAATAATTCTTGTCAAAATATGAATTTTTGTTTAAATAAACTGCAAATTTCGTTACTTCTAGTTATCCAATTTTGTTGAGTTTTAATAGGGTTCTATTCTGATAATAGATGAAGTGAATTCAAAAGGATTGGTGCAAATTTATTTCGAAATATAGCCTACAGTTCGGCGTTTTTATCAAAAAAGGGGGTTAAATCAACAAATTGAACTTTATTTATATTTTTATAACAGAAAATTAAAACCGATCGATATTAAACTAAGTATAAATGCAGACTGTAATGTTTTCTATCAGAAAATGTAAAAATGTAAGTGGAATACTGAAGAAATTTAAGATATAATGCTCATTTTATCAATTTATATACGAAAAAAATTTTAGCACGATAATAGAACACACTTCCAAGCAGAGCCTGCTTGAGTGTGCAATAATATTATTTCAACAATTCTGTAAAAAATACCATTTTAAATATTTAAAACCAGCTTATACAAATATATTTTCAATAAACTTTGTATTGTCGAAACATATAGGATCATATTTATATGGACAAAAATAAAGATGAATTGACAAATGGTCACATATGTTCATATTTATCTTTTTTTTAATATTTATGACCATTTGACTTTATATTTGATCATAATATGTATTAATATGTAATTCCATATAGCATACGAACTCTATTATAGCCATATATGGTCATATTATTATCATATATGATCATCTATGTTTTTTCCAGGCATATATTTGTAAATCTGTAGGCTCAGCAGCACAATGTAAATATTTTGGGTTTTTTGAGTATATACAATGTTATGAGGCATTTTTTTTTTATTTTCGTCTGTTTAATCCAAATAACATGAAAACTAGTTAACCGATTTTTATCGAATTTTCATTAATTTTACAATGAACTATTATTTTAATCCGTAAAACTTTATATTCTAATTTTTAATAGAACTATAGATATTTATTATAAATAAAAACAACTATATTGTCTATACGTTAAAAAAAATATAAGCAAATATATATGTATATTTTGTATATATATAAAGCAAGCTTTTGATTCACATAATCATCTTCAGGCTCTATTAATAAGCTAATGAAATATTGTTGAGATAACGACATCGTTCTCACATTATCCCTTATTAATAGCCTGAAGATGATTCTGTGAATCGAAAGCTTGCTTTATATATTTGCTTATTAAAATTTTTTGGCGTTTTGACAATTTAGTTGTTTTTATTTATTATATTTTATCGTCACTACTGGTATATTATGATATTTATTATACATAGTAATTAAAAAAAATTATGTAGGTACCGAAATTCCATAACTACGTAAAATAATTGCTATTTAAAGTAAAGGTTCGTATAATTTGTCTAATTGCAAGTTAGCTATATGTATATCTAGTTGATACATTGTTAAAACTTTATCCTTTTAAATGAGCAATTTACTTTAATTAATATTAACTATTATATATTATTACTAAAGCCCTAGTTAATTTGGAAACATATATACTGGTTATAGTTATTTTGTGTTCATATTAAACCAGATTTTGTCATATTATAATAATATATCCTGATTTATTGACTGACTGACTGACTGACTCATCATCGCCAAGCCTAAACCCCTGGACCAAGAAAAGTGAAATTTTATTTGTGTATTTTTTTTATAATGTACTTAAGCACCCTCTAAGAAAGGTATTTTTTGAAATTCAACCTCTACGGGGGTAAAAGGGGATGTACAAGTTCTTATGGGTAAAAATGTTTTTTTTACCGGACTTACTTGAAACTTACCATTAGTACTCTGCAATACAAATAATTAAATATATTTTTCCGCATTTCCCAAACTTCTAAAGAGATGCAAGCGGTGGAACATTTTGTATAGGAAAAATATTTTTGGCTGTATTCACTCGAATATTATTCTCACAAATACTCTTCAAGACAAATTGCATTTTCTTGAAAATCAACCCCTCAGAGTAAATGGGGGGGGGGGAGGAATTCGTGTCAAACTTTTTTTTTAATTTTGAAAAAAATTATGTACATTACTTTTTATGATATTAAGATAAATTCGGATAAAACAAAATATTCAATAAAATAAAATTTCGACATTGAACCCCTAATACCATGCTAAGGGGAAGAGGATGAGTTTTTGATTTATTTACCTTTATCTAATTGTAAATTTATAATGATAAAGTTGGGAAAAATAGTATTTGATAAAAATAAAAATTTCGACATTCAACCCCTAATGACGGGGGTAGATAGGGGATGTATTTACGATTTTGAATAATAATAATAATAATATTTCACATTATAATTACTTTCATTCGATCCGGTTAGAAAAATACCACGGAAGTGAGGATTTTAGAGGGTAAAACAACCCCCTATCTTGCATAGGAGCCCAGATATTTATGATTTTGTAGAACGAAAAAAAATATTTCAGCCCTTGTTGTGTATAGAAGGTTGTAAAAAATTTTATTCGAACCGACGGGAAAAATACCATGACAGTGGGGGTTACGAAATCCACGCGAGCGAAGCCGCTGGTTACAGTTATATTGAATAAAGAATTATATAATTATGGTTTAAAAGTCTTGAGGCTTCCGCGGTGATTTTGATATGGATCTTGGTTTCTGGATGTAAACCGCGTCGATTTGGTCGTGTTATCGGCCAACGTTTCGTCACACATTGCAGTGGACATCTTCAGGGCTCTTCTAAAAGTGGCATTTTTAACACTACCAAATCGACGAGGTTTACACCCAGAAACCAAGATCCATATTATGGTTTGAATATTTTATTAATTTAAGTCACTATAATTTTGTGGATATTTACCCGGCATCCAATGCGCTAGTTAGATAATATGATAAAAATATGCCACATTTATTATTACACTATTACCTACGTATCTATTGTATCAACAACATTTCTATACATTCCTATGAAAAAAAAACAAGTATTTTATTCTTGATTTTCGTATTTGTGTCGAAAAACATTTTATTCATGTTTAAAAAATTCTTACGAAATAATTTAGATGAAATTTGAATCATTCCTAAAATATGTTTTCCAAGAAGCCATATGCCGCATGGGAGTATATTACTTACTTCAATCAAATTTAAATACCCGCTTTATGAAGAAGCTCTATTTGAAGTATTACCTAATTGAATTGTTTGGAAACGTATGTTTAAAAATCTTCAAAATGTAGGTACACATTATATAATTTAATGTAAAATTCAATACAGAAATAAGAATTTTATATTTTTTACTTCTATATGTACATAAGTAATAATTTTTTTTATTTAATTTGTGTAAATTGCATACAGTCATTTAAATCCTCATATTTTAATATTTAATTTTGACCCACATATGCCGGATTTTTTTATTTACATATAAATAATTCTTTTTCACCCATCAAAATCGCTGTTAAAGGAACATCCATTGTGATGTGATCAATCATATAGTTGCTGATTTTTGTGATTTTTTTTATTTAATAATTTATAATAGGGGTTAGAGAAGGATATAGTATTAAGAATAAACTCTGTTTTTATTGAAAAATATTTCAGTATGGTGGTTCGTAAAAAAACTGCCTTCGTATGGTACATTCATAATTTCGGTGGTGAACTTAGGTATCTTATAAAATCTTAATATTTTTTTTAAATATGTATGAATGTAGCTTTTGTTAAGCGTAGCTGTTTTCTTGTATTAATTTTTGATAAAATCAATTTAAAACTATTTTTTGTTCATACATACCTACTATACATAAAAAAAACTGTATTGGACCAAGAAAACTTTGTTTTGTATATAACGAAAACAATATATTCTTAATATAAAAAACATACTCTTAACCTTTAAGTACCGACGTGCGGTCTGAGAGGCCCCAGCAGACACTGACTTGCTAGGTTACCCCTTTTCCCGCACAATATCGATAATCGTGTTTTAAGTAGCTGCAAGGACAGTGCCCACGTTGATGTCGGACCAGAAATTGGTGTCGTCGCGCGCGTATTTGGTGAGTAATCACGATTTGAAATTCCGACGCGGTCTCTTAGGCCTCACGTCGGTACTTATGTAAGTTTTTTGTTTTATTTTTTTGTTACAGTAAACTGTTATTTTTACAGATATTGTGAACTATGGATATACTGGGGACTTCAGGTCGTAAAATAAATAGTTCTCCGACAGATTTACAGCATTCAAAGAGATCTTGGATATGTATAAATACATCGAATCCAAATTATACGCGAGTGATTGAAAACTGGCTACTGTACTTAGAATATAAGGTGTAATTGGACTGTGCACATTTTTTTTCAGAAGGTTTATTTACCTACTATATATATATTTTTTCTAAAAGTTATATTAGTCGTGAGTAAGAAATACTATTTTTTGTTATTCTGAGAGGAGTATTCTTTGTGTTCTGATTTTTTATATCTAACAGTCGTATTTTTCCCTAAAATTCAAACCAATTATTATTGCAGTCTTTTATTTAAAAATTTAATAAAGTTGATTTTCTTTCTATACTTAGTTTTTCTTAAAACCCTTTATTTTTCATCATAATGCAAAGACGGATATTAAAAATCATCACTTTCTTTTAAAAACACTATATAATATACGCGGCCCCTCAGGCCTCACGTCGGTACTAACGTTACAAAAAATGCACGTCGGTACTTAAAGGTTAATCTAACTACGTTATTCCTTCGTTCAAGAATACTATAGTTGGTTTAAGAGATTATTGCTTATCTTAAGAAAATATTGTTTTCGTTATATACAAAACAAGGTTTATTTGGTTTGAGAAATCCTTTCTACCAGTGTACTTGTACTTTAAAAAATAGTAATTGTATTCAAAGTTTTGAAAAACGGCAACGTTTTTATACTCATTGTTAGCCACTGCAATTAAAGAAATGTTTCGTAAAAAAATATTAAAAATTGGACTATTTGAAAAATGTCTTTTAAGTACAATTTCAGTGGGTGCTAGTCCTTAACAGTGTTGAATCCGAAATACAAAACTATCAGAAGTCAATATGACTTTTGCGAACAATGAAAAGCAGTTTTTATAAACAAAACAATTTTTATTATTTCTTTAGGTGCTTTTTCTTTGTTAAAGTTGTCATCTTTGAGTAAGGTTCAATTAATAAAAAAATTTATATACGTTTAAACAAGAACTCTTTATTTATATAATAATAATAATTCTTAATGAATATATGTAATAATATATTTTTCTATAATTATTTATCATGTTTTAAGTAATTGTCAAACTAGAATTTTTACATTAATATCAATTATATATTAACGAACCTCAACATTTATTTTAAAATCGGAATGTCTGAACAAAATGTGACGAAGGGTAGAATATAATTCAAATTGGTAAAAAATGTGTTCCAACTGCACACATAAAAATCTAATTACATTCTTCTCATTCGGATTACGTTTTTTTAAATTTCTGTTGTTTTTTCCCTGAGTTTTGGGTGTTTTCACCAATTACACATACATATAACTGAAATGATTGTAGATTAAACACAAATAAAAAATAACTACGAATATAACACAACAATGTTAAATTGACGTGAACAATTTTATTACCAAGTAGGTATACATATATAATAAGAAGATTGTTAATGTGATTAAATTCACTTGTTGACTAGATCGTTACACATAAAAAAGTAATTTGTCATTGTCATATGTTTTATTATTTGTGAAAATGATCATGCACGTACGTTAATTTCAATATATTTAGTAAAATACTAAAGTAGGGTTTTATTGTACTTTTAGTTGTTATTCGACAATTCAACACTAATGACTAAATAATGGAATGAAGACATGAATAACATTAATCTTGTGTTGATTACAGGGCCGTTTATATTATATTATTATGTTGTGTATGTTTTTTTTTATTAAAATTGTACATTCCATTATTATTATTTAACTGGCTTTCATTTCCAATAATTTGTTTATAAATTAAGCCATTATTTATTTTCATTGTTCAATATTGTATAAAAAATATTTGTAGATATAAAATAAAAATAAAGTCATTTAAAGTCGTTGTTTAGACTAACTTGATAGAGCTATGAGGGGTATTGTGGTATGAGAATTTAAAATTTTTGATTTTTAAATACATATTTTGAAAATAAAATAGATATTGATAGTATACTGTGAAAATTATAGACCGAAATTTAAAAGCATTTACAAGTCATATACAAGTCAGTTATTACAAGTTTTTTATAGTTTAAGATTCGAATAAGAACACATAAAAATGCTGAATAGATTATATTTTATTTTTTTACAAAAAAAATTTGAAATTAGTTTAAAATTGTAGGCGTTACAGCGCAATACTACCTTAATATTTAATAGACTGTGCCCATTATGTCTATGCCTCATATGCCTGTCCAGTTCTACTTACCATAAAATGCCATACAGAGCCCCCGTTTAGTTTGGGCGAGAGTAACCGATCGAGATTCTAATAGAAAAATCGAATATTACAGAAGTAAAAAAAAGCTTTAATTGAAAATCCAGCGAAGAGTAATGGAATTATATGTATCTACAAGAATAACTAATTCTATACATTTACATTATTTTTTAAACAACTAAAAAAAGAAAATTGCCTAGGTGTGCTATATGTATAAATGTATATGTATATATAAAAGACTGATATAACGAACTTTAATCCAGGGCTGCGAAGTCGGTACACAAAAAACTATGACTCCGATGCCAATTCCTCTATTTATTTATCGCCCGACCTGAACTCTTACTGTACTTCAAAATATATTCTTAAAAAAAATAGTAAAAAAGATAAAAAACTATTATTTGATTAATGGAGCCACAGTCAATACCATTCTACCGACTTCATTCAAAATTACTTAAACCCCAACTCCGACTCAGAAATCATTAAATGTTAGTTTTCATGATTTTCAATTTCAAAGCCATTGTTTTTTAAACATAAGTTTAATGCTTTAAAAAGACTTAATTATACAGGATATCTTAACAAAAAAGAACCTTCAGTTCTCAGCAATCAAAATAATATGCTTATATAATGAAACATTTTCTCGACCACCGTAATTCATTACCACGTAAAATCGCATAAAGAATGAATAAATCTTGACACTTGACTTGCAGGTTTCGTGCACAATTACTTTACACTTGAGTGTAAAATCAATGAACCCCCATTGGCCGAGTGTAAGTGTGTGTGCTATTCGTACAATGGACTGGTACTTTCGAAGAAGACGTACGGCTAGTATAAAAACAAACCATGTCTAATCATGCAAATTGGATGTTCGGCAGTCACGCAGAACAGCCATTTTGTGAGTTGCACACACATTGTGTCCCTCGTTTCCCCCCACCCCGCTTGTTCGGTGTTCGCCTATTGTCTCCGAAGCGTACACCTATCGTCCGGAACCGCCGCTCCGGGACCTTTTATATTCGATTAGATGAACCTGATAAAACACTTAAACGGAAAATGGATTCTTTTTTATTTTCTGAATATCGCTCGTTTGTATTCACGAATTTTATTCAGAGGCTCGCAGTTTGCGTTTATTGGACTGCCGGTGTTCCATTACATATTATAAATGCGCGCCGTTATTAGTTTGTGGTGATTTTACTAATGAATTCCTTGAGAATTTATTTTACATTTCAGTAGGTTGGGTCAGAGTTAGGTTTACATGTATAAAATTATTGATAACTAAAATTTCTCAACGACTTAATGGCGTGTATTTTAAAATCAGTGAATCTCCTGTTATTAATATAAACACACGTGTATCATTTATTATAAAATTTTCTTAAAACGTACCGGACTTATAGGTCAAAATAAATGGGTTAGTGCAGCGTTTCTCAACCTTTTAGTACTTGCGACCCAATTTGCAAACACAATTATCATCGCGCCTCCCTTCGCCCCACCCGCATACAAAAACTTTAACTGAAAAATAGATCTCAGCTAAATATAAAAAAATGCTTAGAGTGTCAATTTCTAATATTAAACCTTCTTTCGAAAACTTTTGCTCTGCAAGACAGGCCCAAGGGAGACACTAGTAATAATCTTATGTTAAATTTAATATTGATAAGTTAATAGTTATTAAATACATTGTGCAGTACTGATACATTCCTATTTATAAGTGAATTATATCAGTGTAAATGTAAACGTGTATTTTATTTTTTATTTTTTATTATGTCAGAATGTATTTTGTTGCTTTTCTTTCAGTAAATTAAATACATTTTTTAATAATATGTTATATTATTAAAAATAATTCAGTTTTATCACGCCCCCCTAGGAGGGCGCGCCCCACAGGTTGAGAATCGCTGGGTTAGTGACATCAACATCACAACTATCTTTAATCAGTCTTTTTTATTTTGTTTTTTTTATTAGAAAATATCAATTGTAAATATTTATTTGATTTAATCAACATCACAAATACCTTTAGTTCTTATTTTTATTATATATTTATGTAGTGAATAAAACCACAATCACAGTTGTACTGGATGGAGTAGCTTAGAGATGAAAAACAATAGAGTGTTGTTGATAATTGTGAAAATTATTGTAAAACGTATTTGATACGGAATATTGAAACCATTAAAAATAAATACAATTATAGTTATTATTGTTTGTTTATTAATTCCACTGTCAAAGGTTATGGGCCCAGACATGGAGGAAATAAATAGTCTAAGAGTAAAGAAATTAAATAACAATAATTGGAATGTGTGGAAGTTTCAAGTAAAAGTCATACTGATGGCGAAAGGATTGTACGAGGTTACAAGTGGGTTGGAAAAGGAACCGGTTGGTGTAGAAAATGAAAACTTAGCAGTAAAATGGAGGTTAAAAGATGCTAAGGCACAAGAAATACTCGTTACGAGGATGGATGAAGGACCATTGACACATGTAATGCAATGTGGCAGTGCAAATGAGATGTGGTTGAAACTAGAGAGCATTTATGATAGAATCTGATGTTAGTATGCATCTTCTCAATGAACAATTTTATTATTTAAAATTCGACGACAACGTGAACAGTGTCAACAGTTTTATAACAAATGTTACGAACTTGTGTGTTTAAATAAAACAACAAGGAGAAGAAATACCAGAAAAGATGATTATAACTAAGATAATCATGGCATTGCCGGAAAAATTTAAACACTTCAGGTCAGCGTGGGAGAGTGTACCTAGCGACAACCAAAACATAAATCATTTGACAGCAAGACTTCTAATTGAGGAGGAAAGATTTGGAAAAGAAAAAGAAGAAACAGTAGCATTATTAACAAAAAGATTTGAAAGAAAATGTTACGGCTGCGGCAAAGAAGGACGTATGAAATTTCAGTGTAAAGAAATTGTGGAATGTAATTACTGCAAGAAGAAGGGACACTTGATTAAAAATTGTTATTTCAAAAAACAAAAAGAAAGTGCGGTAAATAAACAAGGACATTACAACAACGACAGGAGTTCTGCGTTAGTAGTCATATCAAGTGAAGTTGAATCACAAGTGAACACAGATTGGATCTTAGATAGTGGTGCTTCACAGCACATGTGCAAAAGTAAAGAATATTTTCACAATTACGAAGAACTAAAAGAGAAAAAACAAATTAAGATAGGTGATGGTTCATATATAAAGGCGATTGGTACTGGACAAATTAATCTACAAGCATACAATGGGCAATATTTCCATAAAGTTACATTATACGATGTATTATATGTACCGGACCTAAATATAAACTTATTCTCTCAAGGAAGTGCTTTAGACAAGGATTTGTCGTTATTTTCAAATTCCGAAAGTGCTAAGTTTGTTAACAAAGACAGTTCAGTGAGAGCTATGGCTATTCGATCGGGCAAGATATATAAAATGTTATTCAAAGTGGACTTTAATGATATCTCGAGAAGCGGCTATAATGATGACAGTTGTTTAACAGCTAATAACATTAATCAAGACTTAATGTGGTGGCACAAGACATTAGCACATCAAAATTTTCGTCAAATAAAAAATGTATTAAAGAAAAATAATATCGAAGCAAAAGAAAACTCCATATTCTGTAGTTCATGTGTATAGGGTAAACACCATAGAGAACCTTTTGAAATTAGTACATCAAGATCTAAAGATATTTGCGACATGATTCATATAGACTTGTGTGGTCCAATGGAAGAACAATCTCTGAATAATTCAAAATATATATTCTTATTAAAAGATGACCATTCAGGTTATAAAACAATTTATTTTCTGAAGAATAAATACGAAGTGTTTGAAAAATTAAAAGAATTTATTATAAAAGTTAAAGTACAAACTGGCAAATCTGTGAAAGTAATAAGGAGTGACAATGGAAAAGAATTTGTTAATGAGCAAGTAAGAGATCTATTAAAAGAGCACGGAATACAACATCAACTGACAGTAGCTTATACACCACAACAGAATGGGCGAGCAGAAAGAGAATTTCGCACAATTATTGAAGCCACAAGATCAATGTTAGCAGAAAAAAAGATGGTAAAGAAATTTTGGGCTGAGGCAGCCATTACAGCAGTATACCTATTAAATCGTACAGATACAAGTCCAGTTGAAGGAAAAACTCCTTATGAGGTATGGCATAACAAGAATTTTAATTTAAACTCATTGAGAGGGGTGTTTGGAAATGAAGTATGGGCATATTATGTACCTAAAGAAAAGCGAAAAAAATTAGATATGAAAAGTAAAAAAGGTATATTTATTGGTTATGCAGAAAATGTGAAAGGATACAAAGTATACTTTCCAGACAAACATGTGATAACTGTAGAAAGAGAAATAATATTTACACCGGAACAAGAAAGTAATAATGGTAGTGAAAATGTGAAAGAAACAATTGTGAATTTAGATATAGTTGACACAGATGAAGAACACAAAGAGGATGAGTCAGATGAAGTGAATACTATAATAACAGAAAATGAACAGGATACCTTACCGTTGCCTGAAAATATAACTACACATGAACAACTACGACCCAGACGAACATTGAAACAACCAACACATTTTGAAGACTATGCTGTGAGTTATTTCAGTGTCGATGTGGATGAACCAGCATCCTACGATGAAGCAATGTCAAGTAATCATGCAAGTGAGTGGAAAGAAGCAATAAACTTAGAAATGAAAGCATTAAATGAAAATGACACGTGGGAACTAGAAGACAAGCCAGAAAAATGTGAAATAGTGGACAGTAAATGGGTATTTAAAGTGAAACGAGATCAAGAGGGTAAAATAAGTCAGTATAAGTGTAGATTAGTAGCTAAAGGTTTCCAACAACAAAATGTTTATGAGAGTATTTATGCACCTGTTGTAAAATTAAATACTATAAGATCTATTTTGGCTATAAGTGTAAATAAGCATTGGAAAATTTATCAAATGGATGTATGTAGTGCCTTTTTACATGGAGAAATACAAGAAAAATTATACATGTATTTGCCAAAAGATTATGAAGTAGAAGGAAAAGTGTGTAGATTAAAAAAGGCAATATATGGTTTTTAAAAGGCTCTTCTGTATTGGTATGAAAAATTTGATAATTTTATGTTAACAAATGGTTATATTAAAAGTAGATGTGACAATTGCTTATATTATAAAATACAAGAAAATGTAGAAGTATATGTATCAATTTATGTTGATGATATTTTAATTACTGGTTCATGTATGGGAGAAATTAATTTGATAAAAGAAAACTTAAAAAGACATTTAAAATGAAAGATTTAGGATTGCTAAGTTATTACTTTGGTATATCTGTACATCAGGATATAGAAAATAATATTATCACGTTAAGTCAAAAACATTATTTAGAAAATGTACTTAAAAAATTTAATATGTATGATTGTAATGCAGTAGGAACTTCTATTGATAATAACTTTGATAATGATAGCTTAAAAAGATCAAATTCAGAAAGTCAAGAAATTGAAAACAAATGTAGACAAATTATTGGATGTATAATGTATGCAATGTTGGGCACGAGACCTGATTTGTGTCATAGTATAACATTATTATCGAGATATCAGAGTTGTGCAAGTTATCAATTATGTAGTGTTTTAAAAAGACTAATGCGTTATATAAAGGGTACATTAGACTTGAAGTTAGCTTATAAAAAGAATAGTGATAATTTTATGACAGGTTATGCCGATGCAGATTGGGGAGGCGATACTACTGACAGAAAGTCAACAAGTGGAAATTGTTTTTTAATATTTGGATGTTTGGTGTCTTGGACTTCAAAGAAACAAACTACTGTCGCACTCTCAACTACAGAGGCTGAATATATAGCATTAAGTTTAGGTATAAGTGAAGCCTGTTGGTTTAGAAACTTAATGTTAGAATTGAAAGTAAATGATTCTGATTCAAAGGTTATATTATATGAAGACAATCAATCTGCCATTCGATCATGTAATTCTCACGAACAATTAAAACGAATGAAACACTTGGATATCAAATATCATTTTGTAAAAGATAAAATAAAGGAGGGTATAGTAGAAGTAAAGTACATTTGTACAAATGAACAAATGGCAGATATACTGACGAAACCTTTGAATAAGAATGTGTTTGAAAAGTTAAGGAAAAAAACGTTAATTTGAATTTTTTATATAAAAAACAGACACAACTTTGATTGAGGGGGGGGGTGTAGTGAATAAAACCACAATCACAGTTGTACTGGATGGAGTAGCTTAGAGATGAAAAACAATAGAGTGTTGTTGATAATTGTGAAAATTATTGTAAAACGTATTTGATACGGAATATTGAAACCATTAAAAATAAATACAATTATAGTTATTATTGTTTGTTTATTAATTCCACTGTCAAAATTTATAATATAAATTTTACATAACACTGCTGTAATTTTATTATCATTTATCAGATAGTTTTAACAAATTCTAGGATCTTAGACATTCTAATAATGAAAGTCTTATCAAAATCAATATTCGGTAGTTTCCGTTCAAGTTGAATCAAGTAAAGACAGACTGCAATCGAAAATAAAAAAACTATTAAAATTGACGTTTAGTAGGTAATAGGCAAGGTAAGTAAATGACTAGGTATGCTGACTTGCCTTGACCAATCAGCGCGGACGAAATGACGTCACCACGAAGTTCTTTTTAACACTCTAGATTTCAAATGGTCGCCAACGCTGTGTTTAATATTATGGCAGTTAAAATCATAGATAAATAAAAAAATCAAGTAGGTAGAAAAGAACTTCGTGGTGACGTCACAACTCACAAGTCAGCAAACCTGTACATTTACTAACCTTGGGTAATAGGTACTTATATATGTATTTATATTATTCAAACCGAACTTACAAATTATAATAATATAACCTGCATACATATAAAATAAAATTTTTATTTTTTTTGATCTCAAAACGAGACCGGGACGAGAGTTTCTTAAATTAAAAAAACTGAAATCATTAGACAATATTAAGTATATTTATATCTCGTCGAGAGTTTTGCAGAAAGTCTGTTGTGAAAGATTATCAATAATTAGTAAAAACATTTGTTATTTAATTTTTATCTTTAAATAAATAAATAATAATAATAATAAAAGACGTATTGGTTTCAATATTTACAAGACAAGATCGAGACGAGACTGTCTCTTGTAAAATTTGAGACTGAGATGAGACAGATACAAAATTGAGACACCCGTTTCGTGTGCAATTCTAATTTTGGCAATCAAAATCCCGATAAGTTAAAAATCTACCGAATCAAAATCTTAACAGATCAAAATCTCTTACTTTAAAAGTTTACTGTCGTATTTTATGATACACACTGTTTCTTATTTAATAATTCTTTAAATACCTAGTTTTTAGTCTTGATATTGTTGACAATAGATAATATTTTTTCTAATTTTGTATTGTCGAGATTTTGAATGTCGGGATTATGACCTACGCTCATAAAATAGAAGTGTTCGTCCAATTTATTTATTAATATGATTCAGATATAACTACTTTACGTAAGTTCGTATAAGCTGTTGTTAATATCTTATAAAGTTATTGTTTATAACTTCCTAAGATGGTATTTGCTCATATATGTGTGTATACATAATATTCTTATGAAATTATGTTGGTTCTAAAATAATTTTCAAGGATCTCATCATCAGAGTTTGTCTTAATTAATGCGGTAAAATATTTTTATTGCGTAGGATGTTATAATTAACAATGAAATATTACACCAGAAAATATACATTTTGCAAGTTATATCGGTAATAAAAATAATATTATTAGGTGCTTTGCAGTAGCTATTTGCATTTTGAACTTTGAATTAATAAATATTAATAATAAACGAAATTTTTTAATTAATCAATATAATAATATTATAGTATATTTAATAATAATCCATAATAAAAATTCCACAAAAAAACACATCCAAGTGACGTTGTTTCTTGCCACGAAGTGGAGGTTGGTATCAGTGTAACGGCCACTACTTTTAGGTGTCAGTGGTCTGCGGTAACTGGGCCGGCGTGTACGCGCGGCGCGGCGTTAGCTCCATGAATTGTACAACACTCTTGGATTGGATGTGGGGGACGCGCTACAAGAACCCCCCGTGCTGGGGTCACCCCACAAGAGTATTGATCCTACCATACTACTTTCAGTATACATATGTACTATAAAGCGTGGACTTTTACATCGTGTGTGTTAATAAAAATTATTCAAGTTGATTTATTGATTTGGTAGGATGTAAAGGTATACATTAATATCTACTTTGAAGTTATGATCTGAAAAATAAAATAATAGTTTTTTCAAAATCATTTAATTATTTTTCTAGGCTTAATGGATTATATAACACGTAAAGTTAGTAGTACATTTAAGAGCTACATTATACAACGTATGTATGAGCCCTGTTTTTCGACGAGGATTAAAAAATCGGATCCGGGATGATATTCAGCTATCAAAACTGCCTGTCATTTTTTTATTTTACGTCAATCGGGTTATAAAAAGTTAATCAAAATCGGTTGATGAATTAAAGAGCTATATAAATGCGAACAGATAGATAAACAAATGTAAGTTCGAAACACATAATCCCATTTTTTGGTCGAGAATAAAAAAAGTAATGAATGATATATACATATTATATTACATTTCTTTTAGTATCTCCCGTTTTTAGGATTCTGACGTAACCTTATCAATCGCAATTTGTCGTACGTCCGTCTATCGGCCCCTCGAAATTTTAACTGTTTATGCACTGTAGACAAAGCTGTTGAAAAATTTTGAAAAAAATCAGGCATATGGGGCGCTAAATAACTAAATCTAGATAAAAAATATTTTTATACCAAGGCGTGTGTAGCCAAACAGGTGAAATTAGATGTTTTTTCATATTTTTCTAACTCAAAAAGCTACCTGCAGGGGTACCAAGGCACGTAAAAAATAAAAAATGTATACCAAGGCATGTGGGGTGTCAAAATGTAAATATTCTTCTTCTTTTTCTTCATGTATTAATGTCTGCTTCATTGGCCTTTTCAGACAGCTCCTTCGTGGTTGCATTTTATTTGTAGTGTGTGTTGTGTATGTGTATGTAGGTAAGAATGTGTGTTAGGGAACACAAGGACACAAGATGGATTAGGAGGTTGCTGATGGGCCAATCATAGCAGGAGTAAACGAACAGGGTGGTCGGAATTATAGAAATAATACGAGGAGATACCAAGGTTATTAACATAAAACATATAGGGAATTAAATATATTTTTTTTAATTTTTAGAAAAGTGGTTATATGAGAGTAGTGTATTTTGTATTTAGTGGTGATTTAGCTTTAATTTTTTCCCATAATAGATGTAGATATTAATCAGTAGAATATGACACTTTTTTCTAACTCAAAAATAGTATCAACAAGGGGCCCCAAGCAGTAATTAATGTTCTATCTCCCCCTTTAGCTCAGTAACTACTGACTCTGAATTTTGGTTATACTATAGACGACAAATTCTGAGTGGCTTCAAATAGTCCACATACTACAATACGTAACTTCGAAACTCTTATGGCATGCACCCCATGTATTTATTTAATTTATTATACTGTATTTTTTATAATCGAAAAAATAGTTCTACTTCGCATATACATATCATATTTAGTTCAACTATGGTATTACCATAATTGAAATTATGACCACTTTATTAAGATTTTTAATCATAGTTACTATATTCATTCTAGTAATAATAATAAATGGTATGGCATCTTAACAAAATAGTGCAGTGCTTTCTTCAGAAATACATGTTTTACAGTTTTCAGTATTTTTTTAATAAACATATAAATAATATAAGATACGTTAGAATAACAAATAAACATTTATAAATGATATTTATTATGTACCCGTAAAAGTAAAACTACGTATATTAGAAAAATACATTTTTCTATTTCTGTATTTCTTAATATGAACATCCGTAGTCTCAAAAAAATGTGTATTCTTTCCTTAAACTTATCGATTTATGCCTGTGCAGTATATATAGTGTTAAAGACGCCAATGATAGAAAAACTTAAAAGTATAAGGACAGCAGAAATGCAGCGAAAGTGCAAAAAACGATCATCACTTCATTTTTTGTTTCCTTTCTCGTTAGTTTTTCTGCTGACATGGGTATCAATGAACATTCAAGAATAAACCCAAATCAAATTGTTTTCAGAAACTACCTTTTTGTAACTATAGAATCAAAATTTTATAATGAATCATTTTACAAAAAGAAAATCCATTATACTTTTTTATTATTAACTATAAATCATTAACCCGCGCCTCATAATGCTATTTTATTTCATTAAAAGTTATTAAAGTCTCTTTGCTAATAGAAATCTTTGTAAATTCGAAATCGTGGAAACTTCTTAATGACTTAATAAATTTTCTATATGAAATGCAATGGTTTCAATATATTTGATTGTATTTTTATTTAAATTGATCATGATTTATACAAACAAAATTCTAGAATGATTCTTTAATATTCCTTAACTTTATGGAAAATTTCATTTATTCTATTTTTAGGTTTCCGAATAAACCATATTAATCTCACTTTGTGAAAAAATTGAAACCAGGCTTTTGTCATCGTACTACAAACACTAAAATCAATAATATCATTTAAAATTTTGAAGAAACAGGGAGGTGCGTCATAGAATTTTATTTTTATTTTCATACCTACACATGTGGGTGCCAAAATGTAGATCTCAATCAGTAGATTCGAACAATTTTTTTCTCACTCAAAAATGGCGCTTGCCAATTTGTTTTCAATACAAAAAAAGCTTAATTTTATTTTACAATAAACATTGTACCTATTTAATAAAATACTTATTACATTGTTGGAATATTAATTTTATATAATTCATTTTCAGGTGCATATCTATTATTTACAACAGTAATACAAAAGTTCCATATTTAGTTTGTTAAATACCGGGTGTCCCAGATAACTTTTCCAGCATGGGGATCTCAGTATCTATAAGAGATACAGGTTTGGTTAAATGAGATGAATTATTTGTATGAAAGGGGTGAGTATTATTACCCAAAAAAATATTCATAATTCTATGTGGTTTAGGCGGTATACCCTAAAAACTGAAAATTCGGAATTTCTTTAAATGGCTATAACTTTTTTGTTAAAGTAGATAGATACTATTTGTTTGCGGTTTCTTTAAGCACTTTTTTGTGTAGAATTGATTGGTGTATTTAGATTTTTAATATCACTTTTAGTTTCCGAGATACAAGCCCTAACTTTAGTTTTTCTTATGGGCCGCTAAGTTGGATATGGCATATTTGAACGTGTTTTTTACTCTACTTTACAACGATATGTCACTTGCCATATTTATTATTGAAAAAAAGTCGAAATACTAAATATCAGTGATATTTATGAAGTATTTTATTACAAACTTTTAAGTGAGCCATGAAAAACAAAAATTGTAAACAAAAATCACAATAACAACAATCAAAATAACACATGAATATTTGAAACAATGAACTATTTGAAAAAATATATTATAATTTTTTTTTTCGATAATAGATATGGCATAATTGAACGTGTTTTTTACTCTACTTTACAACGATGTGTCACTTGCCATATTTATTATCGAAAAAAAAAATTATAATATATTTTTTCAAATAGTTCATTGTTTCAAATATTCATTTGTTATTTTGATTGTTGTTATTGTGATTTTTGTTTACAATTTTTGTTTTTCATGGCTCACTTAAAAGTTTGTAATAAAATACTTCATAAATATCACTGATATTTAGTATTTCGACTTTTTTTCAATAATAAATATGGCAAGTGACATATCGTTGTAAAGTAGAGTAAAAAACACGATCAAATATGCCATATCCAACTTAGCGGCCCATAAGAAAAACTGAAGTTAGGGCTTGAATCTCGGAAACTAAAAGTGATATTAAAAATGTAAATACAACAATCAATTCTACACAAAAAAGTGCTTTAAGAAACCGCAAACAAAAAGTACCTATCTACTTTAACAAAAAAGTTATAGCTATTTAAAGAAATTCCGAATTTTCAGTTTTTTAGGTATACCGCCTAAACCACATAGAATTATGAATATTTTTTTGGGTAATAATACTCACCCTTTTTATACAAATAATTCATCTCATTTAACCAAACCTGTATCTCTTATAGATACTGAGATCCCCATGCTGGAAAAGTTATCTGGGACACCCGGTATATTAATTGAATTCAAAAACTCAATTGACGATTAGTAATTAACTATTATTATTTATATAACACTCATATTTATTTTTTGTTGTTAGTTGTTTATTGCTTAAACAACGAATATAAATACAAATGAATACATCAACAATTTAACCATTTACTGATACTGCATAAATGTAATTAAAAAAATGACGTGAATATTAGTAGTAAATCAAAACCTCCCAGTAGAAGCGCTTGTTCTGCCCAAGGGCGGGTCACGCTCTCTGTTGTGGCATTAAAATAGTGATTTTTTCAATTTGTCTGTGTCTATATTACCAACTGTAATACAGCACATTAACAAATATACATTTTTATAATGTTTTAGTGTATTTAATGTTTTTGAAAAAAAAAATAGTGTAAACAAGTACTTAATATATGTATATAAATAGGTGTATGTAATATTTTCAATATTATTTTTTTTTTTTATTTTTTTTTTCACTATTAGTTAAAATTTAATAAAAACAAAAAAGTGTATATGAACATGTGTCCATTAAAGGGATACAGTTGAAGATTATTAAAAATAGATTTATTCATTATCTTGAGTATCCATTGTGATACAGTTATGATTTTTGATACTCGTTTTAGTATAATTAAATGCTATCGATTTCTAATCGATGTGCTTATCAATGATTATTACAGCAGAATAAGTTTGGGCAGCGGACTCATTTATTTTTTGTTTTATTTTTTATTCATAACATCAATTGGGTACAAAAAAATACGATAAAAAAATGCACACTATACTTTTTAATTTGCCAAAAAAGCTTAAGGTAAAACATGTTCATATACAATATTTAACATAAAATGACTTTCATGATCAAATGTTACAATTTAGCACGCTAGCTTTACACGAAATTGTATAATTTATCTGTTTAAAATGATGTATTTGAATAACATATTTATTGTAACCATTAATTTTTAAACAAAAATATTCATGTTTTAATGGTATAGCGATAATGCACCTTTATAATTAATTTCCAATTAAATATATTATCAACACAAACACGTGATATAGCCATTAGGGCCTCAGTAGGTATAGGTAAAGTAATTAAAAAAATATGAATACATATAATATGATTTAATTAATAAATACTATAATTATCATTTCAATTTAACAGAATGTACAGAAAGTCCTTAACTTATATGAATTCGAGTTATGCATATTCATAAATACACGGTTGTACGATTACCTATTATTAACCATATGCCTGATTTAACATGTGATGTCAATTCCAGTAACCTGACAATGTTATCTATATTGATTAATTTACTATTGTATCAAAAAAGAAATACCAATATTTACTGCTAGTAGAAAGAGCTACATTTACATAGCTGCAAAAAACTGACATATATGTTTGTCACAAACAAAATAAATTCACCTTAACCAAGAGAAAACAATGCCACTCGACACGTGTTTTGACTTCACAAGAAGTCCTAATCAGAAGCTTAATAGTTTCAGTCAGGAACTATTAAGCTCTTATTTAGTTTAAGTAACTAAGAAACTACTATTTCTTACCGTTTTTCAGTATAATCTATGTTTGCATCCAGTGTGGGACTAAAAAGTATGTCCCAACCGGACCAAATTATTTTTGGCTCTCATATTTTTTATTTGTATTCAATAACAATAATAAATTAAAAAAAAAAACAGATTTTTTTAAGTTCACTTTTTTAAATTGACATTTAAACTTATTCGTAAAACTCTCAAAGAATCCTCATAAAAGGTGTTGAGAACTCCGATGGAAAGAGAGGTCCGAAAATTCGTTGATAGAATCTTTCGTTATTATTATAAATTTCAGAGTATATCAAATTGCATTTTCTTTATTATCAATAATTGCATTGTTTCAATAATTGTCAATGGACTTTTTCATTTATTACTAGTTTATAATAAATATAAAATAATAAAACGAATTCGTTATCTAGTTTGAAAGGTTCGATTGTATTTTTATCAAATCTTGATAAGATTTTTCAGATTTTTTTTTAAAGTAAGATGATCAAATACTATAGAACACTAAGAAAGTTTAATATTAAATCAACATCTGGACATTCCAGTGTTTGTTCTATTATATTTAATTTATTAGATAATATTTTTATCTAGTTGTAAAAAAATCAGATTGCCCTCTACCCTTCCCCCCTCCCTCAACTCGTATTTGCCAATAGTTACTCGCCTTACCATTTCGACACTCTACATACTCGTATACATATATGTATGTACAATAATGTACATTGAAAATGAACCGTAGCGCTTGGCATTGCAACATAAATTATTCAATTAAGTAAATGAATAGATATATGAATAAAAGTATCAAATAAAATAGGTTAACTCTATGATTAATTCCTGAGAGATAGAATTTTTATAGTTATTTTATTCACACATAAATATCATTGGACATAAAAACCTACAAAAAATAATTAAGTGTTCAAACGACGCAGTTCTGAACTTTTTCGGTTATCAATTTATCAAGGCGGTACAAAGTGGTGTAATAAATTACACTTGGTGGACCCCAATATGAGGCCTACATGTTTGTTTTCAAGAAAAGTTTTTGTAAAAGAGATCAACACGATTAGATCGGTATGTTTGTTCCAATTATAAAAAAAATCATTAGTTTCGAATGCTCTTCACTTTTAAAATCTTAAGATTGATTTTAATTACTATGTACATATAACTATATTAAATAAAGAAGGTTTTAAAAGAAAATAAAATTTGAAACATACCAAATGAAAAAAAATGTAATTATCATATTAGTGTGTAATAAAATATACAAAAATACTCAACATTGTAACGTACATAGTAAGCAAATAATGAAATATAATTCCATAATTCAACATTGAATTCGTATTGTTTTTACCATTTATAGATAAGAGCAAATAAATAACAAAACTGTATTCTTTAAGGCGGATGTGGAAGTCCCGAAATTCCAATTATTATTTCTTAAATAATGGATTGAAAAAGAAAGTAAAAGAAAAATAACCCACGAGTAATATATCATATTTCTCATTGAAAGCAAAACGGAACTTCCATATATTTAAAATATGGATGCTATTCATTTTTCAATAAAGCCCCCCGCAGTAACCGCCGTTGCGGACGCCCCTGACCCCCCTCCAACCCCTCGATCGTTAGGTTTACGTATGTTTGCGTATATAAAGCGGGCTCCTTTTTCTTCTATAAGTGCCACTTTATTTTAAATCGTTTTTGCTTTTACATTTCGCTTACAAGTCATGCAACAAAAGCGTCGATTCATAAAATCTCTATGAGCTTTATGCTTTTTTGAAATAAATTATTTATATTTGACAAATTTTATTGCATAGACGTTTATATTTAAAGAAGCATATGTGACATTATTTGGCAGTGCAAAAGGTATATTGGAACCATAGTTGATATTTAGAAACAGTCCACAAACCTTACGTAAATTTTTTATTTCCATTAATTGATCTCATCAAAATACAAAAACATTAATACATAAAAATACATACCTACCTGAAAAGTATACCCATGAAGTCAAGTTTAATTCAATAATTTGTTTAAATTGAATTAAATCGCCATAATAGTATTTTTATTAAAATATTTATTTCAAGCGAATCACTCAAGAATTTTTATTTAAAATAATCTGCCGTGTGCCACAGGACTTTCTTATACGTAATAATGACAGTGAACAGTGTACGTGATTTTTATTTTAGTGAAGGATATTTCTAACAAACTAATAAAAGATAGAGTAAAATGAATGAGACATAAACTATAGAAATATTATTTTATACATTATGTATCGAACGAATTTTGTTTAACATAATTACTAACAATAAAATGGAAACGGATGTTTACTCATGTAATTTTTTTAATTTTTTGAAATAAGACAAAAATGTTTTAGATAAAAAATGTCGAGTATGTTATTATCTATAATTTATTCCCCATACATTTTTTTCCAACACTTATGATTTAGCCAGAAATATTTTTTTTAAAATCATTATTTAGAATAATCTATACTGGTTGCTGGGTGCTTTGACCGTACGGATCACGACTAATACCGTCAAGTCGCACGACGACCACTGCAAACTAAATGAATTAGAGTATACAGTGTTTATTCTCAGTATTACGTATAAGAAAGGCCCATGGTACCTATGGCAAACACGTACAGTCTCTGTAATACGTATAAGAAAGTCCCATGACACTCATGGCAGATATTTCTTCTCTGTTATGAACCATTTGAAATGTACTTAAAATCGAATACTTAGTAAAAAAAAAAAAAAAATTAAATTTGTTTTTTTCGAAAAAATGAATAGAACATAAATTATAGATAATAATATTACCTACAATTTTCAACTTGGCCATTTTTCTCTAATTCGCACTGTTTCAGTGTAATTCGAAAAATTCAAAAATCGATGTAGGTAAACATCCGTTTCCGGTTGAATGATCGTTTTCAAAAATAGGAGGTTTTCTTCCCAGGCAAAAATCAATCTTAAGTATAAAATTCCACCTTTCTACGATTTGTCGTATTTGAGTTACAGCGTCTACAGACAGACAGACCGACAGACACACAGACATCATGGCGAAAATAGTCAGAATGGATTCAGGGAAGGTCAAAATTGATAATTCCATCAAAATCCGGATTTCGAAAAAAATCGCGATTACAATACTTACTTATACTATATGTATATTTCATATACATTGGTATAAGAAAGTAAAAATACCCATAACTCCTAAACGACTGATGATGGAAGGGTGTAGTTTTATATTTATAATAATCTTTCATCTGGGAAGACAACCACCTTATTTTTAAAATGATCACTAAACCGGAAACGGATGGTTACTCTTGTAATTTTTTTAATTTTTTGAAATAAGACAAAAATGTTTTAGATAAAAAATGTCGAGTATGTTATTATCTATAATTTATTCCCCATACATTTTTTTCCAACACTTATGATTTAGCCAGAAATATTTTTTTTAAAATCATTATTTAGAATAATCTATACTGGTTGCTGGGTGCTTTGACCGTACGGATCACGACTAATACCGTCAAGTCGCACGACGACCACTGCAAACTAAATGAATTAGAGTATACAGTGTTTATTCTCAGTATTACGTATAAGAAAGGCCCATGGTACCTATGGCAAACACGTACAGTCTCTGTAATACGTATAAGAAAGTCCCATGACACTCATGGCAGATATTTCTTCTCTGTTATGAACCATTTGAAATGTACTTAAAATCGAATACTTAGTAAAAAAAAAAAAAAAATTAAATTTGTTTTTTTCGAAAAAATGAATAGAACATAAATTATAGATAATAATATTACCTACAATTTTCAACTTGGCCATTTTTCTCTAATTCGCACTGTTTCAGTGTAATTCGAAAAATTCAAAAATCGATGTAGGTAAACATCCGTTTCCGGTTGAATGATCGTTTTCAAAAATAGGAGGTTTTCTTCCCAGGCAAAAATCAATCTTAAGTATAAAATTCCACCTTTCTACGATTTGTCGTATTTGAGTTACAGCGTCTACAGACAGACAGACCGACAGACACACAGACATCATGGCGAAAATAGTCAGAATGGATTCAGGGAAGGTCAAAATTGATAATTCCATCAAAATCCGGATTTCGAAAAAAATCGCGATTACAATACTTACTTATACTATATGTATATTTCATATACATTGGTATAAGAAAGTAAAAATACCCATAACTCCTAAACGACTGATGATGGAAGGGTGTAGTTTTATATTTATAATAATCTTTCATCTGGGAAGACAACCACCTTATTTTTAAAATGATCACTAAACCGGAAACGGATGGTTACTCTTGTAATTTTTTTAATTTTTTGAAATAAGACAAAAATGTTTTAGATAAAAAATGTCGAGTATGTTATTATCTATAATTTATTCCCCATACATTTTTTTCCAACACTTATGATTTAGCCAGAAATATTTTTTTTAAAATCATTATTTAGAATAATCTATACTGGTTGCTGGGTGCTTTGACCGTACGGATCACGACTAATACCGTCAAGTCGCACGACGACCACTGCAAACTAAATGAATTAGAGTATACAGTGTTTATTCTCAGTATTACGTATAAGAAAGGCCCATGGTACCTATGGCAAACACGTACAGTCTCTGTAATACGTATAAGAAAGTCCCATGACACTCATGGCAGATATTTCTTCTCTGTTATGAACCATTTGAAATGTACTTAAAATCGAATACTTAGTAAAAAAAAAAAAAAAATTAAATTTGTTTTTTTCGAAAAAATGAATAGAACATAAATTATAGATAATAATATTACCTACAATTTTCAACTTGGCCATTTTTCTCTAATTCGCACTGTTTCAGTGTAATTCGAAAAATTCAAAAATCGATGTAGGTAAACATCCGTTTCCGGTTGAATGATCGTTTTCAAAAATAGGAGGTTTTCTTCCCAGGCAAAAATCAATCTTAAGTATAAAATTCCACCTTTCTACGATTTGTCGTATTTGAGTTACAGCGTCTACAGACAGACAGACCGACAGACCGACAGACACACAGACATCATGGCGAAAATAGTCAGAATGGATTCAGGGAAGGTCAAAATTGATAATTCCATCAAAATCCGGATTTCGAAAAAAATCGCGATTACAATACTTACTTATACTATATGTATATTTCATATACATTGGTATAAGAAAGTAAAAATACCCATAACTCCTAAACGACTGATGATGGAAGGGTGTAGTTTTATATTTATAATAATCTTTCATCTGGGAAGACAACCACCTTATTTTTAAAATGATCACTAAACCGGAAACGGATGGTTACTCTTGTAATTTTTTTAATTTTTTGAAATAAGACAAAAATGTTTTAGATAAAAAATGTCGAGTATGTTATTATCTATAATTTATTCCCCATACATTTTTTTCCAACACTTATGATTTAGCCAGAAATATTTTTTTTAAAATCATTATTTAGAATAATCTATACTGGTTGCTGGGTGCTTTGACCGTACGGATCACGACTAATACCGTCAAGTCGCACGACGACCACTGCAAACTAAATGAATTAGAGTATACAGTGTTTATTCTCAGTATTACGTATAAGAAAGGCCCATGGTACCTATGGCAAACACGTACAGTCTCTGTAATACGTATAAGAAAGTCCCATGACACTCATGGCAGATATTTCTTCTCTGTTATGAACCATTTGAAATGTACTTAAAATCGAATACTTAGTAAAAAAAAAAAAAAAATTAAATTTGTTTTTTTCGAAAAAATGAATAGAACATAAATTATAGATAATAATATTACCTACAATTTTCAACTTGGCCATTTTTCTCTAATTCGCACTGTTTCAGTGTAATTCGAAAAATTCAAAAATCGATGTAGGTAAACATCCGTTTCCGGTTGAATGATCGTTTTCAAAAATAGGAGGTTTTCTTCCCAGGCAAAAATCAATCTTAAGTATAAAATTCCACCTTTCTACGATTTGTCGTATTTGAGTTACAGCGTCTACAGACAGACAGACCGACAGACCGACAGACCGACAGACCGACAGACACACAGACACACAGACATCATGGCGAAAATAGTCAGAATGGATTCAGGGAAGGTCAAAATTGATAATTCCATCAAAATCCGGATTTCGAAAAAAATCGCGATTACAATACTTACTTATACTATATGTATATTTCATATACATTGGTATAAGAAAGTAAAAATACCCATAACTCCTAAACGACTGATGATGGAAGGGTGTAGTTTTATATTTATAATAATCTTTCATCTGGGAAGACAACCACCTTATTTTTAAAATGATCACTAAACCGGAAACGGATGGTTACTCTTGTAATTTTTTTAATTTTTTGAAATAAGACAAAAATGTTTTAGATAAAAAATGTCGAGTATGTTATTATCTATAATTTATTCCCCATACATTTTTTTCCAACACTTATGATTTAGCCAGAAATATTTTTTTTAAAATCATTATTTAGAATAATCTATACTGGTTGCTGGGTGCTTTGACCGTACGGATCACGACTAATACCGTCAAGTCGCACGACGACCACTGCAAACTAAATGAATTAGAGTATACAGTGTTTATTCTCAGTATTACGTATAAGAAAGGCCCATGGTACCTATGGCAAACACGTACAGTCTCTGTAATACGTATAAGAAAGTCCCATGACACTCATGGCAGATATTTCTTCTCTGTTATGAACCATTTGAAATGTACTTAAAATCGAATACTTAGTAAAAAAAAAAAAAAAATTAAATTTGTTTTTTTCGAAAAAATGAATAGAACATAAATTATAGATAATAATATTACCTACAATTTTCAACTTGGCCATTTTTCTCTAATTCGCACTGTTTCAGTGTAATTCGAAAAATTCAAAAATCGATGTAGGTAAACATCCGTTTCCGGTTGAATGATCGTTTTCAAAAATAGGAGGTTTTCTTCCCAGGCAAAAATCAATCTTAAGTATAAAATTCCACCTTTCTACGATTTGTCGTATTTGAGTTACAGCGTCTACAGACAGACAGACCGACAGACCGACAGACCGACAGACACACAGACATCATGGCGAAAATAGTCAGAATGGATTCAGGGAAGGTCAAAATTGATAATTCCATCAAAATCCGGATTTCGAAAAAAATCGCGATTACAATACTTACTTATACTATATGTATATTTCATATACATTGGTATAAGAAAGTAAAAATACCCATAACTCCTAAACGACTGATGATGGAAGGGTGTAGTTTTATATTTATAATAATCTTTCATCTGGGAAGACAACCACCTTATTTTTAAAATGATCACTAAACCGGAAACGGATGGTTACTCTTGTAATTTTTTTAATTTTTTGAAATAAGACAAAAATGTTTTAGATAAAAAATGTCGAGTATGTTATTATCTATAATTTATTCCCCATACATTTTTTTCCAACACTTATGATTTAGCCAGAAATATTTTTTTTAAAATCATTATTTAGAATAATCTATACTGGTTGCTGGGTGCTTTGACCGTACGGATCACGACTAATACCGTCAAGTCGCACGACGACCACTGCAAACTAAATGAATTAGAGTATACAGTGTTTATTCTCAGTATTACGTATAAGAAAGGCCCATGGTACCTATGGCAAACACGTACAGTCTCTGTAATACGTATAAGAAAGTCCCATGACACTCATGGCAGATATTTCTTCTCTGTTATGAACCATTTGAAATGTACTTAAAATCGAATACTTAGTAAAAAAAAAAAAAAAATTAAATTTGTTTTTTTCGAAAAAATGAATAGAACATAAATTATAGATAATAATATTACCTACAATTTTCAACTTGGCCATTTTTCTCTAATTCGCACTGTTTCAGTGTAATTCGAAAAATTCAAAAATCGATGTAGGTAAACATCCGTTTCCGGTTGAATGATCGTTTTCAAAAATAGGAGGTTTTCTTCCCAGGCAAAAATCAATCTTAAGTATAAAATTCCACCTTTCTACGATTTGTCGTATTTGAGTTACAGCGTCTACAGACAGACAGACCGACAGACCGACAGACCGACAGACACACAGACACACAGACATCATGGCGAAAATAGTCAGAATGGATTCAGGGAAGGTCAAAATTGATAATTCCATCAAAATCCGGATTTCGAAAAAAATCGCGATTACAATACTTACTTATACTATATGTATATTTCATATACATTGGTATAAGAAAGTAAAAATACCCATAACTCCTAAACGACTGATGATGGAAGGGTGTAGTTTTATATTTATAATAATCTTTCATCTGGGAAGACAACCACCTTATTTTTAAAATGATCACTAAACCGGAAACGGATGGTTACTCTTGTAATTTTTTTAATTTTTTGAAATAAGACAAAAATGTTTTAGATAAAAAATGTCGAGTATGTTATTATCTATAATTTATTCCCCATACATTTTTTTCCAACACTTATGATTTAGCCAGAAATATTTTTTTTAAAATCATTATTTAGAATAATCTATACTGGTTGCTGGGTGCTTTGACCGTACGGATCACGACTAATACCGTCAAGTCGCACGACGACCACTGCAAACTAAATGAATTAGAGTATACAGTGTTTATTCTCAGTATTACGTATAAGAAAGGCCCATGGTACCTATGGCAAACACGTACAGTCTCTGTAATACGTATAAGAAAGTCCCATGACACTCATGGCAGATATTTCTTCTCTGTTATGAACCATTTGAAATGTACTTAAAATCGAATACTTAGTAAAAAAAAAAAAAAAATTAAATTTGTTTTTTTCGAAAAAATGAATAGAACATAAATTATAGATAATAATATTACCTACAATTTTCAACTTGGCCATTTTTCTCTAATTCGCACTGTTTCAGTGTAATTCGAAAAATTCAAAAATCGATGTAGGTAAACATCCGTTTCCGGTTGAATGATCGTTTTCAAAAATAGGAGGTTTTCTTCCCAGGCAAAAATCAATCTTAAGTATAAAATTCCACCTTTCTACGATTTGTCGTATTTGAGTTACAGCATCTACAGACAGACAGACCGACAGACCGACAGACCGACAGACACACAGACATCATGGCGAAAATAGTCAGAATGGATTCAGGGAAGGTCAAAATTGATAATTCCATCAAAATCCGGATTTCGAAAAAAATCGCGATTACAATACTTACTTATACTATATGTATATTTCATATACATTGGTATAAGAAAGTAAAAATACCCATAACTCCTAAACGACTGATGATGGAAGGGTGTAGTTTTATATTTATAATAATCTTTCATCTGGGAAGACAACCACCTTATTTTTAAAATGATCACTAAACCGGAAACGGATGGTTACTCTTGTAATTTTTTTAATTTTTTGAAATAAGACAAAAATGTTTTAGATAAAAAATGTCGAGTATGTTATTATCTATAATTTATTCCCCATACATTTTTTTCCAACACTTATGATTTAGCCAGAAATATTTTTTTTAAAATCATTATTTAGAATAATCTATACTGGTTGCTGGGTGCTTTGACCGTACGGATCACGACTAATACCGTCAAGTCGCACGACGACCACTGCAAACTAAATGAATTAGAGTATACAGTGTTTATTCTCAGTATTACGTATAAGAAAGGCCCATGGTACCTATGGCAAACACGTACAGTCTCTGTAATACGTATAAGAAAGTCCCATGACACTCATGGCAGATATTTCTTCTCTGTTATGAACCATTTGAAATGTACTTAAAATCGAATACTTAGTAAAAAAAAAAAAAAAATTAAATTTGTTTTTTTCGAAAAAATGAATAGAACATAAATTATAGATAATAATATTACCTACAATTTTCAACTTGGCCATTTTTCTCTAATTCGCACCGTTTCAGTGTAATTCGAAAAATTCAAAAATCGATGTAGGTAAACATCCGTTTCCGGTTGAATGATCGTTTTCAAAAATAGGAGGTTTTCTTCCCAGGCAAAAATCAATCTTAAGTATAAAATTCCACCTTTCTACGATTTGTCGTATTTGAGTTACAGCGTCTACAGACAGACAGACCGACAGACCGACAGACCGACAGACACACAGACATCATGGCGAAAATAGTCAGAATGGATTCAGGGAAGGTCAAAATTGATAATTCCATCAAAATCCGGATTTCGAAAAAAATCGCGATTACAATACTTACTTATACTATATGTATATTTCATATACATTGGTATAAGAAAGTAAAAATACCCATAACTCCTAAACGACTGATGATGGAAGGGTGTAGTTTTATATTTATAATAATCTTTCATCTGGGAAGACAACCACCTTATTTTTAAAATGATCACTAAACCGGAAACGGATGGTTACTCTTGTAATTTTTTTAATTTTTTGAAATAAGACAAAAATGTTTTAGATAAAAAATGTCGAGTATGTTATTATCTATAATTTATTCCCCATACATTTTTTTCCAACACTTATGATTTAGCCAGAAATATTTTTTTTAAAATCATTATTTAGAATAATCTATACTGGTTGCTGGGTGCTTTGACCGTACGGATCACGACTAATACCGTCAAGTCGCACGACGACCACTGCAAACTAAATGAATTAGAGTATACAGTGTTTATTCTCAGTATTACGTATAAGAAAGGCCCATGGTACCTATGGCAAACACGTACAGTCTCTGTAATACGTATAAGAAAGTCCCATGACACTCATGGCAGATATTTCTTCTCTGTTATGAACCATTTGAAATGTACTTAAAATCGAATACTTAGTAAAAAAAAAAAAAAAATTAAATTTGTTTTTTTCGAAAAAATGAATAGAACATAAATTATAGATAATAATATTACCTACAATTTTCAACTTGGCCATTTTTCTCTAATTCGCACTGTTTCAGTGTAATTCGAAAAATTCAAAAATCGATGTAGGTAAACATCCGTTTCCGGTTGAATGATCGTTTTCAAAAATAGGAGGTTTTCTTCCCAGGCAAAAATCAATCTTAAGTATAAAATTCCACCTTTCTACGATTTGTCGTATTTGAGTTACAGCGTCTACAGACAGACAGACCGACAGACCGACAGACCGACAGACACACAGACACACAGACATCATGGCGAAAATAGTCAGAATGGATTCAGGGAAGGTCAAAATTGATAATTCCATCAAAATCCGGATTTCGAAAAAAATCGCGATTACAATACTTACTTATACTATATGTATATTTCATATACATTGGTATAAGAAAGTAAAAATACCCATAACTCCTAAACGACTGATGATGGAAGGGTGTAGTTTTATATTTATAATAATCTTTCATCTGGGAAGACAACCACCTTATTTTTAAAATGATCACTAAACCGGAAACGGATGGTTACTCTTGTAATTTTTTTAATTTTTTGAAATAAGACAAAAATGTTTTAGATAAAAAATGTCGAGTATGTTATTATCTATAATTTATTCCCCATACATTTTTTTCCAACACTTATGATTTAGCCAGAAATATTTTTTTTAAAATCATTATTTAGAATAATCTATACTGGTTGCTGGGTGCTTTGACCGTACGGATCACGACTAATACCGTCAAGTCGCACGACGACCACTGCAAACTAAATGAATTAGAGTATACAGTGTTTATTCTCAGTATTACGTATAAGAAAGGCCCATGGTACCTATGGCAAACACGTACAGTCTCTGTAATACGTATAAGAAAGTCCCATGACACTCATGGCAGATATTTCTTCTCTGTTATGAACCATTTGAAATGTACTTAAAATCGAATACTTAGTAAAAAAAAAAAAAAAATTAAATTTGTTTTTTTCGAAAAAATGAATAGAACATAAATTATAGATAATAATATTACCTACAATTTTCAACTTGGCCATTTTTCTCTAATTCGCACTGTTTCAGTGTAATTCGAAAAATTCAAAAATCGATGTAGGTAAACATCCGTTTCCGGTTGAATGATCGTTTTCAAAAATAGGAGGTTTTCTTCCCAGGCAAAAATCAATCTTAAGTATAAAATTCCACCTTTCTACGATTTGTCGTATTTGAGTTACAGCATCTACAGACAGACAGACCGACAGACCGACAGACCGACAGACCGACAGACACACAGACATCATGGCGAAAATAGTCAGAATGGATTCAGGGAAGGTCAAAATTGATAATTCCATCAAAATCCGGATTTCGAAAAAAATCGCGATTACAATACTTACTTATACTATATGTATATTTCATATACATTGGTATAAGAAAGTAAAAATACCCATAACTCCTAAACGACTGATGATGGAAGGGTGTAGTTTTATATTTATAATAATCTTTCATCTGGGAAGACAACCACCTTATTTTTAAAATGATCACTAAACCGGAAACGGATGGTTACTCTTGTAATTTTTTTAATTTTTTGAAATAAGACAAAAATGTTTTAGATAAAAAATGTCGAGTATGTTATTATCTATAATTTATTCCCCATACATTTTTTTCCAACACTTATGATTTAGCCAGAAATATTTTTTTTAAAATCATTATTTAGAATAATCTATACTGGTTGCTGGGTGCTTTGACCGTACGGATCACGACTAATACCGTCAAGTCGCACGACGACCACTGCAAACTAAATGAATTAGAGTATACAGTGTTTATTCTCAGTATTACGTATAAGAAAGGCCCATGGTACCTATGGCAAACACGTACAGTCTCTGTAATACGTATAAGAAAGTCCCATGACACTCATGGCAGATATTTCTTCTCTGTTATGAACCATTTGAAATGTACTTAAAATCGAATACTTAGTAAAAAAAAAAAAAAATTAAATTTGTTTTTTTCGAAAAAATGAATAGAACATAAATTATAGATAATAATATTACCTACAATTTTCAACTTGGCCATTTTTCTCTAATTCGCACTGTTTCAGTGTAATTCGAAAAATTCAAAAATCGATGTAGGTAAACATCCGTTTCCGGTTGAATGATCGTTTTCAAAAATAGGAGGTTTTCTTCCCAGGCAAAAATCAATCTTAAGTATAAAATTCCACCTTTCTACGATTTGTCGTATTTGAGTTACAGCGTCTACAGACAGACAGACCGACAGACCGACAGACCGACAGACACACAGACATCATGGCGAAAATAGTCAGAATGGATTCAGGGAAGGTCAAAATTGATAATTCCATCAAAATCCGGATTTCGAAAAAAATCGCGATTACAATACTTACTTATACTATATGTATATTTCATATACATTGGTATAAGAAAGTAAAAATACCCATAACTCCTAAACGACTGATGATGGAAGGGTGTAGTTTTATATTTATAATAATCTTTCATCTGGGAAGACAACCACCTTATTTTTAAAATGATCACTAAACCGGAAACGGATGGTTACTCTTGTAATTTTTTTAATTTTTTGAAATAAGACAAAAATGTTTTAGATAAAAAATGTCGAGTATGTTATTATCTATAATTTATTCCCCATACATTTTTTTCCAACACTTATGATTTAGCCAGAAATATTTTTTTTAAAATCATTATTTAGAATAATCTATACTGGTTGCTGGGTGCTTTGACCGTACGGATCACGACTAATACCGTCAAGTCGCACGACGACCACTGCAAACTAAATGAATTAGAGTATACAGTGTTTATTCTCAGTATTACGTATAAGAAAGGCCCATGGTACCTATGGCAAACACGTACAGTCTCTGTAATACGTATAAGAAAGTCCCATGACACTCATGGCAGATATTTCTTCTCTGTTATGAACCATTTGAAATGTACTTAAAATCGAATACTTAGTAAAAAAAAAAAAAAAATTAAATTTGTTTTTTTCGAAAAAATGAATAGAACATAAATTATAGATAATAATATTACCTACAATTTTCAACTTGGCCATTTTTCTCTAATTCGCACTGTTTCAGTGTAATTCGAAAAATTCAAAAATCGATGTAGGTAAACATCCGTTTCCGGTTGAATGATCGTTTTCAAAAATAGGAGGTTTTCTTCCCAGGCAAAAATCAATCTTAAGTATAAAATTCCACCTTTCTACGATTTGTCGTATTTGAGTTACAGCGTCTACAGACAGACAGACCGACAGACCGACAGACCGACAGACACACAGACATCATGGCGAAAATAGTCAGAATGGATTCAGGGAAGGTCAAAATTGATAATTCCATCAAAATCCGGATTTCGAAAAAAATCGCGATTACAATACTTACTTATACTATATGTATATTTCATATACATTGGTATAAGAAAGTAAAAATATACAAAAGATTTAATGTTTTTTCATATGTGCAAATAATAAAGCTTTCATACGTATGTATGTAACCTTACGCTACGTTTTATCCAATTGTAATTTTACTGTTGCTCTTTTTTTAAATGTATGAAAAAATAACCGCTGTATAATAAAACAATATATCTCAGAACCCAGTATAAAAATGTATGTGGAACTGACACGAAAGCATAAACCAAAAAAAGTAAGTTACGATTATTTGGGTTAGTCAGTCTTTATTCAATTTTTTATTTGTTCATTTAATATGAAAATAACTGTATTTTAAGGTTTTAATTTTATAGATAGCTATTTATATATTTTATTCATTAGAAAGTATGAAAAAAATATGGATTAAAACAAAAATAATGCTAATTTCCAAGAACAAAATAAAAAAAATTATCTTCTCCAACTCCCCATATTTTAATTTTAAACTAGGCTTCCGGGTATTTATCTACTTTGTCATCTTCCATTCTTGACGTTTCGACTCTCATCATGGAATTTTCTTCAGAAGTGTTTCTGAAACTAGTGCTAACATCTCTCCTCAGTCTTTATATACCTACATACTACATACATACCATATGTCTCCTTTCTGTTCATGAGTGACCTTCTGGATGATCACGCCATATGTAGTTTTATCCCTGAATCTATGATTGAAGTTATTGGAAAGCATTTGTATTGATTTTATCACTGAGAAAGATGATGATGAGGGTTAGTATGTAAATCATACAATTCGTAACTACCTGTGAAAGTTTACCAAATGGGCATTTGGGCATACACACCAGCATGAGGTTCAAAGAATATGTCGGCTACACCAAACACCAGCACATGGAAAAATCAGCAGTTATACAGAATATCACGCTCAAACGGTATATGCACAAGTACATACAGTAAAATCTTTTTCCAAAAAGTTCGCTAGGGATATATATGAGTATTTAAGACGTATTACTGGTCACCCGGAACGTCACGCGTGAACCAAGATGACACCGAGGCAAAACGAAAGCACCAGGTTCAGAAATGTTTTTGAAGAAGACTCTGAAATGAGTGTCGAAACGTCAAATAAAGAAATACTTTTTCGTTTTGTTAATCACTTTTTTGAGGTTATAAACATAATGTGGCCTGGCAGAATCAAACTAACACCTATATGGAAACATCGGTCAATTTGACCGACTCGCATTTTGGCGTTCTTATATTGGCTAAACTGGTTGACTTTGGAATTTGACGCTCAGAGTACCTTCCCCCCACCCCGAAAATTATCCATTACTCACACTACTTATTAGTTTTGCCCATCTCGTTGTCGGGTGCAGTTGTTTTTGTCATTTTACGGTCGGTCAGATATACCGCGTATTACCCTTAACGTTATTTTGCTGTCGGTCAGAAATGCCGTATGTTTCTCTTTGCGTTATGATGACCTGAATTTGTATATAGATTGAATATAGTTTTATCCTGCTTTGTGTGTATTCTGATAGTATATGAACTGTATATAAACTGTACATAGTTTCTTATTGGTTTTACCGTGTGATTATATATTTTTCATACATAATGAACCGTCCTGGTAGTAGTAAAAGTTTGTCAACTAATGATCCCGACTTTGATGACAAGCAATTTGTGGTCAGTGTCAGAGAAGAGTCTGCACTGACTGTGCTGAAGAATGTGTATAGTGTATAAAGCTGAACATTCAAAAAGTGTGTGAAAGCGAAGTTTTGTTTTCATAAGTATTTTTTTATTTGCTGAAAACATGTTAATTAATTAATAAAATTGTTATCAATAAACAGTTTTTTTTTTATTTAAATGTTCTAACATAATTTTTCTACCATTACATCAACTTATACAAACGAAAATTTGGAAAAAATATCAAAAAACACATAACGGTCAAATTGACCGTATGTTTCTCTTAATGTTATAAAAAACATGTTTCCTTATAGGTGCTAATACAGAATTTGTACTAAGCGATGTTTTTCTCGTCTGGTGGACAAAATCTTTTTTTTCGTATGCCTGTGTTATTTCCACAAAACTTTTGAAAACTATGTGTATTTTACCATAAACTACACTACCGTTTAAAAGTTTGGAAACATGTATATATGTTTCTGTGTATCAAATCTTTATTAACAGTGCATTAGAAGTGACTGTTTTGAAGGTTTCCTTCTCTCAAAAAAAAAAAAAAATGTAACCCTCACAGGACCATTTTGTTGTACATCCGACAATACGCTTTTTCACAGGAACGGCTAGAGGTATGTAGCTAAAATTAATATCAAATACTAAGATCTACAGCCTCATAGTTATGTAATATAATTCAAGTTTCTATCTCAATGCAATAAAAAGATACGGCCTTTCAAAGTGTATTTTGATACTGACAGTCCGTATTGATTGATCATCAAAACCTATAGGGTTGCTTCCTGTTGACCTAAAATATTGAAATTTATTATTTGAAATTGATTTCAATTTCATATCTCTAGCCGTTCCTCAGAAAATGAGTCCTTAAGGATTGACAGACAGACAATTAAGTGATCCTGTAAGCGTTCCATTTTTTTGAGGTACGGAGCTCTCAAAACGGTCTCTTCGAACGCAAGTTTTGAAATAGAAAAATATACCTACCTGCTTCCAAAATTTTGAACGGAGTTATATGTTAATTTTATCGTATATTACCGGAGTGTTTATTTTAATCGTACTTTGAACAATGCAGTATTCTCAGACATAATTAAAATTTGTAGGCACATGCGCATACGTAGCTATTCAAAAACAAAACCTACAATACAGGGATTATTTATTATACTCGTAGATTTTTATTCGGAGAACACACACTACAAATGCGTATTTATGCATTACGATGAAATACAGTAGTGGACCCGGACTAATATATCAGATATACGTTTCGCAAAGCGTGTGTTCAATAAAGATAGCAGTATATTATTCTATATACTAAAAGCTATCGTTATCTCATTCCAACGATTTTAGTTTTTCGATAAATTGATCAAATGATACGGGATCTGAGTTGATAAAGATTTTCATCACATTCACAATAAAATATGTATTGGTCAGAAACTATACAAAAAATTTATGAGATAGCTTTATGTGTGGTACGGATAATGTACGAAACGCGGTTATTGTTAAGAATCTTTAGCTTTTGACTCATTGTCAGTGCAATATTTATTATTACATTTGATTTAAAAATAATCTATAATCGGTGAAAATACGGCCGTTATTATTTACAAATGTATTTTTTCTCTACATTTTTGAATATACAATAATATTACTAAACAATAAAATGTTTATTGGTTCGTTCATAATTCAGAATTACGTAACACTGGAAACTGACTGTCAGTCATTATTGTAAATTGAAATAAACATGCCGATCGATGATTGTATAATATGTTGTATCCCTATAAGATATTAATAATTAACAAGTAATAATGAACGTATTGAATGATTACAAACCAAACTAAGCAATGCGTACACATGGTAATAACAACAATACGTGTACAGTGTACATATACAAGAGAATATTTCATGTCTTATACAGCTCATTATTTCCAAGTACCTGTTGTTGAACAATACTCTATTAAAACAAAATAATAATTAGTATTGACTGAACCAATAACACTGGAGCTATAATAAATCAACGTTAATAAACACCATTGACATCAATAAATTTCTAATTAACGTAATTAATTCATGCTCTTGAAATTTCGTTTTCGAACATTTCGAGAGACTTTGGACGCGATGTACAAATTGAAACTTTAATTGTCCAATTAAGTATGGCGTCAGTTCTTCATTTGACATATTTCAGTGACTGTGATTTATTTGACGAAAATTGTGAGGGTTTATTATACATTTTGTTATCTCTTAAATCCAAAAAGCCGTCTATTTAAAACAGCGAATATTATTTTCTTCTCATGCAACTGTACTATATACAGGGTGATTAGCACTGTCGTGCCAAACTTGAACAGTAGATTGAGACACTTAAACTAAAAATACACCTTAACCACAAAAATTTATGTCACTCGACACGTGTTTCGACTTCACAAGAAGTCCTCATCAGGAGCCTAACGATTCCAAGTAAGTAAGTAGATTGAGACAAATATTTTAAGCAAAAAACTTCCAATAAACATGTGTCCGGAAATTTTTCCTTAGGGAACTACAGGCCTCCAAAGATTTTACTAAAAATTAGTTTTAATTTAATATCTAGAGAACCCTTTGTGATAGAATTATGAAATTTAGTATTTGATTTAGTAATAATATATGTTATCGATTTCTAATATTAACCAATTATATTTTAGGCCAGGGCTGTATGGGGCCAGTGGGCCCATCGATTTTTATCTAGTATTTATTTGTTCCTTAATTTATTTCCTGAGTTAGTAGTTTTATAAGATTATATAAAGAAATTACAAAGAAAATAGAATACCTAGAAAAAATACAAGAAAAAAATAATAAAATGCATTTGTTTTAAAATTTTACCTATTTAATTTTATTAAAAAGTGGAAGTCATTTTTAGACTTCCGATAATGAAAAAAAATATTAATTTGACTTGCACTTGTGAACAGGAGCAATAACTGTATTCGCTGGGTGCAAAGTAGGTAGTGGGGGAAACGAAATCGATCACAGCGCACAACGTGGCGAAAAATAACACTTTGGGTAAACTAACTGTCATTTTTAATAGACTCGTTTTTAATTGAAAATAGAAAGGTCAACATGGTTAATCCTACTATAGACTAATGTCGATGCGAGTGTTCGTGGTGAGCAATATTGTAAAATTATCGGCGCCAAAATTTGAGGTTATGTTGTCAATGTAAACCATGGACATAGGAATATATTCCTATGTCCATGATGTAAACGAATTAATTATTTCTCTATTATACGTCATAATTAAAGAGAAAAAGATACCCAAAATAAATAATTTTTACGTACCTACCTTTTATGCTATACTATTTATATTATATGCAAACAGCTAAATTAAATGATATTTGTTTAATAAAAAATTTCACGGTATTAAACATATTAAACAATGATAAAAAGAGAGTTGAATCCATCCAATCCTTCTCTATTACTCGCTATAGACTTCGTGCACATAGCTAATAGTCATAAATAATCGTCTAAAATGTATATAATACGATATTTTATTGAAATTATTTGTTTGTTAGTACGTCAAAGTCCACCCAAGCTGCTACTAAAGTCCACCCGTTAGTTAGCGCTGTCATCGCGCACGCTGCAAATACTCATTTGAATTTCAAAATTTATTTTTTTTACTACTACTAAAGCTCTTCTTACCAGGCTACCGCCTAATAAGTTAGCTATGTTTATTTAATCAATAAATACACACAATGTTAATTTTATAATACAAAAGGTGTATGTATATAACATTTTTGGCAGTACCATAACCTGCCTATATATCTAACTGGCCTAACTGGGGAGAGAATTTTTTTTACTGATATTTTTTTAGATAATAATACATATACCTAATACATATACTAGATCAGCGGTTCTTAAACTAGGGTCCGCGGACCCCCGGGGAGCCGCCAAACTTTTACGGGGGTCCGTGAAATATTTTTTGGCAAAAAATTAATTTACATAAAGTGCTTTTATATTTCTATTTATCAGTGATTATTACTATATAACGACCTTTTTTGTTTTTCTATCAGGGATGGGGGTCCCTGAAAAATAATTGTTCAGAAAAGGGGTCCCCAGATCACATAAGTTTAAGAACCGCTGTACTAGATAGTATTATACCGGGTGTCCCAGATAACTTTTCCAGCATGGGGATCTCAGTATCTATAAGAGATACATGTTTGGTTAAATGAGATGAATTAGTTGTACAAAAGGGGTGAGTATTACTACACAAAAAAATATTCATAATTTTATGTGGTTTAGGCGGTATACCCAAAAAACTGAGAGTTCGGAACTTCTTTAAATGGCTATAACTTTTTTGTCAAAGTAGATAGGTATTTTTTGTAGACGGTTTCTCAAAGCACTTTTTTGTGTAGAATCGATTGGTGTATTTAGATTTTTTATATCACTTTTAGTTTCTGAGTTATGAGCCCTAACTTTAGTTTTTCTTATGGGCCACTAAGTTGGCTATAGCATATTTGAACTTGTTTTTTACTCTACTTTACAACGATATATCACATGCCATACTTATTGTAAAAAAAAATATAAGGTATTTTTTTTTAAAGTTAATTGTTTTCAAATAGTCATTTGTTATTTTGATTGTTGTTATAGTGATTTTTGTTTACAATTTTTGTTTTTCATGGCTCACTTAAATGTTTGTAATAAAATACTTAATAAATATCACTGGCATTTAGTACATCGACTTACTTTCGATAATAAGTATGGCATGTGACATATCGTTGTAAAGTAGAGTAAAAAAACACGTTCAAATATGCCATAGCCAACTATGTGGTCCATAAGAAAAACTTAAGTTAAGGCTCATAACTCGGAACTAAAAGTGATATAAAAAATCTAAATACACCAATCGATTCTACACAAAAAAGTGCTTTGAGAAACCTTCTACAAAAAATACCTATCTACTTTGACAAAAAAGTTATAGCCATTTAAAGAAATTCCGAACTCTCAGTTTTTTGGGTATACCGCCTAAGCCACATAAAATTATGAATATTTTTTTGTGTAGTAATACTCACCCCTTTTGTACAACTAATTCATCTCATTTAACCAAACATGTATCTCTTATAGATACTGAGATCCCCATGCTGGAAAAGTTATCTGGGATACCCGGTATAAAGCTAATAAAGGTACTAACCATATAATCTAAAATTTGTATTTATTTATTTTTTTTTTAATTTTACGAAAATAAAAACAAACAACTCCATAGTTTAATTATTTAGAAATTAGGGTCCGTTGGGTCTAGCGCCACCGCTGCACAAATAAATGTATACGTATCGATTTATTAAACATATAGTTACCAGATTAGAGTTAACTTTCAATTTTTAATATTACAAATCAACTGTACGTTTAATAAATATAAATTCCTGTAAAAATATACTACCCACCAATTTGAGCATTCGATTTATCAAATTGATAGCGATTTGACTTATGTTTTTTAAAAGCTCATACTCATTTTGGGGTCTGGTAAACTCCATGTAATGTTTATGTCTTTCATTGTATGTGAATTTAAATTAAATATATATACTATACAAATCATTATGTTTTTATCTTAACATACGCAGATAGTAAACACGTATCATACTTTCTTGCACTCTTTCTCTCTCACAGAAATACACGCACAGGATGTGTTGCGGTGCAGAAGGGCGTTGTCAAGATTAAATTTTCATATGCGGTGAGGTGTACGGTATGAAACATTGGAATTTATTTTAAATTTATATAGAGACGCATCTCGTACGTACAAAACTGAGTCTGTGCACAAGCGAACGTTTGTTAATATCTACGAGCTAATAATTTCTATTATAGATATGTAATCCAACACCTACAAGTAATCTTGGTGGAGGTGACGGGAATAATTATATCTGTAATATATATTATTGCAGCCATGAATTATTGAAATTTCCCCTTTGATATATAGATAACCCTTTCTCGTAAGAAATTTATACCTTCTCCCTAGTAAATATTATAGTTTTTAATGTAGATTTATTTAGTTTTTAAATTATATTTCTACATTGTAAACTTTGAGAAAAATCACTTGGATTAATTTTAATAGTAAAATAAAAATATATCTGTTGATGAGGTGGTAAAGAATATTTGTGAATATGTAAGAAACATTGCACACATTGTTTAAATAAATTAAAGGCAGTGATTAAAGTTTAAAGAATAACATTTGTTATCTTTCATCGCGTACGTAGCGAAAACTAATCAGTATACGATAAAATACCTCAGGACTTTTTTTGTACAAAAAAGTCAAAGAAGGCATATATGTTTAACTTTTTTAGTTAAGATGTGAAAGACGCCCGTTTGTCCGCGTCAAAATTTCTGTTTTTTTTCGTGTGACTCGATAAATATTCACCAAAAATTCAGAAAAAATCATAAATCATATAAATTCTAAATCATACACTATTTCATTTAACGTTAGTTAAAAGCTTGTTAATACATTTTTTAATAAAAATGAACGAACATTAAAAATAATTTAAAATTATTGATTTTTTTCTGAGTTTAAAAAAAATTGGAACACTCGTACGTCGTTGACATATAAACTAAAAAAAACATATAAACTAAAAAAAATTAGGCATATAACTTCGTTGACTTTTATGTAGATAATTTTGTGCTCTACAAAAAAATCCTTAAGTATGTCAGTCTTGAAACTTACATTAAAGTTTTGAAATTGTTTAAACAATTTGCACAATGTTTTTCATATGCACACATGTTCTTTATCACCTCATGAACAAATATGCATCAAAAAAGAATTTTATTTTACTATTACAATTAATGCATGTGATTATCATAGATATGTTATATAACGAGCGATAATTCATAATTATGAATGTGTCACATGAGAGAGTTTATACTCAGGTACCTCACTTCTTTGTCTAACTAGCTCCGATTCGCTGACAGCGTGAACCGACTCTCTATACTAAAAACATCGAATCCGCACGATATGGTGGTAACCATGAAAACAACTTAAACATATTTATTATAAGATATTTATTTACTAACCTTGGGTTAGAGAAAATTAGGAGCAATACGATACGTTGGAAACTATATTTACCAGCACACGCTCGCCCATTACATCATTATGGCAGTCTATGGTGGTAAAATGTGAGCCTTCTGGTCTATTTTGAAAATGTGAATTTATCACTTTATCTATTTTAACTTACAAATATTTCTGTTTAGATAATAATGTAAAGTGGGTGGACCATGGAAGGCCACCTTAAGGAATAAACAGTTATTATTCCTTTATTTACTGGATACATGAAACAAACAAAATATTAAGTAATACTTTGTTTTATTATGTAACTTATAAAACATTTTTTTATTACAGTGTTAATGATAATTTATTAATTCTAAGTTTTATTAAACTCTTTCAAATGGCCTTGCAAGGAACAAGGGTCCATACAAGGCCAATATAATAAATCAGTCGTTTAACTTAAAACTAACGTTGTGACAATCAAAATGTCTGCTTAATATCTAACTACATAAAAAGGTCTTGCATTAATGAAACATTAAAGGTTTATCATATTAAATTCACATAAAAAATACTTAATGAAAATTACTTGAACCCTATCGTAAAACTAAGAATGTATTCGTGAAAACGTTTTTAAAATAACTTTAATAAGTGTTATATCGATATCAAATAAGTTGCCAATAATTTTTATAATGAAATAAAAAAAAGTTAAAACCTACCAAAATGGTCTTCTTATGGGTCCGTTCCTTGTAAGGCCAAAATGTTCCTAAAAATAAAATTATTTAAAACATGATTATATGTAATAAGTAGCCATAGGACCCGGTGTTACCCGGGGATATTAAATTAAACTATATTTAACATACAACAATGCTATAATATTTTTTTTAGTTAAATTATTTCTATATTCAAAAATAATATTTTCTAGGTTTTATGAATAACTTGCAAGACAATCGGTGACAGAAGTAGATAAATTTCAAAATTCATTAATATCTATGCTTCAGATTTTGTATAGAAGTTATAAAAGATTGTTAGAGTCGTTGACTTATATGAAGCTAAATTTCCCTCCCCTATGACTATTTTGATGAAAATTATAAAGGTTTTGATATAATGTATAGCGCAAATACCTGGTGTAACCCGGGGTTATGAGTAATTTGCAAGACAATAAAATAGGTGATAAGAGTAGCTAAATTTTAAACTTCAAATAAGTATCTGTGCTTTAGAATATTACGAACTTATACATTGTTTTACCTTTCCCGATAGGTACGTATTTACAACTAAAAACTAAGTATTACAATTTTCGTGAATTAGCATGACCAACTATCAATTTTTTGATCGGCCTTACAAAGAACCATTGGCTTTCCTAGGAACACCACCGATATTTTAACTAAAATGGAAATAAAGTAATAATTTTTTTCTTAAATACCATAGCAAACCCTTATACCGGGTGTCCCAGATAACTTTTCCAGCATGGGGATCTCAGTATCTATAAGAGATACAGGTTTGGTTAAATGAGATGAATTATTTGTATGAAAGGGGTGAGTATTACTACACAAAAAAATATTCATAATTCTATGTGGTTTAGGCGGTATACCCAAAAAACTGAAAATTCGGAATTTCTTTAAATGCCTATAACTTTTTTGTTAACGTAGATAGGTACTTTTTGTTTGCGGTTTCTTAAAGCACTTTTTTGTGTAGAATTGATTGGTGTATTTAGAAATTTTATATCACTTTCAGTTTCCGAGTTACAAGCTCTAACTTTAGTTTTTCTTATAGGCCACTTAGTTGAATATATCATATTTGAACGTGTTTTTTACTCTACTTTACAACGATGTGTCACTTTCCATATTTATTATTGAAAAAAAGTCGAAATACTAAATATCAGTGATATTTATGAAGTATTTTATTACAAACTTTTAAGTGAGCCATGAAAAACAAAAATTGTAAACAAAATTCACAATAACAACAATCAAAATAACAAATGAATATTTGAAACAATGAACTATTTGAAAAAATATATTATAATTTTTTTTTCGATAATAAATATGGCAAGTGACACATCGTTGTAAAGTAGAGTAAAAAACACGTTCAAATATGCCATAGCCAACTTAGCGGCCCATAAGAAAAACTGAAGTTAGTGCTTGTATCTCGGAAACTAAAAGTGATATTAAAAATCTAAATACACCAATCAATTCTATACAAAAAAGTGCTTTAAGAAACCGCAAACAAAAAGTATCTATCTACTTTAACAAAAAAGTTATAGCCATTTAAAGAAATTCCGAATTTTCAGTTTTTTGGGTATACCGCCTAAACCACATAGAATTATGAATATTTTTTTGTGTAATAATACTCACCCCTTTCATACATATAATTCATCTCATTTAACCAAACCTGTATCTCTTATAGATACTGAGATCCCCATGCTGGAAAAGTTATCTGGGACACCCGGTATATCAATTCAGAGTAAAAAAATTAAAGAAAATAATAGTTTATTTACTTGAAAACTTACGTTTTGCTGTGAGCGCGTATTATAATTTTAACCTCGACGACCGATGTCAATAAAGGATGGAACGCCACAGACAAAATAGCGGCCCGAGTGACTCGCCGCCGCGTCTATGTTCTTGAGTTCGATGGATGTTAGTGTGAGTAGAAGGAATTTGTCATCGCATGGCAATAACTACGACTTTTTAATAATTGGCTTTACAAGGAGCATGGCCTTCCATGTTCCACCTTATTATATTATATAAAAGAAGATAAAAAAAATGATAACTGATAAAATATGTTTTTGTTTAGAATGCGAATTCGTTTACACCAGATAATGGTGAAAAACGTGAAAAAAGATTTCACATTTTCAAGAGTAGTATTTTCTTTGTATATAGACAGATTATTATTGCTTTAACATAAATCTAACTTAATCTAGATACATAGCGAACAATTATAGGAACTGGTCAGTACTTCCTACGTGGAAGAATTTCGAAAGATTTCTATCAAAGACATTTATACAAACTACATATTTTTATCGCTACGCAATTTATAGAAGTCTCGAGATAACTATAAATAACGGAAGTTTACAATTCTATATTTCAGTACTGAACATTTTGTCAATAACATTAAAATATAAAAATTATTTGACATTCGAAAAATATTCTTAGCTTTTAAATTTTATTAACCCTTAATCACCTAATAAAGCATGTTTGTTTTCATTGTATCTCAATAGATATATATTTTAGATTTTTGAGCTGCCTTCTAACGTAGATGTGTGCAGGTCAACTGGGGTTAAGATAAAATACACGTGGTAGATAAGCGACTGTTTTTGTACTGTAGGTATATTTACTACATAATTTTATAAAAGAATTATATTTATTTTATTAAAACTACTTCCTACTGATCAGTTGTTAAATTGATAGATAAGAACTGATTTTTTGTCTTTTAATAACATTTTAATATAATGCCATGAGCCAAAGGATCGTCTTTTTTTGTTAAAAAACTCAAGTATGTTAGTATTTTTTATTCAAATTATCAAAATATATGGAAAAGGTTGTTATTTTTTAAATAAATACATATGTATAACAATTATGTTTCTTATTAAGTATTTATAAGCAATATTGCTGCTAGTTGGTTGTGTAATTGGAAAAGGGCATAAGTAATTAAAGGTTAAGATGGAAGAGGTATTGACCATAAAATAAAACTACTATTTAAATAATAAATAATTTTAATAAAACTAACTTTTAAATAATCGTTTTACAAACGAAAATATTATTGTTTACAAACTTATTGCTTTTTTTTCTCATATTTATTTTACCTGCCACGTATCGTGAAAAAATGATTACATTGAGTGGACGCAACGATTTTTATCATATGTTGATAAAAATAAAAGAAAAATGATATGATGTCGTAGGAAAGATTGAAACTGTCAAAACATGTGTTGTTTTTCTATGAAGAAACCTTTGATAAAGTATTCAGTAACAAGTTCCTACCTAGACGTAATCTGATATTTTTCATACTAAAACATAAAATATTGCACTAGTTCATTCAAGTTAAACGCGTCTATAAAACAATTGAACTTTGTTACAGAACTTTTGAATTGCGATTTAAAATAAGTTTTTAATTGTTAAAGTTGAAATTTTTTTCATTACTGCGCTTTTCGTAATAAAAATATCAAGTTAATTTATAACATTTGTGATCTACCTCACTCACATTAAACGTGAGCGTAGTAGACAACAACTTTTATAATTTGCAATAAAATTTTATCAAATAACTTCTTAATTAAAGTGCCTCTATTAAATTGAATGAATACAGATATGTGTATGCGCTCATTTTAATTGTATGCAAATATTCATACAGCACGAACCTTATTTAGATAGTTGATTGAGTTAGAAATTTTGTTCGTTTTATACTTACACCTAATCAAAATGAATACAGAAATATATGAAATCATTTTTAGCTGTATTTTTAGTCAATTATATAATACCAATTTTAATTAAAGTTGATAGAAAATAATTAAAAAATATAAATTCAGCTTTAAAAACGCTGATTTACTGTATCAAAACATACAAAAAGAAATGTGAGTTACTTGAAATACTAATTACCACACCGGATCATTTTATTAAAATATATAATTTTGTATGAATGGGATACGATCTTTGGTTATTTTTTGCATCTTACTTGGTATTTATTAGAGAGAAAATACAGAAAATGTTTTATTTTATTTACAATAACACAGTAAAAAATATATTATATTCTATATTGAATTAATCTTGAGGGGGGAGGGGTAAATTTGAATGTTCTTAGAAGTGAAATCATCTAGGATATGGATAACTAGAAAGCTTGGGCAACTTGACGATGACGTTCGTGATAGGGCTTGGTGGTTACCTCCGTGGATAGACCTGGTGACGAAGTACTCAAACGATACAATATCAAATTTAAATATTTACAGAAAGTTCAAAAGCTATTATTATAGGGTACATACATAATTTGTGTAATTTTATTCCCAAACGTGCAGGTTTTAGTGTCGTGTAATTTATATAAAAACGGAAATAACATTTATAAATAAATATTAATACATAAATTTTATAATCGCAAATAGCACAAAACGACCTCAATACAATTCAGCATTACGGTGTTCTATGTATTTCCACAAAGATAGAAATCTATATCATAAACAGAAACGAAACGTACTAAAACTTAAATGAAATTAACGTTAGTAATAAAGTTTAAAAGTGTTTTACAATCTTTATAAAATAAATATAAACAGAAACATAAAAAAGTTTTCAGAAGAAAATTAACCCGTAACTCTTTACACGAAAGGTCGGTAAAAATATAATATACGTAGGTAGGTACCTTATACTTACTAGACTAACACGTTGTACCTATTTAAAACGTTAATAATAACCTATTTTTACCCAAGTTCTCTTCTAAAACCAAATAGTGAGTACTTAATATCCCTCTTTCAACAGTAAAGCATATCTTTGTAACGAAAGCAACTTGACGAAAAAAAGTAATTATTGTATACGTACAGGTTGAGTATAAATAATTTAACCTTCGTCGGGCGCGGCTGATCTATTTGATACACTTCCAACTAATTTTAATGCCATCTTGAAATGGTTACTGATTCAACCCCTGAACTTTCAATACCTTCCTGTTTATGATTGTTTTACATGGTAATAGCCTTCAGTTGTCAAATAATCACAAAGAAGTAAAATTACAGTTAAAAAGTTCATTTTGATACACCGCGCCCAACCACTTGAATTTATAAAACTAAAGAAGTCGTTTTTTTAATAATATTATTTTCGGTAAGTGTTTTAATTAACATTCAATATAATGTTTTTTTCATTCATACTATTCATACTAATATTATAAATGCGAAAGTGTGTCTGTCTGTCTGTTTTCTGCTTGTCACATTTTCACGGCTAAACCGCTGAACCAATCTTAATGAAATTTGGTATGAAAAAAGCTTGCATCCTGAGAAAGGGCATAGGCTACTTTGAATTCCAAAAATTCATCCCCTAAGGAATTGGAAGGGGGTGGAAATGTTTGTGTGGGAAAAATTTAAATTTGGTTATTAATATTTCACCCCCTGTCACATATGAAGGGTTGTAATTATTTTCATTCGATCAGGCGGGAAAAATACTACGGGAGTGGGGGTTCTAGGGGGAAAAAACAACCCCCTATCTTCACAGCAGGATGTTAGTTAGTAGTAGTTAGAAAACATATTTTATATTTTAAACGTAATATTAAAATTAAAATACTCAAAAAACTCTTTATTTATTAACTTAGGACATTAAAATACTAATAATATGCAAACATTCAACGTAATTTAAAAATCATAATATAATGTATCATTTTGATACACCGCGCCCGAATACGTTTCAATATACCCCGCGCCCGACGGAAGGTTAAGAGAATGTTATAATTTTTCTGTTCAAAATGATTTAGCTGCAACTGTACGTTCTTGTCATTTTTAAGATGTTTAATTTTAGTTTTGCAAAGAATTTAGTATGTTAATATTTAAGTATAGATCAATTATTATTAATATGTATATTTTGTACATATCATAATAATAGGAGAAAATACATACTTAAAAAATTTACTAAAAAATATTTATTTTATATTCCATGAGTAATTTAAAAAGTACCTATTTATTTACGTTTAAACACTATTTAAATTTAATCACTTAAAAAAGTTATTTTTCACAATATTCGAAAAACACGATATGTCGTTTATTTAATATAGATGTATTGTGAAACATACTGTATATACAGCAATAACGTTGTCCTTTACTCACAGGTAATAGCAAGGTGTTGCGATGTGTGCACTCGATAATATGGTAATTCTTGAGCGATTGTGGTGACCACAGTAGAGAAAACTTGCGATGGATGTTAGATAAGCAATAATTTAAATGCTTTATGGGTCGCTAGAGGTCGCCCCATTTATTACACAATGTTAAACCGACTCGCATTCACTATTGATTTGGTTATTCCAGTGTATTACAAACTGTTATTATATTGAAATTGAAATTATACCATATATCTTTGAATTAATTGTGATAAATATTTCTAACTCAACTGTTTCACTCTAAAGGACTCAAATTGTATTGTTTGTTTTTAATTTTTATCTTTTTGATAAGCAAGTTTAAGAAGTAATAACGACTTGACATAAGACCACTTATTAAATAGAATATAGAAAAACTATTTTGAAGTTTATGACAATTATATGGAACATACTACTAATAATAAAGTACTTTTGAAACAAAGTTTAGTATGTTAACAAGATATTTTGTGTACTAATTATACTAAAATTCTTCATGATAAAATAACAACTTAATCTTCTTGTTTTAATTTAAGTGAGTTCGACTTCTGCAAATGATATTTAAAGAAATGTAGATTTTTTATTATAAATAAATGACAAATATTGTTTACATTATATCTTACAGTCATCAATGAAACTGGAATCAGGCTGAAATACCGACTAATTATTGATAATCACTTAAACAAAACTCTCGACGAACTTATTTATCAATAAAGTTGATATTTACTTCAAGGTTTAGTCTCGTCAAAATTTAAGACAGTCTCGTCTCATTAATTTCAAACGTTTCCATCTTGTTAAAATATAAATCAGGCTAATCTTGGCGTGAATATAAAATACATTATTATCTATATGCGGAAATCTCCAAATATTTTACTATAGATATACGGATATACCTAATTCAAAATTATTAAAAAATAAATGTTTTAAAATGTTTGGCAAACACATTATTGTTTTATATATATCTTATTTGCTTATTTCATAGCGTGTTCTTTATAATAATAAAACACACATGTCGTGTCTTTCTGTTAGTAATTTATATTATTGTGAAAATATGAACATACATGTATATCAACGGTATCTATACGTGTCTACTTTTAGTACAAAATTCTTAGAAATATAATCTTGTATTTCCCAAAAGTAATATGAAACGTAAATTTTCTTTCGCAAATAAACAATTCCGAGCATACAAGAATCTTAAATCAAATGAATAATAATGATTGCAGTATTGCATATTTATAAGACATCATAATTCACTATGCAAAATAAACCGTTATTTGTTTTTCGCAAGAAGCACTCGAACAACCGCATTTTCCACTTACTCATGCAAAAACAAACACCGAGAATCCAGTAAGACATGAAAACTCACTCATTCGATAGTCAGTCAATGTACCAGAGAAATCATAAACAACTAAAGCATATTTGAGTGTGCTTTTGTCAAGATTGTATATGTTTTATCTTATCGTATGAAGATGTTAAATTATTCCTAAAATAATAGTGTAATAGTGTTTGCTATAAGGGCATATAACGTACTTTGAAAAGAAACATTATTTAGTACTGCAGTTAATACAGCCTATTAAAATTGCTGGGTTCGTCATTGTTTCATTTATTCGTATTTATTAAGACGAAGTTAGTATCATCTCAGTCTCGTTTCACCAAAAAAATTAAGCGGGCCTTATTGTCTGACATATAAATATCGCAGCTTTGTGTTGTCGTGCGGATTAAAAAAAATGTTTTAATTTATTCTTTTTAGAACGGATCTTGTATATTTCTTAATTTAAAAAATCAATATTAATAATAATAAATAGTCTTAAAAAATTTATGATAAATATTTTAATACTAATTATTGTATTGCCTTAAAATCGATACTAATATCGTCTCGTAAAATTTAAAATTGTCTCATCTCGTTATAATTTAAGTGGAATCGTCTTGGACTCGTATCGGCGTACAGCTCTACTATTTATTGTGTATATTGTTATCAAGTTTATTTTAATTATTTGAAAACTTAAGAAAGACAATATTCTTTAGTTAAAAATAGAGGTTATTATTTTATTATAATATCAGTATTTATATAATTATCATTATTATGTCTATAATGATAATGATGTATGAAATCATCGTTAATATACAATGAAGTAGGTACCTAAATGTATTGAATTTCTGTAGCAATCGCAACACTAACATTTAAATTAAATACTATTAAAATACAAAAGTTCCAAGAAAGAAGAATATTAAAATACAAAACATGATTCAAACTTCATCAACTTTTAATGAATACTTCAAAATACAGAAAACTAAATGGTTCCTTTTGAAAGTTTGTAAGTAAAGTTGAAAGGCATGTTGATTACTTTCTTAGTTTTGTAATTTATGTGTAAGTTTAACTAAATAATAATAATAATTTTCCACAACTAATGTAGTATTTTTCTTTTACAATTTTCATCAATTTAAGTGACAATATATGTGCGTACATATAAACGGAGAGATCTCATGAAAGAGACACTTTTGAAGCACTAATATTGTTTAGTCATAGTTTTTAAATACCATTAGAAGGAATATTTAATTGGTTACAAATATACTAATTAAAGTTAATGTGAACATTTACTGTATGTTTTACATGTATTTTCGCAATTAGAAAATAATGAATGTTGTAACTGAACTTATATAATTAAATGACGTTAATTTATTTTATTTTCATATAAGTTTTTTGAACATAATAATAAACGAAATAAACTATACACATCTTCATGTGAATAGTTTCTTCTTAAAATACACATTCGTTTTACCAAAAAAATTTCGTCGTGTTTGTATACATTATTAATAAAAAAAATAACAATAAAGAAATATTCATTGTTTGTTACCTTATCTGCATCTCTTTCATGGATCAAGATGCATCCCCTATATTGGTTTGATATTTGTTAATCATATTGCAATTTGAGTGAACTATATATATTTTTGGTTTCATAATGATATAAGACATATAATATTTATACTTTAATAATTACCATTTAAAATTGTAACAATAAAATCTGCACGCAGAATTTTATTGCTTTTGACACAATATATGATTAATAACAACTTAAAATTAGACGTTGAAAATAAAGACTAAAACTGTATACATAAATATCATTTTTAAATACCATCCTATTTATTATACCTCTTATATTATATGTATTCATGTAATTACATTCAAAATTAACCTATTCAAATACACATATAAAAATATAATTAAGATAAAAAGGATCAACAGTTTTAATTTAAAATATCTATACCATCTTGTATTCTACGCTACAACATTGCAACGTCAATACAAAAGCAGTACCGTAACAAATCATCGTTGAAGTGTTTGACATCCCCCTTTGAAGTAAAATACAATTAAATACTATACGTCCCGCCATCAAGAGGTTTGCTAAACATTTGTTATTATAACGGTGTTGCATGTTTTTTCTTCATTCATTATTTATTTTCAAATTGGAAAAAATTAAATTTTCATTTCTTAGGATGAGAAAAAAGAATGTCGAATAAAATATTATACAAATAGACTAACAATGTTATCGTCAAACTATTGTATATGACAAGGCCCTTAAAATCTTAACACATACTTATCATTAGATGTTTTAAAATATCATTGAATACGTGTAAAAATTATTTGTGAACGTGAAAATCTTACTGAACGCATATATATAAGCGATAAAAAAAATTAATTTGATGAACATAAGATTTTAGTTCGTGTATGTACCATATAGTTATATAATTTTTAAATTAAAATAAATATTTAAAATTGTGATATGCTATAAGATGCGATGAAACATAGTGAAAATTTATACCACGGATAAAAGTCAAAAAAATTTAAATCCAAATGTAATTTATTATAGGTACCTACTTTATATCCGTTCGAATTACCTACTTATAAAAAAACAAATTTATTTTTTTCCACAATTTTTATTTAAAACTGTGAATTTAATCAAACTATCACCAATTATACACAATTATTAAAATTTTAAAAGTCAATTAGCTTAAATTCGCCATGTTAAAAATTTTGTAAAATAAAAAAACAAATGCAGTATTAATATCGACTTAAATTAGATCACTTACTTTTCGGGTATCAATGTTTTTGATGTAGTTAATACTAAACGATCAATTTTAGTGATTTTAGAGCACATAACAAACATTTTAAGATCAATTAGAAATTTTTGTGTTTTATAGTTTTAGAGAAGTATATCACCAAACAGGAGACTATTTTATTCACATTATATATTTTAATGTGCATATCGCATATAGGTACTCGTATGTATTTGTCAATAGGGGAGAAGTGATATGATGTCTTTTTGCACGTAAATTATTTTCAGTGCAATGGTATAACATGAAGTTATTGATTGAAAACAGTCTGTTATGAAAGAGTCAGATTTTCACAATTCAGGCTGATGAATTGTTATTTATTGATAAATCATTAAATGGTTCCAATACCTAAATTATTGTAATTTTTTTTAGTACGTTTAAGAGATTTTATATAATAGTAAATAATAATAGTGAATATTTCTTATAAATTTTTTCTTATGTTGATTATAATAAAAACATAACGTTTTATAATATTAAAGATTTGTTATATGCGTTTGTTACATAACATAACTGTTTTAATATAAAATGGTATCGAAAGGGTAGATTATCATTTTTCATATAGAAAATTCACTAATTTTACTTTTAAAATTGTTGTATTTTCTATCAAAGTAAATTAATGAATAAATAAATTGCAAATATAATTATTGTATTTTTTTAACAACTAAAAAACAAAAGTGCCTCTTTCAAGCCATCTCTCCATTATTTATTAAATATTCAACAAATCATAAGTTCGCATATCATAATATTGTACAAGAATAAATAAAGAATCCACCCGATACCAATCTAACAAAACTAATCTAAGTTCCACACACACACATACACATGCACACGTGACTAATTAGCGGTATGCACGATATAAATTAGTGTCATGTGAACAGCACGGTGGCGACGGTGGAGGGCCACCACACTATCACGTCACTGGTCTGGCACGCCACTGGTCGCGCGCTTGCGCCCGCAAGGGTCGCATGCGGGAAATAATCTTCGGCAATTCAGGTAATTGCTAAAGTAATACGTGGCCAACTGATAAGCCCTTAAACTGGTGTTCGTTCAAATTAACTATATTACATTAATAACTGTGTGCACACATATTGTAATATATTATTACAGATGTGTAGAATACATTTAATGTTGTTATATTACAGGGTGATGTATATTTTCGGACGTATTTCTACATCCGAACCAATAATTGATATAATTAAATAAAGCTAATATGATTAAAACATAAGTTTATTTCTTTGAATATGGCTTTTTGACATGAACCTCAATAAAGCATATCTATATAATTTTGTTTATTTAATTATGTATTGCATATTTTATATAACAACTAATATAAATAAATATAACAGATGTCGTATTTAAAAAAATATATTATATTCAATCCTTATTTTTTTAAGATTTGTTTATATGAGTTATGACTACAATTATCATAATATCGACATATATTATTTTTTGTATTCCTATAGATACAAATCAATGTTGTTAGTGGTTTATCCACATACAAAATGGCGCCTATGTTATGTTGACATAATACTAGTGTGACACACATACACACACACACATGCCTGATTGCTTCACTTAATTGCTGGCGGTCACGCGTATTGCACTAATGACTGTATTTAGCAAATGGTCAACCTTCTTGAATGCATAAAATAGAAAATCATGTAAGAAAATTGTTATGTCTTTTTCATATTTCAAAGTAGGAATTTTTATTTTTATCGTTTAGTATAGAATACTATAAATGTAGTCGTTAAAATTGTTATGATAATGTGTATATTACAGAAATTATTGTTTTAAACAATATTGCTTATATGTAGGTACTCATAAAGATATTTGGGGTCCAATCAACGGCGCTCCAAAAAAATTTTTTTAATCTTTTGTATTGAGAATGGTACACTAATACTTACGAGTTTATAAATACAACGTAAGGTAAGAGTATTTTTTATTTTTTTTATTTTTGTTGGTGCCCTTGAATTCGATTAATTTTGAGCCTGCAATAATAAAATTTAGTTTATAATTAGAGGTTAATCAGTAATTTTTAAGTATAACCTACATTTTTCTATACTAGGTACTTACAAAGTTTTAGAAAAATAGACAAATAATTATCTCCAATCTACATTGTATAAAAAAATAATTCATTTATAAAAAAAAAACACAAAAGTCATTTAATAATTTGTATTTAAAAAAAATCTTTAATGGTTTATGTAGATTCAGTGTACCATTAATTCTCAGAATTTTTGTTATACATATCATATTTATGTACAACATATATACCTTTCTGACAGACTACGTGATTTATATCGTATATACATCTTATAAAATAAAATAAAAACACAAAAATATACTTCTGCAAAGGTTAAATACCTGAGATATCTACCTACAGCTTTTTAAACAAATACAATAATAAAATATTGTAAGATGAAAATGTTTTTTATCTCATTTTAATACTTAAACTAACAAAATGTTATTTAAGAATGACAATACATTTTTCGTTGTTTAAAATATTTCAAAGAGCTATTTAAAATCATTACAAATTATATATAAATTTTTGATAGATCATAATCGAATTGTATACAGGATGAGTCATATCACGTGGAACAAACTTGAACAGTTGATCGAGAAAAATATATCAAGCAAAAAAGTTAATGTGAACATGTGTGCCTAAAATTAGTTTTTATTTAATATCTAGATACTCTAGAGAACCCATTGTGATATATCAATGAAAATTGATACCCGGTTTAGTAAATACGTGTTATCGATTTCCAATATCAAATAATGATTATTTAGAGCAAGGATGTATGGGGCCTGTGGGCCATCTGATTATTATCTAGTATTTTTTTGTTCTTAATATTTTTCCAATGTTTAGCGCTTTCATAAAGTCACATGTCACAAAATGCATACAAATATACTTTGTTGATTTATCATAAGATTAACCGTTTACGAGAAATACGATGGTAAAGATAATATTGCAGAATTTAACATAATACGGATGCTTCAAACTACACAAAATTAATTTATATTATTGTTCTAGAATAAAAAATAATAAAAAAAGTTAGTGTACATATTCCTTTTAATATGAGTCCTGATATACGTATAGCCAGTTGTATTACTTTAATAGGTACATACTTTATTAATTTGACTAAAAAATGAAACTAAAAATTGTTATCAGTTGATAAGGATGCATTTTTGAAGGTATCTTTACACTTAGTTTTTTTCTTATTTTTAATCCTAGAACGAGAATATAAATTTGTTTTGTGTAATTTGAAGCATCTGTATTAAGTTAAAATCTGTAAAACTATATTTACCATCATATTTCTCGTAAACGGTTGATCTTATGGCAAATTAACAAAGTATAATCATGTGTATTTGATGTCATTCGACGTTATAAATGTGCCAAACATTGGAAAAATATTAAGAACAAAAAAATACTAGATAAAAATCAGAGAGCCCACAGGTTCCATAAATCCTTGGTCTAAGTAACCATTATTTGATACTGGAAAACGATAACACATATTAATACTAATCAATTTTCATTACTATATCACAAAAGGTTCTCCAGATATTAAATAAAAACTGATTTTAGGCAAAATCTTTGGGAGTCTGTAGCTCCCTCACGAAGAGTTTCCAGACACATGTTTATGGGAACTTTTTTACTTGAAATATTTGTCTCAATTAACTGTTCAAGTTTTTTCCACCTGATATGACTCACCCTAGTTTATATCGGGCAGTGATAATGATTAATTTTTAATTTAATAATATTAAATCAATAGCTTATAACTATAACATTGATGTTTCTTTTTATTTTTCATTTTTTTTATAAGAAAGAATCAAGTGTACATTTTTAAAACTTCACTGACCTAATTATTCATTATAAATTGATAATTTTCTTATATTAAAATCACAATTAAAATACTTTTAATTTTTCTTTTTATACATTTTTATTAAAAAATATCTATTGAATTATTTTCTTATTATGAATCTGCCGCAAATCAATGATTGACAATTCTGTCATTTAGGTTCAGTAGATTTCCTATCAATCTGGAACAAATTAAAAGACAGTCAGAAAAAAATCGAAACATTATCAAAATGAATTTTATAACAAAACACATTTAAAAAAGTGTACATCCGAAGCCTACAGATTTCAGATTTATATACCAGTATTAATGATGTACGTATACATTTATACATTATTTAAATATACATTTAAAACTATTTGTAATGCTTGAAATAAATAGTTCAATCATCAATGCAATAATAGGTAAACGTTAATTGTGATGGTAATCCGATGTAGGTATGCTTAATTCAGTTAGTTTCATTAATACAACAGATGTACCAATAGATAGGTATGTTTAAGTAATAGATTAATCTAACGGTAGTTAATGAAACATTCGTTCATCTATCAGAACTGCATTACCGTTAAGTACGTGTTGATACAAATCTACTCGTGATATAGTAAGTCAACTAAAATATCTATCGAATCAATTTGAATTCTACATTCAATGTAGGTACAGCATATGTAGGTATTTGCTAGTATATAGAAGTTTTCAGATATTTGGCATACATAGGCAATATTTTTTAAATTAAAATAGAAATACTAATATCTAGTACAAGTGTCGGAAAGTCGACGCCTGGACTAGAGGCTGAAAGATTATAATGTACCTAAGGCCACTTACATTTTAAATTCGATTTTTTTAATGCCAATTTATACCTATCGATTATTGTCTGTGAATATGCGCCCTTGATGATCCTCAAATCTTATATTGTGCCCATATAGACAAAAAGGTTGCCGACTCCTAATCTAGTCCGTCCAGATCAATAAATCGCAATATAGATAATACTCGTTATTTCTTTATCAAATAATTGAAATTCTTTTTTTTTACATTTTTATCTATATACCCACTTGCAAAATAAATATATTTTAAGCAAAAAAAAAAAACATTTTATGAACAATTGTCCTCATTTTTTGTGAGGAAGCTCATCAGCCCTGCAAAGATTTTAACTAATTAATTATTTATTTAATGTCTTAAAAACCTTTTGTGCTAGAGTTATAAAATTGTAAAATTATAATAATTTAGAGTAGAGTTGTATGGGCTCTATTTTGTTTAGTATTAGGTAAATGTATAAGAAAACATGACACGAAATACACAAAAATTAAATAATATGTACATTGTTCATTTGTCATAATCGCTTACGAGGAATATCGGTACAAAAGAAAATATAGAATTTTACTTAATGCAGATGCTTTAAATTACTCAAAATATGCGCAGGTGAGTGTTTTTGTAGTTAAATAATATAGTTTGTAATCTCATTGTGTTCCTATAAATTTCAATTCTTTATTTTAAATCATTGAAAAGTTATTTAGGTGGCCCAAAACTTTTGGAAGGTACGATATAAGTAATCACATAGTATTTATGTAATATTTAAAAAGTTTAAAAATTATTCTGAGAACCTCAAATGTAAATTTACAATTAATAAATAATGAGTTTGCAAACTAGTCAAGCAGAATAAATCTACATAAAATAAAATAAATGTACATTTGGTAATGTTGATACAACTAAACGTCAAAGTCTAATCAGACCATTTGCATTTACTATATAAGTAATCATATATTATGCATGTAATATTTAAAAAGTTAACATGTCAATATTAAAAATTATTCCGAGAACCACAAATGTAAATTTACTATTAATAACAAATGAGTTTGCAAACTAGTCAAGCAGAATAAATCTACATAAAATACAAAAAATGTATACATTTGGTAATGTATATGTAATGTAATAACATGTATAGACATAGATTATATATAATTACATTACCATGTTCAATAGTTTTTAACCACATATTATATGATATTCACCAACGTTGCATTATTATTAATCTAAAATAGAGAATCATTAATGAATCACAAATTAAACCAAGAGTCATGCGTATAAAACTTTACCTGTAAAGTTTCAACTAACATTAATATTTTATACATTTGGTATGAATAATAATATAGTTACATGTTAGATTTTGGGATTTTTTTACGACTGTGGTGCATAAATTAATTACGAAGGAGCCGTGTGGAGTGTGAGAGAGAAAGTGTTTTTGTCTGTTTGAAGTTAACAGTAAAGTTTGCAGTTCAACAAACGAACGCGCGCTTGTTGAACTAATCACTAAACAAATGGCGACCACTGACAAAACAAATAGGTCCTAACGCTGTTCGGCAAACTAAAGGTGAACTTGCTCCAACGACACTGCTTGCTTGTTTTCTAGGAATGAGAATTATTGTTCAGTAGATATTAATATATGAAGTACTACTTGTTATCGTTTTAAATAATGTAATAGACAATCGAGAGTTCTAGTATTCTTTTGAAACACTATACTTATGGTATCTTATTAACTTCTTCAAATAACTCTATGAAAGACGACGAATTGTTACAGATCATCCCTTTATGTATTTTAAAATACATTTAAAAGTTAAAATTAATGCCCAGGCTGATTTACAACCAAAACTTTTAACAGTGGATCGAGGTTGTTATTTTAGGTAAAAATTTTCATCTGAAAAAGTACCTGGAAATTCTTCTTAATATGTTATATTTATAAATGTTGACAAGGAATATATAAATAGCATAAAATGTAAACCCTTTATATAACATACAAAAATCAATGTTTACTAAGAAGAAATACGTATTTTTTTTGTATCCTGAACAGCCTAAATGAGATTTAAAGCATGCATTTCCCAATGTATTTGAAAATTTAAGATACATCCTTACACGAAATTGCAAACTACTTTCTACTCGAGCCGACTTTTTATTTATTTATAAAATTTCCGGGATGTATACAATTTCCTGGTAAATGAGGTTTGAAATTACAGAGATACAACATACTGACGTCGTTATCAGTCAAAGTTATTTGCTGTACTTTCTGGAAACTTGTTTGCATGATTGTTAAAGTGCAGATGGTTACTTCGTAATACATTTGATAGGTATGTGTATAGAATGTAATTTATAATACAAATTATTTTCTCTCGCAATGTTATTGCAAGTCTTCTGCAACTTTATATTTTATAATATATTAAAATTACTTCAATGAATGAAATTGAATTATACAAGACCAACCCTGTTTCAAACAAAATTTAAACCGATTTCTCTCGACTATTAGAATGTCTATTTTTATAGGGTTATAATTTATAATATTTTATTACAAGTCGGCAAAACTGAACTTAACATAGGTATATAAAAGCAATCTCCAATAAAAACTGTACTTGTAAAAATCACATAATTCTTCATAATACCATTTATAATTATTTGAATGATAAAAAAGTTCAATTATACTAAAAATAAAGGTCCCAGGTAAAAGGTTATAACTTTTTTTCTTAATAACTGACCTTTACGTATACACTAGAATATAATTACCCTCAAAAGTTATTTAAAAGTACTGTAATAAAATACAGTTTAAAAAATAACATTAAAAAACTAGATGACCAACTTATTGCAGTACATATACGTGTTATTAAGTGGTAACTGAAATAGAAGACCAAATACTAGACATTACTCAAAATTGGAGCTGCACACGAGATATTACGATAAAATGGTCTGGTAAGATTTTTGTAACTGAAAATCTCGTCTCGTAATAATGAAAACCCTCTTGTACCGATTTCGTCCTGTACACGTGACCGAGACCGAAATAATAATTATAATGTTTTTTTTTCTATTTAATCCACTGTAACAAATAAAGGAATTTGGAATCAAATGTAAAATTTTCAACTAATTATCAATAATTTTTTAAAATAGAAACCTCGTCTTGTAAAAAATTCAGAAGGTCTCACCTCGGTCTTGATTTAATAAATAAATACATATAATTATTTTGTATTATTATTATGTCATTTTTTTTATATAAGATCTATATTGTGTTGTTTATTTATTTAAAGTATATATACAGGGTGGCCCAAGTAAAACAAAACGGGCGCGCTTTTGGTCATTTAAAATAAGATTTTGAAGAAAAGCTCGAACACGCCGATTTTGCTTTCAAGGGGGACATCTTTTGCTATAAAATTTTTGCAAGAATCTTTTCAACCCTCAGTGCTATGAGCATTTGAAAGGTTTTTTCATTCTAAATACGGTGCTTTTGTTTTTTTTTCAAATCTGTTTAGTTTTAGTCAAGTTATTTACATTTTTAGTTCCATGAATGCATTGATTTTTTGATCAATTAAACAAACATTTACAACTAAAATTCAAAACAAAGTAGGCGTGTTTTCTTATCAAATAATAAAAAAAAAATTACCAACATCCAAAACTTTAATTATTCAATAAATATCCAAATTGGATGTTTTAGATGAATTTGTATCTATTTGATAAATTGGTGTTTTCGGTTAATATAATCACGCATATTAGATTTTAAATCCGTGAGACAAATTTTATCTCAATAGCCGGCGTAGAGTTTAATAATTTAGTAGATAGGTACATAATATAGTTGGTATATTAAATAACTTTAAAATACATATACATTATACATGCATGTTTAATTATGTAATAATGACTAACAATAGCTATTGATAGAAGCTTGGAAACTATATAACCGACACAATGAGCAACAATATATACACACATGCATACAATAGTCTAATCCATCACAAAGGTATTAATTACATGCAAGTACACACAGATTGACTTCACATACACGGGATTATATCTAATAATACTTATAGTACGGCACCGTGACGCCGACAACGCGCCGGCTCTAATCTGTTTTTCCGCAGGCAATATACGAGAGACTCGGCTATCACAAACAAGTGGTCTGCAACTGATTACTTGATGTGGGTGCCGCTCGTTGCCACCGGGCATCGAACCACGGACTGTTCCAGTCGTCGTGATCAGTGCTCCACAAACGGTTTCAATTGTGTGTGATATTTAGTAAACGAATATGTAAAGTATTTGTATTTAAATAACACATAACTCTGTCCATTGTTTAGACATCACATTTTTTATGAAAATAGTATTCTTAGTTGTATTTATGTTTTCAAATTAATTTAAACCAGATTAAAAATAAACTTTACAAAACCATGCAGTTTTAATAATGATAAAACAATAAATAAAAACGTCTCCCAAGTGATGTTACAGTGCATTCTCGTATTAAACTCTGCAAAGGGAGATGTACAAAGTTTTAATGACCTTTTTATAGAAAATATAGTTCTCTACAAAAAGAGTCTGCATATAATTGGGTATCACATAACATTAATAGTTTTAAAGATATTTTGATAAAAAAAAACAAGAGTGGTTGATAAGTTATGCGTGTGACAGATAGACAGACACAGAAGAAATGTATTTGTTTTAGCATGAAACGGAAATATGAACTGAAAATTTTGAAATTAGAGACCGAATATTTGTAATTTTTCAAAAATGATCACATAGCTTCCTCTTTCCATTGGATATTGTGAGGATGCAATACGGAAGATATGTAAGTGATATGTAGGTATATAAAGCTGTATATATATAGCTGATGAATAATACAAACACGTGTCAGGTTAAATAAAATATGTACCATAGAAATATAATAGATATAACAGCAATTTATTTAAATTCTCATTACCCCAAAATATTAACCGACACATTTGTAGAAACAGGGCAATATTATTATGACTACAAAATATGTCAATTTATCAACAATAACCTCATTTTCCTCTCAAAAACGATAATATAAAGGTTGAAGGTGTATATTTTATTACTTATCACAGATATGTGACAGTAACTTGTAAAAAGAATTTACAATTAGAACAATTTCTTACTTACGATTATAGATCAATAGTATCAAGTATTTGGCAGTCAATAATATAATATAAATGTAAACTAGTTGAAATGTTTGGGTATCACTGATCCTGATTGCCTGCGTGTCATTTATGTTACAAAGATTTGTGTTTTCACCCAAAACTTTATCCTATTTCTTCTCTCTCTATATGCTTTATGTTGAATCTCTCTCAAGACTTTATGTTCTGTGTATGTTTTGGATTCTCTTACTGATCGTACAGTTCGTTTCGGTCTGATTGAAATTTAATCTGCTTTAGAAGAAATGTGATTACTGCTGTTTGAGTTTATAATTCTATATATTTATGCAACGTCTCTTTGAAATGTTGTTTTTATTTAGGATATTTTGAAAGCTTTAGTATTTGTTAAAGTAAACAATTTTAATGTAAAAGTATTTTTTTTATTTAGAGTTAGAATAAATCAATCAAATAATTAGATACACCAATTATCTGGATAAATGATTTTTCTTTAATAATTGGTACACCTGTACAAATTCAGACATTTATCTTATCGGAACAAGATTTTTCCTTCAATGAATGAAACATTTTCTCCGTATTTATCAAGGCAAACAGTACGGTAGAAGTAAATAGGGTGGGGTTTTAATAAAAGCGTTGAAGCTCGGCATGATGTCTCTCTATGTGATTCTTCTTTTCTGAAAATAAATCAGCAATAGTATATTCTAGATTTATATTAATTAATAATAAATTAAAATGAAATAAATTTACCTCATGTTTATATATTAAAAAATATAAAACTTTGTGCCTATATAATGAATGTTTGATGAGTAAGTTGTAATTAGACTACACCACCTAGTAGAAATAATAAATCTATTTAACTAGCATTTTGTAAGGATATATTTCGATTCCAACTACAAACTACAAATAAATATAAACAGTATTAATTACCACTAAATAAATAATCTAGAAAGAGATAAAAGTAAAACAATATACTACATAAATCGTGAGAGAAAAAGAGGTTCAACTTAATAAAAAAAAACGCACCTCCACACGCTAGCGCAATATTAACAGCGAAAACGGAGAGCATCCAATCTTAGACGTGATACACTTGGCGTAGTTCCGACGTTAATTACGCAATTATATCAATTATTTCGTGATTATTTCTGCACGATTTAACGTGCCCTTTGACGACCCAGTTCCGTGCACCACAAATAAAGGAGCTTTTATTGAAGTCATATTTCATTAAATGTGTAATTTGTGATTCAATAAGTGTTATTAGTATAGAACCCTTCGGACGAGTTTTTGTTTAAAATACTTCGTTTTATTTCTATTCATTTAAATTAAAAAAAATATTTTAGTAATCATTGATATATTGTTTAACTATCCAGAATAATGTGACATTTTTACTTGAATTATAATTCGGTGTACTTACATATAAATTAAAAAAAAACAACCATTAAATATAAAAGTATTGATTGATGATATTAGCATGAATAAAATTTAAGTTGAAAATTTTTATTTGTAAAGGATCTTGAAATTGAAACATCATAACAAAATGTATCATCTATAAGTATACTATACTAGGAAAGCGGTTAGTTACATCACAAATCTATATTGTACATGTGATATATGTAATATGTATCGCAGCCGAAATGTTTTAGCCTCTTTACAAAGTGGCTAACCGTTTTATGAAATGGCGCCATTTTATAAAACGGCTAACTAACATCAGCTGGATTGTAAATCGTACGCGTTTTATAAAGCAGCTGGTCTCGTTTAGCTGTTTTATAAAGCAGCTGGCCTCGTTTAGCTGTTTTATAAAACGGCAGGCCTCGTTTAACTGTTTTATAAAATGACGCCTATGACAGCTTCTTTAAATGTGTACACGTTAACTATCTTTGGTTAGGAAAATTTATTGGATTGAAAGAAATATGGTTGGTCTTGGTTAGGTTGATATTAATATGGATTCAATCTCCACCGCAACAAACTGTAGAAATTATTACGATTATTATATTTGACAGAATTATTTAAAAACAGTTTATTGTGGCGAATATTGAATCCATGTTAACCCTAACCTAACCAAGATTAACCAAATTTCTTTCAACCCTAAAGATTATCCTAACCAATGCGGAAATTGATTTCCCGCTTTTAAACTAAACTAACCTTATTTTGCCCCAATATATTGCCCTAACCAACCTTCCTCTCATCCAATAGATTGTCCTAATCAAAGAAATTTTGTAATCTAATGGTTCAATTGTAGCCATTTTGTAAAGCGGCTAGACGTTGGGTCAGCCGTATTGTAGAACGTATCATTCAATCTGGCGGACGATACTTCAGCCACTTTGTAAAGCGGCTAAATGTCGGCTAGCCGTTTTATAAAGCGGCTAAATATACAATCTGGCTACGACATATACATGTATTATTGTATTTTTATAAATGAAGTAACGATATTACATTGATATTTTCTTATTCTCTTATAAATTTTAATACAGAGTCTATATAAATGTCAAGCGTACTTAGGATAAACTCGATTATAGCTTTATAACAGATTTTAATAAAACTGGGAGATATTAAAGTTACGAGTAGTGAGTACAATACCGTACCAAAATCTTATTTCGGTATTTTTTATGTTCAAACCCGGAATACCAGTATTTAAAAAAAAATTCAGTCGCCGAATTATCGTAAGCTACAAAAAGTTAGAGAGAGGTATTTTTTAGAAATACTTTCAGTTATCTACTTTATTGAAGAAATATGACAATTTTTAGCGGTTATGATACAAATACCGCGAATTCAAAATTAATTTAAAAATTAAAAAAAACTGACTAGGAAGAAGAATGTCAACATCAATTATGTGTGGGAAAAAAAATGAAGTATTATTTTTTTAACACTAAATCTCAGAGTTAACAGAATTGACGTAATTTGCGATACAAAGCTCAATTTCGGAACAATTGTCGCTTATAATCTGGAGGTAAGGGCTCAATATGTAATATTGCTTTAAAAAAATAATTATTTGAGCTTCTATAATTGTCCTGAATTTAATTTAATTTTTAACATTGAAACTTGTTCCTTTTTATTAAAAATAAAATATTTCCTAGGAAAATCTAGCATATATCGGGAAAATATCATAATTTGACACTACAATTACATTCCACAGAATAGTTCTGCTAATAATAGCAAGATTTAAGTGTAAAAATCAACTCCTTAAAGGTTATTGATATGTATTTTAGTACTAATTATAAATACCGAAATACCGGTTTTCTTTCTTGGGGAACCAAGAAAGAAAGCCTTTTACTTTTTTAAAAACAATCTTACATTTAGAAACTAGCCCCATGGTTTTAGAACGAACTGAAAATATATTTAAAGAATGCTTTTTGCAGTATATTGATACTTTTTGTTAGAAATTGAAAGATGAAGACGTCTCGATTACAAATATATACAATATACAATCTATATCGGTCATCTGTGTGTCTACTATCTATAGATTGGTTTGTATGTCTGACAAAACTTTCGAATTATCGCAAAAAAAAATAAAATTTAGTACGTTTGTTACTTGTGTTTGGTGAAAAATTGCTTATAGGTATCATATTACACAAACCGACTCCCAGCAAATGGCTTAAATATCTCATTTGTTCGAAATTTTTATTAGATTAAGATTAAAATGATGAAAAGTATTTGATAAATATATTTGCAAACTGACAATAATAATAAAATACTTTTAAAAGCATACACGATGTGACTCGATCAAATATTTTATTTTAAAATATTTATGTCGTCAGAGGGAAAGATATTTATAAGATAAAATATAAGAAGATGAAAGGTTTCCATGTAAAAGTAAAAAGTAACACAAAAAGTTTTGTATAAAAGGTACGAGTATCATAGTGAAAAACAGTAGAAATAGTGCTGTAAAAATATCTGTGAAAGCTAACAAGGTTTTTCTAGAACACAAACATATCTTCCCTAACAGTAGGTGGTACTTAACTAAAGTATATAGGTATCTACTCACATGTATATACAAATATACATAATATTATGTATAGTAATAATAGTATATCGAGACATACAGAAGAATTTTTTGTAAAAAATAAGTGTATTTTCATATTTATCATATTTATAATTTTCATCAAAAAAATAGTTCCTTTCTAAAGGAACTATTTTTTGATAGAACTAATAGATTTTTTTTAAATTGCATTTAACTCATGTTAATTAACAGTTTCCTAAACACAACCACACTGAAAGTTATTTACAACAATAATTTTGTTTATTTCACACATTATATAGTTTTATACATTGTTGTGATATTATATATTATCTAAGTTTTTAATTTGTCTGTTAACATTCATGAGTTAGAATGTTATAAAAAGTTTTTTTTATTTTTCGATATGTTAAAGCTTTGATCCGTATTTTGTTCTAAATAATATATTCTTATAATTTTTAAAACCCATTTCAGCACGAAGGTAACATTATGGACATTAGATACACATAAACTATCTTAGTTGTATGTTAAAATGAATTTTAACACGGACAACTCCCACTAGATGTGTTTGGCAGCAAATAATTAAGAGTAAGATGTTTAAATAAACTTAAGTATCAATGTACATATAGAAACAGAATGTGATAAGAAGCGAGTGAATAAGAGATAGAGGGAACTGACAAATAAGTGTTGTTTTTTTGTATACGACATCGGAGGCGACCAAGAGAGTAGGAATGCGGCGCGGCCGAGAGTAATCTCCGCATTGCAGCGAGCATTCCGCGGAAATGTTTTCTTAAATAAAACTTGTTTTTACTGCGGCCCGTGTAACACCCGCCCTCGCACTGCACCGCCCACTCCTACGACGCGTTTGAAACTACTGTATCCGGCGTAGACGTGCTTGCTATTTGGCACTACATTGCATGTGCATTTATGAACGATTCAACGCATGCCGCATAAACGTTTCATAATGCCAAACATACGGATAAAATATGTATAAATGTACAGTTATTATTATGACTGTGTCTCCTTCATATAAGAGTTTCTTTATTTAATACTAGAAAACGTTTATTTTGAAATCAAATCTTTTAATTTGTACACATTTTTATATTATTATAGATTATATATTTATTATATTTACTAGTAGCCCCTGTGAAAAACATTTCCACCTTTTTATAACAACTTATATTAATATTGTATAATTGTTTCATTTTTGAGGTTTTTCCCGTGTCGCATTTTATCATTATTCGACATTTCGACCATCGTCCCGTGCTCTTCTTCAGGTCAGAAATGAATTGTATGTATGTAACTTCGCTCGAGTGGACTACGGAATTATTGTTTAGGATTTAAAAAATGTATAGTTGAATTAAGTATCAATACAATTAGTTATTTTTCTAATAAAAACCAAACAACACTTAAATTACCTATCTAACAAAAGCGAATCAGAACAAAAAGTAAAAATAATTTTTGTTGTATTTAAATTTAAAAGTTAATTATTGAAAACAAAATAAACAATTGATAATCAAAAGAACTTATAACGATGAAATCATTTATTTCGATAAGGATTAAAGTTTGGCAGGTCATAAGTCCATGTAAACAGAACCCAAAAATTTTATGTTTTCTTTCTAACATAAAAGCAGTCATTGTGGCTTAAATATAAAAGTTAGACATATGGTGTCGCGGACTTTATTGTATGATTTTTGATTTTACGAAATTATTTAATGCATTATTTTGTTCTATATTCAACGGTTTAGTCAGCGTATTACAAAACAGCGCGCCGCGCCGTGGGCAAAATTTTTCCGACTTGATTTACTATTATCGTCACTGCTTAGTTGTTATGTAACCTAACGTAACAAAATATAGCCTATAACCTGGCCAGAGAATGTACCTATGAATTAAAAAAAAACACGTAAATCGGATAAGTGGTTCTCGAGTGATAAGCGCACTAACGGATAAACAGACAGACAGACGTTAAGCTTTATATATATTAAGGATGTGTAGCTGTTGTAAAATCGTTGACGTTTGTTTAAAAATAAAACAATTATATCATACAATCATACAACCGCGAATGTTTTCATACAAAAATATATTAATATTATTCAATTTTATATTTATCTCAAAAAATGTCCCAATGACTTACTTTTAATTGACAGATATGTATATTTATTATATAGATTCCTTGTTATACACTCCAAAAATGATAGTTATTTAACCAAATACCGGCAACCTGAAGTTCGGTTAAATTAAAGAAATCTACTCGTTAAAATTATTAAGTAAATTGGAACAAATATTGGATTGTGTTAAACTATTTTTTTTAAAGTGAAATAAAAATATATTATATTCTCAATTACGTAGTGGCTCTTCAAAAATTAGTATATATTTACATTTAAAAAATTTAAAATCCTGAACATAAATAAAATAAGTAGATTAAAAATGATTTCAAATTAAAATAGTGAAAATAATTTTGACTTATCGCAATAGGAGAGAAAATAGCAAAATCTGTAATTCAACAATATTTTTTGTTTAAATTACCAAAACAAATAATTCTTACGTTTACGTTAAAACCGCTTCACTTCACAAAATATCTTTCTTCTTCTTCTCGATTATCTGGTGCAGACACTTCTATTTGGCATATGTTTGTAATAGGGCCCATAAAAACACTCATGTAGAGATGCACTCGTATTTACTCCCCAAGGAGTAGAAAAACTCGACTGCTTGTAAAAATCTGCTTGATTTAGTTTTTTCCTTGTTTGCTGCTATGCATACAGTGAGTTTTATTTATTTATTTTTTTGTGCGACTTGAAAATGTGTTGTACTGATAAAAATAATATCATGATCATATTTAAAATTTTAATACTGATTTTTATGATAGCAATTATAACTTCAGATTAAATTGTATAAAAAAATAGATATTCTTATTTGAAAATATTTTCTCATACACAGGAAAAAAGTGACTTAGGCCAAGACAATCCTTATTTTATATAGATACATACAATATATAGAAAAATAATATTTTCTTAATTTATTTATATTATACTTCCAAACCAACTAGGTATATTATTGTTTTAACCCTTAGGTACTCGCGTGATGTACCGTAACACAGTTACTCACGCAGTGTATTTTATACACCACATAAAAAAGCAAGTCTTCGGAAATTTTGAAGGTATTATATTAATTTTTTTGTCCAATTCATATTATGTACTATTTATTTTTGAGAAACTAAGAAAAACTTCTTAAAAATAACACTACTAAAAATTACGGATAAGAACGAAAAACTAACCGAAATAAATCTAAAAGAGTACATAAAACTGTTCAATATATATTTCGCAATAAATCGGACAACACAAATTTGATTTTTGTTGGTAATTTTTTTAATTTTGCTCTTTTGACAAGATGTCTTCCATCAGCAGCAACGCTAATTTCTTCAAAAACGCGGTTATTCGCTTAGGATGCTGTTATTTGTGTGTTAACACCACCTACATTTAGTAAGTAAGAAATTAATTCATACTACTACAATCCTCAAATTTCCTATCACACTCTAAACTAACTAAACAAAGGTTAGGTGGGGGTGTACAGTTCCACAAAAATGTATACATTTAGTAATCGCATAAATGCGTTGCTGGTGTACAAAATACACCAGTACGAGTAATTAAGTGTTAAGGATATAAACAATATTAAGAAAATATTGTTTTCGTTTTATGTAATGGAAGTATTGTATTGATCGTGTACATTTATTAATATACTTAACACCAGAAAAGAAAAGATGTAGGTATAATATAAAAGTAAAATATTTATAATAATGAAACAGCTATTATTTACTTTATTTTTTTAAATAAACAAGCTTTCAATTAATAATTATGCTTACAACGAAATCTAAATATATATATTTACATATTTTATAATGATCAACTTAATTTTGAAACGTTTGTATGCTTTCAGAAAAATTTAATTTTAAAGAACGTTCATCGTCTCTTTATCTAAATTAATTTTCCAGACCATTGTATGACCAAGTATTATATAATTGAAATCTTTTCTGAAATTTAAACTTTCGTATTCCTTTTTCATAAAAAGATATGACAATTTTGTGTTGAATACAAACAAAATGAGTTTTCCCAAAATGAATCGCAAGACAAATAAAATCTTTTCTTTTTCATAACAACAAGCTTTTCCTTCATATATAATGCTGCATAAATCTAGATGTATTTTGGTATTTTTTATTGTTATGAAAAAAGTCTTAAAGGTTATATTAGTATTTACTATTGTGTAAAAAGATAAATATAAGAAAATCCTTTATATCTTCAATAGTAAAACATATTTAAGTTGTTTAGAAGATAAAGCGATTAACTTAGCAAAAATAGCATAAATCTTAATTTTAGCATAGATATTTAAAATAATTTTGTTTTTTTAATGTTGAAAAAAAAATAATTAAAAGTCTTTAAAATTTTTCTTAGATTTTTCACCGTCAAATATTTTTATTAAATAGCTCATTTGATAATAAAACATGTAGATTTAAATTAAAATGCTGTATGAAATGATTTTAACTTTTCAAAATTTTTAATTTTACTGTAGAATGTAGTGGACTACACTTACACATCTTCATAAATTTCTTATCTGACAAGTGCTGCTTTTACCTTATTAAACACATTCGTGAAGAATGTGTTGTGTGTGTTAGGGAGCATGGGATATAAGACTAAATGGAATGTTGCTGATGGACTGATCATAGCAGGTGGATACAAAACGGGTGGCTGAGATTATATGAATTATCTGAGGAGTCATTGGGGTTTTGTACATAAATATTTGAAACTAGTTTATATGGTTGATTTTTTTCTTGAAGTTTCATTATTATATTTCGGACATTTTAACTTATGTGGTTTATAATTAGATCACATAATATAGTTTGATAGTTGCAGACATAGAATTGTACAATGCTTTGATTAATTATATACAGAGAAATGTGGACTAAATATTTAGACGAAGAATAAAACTACCCGACTAGAAATTTCTTGAGGAAATACCAGAGAATATATCAGGACCCGTTAAGGCGTTTGTAAGGCCAGACCCCCTATAGCAGACGTTCCCAAACTGTGGTACGCGTATGTCGAGCTACCGGTACGCGATAAGGGAATGAAATAATAATGAAAACAATATTTTGCGTAAAATAATGCAGTCCCTTCACATTCACATCAAATGTTCCAGACGATGTAATTGCGAAAGAGTCCTTCATCGATCTAATAATAAAAAATGAAATTAAAATTTCAGAGTATCAGCTTACTATCGTTTTGGCTTTCTATTCGTACAGAATATCCAGAACTTTCTTGCCATGCTCTCAAATTTTTAATGCCCTTCAATACTACATGTCAAACTGGATTTTCTGCAATGACAGCGATGAAAAACAAATACCTTTCATTGCTCAGTATTTAGTCTGATCTTCGCCTTAAATTGACCAAAATTGAACCAGATATTTCTACCCTGGTAAAAAGTTTACAGACGCATCCCTCACATTCATTAATTATCATACAATAACCAAAATTATTATTACATCTATATATTATATGATACAATATATATACATTTATAAGAAAAATAGTGTAATACAAGTATATGTGAATTAAATTGTTTTTAGTACAATTATGTTTTATTGTAGGACTAAAGTCGTTTTTTTTCGTCAAAATTTCCGAGAGAAACAAATAACGAAAAAAGGTTATTACTTGAGAATTTACGAGAAAAAAAAATTAGAACTCTTTTCCAAAAATATTTAGGTACCTACCGGTACGCCACCATATTTTCTGCTACACACCGGTACAACATATTAAAAAGATTGGGAACCTCTGCCCTATAGAATAGAACTGCCGAATCAGGGCCGGATTTGGTAGCCTGATCCGGCACGGATGCGAACAGGCGGTTTACATTTTGGATCCGGGCCGGATTAGGCTTGCCTAGTCTGGGCCTGATCAGTTCCTTATTGTATTCCTGATATCAGGTCCAGATTATGTATTTATGACCAGAAAAACCTTATCAGTTCCTTACTAGGTATTCCTGATTAGGTCCTTAGTATTGTTCTGCGTTACACTCCTTACGTTATCCTCATCTGACATGCCCAACCTGGTCCTGATAATGTTCAGAAAAAAAATTTTGCTCGGGTAGGTATAACTTTTTCAAAATCGAAAATTAAATAGATTTAAAACTCTTTTAAAAATGTCCTGTATATTGGTTTGTATAAAATGTCAAAATGACCTACGACTAGCTGTTATCTGCGACATTGTTTGCGTGGAATTAAGGTCAGTAAAAAAAAAACAGTGACATCGTGTATTTAAAAAAAAATGCAACAAACCCTATACATTTTGAAATACGAAGTGTTTTAAAACACCGTTTTGCTGTTTTGTTTTTTTGGTCTAAACACGGCATCAGGATGCAAGCTATCTCCCTATCAAATATCAAGATTGGTTCAGAGGTTTAGCCATCGATAGATAACACAGATATACAGAGAAAGGCAGAGAGAGAGAAACATTTTCGCATTTATAGTATTATTATTAGTATGAATTACAAATAGATAGTATAATTCTTTACTTATTCTTACATATATGTATGTATTGTATGCGCACCTATTTTAATTTTATTATGAGTTTTTTGTCAATATCATTCTATACTAAATTATAGTATTTCTTATATTTACTTTCCAATTATAGTTTTAATTCAAAAAACAGAAACAACTTGAACAAAATGATATAATAATTCACATAAATTTACGAGCAGTTTCTATCAAAACATGGCCAATAGATCAAAACAACTAATTATTTTTTTGCTAGCTACAATAGAGATTTACGAAAGATTGTTTGGGAAAAAATGTTCAATTTCGGACGGCAACAAGATTGGCGTAGAGATATTTAATTGAGTTACGAACCGTTTCGGTCGCGTGGCAGTCGTGAACTTCGCGTACCGCTCTGCCATCTAGTGTACGTGACGCGAATCAAAGATACCAGAGCTACACTACTGGTGGTTGCCGCTAGTTGAAATACATATTTTCTTTTTGTTTACGGCAGATATGCGTTGTTGATATTGCCGAATGTGCATTTTCTTTTTAACTCGGCCGGTGTATTTTTTGGAATAGTTCGGTGAATTTTTATATCAATATTTTTAAGGAATTTTGTGATTTTTACTTTACGGAAAAATAAATAAATAAATGCTTATTTATTTTGACATTCTGGATATAAAGATGCATTTCATTTTGATCGATAGTATTCAATTCAAATGTACAATATTGAAATAGTCAATAATAAAGAAAATTTAAAAAAAACTGAACTACTGAGACTAACATACAATGCATTTTCCGAATTACATTAACCCTTATGTGAGTGACAATAAACACCCTTCACTGGTGTGATGTGGTATTCGGGTACCTCAATATAATTTATATGAAAATAGAACGTTCTAATTAAGGATTACAATCCCAGTATTCCTAAAGGTAGTAATAAACTAGCTTTGAGGCTCTTACAGTGCTCTTGATATAAATCTTGGGTTCTGGGTATAAACAGCGTCTATCTTCTAAAAATATAACGTTTACAATAAGTTAGTAGAGTTTTAGCCTTGTAGCATACATATTACCTAAAAAATAGTTTAAAAACGCAATGAGTACCCGAGTATCTCGTCACACGCATAAGGGTTGAATGAAAATAAAAAAAGTCATAAATGATCATATGACAATATGTTAGTACCATATAAAATAACAATAAAGGCACAGAAAAACAAAACTCAAATGTATAAAACAGAAATACATTTTTAAATTGAAACCTGTATTTCCGATGTCGAACAATCAGATATGTATTTTTGTTCGTTTAGTACAACAACTACTAATCATGTCCACTTTTTATTTCACTCAATCGACTGCGATGACAAAATAACGACATATTACGTATACACTAACTGCGTATTTTTTGCACGATTTAACTTTTGTCCATACTTGATTAATAATCATTCAGTTTGATGTCATATAATATAACATTATTTCGAAAATGTTGTATATAAACTTCAATTTTCTTGTATATAATTTGTGATTTTGTCGGCACATTTTTACAAAATCTTTTAAATTAATATCGTTTAAAAATAACTATCGAAAATATCAACAATTTTTATATTTTTAATTTTTAAATCTCCATTAAAATGTTATAATAATTTCTGTAATATACAAACATATATTTTAACCCATATTATAAGTTTGTTCTAATAATATTCATAATAATAATAATAATGTACATATGAAAATTAGTTTACACTTTGTTGACACTGTTAATATATATGTACCAGTTTATACTATACTGTATTTAGAACACACAAGTAGACTACTTCAATAGATTAATTGAAGAAGTAAATGTTTGAAGTAGTTTCAAGCCGGAAAGCCAAAGTGAGACAAAACAGATTATCTGTTGTTAGATTGACCCTCGAAATTAGTACATTAGTCCCTTGTTTAAATAAACGAATTGTGTGACTTGTTTTCTACTATTTAAAATGGTAAAAGGAACTTTTATATGTATATTATTTTCATTATTTTATAATACTTATAATTAATTTTATATAACTCATAGAATGTCCATTAAAAAGTAAAGATTAAATAACATCTGTACCTTAACATCTATTATTCAAGAAAATCCACTGCAACTAAGCTAAATTGGAAGAAGAACAAGTGGTAAAGAAGACATGGAAGGAAGTGGGGCAGGGGAGCGTCTATTGTCAAACTGGTAAAATCGACTGAAAACTTTGCGAATCTGCGATTTAACGTTGTCGAAAAGTTTACAAGTGAACATAGCCGGGGTTATATCACGTTTATTCCAACTTCCGGCAGCAACTTTATAAAAAAGGCACGTTAGTTAAAATGAAATCAATTGAAAACTTTTCGCCTATTAATTTTCAGCCTCCGTGCAGTCTTGGCAATGAATTATTTACACAGTGTTTTTCTCGCTCGTAGCAAAAATTAACTTTAAATGTTATATTACGTCAAGAGTTTGATGGCAACCTTATTTTTAGAATCACAACCTTTATTTCGCCTGATTTTACTGTTTTAAGAACTTTACTGACAAACTGCTTATTCATATTTTTTTCTTTATTAATTGTTTGGCATCATGTCAATAGAATTAAATAAGATTTTATTTATTATTATTTTTTCTTAAAGATATATTTATTTCTTGTATTTATTTTTAGCGTTTCGCACTCAAAACGGAAAACGGAACACTTATAGAATAAACACAATGTATGTCTGCCTTTCTGTCATAGCCCTCTTATAGCTATACCAAACCGTATACAAAATAATGGACTAATAATAGCCCTGCGTTATAAAAAATAAAAGTTTTTGATACTTCTTGGGGGGGGGGGTAACCAACCCATTTTTGTATTCAAATTCAGCGAATGGGGTATCAAATGAAAGTAGACAATTCAACGACGGTTTCTTATAGTTCAAGCATTCGTAAAAAAATATTTTATCCCCTAATAAGTCTGAAAAAATTGAGAATATGTATAATGAGGCCGTTACTTCAAGAGACATATTATAATAATTATTATAATTTTAAAATATATTAATTTTAATATTGTAAAATATATTAATACATTTGGAGCCATCAGTTTTCTTATAGACGAACTATTAAATATAACTAGTAGTTCTTAACTCTACTAGAATTAATATACGATGCGAGAAACTAGTACATGAGGCTTGATTTGCACTTTACAAATTTTAATTACAGCAATAAAGATAAAAATATTTTACTGAAACGAAAAAAGTATCCGATAATTATTTCTAACGAAATAAATACCGTTTTACAATTTAATGTTTTCGTTATTATACTATATACCTACCCGCACCCGTAACGGTTATTTTTTTTAACTTTTATAAAAATACTAACGTAATTATTTTTTATGATCCGTACTAATAAACAGTACCTAACTAAAAAAATATTTTTAGCTGTTATAACGTTCCAAAAAATATTACAGTTCCATATTACATTGCTGAATTTTAATCACTTTTCAATACTCTCCACTTTCTGCAAACCATTTTAAATACAAATAGAAATTAATTTCTCTATAGAATACAATAAATGAATAATATATAAATAAAATATAACAATGTTAGAAACCAGTTAAATATAATTAAATTCTGGAATGTCGAATGATTAAATTCTGACTTACAGTTCTGGAAGCGTTGAACGCGAACGGGCGAACGACGACAAATAGCGGGTGTATGGTTTTTAATGGTGTATCGATTTATGCCTCCCGGTACTCCCTCGGGACGAACAATGACATGAAGGATTGCGTCCCAACTTGCGGGCATATTTCCAAAGGACAGGTCGGTTTAAAGTGATTTTTTACATGCGAAAAAGATTTGGAAAGAGGGAACCTTAAACTGATACATGTGCTTTCTACGTGTTTTGTGCGTTATTCGAATTCATTTTACCATTCCCCAATCTTTTTACTTTATTTTCTGTGTTGTTTTGTTTGTGTACAAATACGGAGAAAAACTTTTGTGATATGTAAACACGTTGTATTTGTGTAGAAATAAATATAAATATTATTTTACATGATATGCCTTTTATTTACTTTTTTGTGCTAGAATAAAAATACGCTTTTTATTCTTTTTGTTTTAAAATATTATCTTTACCTATTTTTCAAAATTCTTTTATTATATACAAATACTTATTTTCTGCCTTTGATGCTTTTCTTTCTCATTATCTATATTTTAAAATCAGTTACTCTACTAACTTCTTGATAATGAGGCAATTCATATAGAAGTACAATATAAAATGGTTACTATTGGTATTGTAAATCAATAAGTGATGATCACAGTTTGTACAAGTGTATGATATACATACATAACGTATGACCAATTCGAAGTCTCTCTATCAAAATAAATAAATATCCTTTCCTTCTACAGTAAATATGTAAATTGAAAATGGACGGGGAAGGTTTATAGCGGTAGACGTTTTGATTAATATTTTTATATTTACTGCAGTTTTCGATTTGACTTGGGAAATATATATCATATAAATGAAATTTTTTTAATAGAACGTGAAAGGGAATGTTAACGTAAACATTATATAGCATTGATTGATGTTGTTTACATTTATAGCAGAAAATATATATATATGCTAAATTACATAAACTTAATTATTTTCAATAAAATGTTTAATTTTCAGGTCAGTCGAAACTTGATATAACGAACATACATACATACCTGTATGTACCCTACATATGATAATATGTATAACTTTATTGAAAATTTAAAAATGTAGGTACATATTAAGTAAGTAAGAGTTTGTTTATTTTTTTTCAACTTTTCATGTTTAATACTGAAATACTGTTGATAAAACAAAATTGCATTACTTAATTAAACATAAACTTTTTTACATTTCTACTTACCATTTAAAAATCTATATACCTATTACTTATGTAGGTATACATCTTTATCAGTACTGATTTTCAACTGTTTTAATGACAGTTATTTTTATTCAGAGTAATACAATTTTTATAACAAAGTTGTTTGATAATTAATTGAATAAAACTGTAATATAAAAACATTTATCCACGACTTATATATAATACATACATTACATACGTAGTTTTTACTATATAATGCGATGTATTAATCCCAGAGGGAACCATGACGAAAGAGAAATTTTCTGATTGGTGCATAGGAGAGCAATAATGGTCATTATTGCACCCTAAGTCATTATTACCCTCTAATGCACCAATCAGAAAATTCCTCAAATTAAATAATACCATGGAAACAAAATACACAAACTTTAAGTCTAAAAAATTTATTTACGACTGTCAATTAAAACACCTAGTGTTTGTGTATTTGTATTGAGATGGATAAAAATTCTAGTAAAGTTGTTGATAGTACAAAACTTGTTCAGTTTATTAACTGTAATATTACTAATTTTAATATTTTTGGACACCACAGAGTTTGTGAATTTTGTTTCCATGGTATTGTTTAATTTATACTAATTTGAAATTATAATAAAAATGCTTGTGTTTTGCGTTTGCATTTCTTGTATTCAGTTGTGTTTTATTAAAGTAATTCAAATAGTCGTAGATAAAGTACAGTATACTACTCGCAATAATGGCTATTATTACCTCGGAATTTTTTTTCTCCCTCGCCGCTACGCGGCTTGGTTCGAAAATTATTCCTCGGTAATAATAGCTATCATTATTGACTCGTGGTATAATATACTATTAATAATAGTTGAAAAATTAAACATAAGCAAATAATTACAATAAATATTTCATTTCATTTACTATTTAAGTTAGTATATTTTATTATTATTTAAAAATATAAATCGAATACTTATAACGGAATGTACGGTTCTTCATCTTACCACCCTAATAAGGCCTTTATACATGTAGTAAATATACTTTCCATGAGAAATACACAAGTTATACAAGTATGACTGGAAACTTTTATAATGTTTGGCTTAGTTAGGATTTTTACTCATCTAATCATCCATTCCTGCCTCATCATCAAAAAATAGTAATAATAACAAATGGTGTAAATAAATTTGTAATTTACGAAAAAACAATACATATCAATGTTGGCATGTCTGTATAGGGATGAAACGATACGAGTAAATACGAGTACTTACTCGATACTTTTCTTCCGATACCAAGTACTTTTTGTATCGATACTTTGAAACTAAGTATCAAGTAGGTATCGGTCAAAAGTACTCGTATCGGTAATCGGTATACTGATAAAAATGATTTTTTGTGAATTGAATATTTAAATTTTTGAACGCACCGTCATGCACAAAAACAAACAACTGTCAAATATATGAATTAAAATCTACGCTATATAAGCGTCTATCCCATTTTTTACATGTCGTCAGGTATACGTCATACTCATTTTAATGGACTTTATATTCAACTGAACTGAGTGCGCTATTGCTACAATTAACACGTCTCAAGTTCAAATAAAAAATTAATTCTTTTTCCATTAGATTTTTTATTAGAAGTAATGGATGAACTGCATGCATACATATATAATAAGAGTGAAAATAAATTTTTTTAAATAAATTACTAGTCACTAACAGCTTATTTTAAAGGTTGCAAAATTATTTTTATGTGATTGACAAATTTTACAAAAAAAATCGATCGATACGAGTATGTATCGATACTTTTCAATCGATACCGAGTAAGTATCGATACTTTACGACCGATACTGTATCGAGTAAAAATATCGATACCTCAGCAGTATCGTTTCATCCCTATGTCTGTATCGTTACAAAAAGTAGTGCTCTGTTGTATGGAGTTAAAACTGAGATTGCAGAAAGCTTGATTACTTATTAGTTATTCAGTTGTGTGGATGATCAATTATGAATGTACCTATCAGTTATAGTGAGTACAATACCGAACCAAAATCTTAATACCGGTATTTCGGTTTTTTTTTTATGTTCAAAACGGGGATACCAGTATTAATACCGGTATTAAAAAAATCAGTCGCCGAATAATCGTAAGCTATAAAAAGTTAGAGAGAGGTATTTTTTAGAAATATGTACATTGTACATTCAGTTACTTTATTGAAAAAATATGGCAATTTTTAGCAGCTATAGAAATACCGCGAGTTCTAGATGTCGTCAACAATAAGTATTTAAAAATTGATACTATATTGTCTAGGAACAAGAATATCAACATCAAAGTGAAAAAAATGAAATATTAATTTTTTTCTAACTTTTAAATCATAAATTAACATTAAATCTCAGGGTTAAAATTTGCCATACAAAAATCAATTTTGAAAAAAAAGTCACTAACGATAATCTGGAGGTAAGGGCTTGATATGTAATATTGCTTGAAAAAGACAACTATATGATCTTCTATTATTGCCCTGAATTTAATATAATTTTTAACATTGACAGTTGTTACTTTTTTATTAAAAATAAAATATTTCCTCGAAAAATTTTATTAAAAAACATATCGGGAAAATATCACAATTTGACACTACAATTATATGTATGTACATATATCACAAAACAGTTTAGCTAATAATAAGAAGATTCGACTCCCTGACAGTTATTTATAAGTATTTTAGTACTATAATTATAAATACCGAAATACCGGTACCTATTATATACATTAATATCGGTATCGTAATACCGGAGATAAATGTCCGGGATCCCGATTTTCGGTATTTCGGGATCCCGGTATTGTATTCACTACTTATAAACGACGATGCTAATCACACTGACAAGGGAACCTTTTCAGGTCGAAAATTCGTATCGAGTTTAAACTTAATCAAGATAAGTAAGAAAAAAATATTTTAGCTGCGGTAAAACGGTTTAAAGGGGTGAAATACCCCTATGAAAATGTGCAAAATAATCATATTTTTTCAAAAAACTCTGAAACTAATGAAAATTTAAAAAAATCCATAATACAAAATCTTCATGATTCTTTATGCTCTTTCGAATGGCTGTAGTCAAAATTCGAAAAAATGAAGTGGGTGGGAGGTAGGGGTTAACGGTTTATTTTTTTCGAATTTTGACTGTCGCCATTTGAAAGAGCATAAAAAATCATGAAAATTTTGTATTATAGATTTTTTTAAGTTTTCATTAGTTTCAGAGTTATTTGAAAAAATATGATTATTTTGCACATTTTCATAGGGGTGTTTCACCCCCTTAAACCGTTTTACCGCAGCTGTGATAATTTTTTTCTTACTTACTTTAACCTCCTCTAACTATATACAAAGTTTAAACTCGATACGAATTTTCGACCTGAAAAGGTTTCCTTGTGAGTGTTCAGAAAAGGGACGATTATGGGGCTCTATTGATCTAAAATTTTATTTTGATACTTTACCCAATCTAAAATTTTGAAAATGTTTTTTAAGTACCTATTAAAATACATACCAACTCAAAATTTTAGGCAAATCTGATTAATCGTTTTTGAGGTATCAGTCGTTAAATTATCGTTATGAGTATAAAGCTGTTAATCAATAATTTTTATAATAATATTGTCACATGTACTATTTTGTACCAAAGTAATATAAATTCTTATTTCCCTAGGGATTGAACAGAATTTGATTCATATAGTACACATTCATGTACCTATATTTTTACTGTCAATATATGAATGCCATTATTCATACATTTCATACAAAAAATTCACATACACTGATAGGTATATTGATATCGAACCAATGTGAATAAATAAATAACAAATAAATCTACACCGGGAAGAGCAGTAGTGCAATATGTTTAAAAGTGATGCGTGGTGAGACGGGATAGAAACAAAGTGTAAAATATGCGCAATTCCACAAAACGGCGCATTACTTACGATTCAATAAATAGCCCGAGCCGTGCACAACTCTACACAGCATTCATGTACAGGGCCGGTACTAGGCACAGCATCTTGACCCAACAGTTATTATCTCACAACAAAATTCCTAAAATATAATTAATTTATTATTATTATAATTGTAGATCTGTGCTAATTTGCTTTTAGCGCAACTCACGAAGTGGCAGTGCTTATATTTTTAATTCTTATCATCTTGATGTTGTACATATATACTAATCATATTCGTTTTTACAGAATAATTTAAGTAGTCGCATTTTTACGATATTTTCTAATAAAATGCCAGTTTTCGTTACTATATGTATATATTACTCAAAGAAATATTACAAATTAAAATAGCTTTGATATTAAAGTCCTAGAAATGCACCTACTCAGAGTGAAATAATTATAATTTAAAAATCTTTCCTGGAGTATTAAAAAAAACATGTTTAAATTATAGTGTGTAATAGGGATGAAAATATCTTCTACAACATTATTTAATTTTATGGCATGCAGGGATGAGGTATAATATAATAGGAAAATTCCAAAATTCTTAGACTATTTTATAAAGCATAAAAATGGACATGAAACCATATTAATATATTATTAATTTTTTAGTTGCTGAGTAATTAAATTAGTCCATACTAATTTTAATGTTATTCTTTAGTGGCGTTGCTAATTGCAATTGCCTGCATGAGTAGCTATATATCGTAAAGCATACAAACTCCGGAATTTAAGGAAAGCTTACTTTAAATGAAAATGTTTTAAAACAGTTCTATAATTATTTTGCAATGCTTTTTTTAAATTTACTTTCTTACCTCTGGACTCCATCATCTTTTATATATCTATGAAAAAAAGTTGACTATGTTCATAAAAGTACCAAATTTTCATATATTTAATATAAGGTAAGCTGTTCATTAAAAATAAAAAAACATTGAGTGTGTGTACTTATGTACACGCATTAGAAGTTATACTTTTTTGGCGGGATTGAAAAACGACTACGAATAATTTTAATTTTAACTTGATTAATTGAATAAAATAATGTAATGCATATAAATTTATAAAGAACGCTAATATTTTATTTAATAATTCATAACATTATTTCACTATACTATTTAATCAAGATAAAATTTAATTCTATATTATTTCAAAGTCCATATTTATAAATTATAAAATTTGAATATTATGATGTAATAATTAACTAATCAGATCTGAAGGCAGATAATGTTTGACCAGTCAAATGTCAGATGAAGTCACAATATCCATAGAGTGTATGTAAAAACGGTTGCCAGTTTTTTAACACGAAATGTCGCTTCTGTATCTTTATTCTGTGGTAATGTGTAAAATTTTTAATTATGTCATGGATGTCATGACGTCATCAATACACCACGTCAACCTAGGTCCACCACGTAACGCTCGTTACATTTTCGTTACTTTACTTAATTTTTACCCTCAACGCGCCTAAAGAAGTATAACTTCAAAAATGACCTTGCAATATACATACATTTTTCCCACAATAAATCGACAGACCGGCACTGAACCCACGCACACTAACGCATATATACAGACCGATATGTGCCAGATGACGATAATATTCTGGGATATTTTATCAGCCCTCGCTTTGGGCCAAACCTCATCATCTTCACTAGCCGATAGAAGTGATGCTATCGACAACAAAAGTTACTCCACTTTGTATATACATGTATGTGTGATACAGAGTATGTTACGTGTATATGAGAGTGTGTGAATAAAAAAAAAAACGTCATCGTGTTCTCTTCTTCACTCCATAAAAAGGCCGTTACCTCTAAACATCGACCGCATACAGTTTATTTACCCTTATTTATATATATTTGAGAATAGAAATATTTTACGTATACCTGTGAGAGCTATGCTTTTATATAAACACTTTAAAGTATTTTATTGTTACGTCACAAGTTTGTTTATATACTATGCTGATATTTATACATCTATGGATATTTGTATAATGTTATTATTTTTGTAAGCTTTTACTTAACTTCAAACATATGTATGTATGTATATATTTAGGAATTTTATATATTTTTCCGGTTCCATTGACCAGTGTTTAAAGTTTGGATCTAATGAAAATTCTCCCAAAATTTCAGACTCATATTAATATGGAAAAAATTACTTTTTACTTACTTGTGAATAGTTTGTATTTTTTTTTATTTCTCATATATTCATTATTTTAAAATATTAAATACCGCCACAAGAACAATGTTATACATACCTACCATTTTAATACAACGTCTCTCATTGAAGATCATTGTACCATGTTTTTGTTGGCTTATTTGGAGCATTGACGTCACACAAACCATAATTTTAATAACAAATGTGTCAGTAAAATCATTCGTGTAAAACACCACTGTTTTTCAATTAGCTCTAGTTTTAGTTTCATTTTCAAACAGAAGATGGGTGAAAGGGGACACTGCTAATGGGTTTATCATCGTAGAATGAAATTAACAGGATGACATTAATGATAACTTTTAAAATAAAACATTATTAGAACACAGCATAAATTATTAAAATTAAATTAAAATTAGTGTACAAAAAAATAAAGCGAAAACTATGTACATATTTGAAATATAAAATGTATTGACTTATAAAAAAACTGACAAATCTAAAACAACATGGAATGTACATTATATTGATATAAAATAAATATTTTTATTTCAATTTTGTCCGTAGAATATATGGCTCTTTCATGTAATCAAAAGAATATGTTTTACTAATAAAATGAAAGTGCGAGTAATGTAAAAGTGAACTATTTTATAAAAATATAATATTTTATAGCAAAAGCTTTTTGTGGCAGACGTATATTTAACATTCTTACATTACTTTACTATTAAATATTGTATAAAGACACATTATTTAGAGAATAATAAACAAATGTAAAATGAGTTCCGAAATAACTATATTGTAATTTTACAGTTATAAACGAGCTAGTTATTGAGATATTTTCAGATATTTTTTTGTAATAACTTTTATTTGACAGTTTAAATGTTATCTCTATGGTAAATATGTCAGTGAATTTCTTGGAATTTATAGATTACAATATATTAGTTCACAAAAATATATATTAGATTTTTATATCTGAATTTATTTCAGTGTAAGCGTAACATACATGTTGATACCTAGAAACGAGTTAACATGGAAATGACGTAAACGTTTGAATAACAATAAAATATATATCAAACCACGCTTAGAGTATAATAAATGTTACATACTAGTATGTACATTATTGTACATATATAAATCCTAGTAATAATAGTAAATATTAATTACAGTAAAGAAGTTTAATTAATCTAAACAATAACTAATTACTGTTGGTAATCTACAGACAAACAGATATTAGAAAGATTCTTGTTTTAGGAAATTATTAATATTTAAAGTAATTTTATTATAGACAACAAATAGACATTTCTCATCACTTTTTTATTTCAACGGTTATAAACAAACCGTTTCAGATAATTTTATAATAATAACAATTACATTATAGAAATATAGTTTCCATCATAAATTCTATCAAACAAGAAAACTTACATTTTTACATATGGATAGTTTAGTCAAAGTAGATCAAATAATGGATTAAAACAAATACAACTAGCAAAAATGTCAGCATAAAAGTTCTTATGTTAACATACTAAATGTTTTCCATTTAAATAGAAAATTTACTGCTTTTTGAAAACATTAATTTTATTTTATTTTACCTAATGTACTAAAATACAACCATTTTGTTTCGTTATTTAAAAAATAAATTATAATAAGTAAAATAAATTAAATATTTGTAATTGTATTTAAAACCTGGCTGTGTATCTAATGATAATTACTGTTAATGTATTTACATTTTTACACACTGAGCATTAAATATAGGTATTGTCTTATTGTTAGAGTAACAACTTTTTACATTATATAGCCTAATTTATTAATTATCATTTTTATAAATAAACATACGAGTGGATAAAAAAAATCTTCTCAAAACCTTATCAACTAATCACGCTACATATCGTCGCTTATGTAACAACACCGCTCAAGTCATTTTGACCAACTTTACAGGAGAGCGAAAAAACCGTGTATGGGTGTATGTTTTATATAAAAGCTACCAGTTTGCGCGCTGTCACTATTTTTTGAATTCTGGTCTCTTTTTGCCCGAAACGTCTAGAATGTGATTGGTAGATCGACGCGCAATGAGTAGCTCTATCCAATGACATTAAAATGTAAAAACCGCTAATTTTCGAGTTGAGCGGTGTTGTTAGATAAGCGACGATATGTGTTTCAATAGCAATCATAAGAATCAAAAAGATACCATCGATAATATTTAAATAATATTTTATGTGTGTCGGCGATTATACAAATATTTCAAATAAATTAAACTTCAATCAAATAGATCGATTTTGATAAGAGTTTCTATGTACATAAAAGTGAGTTTGTACGTGTATATAAACACATATTACAGGCATAAATCTATAGATACTCGTATATAAATTCAAAGCGATACGCTTCAAATATAATCGATTTTTAATGTCTTGAAAATTATATAATGTTTGACTAAATCCTGATATATTCAAAGTAAACAAAATTTTAATTGTTAACAAACAAAATATGTTTATACTTGTGAGCCAATCTTATAGGAAGTTTACTTGAGATGTATTAAGTTAGTAAATGAAAACATTCTATAAAACTTTATTTGAAATATGTAATGACATTTATTTGTGAGTACATTTATATAAAAATATAATTGAAAAGTTATAGAACTGTTTAATAATAAAAATAATAATACAAAATTCTACATTTTTGAATTCTTGTCCTCATCATTGTTCCTAGCATAGGTGGGCATTAACTCGTTAATCCGTTAATCGCTAATTAACGAAGTTAACAAAATGCTTAACGGATTAACTTTTAAGTTAACTCAAAAAATGTTAACGCTCTTGTTAACTTCCGTTAAATTGAACTTCTGTTAACTTTAGTCCGTTACATTGGTTGTTTGTTGACATGTTGTCATTATTTGTATAAATTACGAACCACGCGGGGCGCGGGCACACAGGTGCGGTGCGGCACTAATGCTCAAAAGAGCAAGAATCCAGAGCCGAGAAACTCTTAAAAATAAAGCGGTCCTGTTGATTACTTGCTATGTGCCAGTGAATACAAGTTATTATAACCTTTTATAACTTTTTAGCGTTTGCGCCATTTTTAACCGACTTCATTTAGAGTTTATCTTTTTCTTCCATATTTCATATTAGTATAGTAAGTAAAGTAAGCATGAGGAAGGTTTAAAGATAAAAAGATAGAATTTAGGTGCATAATTTAATTCATTAAGGTTTAGTATAGGTGCGTATATGCTACCAGGGTGTATCGCTGCTGTCGCTTGTAATAATTAAATTAATTAATCTATCTACTTGTTTTTGCTTTATTTACCTATATATCCCATTCCAAAAGGCGCACAAAAGCAGTATACGTTTGGGATGGTAAACTTTTAACGGTTAACTTTAACTTGCGTTAGATTTTCGAAATTTTAACGCTTTAACGATTAACGAAGTTTACTTTTTTATTAACGAGTTATCGATTAACGAAGTTAACTTTTCGATTAATTGTGCCCACCTATGGTTCCTAGTATATATGTATTTTATGGTCAAAGGACGGAACATGGTTATTCCTAGGAGTAGCTAGCTAAATAGTTTGCGGTTAGTCAATCCTCTTAGAAGTTCAATATGGCGGATCCAAAATGGCGTTCAAATTTCTAAATCTAATATACTTGAATCTCGGAAAAATGTTCTTTCATTTTAAAAGTTGCAACGAAATCGTATTAGGCACGGATAAGATTTTCAAGGAGTGAATCGAAATCCAAACTGGTTTACAGTATGGAACGTCTACTGTATTGGTATTTATTTTCATGAACATGTTTTAACTTTCTTTAACTTTTGAGTTAATATGTCTTTTATATTATGGGTTACTTACAGACACAGAAAACTTTAATAGTTCTTAGAAATACTTGTATTGGAAATATTATTTGAATATTCAACAAGAAAAAATGTAGTCATTTTTTTTTTGTTTTTACACCGAACAATTTTCTAAAGAATATGTAGGTTGGTACATAAAAACATATATACCTACCCAGCAAATAAACAGCATGTCAGTAGCATTTTTGAGTATCCTTTGAAACCAAATATTCATGTTTACTAACAGTACGCACATGAGATTTTCTGTATGAACAGGTTAAAAATTCGTTTTCAAATGATTTTAATTTTATGCATCATCAGTCAAAGGTTTCACTCAATAGAGCCATTGATAAATTCAATATCCTTTCAAATACAAGCTTAATATTTCATCTTCAATTATATGTTTTTACTTGTTAAATGTACACGTTTTTAATATAGTCTACATTCGGTATTGAAGTTTGATTTACCATAAAATATTAATACATACAGATCTATTTTCATATGACATTTTATTGCTTCGTTCAATTTCAGTTTTGTGGAGATATTTATTACTTTTAATGCATCCACATAAAAAATATTACTGTAGATTTCTTTACTATTATTTGTCCACTTTATCTCTCAGTAATAAGTTTATACCGTTTTTGTAGTATCTACCTAAATAAAATAATTTAAAAAATGATTTAATTATTTTCTTGAATCTGAATAATAATAAATTAGTTTTGCTAATTTTAACTGTCATTCGTTTTAATTTATATATAAAAATATTAAAGTAATTGTATTAAAAAAGAAGTATTTCATATGTATGTATATTATATACTATTATATACATACATACATACATACATACATAAATGTACTTCAGCAACGTTATGTATATTTTTGTACACATACAATTAGTGCTAAAGTGTGTAGGCATATATGTTTTCATACATTTACTCTACCTTCGTATATATTTATATTAAAAGCGTTTTTTTTGTTACAGTTCCGCCGCAGAAAATCGTTATCACTGACGACGCAGGACTCGAGAGGACTTCTGTGGTCGGTCCTTTCTCTGAGGGCGCCTCATTTACACTGCGCTGTGATGTGTTTGGCGGTGAGTTAATTATCTCATCTCTGTTTACACACAAAATGTTGGACCGTAATTTCTATTCCTTTGATTTTTCGGTTTTTATATAAATAAACTAGAATATCCTCTTAACTTGACCTACATACAAGTATTTCCAAATTGGCGAATATCCACGCGAGTGGCGCCGCTAAAAACGTAGGTATCACATACCCACTGACAGGGTTGATGGTTTAATTACATCATTATAACTACCATTGATTATAATTATCGTTTTCGTATTAAGGGTTCCATAGAAACCCTAATAATATCACTTTGTCGTTCGTTCGTCCGTATGTCTCTAAGGTTGTAATTATAACTAAATATCTTGTAAACTAGGTATATTATATAAGCCAGAAATTTGAAATTTTAACTGAACTTGTAAAGTAGAAACCTCAGACATTGTTGTACAAATTTTAGAGAAAAACATATTTTTCATGGAGGTACCAAAGAATTAAAGCTATAGGCAAAGAATATTTTAATAAACCAAAACATGTGGGGTGTCTAAAGGTAGATGTCAATCATTAGAGTTTTAACCTATTTTTATTGATTTTCGGAAATAGCATCTGCAAGATGCTCCAAATAGTCTTTATATTGACCCCCCCCCCACCCCCTATCACTGTGTATTTATGTATTTATTTAAATCTCAATCAATAGAATTTGATTCTACTGTTATTATCCTCTTTAATGGTAACAACTGGCTACAAAAATTTGAAGAAAAACAATGATTGTAATCATTTAAGTAACAGAATGGTATGGTATCCACATATATTATGAAACTCAAAAATAACTTTTTTGAAAATGAGTGTTTTACTTTCCTACTCAATTTATTTAAGAAATATAAATTATAAAATAATTTAAGAGGTTTCTTACACAAAAAAATATATTTGTTTATTCTTTCTCTCAAGCTAATGGTTTTCGATTAAAAAATCTTAAAAGTCGAAAAATCTGTAGTAGTTTTATTAAATGTCCTAAAAAGGCTAAAAAAAGTTTTATTATGTGTCGTAGATTAAGATACCATAATAAAAATACAACTATATCCATTTAAGAACAAAACTGACCTTGATGAGATCTTTAAGGTCATTTTAAGGTCACGAGAATATTACGAGAATGTTGCAATTATCATTATTATTTAAAACTCGGTTCCTTCGAATTATTTTGGGGGTTCAATCTTTGTATCTCACTTGGTATATACTATAATAATATAAAAGTTCAAGAGCTGATAACATATAACATTACAACTTGATTATATTCCATAAAATAATTAAATTTTTATGTTGTTCAAGTTTGTAAGTTCTATTAGTTTGTTAATTTATTTTAAAGCGAAATGTTTTATTGATTATTATAATAAAGCTGTAATTTTTTATAAAACATCTTAAGATTTTCAAATAAAATAAATAACTCTTTAACGGCTGGATTTAGATCTAGAACATGGTTTGTAAAATGTGTTGAGAATTGAACAGGCAATTCGAAAATGTAAAAACATATAAGCTGTCCCATTTGAAAATTTTGAAAATGAATTAGGTTCAAAGTTTTGATACACCCTGTACAAATAATACAATTTTGTGAATGTTTGACGTAATATCACAATAATAGAGAATATGCTAAAACTATTTCAAGCAGAGAACAAATTTTTTTGTTGTAATTAGAAAATTACAAGGTGTTGAAAATATTCCTATTTTCTTACAAAATTGGTCATAATTTCTCAACCTCTCTGTATAATCCCACACATTATATATCAAATTACTCAAATAAATGAATGCTTTGATTGATTATCAAATAAAAAAATATAGTTTGTACTTAAAAAATATAACTTTGATTTGTAACGCAGTTATGGGACACTCTGTATAAATGTTACTATTTTCAAACTATGCTGCTTCTCTAACCTGACAACTTTTTATTTAAAGTTTTCTTCCAATTATTATAATAAATGAAATATTGAACTCTGACACCGTCTTGGGACATCCTGTAGATAACTTTAAATCCCGAAAAATGATAAAATAAAAAAATAATATGATAATAAATTCTACGCGAATATAAATATTTTTTAAGTTTTCAGAAGCAAAAGATCTTAATTGACAAATATTATTTAAATAACTGTTAAATAAAATCAGTTTCTATATTAAAATTCTAAGAAACGCCGAACTTTAATTATTTATTAAATGCAACAAGCTAGAGAGCTCGTGAACCCTCCGAGTAACCTTCGTCCTGTAAGGCTAGTAATTTTTTTAGTAGCGAGTCATAGCATACTAAGTACGAAAACCACGACCTGGCAGGCATCAGCCCTGCACATCATCAGCCCTTATATTTGTTAAAGTGTGAATAAAATTAAAAAAAAAACTTGTCGCTGTAAACTTCAAATTTTAATATGATTTAGTTAATTTACTGTAAAGTATAAAAAAAAATTGACAGGCGATTTCAACGAGCACAAGTACCTGACAGGTGAATCGAAAGGTGTGCAGTATATGATTCAAAATAAGGATTTAAACTCGGAATGAAACATAATAAGTTACAAACTTGTATACATCTTTGTTTTGACATTTTATAAGTTGGCTCAAAAGTCACAAAGTATCCCGTGTCCGCAAGTCAAGATATTCTAGGTCAAAGGTCACGAAGAACGGTTTTTTGTAAATATATTGTTTTCTTTGCTCTAAATGACATTTTGAGTTATTAGAGAAATTGTAGAGCATAAAATTCTCTACAAATTTGGTACTAAGCAATATTTTATACATTTAACCGTTCTTGAGATAGAGTGCAAAGAGCGGAGAGCGCTTAGCCGTATGGGCCGTATATACAGAGTGATTCAGCACTGTCGTGCCAAACTTAAACAGTAGATTGAGAAAAATATTTTAAGCAAAAAACATCCAATAAATATGTGTCCGGAAATTTTTCGTTAGGGAACTACAGCCCTCCAAATATTTTCCTTAAATTGAGTTTTTATTTAATATCTAGAGAACCCTTTGTGAAAAAATTTTGAAATTTGGTATTCTGTTTAGTAATAATAAGTGTTATCGATTTCTCATATTAACTAGTTATAATTTAGACAAGGGATGTATAGGGCCAGTGGGCTCATCGATTTTTATCTAGTTTTTTTCTTCTTTAATATTTTTATAATGTTGGACACTTATTTAAGGTTATATGATACAAAATACACAAAAACATAATTTGCTTATTTTTCATAGGATAAACCGTTTTCGATAATTATTAAAATTATCAAAATTAATAGTTAACTGATTAATAAAATGTAAAGCCTAACACGCGTGATGTAAACAAAAACTCATTACAGAAAGTATGAACTATATTTAAAATATCTAGGTAAAAAATAAGAGAACCACCTGGAATTATCTTTCAAATAAAAGTTCTTACATATTTAAATCGGACACGCGAAACACCAGACATCTAATATCAGCTCATATTACAATGATTGGACAACTTCCCCCAGTGCGTGTGTGTGTGCGTCTAAGTGCGTGTGTACGTGTGCACGCCTAGAGACATAACTCACGCAACAAGATGAGACATGTCAGATTAATCCTCGGTACTTGTCAAGCCAAAGGATAGCGTTGACATCCGGTCCCCTTTCTGCCCCTCATACTGACAACAAGGACAACACCTACGTGGAAGTTGTGAAGCACAAATAGAAATTTTAGTTTTCTTATGTAGATATTTGTAAATTTTTGTTGCAATATATCAACACCTTTAATACAATTGTTACTTTTTGTAATCTTTGTAAAATATTGTAACAGTAATTTGTATTATATTAGTCCAGTAAACGAAACAGTAAAATATGCCAAAATCCGAACTTTCAGGGGCAAGCAATTTATGGTTGATTATTATAGATTTGGGTGCGGAGAATTCGAAAAAAATAACCCGGACTGGCGAAAAGTGGTGCAACACCCTTAAAAATGGGGTTGAAGTGAAAACCCCCCGTTTCCAAGTATATTTTCAATTTATCTCAAAATCTAAAGCGACAATGGGGTATTTTTATGGATGATATTTATTGAGGAAGCTGAGATGAATCGATTGAGACCACATATACTGAATTTTATTAAAAAATACTTCTTTTAAAAGGTTTAATATAGGTAAAAATGCTTTTTTTTATGAAAACAGTTTAAAAATTAATAACTTTGGTTACAATCATTCAAATGACTTATTATACGTTAAAAATGCATATTAGTATGTTAAAATCATAATTTAGAATTTTATTTGAAAAAATGTAATTTTTTTTAAATTTTATGTAACAAAAATTCGGTGCATTTTAATGTGCAATTGCATCCGTTCTAGTGAATGAATATTTTTTGGGAGGGGCTCATTTTGTTTATTTGTACAAATCGAATATATCCCCGTTAGTTTTACTAAAAAATATTCAACCCTTATGTTTTTATTGAAAATTTTGTAAAAAGGCAGTTTTCCAAAAATTTATGACGCTTACCCTTAAAAATGAGCAATTTTCATTGGCTAAACTATAAATATATTTTTTAATTATGGTTGATTATTATTCTTTGGAACTTTAGGAACAATTTGAGACCAATTACAAGTCTAATGGATAATTTTACCCAAAGTTATTAATTTTTAAACTATTTTCCCCGAAAAGAAGCAATGTTACGTGTTTTAAGCTCTCTAGAAAAGGTAATTTTTGGTCAAATACATTATTTATGGTCCCAACCGATTCATCCCAGTGCCCCCAACAAATACCAACCATAAAAATACTCCATCGTCGCTTTATATTTTGTGTTAAATTTAAAAAACGGTTGGAAATGGGGTTTTCACCTGTTAACCCCATTTTTAAGGATGTTGCACCACTTTTCGCCATTCCGGGTTATTTTTTTCGAATTCTCCAGTTCAAAATAATATTGCTTGTCCCCTAAATTTTGTGTCAAAATGCTACCTTTACTGGACTATATAGGAATTATAAAATTATGATTTCAATTATTGTTATAAATTTAAAAGAAATACAAAACTTCTGCGAGTCGAGTGCATGCCCCGTACCGTATAATTTATTCTGTTATGTTAATTTGACTTGCACAATTATATCTAAATTAGTTATCAAATTTCTTTTATATAACCGGCTATACACATTTCTTGTTTCTCAATTAGTTAACCTCGATTTACGTTACCAAAACTTGTACAAATAGATTTAGAAAAACGTATCTATTTAGTTTACAATTAGTTAATTTATGCAATTACAATATAAACAAAAAATATTTTTTAATTATGACATATGCTGACAGGCAGATTGAATAGCATCTGTAAATAACAATGAAAAGTTTGAAACATAAAATAGGTAAGTAAATAATATATTTACAAATATCAGATAATCTTGCAACGTGCGCGCGGCAAAAAGCATTGTGCATATATTTGTATGACATCTTATTGTTGGCAACACTGCTGGAAGAAAAGTAAAGAGCAAGAATTGAAGCGCAAGCATATCCATGACCTTAACCTTTTACTTAATATTAATGTTAAATAACGCTGTATTTTTGTTAGCAATCCCAGCACCTCCACCATATTTCAGATTTTATAAAATTTATTTTGTATCTTGATAATGACTACAGTCATTGCAGTTCAAATTATTTTTTAACAATTGAGTAGTGGCATTCTATCTCATAATATTACTGGTGGTAGTGCCAAGTCTATCCTACTCGCATTATTTATACCATTTTGAAACGGTAATATGCAATTTTAGAAGCGGATAAAAATTGTAATAGTAGCTGACAAAGATTGAAAGTGATGTTAACTTTGTTTTATTATGAAAAAAATCTTCCATATGTGTCACGGGACTTTCATATACGTAATACTATAAATTTGCAGTTTACATACGTGCATTTACTTATATAGAATAAATATTTCCGACTAGGTACCTGTTAAAAGATATACATAATTTTCTTCTGTAGGCTTTCGTGTCCGTTGTCCATAGTAGCTAACTTTTCGGGCTATTGTCCACGTTGCCGTATTTCGGTCTAGGACATCTCGCCGCGGCCGACTCGCCGCAGAGACAACTCGCCGCAGGGACAACTCGCCGCAGGGACAACTCGCCGCAGGGACAACTCGTCGCAGAGACAACTCGCCGCGAGTTCCTTTTTTATTATATATTTTGCCCCTCCCCCTTTTTTACACAAATTACTTCGGAAAACTTTATTAGATATTTTGTGGGGGGCTCCGCCCCCCTGCCCCCTTTAATGTCATAAAATATTCTTAAATACTAATTTATTACATATTTTGTGGGGGGGGGGCTCCGCCCCCCTGCCCCCTTTAATATCTTAAAATATTCTTAAATAATATTTTATTAGATATTTTGTGGGGGGGGCTCCGCCCCCCAGCCCCCTTTATTAGAAATATATTAGATCTAATGCGGGGGATTCCGCCCCCGTTGTCTGTTACTTAAAGATTATTATCAATATTTAAATTTTCTTAGTTTTTATAAGGGGGCTCCGCCCCCCTGCACCCCCTTTAATGCCAGTAATAACTTAGGAACATTTTAGAAGAATTAATGCGGAAGCCTCTGCCCTCTACTAATATATTCTCGCGGCGAGAAAAAAACTTCTACTATAATAAATTATTATTATTAAACTATTATAAATATGAACTAAAAATATAATTTCAAAAAAATAGAGAGTTAAAAAATTGATGGAACATTAATTATAGAAAATCGTATGCTAGAACTTTTATTACAAACATTTATTTATATTATTAAATATAGATGATCATATTCTTTGCAACTTTTACATAAATTTTATTATTTAATAAATAAATTATTGCAAACAAAACATCTTCGCATCTCATGCACCTTATATTATTTATTGGGAATGTATATTTTATCAATAAACGTAAAAGTAAGCTATGTTCATGCGGCCACTGTTTATAAACCACTGCATCACAATGTTTAAACGACTAGCAGTATATATACAGTTTTTCTAACCTCATCTCGCGACCGACGCTCAATCTATCGTTGGACGTGCGACGCTACTCACTTCGTTATATCGAATTGGATTTGTGATGTCGGATAAAGTGCGCACTATATTGTTATCTCAGAATTTAGTCTTTTTTTGCGAATTTTGCAGAACGATTTGTTGCTAATAGCGGTAAGTGTTTTTATAATCGCGATACGAAAGTATGAACCAATATTAACGAATTTTGTGTTAATTCATTTTCTTGTCAGAAAATTTTTAACTTTTTTGTTTTGTAGTGATTTAGTAGAGTATAGTACGGAATACAGTTTTATGACTTGAATATTTATTTGTTTCTCGTTTTTCTAGTAAACTTAAAAAGCTATTCGAGATTTACAAAAAAAGTTTGTATGAACATGCATTCGAAAATGTTTCCTAAAGAAACCGACTATAAAAAATATATACTACAGAAAAATTATGCATTTTTGTACATAGTAGAATAGGATTAATTAATAGTATTATGTTATTGAGTTGCTCAAAAATCTATTTTAATAAGGCTGCCACTTGTACATAATATTATAAAACATTTAAAAATATATTTATTAAATAATTTTTGGTATTCTGTTTTTGTATAATTGTGAAAAATAAATTAGTCCCTATACATTTTCAATTAATTGATATTGCATTGAAAACATAACAAAAATGTAAAAATCGTCAATGTACAACAATATTTTTCTATGTGGCCATAATCAAAAAAGTAATAGCAACAATGATTATAATTATTCTCGCGACTTATTTAATAATTAATTTTATTATAATAGTTATACCAAAAACTGTTATGAATATTAAAGAAATGAAATTAAAGCGACTTCCAATCGATCGTACAGAAGAAACAGACAGACCAAACAATCTACTAGGGTTTGACAAGTGTTTCACGAGCGAAGAAGGCTTATTTCTGTCTCATTCTCGCTCGGCTTTCTCGCTTCGTGAAACAGTAATCATTCATTAACTGAACGTCTAATCCAATTAAATAATTACGCAACCCTTTCGGGCCGCGCCCGTAATGAGAAACGGGTAGAGACAATGTACATGAGTGTGAGTATACACGTATATGTACTTCTATATATGTGTAAGTGAATGCGTATGAGTACAGGACTGGTCTGGTCACTGGACTGCTTCTTAGGTCGGAAAAATTTGTTAAACATAATAAAATACTACAATAGATACAAAAACATTTTTCGTATACATAAATTCACTAAAATAATCGATGCTGGTCGATATTAATAAAATTTTGTATTATATGTATCAGATGGAGCAGAAAAATATGTTATTAGCTCTTGAACTATACCTACACCTATCCCCCGATTTACACGGCACTTGTTTTACATGATTTCGCTTTTACACGATTTATAAATTGACAATTTAAAAAAAAAACTAGTAAAAATGTTTATTCTGCTCCATATACGCCTATACAAAGATTTGATGGCATTTTTGAAGTTTTTTCCTTCGGTAACCTGATTAAGGAGGATTCCCGGGCTTGTAAAATATACATTTAGAGGAATCCTGGTAATCTGTGCGAATGTATTTCACAATACAATAAATGTAAAATAAATTAAATATCTACTTATATTACTTTCATATGTTTGTTGTTTTATGAACTAAGAACAATTTTGAGTTTTCCAAAACGTCTGACTTTCGTTTTACTTAAATAAATTACTGAATCATGCACATTTTGTTTTGTTTTTTTTCGTTTTACACGATTTTACTTAGCAAAATCCAAGATTTCAATTTACATAGTTTTGTACAGAACGTATCAATCGTGTAAATCGGAGGATAGGTGTATACTTGATTTCTTATTTAAAAATCTAAATAACTTATATCAATTATAATAAGGTTATATGATAAACAGAACATATGACAAACAGAACAGCACTTTACCTGCAGAATAATTAGTATTATTAGTAATTATCAATATTTATTTTAGAAAAAAAATGACAAAACTAATAAATTTCAGGCTGAATCCCTAAAGATCATAACCAATTCAACAATTGTATGTATTTTAAACCTTTCTATGCAGCGTTCGTTATCTTTAATTTAAATAATTACAATAATGAATATTTGTATAGTAACTACTTAAAATAGTATCCTGTACATTTCCAAGTATTTTTTGGTACTTGAAGTACTTTAAAATATAGCAAAAAGTACTTGATACTTCAAGTACTTTCACTGAGTACTTGATACTTGTACTTCAAGTAGTTTCACTGAGTACTTGATACTTGTACTTCGAATAGTTTCAACTGAGTACTTGATACTTTGCTTCACGTACTTTCACTATGTTCTTGAGATAATTCTTGTTACCGGGAATGTAGAGAATCTTTGATTTCTATAAATTGAGGATACATATTTGGGCCATCATTATACTCGGCAATCCAGCCCTGTGTGATTGTGTGTCTAAACTGAGACCGTTTTGTTTGTGGTCATCGCGAGTTCTCGGATTTACCAAACAGATGTGTCGCTGGATTGCTTCTCTCGTCTCACTATTCCCAACAGATTAGTTTAAATTACAGACGCAATCTTTAGTAAACACTAAGCGCGAATGGGATTCTTTCCAGCCTACGAAGTTACTTGAGATGACTGTATACCAAAAATTTTGTTTTGTTACATTGTATATCTTTTAATAAAATATTGTAATTTACCTTTTTGTAGCTTTTTATTACTCAAATATACGATTCTATATACTAACAATTAGAAAATATTTGGATCTATTTATTTCCGTTTAATGTTATAATGAATATTAAAAAGAGATTTAAAAGAAAATGTTTTATTCGTATATATTACATTTTTTAGTCAGATTTTTAAATCTGGCAGATATGTACGTATATTTCGATGGTGTTGAAGCATAACATGATCAATAAAAAATTAGATTTCTCTAGGGAACAATTTGACAATTTGAAGTACATATTTTTTGTAAAGATATTGTTAAAAAACATTTTTTTAACTTATTTCTCGAACGAATACGAATAGACCAAACAAATGAACTCGCAAAACCAAATCCGTGAAAATCAGTTATTATCAAAGTGCGTACGACAAAACATCGGCTTATAACCAAATTGCTTACGACCGCCTTCAATTAAACAAATAACTAAAATAAATAAGACTTACAATTAGTTGGCCACTTTTACGTTGTAAATTGGCTGCCAAATTTAAATAGTATGTACCTACATACATAATAAATGAATATACTTACATTACAAATTCCATAAAAGTGTATGCATACATATGTATTTCATATCAAATTATATAGGATTAGGTTTATTACAAATGATTCGAACTTATACATACAATAACACAGGCTGATTTATAACTTGTGTAAAAATATTAATTTTCGATCGAGGATGTTATTTTAAGCAAAAAACTTTATGTGAACATGTATCCGTAAATTCTTCGTGGAGCTACAGCCTTCTGAAGATTTGGCTCAAAATTAGTGTTTATTTAATAACTAGAGAACTCATTGTGGTACAATTATGAAATCTGATACATGGTTTAGTATTAATACTTACTATCAATTTCCAGTATCAAATGATAATAACATAGACCAGAGGTGTATGGGGCCAGCAGGCCCGCCGATTTTTATCGAGTATTTTTTTGTTCTTTAATTTTTTCCTGAGCTATGTACTTGTTGAAGATTATTGACACAAAACACAAAAAAATTTGTTTATTTATTATGAGACCAACCGTTTTTGAAAAATATTGATAATAAGAAACTTTTGTAGAATTTTACTTTATACGGATGCTTCAAATTACACAAAATAAGCTTACATTCTTGTTCTATGATTAAAAATAAGATAATATAAAGTTAACATAAATATATGTACCTCCAAAATGCATTTTTATCAACAAAATTTTAGTTTCATTTTTAACATGATTTTTAAGAATAATACAACTGTCTATAAGTCTATGATGACAAGTATTAGAAGACTACATTAACTTTTTTTCTTATTTTTGATTATAGAATAAGAATATAAATTTATTTTGGTTAGTTTGAAGTACCTACCCGTATTTAGTAAAATTATGCAGTACTTTCTCGAAAACATAAAACAAAAAAACACATGATAAAAATCGGTAGGTCTACTGGCTCCATAAACCCCTGGTCCAAATTACTATTGTTTGATACTAGAAATATATAACACTTATTAATACTAAAACGGTTATCAAATTTCACAACTGGGTCAGTCCGCGGTAATCGATACCAGATAGTTAAAAAAATATTTTACGAAAATGAATACTAAAATATAAAATTAACTGGCTATTTAAAATCAATTTTCATAAACCAAAAGAAAATTTAAAAATTTGGTTAATTTTCAAAATATTTCAAAAAATTTACAAAAAATTTCCAAAAAGACAACAAATAAGGTGAAATCACAATCACTTAAGAATAAGTGATGATCGTGGCAAACTATTAAAAGTCTTTGACAATTACATATCAAACGTGACGTTTGACCAAATTAACAAAAAATTACCCTCACCAACAATAATGACTAAGGGTGACCGCATTTATTATTTTAATGAGTCTATTGATGTATTTGATAAATAATTGTTATAAGTATTAGTTAATAATATCAATATGCAAATAAACACACAAATAGTACTCTTATTGTATACTTTTATTCAACGTGTCACACCCGTCATAATTTTCTGTCACACACGTCACAATGTTTGTTGAGAAATAAACAGTTTATGCTCTTGTGTTACTAAAAAATAATTTATTCGTAACATATTAAAGTATGATTATTATATAGTAACTTCAATATTTTCGCTAAATTTTTGAGATTTTGAATAGAGGTTGCAAGACTTGCAATAGTTGGCGTCACACCCGTCACAAGGCTTTGAACGCTGGCATTTTTTAGTAAAATAACCGTAGACCTTTCATTCTTTCAATATACATGTATTACATTAAGATCTACAGAAAAATGGTAAAACCATGTTACTATAACTAGTATTATTTAGAAATTATGAACTCCAATCCGAGTTGAAATGTCACACCCGTCACCGCGGACTGACCCAACTGTATCACAATGGGTTCTCTAGTTATTAAATAAATACTAATTTTAAGTAAATTATCTGAAAGGCTATAACTCCCTGACGAAAAATTTCCGGACCTGTATTCGCATAAAGTTTTTTGCCTAAAATAACATCCTCGGACTACTGTTAAAATTTTTTACACTAGTTGTTGATTTAATTTATCCATGTAAAAAATCGATTTAAATGCCATTAATTAAAACTTCAAATTAATTATATGTAAAAACTATGACGTTAACAAACCCAACTTTTCAAGCTTCTATGTAATATTTGCACAAGCTTTTAGGCAAAATAAAGTTTTTTAGTGAAGCCCACGGTATAAAAACACAACAAAAAATATGTACGTTGTACGTTAAAATATAAACAGTTCTTTTAAGATATACAGGGTCCTCCAATAGTGCGTCCGGCATTGTTTTACGCCCAAACTATTGAAGATAGAGTTTTAGGGTAAAATATTTATTATATATATTGACCCTAAAGAATTTCCGGAAAATATTTTCAACCCCCTAAAACCGCTCCTTGGGGGGTAGTTTGAGGGGTACATACCCGTTTCTCAGCAAAATCAAATGGAATGGTATATCAAAAAGTACATATTTGTAAAGATCATAAAAAATAAGAAACTTTTATAAAACAAAAATTTCCATACTTTCAATTGTTTAAAAAATATGGCGACTTGTTCGCAAATTTTAGGGTTTTACTAAAAGTGCTCTAATTTCGTTAAGTATTAATGGAATTTTATTATTTTTTCAAATTTAGAAAGTAGAAATAATGAACTTTGTAAAGATGTATGACTATTTGTGATTTTGATAGTTTAAAGTGTCATACGCGATATACCAAAAATTCAAAAGTTCAACTAGGGATAATTCGAAATTTTCAAATACAATGGTATATCAATTAGTACTTTTTCTTAAATAGGGTATGTAAATAAACAACTTTTGTTAAGAAAATTTAAAATTTAAAATTATAATTTTAAAATTTGAAAACTGAAAATTAAAATTTTTAATTTTAAATTTTTTTATCAAAAGTTGTTTATTTACATATATTCTTTAAGAAAAAGTACTAATTGATATACTATTGTATTTAAAAATTTTGAATTATCCTTAATTGAACTTATCAATTTTTGATATGTCGAGTATGACACTTAAAACTATTAAAATCTCAAATAATCATACATCTTTACAAAGTTCATTATTTCTTCTTTCTGAATTTAAAAAAATAATTAAATTCCATTAATATTTAGCGAAATTAGAGCACTTTTAGTAAAACCCTAAAATTTGCGAACAAGTCGCCATATTTTTTAAACAATTGAAAGTATGGAAATTTTTGTTTTATAAAAGTTTCTTATTTTTTTATGATCTTTACAAATATGTACTTTTTGATATACCATTCCATTTGATTTTACTGAGAAACGGGTATGTACCCCTCAAACTACCCCCCAAGGAGCGGTTTTAAAGGGCTGAATATATTTTCCTGAAATTCTTTAGGGTCAATATATATAATACATTTTTTATCCTAAAACTCTATCTTCAATAGTTTGGGCGTAAAACAATGCCGGACGCACTATTGGAGGACCCTGTATACAATAAATTATAACATAGTATATTTGTTTCTAAATATATGCATTTTAAATTATTTATATTTTCTGTTAATAAAATATATCAGTCTTTATAATAATAATCATAATTTTACCTAGCAAAGTGTTAAATACTGGTTAAATAAGTAATAAAAGGTCAACAAAATAATTTTAAAAAATCAAGATGAAAAATAAAGGCAATAAATATGTAGTATACTAGAAATACAAGAAAAAAAAGTTATATTTGCATTCATATAAGTATATACTGATATGTATTTATAAGGTGTGAATATATAAAAAAAATCTGTCTTTTTTCTTTTTAGATTTGACAAAGTATACATATAGAACACATGTTTTAAGTGGTTAAATTTAGACAAAAACATGAACATATAAAATCGATGAAATGTTGAATGTTCTTAGGAGAACGTAGACTTTTACTGTAAAATAAACACAAATAAGATGTCTCAAAAATAACAAATTCAAATCTACCTATAAATATATAATAATATATATTATTTTGAAATATTTCTTTACTTATATATATATTTCTTTACTTATATATAAATTTTTATTTATTTTTAATTCAAAATGTAATATAAATATATAATGAATAAAATAAATATTAACGAATATTATTTTTGTTTTTTATGCAAAAAATGGCATATGCATGTCACACCGAAGTATAACATAGATATCAAAGAGAGTTGATTAACTTTATAAGTATTAAATTGATTTTTAGTGACGCACGAATAATATAATATAGGTATTACAACCAGTATTTATATACGATACTTGTACATAAATGGTTCATTTAAAAAATACAGATATACGGTATACCTACTTCTACATGTAGTGTTGATTTAAATTACAAGATGCTCTTTTCGTTAACAAGCACCATGTGTAAAGATGAAACTAATTTTACAGGCAACACTAAATTACGATAAAATAGCTGTGTAAAGTGATTTTATACTTTAATATACACTTAAAATATACCTAAATTAATAAAAATGAAATAAAAATCAAAATCAAAAATCAAGAGATCTTTGAACCCTTCAAAAGCTTTTTATTAAATTACTGTCTTTTGAACACAGTTAAATTTACTTAATTTACGTTCGTCAAAAGATAAATTAATTCATCGTTTTAGTCGTGCAAATGCAAAAATGCCATCAATTTAATTATTATGACGTATTTTTTTCTAAAACGAACTTTAGATGTTAGATAAATAAAGAATCTGTAAAGATATTTAAGACATTGATTACTGTAAATGAGGTTTTTTATTATCAACACAACTACGCAAAAAAAAATGTGCTGAGCTATAAAATCGACCTATATAGTATTTTAGTATTGGTCGAGGATACACGAAATCCAAATTTTTTGAATTTTCTTCTTGCCAATTTTTTTTATTTGAACTTAGGTTAAATTTTCCAAGTTGGCTACTAAACATCTAAAATCGTTTTTTAAGCTGAAAAGTGGGTGTTGTTATAGCTTTTATGTTAAAAAATACGAATTTCGGTCGCAAAAACATTTTTTTTTTGCAAAAGTTATAAACAATAAAACTATAATGTAAACATGATCAATATTTTTCTCGTGATTGTTTAAACGTTTTCTGACGATTTTACTTCAAATTTAAATCATAAACCTACTAAGAATACGCATCTAGATAAAATAGTTATAAACATCGAATTTGTTTATAAAAATATTAATTGTTTATTCACAAATAACCATACTTAATTTTTTTACTGCTCGTCGCTATACTTTTTTTCTGAATATTAAACACTTATTATTTAGATCATAGTCAAAATAATAAAAATATATTTTATTATATACATATATTCTTTATATTATATATAGGTACTCAAAATAAATAAGAAGTTTTAAGAAATTTAATCATAATTTAATTGAAATCATAATTGCATGTGAAATTGCTTGTGTAGAGATACACAATGTTTGAAAAGTCTGTGTAAATAACAAATAAAAACATTTCGTCACGCAATTAATAAAACAACAAGTAAATGTACAACAAATGAAGTTCGTCGCAATTTCTACAGTGGGCTGTGATCGTGTTGAAAATGTAACGCAAAAAATTAAATTTAAACAGAGCGAGAGCGTTCCTTGCTTATTATAAAGATATATACAAATTTCCAAGATAATGAATAAGACATATCTGCTGGGAAATGTCAACATATTCTGTCTACGATGGAACAAGAAAAGATAAATATTTGTATAGGGATCAAGTTGGCAGCTCTGGCACCGTTGCTAGGGGACGCGCAACGAGTTGAAGCGAAGTTAAATTTTTGCGAGAAGTTTTTTGTTGTTGTACACTTAAAGGCAATCATTTTTTACTGCGGTGGTTTAGAGAGTTTGTCGTTATCTCGGCATTTTGCGAGCGAGCTTAAGTAAATGGTTATTTAGGTGTAGATGAGTATGATAATATTATTTTAACCCTTCGCATTACGAAATTTAATGAAACAAAATTTATTCTACTATATATTTAGCTAAACGAATATTTTTTATTAAGGTATAATTGAAACTAAATAACAAACATTCACAAACAGAATATATATTTATCAAATTTATATAATAAAAAAACTGTCTGATAACCATGTACATTATTGTACATGCCACCAATTTAATGTTAAAAAATGGATTTTCAATAATGTTTCATAATCATAGTTTTTCATTTGCTCCGGCTGAAGAAAAAATAAATTTTGATATTAAAATAATTGTTTATATCAAATAATACATTTTAAATAATATAATTAAACTAATCATTTGAAAAATATATAAAAATATTAATCCTGTTAATCTGTCAGCATTTACCTACCTGTTACTTATACAAAGTAAGTACAATACAACAACGATAGAATCCACAGGATAGTGTCCCTTGAACAAAGACCCACCTACAGCAAGATCAGGATATCCACAAAGCTTACGGAGGAAATGTATAAAGAGCTACCATTCATTTGTCGAAACATTCACTAACACACACAACACATAATATTTTAGACCTACTTATCTTGCTTCAACATATGTCATTTCGTAACGTAAATAATGGAATAAGAGGAAGAAAACAACAGCGAAGGGCGATTTGAAAAGCTTCATAACATGTATATAAATGGAGAAAAAAACATGTTTCCCCCAAAAGCCCGTCTGTCCGTCTGCCTGCCTGTCTGTCCACCTATCGTAACCACCTGCGTGCCTAGGGGAGTATGTCACCACTGCCATGAACGTTGGCAACCCTGCACACCGCCTTGATGTCACTCGTAGCTATCTTCACGTACATTCTGTTGTGTACCGCTCTTTGTTGACAACTGACGTTTTTCTTTTTCAGCATATATAAATATAGATATTGATGTAAATAATTTATTACCGGTAAATGTATATTATTTTTAAACCTTAGAGTACTGAGTTTATTATTGAAGTGAAAAAAAAGGAGTAGGGTCACAAAAGTCCTCTAAGTAAAAATTCACTAAAATAGTCTTAATGTGTATTTTCTGGTATTTTAGTATTATAGAGTATTATATACTCGTATACTCGTATACCTAGTACTTTAGAACTATTTAATTATGTTCGTAACATTTTTTTTCAACGAATTAAACAAAATCAATCGCCATTTCAACATTATTTCTAAGATTGGTTTTATTATAATTATTTTATTTTTCCATTTAATAATTATATGTTAATAATCATTACTCTTTAAGTCATACAGGACATAGACGATGTGATCAAAAATGAACATAATATAGATTGAGTAACAAAAGAATTTAGTTCAACTGGGCCAGTCCGCGGTAATCGATACCAGATAGTTAAAAAAATATTTTACGAAAATGAATACTAAAATATAAAATTAACAGGCTATTTAACGTCAATTTTCATAAACCAAAAGAAAATTAAATTTTTTTTTATTAATTTTCAAAATATTACAAACTATTTAATTTTTTTTTCGAAAAAGACAACAAATAATGTGAAATCGCAATAACTTACTTGACAATAAGTGACACTCGTGGCAAACTATTAAAAGTCTTTGACAATTACATATCAAACGTAACGTTTGACCGAATTAAAAAAAAATTACCCTCACCAACAATAATGACTAAGGGTAACCGCATTTATTATAAATTTAATGAGTCTATTGATATATTTGATAAATAATTGTTATAAGTATTAGTTCATAATATCAATAAGCAATTAAACACACAATTAGTACTCTTATTGTATCCTTTTATTTAACGTGTCAGACCGTCACAATTTTCTGTCACAACCGTCACAATGTTTATTGGGTAATAACCAGTTAAATAGATTATGTATTTACCTGATGCTCTTGTATAACTAAAAAATAATTTATTCGTAACATATTAAAGTATGATTATTATAAAGTTACTTCAATATTTTCGCTAAATTTTTGGGTTTTTGGATAGAGGTTGCAAAACTTGCAATAGTTGGCGTCACAACCGTCACAGAGCTTTGAACGCTGACTATTTTTTGTAAAATAACTGTAGACTTTTTATTCTTTCAATATACATGTATTGCATTAAGATCTACAGAAAAAAGGTAAAACCATGTTATTTACTAGTATTATTTAGAAATTATGAACTCCAATCCGAGTTGAAATGTCACGACCGTCACCGCGGACTGACCCAACTTGTATCATGACTGATTTTATTTATTTAATTTTTTCGCTTTTTTATTTATTTATTTATTTATGAATGTTTATATATTATTTTATTTACATTACTGATATTCAAATAATACATGTAGAAGATAGCTATTTACGTGCTACATCGCCCACGATGTATGTACTTACGTATATGCAAGTCTTGGTCTTGGAAAAATAAATTCATACAAAAAATTATATAAGACATAAGCTGTTTGTTTTTCCTATAAAATAAGATAACGTAATAAAAAATATAATACATGTAATGTTGAAATGTTCTTAATACCATCATAATTTTAAATAGTTTTCCTAAAAATAAAAGAAATACCGGGATGAATAACAGTATCAAGCGTAACAAACTAATACACAAAACAAATAACAAAATATAAATAAGTATAATTTATTTTGCATGTTCGTGATATTATATTAACAATTGGATGTAATTAGTTTTTATAAGATTTCAGTAAATATTTAATTTTGTGAAATTAGTACTGTGTCGTGTAACACGCGTCTTGTTTTGATATACGACTACATCCATAGAGAAGCGCATTGAATTCGTTGTTCTTTTATTAAATTGGAAAAGTTTTGTTCACAACGGAGTTTAAAATTGAATGGATTTTATTTTCGGAAAGTGGAATTGAATATTTTTGTATTGGCACAATTTATTTACTTTTTTTATATAAAAAATAGAGAGTAGTGAAATACTTTATGTAATAAAAATAATAATTTTACAGAAATATATTATACTATTCAACACCCTTTTTTTGCTTTATTTATTAGAAAGTGCCTATTTGCACATGCAGTATGTGCAAGTAATTCGCTATTTGCACATACTGTATATGTACCAAATTAAGTTAGGTTGTTAAGTTAGGGTAGGTTAGTGTTCGTTAAGTTAGTGGTAAGTCTAAATAGCCAATTGCATACACAAACGGCATGTGCAAATAGCAAATAGCCAATTAAATGAATATATGGGATATGCAATTAGCCAGTTACTTGCACATACTGCATGGGCAAATAGCCTCATCCTTAAAATTATGTCAAAATTATATCAAGGTTTTTTTCTTGGTAAAATCAATATTTTTATTTAAAAACTTTATCATTCTCTCAGTAAACTGAACAATTGGTATAACTTTTAAACTTTTTCCTGGAACTTGTTCCGCATTTGAAACTTTAAATGACAGATTTTCAGTTTGAATAATAAAATTAAAGTGATTTCATCAAGTAAGATTTATTTTAGAAAGAAGACATTTCCATAAAAACCAAGAAACAAATTACCGTTTCATCATTGATGAAATTTCAGTAATAAAGGTAAACTTTATTGTAAACATAAAATTTTTATTTTTAGTGCTATTGTTTATTTTCAGAATAGCTCATTTGTATGTTAATGTAAAGTATTGTCAATAATATTTTTTTATTAATGAAGCTATGATTAATTATAATCATTTTTTGAAATTATTATTTAAAAATAACATTCATAACAATTTGATTTAAAAAAATATACATTTTAGAAAGGAGAAGTTAAAAAATGATAAAATGAAGTTAATAAATTGTTGTAAACATCTCCCAAATAAATTTTATATTAGATGAAAACACACAATAAGGAACGTTTCATTATTTTTGGAACAAATGTCTGCTCGTATATAAAAAACTAATATAACCCACACATACACACACGCACGCACACACACACACACACACACACACATACACACACGCACACACATGCACACATACACACGAAGACACTTATATGTACACAGAGCGATACAAATCTTCAAGAAAAGAATTGAAAGTTTTTCTTTTCTGTTGAGCAGCATAGTTCGTATTTGTGTTATTTAAAAAAGGTTTCTTTTCTAAATTCGATGATGCGTAATGTTTGGGTCAACACAGTAAATACAGGAAGGGTCTGAGGGCGGTAGTATTGCCCTACTTCCTCCCTACCCACTCATCCTTAACCGCGACCCGGTTAGAGCTGATCGATCGATCGGACTGGCCCACAACACACACATACACACACACACACACACACAGTTGTCTTCAGCTCACTACCTCATTGTACAAGGGAAATGAACAGAACAGCGGATTTGGATTGATTGATAGCTGTTTTTACGGGAGAAGTCCAGCGGCCGACGACAAGAACAAGGTTTCTAGCTCACGTTAAGATATAAAATATTCTTAGTTCAAGTTGCTGTGTTCTTTTTGGTCAAGTGCATGTATGAACCGTGATGTAAGTCAAGTCTTTTGTTAGGTGACCTTTTCTTTTATGCATACAATATAAAATTCTTATTTTATTGTTATATAATCAAATAGACTAGGAATGTGAGGATACTTTTTGTGTAAAAGTTTACATTGTTGTATACAACAATTCTTTAGTCAATAGCAACTTTAACTGGCAAATCATCAAAGGTATGCGTTTCTGAAAGTATAAGAAGTACATCGAATAAATAAGCAAAACTTTCATTGGTCCCGTTGTGATTATGAGACTATTTGACTCATGATGATATGATATTAACTGAAGTTTAAGTCTCGCCAATTGAATTATTATCTATACAAAGATTCCTTTATTAATATTTCATATACTATAATAATATTATATATAGAATTGATAAAAGAAATCAATTCTATATATTATATAAAATTAATTTCTTTTATGTATATGTGTTTGTATGTGCGTCTTGTGACCTTGATTTTACATTCACATATAACCAGATTGTTTTTAGGTATATAAAAAATAAAATTAGGAAGATACCGATTTTATCTTGAGACTAGTTCAAGCTTTGGCGAGACGAGTAAACATGTTGACTAATATGTATCCTCACGAGACAAGAATTTCGGTTAAAATATACGAGACCAAGACGCGACTGCCAGTTGTAAATCTAAGATGAGACGAAACTTTCTAAATCAATATAGTCGTCTCGTGTGAAGTCCTACTGAACAATAATTTTAATAAAATTTTAATATAAGCTCACTCTCGCTTATTGTATTTTAATGACACGCATGTACCTACATATGTAGGTATCAGGTATATGTATCTGCTCTATGTACATTGTACAGTGATGTGTAAAACTTCCATTTGAGTATTAAATTATTTCATGCGTATTCAAAATTATTCATATAATATATTTATTTGAAAGTTTACTGGATAAACATTTTTAAAAGTCTGATTTACATCATTAAAAGTTAACTATCTACTTTCTATTGTACCCATCTTTAGGTAGACTGATGTTAGTTGAAACAAAATACGAAATACCTATTATACTCTATTGTAGCTGAATTATTTATAACAAAAATCGCACATTCAGGGCTAGAAACCGTCTGACCTTCCTTAAACTAAGTTTATAATTACTTTTGTAATAGCTTCATATATTTGATTTTTATATAATATTTCAATCTAACAATAGGCATGTGGCCAGTAACAAAGTATAATGAAATTGTGATTTTAAAAAATGAAATAGGTTAAAAAGATTCTAAAAAATGTATTTTTTTTATATTAAAAGCGAGATTAATATAATTTTTTTTCTTTATTTTCTGCAGAAATAAGTATTTTTTGGAAATATGAGACACTTAAGAATAGTTTTTTTTTTAATTGGTCAACATGCCTCAAAAGTTAGTTTTTCAATAAAAATTAACTTTGTGAATAAACACAGGATGTAAAATAATTAAAACAACGAAAAACATCAAAAACGGATGTTATTAGTAACTAGAAAAATAATTTAAACAAATAATAAGGAAAGTGAGGATCAGTATTGACAAAGGAGTAAAATGACGCTAATTTTTATATATTTTTACTTCTTTGTAGCTATCCGAATATTATTCACAATATACTAAACGTACTATAACAATTGCGTAGTTAATTAATAATTTATTGAAGTTAAATGAACAAAGAATCAGATTTTATCCACAACAAATAATGTCGTTATCAAAAAACAATTAAACGTAAAATATCAGAGATATTTTGAGAAACAATTTTATATTAAATGGGAGACAGTAAATTTTCAATCTCAGCGTTAACAAAAATGCATGGAGTTTGTTTAATTTTATTTCCCATGAGAAAACATATCGACAGTTTACGTAATAAGCTAATGTACATTATATGCTTGTATATTGTAAATGTAAACAATGTTACAAGTTACATATAAACCTATATATGAGATAAATGTTCAAAACATTCATCTATATTAAATGAAGTTAACATTAATGTAACTCTGGTTCGGTTGCAGTTAAAAATAAAATCTATTAAATTAATTTGATAATATTTTTTATCCAGTAATAATAATAATATTAATATTTTTAGACACACTCAAGTTTGACAATCTATTACAATTTTGTAATATTAATTAATGTTTTAGAGGAATCAAAATAATTATTAATTACTTTTGTAATCTGATTTTGCAGTATTATTTATATTATTTATCAAGTCAAGTTGTAAATTGTTTTGAGAGAAAATACTGTTTAGAAAACTTTTACAAAATAATACCAATTAATTAATACTCTTCTGACTAATTCAGAATACATAGCCTCAACATTCGAGAATAACTCACGGTTTTTTGGGTTCCGTAGAAAACTAGGAACTCTTATAATTTCTCCATATCTCTCCATTCGTCCGTCTTGTAAAAATATTGTAATAATAAGATGAATTTGGTATACGGTCGTAGATTGATGACCCAAAAACAGAAATGATAAAATTTTTGAAAAGTGTTTTAAAAAAAAAATTTCACCTACCCCATTGAGTGGAGTATCGTTAGAAAGTCCTCCTAAAATTCAACAAAAAATGTAACAGAACCTGTTGATTTTAAGCCTTCAATCACGATATATTTTCTCTTCAGTCATTATAAAAGCGCCCCCACCCCTCTATTTTCTAAACTATCAATTAAAAAAATCTGAAAAAATTCCATAATGTAGCTTTTAATTAGTACTTTTACTGAAAATTATAACGAACATTGTCAAAAATATTTTGGACCGCCCTTTCATTGACTGAAAAGTGAACTAATTTTTCCCCACTTACCCCATTGAATGAGGTATCATTTGATAGATCTCCTAAAATGTAATAAAAAATGTCAAATAAATTTTTAATTTCAACCCTTCAGTCACGAAAATTTTGAAATAACTATTTTTTTATAAATCGTAGTGAGAATGACTACGGAACCCTATCATGTGCGTGCCCAACATGTACTTGTCCGTTTTATTTTTAATACCTAGGTACTTCAAAATATTGTTTAATAAATATTTTATCACGTTTTTTATAATATAACAATCCTAATACTTTCCTGGAGTCCATAATTAATTATAAATAAAAATTATTACTATCATTTTCAATATTTTAAAGATATTTTCATGAAGACAACTAAGGGTAGTATTCAACTTGTATTTTATACAATTTGAGCATTTTTTTGAGCAATAAGATTTTGGGTTTTGAGCATTAAAGGACCCCGCAGAATCCTTATGGGAAAGGGGTTTCGGTCAAACTCTTTGAAACTTTGGATTCTGATAGTCCTTGATGAGTAGATCAAAAGTGTCAGTGGGCACTAAGTTCTAAAAACTCAAACTTTTAAGATATAGCCCTCTGAAGTTGGGGTTCATGATTGTCTTTAATTTACAATATTTTTTTGTAGAACCTTAAATTTCGCTCAACTTTTTGTATGTGTTTCCAAAGACATCTATAATCGATTGCCACCATAAAAGTCAACTTTTCAATTCATTTATAAATGACAACACTTAAATCTTAGTGTTAGGTTTTTTTAATTATAAACAAATCCAATAATAATAATTGTCTTATAATAAAAAAATGGTTTATGATAAAAAAAACGCAACACTAAGATTTAAGTACTGCCATTGGCTAAAGAATTTAAAAGTTTACTTTTTTATGGTGACAATCGATTATATAAGTCATTGGGAACACAAACAAATAGTTGTGCGAAAATTAAGGTTCTACAAATTTGTTTATTGTAAATTAAAGGCGAGCATGATCCCCAACTTTAGAGGGCTATATTTTAAAAGTTTGAGTTTTTAGGACTTAGTGCCCATTGACACTTTTAATCTACTCATCAAGGACTATCAGAATCCAAAGTTTCAACGAGTTTGACCGAAACCCCTTTCCCATAAGGATTCTGCGGGGTCCTTTTGATTTGTGTAGTTACGTTCATTTTAACTATCATTCTATAATTATATTATATTTTCATTCTGGTGAGATGGGAGAGCGTATATGGATCATGCCCCCCCCTCCCCCAATGTATTTCTTACTTTATTTACCCTACTTTTAGGGGTTTTTTTTGCAAGGAGGAAAGCATGATCTATATGACTTCCCCCCACTAAAAATATTGAATTTGCTTTAGCAACTCGATTTATAAAATAATATTTTATTTAACTAAGGTAACAAGAGTATTTTTTCTGTGCTTTTTTATTTAATGCTTACTATTGAAAAACATAAAAAAATAATGCTCAATAATATTGACAAGATTTTTGAGTGCTTGAATACTTTGTTTAGTACTCTTCACTTCTCAAAAACAGAATATTTGAATATTTCGGTAAAAATACAACAATTCAGTCATCAACTCAATTACGATGAAAGAACCCATAAAATATAAGGTAATTTCAATGTTCATGTATAAAAAACTGTATTTTTTATGGATGTATAAAAAACGGTTAGTTTCTTCATAAAATTTTATGACTTAAGTCTTATAACCCTTTTCGTTTTTATGTAGTAAACATATAATACATTAAACTGTAATAAGTCATAAATTAATGCACAGTTGATTCGTAGAAGTAATTTTCTATTGTAGGTTTATAAAAACAAAAAGCAAATATTTTCCAGTCACCACAAAAAAGTGTAATGAAAAACGACTAAAACATGTTCCGTTTTTGTTTTAATGATTTCAAATTCTTGGTAAATAGTCCCTTGGCTACCATTTAAAATATATATACAAACAGGACAAGTAAGAACAAGAGAGAGAAGTTTTCGATTTTCTACATCACAAACTCTTAGTACGGTACGGCGAGTACAGATGGCTATAGCAGCGGCGTAACCTTTCCATAGATGACTGATTAACATCCTTGCTTTGTAGAACTGTCGCATACTTGCTGGAAATCTGAAAGTTTTAAAGTTTATACTAAGTTTAGAGTTAAAGGATTCGATACACAGATTGAATTTTGTATTAAATATGTATTCAAATTTACATGTTTTCATTGAATACATCAATGAAAATTTCGTTTTTATATGTATTAAAAGTTACTTTAATTCATTGCTGGTCGGGTTAAAAATATCTTTTAATTTAAATAATATAATAAATCATGTTTTATTACAAAAGAAACTGCCATATGTGCCAAAGAACTTTCGTATAGGTAATACTGAAAGTAAACAGTATATGTGTTTATCGTATTAAAAAAATATTCCAGAGAAACTAATAAAATATAAAAAAAATTAATCGGACACACAATATAAATAATAATAATCTATACAACGTTTATCAAAATCGTTTTTTCACACCGTTTCGAAAAATTCAAAAGATCGTACAGGGTTTTCTTCCAAGACTAAAATTAATCTTCAATATAAAATTTCACCCTTCTACGATTTATTGTATTTGAGTTTGTCGTATTCAAATACTCAGAATGAATTTTGGGAAGGACAAAATGGATTAATTCACCAAAATCTGGAATTCGAAGAAAACTATATTTACATATTACCTTATAATACACTATAATACGTAAACCTACCAGTTTTAAATTGTTTTCGTAAAAGCGAAAAAATATATTAAAAAAAATAAATAGTTTCCTCAAATACTAGTATCTTATGTTAGGAATAATGTGTTTGTACGAGTAGTTTTACTGTATACGGAAATAACTTAAAGAACAAAAATAAAAATAGAAGATTCGAGTAGTAGTAATATCTAAATCTTAATATCAAAATACGCTCGTTAAGAAAAATGCTATTAATTTCTTTAAAGGAGTAAGAAGCTATATTTTTCATCTCGCATGAAATATGCTTAAGCACTTTTTGGCTCTCGCAGAATATATTCTCATAAACAATTAAATCAACTATTTCTTAAATCTTTGTTTATTATTATTTCAAAATTTAAACGTTTTCTATATAGGTACTTATATATTTTATTAGAAATTAACAATTGTGAATTTCCTTTACAACCGGCTTACCAATATATTTAAAATCAATTATCATAAGCCTGAACTAAGTGTCCTTAATTTTCGGCTTTCTTATTGTGAAAGTTTCATCAAAATCTTTTCAGAATATTCGGGTCAAGTCAAAACAAATAAACATTGTACAGACAAGGACTAAAAATGTATTTATTGGTATTGATTTTGTATTCCTTTTAGTCATTGACTTCAATGTCTTTCAAGTAAAAAAATACTGATATTTAAAATATTATATCATAATAATCATTGAATACACAGGTAACATTAAATTACATATCGCTTAGATCAAGAGGTAGCACGCTTTAAATAACGCACTGGTATATACATAATATCAAAATGATTCAAAATCCCGATCATTTCGTTTATACATGATGCACACCAAGGATGTTCGATACGCCATTAAACTTCTGTATACATATAGTTACAGTTCAATGAACGATGAACGGCGAAGATAGTTAGTAAGCACGTTACGACACGTCGCGTCGCCACTATCTCTGATGTGTTTGCGTTGATCGGGCATCCCCAGATGGCGTTGGTTTGGCGTCGTGCAGCGCGTCAGGTGGCGAATGAGAGTATCCTCTCTGTACAGAGTACATCACGGAGTACTAACACATATAAACAGTACCGGACTTAATAATATGTGGCGGCCTAGGGAAAATCAGTAATCATTTTGGTATCCCGAAAAAAAAAACTGTGAATATAACATAATCATATATAATTTTATTCACGCATACAGTGATTAAATTAATTAATTAAAATTTGCATTTTAAAAAATTACTAAAATTAATTAATTAATACTGTTTTTATTAGTAAACATAAGTAAGATGTAATAATACACATCTTGTAGGAATGCTCCTATGTATCACGAAGTCGCCCGAACTTCCAAGATCGCACGCAGTCGATGTTCAAACTTGCACGAACATGCATCAACGCGCGTCATTCGTTCTTTTCTGCACTTAACTCACACATGTGTTTGTTTTAATAAATGTAATGTTGTGTATGAGGATTTGACCCTGCAAGCCTCGGTAGACTCTCCTAAATCTGAGTCTGATTAAAAAATAAAAAACGTGTGTACAATGTTTTTTATGTTACAGTACCATATTTTATACTACAGAACAAATTAAATTTTTTAATATGTATTGTTATGGGAAAACGCGTTTCACATAACAAACTTTTCGTATAACGAACTTGTTCCTGGAACGAATTATGTTCGTTATGCGAATAAATAATTATAAATAGTCATACACTTGGCAAAGAATTCTTTACATATCATGTTCATATCATATATGTACGATGGATATATTCATAGGTACTTAATTCAGAAGATATTTTTCAAGCTGACTAATAATCCTATTATAATAAAAACATAAAACCACATTATAAAAAAATACAAAAATGTTATATGCTGGTCCTGTACTCACATATATACTAACACTTCACATAGAAAAAAAAACACTTTATTCTCGTTACGTCGTGGCTGGAATACCTTACCCGTCTCGTTGTTTATGTGTAAGCCAATATGAAAAGACGTACAACGTCTAGCTCAGTGGTTCTCAATGTTTTTATTCGTTGCCGATACTGGACAGCATATTTTAAATAAGCAATAGAACATTTTCATATTTTGTGTTCCTACTTACCTTTTATAATCCATATTTTATTATAAAATAATAATTTATAATATATTCCTTCATTCGTCAACAAAACTGTAAAATAGAATCTCGTCAAATGAACTTGTTTTCTTTTTTTTGGAAATTATTCTCAGTAATTTTATAAAAGTAAATATACTTTATCGTTCAATAATATTTCAAACTTGTTGCCAATATTTTTTTGAAACGTGTATTTAATTAATTGTTGCAGTTTCTGGTTTTCATCATGATGGTTTTTCTTCAAAGCTCATTATCCTTTGTAATGTTGCCCTTTCTTGTTAAGAAACCTATAAAAAAATTTTAAAGGACCAAAAAAAAGCTCCTTGACTTGTCACACTGGGCCCCTGTTAACCTCGGAGTAACAGGCTATTGAACTATTAGCTCCCGTCCCCCCTTAACATGAAATTTTATATAAATAATGAAACAGTTTATATTAGCTTACTATAACTACGAATGCATCTAATTAGGCTAAAATCTTTTCAATCCAGTCGAGTTTATTTTAAATCCCAAAAATAACATAATAGTAGTTAAAGTAGTTTAAATTATATTCAAAAGTTAAGATATCCATAACAATGAGCAATACAATACTTCAGAACTTATGAACAACTGCAAATGTGAAAGAAATTGTTTAAAAAATAAAATAAAGAAAAAGTAATACAGAATCAACAAGTTTTGATTTAGAACATTTCGTTTGTTCTTTTCTCATCTTTCGTCATTGATTAAACTTACTGTACATGTCCGTAGAAGAGTAGCATAGCCGTGGAGAGGGATTCTGTTTTCACAATCGTAAAATTCGTTTCATATAATGCGCTGCAAAGTTTATTTGATCTCAAGAAAATTTATTTATTCCTTGAAAAGGATTTCGTGTGAGAATTGTAATTTATGTTTCATTTACAGAGATTTCTTCAGGGCGGCGGAGTGCACCAAAACAGATGGTTTACTGCTGTTTGTTCTACTCACTGTTATTACAGTGGCGGTTTCGTGAACGTGAAATTTATAGATATTCTGATTGTACTTAATTGCTCTACATATCTAACTGCTTATAACCAAAAATATGAAATTACTACTTAGGCGTTATTTAAAAAAACATTCTTTTATTATTATTAAATGTTTATGTCCCTGGACCTGTATGGTTCCTTTAGACAGCCAATGCATGGTTTTGAACTTTGATTTTGTTTTTAATTTATCTATTTGTGTTGTTTATACTATTTTTTACAGCGTCAAGTTGTTCTGTTTAAGAAATTTGATGAATGCTTTGATGTTTTTTCTTTAGCTAAAATTGTGTTAATGTTGATGGGAAGGGCGGTATGATTTTTCCTTAAGAAAAACATTCTTAAGCTTGTATAATACTAATTATTTAAATCATACATTAAACCCGCAGTAATTATAAAAAAATGTAAGTATACATTGTAATTAAACCCAATTTAAGAGAGTTCTAACTAGAATTTTAATTTTGGCATAAATGTGCACATACTATTTCCTTTTGGGAATTCCTAAGGAATTTTCTCGATTTTTATATTCCTGAATTCAGACAATAATAAAATCTCTTCTCGAAAAATTCGATTTCTTTAAATTTTTGGAGTAGCATTTTGTTATCTTAATAAGTTTTAACAAGTAGGTATGTACTACATATTGTTATTTATTTGCAAATAACAATTCAATATTTCACTTCATAATTATTTCATTTCAGCTGTTTATTATTGAATTTTATATTTTTATATTTATTTATTTCACACATCTGTATATAGTCCAATCAAATAAAACTTTTACCCGGAACTCGGGACTAATACGGAACATAATGATTTTTGCTAGAAACATTCTATTAATGTCCCTGATCATCCCACAAAAAGTTCGAGTTATTGTGTTACCGCCGCCATCTTGAAAAACTCGGTTTAATAGTACACAAGGAGTACCGGGTATTAAAATCACAATAAACGGAGAAAATAATTATTCGCATTTTATTTCAATTTTACTTGACTCTACTGCTACTGTAAAAATTTTATATAATATAAAGTTTATGAAATATCATAAATTTGTGCATATATTTACATGATTGAGCTCAGACTATAGAAAAAAATAGATGTGATTTGTAGTTATAAATTTCAGACTGACAATACCATTTTTTCGGAATAAATTTCTAAACGTTAGTAGGTACTAATAATGTAAAAAAAAACTAAAACAATGCTAATATTCTTTAATTTTGTACAGGACGTATGATACGTATGGCCGATATTTTCCTAGGTGAAGAAGCGCCAGACAACTTTTTTTATAAAGTGGAATGATTTATTTATAATTTCAACGAACAATAAACTATGTTTTATCTCGAAAAATTTTGTACAAATTATTTTTTAAAGAGAAATAGTACTTTAAGCGAAATTCGACATTGATAATTGATGCGTATATCTCTTCAGCGCAATGATGTAAACATTTGATGAATTATTATTGCAATAAATGCTGTAAATTGCAGCAGTCTACACTTATTTTTGTAAAACTGTACGTAAGTTTTCACGATAAATAAGTTTTAAAATTACTGGTTTACTTTGGATGTATTTAAGTTTAATATTACTGTAAAAGTTAAAATAGTTATAAAATTAAAATACTTCTCGTATTTATGGTGATTATAAAAAACATTAAATTCCAATAATACCAGTTTATAAACATTTTCATCGCGAGAAATTTTTATTATCAAAAATCAATTGCAATGAGTTACGTTTTATAAAATTATAATACAATAAAAACAAACCGGTATATTTGCAATAAAAATGCAATTCTGTCCACGCCAGGTTCCACATATCAATTTATTAAAAATAGTATGAAGGAACCCCTCTATTGAATTATTAGATACATTTTCCCCAATGTTAAAACAATTATAAGCGCTGTTTCTTATTTTTTTATGTTATAAATTAAGTAATAGTATTCCGCCTTCCACAGATCGATAGAGGGGTCCTTGACGGGTCATCTTTTAATTTTTTCGATATTGATCAAGTAGAAGCCGAAATATTTGTGAAAAACTGAACTGCAAATAAGAAAAAAAATGATTTTCTAGAAAGTCGGGGAAATAATATATAAGACGGATCTATCCCAAACTTAGATATGGACTGATCCTTAGAATATTTCGAAACCAAGAAATTTTTATACGGAGTGATTTTTTTATTCAATAGAAAGATCCGCTTATATGAAGCCATTATTAGCGTAAACTACTGTAAACTAACTAATTATATTATATAAAATATAATGTATATAATGCAGTCATGGTACACGAATAGGAACATTTTATTTAAAGTGAAGTTATTGATTCTGCTAGCAATGGTGATAACAAAAAGCATTATAGAAAACTGTGACGTCACCATTATAACAGTCATTAGCAACAGGCTTTAAATGTGACGCAAAACATGTCTACACAGCATCATTCGTATGATTAATAATATAGTCAACATACATACTACGTACACACACCCACATACAGTATACATATATGTACACACATACACACACATCTTAATATACATATATCGGCAGGTTATGTATGTACCACCTATACTGTAAACCTTCTTTTCTATATACATATTTCACCACTGTTTTCAAAGTGTATTTTAACTAATCTATCTACAACAAATACTTATTATATTTTAATAACTGTATATATTACAAAGATGTACTTTTTTTGTGTGATGTCTTTGTTACACAAATTGTTTCTTGTTGGGAAATTAGAATTTTTTTGATTACTATTTTATTGTTAAATAGTTCATTTAGCTTCGAAATAAATTGATTATTGAAATAATACAAATGGTGCGTGGGTGTGTTGTGCAATTGTACAGGCTGGGTTTGCATGTTGAGTATGTTGTACGGGTCGGTAGACTGGTGGTAACGAAATTTTGCATGACGCCCGCTGTTCTTAGCGAGTCATTTCGCTAGTGTTTAATTTATAGAATATTTTATGTTAAATTCTGTCTTGCATATTTTTAGCTGTTACCGTCAAATGGGAAGTGTAGAAACGACCACTATTTGCTTCAAATATTGTAAATAATGACTTTAAGATGCAAAAAATATCATTATTTCTGTGCGTGAAAACTAATTGGAAAAAAAGAACAGCATAAGAAAATCTCCGTTTTCTATATACGCTGTAGTTTATATCTTATAAGAAATGCATCATATTCACAGGAAAGAAAACGTTTCTATTAACGTAAAATATATTTTTTTAATGTGAGACGTTGTGTTTCGCATATAAGTGTTTCGTACCGTTATATATATTTAAATTATTCGATTATGTTAATCTGGCTATACACTATATAGATAACACAAACTATATGAACAAACTTTACAATAATTAATTGTAATTCAATGATTGGTTCCAAAAGGTTACAATCATGAGCAAAGTTAATAACCAATTTATGTACACAAATAACGATTCTTAAATATTATTGAAAAAAAGAAGTAAATTTTGAAAAAAATACGTGCGGTTACTACTGATAATGATCATTAAATATCGGTACCATTAAACATATACCTATTTTTTTAGATATTTTTGAAAGAAACCAAAATTACAAACATTTTTGTACCATCGTACAATTTTTTTTCATTTGCTAAAGAAATGTTTTAATAAAATAAAATGTTAATTTTCTATAACTATGTCAAATCTCAGCATTATAGATCAAACTGTTTAGTAACTAAAAGCTCTCACAGACAGATACAGTGTTGTTTCTATGTGTTTTTCCAATTTTAGTGAGGAACTCTAAGAATCTGTAGGTATATTGATAAACATTTGCAGTTAAAAATAACAAAATAAAAAAATCATTGGCTTCTCAGAATCAGGTGTTTACTTTTTAGAGTCTGAAAGATATATTTTTACCAATAAGAACAAGCTTTATTATGTACCTTAAAAGTATACAATTTAATTCATTAATTGATGAAAGATTTAACGAAATAAGTATTTTTAAAATTATTTAATTTTTTTATATATTTACATTTTATTTATACACTTGTAAATGTTCATTGTAACTCACCCTTCAACTTCATAATTTCAATATCGTATTCTTTACCGACAATTAATATCAGTCGTTCATAATCTACGTAACTGGGATTCTTTGCGACATAATACGACCGCCCCTCGAATCGGCGCGCCCCTTTTTGCAGTGTCCCTACCCTTCTCAATGGCAGACAAGGTGCTTCGCACGGACAAGTTGACAGCGTAGATTCATTAGTCATTTCTGTTCTCTCTCCGATCATTGAATAAACTTTTTGTTAGATATTTTGAGTTTGTAAAGACAATTTAATCGGCGGTCTACAGATTCCTCTATTACTGAAGTTTGTTATCGAGATAAAATTACCAAAGAAGTTATCGATCCGGCTTCACCGCGAAGCAATTTTCCGCAGCCCACTTATTTAAACTTTCGAATTAAGGAAAACTTCCGATTTTTGGCACGGGTGTATCAGGTGTGCTCTTAGAGGCTCTTTTGTTCGAAATGAGGGAATCATCTTTGTTTCATAATTTATTAAAATAACAAAGGTAAACGTTGAAAATGTTATTAAAGCGATATTATGAAAAGTTTGTCCTTTTTTCAAATTGTATTTTTTTTGTACAATACTGTACTATAGCGCGTGAGTAAATAAATTGGTTTAATATATTTTATAATACCATTCCTGATTTGTCGGTGTTATTAGTATTTATTTATTTTCCAAGTAACTATTGTGAAGAAGATAATAATTTAAAATAAACATTTAGATAAATTTTGAACTTAATAGAATAAGTTAATAAGAAAACGAATAGAATATACGTCTTTTTATTTATATAACTGACACACTGTAGATGTGAATATGATACTTTGTATACCGATCCTTGGAAATACGTGTTTATTATCAACAGGCGGTGATGTCACCTTGTTCAAGTTATTTTCGTCTTCGCCTCTTCTCGCTAACGACATTTGTCATTTATGTCTAGTCTTCGAAAACGCAGAAAAAGTGGAAAACTTTTAATTGGCATGAAAACTAAATGTTATCCTTCCATTACAAGTGTTTTGATACCACCACGAGATGACAGGGTTCGGTGGATTATTATTTTTCAAAATACAGATGAAGCTCTCTTTTGCGTTGCAGCAAAAAGCGATGACGACGATTGTCACTTTATTTTCTCGACGTTAAATGTCGGAGATATTTAGATAACGTTATAAATTCTCAAGTTTTTTGTACTCCGTTTCGTTCCCATCAAGATGTTCTATATTGAATCGTTGTTTTTATATGTCATTTAGTTTATATACGGATGCGTTATACACAGTGTAGGCAGTACACATATACTTATATAATAATCAAGGACTTAAACTTGAATTTAACCATGTTTCTGGTACCTTATATGAATTATATTATCATCATTTATAATTGCTCAAAAATTATTTTAAGGGGGCAGACCCAGTTGCGACTCTTTTTTAGGATTTTTTTTGGCCACGCATTAAAATAATTAATAACAAATGTTTTTCCATATGAAAGATATGTATTTACAGAAAATGTTGTAATCCTTTATGGCAAAATATTAAAAAATAAGTGGGATATAACAAATTTGGGAGGGGTCCAAGAAAAGTGTTTTGCTGTAATCACTGCTGCTCGTCACTGGATCATCAAAAATCAAAAAACCAAAAGGAATCGTTAGTTAATGACATGATTCAACGGATGGACGAAGGGATTTGAAAAATTTTGAATTTTTATAAAATGGCGGATATTGAAAGTCAAATTTCTTTATTTGACTAAAATTTCACTCGCTTTTTTGGCTATAAAAATAAAAATAATCGTCCAAAATAAAAATCCTTCGTCCATCCGGAGGAGAATTATGTATAGAATAAGACAAAATAATTTCAAACCGATCGGCAAAGCCGTTTTCTAGTTACAGTGATCACCAACTTCGAAAACATGGTTTCGAGAAAAAGCGCACAGTTGCCGCTACCTGCCTACTTGAATGCATTAGAGACGGCTCCGTTCAGAGTTATATATCTCCAAAATGATCGTCCTATTTGTCTGAAATTTTTAGAGAATACTTTTGAAATATTCTACTTTGAGAATATGCAATAAAAAAAATTGATTTTAAAAATACTCTAACTGGGTCTGCCCCCTTAAAACTAAATGATATATAGGAGATATTTTAATATATTAAAATTAATAAAAAAGAGCAACATATGCCGACATTTAAATTACATAAATAGGATATCAATTTGTATCCATTATATTCATAAAATAAAAATGCTTGATACAACTGATATATTTACCGCATTTTTCTAGCCTGCATATACTTACTGTATTCGCAAAAATAATATTTGCATGCAAATATGTTAAGACAAGTACGGATATAATTTAATAAAGTCGCGAGGTTGTCTTTTATAAAGGTTATAAACTTGTGTTATGTGCTCCATATATTCTCAAACAATAGAGTACACAATACTATATCAAGATAGATTCATCGTCAGAATAAAAGTCATGAAATTGTTATATATAGGTACTACTAATACATTAACAAAATAATTTTGGGCTGAAATTGAAGCATAAGATTCAAGGTCGACATGATTTTTGTTGTATTTAATAATTTTGATGTATCCGCTATGCTTGTAATCGGGTCACTTATGTAAAATTTTAGATTAATTTTTAAGATAGACTATTTTTTTTATTATTGCAAATGACGGAAGATACTGCCATAAACAGCACCCGTTTTGACTTTTTCCTAAGTTGGTATTAATTCTTATTGTGTTTAAAACTTTATCACCTTCCCTTACTCAATTTTGGACATTTTTGAAAATTACTTGACTCCACGTTGCTTCTAGCGATGTAAAAATGAACTGACAAACGCAGAAAGTTAAAATATCGTGGACGAGTTGTTAAGACTTGTTTCTAATACTCATACATAAAATATTTTTCAAAATTTCCCGCCATTAATGTATGATATGAAGGATACAATAGCCAACAAACGTATATATTTACCTAAACACAAGAGTCTCTATCAAAAGCCTATTAAATTATATAGTATAGTAGTTTCTTTCCATATATATCGGAAGAAAACTTACGTTTTCTATTTTATTTTTAAAAATTCAGATGAAATAGAAAAATGCAGTTATTTTTGGCTGGATGCTCCTTTTTCAAGAACTCAGTGGTGTAATTTTAAAATATTTTCAAAATTAAAATACGTCATACTGTGTCATTGCTTTGTAAGAAATATAATAATATATATAAAAGTAATATAGAGAATCATTATCGTGTTAGAATGTTTAAATATTTCATATATGTATAAGAGTGGGCCAATTTTTTAACCTACCTCGACTACCCCCCAATGTGAAAGTACTCTCAATTCTAAGAAAAAACGCCAATGGAACTATACCTCTACATTCAACTTTAGTTCGCCGCATTTTTGATTGAAAATTTTTAATTTGAGTCATTTTGAATTCAAAGAGGTTAGACAAGGAAAAATTCCCACCAAGCTGAATTTTTCTAGAATTTTATTTTGATTTTCTAAGCATATCCTAAAATGTACCCATAGTTTAGGCTATGAGTTTTTGTTTTTTATAGGGTCAAGGTGGGCAAATTCTATTTTTTTGTGCAAATATCTCAAAAATGATCAATTTTTCGAGGACAGTAGTAATGAAGAAAATTGTAGCTTATAAAATTCTACACAAAAAGATATCTATACTTTTTTCGTATAATGAATACTTTTCAAGTTAAAAGTTTGGAAATGGGGTTTTCATCCTCTAACCCCTTTTTAAGGGTGTTGCACCACTTTTCGCCAGTCTGGGTTATTTTTTCGAATTCCACACCTAAAAATGTATAGTAATCAACCATAAAATTGATTGCCCCCAAAAGTTCGGATTTTGGTACTTTTCACGGCACCTGACTGGGCACTTAAAATTTTAATTTTAATAAACTTTTTTTATTTACTTTACGTACATAAGAATACGAGACAATTCAAGACACAAAATTTGTACTCAGAACGCATAACGACATCGAGCGGTGACTAGCAATGACGTTTGTGGTTGTTAAGGATTGTGGTTCACCTCATTGTAATTACAAATACGGTTTTCACAAGGCTTCAGCAACGGTCTGCAGGTAAACTGTGATTGAATCATAGAGAGATCGGTTTTGCAAGCTTATCTCATACCCTACCTCTTCTCTATCAGTCTCTGTCACACATACGGAAAGCTACGGACTGATAATGTCTATTTGCGTAGAGTAAATATTAGAAACGTGCACAGGGATGCGCCCATGTTTTAAATTCACATCGACGTGTTGTAGTATTTGTTTTGTCTAGTGTTCAGAGTATGGGTATTATAGTTTTTAAGGGGAAAGAGGTGACTGCAAAATTTACATATGGTTTTGCAGCTCAGTGATTGTTTAACTAATACAAGTACAAATACCTACTGATTTTATTGTTTCCTCATAAAATTGTTAGGATACAATTTTATTAAAGCTTTCCATTACTCTTTGTTTTATTTAGCATAGCGTATAACGCCAGAAAACCATCGATCCTGCGCCGCCAAGTGGCAAAAATAAATAATTTTGGGTTTCTGTCAAACCAATCTGTCATATAATTAAAAGGAAAAAAGTGGATAATTGCCGTTATATTATGTATGTTATATTAAAATTTGTATTGATAAGTATCAACCTTTGCATGTTATTAGAATTTCACCCCGAAATTTTCTTATTTTAAACCGACTTCTAAAAAATCAATATATTTTGTTATGTATGTTCGAGCATAACTCCGACAAATATGCGCCTATTCGGTTGATTTTTTTTGTTTGAAAGAGTATACTCCCGAAGTGGTCTCATATAAATTTTATCAGAATTTGACCATGGACTTCAAAAAAGCAGAGAGTTTTCTATTTTTTTATATATTTTTTTATGTATTTTCGGGTATAACTACGACAAATATGCACCTATTCGGTTGATTTTTCTTTGTTTGAAAGAGTATACTACCGAGCTGTTACCATATAAATTTCATTATAATCAAATATATGGTTTCAAAGATGCGCTACTCAAAAGAAAAAAAGAAAAAATCGTAATAGAGTTGATCGAAAATATACAATTTCGCGGGTCGAATCCTTATAATCCGCAAAGGTTGATACCCTTCAATAGGTACAGATTTTAATTTAACACACATAACTTTGTGTTTTAACCCCGTAATTTACTCATTGGGTAACATCGGACATTTGAAAATAAAAAATAAAAATTTGCTATGAAAAAATTTAGTAAAAATTAAAAATTAATGTTTTTCAAGACCTTATATTACCCTTAAGTTTTACTGAAAATATCATCCAATTATATCAAACCATTAAGTAGAAAAAAAATATTTTTGATTTTTAAATTTTAATTAATTACAGCTAAAATATTTTTCAAAAATTAATTAAAACTTGGTGAAACACTTCTTCAGATAGAGGTTCATTGATACAATTTTTTTTGCGAAATCGGAACTTAGGCACATTGCTTTTAGCTACCCGACCATATTTTTTTTGAAAATAGTAATGAACCCAATCTTGCCAGCGACACTCACTAGGTGGCGACGTGTCGTTTTTGACAGATGGTTTCCTAGCGTATACACATTAATTTTTCAAATTATTCAATTAAAATATATTTCTTAAAAAACTATTTTAGTTATGTAATTGAAAAAGGTAACAAAAACAGAAGGGTAAAATAATTCATCTGAAATGATAAAGAGCTTCCCAATTTTGTAAATAGGTTCGAAAAACCATGTATTAATCAGTTAATTTAACCAGATGTGACTATACCAGAGCCACCTATTTGCTGCCATTATTCCATCTACATTATTAATCAGCTACAGCAATATGTCTCTTTAATAAGCGTTATGATTTATTAGGATAATACTATCGATAAACAGACGATGTGAATGTTTCATGAATTCTGTTTGTTTTAATTTAAGAGGCACCTGTTAGTGTAATGATCAATATTAATGATAATGACACAAATATCAATTTTTCTTTATTAGAATTTTCGATTATCTTTTGACACAATAAGGTACCTTATAAATAGATGTTCGAAAATGTATACATTTGTTTTGATATGTAATGGATTATATTTTACCCTTACATATTTCAACTATATTTTTATTCGAAAAATCTTTTAACATAAAAAATGCATTTGTGCTATATATGTACTTAATATTTTTCGTGATTATGTAAGATTAACATTTCATCATAAGATATTTTGCAAAATAAAAGCAATAACATCAAAAAGATTCTGACATCTATTACATATAAGGCAAACTACTTGTAAAACAACATTCTCTACAAGTATGTTTAAATTTTATCGCTGGAGAGTATTTACTTTGATATAGTTAAGAATGTACAAAGATCGAGTTTATCAAAGAAAGCCAGTCTAATTTCTAACACAGAAAGGGTTTAGTTTTAATAAAACTATCTATAATATCTATCGAATAAATTATGAAAGTTGTTTTTATTATATGATCTTGTGGATGATGACTATCAAATAAAAGAAGTGAATTAGAATTTAATTTAACTGTGCACAAAGGAAAGTAGGTACTTATTTTGCATATTGCGGGAACCGAGTGATCATTGCTAACTTTGTTATTATTGGAGCTAGAAGATCGGTTAAATGGACAAAGTATCAGTATTTTTTCCGGGATGAATAATGGCGGTATCAAAAAAACAATTGAATGTAAAATTTCAGAGATATATTTAAATATAATATTTTTTTAAATGGAATAGCTTGTATATTATTATTGAATTTTGTAGCTGAGGATGTTTTCTTTATAAAAGTATAATGTATGATGGTAAAATTGATAGAAAATAAGTTATAACAAGTATAAAATTAATAGAAAATATCGAAAATCAGTGTGCTATGAAGTTTTAATAAATTGAGAACAAATGATTAAAACATTTAAAACAATAGTTTAAGGTTTTTATGTCATTTGTTCGCAAATATTAAATGTTTTTGGTTTTTAACTGATAACAAAAAAAATATTTATTATAATTAATTATATTTTTTATGAATAATGCTCAAAAATGTTAAAAAATCAGCGAAATAAGGCACAAATATCTGAAATTATTGTTTTAAATTTTTTTATCATTTGTTTGTATTTTATTAAATCTTCATAGCACACTATTTTTCGATATTTTCTATTAATTTTAAACTTGTTATAACTTGTTTTCTATTAATTTTACCATGATATATGTACTACACTTTTATAAAGAGAACATTCTCAGCTACAAAATTCAATAATAAAATACAGGGTGTTCTATTTAAAAAAATGTTATATTTCAATATATCTCTGAAATTTGACATTCAATTGTTTTTTTGACACCGCCATTATTCATCCTGGAAAAAATACTGATACTTTGCCCATTTAACCGATCTTTTAACTCCAATAATAACAAAGTTAGTACTCGGTTACCGCGAACACTCTGTATAGCAAGATTATCAATTTAAACTGCACAATTATTATTTTTTACATAACTCATTTATAGGGCACTCGAGTGAATATTTTTTCTTGATTGTGCTATTATATTTTTTAACTATCGACGTTTCAATTAAATAAAGTATTTTCATTATGTCCTTAACGTACACTTTTATTATAAATAATAAATAAAAGGAATATAACCGATTAATTTATAAGAACTATTATGGTGAGCCAGATTAATATTTCCGTGCAAAATTTCTGCCATAATCAGTGGTTTTTAAGTCTTACAGGTATATACATATAAACGGTATTCATTTTACCTATGCTGCACACGAAAAACAGTTATTGATAATAATGTAGTTTATTTAGGCTCGTGCAGCAAAAGAGTGCAATTTTATAAATGGTGCAATTTTTGTACCCCCGTGCAGTAGAAAAGGCACAAAATATGTACTAATAGCCCTGTTAGAGTTAAATATTCTATAGGTAAGTCGTAGAAAATGTTTTTAAAGGTATGTAAATGTAACTTTTCACTACCAGCGCAGCGGTCGCTCAAAATTTTGTCTTCTAAAACAAGGAGCGTGCTTTAAAAAAGATTAGCAACCTGTGGTATATACCAAATGTCTTAGATTACATATAATTTTATTGTAATTTTTTCATTTCTAATTTCTAAATACTTTAAGAAAATTATAAAAATAAAGCACACCGCATTTGTACAAACATCAATTATAAACGCGAACAATAAGAAACGTACAAATAGTACTAACACAATGTATAAATTTTGATGACATATCCTTCCAAAGCAAGCAATGTTTCTGTGAACAAAAACGAGATATTTAGTGCCACCTGGTGGAGACAAATTCAATTATGCATGCGAAAGTGTAATTATGAAAAACATAATGAACATATTTTAACTTTTACTGTACTTAAATCATCTGCTTTAATGTTTAATATTGTTACTGCTATTGTGTATAATATATATTAGCATACATCATCGTGCGTTATATCTCCAGCCTCATCAGATAATTAATGGCTGATGTATTGCGAACGCACACATAACTTATACACAAATACAGTTATTTTATAATATGTTACTAGTATTTTATGTTCTTTAGAAAATTATGATTCGTAAATTTTACTTTAATAATAAACGAAAACATACCTATACCGGGTGGTCTATTTAAATTGAAACAAGCAAATATCTCGAAAACTAAGATTTTTCAGGGAAAATACAAAAGATTCAGGGTTAGAAAAGGGAAAACCAATGGACGTAAAATTTTTGTCTTTGAGTAGAGATTTTAAGGTTATTTTGGGGTTAACTTCATTTTTTAAAATGGAGACCTATTTCTTTTTTTACAGATTCGTATCTTACTGAAAAAAGAAAAAGCTTTTGTCTGAGAAGATTTTTCAGAATCCTTAATTTGAACCTATCTTTTTTTAGTAAAATTTAATATTTAAAAAAAATCTTAAAAAATCCTAAAATGAAAAAAAATCTTTTTTCAAGTTTAATTGTTACTTAAACATGTATAAACAATAATTATTAATAATAATTTCGATTTTTTTTAATTAAAAAAATAAAAAAACGCCACTAAATTTGAGGATTTTGAAAAAACTTCTCAGACAAAAGTTGTTTCTTTTTTTCTGTAAAATACAAATATGTAAGAAAAGAAAATGAAAGTTGACTCCATAAGGACCTTAAAATCTCTATTCAAAGTCAAAAATTTTACCTCCATTCATTATCCCCCTTCTAGCCCTGAAACTTTTATATCAAATATGTTTCCTGAAAAACCTTAATTTTCGAGATATTTGCTTGTCTCAATTTAAATGGACCACCCGGTATACTTTATAGTACTTTATACTGTTTCATGAATTATAATTTAGTTATTGGTATTATTTCATAATGAGTTTGCTTAAAATTTTATATTGTATTAAATATTCAGCAATGAATTATATAGGTACTTATATAGTTAATACTCGTATATGTATAATATGAAATTTACATAAATAAATGTAACATATAAAAGTGCTATTTCTTCTCTATCTTACAAAATAAAAATTGAAATATAAATCATATTTAATTAAGTAATTAAACATATTCGTTCGTGTCATTAAATTCTCTAATTACAATTCTGAAAACATCTATTGACTGTATTATATAAATACTGATTGTGTTTATTTGCAGGTAAACCGATACCGTTAGTTACGTGGTACCGTAACGACGCGCCTGTTGTGATAGCTGCGGGCGGAGTGAGTGGCGCGGGCCCGATCAGCGCAACGCGCAGCACCGTGCAGGCAGGCGGTGCGCGCGTGCGCAGCGAGCTCAGTGTGAGACATCTGTCGCGCGCAGACGTGCATTCGGAACTCACCTGTCGCGCCTCGAACAACAACAGGACAGCGCCACTTGCAGCAACGCTGCACGTCGACATGCACTGTAAGTACATCTATAAATTAAAATGTAATTGTATGTATCTATATATAAAATTGTATATTTAGTAGTATACAGAGTGAATCATATCACAAGGAACAAACTTGAACAGTCAAGAAAAATATTTTAAGCAAAAAGTTCATATAAACATGCGTCCGGAAACTCTTCGTCAGGGAGCTACAGACCCTCAAAGATTTTGCCTAAAATTAGTTTTTATTTAATATCTGGAGAACCCATTGTGATATAGTACTGAAAATTGATACTCGGTTTAGTATTAATACGCGTTAACGATTTCCAATATCAAACAATGATTATTTAGACCAGGGATGTATGGGGCCTGTGGGCCCTCTGATTTTTATCTAGTATTTTTTTGTTCTTAATATTTTTCGAATGTTTGGCACTTTTGTAAAGTCACATGTCACAAAATACGTACAAATATGTATACTTTGTTAATTTATCATAAGATCAACCGTTTACGAGAAGTACGATGGTAAATACCGGATGTCCCAGATAACTTTTCCAGCATGGGGATCTCAGTATCTATAAGAGATACGGGTTCGGTTAAATGAGATGAATTATTTGTAAGAAAGGGGTGAGTATTACTACATAAAAAAATATTCATAATTCTATTTGGTTTAGGCGGTATACCCAAAAAACTGAAAATTCGGAATTTCTTTAAATGGCTATAACTTTTTTGTCAAAGTAGATAGGTATTTTTTGTAGACGGTTTCTCAAAGCAACTTTTTGAGTAGAATCGATTGGTGTATTTAGATTTTTTATATCACTTTTAGTTTTCGAGTTACGAGCTCTAACTTTAGTTTTTTTTACTCTACTTTACAACGATATGTCACTTGCCATACTTATTGTCGAAAAAAAATTATAATGTATTTTTTTAAATAGTTAATTGTTTTCAAATAGTCATTTGTTATTTTGATTGTTGTTATTGTGATTTTTGTTTACACTTTTTGTTTTTCATGGCTCACTTAAAAAGTTTGTATTAAAATACTTAATAAATATCGCTAGTATTTAGTACATCGACTTATTTTCGAAAATAAATGTGGCAAGTGACATATCGTTGTAAAGTAGAGTAAAAAACACGTTCAAATATGCCATAGCCAACTTAGTGGCTCATAAGAAAAACTAAAGTTAGAGCTCGTAACTCGAAAACTAAAAGTGATATAAAAAATCTAAATACACCAATCGATTCTACTCAAAAAGGTGCTTTGAGAAACCGTCTACAAAAAATACCTATCTACTTTGACAAAAAAGTTATAGCCATTTAAAGAATTTCCGAATTTTCAGTTTTTTGGGTATACCGCCTAAACCACATAGAATTATGAATATTTTTTTATGTAGTAATACTTACCCCTTTCTTACAAATAATTCATCTCATTTAACCGAACCCGTATCTCTTATAGATACTGAGATCCCCATGCTGGAAAAGTTATCTGGGACACCCGGTATAGTTTTGCGGAATTTAACTTAATACGGATGCTTAAAATTACACAAAATAAATTTATATTATTATTCTAGAACTAAAAATAAGAAAAAAAGTTGGTTTAAATATTCCTTTTAATTTTAGTCCTCATAGACCTATAGCCAGTTGTATTACTTTAATTCGTACCTTATTAATTTGACTAAAATCGAAAATAAAAATTCTTATCTGTTGGTAAGGATGCATTTTTGGAGGTATATTTACATTTACTTTTTTTCTTATTTTTAACTCTAGGACAAGAATATAAATTTATTTTGTCTATTTTTTAGCATCCGTATTAAGTTAAATTCTGTAAAACTATCTTTACCATCGTATTTCTCGTAGACGGTTGATCTTATGACAAATTAACAAAGTATAATCATGTGTGTCTGGTGTCATACGATCTTATAAAAGTAACAAACATTGGAAAATTTTTAAAAATAACAAAATACTAGATAAAAATCAGTGGACCTACAGGCCTCATACTGGAAAACGATAACACATATGTATACTAATCCGTGTATCAATTTTCATTGCTATATCACAATAGGTTCTCCAGATATTAAATAAAAACTTATTTTAGGCAAAATATTTGGGAGTATGTAGTTCCCTCACATGTTTATATGAACTTTTTGGCTTGAAATATTATTCTCAATTAACTAGGTGTAAGTTTGTTCCACCTTATATGACTCATCCTGTATATACCATTGTAATTTATTCTTTTTTGATGTTTTATTATAGGTATCTAGTATAGAATCACAAATTGTATATTTTAAATATGCGATTAATGTACCGATATTAAAACTCTATTGAGGATTTTTTAATTAAAAAATTATTAACTTTAGCAAAATATTTATGACACATTTGGTTAATTAATTAAAACTTTCGTTAAAATTGTTGCAAAAATAACAAAAAAAATATGTTAATTGTTTTAATAACAGTTATATCTATGAATAAATAGGTACCTACCTACATATGTGCTAACCGTAAAATATAAATTTTATTCGAATATCTATAACAAAAGTTTTAATGCTGCCAGGTATTAAAATAAATATTCCATCTAGTTAGAGAACGAGCGAGAAAGAAGAAAAGGATTAAATTACAGTTAATTATAATGACGATTTTAATCGCACAATATTCTGTGTTACAAATGTTTGGTGCAGATCTCCTCTCATACTATTCCTTTTAATAAATTAACATCGTCTTAATCCCAAAACGCGGTATAGTGTGACTGTACCGAAAAAAAGTGTAAAAAGGAAATTCAAGTCACGCCAGCAACCTTATCACCTGCTACTGTAAATTATGAAAGAAACGTTATATACACAGCACACACTAATGATCGCATTAAGCAGCAACAAAAATATACAGTGCAAAACGAGCTGTTCGTCTTGTCATCGTGATCATATTTCCTATGCTACGCAGTATACACTTTAATGAGGCCGACTCGACGAGTTTTCGCTCTTAATTTATTCTAATCGCGTACAAATGCTAGCCCGCTGCCGTAGTTCTCACCCACATCCCCTGTCGTCATCGTTACCGCCACCATCCCCTTGCTCTGCGGGCTCATATCTCGACGACTTTGTCCCTTACCATTCGTAATTTTTTTACGCTAGAGAAACACTTGTGGGATGAACGAGAGTATTGATGTTTACTGTAGTGAAAACTTGCTTACCAAATTAAATATGTATTATGTCAAAGATATCTTCGTTTGTCACATCATCTCAATTTTTATAAAATTGATTATTATCAATGGGCAATGGGTATAATATATTATAACAATTCTTAAAAGAGTTTGTCCTTAACCATTTACCCACTCATGTATCAACGTACAGCCCAAACCACTGAACCTAGAAACATGAAATTTCATAGTTTTATGATGCAAGTAGTACCCACTAAGAAAGGATTTTTCGAAATTCAACCCCTACGGTGTTAAAACGGGGTGTCAAAGTTTATATAAATAAATATTTTTATTTGTTCGCATATAATTGAAACTTATCATACCTACTCTACACAAATAATGAAACAATTATTTCAGTATTTCCCAAAATGTAACCCCTAAGATCTGTAAGGGGGTGGAAAATTTTGTAAGATAATTTTTTTTTGTATTCACCGAATGAAACATAACACAAGTAGGAACTCTACAAGACAAATAACATTTACGAAAATTCAACCACTATATGGGAATGAGGGGGGGGGGGCTAATTTTTGATATACTTATTTGCATAACTGTTTATGATATTAAGGTAAATTCGGACAGATTAATATTCAATTAAAAATTAATGTTCGACATTCAAGCCCTAATAATAGTCATCTATTAAAATAAAAATATCGACATTCAATCCATAATGGTGGGGGTAGAGAGCTGTACAGCTGCTTAAGTTATAATGGTGAGTGGAGTCGGGCAAAATAATCTAAATATAAAAAATTCGATATTCAACCCCTAATAGCGGGGGTAGACAGGGGATAAGTTTTTGCAATTTTTAACTAATATCCGAGTTTTTTATAGGTTATGAATAAAAATCAATATAAAAAAATGTAATATATATGTCATCCCCTATCACGTATGGAGGGTTGTAATTAGTTTCGAAATTCACGCGTGCGAAGCCACGGGTATCCACTAGTAATAAATATACCAAGAGATGCCTAAATTATATTTTTTTTCTAGCTTTTATATGGCGCTTGCGCGGGGCTCCAAAGTATAGCAAAAAATATTCTTCCGAAATGTGTGGGTATTTTTACAAATATCTCAATCATTAGAATTCGATCCTATTTTTATAACTTAATAATGGCGCCTGAAAAGACTCAAAACAGTTCACGTACTTATTAGGTCCTACGGAACCTTAATGGTTGGCCGATTTTTATTACATACTATATAACAATTATATCATATATATAGAATAAAATGCTTGATTTTAATATAAATTACATTTTCAAGTAATAATATTTCAATGAAGAAATTATATTTGCATTTCAAGTCGCTTAAAATTCTGATCACACCGAATATTGGCAATCGCTTTTATTCTCTCTTTGGTAAATAGGCGTAGATATAGTATGTGTATTTGTGATTTAATATTTGTGTTTATTACACTATAAAATAAAAGCCACGAACATTAATTGGCTTGAATTTTCAATCTTTTCTACGTTACCCTCTTGATACCGGGCAGGTCAACTCAGCGCATTCAACTCGGCGATGGTCAACTCAGTGATAATATTAATTATTAGTAAATATATAGTTTAACTATAATTTGCCCACGGCTTCACCCGCGTGTGTTATGCACAAAATAAATTTAGAAACAGCAATTTGCCAAAAAATAAAAATATATTGGTAGAATTATCAATTTTTATAATGTTTGTTATAACTTAATGTCATTTTTTTACTGATGAGTTGTAAACAATTAAACATTAAGCAGCTGGAATAGTTTATTGTTCGATTAAAATTAAAAATAATGGATTATTCATATTTAGATTTTAAATTAAAAAAAATCGTCACAAATTGTAGATGAAAAAAATAAGGATTAACTTTTTTATCCATACCCCATTCTTCCAGTTCAAATACGGACCGATTAAAAAATGTATACATAATGCACGTGGGTGAAGCCGCGGGTAGATTCTAGTTAAAAATATATTTAACTAGCTGACCCGGCCACGCGTTGCTGTGGTTAACTTTAAATTGTAGGTTATATGAAACGTTTGGAAGTTTGACATAGCGCCATCTATTGAATACTTACTCAATCCAGTCAACAGATGTCACCATCTGTTAGAATCGTTTGGAGCTAACAGATAATTGAGATTGTCAAATAATAGACAAATAATTAAAATAATATTGCGATCATAAATTGAGATGTAAGTTATCCTATATTTCAAGTTGGATCAAACTGCACACGGTGTACAAATTTGATTAAAATCGGTTAAGTAGTTTAGGAGTCCATAGCGGAGGAACATGTGACACGTAATTTATATATATTAAGATATTAAGATAATAATTATTATTATCGCCGAGTTGACCTGCGCCGAGTTGGATGCACCGAGTTGACGCGAACCACTTGATACTTATATCGTTTAGATTTCTTTAATCGAAACATGAACTTTTAACAGTTTTATACAGTTTTTAATAATAATAAAATTACATTTTTTATAATAGGAATTATATTGTTTATAAAATAATGCAAATATATCATTTGTATATTTAAAAACCAAATTACTATATTAAAAACCATAAAACTATATTAAACTTATTCTTCTACCCTAACATGAAAATTTAAATTTTGTTCGACAAAGAAATGATTACATACACATATTAATTACCATATACAATCTTTTAATACAATAAAAGTGTGATAAAAGTCGTATGATTATGTCGTGTATTGTTGTTGCCAAATAAAAATAAACCAAATAATTGATTGATTAGCCCGTTACCTGCAGACATACATACAAATACAAGGGCATCTAGAGGTCATACGTGGGGTAGGTATACATCAGTCATTAATAAATTAATACTCGTTAGTCTTTCAATGGTAATAACAAATATATACGAGTATGTATAATATTGTATAATGTATATTTGTACATACAAAAAATGTTTTCTTTGTATTTTTGAATGTTTAGTACCTTTAAAAATATAATAGGGCCGAAGTAATGTATTAGAAAATATTATTAATTCACCCGAGTTAAGCTAGGGTTTTCAGAATTTTGATAAGCCGAGCTAAAAAGGTTAACAATAACAATCACATTTATGCTGTTATTGTGTGACTGCAACAGTGTATCTTTTAGATGTACTTAATAGATAATAAAATGAAAAATAATGATAAATACGTATTCACGTATTCATATTTTGTGTTTATTTAAAAAAAGAACAAATGTATTTTTTTGTAATTTGCATTAAAAAACCTGGTTCTGCACTCGGACAGGGTGCAAAGTAAACAAACATGTGCGATTAGAATGTACCTATACCAAAATCTAAAACTTAAACTTACCGAGTAATAAAATAATTTAGGGTGAAGACTGATGTTTTTATGCGTAAATAATTATATCCAAAATACTTTTTAATAAAATTATCATTCTGTTGTAAAAATAATCACTCATCATTTAGTATAGTTAATTTAATGTATCTTTATATTTACAATGTTCGATTATTGGATCCCAAATCAGTGCTGCATATTGAGTTCAATAATTTAACTTATCATTTACATATAAATCTACTAAATGAACATTGGTTATCGGATACCGGAATTGTTTTAAATTGAGTTATAATAACAAACAACAATAACATTTTAAAATTATTTCATAATCTAAAAAAACTCAAGTTCTGTAGTAGGTACTGTTATTTTTTTACCGTTACATATTTTATTTCTAGTTAGATAATTTACATTAATGGACGTAAATTACAATGTAATAAAAATTATATTGCTACTATGTGGAACGTAGAGGAGAGGTTAGGTTAGGTTAGGTTGTAAAGTGAGTAAAAAAACACGTTCAAATACGTTATGGTGCGTTTACACCGAGAAAACAAAACAGAAACATCGTGTTTTTAGACAAAATGACACAAGATTTGTTTTTAGACCGAAAAAACACTCAAAAACAGACAAAACAAAAACATGATTTCATTGACAAAATAGTAGCATTTTACGATTATTGCACCAATACCACACTATAAACGGGATAACAAAATAAAAACATGCGTATTTTGGTGTGTTTTCAAACAAAATCAAAACAGAAATTTATTTTGATTGGCATTTTAACAGCATGTAATAAATAAGACCCTTGTAATCGAATAGATTTTTAACAAAATAGACACGATTTTTGTTACCCATATCAAGTGGATAACAAGTTGTGTTTTTATTTTTCTATTGGAGAAATACGTACTATTTTCAAGATTTAATCGTAATTAATCTCGAGAAATAAATATAAGTTATCAGTTTTTTGATATTATTAAAATAAAACTAGTAATTACCATTTAAATAACTTATAATATAAATATATACAATGTCATAACAAAATCCATCAACAAATCATCTAGTTCAGTAATTAAATACTATAATTAATAATACCAATTCAAAACATTTGAAAGTTAATTATTATTAGAATAATTATTTTAATTTAATAAAAGTTCATTAAGTTATAGTTCCTATAAAGTTTACCATTACAGATAGAATTAATCGTATTTTATTATCCTTTAGTACTAATGAACAAAAAATAAAAGTTTTGATTTTTAAAACACTATAATTTCTCCGTACCTAGATACGCATTATACATACCTGCCACGTTTACGAAACGGTTAATTTTCAAATAGGTACAGATGGATTACACCATAGGTGTCCAACCTTTTGACCTTCGCGGGCCGCAGAGCGCAAAAAAATGGAGAAAAAATTTGTTAAGGGCCGCAAAAAAATTTGAAGACCTTTTTTGGTTGACTTAATTAATTAATTTATATCTCTGTATCTCTGTATCTACACTATACAGGATGTTATTACTTTGTTATTATTGGAGCTAGAAGATCGGTTAAATGGGCAAAGTATCAGTCTTTTTTCCGAGATAAATAATGGCGGTGTCAAAAAAACAATTGAATGTCGAATTTCAGAGATATATTGAAATATAACATTTTTTTAAATGGAAACTCCCGTATATTATTATTGGATTTTATAGCTGAGAATGTTCTCTTTATATAAGTGTTATGCATGTATGATGGTAAAATTGATAGAAAACAAGTTATAACAATTATAAAATTAATAGAAAATATCTAAAAATAGTGTGCTATGCAGATTTATTTTTCATGTTTTTGAATTTAATTGACAAATAAAAAAAAATATTTATTATAATTTATTATTTTTCTTATGAATAATGCTCAAAAATGTTAAAAATCTGCGAAATAAAGTCTTGGCATCTTAGGACGCCGCGCCGTCCGCACCGTCCGCCAGACACGCAATACTGATGTGTGTATATTATTTTCAAGGTTAAAATTATTGCGTGTCTGGCGGCCGGAGCGGCCAGCGCGGTCGGCGCGGCGTCCTAAGATGCCAAGACTTAAGACACAAATACCTGAAATTATTGTTTTAAATTTTTTTATCTTTTGTTTGTATTTTATTAAATCTTCATAGCACACTATTTTTCAATATTTTCTATTAATTTTATACTTGTTATAACTTGTTTTCTATTTATTTTATCATCATACATGCATAACACTTTTATAAAGAGAACATTCTCAGCTATAAAATCCAATAATAGTATTCAGGGGTTGCCATTTAAAAAAATGTTATATTTTAATATATCTCTGAAATTCGACATTCAATTGTTTTTTTGACACCGCCATTATTCATCCTGGAAAAAACACATACTTTGCCCATTTAACCGATTCTAGCTCCAATAATAACAAAGTTAGCAATGATCACTCGGTTCCCGCGAACACCCTGTATATAATTTTTGTTACAAAAAATCTGAAGACCTTTTTTAACCTGATATCGTTAATTTTTTTCATATATTACTTTTTTTAAATCTTTTGCGGGCCGCACGAAATGTGCTCGAGGGCCGCATGCGGCCCGCGGGCCGCGGGTTGGACAAGCCTGGATTACACCATATATTATTACACTTGTACATTTTTTTGTAACAAACGAACTTATAAAACATATTGTCTGAACTGTAAACCAATATTTCTTAATCCTTTTATGCTCCCAAGACATATTTTAATATTTTGCAGATTTGCTTTCTTCTTTTTTTACCAAAAATATTATACATACCATTTTATTTAAAAATTAAAAAAAAAAAATGTATATATGTACATAATATCTGTACTTCAAATTCAATATTTTTTTACTAAAACTTTATATAATTTTTGATGTGTGTGGATTATGTTTTATTATTAAAAATGAATCGTTTTAATTAATTTTAATTTATTTAAGAATTATTTATTATTTAATTTATTTTACAATAGTTTTACCTCAAATTTTAAACATTGAAAACTCTAAACTAATTAACAAAATATTTTTAATAATACTTAATTTAATTATAGAAATAATATTTTGTTAAAACTATTTACATGAGGTAATAAAATCAACCTTTTTCAACAAACAGCATCATTCATTGATTTATACATCTGGTAAATACAAACTCATTATCAAATACTTTCTATAATACGTAAATAATATATAAGTACCCAAAGAAAAAATATTTAGTTTACAATACTGCCATAAAATCAACCTTTTTCTACTTACATACATACAGCCATACAGAATTTGTATAAGTATTATGATATATACAACTGGTAAATACAGGGGGTGTACACTGTACAGTGTACAATGAGTACTATTAATTTAGATAGATAGATTTTTTTATTTTGTATTAATATGATGTAAGATTTAAATAGAAATTAAAGATCTAATTTTAGTATACAATGTTAATTGTAAAATAATAATTTTATACAATAATATATTTTATTATTTCTTGGGACTTCTTGTTGAATAAAAAAAATGTTTAAAAAATTATTTATGTGTTTCTTTGGCATAGATTTCGTAATTACTATTCCATCGTTGGCAACCCAATAATAATAATACATTTTTATTGCATAGTATACTTTTAATAAAATTCATAAAATTCAATATAAAAAAACAAAACTTTTCATTTTTTTTACAAAAAATTGTGATGTTTCTAATTTTGTGAAGGTTGGTTAGATTTATGTTTTGTTTTTAATTTTTATTATGCTTCATATAACATTAAAAAAAACATTCTAAATATTATGTTGTACAACCCTGCATCAGTATTCAATTTTTGTCCATAGAAACATGTTTTTTCTGGTGTAAACGCTCCAAAAACATTTGTCGAAAAACATGTTTTTAAAAAATAAAACACAAATTGTGTCCAGAAAAAACAAGTTTTTATTTTTATGCAAATGAGTTTCTGTTTTGTTTTTTGCAAACTGTTTTCTCGGTGTAAACGCTCCATTATAACCAACTTAATGACCCATAAGCAAAAGCTTGTAACTCGAAAACTAAAAGTGATATAAAAATTCTAAATACACCAATCAATTCTACACAAACCGCAAACAAAAAGTATTTATCTACTTTTACAAAACTGCCATTTAGAAATTTTTAATTTTCAGTTTTTTGGAAATACCGCCTAAACCACATAAAATTATAAATATTTTTTGGTGTAGTAATACTCACCTCTTTCTTACAAATAATTAATTTCATTTATCCAAACCTGTATCTCTTATAGATACTAAGATTCCCATTCCCATGCTGGAAAAGTTTTCTGGGATACCCGGTATAGTAATAATATTATTATATTAAGGTTTTAATTTATTTGATGTTTTCTTTAGGTTTTCGTAACAACCCCACTCTTCCTCATTAATTTTATAAAAACAAAAACAACTTATACTTGCAATTTGCTTATTCATCAACCTTCCTTTAAGCAACGTGGTACATACATATGTACCAACTGTTTACGTATATTAATTATATTAAGTACATTATATATTATATTAATAATATATTTTTTATTGGTATAACAAATTAAGCTATATACCAATAATATAGATTTCGATCCTGCACACAAAAAATTACTATTCGTATTGTAACATTTAGCACGAGTAACACGTGGCCTAGCAAAAATTACAATATTTTGGACTGTTTCAAGATTACTACGGATTTAGTAATATTTCTTTAAAAATTGAGTGATTGTTATGAAATTTTTTCCTCGTGTAGTAAGAAAGGAGGTAGTAACTCCTTCATTTGTTTGGAGCTTGCGATATAATAATAATTATTATTATATAATAATCAGAATTAATAAAATCGTTCCTTTATTGAGGAGGACATGGGTACTAGTAATATTAATTCTGTGGGAGGAGGGTAATACAGAGTGTCTCATTTATATTTGGACATCACCTTCCTATGTATTGTACAGTCAATTCTTATAAATTTCATTCCTTAATTACATGCATATGTATAAAAAAATTAAAAGGTAAGGAGGTGTCTCATGCTTATTCTTTTGATGGGTGTGGTGGTACTATAATTATTGTTTAAACAATTTACTGGTTTTTAGTCATATTCCTGAAAATTGGTCACTTTTCTTTATAAAATGCATCCTGGTATTTTTGTATCATGTCGCCGACGCGACGTAAGGATTACAATAATGATTTTTTTTAATTTATTAATTCTTATCGTCTGAAAATTGTAAATTTTGTACATACAAGTTAAAATATAGTCATTTATAACAATTCTTAATTTTTTATAATAAAATATAAAATAAACCATACCATACATGTACTATGTATATAGGCACGTATTGTAGTCATAAGTTAGTGTTACTTATAGTTGCGTTAGTCTCAACATTTCCAACGCCAACATTGTTGTGCAAGTATTATGAGATTGAAAGAGTAGCCATGCCAATTTGTATTATTGGAAAAACCGTCTGCTTTGGATATGATCTGGCTCGAGGGGTTTTCGCAGCCGGATCAGCCACTGTGATTTGTTTTTCTTATTACACGCCCAATCCTTCCCTTCAAAACGAAACAAGAATTTATCGATCGTTGTTTGTTTTTCAAACAACTCTTTCTACTGTTATTATTTTTTGTTTATCAAGTTGGATCATATTACAAAAAAAACCATACGATACAATCTTATTCAGCAATAGTTATCTGGCACATTCACAAATCACTATAGAAACTTACAAAATATACGTTTTGTATTACTTATATATCTTTAGTATCACGGGTTTAGTTTGTTCCAAAAAATCACACTTACAGTTTGTTTCAACTTTATTTATTTTTTTATTGATTTATTACATGAACACATACAAAATAGCGATAACGCACGCGACATTGTTTGAATGTTTACGAGTGCTTTATCTACCTATGTACATTATTGTACATACGTGTAAAAAGTCCTCGATACACGAACACTTAATTTACAAACTTTGAATATAGTCGTATTTATAGATGATTACTATGGGGGCGGGGGATTCACCCTCCCAGACGTAATTACAGGGGGGTGGGCTTTGAATCTTTTCTCTAATTTATATTAAATTGAACAAAACATGAACATTTTCCTAAAAAAATCATGAAATATTAAAATAGTTGTTACTTTGTTAAAAATAATCACTAAGATTTTTTTCAAAATGAAATTAAAGCTTAAAACCTTTTCGTTGTTTCCAATAAAAATATTTATTTTTATGTACTTACATCTTAAAAAATTACAGGTCAGTAAAGGGTGCACCGAATTTTGTTTTACACTTTTTGCAGCGTGTGTAAAACTAATTGCAGCTTTTGAAACGTGCCATTTGAAAGCTTAAACCATCAGCTTAAAAATATTTTTTTATTTTAATAATATTTTTATTTTATCTTTAGAATTAATAATGTAAGTTATTTTTGTAATTGCGTACAGCCAGAAATGATATAAAATATTTATAACCACAATTATTTTCAAATAAATGTGCTTATAATTATTATTTAATTAATTAGATACTAAATAAAAAAAAATTACATAACTTTTATTGAAAAACATTATTTATGTCGCACAGCGGCGGGCATAGAGTTGGGGACCACTGCCGTATATTATCGGCTTGATGAAAAAAGTTGAAATTAATTGGGACCCTGAGCCCTTAAGGAATGGCAAGCCTCCATTCGCAAATCCATTATTTAAACTCTAAATTGTATACATACAGGGTTGCCCAAGTAAAACGAAACAGGCGCGTTTTTGGTCATTTAAAATAAGATTTTGAAAAAAAGCTCGAACACGTCGATTTTGCTTTCAAGGGGGACATCTTTTGCTATAAAATTTTTGCAAGAATCTTTTCAACCATCAGCGCTATGAGCACAACCCTTAAAATTTTCAATAGCATGATAGGGCAAGTGATATTTCATTTGAAAGGTTTTTTCATTCTAAATACGGTGCTTTTTGATTTTTTCAAATCTGTTTAGTTTTAGTCAAGTTATTTACATTTTGAATTCCATAAATGCAATGATTTTCTGATCAAAAAACAAATATTTACAGCTAAAATTCAAAACAAAGTAGGCTTATTTTCTTGTAAAATAATTCAAAAACATCCAATTTGGACATTTATTGAATTAATTAAAAAATTTTAAAAATTTTATTAAAAAAAATTTACCAACATCCTAAACTTTAATTAATTCAATAAATGGCCAAATTGGGTGTTTCTGAATTATTTGATAAGGAAATAAACCAACTTTGTTTTGAATTTTAGCTGTAAATATTTGTTTTTTGATCAGAAAATCATTTGCATTTATGGAATTCAAATTGTAAATAACTTGACTAAAACTAAACAGATTTGGAAAAATCAAAAAGCACCGTATTCAAAATGAAAAACCCTTTCAAATGAGGTATCACTTGCCCTATCATGCTATTTAAAATTTTAAGGGTTGTGCTCATAGCGCTGAGGGATGAAAAGATTCTTCCAAAAATTTTATAGCAAAAGATGCCCCCCTTGAAAGCAAAATCGACGTGTTCGTGTTTTTTTTCAAAATCTTATTTTAAATGACCAAAAGCGCGCCCGTTTCGTTTTACTTGGGTCAACCTGTATATAAGTACTTTAACAACCCACACAACAATAACTGTTTGCATGGTCAGGATGTCATACATAAGCTGTGGTTTAGACGAGAGACAGTTCGATGTGTGAATCCAATCGATTTTCTCACTTCAGTTGACCACGTTTCAACAAGTCTGCGTCCATCATTTGCATATTTTCCTCAAGAGAGTGTCTCTCGCGTTGCGATTTGTGTTATTGGCATGTCTGGTCAATGCTGGACATGGATATAATCTAACAATGTCGTCTGGGGTCCGTAATGCACTGTGTTGTTTTCTCGAATAGCAAATGTTTTATTTGGGTTTGGTTATATACAAATAGAATTGTATTTTGTCTGGCTGCTGATATTATAGTCAATATTAAAGTGGTAAAATAAGTGTCTTCTATCATAAAACTGTTTTGTATGTTATATGTATTGTTTCGTAAGAAATAATTCCGACTAAAAGTTTTCAATTGATTTAACTGATATAGGTATATTAAGTATTAATGAAGAACCATTTTGTTTATAAAATTAAGCTTCTTATACATTTAAGTTGAAGGGGGGTAATATCGTATTTTTTTAGTTTGTGGGAGTTTTTATATTTTTTTTAATGATAACTGATTGTTTTTTACTTTGAAGCGATTTTTTATTTACTTCTTGTTTAAAGTAAAATGTTATTCCTACTTAAAAAAAAATAAGCAAATAGCAAAAAATCGTTTCAGACAAAAGTTCTGTAGTCTGTTGTGGGAGAGGGAGGTTATATTTTTAATTTTTTGTGGGTGTGTGTTTTATAGTTTTTTTAATGATAATTTTTTTTTTAATGAGGTCCTTTTTTGTTACAAGGATCTGGATCTATGTGGAAAAATAAGAATCTTTTGTTAATTTTAGATAATTTTTTTAATATTGAAAAAATGTGTTCACGAAAATTTATTTTGAACTTTTTAAAATAAAAAAAGTAAAAGGATTTTTAACACAGAAATGCTTACAACACTTTAATATTTTCTTGTAGATATTTTAAAAGATAAATAATAATTAAATATATATTTAATTGGACATATTTAGTTAAACCTGTATAAAAGTATCGTTAATTTTTATTACATACTGCTGATAAAATATAATTAGTTTAATTTTTTTGGCTATAATATTATAGTATGTTTAGTTTATACATCAATAATAACAACATCTAATTGTTTACCATCATATATTATCTAGATGATAGTATTTTGTAGTAGGTACATTCAAATAACAAATAACATTTATGTATCTCTATTTAAACTTCAACAATATGTATCAACAACAATACAAATACCATTTATTCTCTGAATATAAACAATTAATGTGCTAATAAAGCCATTAGTTTTTATATTAATTTTCAAATAAACGTACTTTGTTGTACGTGGACCAGAATAATATGTTTAACTATATAGAGAAAAACAACGGGGAAAGGTAAGCGGTAGCTAAAAAGAAATGAAAACTCTATTACGGCTTCCATAAAACGCGCTAACTCTGTCTTGTTTAACGAACTCCCGCTAGGTTGAATTTTAATTCAGATATAAACAAGGGGATTACCTTGCGTTAGATGATATTATTTTGTTTTTGGTTACATAAACTTTTTATGACATCCCGAATGTTCCCTTTGTGAACGTTATACTCTCTGAAACGCGCTCCAAATGAGTATTATTTATGTATGAAGTTCATTTTTCAGTAGCTTTAGATGCGGTTGATTTTCTAGGCTCAGCTGTAAACTATATCCGATTTAAAATTGTATGAAAAACTGTGACAAGTTCTTTCAAACTTTGCGTATACACATGCACGTATTTACAACTCATACTGTGTTCAGTTGACATGTTCTGTTTAAAGAAACCGATGTTGTTTGTGTATTTAATTAGTAAAATATAAAATGTTTTTTTCTCAAATAGGATTTAATTATGGTCTTTTCATATTAATTACGAAAACATATCAATGAATTTATTAAGTTATTAAAAGATAAACGTTTAGTATTAATATAGTTTTACAAAATCACAATCAGGATGACATTGTATATTAATTTGATATCGTTTTTAATCTGTATAGTAAAATACGCACCTTACAGATATTTCATAAATTGAATCAATAAAGATACTGCAGCAGAATTTAACAGCCTCTTCTCTTGTACCAAGGTTCATAATGAAAGGCGTACGAACACGATAAAACGAAGACAGAAAGCTAAATTTAGATGGAAATAAAGTTGCCTGTTAATAACAAAAGTGAGTGAGCTCCATAAAAAGGAACTAAATTTCATCACATACAAAATGAAAAGAAATGGCAACAGTCAGTGCTGACAAATTAAAACACGGAATATTTATGTGTTCTTGGGCTGGCAACAACAAGACGAGACCGAGGTACGCACGCCAAGTGTTAAATCGCCTTTTTGTTCACTTTTGTCGCCTACCAACACTGACATCGCGTTTGATTACGACGTGCCTTCTACTCCAATTTATTTACGCATTTTTTGCACAAACGTTAAATTAAAACACAATTATTGTCTTTGAATTGAAATGTACACTTGTTTGCGTAAAAATGGGTACCTACCATAACAAAATATAGTAATATTAATGTACACAAAATCAAATGTGTGTCGAGCATCGCGTGCTAGTGTCCTGTACCGTATAGTATTTCAATTTATTACATTTGCTCATGCACTAGATAATACAAACTACAGATTTAAATCCTTTTAATTTTAGCAAAATTAAAAAACAATTTAAAGCAATAAAAGTGCACTTTTAGAAGAGCCCTGAAGATGTCCACTGCAATGTGTAACGAAACGTTGGCCGATAACACGACCAAATCGACGCGGTTTACACCCAGAAACCAAGATTCATATCAAGATCACCGCGGATGCCTCGAGAATTCTTTTTGGAATAAATATGTGCTGATAATTTTCTTTTGATATCGGCATCACATTTTTTTATAAAATATTTTAATAATAACAAATTGTTAACATTTTTGAACACCACTCGCCAGAATTGAATAAAAAAATGATATCTAAAAAAAGCTTGTAAAAAGGGATCACGTTTTAATGTCGATTGAACAAATGAAAAAAAAATCTTTAAGTTCGTGCAGGTAATTAATAAGTTGGTGTATATATACAGAGATTAGAAATGGTTTATAACTAACAAGAATAATTAAAACTTTTCAAATATAGAATTATCAAATACTTATGTTTGGTTTCTGAATAAAATGTAATCATGTGAGTAAAAAGTTATCAACATATTAATCCACCAAATAAATAATTTATGTCAATTAGTTATTTTAGTATTTTTACACTCTTTTGGAAATAAAAATATATTGTAATACAAAAGACATTATATGATGATATTAAAATATGTGTTTATAACACAATGACATGTTAGTTGACAACAATATAAATTATTTAAAATAGTCCCTTTAGTAAATATTTATGTATGTACCTTCTTACTCTTGTATGAAAAGTCCCTATTTTAAAATTCATTTCATACGGATACATACAAATTGTAAATGTCCAGAAACTGAAATGAATCCTTTCTCACCTCATTTACATTATTAAATATGTAAAACATGATTATTAAAATCGTTGAATATTATACCGTTTCCTGTTATTTCATCACTTCATTTTCCTTTTCAAATTTTTAACCTCAACCGTTTCAAAGAAAATAGGTATTTGTCGGAATTAAACTTCAAGTACCTTTCTTCTTTATCTTCTTTTAAATGCATATAAATGTCTTTGTAAGTGCTTTTCTTTTCATTTTATACATTCGATAAATCATCATAATTTAATTTGGTATTGGTGTAAATATATTATTATTTTTTTATTAATAGGTTTATTCTTGTGACCCGAATAGTTACAAATACATTACATTATTGCTAGTGTATGGTATATAAAAAATATATAAAAATATACAAAATATAAAAACTTTAACATTAAAAACTGTCCATTGCAATGTATCTATACGGAAAAATTATTTAAGCCTTTATAATAAATGTGCCAAAAGTCCTTGTCAATCCGTTGTGAGCATACTTTTTTACAGTTCATAAAAGATGCTAACAATTAGTTTTAAGTTAATATTTCAGTTTTTACGATAATAAAGGTCATATTACGGTAGAAAAATAAGAAAGTTCTTTGAAATATGTCCCTTAAAAATTTTTTTAATACAAGCTATAATTTTCGCGAAAACTCGACGCAAAAATTATGATTTAAGAAAGTATGTAATACTAGCCCAGGTAAATTATGATTATATAGTTAGAACATACCGAGATGTATATTCTATGAAAGCTCATAAGCAAAGTATAGGTTCCGAAACATCCTCTATCTGAAAAACAGAGTGACCGATCAATTTCGTGTTATACAGTTTAGACAGATATTTAAATTATCTACAGCCGTTTTATTAATAGTTTAACCAAAAATCAATTAATTCTTTTCAAAATATCAGTCAAAAATGAAATTTTGCTTCAATAACTAATCTTATGGAGGGTGTAATATTTCCAGGAAAAATTTCCGAACACATGTTCATAAAAACTTTTTTGTTTATAATAACTTTCCCAATTCTGTTTGGGTTTGACACGCTGAATCTGATTGTAAGATATAGAATTATAATTGTTGAATTTGTTTTAAATCTTTTATTTATATTTCACACTTAAAAAACGGAGAAACTGTGGTTTTTTAGTCACTTAAACTAAAAATACACCTTAACCACAAAATTTATGTCACTCGACACGTGTTTCGACTTCACAAGAAGTCCTCATCAGGAGCCTGGAAATCTGGAATTGTTAGGCTCCTGATGAGGACTTCTTGTGAAGTCGAAACACGTGTCGAGTGACATAAATTGTGGTTAAGGTGTATTTTTAGTTTAAGTTTATATTTCATAATAAAACGCCACATACATTAGTATTACTCGATATGCACAACGAGGAAGTTGCAGATCGGATTGTGTAGATTATTTGAGCTTGAAAAGAGCCGACGAGTGTTTGAATGTCTATTTATTTGCTGATTAAAATAAAATAATTACTACAAATAAAGTATCAATTTTTTTCTTTGAGTAAATAATAATCAACTTTTTTAGAAAAAATATGCATCCTCCTCGTATTGTACATTGGGTAATATTTACGACATTTTTATCATCTCGCAATATTAGTGTATCGCGAGGTAAAAAGTAATGGTTTTTCGACAACTTTTACTGTGCCAAACTGCACTTATTGTGAAACTGTTTTAAAAATTTGGAGTTGACCTTCAAATGTCCTTGAAACTGCCACCTATTGAAAAATTAACTATAGCATATCGATGTCTCCTTCTAAACCGTGCAATTTTTGTCTTAAATGTTTTTCGATAGAACTTTGCTATAAAAAAAAAGTTAAAAGGGCTGGACATTTAAAATGTAATTTAATATGTAAAATATAATAAACAATGTTAGTTACTTATAAATTTTAGAATGTAAGTAGTATTTAATACATTTATCTCATTATCTTAAATGAGATATAGTGGATAATCAAGTAAGTGAGAATTTCAGCGAATTACTGTAGACATTTCTTACATCGTCTACTAGGTAGGTACTTTATCTGGAAGAACTAATTAAATTTCCATTTAGAAAGATACAAGTATCATGTCTTGTTGACGAAATAACTAGTTTACTATTCTCACAGTAGCTTATTGCGAATGAAATAGTTGCAAGTTTTATTGTTATATGCTACAAATATTACATAAATAGTAAAATTTTAAGTTCCTGATTAATGATATTATTATTTTCATTAAATTAGTAATTCTGAGAAATTATTACATGAAACGTTTTCTATAAAACAATTTTAAAACACGATTGTAGTTTGGAAATTCTAATCATATTTAAATACAAATGTTATCTAGAATTAAATTTTATTATTTTTATGATCTTAACCAAATTATGTTTTTTTTTTTACGTTTTTTGAGCGCTGAAAACAATTTAGCAATAAAAATGATCGCTGACCCTCAAATTTTTTGTCATCGGCAAAAATTGCAAAAAATAGAAAATTTATATATACAATACATATTTTATGAGCTTCCATGGGTCATGGTATTTTTTCTTGGACCAAATATAATAAATGTTCTTTATATATCAGACTTTTCTCTTTTGTTGCGTTTATAAATAGCTGTACGACCATTTTGACCATATTAAATGTAATCAAGAAAACTACACCTTTACCTTTGAACACCTACAATTAATGATTGTTAAAAAATTCAAGGGCAAGTTTGAAAAGCTGTACAGATTTCCAATTGGAAAACTCTTTTCCAATCTTATCAATATGCAATATTAGCAGAAAATATTATATAAAAAACTTAGGTACTATTAGGTATTCTGGTACTCTAATAGCTAAATGCGATTTGATGTAAAACTACATTATTTATTTGTCTAAGAAAGTCCCGTGGCATCCATTATTAATAATAACTTTTGAACTGAAATTTAAACATATGTGCCAGTGGCGTAGTTAAAAAAAATCGGGGGGATAAAAATTTACGGGGGGGGGGGATAAATACATATAAGTTTACTTTGGAAGGTATTTTGAACTGATGTTTTCTCAAAACAGACGTTTATTTAAATATTGAATATTTCGGGGGGAGGGTTGTCCCTCTTCGTTACTATGCTACTGATATGTGCACTTAAAAAATTTCAAATAAATAATTCAGTAATGAATAACAAAAACAAATAAATAAGACAATATCTTACGAACATATTTTAAAATATGAATATTTTATCCTTAATTATTATTGATATAAGTGCATATTATGTTATTAACTTATTACCAATATGACCTATTTTTTATTGCTGCAACTTATTTAAATTAATGTACTGTGGCTATTATATTCTCGATAAACAATACAATGTAGGTTATTGTACTTTTATGAATAAGTTTTGTATTGAGTTTTACTGTAAATTTTATTTTTTGTTTGTTTTAGTTGGACCTTTGGATGTGAAGATCATGGATGCTAATCAGCCCCTGTCAGCAGGACGTCGTTACGACTTACAGTGTCAGAGCGCCGGCTCGCGGCCTCCAGCAGCTATCTCATGGTGGCGTAACGGCCAACGGCTTGACCGTACCAAAGAATCGGTAAATAATACAGCATTTATATATTTATCTACTTTATCTATATTTATATATATGAAGTAATAAATTATTGTGAGCAGTGATAAATTGAACAGTACAATGTTTTTTTCAAAATAATAATGGTATAATAATAAAAATGAAATATTAGATTTATACGAAATATCTATTTTGATTATCTTCGAATTTATTTGAATATTATGCCTATAATTAACCCTTCTGTCAACCATAGTTCTAAAACCTTTCCGTCTACCATATAGGTCTGGCTGGACCTTCATATATTTTGTATGAGAATGAAGTAAAATAAAGGGAAAAAATTAATAAAACTTCTTTTATAGATCAATTTGAATATTTTCTCTTATTAAAATACATTTTGAATTTTATTTAATTTTTTTTTTTGTATTTTTATTTATCTTCATGATTTACACTTTCGTGACATTTTAAATATTGTCGGCTATGTTGCAAACATACCGGGTCTGCGCAAGCAATGCACGTGAATCTTGTTTTTCTTTGAAATTTATCATTTATTCGGAAAATCTTGCAGGATTTCTTCTGGTTTGCTGCTGCTTGGCTGGTGGTTGGCTGTAGAATGTTATATTGTAACGGTGCCCCATTTTAAAGGTAATTAAAGGTATAAAGGTTTGGCCAGACCTATAAGGTAGACAATAGGTATACAAATAGAAATATAATTTTTTTTCGCACTCCCACACACCCAATTTTTTCTTTTTTTGCACTGAATCATAGAAAAGAGGTAGATTAAGGAATTCAAGGATTTTGATAAAGGTACATAAAATATTTCTATCAAAAAAACATATAGAAAGATCAAAAAGGTCTGGCCAGACCTAATGGTTGACAGAAGGGTTAAAAAAGAGATACACCTATATTAAGACTTCATATAAACTTTAAGATTTCAAATCGTTTATTCATATGTTTAAACTATTGTCTACTTAATTTTATGTTTTACATGAAGAAATCATATTAAAAAAATGAGGGGGAGGACATTATAATTTATTTCTTAATTTAATGGATATATCCTTAAGGCGTGGATACGTGCATACATATAAATATGTATATAATTATATGTACAATGTAAATAATATATTTGAATTTAAAAAAATATATTTTACTCTTTAAGCGCTAGTGCCATTTTTTTTTATTTAATATATATCATGCAATATTTATTAATTGTATGTGTATTTATCTGAAACAGCAAACCCAACATTTTGTTTTTTTCCAAACATTATATTCTAGATCGAAATAAAATAAATTATCGTTTAGCGTATAAATGAATACCCTTACAGAAGTTATCTTTGATTTACATAAAATGGTTCTATAAGCTCGAACGAAAAAAGATAATAATATTGTTCGGACGTGTTCTACACAAATTTATCATTAAAATGAAAGGAGACTTGAAAAAGGCAACTTATCAATTATTGATGCTGTCCACAATGTTGCTGACACATTAGTTCTTAGTCGTCTGTATTGTGTTGAAAAACAAAGAAGCCGAGAGACGGTGGCCATTATGTAATCATTGGTTTGGTGAACATGGAATACAAAATGACGGAGCTGTTTAGGGTAAACGGTTCGCATAAAGGAGCCCGCAGTTAAGAGGATGGATGAAGTCTATTCTAAATTGGGCTCACGTACTGGTTGATAGGAAAAACCAAATTGCTACACAGTTAAACATGTTAAAGTACAGTTCGAACCTTTTATAGAAATAAATTGTTCCCTCCTTGAGGTTTTATTTTTGTGTTCTATGTTTGTGGTCGGTTTTTATTTAATGGCTACACCATTAACTGTTGTGTGTTAAAATTGGAAAATTTGTGGCAATTATTCTGAAATGTTTATTTTTAATTCAGGAGTTTAGTTAAAATACTGTAATATCGTGACAGTTACTAAAATGGACCATTTCAAGACATTTAATTAATATCTATTAAAAATAAATACAAACAATAACACATCTTTCTGTGACATCTAAAATATTATCGCGTGTTATTTTTAATAGTTTAGTCACAGGCCAATGACTTAGTAAATATTCAAATTAATGGTGTTTTTTTTTATAAATATTTACTACAAAAATAGAAATATCAATATAACTATGAATAATTTATTAGATACCTATTTTATTATTTTCACTGTTCGAAATTAAAAATGTAGGTATATTACCTTGAAATAGAAAATCATATGATCAATATAAAACACCTTTATGGAAAGGTAAATTTGCAGTAAATAGAACTATTTTCTTAAAATTCCAAAAGTTATAACAGTTTGAAGGTGAATAATAAACACAATACTATGAAAAATTCACAATATGTTATTGAAATAATAAAAATTTTATTGCGAAATCCATAAGATATGGTATGTTATTTACGAAGTTATTTGTATATTTTTTTAACTCAATTTTTATTCATTATTATTGATCAATCAAATAAGTCATTGTATGCACAATAATGCACATCGTACGCGCTGATAATAAAAATGTTACATATCTTAAAACATAATCTATCAATGTAGTATCAACTAATATTGATAAAGATAGATAAATTGTGTCATACTATGAAAAATACTCAAACAAATTTGTAAGTGCGCCTGTATTAATAAATTAATTTGAAAACTCAAAATTAACATTTTTTTAAAAGCATAGAAAGAAACATATAAAACAAAAAGATACAAAGGTGACATTAGTAAAATTTAAATATTAAATTATAGCGATACCTCAAAATACGTACATGTATTCACCTTATAATTAGGTTTGCAGTTCTCTTAATACTAACTATGTACTTAGATACCTAAATACCTAGTATTACTATGTAATTAATATGTCATAAACAAATTTTACTAAATCATCCTTCTATATATATGAATGCACAAATCTGCATAGTAATTTTATGTAAATGATCTTCTATAATTCAAGAGACAAATTTGCGTGGGCGGGCATTTATCAGAGCGTCTAGAAAGTTTGGACAACTTATACACAGTCACACTTCAGTAAAACGACCTGGTGTACTGTTTGCATTGTAGCTCGTAAACGACTACACATAAATTTAATCATAAAACACCAAGTACACAGTGTCGTCTTATCCATTCCATAAAACAAACAAAGTATATATAGAATTCACATAACTATTCAAGGGTAGTGTACATATGTATTTACAAAATGTACATATTATTGTGTGCATACGTTTGTACACTCATACTACTAGCTGAATTAACTACCTATTATTGTACACTAAGTTATTACAGTACGCCAAAACACTATCTAATAGTTTATGCTAAGGAGTGGTGAAACCGCCATCTGTTGGTAGTGAAAAAATTACCTTATAGTTGACGCTATAAAATTAGGATGAGGCTATTTGCACATACCGTATGTGCATGCAATTGGCTATTTGCACATACTGTATATGTACTAAATAAGGTTAGGTTATTAAGTTAGGATAGGTTACCTACCCAACCTAAATTAGTACATATAAAGTATGTGCAAATAGCCAATTGCATGCACATACGGTTATTTGTTATTTGCACATGCAAGGAGTAGTTACCGATCTATTTGGCATATAATGACTTACATATGTATAATGTATATAGTATATATACATTATATATGTACAAAAGGGTATAGCCGGATAAGCATGTAAAAACTGCCCCCAGCGATTTTTGAAAATCTATATGGCTGATCGATTTCTAGTTAAAAAAGAAAATTTTCCTGAAAATTAGAGCTTGCCAACCTAAAGATTTAGGGTATAATATGGAAAAACGTGTTTTTCGGTTTTTATTTTATTGTGACCGTTACACTTAATATTTTTTTATGAATTTTTTTTTGAGAAGACTTATCGATAGAACACACGAAAAAAAATTTTTTTTCAGAGATTTTCTACTAACTGTTTTTTTACAAAAAAATTTTATATTTTTTGGCGCCATATTTAAATATGTTCCCTTCGAGTGTCAATCACTAAAAATTTTTAAAATACTTCTTATTTGTACCTATGTATGTGGTAAAATTTTCAATTTGATCTATTTGGTGCAACATAGTAAAAAAAAAAAAAAAGTTATTTTTTTAATATATCATATAAGTGCTTTGACCGTACAGATCACGACTCGTGCCGTCAAATCACCAGGCAACCACTGCAAACTTAAATGAAATAGAGTATACATATATTGATATGTATGGAACACTATTGTTTTTTACCTAAAATTATTTTTTATCTTCTTTTTAAACAAATTGAATAATGTAAAAAAACATTAATTTATTTGTTCAAGTTATATAATTATGATTTTTATTTTCAAACTGCAGGTATCTAACATTTTTTAAAATCTTTGATATACATACATACGTATATACAAACTGTAGCAGGGGTTATTTTAGTGAATGTTTGTAGCTTGTTTCTGCAGTTCTAAAAGTCAATAGTTGAAAAATATAAAGTATTTTATATTTATATTATAATAAATATATAATGTGTAGTATAAAAAATATACTACATGAAATCCAGTTGAAAAATCACAAGTACAAAGCAAAAAGAAAACTTGAATATTTCAACTGGATGCACCTTTCACGTAGTATATTTTTTATAGTACACATTATATATTTATTATAAAATATAAATAAAATATACTTTATATTTTTCAACTATTGACTTTTAGAACTGCAGAAACAAGCTACAAACATACACTAAAATAACCCCTGCTACAGTTTGTATATACGTATGAATGTATATCAAAGATTTTAAAAAATGTTAGATACCTGCAGTTTGAAAATAAAAATCATAATTATATAACTTGAACAAATAAATTAATGTTTTTTTTACATTATTCAATTTGTTTAAAAAGAAGATAAAAAATAATTTTAGGTAAAAAACAATAGTGTTCCATACATATCAATATATGTATACTCTATTTCATTTAAGTTTGCAGTGGTTGCCTGGTGATTTGACGGCACGAGTCGTGATCTGTACGGTCAAAGCACTTATATGATATATTAAAAAAATAACTTTTTTTTTTTTACTATGTTGCACCAAATAGATCAAATTGAAAATTTTACCACATACAAAGGTACAAATAAGAAGTATTTTAAAAAATTTTAGTGATTGACACTCGAAGGGAACATATTTAAATATGGCGCCAAAAAATATAAACATTTTTTGTAAAAAAACAGTTAGTAGAAAATCTCTGAAAAAAATTTTTTTTCGTGTGTTCTATCGATAAGTCTTCTCAAAAAAAATTTCATAAAAAAATATTAAGTGTAACGGTCACAATAAAATAAAAACCGAAAAACACGTTTTTCCATATTATACCCTAAATCTTTAGGTTGGCAAGCTCTAATTTTCAGGAAAATTTTCTTTTTTAACTAAAAATCGATCAGCCATATAGATTTTCAAAAATCGCTGGGGGCAGTTTTTACATGCTTATCCGGCTATACCCTTTAAACATTTATTTTAAAAGATAATTTTACTTGAGCCAATCTGAATCGATTTTAATATACGGACACGTAACTGTTGGCCAAACTCCTGCCAGTAATAATAAATATTAGTTTCATTGTTATAGCATTAAATACGTTCCTTCTGTTCTTTTTACAAGCTACATTAATAGCCCAGGCAATAACCTCAAAAAAAACGGTCAAACTAAGAAAAAATTCCGACCGAGCTGGATTTTGGTGGAGACTTTTATTTTCATGTCCTAAAAAGTCCCCTTAATTTGGATGGCGGGTTTTTATTTTTTAGCGGGTAAAAGGGGGCTAATTCTAGTTTTTTGCAAATATCTCAAAAACTATTAATTTTTCGAGAAAAATTGTTATGAAGAAAATTGTAGCTTATAAAATTCTACACAAAAAAGGTATTTATACTTTTTTCGTATAATCAAAACTTTTAAAGTAAACTGTTAACCCAGTCAAGAGTGCCAAAATTCAAACTTTTAGGGGCAAGCAATTTTATGGTTGTATTATAGATTTTGGGGTGTAGAATTCGAAAAAATAACCCGAACTAGCGAAAAGTAGTGCAACACCCTTAAAAAAGGAGTTGAAGGGTGAAAACCCCGTTTTCAAGATTTTTTTCAATTTTTCTCAAAATCTAAATCGATGACGAGGTGTTTTTGTGGTTGATATTTATTGGGGACACTTAGACGAATTGATCGGGACCACAAATATTGAATTTGACAGAAAAATACTCTTTCTAGAGGGTTTAAAAAAACCTAAAAATGTTTATTTCGAGGAAAAAATTTAAAAATTAATAATTTTTGTTCAAATCAAAATTGGTCTCAAATTGTTCCTCAAGCTCTAAAGAATACTGATCAACCATAATTTAAAAAAATAATAATATTTTAACCAATGAAAATCGCTAATGTTTAAGGGTAGGTAACGTAATTTTTTTTTATCAATTTTCATTGATTAAAATATTAATATTTTAAAAAATTATGGTTGATCAGCATTCTTTAGAACTTCAGGAACAATTTGAGACCAATTTTGATTTGAACAAAAATTATTAATTTTAAAATTTTTTCCTCGAAATAAACATTTTTACGTTTTTTTTAAACCCTCTAGAAAGAGTATTTTTCTGGCAAATTCAATATTTGTGGTCCCGATCGATTCGTCTTAGTGTCCCCAATAAATATTAACCACAAAAACACCCCGTCATCGATTTAGATTTTGAGAAAAATTGAAAAAAATCTTGAAAACGGGGTTTTCACCCTTCAACTCCTTTGTTAAGGGTGTTGCACTACTTTTCGCTAGTTCGGGTTATTTTTTTCGAATTCTACACCCCAAAATCTATAATACAACCATAAAATTGCTTGCCCCTAAAAGTTCGAATTTTGGCACTCTTCACTGCACCCTTGACTGGGTTAACAGTTTACTTTAAAAGTTTTGATTATACGAAAAAAGTATAAATACCTTTTTTGTGTAGAATTTTATAAGCTACAATTTTCTTCATAAAAATTTTTCTCGAAAAAATAATAATTTTTGAGATATTTGCAAAAAACTAGAATCAGCCCCCCTTTACCCGCAAAAAAATAAAAACCCGCCATCCAAATTAAGGGGACTTTTTAGGGTACGTTTAGGACATGAAAATAAAAGTCTCCACCAAAATCCAGCTTGGTCGGAATTTTTTTTTAGTAAAAACCTTTATTTCCTGGGCTATAATTTAATTAAATTGCATGTACTAAATCAGGTTATTATTTTTCTTATTTATACGGCAGTAATAAGTAATTAGCCACAGAATAAATACATGAATAATTATGATTTGTGTTGGGGGTTTAATTTTAGGGAATAATTTGAGGAAAATGGAAACAAAACATTGTCGTGTAGGGTATCAAATGAAAGCTTATTGAAGCATGAATTCAACATTTTTGAAAACGATCTTTTAACCTGAAACGGATGTTTACTTATGTCATTTTTTTCATTTTTCGAATTATTTTTAAAACAGTGTGGATAACAGAATAATGGTGAGATTAAAAACTGTAAATAAAATAGTATTTATAATTTATGTTCTCATATGTATTTAAACCAAGGAAGAAATATCTGCCATACGTGTCCTGGGACTTTCTTATACATATTACGGTGTACGTGTTTGCCATAGGTACCATGATACTTTCTTATACGTCATACTAAGAGTGAACAGTGTAGGTGATTACAATTAATTATGTAAAAAACACTTCTGGCTTAATCATAAATGATGAAAAGATAATAATATAAGTAAGTACTTGACAATTTTTATCTAAAAGTTGTTTTCTTATTTTGAAAATAATTCGAAAATTATAAAATTGACAAAGTAAAGATCAGTTTCCGGTTTAGTTATTACATATAAAAAATTAATTTAATAAATGTTTTAGAGAATATTATTATGTATTATTATGTATAATTTATGTTCCATGAATTTTATTCTATATTTTATTAGTTTGTAATTTTTTATTAAAATTAGATTTACATATGTACTATTTACTCTCAGTATTATTGTTACGCTATGGTAGATATTTTGATTGTCATACAGTATATGTAATAGATTTTCCTCAATATATAAGATTATTTATTCTTCTTATTATTGTATTTTAAATCCAAAAAAATGTACAAACTTTGAGTATGGAACGTACGATCTACTTTAACAAAAAATGAAGTATTTTCATTAAATTTTTAAAAGTAAAGTTTTCACTTCTGAAACTTTCGACCGCTATATAAACATGTTCTGTATTTTTTAACTTTGAACATGTATATTTTTGGTTACTTTTTATAAAAATTTTAATGACAACCGTATAACTACTTGCAACTAAAATTCAAAACAAAGTAAGTTTATTTTCTTAACAAATAATTCAAAATAAGGCAAATTTAAAAATTACTAACATCCAATTTCAATATTTATAAATGTTTGTTTTGTTGATCAGAAATAATCAATAGTTTTTTCAAATGAGGTATCACTTGCCTTGTCATGCTATTTAAAATTTTTAAGGGTTGTGCTCATGCGCAGAGGGTTGAAAAGATTCTTGCAAACATTTTATAGCAAAATATATCCCTCTTGAAAGCAAAGTCGACGTGTTCGAGCGTTTTTTCAAAATCTTATTTTAACTGACTAAAAGCGCAGCCGTTTCATTTTAGTTGGGCCCTGTATATAATATTAGAACCGTAAACAAGCATGAAAATATATAATTTGTGAGCATATGTGATCGTGAACAAATATTACTCACGCGCCCAGCTTTAACATATACATATACTAACTAACAATACGTATAAAATCTGAAATTTTTTTTACTAAATGATATGAACTGAAATGTCTTAAATACCTCTAATTCGTCTTAAAACGACCGAATCGATGCAAATTGACAAGATTTTACTTATTTCGAAGCAATCGGAACGATTCAAGAAATTTGATGTTACGAAGTTAGTAAAATCGAGTCAATATGCATCAATTCGGTCGTTTTACGACGAAATAGAGCTATTTATGACATAAATCATATGGACTGAAATGTCTTAAAAACCTCTAAAACGACTGAATTGATGCAAATTTACTCGATTTTATTGATTTCGAAGCAATCGGATTGATTCACGAAATTCGAAATTTTTGTACTAAATGATATGAACTGAAATGTCTTAAATGGCTCTAATTCGTCTTAAAACGACTGAATCGATGCAAATTGACAAGATTTTACTGATTTCGAAGCAATCCAATCGATTCACGAAATTCGAATTTTTTGTACTAAATGATATGAACTGAAATGTCTTAAATAGCTCTAATTCGTCGTAATTCGACCGAATCGATGCAAATTGACAAGATTTTACTGATTTCGAAGCAATCGGATCGATTCAGGAAATTCGATTTTTTTTTACTAAATGATATGAACTGAAATGTCTTAAATAGCTTTAATTCGTCTTAAAACAACCAAATCGATGTAAATTGACTTGATTTTACTGATTTCGATGCAATCGGATCGATTCACGAAATTCGAATTTTTTTTACTAAATGATATGAACTGAAATGTCTTAAATACCTCTAATTCGTCTTAAAACAACCGAATCGATGCAAATTGACAAGATTTTACTTATTTCGAAGCAATCGGAACGATTCAAGAAATTTGATGTTACGAAGTTAGTAAAATCGAGTCAACATGCATCAATTCGGTCGTTTTACGACGAAATAGAGCTATTTATGACATAAATCATATGGACTGAAATGTCTTAAAAACCTCTAAAACGACTGAATTGATGCAAATTTACTCGATTTTATTGATTTCGAAGCAATCGGATTGATTCACGAAATTCGAAATTTTTGTACTAAATGATATGAACTGAAATGTCTTAAATGGCTCTAATTCGTCTTAAAACGACTGAATCGATGCAAATTGACAAGATTTTACTGATTTCGAAGCAATCCGATCGATTCACGAAATTCGAATTTTTTGTACTAAATGGTATGAACTGAAATGTCTTAAATAGCTCTAATTCGTCGTAATTCGACCGAATCGATGCAAATTGACAAGATTTTACTGATTTCGAAGCAATCGGATCGATTCAGGAAATTCGATTTTTTTTTACTAAATGATATGAACTGAAATGTCTTAAATACCTCTAATTCGTCTTAAAACGACCGAATCGATGCAAATTGACAAGATTTTACTTATTTCGAAGCAATCGGAACGATTCACGAAATTTGATGTTAGTAACCTAACCTAACCTAACCTAACCTAACCTAACCTAACCTAACCTAACCTAACCTAACCTAACCTAACCTAACCTAACCCAACCAACTCGATTCACGAAATTAGATTTTTTTGTACTAAATTATATGAACTGAAATGTCTTAAATAGCTTTAATTCGTCTTAAAACAACCAAATCGATGTAAATTGACTTGATTTTACTGATTTCGATGCAATCGGATCGATTCACGAAATTCGAATTTTTTTTACTAAATGATATGAACTGAAATGTCTTAAATACCTCTTATTCGTCTTAAAACGACCGAATTGATGCAAATTGACAAGATTTTACTTATTTCGAAGCAATGGGAACGATTCAAGAAATTTGATGTTACGAAGTTAGTAAAATCGAGTCAATATGCATCAATTCGGTCGTTTTACGACGAAATAGAGCTATTTATGACATAAATCATATGGACTGAAATGTCTTAAAAACCTCTAAAACGACTGAATTGATGCAAATTGACTCGATTTTATTGATTTCGAAGCAATCGGATTGATTCACGAAATTCGAAATTTTTGTACTAAATGATATGAACTGAAATGTCTTAAATGGCTCTAATTCGTCTTAAAACGACTGAATCGATGCAAATTGACAAGATTTTACTGATTTCGAAGCAATCCGATCGATTCACGAAATTCGAATTTTTTGTACTAAATGATATGAACTGAAATGTCTTAAATAGCTCTAATTCGTCGTAATTCGACCGAATCGATGCAAATTGACAAGATTTTACTGATTTCGAAGCAATCGGATCGATTCAGGAAATTCGATTTTTTTTTACTAAATGATATGAACTGAAATGTCTTAAATACCTCTAATTCGTCTTAAAACGACCGAATCGATGCAAATTGACAAGATTTTACTTATTTCGAAGCAATCGGAACGATTCACGAAATTTGATGTTAGTAACCTAACCTAACCTAACCTAACCTAACCTAACCTAACCTAACCTAACCTAACCTAACCTAACCCAACCAACTCGATTCACGAAATTAGATTTTTTTGTACTAAATTATATGAACTGAAATGTCTTAAATAGCTTTAATTCGTCTTAAAATGGCAATGTTTTCAAATGAGCCATATCGACACTTCTGTTTTATGGAAATATTTATACAGTTCATTATTATCTATACAAAACTATAAAAAAGAACACACGCACTGACATACATAGCTTTCATTTTTATGTTTTAAAAATGTACACGCACATGCAAAAAGAAAGCAGTACTGAACGTTAGCACTTGACTTTTATTTTATCGGTTTTGCGCGAAACTTGATGACACAAGTTTGAAAACTTTTGTTATAAAATACCACTCATCTGTTGTTTGGCGAAGTAATACCCTACCACGTGCTTGCTCTTCTCACTTACGTATGCATGGGTTTGAAACCCGCCTCTGAAAACTTCCATCTGAACTGTATTCTGAGTATAGTCACTTTGCTGAACGGGATAATGATTATGCATATATCCATACCGATCTAGCAATATGAATTTTATATGCAATATGTATCCAAATTTAGAACACTAAGAACATATTTACTCTATATACGTACCAATTCCAGTATTTAAATATGTATCTTCATTACTTTTTAAAAGGTCTTAATTATTATTTTGAACCTATATAGAAATTGTCAAATACTATTTTTTACTGTCTTATAGTCATCTTAATATATATAAATTACGTGTCATATGTTTGTCCGCGATGGACTCCTAAACTACTTAACCGACTTTAATCAAATTTGTACACCGTGTACAGTTTGATCCAACTTGAAAGATAGGATAGCTTACATCTCAATTTATGATCGCAATATTATTTTATTGCAAATTATTTGTCTTTATCTGTTAACTCCAAACGATTCTAACAGATGGTGACATCTGTTGACTGGATTGAGTAAGTATTCAATAGATGGCGCTATGTCAAACTTCCAAACGTTTCATATAACCTACAATTTAATAGCATAACCACCACATGTTGCTAAAGTATAGGTTAACCACAGCAACGCGTGGCCGGGTCAGCTAGTATTATATAAAATTTAAATATAGGTACATTTTTGATGTACATAAAATATGTATAGGTATATAGTACTTATAAGAAATTATAATAAAGCAGATTTTTCCAATAAGACACCTTAAATGGAAATATTTGTTTTGATGGGCTCTGAATTTATCCTAGTTAATTATTTTGCCATGCCCGTGTGTCATGTGGTCTATGTGTAACTCAAAAACGACAAAATATGGAAATGTTACTTTTACATTTAGATTCTACATTCGTCCCGAATGTAAACTTTGTATTGTTTAAAACAATCGTATTCGTATATCTAACCGAAAACGGATGTTTAGTCGTGTCAATTTTTATTTGTTCTAATTTACGAACGTTACGAATTAGAAAAAATGTTTTTTTATTAAAGACAATAGCACTGACACCATATACTTATGGTGCAAAAGACATGCGAACATACGAGGAAATGAAATAACCGATTCTCTAGTCCAACAAGCAACAAAAACGAAGAAAACGAAAAAATATTACTCCCAACAGGCGACCTACAAACACAAACAAAAATAACATCAATACAGAAATGACAAAATTACTACCATGACTTCCTACAACAAAAAGGCCAATTTTACGGCTCCATCCAACCAATAGTCCCCAAATCACCATGGTTTAAAAATCATTATGCTCCAAGAAAAATAATACTGACAATAATTCGTCTCAGATTCAACCACGCTTGGACTAATAAATAAAAATATGAATAAAAATACTCTGCCTTGTAAATGCACAGTGCTTCCTCGTGCTAAATTCATCAAAGGTAGTTAATTATTGAACAATTTAAATAAAAACCGATAAAGTATTCAGATGAACTGTCATTGGTTAACCATTTAATTTTCATACGATTTTAATAAAAAAAATTAATTTGACATTTTTCTTAATACGCGCCTGGTTATTATGTCGTATATTTTGAATTTTTTGATAATTTCAATCAAAATCATTATTTTTCTGCTATACGAATGTCAAAATGACATTTAAAACGTCAAAGTGACATTTAATATATCAAAGTAAATAGCAGTTTTAAAAAAACAAATGACGATTTTCTTAAGTCAAATTGAGATTGATCTTTGTAAGGGAATATTTTACAACAAAAGTAGGTGACCTATATTATAGAGAATTGAATGCTCTACAAAAAAGGTTCTATAAAATTTTCACGTAACATGTGTCTTTCTTGAGATATCTTCAAAAAATAAATCTTTTATGATGTCACCCCTCCCCCTTACACACAAATTTAATTATTTTGAAATGGGACCGTCCTCAAGCCAGACCCAACCAACCAACCAAGTTTCATCAATATCGGTTCAGTGGTTCATGAGTTAAGCGTGTGACAAGGATTGGGGGACAGACACACACACAGACACACAGGCAGACAGACACGGAACAAAAAGTGTTTGTCTTGACCTGAAACGGATAGATCCGGTAAAATTTTTAAAATCGGAGAACAAATTTTTTTTCTCGTTTTAAAACGATAACAAAGCTTCTCGTATCTTCGATATTGCGAGGAAGCAATCCACTATTTATATAACTCCGATCCCTATTGAACTGAACCCACGCCCACAAATCCTATCAGCCTGACCACACTATTTTTCTACACCTTGCTATAATCGGCCCATCAGCAACCTCCCAATCACTTGTATCCCTGTGAATCAAACCCAAAATAGTCATAGATTATTTTTTCATATCTAGATATCTTTATGTTTATTACTTTTTTTAACTCAAAAATTCAAGTGTAAGTAGCTCTAAATAGTCCTCGGAGTACGTACCTACTTCAGAACCTACCTATGGTATACACTCGTGCGGCTGATTTTTAGGGTTCCGTAGAAAACTAGGAACCCTTATAGTTTCTCCATGTCCGTCCGTCCGTCCGTCCGTCCGTCCGTCCTGAAAAATTTTTTCATAATAAGATGAAATATGGTATACGGTCGTAGATTGATGACCCAAAAACAGAAATGATAAGATTTTTGAAAATAAAAATTTTTTAGACCCCCATTTCATAAAATGAAAAGTGTTTTAAAAAAAAAATTCACCTACACCATCGAGTGGGGTGTCGTTAGAAAGGTCTCCTAAAATGCAACAAAAAATGTAACAGAAATTTTTAATTTTAACCCTTCGATCACGATGTATTTTCTCTCCAAATTCGTTAAAAAAGCGTCCCCCCTCCTCTATTTTCTAAACTATCAATTAAAAAAATCTGAAAAAATTCCAGAACGTAGATTTTAAATAGTACTTTCACTGAAAGTTATAACGAACATTGTCAAAAATATTTTGGACCCCCTTTCATAGACTGAAAATTGAACTTACATTTTTTCCCCACTTACCCCATTGAGTGGGGTGTCATTTAATAGGTCTCATAAAATTCAATAAAAAACGTCAAATAAGTTTTTGATTTTAACCCTTCAGGCGCGATATATTTGCTTTTTAATGTCGCTGTCAGAGCGTCCCCCCCCCCCTCTATTTTCTAAACTATCGATTCAAAAAATCTGAAAAAAATTCAGAATGTAGCTTTTATTAGTAATTTCACTGAAAAATATAACGAACAATGTCAAAAATATTTTGGACCCCCTTTTCATAGATTGAAAAGTGAACTCACATTTTTTTTCATTTACCCCATTGAGTGGGGTGTCATTTGATAGGTCTCCTAAAATGCAATAACAAAAGTCAAATGACTTTTTGATTTTAACCCTTCAGTCACGAAAATTTTGAAAAATACTTTTTATAAATCGTAGTGAGAATGACTACGGAACCCTATCATGTGCGTGCCCAACACGCAGTTGCCCGTTTTATTTTTATAAAATCTTTTATCAGTGAGCCAGAAATATGTTTTATATAAGTAGGTACACATGCACTGTAGACTCACAGTACCTACTAAAAAATGGTATATTTTTCCCTAAAGATTTATTGAATATGAGTACAGCATGTATATTGAAGTTTTTATTTTTCCGTATACTGAAAATATTGTTTGCGATTTATCAATATTAAAATATTAAAAAACGACATTCTAATATGATATTTCTATGTTTATTTGATATAGTATTATTACATTGTCTAGATTAATTACATATATATAGATATACCTATTCTTTTATTAAACATGTTTTCAGTGTGAATGTGCCAGTAAAATGTCACTAACTGAATTCTGTTGTGGTAAATTGGACAGGCAATCAGTTTACCATTACATCAGTTACTAATAACGTTGTGTTCATTTCACGAACCGTTTGGTTCATTAGTATAATAACTAGAAATCGAAAATATATATATTTTCAACTATATGAGAAAATTGGAACTATTTAAATGTGTTCTATATATTTATTGATTTTACAAAACGGGGCTAATTTAACCCAATTTCAAAACAACTATAAATATTTGAATCATAATGCGTTTTTTTACTCGTTTATATTTTACGTCCAACAGCATTTATAATTTTTTATTAATTCAATAATTTCTCTTCTTGACTTTGGAACTATTATGTCATTTTTTTGCATTAATGGTTTAGAAATTAGAGAGGGATGCTCTGATAATCATTTTAAAAAGCAAATATACATATGCATACCTAAGGGTTAAAATTAAAGGATTAAAAAAATTGTTGCATTTTAGGACACCTAACTGAAAACATCCCACTCAATGGGATAAGTGAAAACAAAATTTCAGTCTATGGAAGGGGGTCCAAAAATTATTTTATTTTTCAAAAGTCTCATCATTTCTGCTTTTAGGTGATCAATCTGCGTCAGTATACCAAATTCCATTTTAATTGTTATTAAATTTAGGTATGTAGACAGGTTTACAAATGAACAGAGCGAAATTATATTAGGTAGGTATATAGTATATGGTATATGGATATATAATAATAAACCGATATTAAATTTACCCTCAATTCTCCCTATGTAAAAGTTTTTAAAACTCAACTTGCAATTCAAAGTCTTGATAATACCAGTAATTGATACACAAACGTTTATTATTATTTTTTTAAATCAGTTGAAATCATGAAATCTTATAAAAATGAAAATATTTTCCTGATAATTTAAGTATATTGCATATCGATCCACCCATTAACGTTCTATCTTAACACATGCACGTTTATAGGTTTTGTAAGGTAAAAATTTAATTTAAATTTTTAAGATTTGTGGTTCACATGTTTAATATTTGAAAAGAATTCAGAAATCACGTAAAAAGAATATATTCATATTACGACGCAATAAAAATTTCATCATACATTATGAATTTTTTAACATGTTTCAACGTTTCCCTTTTTATATACACAAACCTCACTATAAAAAGAGTTTTGTTTAACATATGAAAAAGTGTATTGCTGATGACACGGGTATTTTCTTAATTTTTTTTACTTCCTATTTCTAGAGAAATAGAGAAAGAAAGATATTATAATTACTCTAAAAAAATTTGTTTTCATCAGATGTTCTCGATTAGAAAAAAATATTTGTGTTTGATTTTTAAAATAAATAACTGCGTACATAATAATACAGGTATTGAATAATTGAAATTTTTAATCATATATGTCATACTCCAGCGATTCTCAACCTGTGGGGCGCCCCCCCCCTAGGGGGGTGTGATAAAACTGAAGGGTGGGCGCGAGTATATCGAAAAAAAAATGATACATTCTGACATAATAAAAAATAAAATACACGTTTACATTAACACTGATATAATACACTTATAAATAGGATTGTATCAGTACTACACAATGTATTTAATAATTAACTTATCAATATTAAATTAAAAACAAGATTAATAATTATTAGTGACTCCCTTGGGCAAAGCAAAGTTTTCGAAAGAAGGTTTAATATTAAAAATTGACACTCTAAGCATTTTTTTATATTTAGCTGAGATCTTTTTTTCAGTTAAAATTATTGTATAGGGGGGGGGGGGGCGATGAGAATTGAGATTGAAAATTAGGTCGCAAATATTAAAAGGTTGAGAAACGCTGTCATACTCTTATATGGCCAGCAACCCATTTGAGCTCATAAGATAACTGGGAGCCGACAAAATGAAATGCAAATAAGTATCATTTCTCCAAAATGCCCTTGCACGGCGCGGTGAAATTTGAAACAAGTCTTAAATTTCAATTCGGTGTTAACCTTGTTAACCGAAAAATATGCGTGTGATTTCATATTTCATAGTGTGTACAAATAGTTCAGGAAACTTGTGCAAAGTTCTAAATATGAAAGTTAAATATTTAATCATCTAAATACTTTATCGGTTTTTATTTAAATTGTTAAATCATTAACTACCTTTTTAATGAATTTAGTACGAAGAAGCACTGTGCATTTACTTGGCAGATGTTTTTTATATTAATGTAATAAAGTGTATCAAAAATATTGTATTTAAATTAAACTCCAGAAAATAATACCTTCTTAGAACTTTTTCTTATTACACACATATTTTTCTTTATTTAGATAGATACTAATAAGAGATGATTTGAAAATTTAAAAATCTGTCGCGACATACACATGTCACAGGTGTATACCATATTAGAACCAGTTACAGGTGCATTTTTGAGTTAGAAATAAATATAAAAATTGGATCATATTCTAGTAATTGAGTTCTACATTTTGACATCCCACAAGCCTAGATTTGAAAATAAAAAAAATTCTGACTTCAGATTTTTTCAGCTAGTAGGTAGTTACCGAGCCAGATGGGAAGTAGACAATTTTTTTTCTTGAAGCCCCCTGCAGGTTCTATTTTTGATTTAGAAAAAATAGGTGTCATATTCTACTCATTGAGATCCTGCCTAGATAAAAAAATAAAAATACAAATTTTTATGACACCCCTCCCTATTTCTCCAAAAATTGAAATAATATTGGTGACTAGTATTTGTCGTTGGTAGTCTCACAAAAGCCTCATTACCTAATTTATTTCAGATTTTTTGAGCCATTAGTTACCAAGTTAGAGGGGAGGGAATAAATGGCCGCTTGGAGTCCCTTGCTGCCGCCATTTTTGAGTTAAAAAAATAATAAAAAATATGGCAAATTCTATCGATTGAAATCTACAATTTGATATCCCACACACCTTAGAATAAATTTGTATTCTAAGGTGTGTGCAGGTGCCATTTATGATTTAAAAAAAATAAGAATGAGGGTCAAATTATACTAGTTTATTTACACATTTTGATGTGTCACATGCCTTGGTATAAAAAATATATTTCTTGTCTGGCTTTAGCTTCTTAGCGTATCCCCTAAAAAAATATTTTTTTCAAAATATTGTACATATTTTACTAGAGGGTGTCATTTTACATGTTCAGTAAAAATTTCAAGATTTTAACTTATATAGTTTACGGGCTATTGCGTTTTGAGTGAAAAGGACGGACGGACGATACAGTGAGATTAATAGGGTTTCTTTGAATCCCTAAAAATGAAAAGAAATTAACAAAATCAACCTAATCTATTAAACGTTTTTAATAGAAAAATGTATTACAACTGAAATAGATGCAACGTATAAAAAGTGTATTGCATTAACAAACAATTTAGTAAATCGTCTTCTGCTCGAACAGAACTACATTATAACAATTCCATGGGATATTTCACTTGGCTACGTTGGTAGCACTGCAGTGACGCATCTCCCGCGGCGACACTAACGCCAATGGGCGGCGGAATGAAGCACTAGTGACTCGTAAATTATGTCTATCGTCTTTCTTTACGTTCTATGCTTCTCAAACAATTTTCTTTTAAAAAATTAATAATGTTTATCTGAATTTAGATAACTAGAAAATCTAGCCTGAAAACAATATACCTAGTAGGAAGTTAAATGGTAATTTATAGAATTTTTTCTTTTTTTATAATTTTCAATGATTCCAATTTCTATAAATTATAATTTTCTAATTTTATTCTATTACATATGTTTCGAAAATAGTTTTAAAAACTTCAGTCTTAGCAAAAGTTAACACCCAATTCCATTACCGCTTCTGGGATTGTTTTAAAATATCGAATATTTTTATCAAATGCTTATACAGATTCTAGTTAGAAATTTTCACCCTTCTTGTATTTTGGCATTTTGCGTCTAGAGACAGACACGCACACAGGTGTCATGGTGAAAACTGTCAAAATTGATTAAACAAAAGTTAAAAAAATGCCCATTCTAATATGAAAGTATAAAGTAAATAGTAGATTATTTTTGTTATTGGTTTTAAAAACAATTACAATTAGTAAGTTCGTTATTTCATGACTTCAATATAATAGTATATTTTTTTAAATTAATTATTCTTTTTAACTTTTCTATTAATTTCCACCCAGTGCATCGTTCGCTTTTGTCTGGTCTACAAACAAACAAGCTTACTGTTTAAATACAAAAGCAGTATTTTGAATAGCACGCACTTCAAAAAGAATCCAATAGATGACGCACTTTTATATGTACATATTGTACATATGTACATCTATAAGGTATAATCTATATCCTTACCTTTCATATATTATAAAACGCAACGTCTCTCTGTCTGTCTGTCTGTCCGTTATGTGCTGTCACTCGGAAACCATTTATCCGATTTACATTTTTTTATTCATACGTATGTTCTTTGTCCAAGTATTTATTTTGTTACGTTAGGTAATATAAGGAATAAACAGTGACGATAATAGTAAATCATGTCAGAAAAAAGTTTTCCATCAGCGCGCTTTTTTGCAATATAGTGTCTTAAAGAATTGTGTAGAATAAAAAGATATGTAATATTTATTTTTATTTTTTTAATCCTAAACAATAATTCCGTAATCCACGCGAGTGAACCCGAGGTACAGCTAGGTTATTATAAAACCGCAATTAGAGGTTTATTATCACTTATCGAGATGTAATATCAAAGATGTACAGCTTGAAAAAAAAATCATACAAATAAATGTAATTTGAAGAAATATAAAAAGTTACTCTTTGTTTTGGGTTCACTGTTCTCAGATACGGTCGACTATGTTACTGGAGCTATTTGAAATGTAAAAACGTTTTATTTTATTTTTCATGTGGCTATTTTCTGTTTTGTATTTCGGCTACATTCGAATGATGTGAACGACAATAATCACTATTATATAAGAATGTATTCAAATCGTTTTATTTGACATTATATGTAAAATAGTTGTACATACTTTCTTTAATGTTGGTAGTTTTTGATCGATATTCAGTAAACATATTTGTTTTATCGTTTTTGAATCCTACAAGTTGCAATAATATAAGTATGTAGTAGTAAAATATAATTTTAGAGATTTTTATTTTATTTTTGTATCAATATTGAAAATTAATAATAAATTGTTTGTTAAATCATTATAAACTCATAATAAATAACAGCCAGCACAAGATTTTTTTATATCATTCTTTATGGATTCAAAATAGTTGCCTTTCCAAACCGAAAAAAATCATATGTATCTACGGTACCTATACCGATCAGATCGATGATATAAAAAAATTGATTTAAAGTAGGTACCGAATATTATAGGTATTGCGAACCAAAATTCTTAAGTATTAATCGCTTGTATTGTGTTAACTTTGTTTATAATTTTTAAAATTTTAAACCATTTTTACTTCTAAATCGGAACAATTTTTCGTTCTTTCGCACTCATATTTGTTTTCAATATAAGCAATTTTGTTACAACCATAATAGAAAACACATTTTTTTTATGAAATAAAATTCGTTTACCGCGGTAATTTCATGGACAGGATATTTTTATTTGCAAAAAATAAAAGATTTCTATATACAATACTATTTCATTGTGTTTTAATTTTTTATTTTTAACTTCCATCAAAATTTATCTGAATAAACAGTGTTAACGCTAACACACTAACATTGCAGTTTTTCTTGCTCATGTGTCATATCTTCAGCACTCTCGTATGAGGTATTGCATTTTTGTTGACAGATATTTATTTTCGTTTCCTTTTTACTGGAATGATGCAACATAAATAAAATTTATAGTTGTTGAAGATCTTCGCTGTGTCCTGAATTGTGCGAGATTAAAATGGGATTTATTTATCGGCAGCTTTACAAAGTGCCTCTGTTCTCATGCATGTCACCCTCCCCTCTACTCCCTGCACCATTACCCCTACTCAATCGCGGTGGTGTTGATCAATGCTGTTCTCATTTAAACATTTTGATTTATGTGTTTCGTGTATTCTATTTTTTAATCATGTATTTTTGTGGTATTTTTTCTCTGCACTGAATTTCATTTAATCAGTAAATGCAATCGTTTATGTTATGTTAATGTTATACATTTTCTGTGGAAATGATTGGTGTGTCCTTGTATATTATTTATTAATAGAAGATAACAGAATACTGCTGTTCGTTATGTATAATGTGTAAGTAATATTAAGCAGTCATTTATTTTGCACCAATCGATATTTCTCGTAATCAGTTAATTCTATAACAAATAAACATGTATATGTACTTTTTTTAATCAAATAATTGTATAAAATATAAGACAAAATCGAAGAGCCCACTGTCCCTATCAACATAATTATCAGTTGATACTCAAAATCGATAGCACTTATTCTTATTAACACTAATCCGTTTATAAACTTTCATAACTGTATCAGAATGGGTCTTCAAGATATTCAATAAAAACAAAGTACCTACCTATATATTAACATATACATATTAAGTGAAATTATTTTTAACTCGCTAATGAGGATTATGTGATGTATCGGTATGAACAATTTACATTTAGAAGTATCTTGTGATTTGTCGATAAAAGGTACTGTTTGGTCAAAGAAATTTTTACAAAACAGAACAATAAGGTGTAATGCGGCGTTTACACCGAGAAAACAAAACAGAAACACGGTGTTTTTATGACTAAAAAGCAATAAATCCTATACATTTTTAAATACGAAGTATTTTAAAGACACGATGTTTCTGTTTTGTTTTTTCGGTGTAAACGCAGCATGATAGTTACTTTCAGCACTTATATATTTTAAACATTTTATTTTTTTATTCATTCATTATAAAAAAATTCTTACCGCGGTGGTTATCAGGATTTTTATTACTAAAAAGCACTACATGTAATATGTATTTAGATTATTTTGTAAGTAATCATAAAAACAATAATTTTTCATTCAAAGTCTAGCAATTTTTAAGTACCAAAAACTTCTTTAACGAAACTAGTGAATTTGAATAACCTTGACACTTTTTAAAGATGAAATGCTAACAATAAGGAAAATGCATATGTGTGAGTAGATATAGTACATATAAGAAAAAGATCGATTAATGCGTACAAATGAGTTAACGTAGTTTTATATACTGTTTTTGTGTTAAAATAATATATTTGATTAATAACTTAATAATCGATTATTTTATTTAATTCGCATGGTTAATAAAAACAAAATAAGTTATACATAAACCATGCGCTTATAGTGAGTGAGGCACACAATACTTGTTTTCCTAAAAAGTGTCAGTGATAGGATAAATAAATTTCAAAAATAAAACCGTAATCCAATCCCGACATATATCGATCCAGAGTCCATGTTAAATTTTTTTGTTGTTTTGCCCTTTGGTCAAGCTATTACCCACCCCTGGTTAAAACAACAATGTTTGTCCTTTGCAGACTTCAAGCGATGGCAACATTACCACGAGTACGTTATCCTTTGTCGCCAGCAAGGATGATGCGGGGAAGTATTTGTCCTGTCGCGCCGAGAACCCCACGGTCAACTCTGAGGCGCTAGAGGACGGCTGGAGGCTTGAGATACAATGTAAGTTATTACTTTATATCATACATACGTACACTATATCTCTGTTTTGCCTGTCTACTCGCTGCTGTGAATATCTTATTACATTAAGCGGGTGTGTTTACTTTTTTATTTTGTTTTAAAATAATTTATCAATAGCTTAATTATCTTTAAAGATCTTAATCTTAATACATAATATTTTTAATTCTATTACGTAATACATTTTAGAAGAACCGCGTTATTCATATTAATGTATAATTGAATACATATTTGAAAAATTTGTGGTAAAAAGATTTTTCACTCTTTCAATATTAATATTTTCAACTTACTGAAAGTTTAAGCCAAATTAAAACATTTTAAAAAACACAAGATATTTTTAGTGAATAAAAGTAAAACGTGTTAGTTTTCGTAACAAGCGTCAAATTATAATACATAGGATGTATGCAATCACAAAAAACTCAAAATAAAAATTGAAAAGTGGAAATTTTAAGCTTCAAATTGCTTTGTGAATGATCGTTATACTACAGCTAAGCTATAATTATTTGACTTTCATCTTTTTGTATAAAAAATTCTTTTTATTATATGACGAATGTAAGTGTACATTATAGTTATATATTATACAGTTGCTTTGCTTTTAACACGTTTTAATAAAAATACAACACAAATCAAATCTAATATATCAAATAGAAGTAATATGCATACATATAATATAAAAGTTTAACTACTCCCCTGATAATATCATCGGCCATTTAGCGGTGCAACACAATGTGCAGCCAATTTCACTAACAACAAACTGTGTACAAATATTTCATCTAGATCGGCCATAACTCCAACTAGCTCGTTGTAGTATGTATGCCAGTACAGCACATGTGTTTGTATACTTGAACCATATATTATTGTGGAAAATATTACACTTATTTTATCAACTGAAACTACATACAATATTAATATATAAAATTGTATAATGAATCGTTAGCGATTTTACAATAATGATTTTAAAAATTAATTATTATTTGAAGTACTATAATTAAGGTGGGTGGACCGTGGAAGGCCACAAACAAAACATTAAGTAACACTTTGTTTTATTATGTAACTTATAAAATATTTTTTTAATGCAGTTAATGATCATTTATGGATTCTATGTTTTATTAATCTCTTCCAAATGGCATTGCAAGGAACACGGCTCCTTACAAGGCCAATATAAAGTTTTAACTTAAAATTAATGTTGTGACAATCAAAATATTTACTTAATATCTAACTACATAAAAAGGTCTTTCATTAAAAAAATTAAAGAAAATAATAATTTATTTACTTGAAAAGTTACGTTTTGCTGTGAGCACGTATTATAATTTTAACCTCGACGACCGAAGTCAATAAAGGATGGGACGGCACAGACAAAATAGCGGCCTGAGTGACTCGCCGCCGCGTCTGTGTTCTTGAGTTCGATGGATGTTAGTGTGTGTAGAAGGAATTTGTCATCGTATGGTAATAACTACGAATTTTTAATAATTGGCCTTACAAGGAGCATGGCCTTCCATGGTCCACCCACCTTATTTCTTTTCAATAACAGATTTCATTAAAATCATAATTTCTAAAGAATCAAGGTAATAATTTACCTAAATAAAACAATTTATATATGATATTATTTATCCATTTCTCAAATCTTAATGTTATACTCGTTTGTTAATTTTTCCAAATTCTATAATTTTTTATTCCGTGCGTGGTTGTGTAATACGGATTAAAAAACATATATTTTTCTTTATTGTATGTATGTGTGTACATTACTGTACATACATATACATACGAACATATATAGAAGAATATACAGACTACTTGGTTTTATTCTAAAGTCTGAAACCTTTTCTATTCATGTGTGTATTGTTTTTGTTAGCCGTCTGCAATTGAACTCGAGATAAGAAACGTTGACAAGTATGGGCTAACTTTGAATTAATTTGGTGAAAAAGTGTTCTAAAAACACAATAGTGTTTGTACAATTCAATGAATACAATGAATAGAAATAAATTTTCTTCGTGAAATGTATAAATTATTTTTATTTAATTTCATTGGCAATTTCAATATATTATTTTTTTCCAATTTCAATGGTTATAAACAATTTAATATATGTATATTATTTAAATAGTAGTGAAAATAGAATGATATAATTATTTTATAAGCAAACACTTTTTATTACCTACCTACTTTTTTAATAGTAAATATGTATTCCTTTTTACACGTAGTTTTGATTAATGATTTGTTTTCATATTTATTCTTAGTTAACATTATACTCTTGAACTTTTAAAAAAAAATTATATATTTATCCGATTAATCAAATTAATTCCTATTATAACGTTTAATCTATGAAATTCATTTAATTAAGGAATGATTTTAAAATTTCATCAATCAACATTCGAAAAATAAATTAAATATTTCGTATTATATTCTCAATTTAAATATAAAATTAATACAAAAAAATCATTAGAGTGCGAACAATTAAAACAAGAAAACGAAGAACAAGAAACTGATAAAAAAATTCATTGGTTCAATTTTCTCTTAAATAATATCGAAAGAAAACCCGTGTTCATTCATTTAAAAAGCGCTTCTCAAGTCTAATTTTCTTCACTTTTATATAGAGTTAAAAAGAAATCGTAAGTAATATATAACAACTCAATTTTCCATCCTCTTAAAAACGATTGATTTTCGTTTGTTCACATTTCGGTACGGACCATTATTGCCTTCTTACTGGATTATAAATATCACATATCTATTCGATATATTTGCACTACTCAAGCAAACAGGGGTGTCCTAAGCAAGGGTGCAAGGGGTTCACGGAACCCGGGCAGTACGGCCTAAAGGGGTAGCTAGACCTTAGATATATAACTAATTTCTTTTATTCCATTTTTTTTTCATCGAGGGCAGCTTTCATTTTTCACATAAAGGATGCAACTGTTATTTAAAAACTACATCCCATATAGAAAATTATAAATGGACCAGGCTTGGCCCAGACTTGCGCCAATACTGCCAACGCTGGGCAAAGCCTTGCACCCAACACTGGGCCAACATACAAATGATAACTCCGTTCAAGGCTCGGCCATGGCTTGTCGACCAATATAGTACCAATGCTGGCCCAGAGTCTAGCCAGGCTCTGGTCCAAACCTTGGCCAATGCTATATCGACCAAGCAGCCGAGCAGTGTCGCACCCAGTTCCGGATTTAGAAATTTGCCGCTCCTAGGCGAAAATTGCCGCCCTCATTTTCAAAATAAATAAAATAAAGATTTTAGATACTCGTGACTATTTTTTTAATCAATATTTTATGGGTTACTTACCTTGTATAGTTTTCAATTATATCGATTAAGTGCAATATTATTTAAATATGGAAGAACGCAAAAATAATTTAATTGTGAAAACCATTTTTTCTCAAATTAAACATGGGATAAATGGTTGGCGTTTTTATTCTACAACACTGCATGTTCTAAAAAATATATCAGTATGAGTAAAACTGTCAGCAGCCTGAATGTTAAATTCGATAGGAACAAATAAACCTAAACAATTTATGGATACCACTTTTTTGTCAGATATCTCCTGAGAAAATCCCGAAAATATCCACAAAACGATCAAATCACCAGCAATCAATTGTAGCGAATGTGAGACATCAAACAAAAACCCTTTATAATGCGGCAATGTTCACACATGTGTGTCATATGTAAATATATGGATATTAAATGTCATAAACGACAGGAAGTATTTGGTGTCGTCCCGCCCTTCTTGCGGTGATCGCGTAGCGGATCATTTGCACACCTGGCTCAATAAATCATAATCATTAGCCACCTACGCCCAACCACCTCTGCAGTACTCTGCACACAACCACACCACACGCCACCCTTTATGTTTGTATGTCCCCTAATTGATCACTGATTCTCACTGACACTGTTTTTACAGTTTGATTGGATGTCCGTCATGATGATATTTTTTTATTTATGTTTAATATGTATACAGAATGAAGTAAAAAAATAGTATACTATCAAAATGATAACAGTAGGCAAAAGCCTACTATTCTATCTATTGGATTCGTAGCTGTGCATTAGTATGCATTAACCATGTATACCTATACATAAGAACAAGTACATAAGTATTATAACCTTAAAAATACTTTACCAAGCGCACGTAAGTACGTACTTATATTTTAATTTTACACTTTTAACTTGGCACTGCAATTGCATTTTTTACTTGAAACTTCAAATATTTTGATTTGGTATTTGGTACTTGATCCATTTAGTAGGTACTTCAACTTGAATACTTGTGAGAGCTAGGACCACATTTAAACGTCCTCGGTAACTACAGCATGATTGGTTTCGGATGGGCCTGGTGACATCTATAAATGGCGTTAAGTTTTTACAATTTTATTACATTACCAATCTAATAATAATATTTCTTCATTTACTGTTTCTCTTTATTTTGAAACATTCTCTCAACATTATTATTTATATTGTATTAAAAATAAAAATTAAATGAATATCTGAACATATTTTCATTTAATGAGTATATTTTGAATCATGCTGTATATTTATATGTATGTATGAAACACCAAAATTCATAGCTTGTTATAAAAATGTCATAAATCAACATCTGTCGACTCTTTGTATTTCTATGTAACTTTTTTATTTATTAATTTGTTGCCTTTTCATATCTGCCTATTTGTTGTTGTTTTTGAATGACCTATTTGTATTATTGTGTTCGAAATAAACTTGTATCTCCCAGCTATTTATTTTAAACTTGATTATTCCATAGATTTTTGTGAACTATGCTGACATTTTCACAATTGTTAGTTTTTGAATCTAATAATATTTATATATACATAGTTATTATATTATTGCACGATGATTTTAAACATTAACCTATTTATTATTTATTGATTTCTGTAAAAATAATACAGAATGATTCAGAAGTAGTCCAAAAACAGTGAAAATCTGTCAACAAATGCTATATATTTTTGAAATTATTGTTTTAAAATTTTATATTCTTTTCTATGGAAAGTAGTTTTGGGTTATTTTTTTGAAACTTTACTTTTAACAGCTATGTTTCGTGAAATAGATTTGATTAATTTGATTATATACTGAGGACACAATTCGTTGAATTATTAAAAAAGAAGTAGTTGGTAACGGTGCCAATAAGATAACGATATGCACGGCAAGAAATTTGTGAATTTCTTGCCGTTCACAAGAATTAAATCTTTCAATCGTCAACATGGCAAAAGTTATATCTAGATTTTGGGTTTACGTCCTACAAAGATTCACATTCAGTTAACTCAAGAACTGAAATCAAATGATGATTTATTGCATTATAGATTCTCTAACAGGGGGGCTTTACAACGCGTGAATTGGTATTTTCCATCCAAAATCGACCGATTTGACGCCACTCTACTATTTCTTGTGGACTTTTGTGAAACCTTGTTTATTTCAATAAACTACTAACATTTCAAGCACTATAAAAACCAACATTGAAGAAGTTATTGGTTAAATACTGCTGGAATTATGTAAAAATAGGTCAAACATAAGGTCCGTGAAAATAACTCTACTAGACGATGATGTGATAATCATTTAAATGACGTTGTATTTTGTATTCTAGATTTTATTTAATTTAATACACTTCAAAATAAAATAAAAATTTCATTAAAGTTTTTAATAGTTAATTTATATTTTAAAATTATATCGTTCTTATTAAAAATAATCTGCCGTGTGCCACTGGACTTTCTTATACATAATAATGACAGTGAACAGTATACGTGATTTTTATTTTATTGAAGGATATTTCTGACAAACTAATAAAAGATAGAAAAAAAATGAATGGGACATAAACTATCGATATATTATTATAAACATTATGTATAGAACGAATTTTGTTTAACATAATTACTGACGAAAATGGATGTTTATTCTTGTCATTTTTTTAAATTTTGGATTTATTTTTGAAATAAGACAAAATTGTCGAGTATGTTATTATCTATAATTTATTCCCCATACATTTTTTTCAACACTTATGATTTAGCCAAAAATAAATTTTTAAAAATCATTATTTAGAATAATCTATACTGGCTGTTGGGTGATTTGACCGTACGGATCACGACTCATGCCGTCAAGACACCCGGCGACCACTGCAAACTAAATAAAATAGAGTGTACAGTGTTTATTCTCAATTTTACGTATAAGAAAGACCCATGATACATATGGCAAACACGTACAGTCTCTGTGATACGTATAAGAAAGTCCCATGACACTCATGGCAGATATTTCTTCTCTGTTATACTGTTATGAACCATTTGAAATGTACTTAAAAACGGATACTTGTAAAAAAAAAAATTAAATTTGTTTTTTCGAAAAAATGAATAGAACATAAATCATAGATACTAATATTACCTACAATTTTTAACTTGGATATTTTTCTCTAATTCGTACTGTTTCAATGTAATTCGAAAAATTCAAAAATTGATGTAGGTAAACATCCGTTTCCGGTTGAAAGATCGTTTTCATAAATATGAGGTTTTCATCCCATGAAAAAATTAATCTTAAGTATAAAGTTTCACCCTTCTACGATTTGTCGTATTTGAGTTACAGCGCCCACAGACAAACAGACAGACAGACACACAGACATCATGGCGAAAATAGTCAGAATGGATTCAGAGAAGGTCAAAATTGATAATTCCATCAAAATCCGGATTTCGAAAAAAATCGCGTTTACAATACTTACTTATACTATATGTATATTTCATATACATTGGTATAAGAAAGTAAAAACCCTCGCTTTCAGCAAACACCCATATATGTAGGAATGTAGGTGCCTGTGTATAAACAAAAATGTACATATTTTCCCCGCTTTAAAAATCATCAGTCGACAAAATATTTTCCATATAAACACATATAATCATGTCACGTGTCTACGGCTGACGTTTCGGTTACGTAACGTCATCATCACCATCGCCCGCCATCTTGTTGTCAGAAGTATAAACGCGCTTGTACGCTAGATGTCACCCCGATCAGCTCACAGACGACTGGGGTCTGCATATGCAATGTGTTCATCATACACTATCGTGCGCGCACACACACAGGCACATACACGCACGCACATGAGTATGGGATTTCGTATGAGAATATTTTATATGAACGTACGTGTATTTATATGTTATTATTATTATGTATACATAATATGAAGTGGCTTGGTAATATTGTTTGTGACAGACATTTTTGAAAAATATGTGTAAATGTATGGTACTATAAAAAGATACAAACATACTTGTTTATAATAGAAATTTATCAAAACCCACACGTGGGTGTTACCACACAACCCACTTGACACAACTCAAAAAATATCCTTGAAAATCGATTCGTGAATCAATCCCGAGTCCAACGAAATATATGCATGAAGTCATATATGAAAAAAAAATTGGCAATTACAAATAAATGCAAAATTTCCTGACTAATTATTATCTTTGTAAACTTTTAGAAGTTTTATAAAATTTACCATCTATTACTTTGGCCAATAATTGTAAAAAGTACTATGCCAATCATTAAAAAAAATGGCCAATCATTATACTTTTTTGAGATATTTTATATTTTATGCAGGTTTTCGTATTTCCTTATACTTATAATAGTAATACATATACCAATAATAAAGAACTAAGTAATGAACACATTATTGTATTTATATTCCATTTATCACTTATATTAAAGGAATAACGTTTGTTTCTTTCGAGTTTTTCTTAAGTGGCCAATAATTATACCGTTTCCCCTATTTACCTACAAAATATAAAAAAAATATTGTTGTATTCTACTTGTCCACCAAACTGTAATACTATGAGTTAGAGTTTTTCTTTCGTTGAGCACAAAAAATAAAAACAATATAAATAATAAAAAATGCTAAATATATTACACATATGTACATTGTACATACATACATACATTGCACAATATTGTACATAGGTACGTGTTTGTCGACTATATTTATATAAAGTAACCGTATATTGTTTTTTTAATACTTTGTTCCTGCATACAGAAACATGTTATAAATAAACTTAATGTAACTTAAATATAATACTATTTTCTTTTATAAGATTATTATTTATATTTTATACAACTTTTTTTAAATGTACTGTTTTATTTTTACGATTATTCGTATCTCAACTATCAATTTTAACATGGTTTATAATATAATTTTCTTGGAAATATATTAAAAAAAACAACTTAATCTTGCTCGATATTGTATTTTTTCTGTTTTCTTAAAATAAGTAAGTATATTTTATAGTGAAGTAATTTCGCAGTTTGTACTAACGATAAGTAAACGCTTGATATATGATTTTTTATAGTTCAATTTAACTTGAAATTATTATTTAATAATATTGAGCACCCATAAAATCAGTGTCTCATGAATTATGAAAATTTGATTAGAATATGTGGAACTTTTGAATTAATAACACTTTATAGATTTGAATCACCAACATGACTACGACTAAACACGATTTTTTTCTTATCATTTTAACTTATTTTCATCAAAATCAGATTAAATAAACCTTTCCATTGTATTGCTTATGATAATAAACGCATTTTTCATTAACTTGGAAGTGCTATATATAGACCGGGAGGCAGCAACCAAAATTTGGTCATCATAGCAGCCCGCAAAATTTGTTATGATAATTGTTAATTTAGTATAGCTGTATATTAAAAGTAAATTGTCAGTCATAAAATACGCTACTTTTACTCCTGGTAGGTTGTCAAAGTCGTCAAGTTTTTGACCGAGGGTGACATACCGGGTGTCCCAGATAACTTTTCCAGCATGGGGATCTCAGTATCTATAAGAGATACAGGTTTGGTTAAATGAGATGAATTATTTGTAAGAAAGGGGTGAGTATTACTACACCAAAAAATATTCATAATTCTATGTGGTTTAGGCGGTATACTAAAAAAACGGAAAATTCGGAATTTCTTTAAATGGCTATAACTTTTTTGTCAAAGTAGATAGGTATTTTTTGTAGACGATTTCTCAAAGCACTTTTTTGTGTAAAATCGATTGGTGTATTTAGATTTTTTATATCACTTTTAGTTTCCGAGTTATGAGCCCTAACTTTAGTTTTTCTTATGGGCCACTAAGTTGGCTATGGCATATTTGAACGTGTTGTTTACTCTACTTTACAACGATATGTCACATGCCATACTTATTGTCAAAAAAAAATTATAATGTATTTTTTTTAAATAGTTAATTGTTTTCAAATAGTCATTTGTTATTTTGTTTGTTGTTATTGTGGTTTTTGTTTACAATTTTTGTTTTTCATGGCTTACTTAAATGTTTGTAATAAAATACTTAATAAATATCACTGACATTTAGTACATCGACTTATTTTCGACAATAAGTATGGCAAGTGACATATCGTTGTAAAGTAGAGTAAAAAACACGTTCAAATATGTTATAGTCAACTTAGTGGCCCATAAGAAAAACTAAAGTTAGGGCTCATAACTCGGAAACTAAAAGTGATATAAAAAATCTAAATACACCAATCGATTCTACACAAAAAAGTGCTTTGAGAAACCGTCTACAAAAAATACCTATCTACTTTGACAAAAAAGTTATAGCCATTTAAAGAAATTCCGAATTTTCAGTTTTTTGGGTATACCACCTAAACCACATAGAATTATGAATATTTTTTTGTGTAGTAATACTCACCCCTTTCACACAAATAATTCATCTCATTTAACCAAACCTGTATCTCTAATAGATACTGAGATCCCCATGCTGGAAAAGTTATCTGGGACACCCGGTATAGCAATCTGGCAGATAAATACATTTTGATATATATATCATGTTCTCCAGATCAAGAAAATATAGTTTTCTGACGCCTACGCCACTGCTTAAAAAAAGTAGAGTGAATTAAACAAAAAAAAAATGACCCAAAAAAATTGTTTTTAGCAGCCCGTCAGATATTTAAGATTTAGGGTGATTTGTTTATTACAAAAACAGAAATATGTATATCTGACGTATTCACCGCTGCGTTTTTATTTTATAGCGGGACAAAGATGTTAAAAAATTTTTGTAGAATAATGTCCCCTTATGCAAAAAAAATATACACATCTGACGCGTGAAGTGCTGCATTTGATTTGGAGAGCCCGTCAGATAATTTCGTAGCTCAGGCAACATAATTTTTTTTTACTGTTGTAAAAACAATTTTTTAGTGGTTAGGCTTGATTTGTTTGACTTTTTTTTGGAAATACATAATAATAATAATAATAATAAAAATAAATACACTCATTAATTGGTTATTTTTTTACATATTTAAATTGTTATAAAAAAATAAAGCAACAACTGAGGTGTCAGATACAGTTATTTTCTTGCTCAGAGAACTTAAATCTATTGAATAAAACAAATTTTGAACGGGCGGCTATAAATATGACGGTCATTTTTTTACATGTTTCAATTGTTATAAAAAAATAAAGCAACTATTAAGGCGTCAGATGTTTATATGGCAGTTCATAAAAAATCAAAATTAACAAATTTTATAAATATCTGACGGGTTGCTATAAATTGTTTGCCTATTTTTTTTTACATATCTGACGGGCAGTCCTATCTTAAGGCAGCGTCCTTTGATCTTAGGACCTATCTAGCTGAGTTCCCTATATCCCAGTTAACAAATTTCATAACAAATTTGGCGGGCTGTTATGATGACCACATTTGGTCGTTGCCTCCCCATCTAATATTACTGTTCGACTTATACTAGGTCACAATAAAATAACCAATGATTAATCAAATAAGAGTATGTAATTTTTTTATTGTGTAAGGACCAAGACAGACATAAGTCATAAGATGATTTTCATTTTAAAAATAGTTTTCTGTTGTCCAATATTATAAAGATATTGAATAAAGCTAATTTCAAACACAATCAAAGGGGTATCAAACTTATATGACAGTTCCGTGACATGGTTCAAATCAAATAACGGTATTTAAAAAGTGGAGATTTATATATGTAAAACATCCTTTGTCTACGATTAGTCAACAAATTTATTTTAGTAAATTTAAGTTATAAATTCAATTTCACATATTTAATACTCCGTGTAAAGTGCTTGCAAGTTAATAAATTTTATCCAATTTCTTTATAATACCACACATATGAAAGTTATAAAACTGTGTGTTTTAAAGAATGTATATATGTAATACATTCATTGATCGTTTTCCTGGCAAAATATAGATGCTACTCCATAAAAACTGCACGAGATTCGTGCAATAAAAAAGACACGAAAACAAACGCAACTGCATTATTGAATAGTATGACGTCTTACACGAAAGCCAATAACTTAGAACAAACAACAAGCCAGACCACAAAAGATGGTGGGTATATTAATAATTGATATTATATTAGTTTGATGTGATTTGGGAGCTACAAAGGAAAACTAAGTTACTCAAAGTCTTCTAAAGGAAGTCAATCAAGATTGACGAAGGATGACAGCTTGTTTATGCTTCAATAGAACAAAATGGCGATTTACATTGTATAATAAACAGTGCCGTAAACACATAGGTTCGGTGCTATTGACAGGTTCCACATTGTTCCAATGGACATGTCTTGCGATTGTTTATTGCCAAGTATAATACGGGTACATGTAGCATACCTGTTAGCTTGACCGGATTATACCGAATGATATTTCATTCTTGAATCCCTGAGCATGAACCCATTTAGTGTATTAAAATAGAATTGAAATTCGGTAGAAATCGAAAGATTGATGATGTAATATTTTAGTGATTAATGAATTTCCACCGAAAAAGTCTGACCTACAACATAATTTTTTTTTTGCTTTTACATTATAGATATATTATTTATTTTAAAACTAACATTATCATACCGAAAAATAGGGATACATTATTTCATTTTATTTTTATATGAAATCAAGAGCTTTTTCGTTATTTTGCGGGGTAAATTTATCTGGCCAATGTGACCCCATTTTAACAATGTAGTCTTCTGGAGGGAGGCAATATAATAACATCCCAAAAGACAAATTTCCAAGTATTTGAAAGAGCTAATGAAAAAAATGTCTACCACAGCTAGTGCCAATATCAAATCTGGATTCAGAAAATCCGGTATTTCCCAATTAGCAAAAATCAAATTTTGAAGAGATTGCTAGGAGGACCAAATGAAAATGAGATCGGAGGAGGTTTTTTTCATTGTAAATAATTAAATTAAATAAATCAGATTATGTTTGTAAATATATTTTTCTATAATTATTAAAAATATTAAATTAAAACAATTTCATGTTTTTTTTGCTCCGACAATATTTTAACAACTTGGATCATTTTTGAATGGGTGACATTATTCATTTCTAAAGTAAAGTGAAAACTACATAATGATACAAAGTCACCCCAACCGTTAGGTGCGACTGCAAGGAACAAAATGTGTACCGAATATTGATTAAATTATGTTCAGAAAAGCTCATAAAATTTTATAAAGTCGAAACAAGCATAAGTAAAAAATATATATACATACATATGTATATTGTTGAGCCAATGTGTTACGGTACTGACATTCAAGCCATTAAATATGTAAAATATGTATTTTTTAAATAGAATTAAAAAAAATATTTTTACGTTAACTTGTACATATATATTACAAATTTATGTATAAATATATTCAAAATATAAATAAAATATTTCAACCAATAAATTACGATTTTTTTACTCTTCTTCATTGCATATAATCATAAGTATCTGATTATTTATATTAAAAATTTTGCAGTGCAGGTATTTAAAAAGTTTTATGACTGCATGAAGAGTACATACTTGACAAGTTATTTTCCAGACCTACTAGCTCCATAACGTCATATTATAGTAATGTATGATATTAAAAGTTATATCCCATTGAAAATTGGTATAGTACAATTTAATCAAAATCCTTTCGAATCTATGAAAATATATATGTGTCTAAATGATACTGTACGTAAAATTAATATAGCATGTAGCCGGTTCTTACGAATATACATACAGCTATGCTTGTTTGCATTATATTCCAGTGGCGTATCGTAAAATTAAATACATAGTATTTGGAAATATTGTTAACAAAAGTTTATAGTAGTAACCAATTAAGAAACATTGTATAATTTAATTAGAATTTTATTAAGTATCATCGTGAAGTACATTAGAAAGATCTACTGTAGGTACAAAAAAAAGAATATCTCTCTACAATATAATGCCTACAGGTTAACGAGTCAATTTTGATTTTTAAATGCGGTTATTAATTGATTTGTAATTAGCATACTTATTTATAGTTATAAACTATACATTTTCCCAATTATCAATATCCAGCTACTATTGGTCATATTACACAAAAAAATTAAATAAAATGCAAATTGTTTTTTATATTAAGTAAGAAAATTCATAATAAAGAAAATGATTTTTATAGTTTTGCGATCCGATCAATAGAATTGGAAGACATTTAAAGAAACGTATACGAGAAACCGTAAAAGACCATTTTTTTCAAAAAGGTCTTAAAATCGCATTCTGATGGCAACATAATTTCAAAATCTCAGTGACGTACTTCAAGTGGTCCTAGAACAAGTTTATTTACAAAAAAAAACACTACATACTTCCTTTCAGTTCCTTATATGAATCCACTAATAGTTGTACAAATAAGATTTTTGTTTACTAATATGATAACAAACTTTTTTAAGTATATTTTATTATAACAAACAACAGACAAAAACTATGGTTATGACTTATCAAATACAAATCCAGGGGTCCGTTGTCGGAATTAAATACCTTACCCTTATTTTTGAAAATCTCCATACTTTCATAGCAATCTAAGTCTTTACTATTAGACACCGCTTTAACTAAATTAAGATCTTGAATTCTGTGGTGATTTTCAAACATATGAGTAGCTACACTGGACTTATTTAATCTTAAATATTTTACATCGGCTATATGTTCTTTAAATCTTACATTGATGGCTCTTCTACTCTGACCAATGTAAAATTTATCACAATCTTTACAATTTAATTTATAGATTCCTGATTTGTCCGTAGGTTCATCCTTGTCTTTGGGGTTGCCTAATAAGTTTTTAATGCTATTATTAGAACTATAGACTATTTTAAAGTCCATATCACTGAAAATTTTTGAAAGACCTTTGGTGTATCTAGGAAAATAAGGAATTTTTACATATTTCTGTTTTTTATCACTGTTCATACTAAGAGTTGTTGTGTTATTTATATTAGATCTCATTTTGTGTTTCCTAATGAGATTAAATATTATATCTTTAGAGAAATCATTGAATATTGCCGTGTCTAAAATGTAATTTAATTCTTTTTTATAATTTTTTACTGACAGTGGAAAATTAACTAATCTATATACCATTGAATTAAAGGCTGCCAGTTTATGTTGCATACAATGATTTGACTTATTAGATATAAATCTCTTAGTAGAGGTGTTTTTTCTAAATACATCTATTTCTAATTTATTATCCTTTCTGATAACTAAAGTATCGAGAAAAGATAATTTGCCATTTGTTTCTAATTCATGGGTGAATTTTATACTTTTAAATTTAGAATTTAGAGAATCTAAAAACGATTCTATGCTACATTTACTTAAATCAAATACTGCAAAAATGTCATCTACATATCTAATCCAAACTCTAGGAAAGTAATTTAGTTCTTTACTCAAATCACTTTCAAATTTACCCATAAATAAATTGGCAATATAAGGTGATAAACTGTTACCCATTGCGGTACCGTCTAACTGTTAGACGGTACCGCAATGGGTAACAGTTATAAAAAAGAATTAATTATAAAAAAGAATTAAATTACATTTTAGACACGGCAATATTCAATGATTTCTCTAAAGATATAATATTTAATCTCATTAGGAAACACAAAATGAGATCTAATATAAATAACACAACAACTCTTAGTATGAACAGTGATAAAAAACAGAAATATGTAAAGATTCCTTATTTTCCTAGATACACCAAAGGTCTTTCAAAAATTTTCAGTGATATGGACTTTAAAATAGTCTATAGTTCTAATAATAGCATTAAAAACTTATTAGACAACCCCAAAGACAAGGATGAACCTACGGACAAATCAGGAATCTATAAATTAAATTGTAAAGATTGTGATAAATTTTACATTGGTCAGAGTAGAAGAGCCATCAATGTAAGATTTAAAGAACATATAGCCGATGTAAAATATTTAAGATTAAATAAGTCCAGTGTAGCTACTCATATGTTTGAAAATCACCACAGAATTCAAGATCTTAATTTAGTTAAAGCGGTGTCTAATAGTAAAGACTTAGATTGCTATGAAAGTATGGAGATTTTCAAAAATAAGGGTAAGGTATTTAATTCCGACAACGGACCCCTGTGGTCCAACCTTTTTACCTTGTTAAAGTAATGACTCAGACCAGTATGGTCAACGAGTACCGTTCCAGGATAAGTTCTGGTTCAGTGATTTCTTAGGCCTATAAATAGTCATAGTTATTTTAAAATTAAGTTAGTGTCTTTAGGACTCTGATGATGATAGCATTGCTATTGAAACACGTGTAAGTCTTAACTCTTACAATTTTTATGGTTAGGGGATTTGTATTTGATATTTAATTACACAAAATGTTAGTACACCACTGAACAAACAGTTCATACATTGATAGACATTGCATACATTGATAAGCAGTATGTAATAAACTTGTTCAGACTTTAGCAATAACCATAGATATATACTCCATATCAAATATTGCATTAATGTGTTTACAATATCTTCCATGCACCCACCTGCTTACAGATGTTTACATAAGAAATGGGATTTGAGAAAACAAAATTAAAGTTTGTAATTTGTGTTGTGGTAACACAAATACAGCACATTGTATACAACGGATATTCTTGTATCCTATAGGCAAAGCTCTCATCTAAACATTGTAGGGAGAGATGATTTTGTTAATGTATTATGGTTTAGACCAGTGGTTTTCAAATTAATAATGTTGAATTTGATAACAGTTCAAATATTTATATCATAAATCTTACTATTTTTAAAACTTTTCAAATTTAAGTTTTACTTCCATGTTCGAAGAAATGGAAGTATTGTAATACCGTCAAAAATCGTGTCCGAGATAAAAGCAGATTCTGATTGTACTAACTTCAAAACGTAAAGAAAAGTTAATTTCCGCATGGCGGCTGTGCGTGTGTGTGTCTGTGTGTGTGTCTGGATGTAGAATTTTCTTCCGTGTACGATAACTACTGTAAATATGCACTGATTTGAATTATTTTTGGGGAAAATGTTTGCCTCAGTGAGTACTCCAGACCTATTGATTTTGGTGCTAATCGGATTAGGGGTTTCAGAAATATACTAAATTTTGTACCAATTATCGTCTAAAAAGTGAGTATTATCTCACCAATTTTGATAAGACTTGGTACACTTGTAGTTCAATCCAATCTAAGGGGCACTTATTTCATAAACGTGCCCAAAAAGCCACTGAAGGGGTGAAAACCACCATCAAAATTTTAATTTTAAATACTATTAAATTCATGTTGCCATGGAAACAAACGCAGTTAAATTCAAATGTCACATTATTATTATTCTACAAAAATGTGTATTATACAACTGACATTAGAATATTAGAAAACTAATATTTATAATACAAAGGTGAGTTTTATATTAAAAATTATTGTAAAATATATTACAGAACATGGAAGTCATGTATGGTTCTCCATACCGATATTTAAGTATTGTGCTGAGGAACTAAATGTTATGTATTGCTTACTAGTAGCTCTTCTCTTGGAATCTTTTAACCTTAACCTCATATTTTTGATTTTTTTTTTTTAAATTCAATAATGACACAGGTTTACAAGGTACTGAACAAGAAATCGTTGCCTAAATTGCCTATGAATGCAAAAAATGACTATTTTAAAGCAAAATATCTCGTAAACTACATATACAAATATAAGTTAGAAACATGAAAATTTGCAGTGAACATGGAAAGTTATGACCCTAAACAAAATCGTTAAAAGTTTGAAGAAACTTTTTTCCAGGGTAGCGGAGGGAGTACTATAGAGTTGAAGCTAGGCAAAATATGTATATAAATTTCTTATACACAGGCATCTAGCATGTTAAAATGTATGTCCACGTCAGTAGAAATTGACATGTGGAATGCCACTATGTAGTAGATCTCAATCAATATACATAAAGACTTCTTATACACTAGCGACTTTTAGAAATACAGCAGAAACCGGTTATAACGATATCGAAGGGACCGGTCATAAGCGGATAGCCGTAATAACCGGTAAAAATACAATTATATGGGATTCAGTTGGACTTTTTTTTGAGCCGTTAAAACCGATGCATCGCGTTAACCGATATCGTTATAACCGATTTCTACTGTATTTTATTTTATTTTCATACATAATACAAATACATGTATTCGGCATGTGGGGTGTCAAAATATAAATTTCAATCAGTAAAATTTGACACAATTTTTATTTCATTTTCTTATTTAAAAATGGTGCCTGCAAGGGCTCAAAATAGTCCACGTATCCAATTGGTACTTTCGTAATCCTAATTGTATCTTCATTGATTGTTATAAATTATAAAATACACTAGCGTATAAACATTTCACGATTACCTGTGTAACAGTTTAGAACTGCCGAGTTAAAATAATGTATTAATGGACCCTTTTATACTCTTAAAATAAATTATGCTCAGACTTTAAACATCCATCTCTTTGTATCTATTAATAATCATAAGTACTTTACATACAAGTAATATACAATATACAGAGTGGCCACTGAAAGACTAAATGGTATAAAACAAAAACAAGAATTGGGATACGACTCTTAAGGTACACACAACTAACTTCCCAACGTGGTATACTTATTTTTATTGTTTCCATAATAAATTATAGTTTATGTGAATATTTTAATAGTGTGCGCAGTAGCTCCATCATATTGGAACCATATACACTACTGGAAAAAATTAAAGGAACAAGAAAATTTCCTAATTTTTTTAGTGATTTTTGAAAGGTTGTAACATTGTGAAAAATAGTCGTATGGAGATTTAAAAAAAAAGGATTTTGAAGCTTTAAGTTTCTAGTTTTGAGATCTTTTGACAAAATTTTATTGTGAGTTGCAGTTATTGCGCAATCATAAGAAATAGCGTGAGACAAAAATTTTCAAAAAAAAATTTATTTTATTTTGAGTTCATTTTTTTGGGGAAAATTTTTCTCATTTAAATCAATATATTGATCAATTAGCTTGTTTATTTAGCTTTAATTTGCTTTTTTAAAATTCACACTACGTCGAGTTTTCGCTAAGATATCCGACATTAAATGAAAAAGAATCCTTTTGTCTTTGATCATCGATATTTCAGGAACTAATAATCGCACAGTAAATTTAAGGACAGTTTTGAAAACTTGAATAAATTCTCTACAAGGACATACCATGACTTTTAAAGAAACATTTTTTTTGTCCTCTACATTAATTTGAAAAACGCTGAAAAAAATGACTTTTTACGGTTTTTTAGAAAATCTACGGTGCATTTACTAATTTTGATGAAACGACTAATGTTGAGCATGGTTTTTACAGTTCAATGTACCCACAATAACCCTTTAAATTTACAAGTTGATCCATCGAACCGTTTTTCTGTTCCGAATGATCAAAGTTTTGAAATGAATTAAAGGAACATGTTTATTGCTCCTAAAAATTGTGTAATCATAATCAAAATGAAATGAAAATTTTTTTCGACAGTTCCCACAATTTTACAGTGCAAATCGTTTTTTAAGGAAAACGAAAAAGGATCAACAAAATTTATTATTTTTTTAATTAAAAAAACTTTTAAATTTTTTTTTAAGTTGCTGGACATTTAACGAAACAATATCTAGTCGTTTCTGAAACGATTTGGCCTTTGTATTCCATAATTATACTAATTAGACCGGGAGCCAGGCTACATTCCGTTTAAAAAACCGTTAGGATTCATAAGAGTTGGTGATTTACATTCAGAAAGATGTAAAGAATGAAATTCTGAAGGTTGCCGGAAAAAAAACTCGGAACTTTTTTTGATACGAGCATTATAACGGAGTCCTTCCAGTTATAAAAAAAGTAGATGTTGCACCATTTTTAATTTTGATGAAAGTTTAGTCAGTTGTTATTATACGTATTAGTTATCAAAAACTGTAATTAAAATTTTTTAAATGTTCACAGGTTGGAGGTGGTGATCGTTTAACCCTCGTAAGATATGAACATTTCAACGATTTTTAACGTTTTTTTGACTCGCTATAGCATGCGTTCTAATTAAACAATTATAATGAACTTGGGGTCATTTGAAAGCCTAAAGAGTCTAGCTTCAAAATGATTTAACTCAATTTTAAGTTTAGGTTATTTTCGTTGTAGATATTCGTAATAAAGGCTTTTCAATAGCATTAATGAAATTGTCATTTTATCTTTTTTTCAAAATTTTCAGTGGCTTTCTGGTTTAACCGAGAAAGCTGTAATTATTCATAAGTTATGTTCACATATAGTACTCAGTACCAACAAAAAATCAGCTTGATTGATGCATATTTTCTATTAAAAAAAATAAATTAAATATCACAAATATCACGGAAACACCAAAAACAGCTGTTTTCGAAGCAAATAAAAGTTATGTGGGGGGCAAGATAAATTGCTGAATTTTTTTTTACAAATGCTCTTAATAATTATCTAAAAAGGGCAATTTGATTCGTTTTGTTATTTTAATTTTTTTAGCTGCCAGAAATTTAAAAATAATCAAAAAAATGCAAAAACTCTAAAATTAGCTATTTTCAAAGTAAAAAAAATCTGTGAAGGGGGTGAGATTAAAATCTGATTTTTTTTCTAAAGATGCTTACAGTAGTAAGGTTCAAAGACCAAGTGGTGTTTTTCTGATTTTTTAAATTTTTCTAGCCACTTAGTGTCCTGCAATTAGACTGAAAAACATCAAAATCACACTTTAAAAATGAAAAATAAAATAAAAATCAACAATTTTAGTAACTCCAATGCAGCTGTATCGTGGACTTAAAAAAATCATATAAGCGTCGCGCGGCAACTTACGTCACTCAAAAGGGGCAGTAGCATCTGTAGAAAAAAATTTCTATTTTAATCTCACCCCCTTCATAGATTTTTTTTACTTCGAAAATAGCTAATTTTGGAGTTTTTGCATTTTTCTGATTATTTTTAAATTTCTGGCAGCTAAAAAAATTAAAATAACAAAACGAATCAAATTGCCCTTTTTAGATAATTATTAAGAGCATTTGTAAAAAAAAATTCAGCAATTTATCTTGCCCCCCACATAACTTTTATTTGCTTCGAAAACAGCTGTTTTTGGTGTTTCCGTGATATTTGTGATATTTAACTTAATTTTTTTAATAGAAAATATGCATCAATCAAGCTGATTTTTGTTGGTACTGAGTACTATATGTGAACATAACTTATGAATAATTACAGCTTTCTCGGTTAAACCAGAAAGCCACTGAAAATTTTGAAAAAAAGATAAAATGACAATTTCATTAATGCTATTGAAAAGCCTTTATTACGAATATCTACAACGAAAATAACCTAAACTTAAAATTGAGTTAAATCATTTTGAAGCTAGACTCTTTAGGCTTTCAAATGACCCCAAGTTCATTATAATTGTTTAATTAGAACGCATGCTATAGCGAGTCAAAAAAACGTTAAAAATCGTTGAAATGTTCATATCTTACGAGGGTTAAACGATCACCACCTCCAACCTGTGAACATTTAAAATTTTCTAATTACAGTTTTTGATAACTAATACGTATAATAACAACTGACTAAACTTTCATCAAAATTAAAAATGGTGCAACATCTACTTTTTTTATAACTGGAAGGACTCCGTTATAATGCTCGTATCAAAAAAAGTTCCGAGTTTTTTTTCCGGCAACCTTCAGAATTTCATTCTTTACATCTTTCTGAATGTAAATCACCAACTCTTATGAATCCTAACGGTTTTTTAAACGGAATGTAGCCTGGCTCCCGGTCTAAATCTGCACATATTGCACATATTCGATACCCCGAACTGAATAGGTGTTACTCTCTTCAAAAAGAGCAACTTCCGGCTCAGATAAATGCCGCCTGACTATGATATAAAAAAATTGAAGTTTTGAAAAAAACTTAATAAATTTTGAGGTTACACCTATCGCAATGTCGTATTTCGGGCTTATGCGCGATTCCAAGAAACTTTTAATAAAAAAAATTGTCTATGAAAAAATTTAAAAAAAATGTTTTTTAAAACGTAAGTTAACTTAACTAACTAAACGTTAGTAAAACTAAACGACTTGTAGTGTAAAATTGTGGGAACTGTCGAAAAAATTTTTCATTTCATTTTGATTATGATTACACAATTTTTAGGAGCAATAAACATGTTCCTTTAATTCATTTCAAAACTTTGATCATTTGGAACAGAAAAACGGTTCGATGGATCAACTTGTAAATTTAAAGGGTTATTGTGGGTACATTGAACTATAAAAACCATGCTCAACATTAGTCGTTTCATCAAAATTAGTAAATGCACCGTAGATTTTCTAAAAAACCGTAAAAAGTCATTTTTTTCAGCGTTTTTCAAATTAATGTAGAGGACAAAAAAAAATTGTTTCTTTAAAAGTCATGGTATGTCCTTGTAGAGAATTTATTCAAGTTTTCAAAACTGTCCTTAAATTTACTGTGCAATTATTAGTTCCTGAAATATCGATGATCAAAGACAAAAGGATTCTTTTTCATTTAAAGTCGGATATCTTAGCGAAAACTCAACGTAGTGTGAATTTTAAAAAAGCAAATTAAAGCTAAATAAACAAGCTAATTGACCAATATATTGATTTAACTGAGAAAAATTTTCCCCAAAAAAATGACCTCAAAATAAAATAAATTTTTTTTTGAAAATTTTTGTCTCACGCTATTTCTTATGATTGCGCAATAACTGCAACTCACAATAAAATTTTGTTAAAAGATCTCAAAACTAGAAACTTAAAGCTTCAAAATTCTTTTTTTTTAAATCTCCATACGACTATTTTTCACAATGTTACAACCTTTCAAAAATCACTAAAAAAATTAGGAAATTTTCTTGTTCCTTTAATTTTTTCCAGTAGTGTAGATATAGATATCTTCGACCGCGATGTTCTGGTGAGGAAGATGGATCCTCAAGAACACTCGCCATACAGCTTAGATCACTGCGTCAGTGCGCACAGTGCGCTTAAGACCTGTTCATGGAAGATCGCTGACTGATCCAGTTTTTTCAAACCGAGTAATCATGTTCCAAATCATGTTATCGCTAGGGAATACTCTGACATTAAAATGTTTCCAGTATTTTTCTGAGTGAGAATAATTAATTTTTCTGGAATAAAATACTCAAAGTTTTTTACTCGTAGCTAGACATTACACGTGGCTATTTTAATCTACAAGGAATGCTCTATAACCTACAAAAAATGAAATTTGAAAAAATTAAAAAGTTATAATTGCTTCAAACCCTCCAGTCTTTCACTGGCCACTCTGTATTTTCAACTACAATATTATAATATTTCGTATTGTATGTTTGACATCTAGAAATTCGATGGAAGAAATACATATGTTTGCGAACGTATAGTATTGTTTCATGTAAAATTTATACGATATTGTGCTGCAGCATTTATCCAGTACACAAATACTGATCATTACTTTATTTGCATTTCCATATCTTATTCGCTAGAATGCACTACAATTTGATCTTGTGGACGATAAATAAATAAATATATACATCTTTTAGTAATCAATTTTAGCTGATAGAATATCAATTTTAGTTCAATATAATAAGATTTTATTAACTTTGTATAAACAATTTACTATGAGTACAAGCTAAAATCTAGGGCTAAAAAATCTCCGACTCTATTTTCTACTGACTCCGACTTATTTAATTGGACATTATTTTTTTTAAATCAGTTTAACCTTAATTTTGGAGATCTATTCTTGTGTTTTGGAATTGCATCAGCCTAAATTACGCTTCACCATAGTTGATGTAGAATATAATTTATACATATGCCCGTTAAAAACTACAAACTTTGAATAAACTCAATGTTACAAAACTCATGTGGTTTATAACACTCACACTTGCTCACATATTCTTATAACTCAAACACACAATCAATCATCCATTCTTTTTACATACGCTAGTTAAAAATATTTTTTAATTAAAAAAAATTAGAAATTGACAAAATCTTATTCTATCTAAACATTTTTTCAATAGATCCACCTTATAGCGTTCGATTCATTTTCATTCCACAAACTCCATTTACAATACATACTCACATTTCTTCTAGTGATTAAACATAGACAGTCGTAATGATCCAGAACGCAGTGAGTGTGTAACCCAGATTTGTATCGCGGCTGCAAAACATACAGTGATTTACCATCGCCAATCAATGGCCAACGAACCGCTAGTCTAACAAACATTAAGTCAGCCGCAAGAATTATAGTCCATTACTGAAATACTGAAAGCTCTATCTTTAGCAGTGTCAAGGTCAACTTTGAGAATGTGTGCCAATAAAAATTGATCCCTTACATAAATAACTAGGGAATGTTTATGTTAGTGCTATTTGGAAAATAAATATTTCTCTGGTTCTTCTTAAATTGAAGTCAGATTTAGTCTCTGTATTTATTGTATGATGTTTGCAATTCTCAACAAAACATTATTTAATACAGTAAATGTAATATGTTTATTACATTCTCATTAGAAAATTTAGTTTAAATATTTAATAAAACGTGAAAACTTTGTGAATTATCTTTGGTGAATTTAAAACGAGAAAACATTGTGAATTTACTTGGCAGATGTTTTATTATTAAATTTATAATATTTGAACGGAATTAAAATCCACATTACCTAATATTCAATTTCATTAAATAAGAATCACATACTATTTTATTATTTAAATGAAAGCAACATTAGTACGTTGTATGCATGTATAATTTATCAAATACTTTTAGTGTTATTGAAAAATGATTCTACTGTATTTCAATAAAACTACATGCATGCTGTACAGTTATTCGCAACGAACCGAAAAAAATACATTTTTAAATTAAAATTCAGCGGATCTGTATTTGAGTTAGCACAAAAATATATTTCTACAGCGGTACTGGAAACAAAAAATAGTTGCTAAACGTCAACTCGATTTTTCAAAACACATATTCGACCTCGGTATACGTCAAAGTCAATTCATGGCAATACTGCGCAGAGAAGGTCTTGCATATGTTTCGACGCGCCGCTTTTAACTAAATCATTTCTAAAGTGGTTGGATATAATAGGTATACACATACATATACTTATATATTGGAGCTGTGCCGTAGCGGCCATTTTGTTTTAGCGATCGGGGAGCAATAAATACCAATTACGTAACGGGACTCCGCATCACAACAACAGTGCAATGAAGATACATAGATACCATTAACTCGGGAGGCATGCGAAAGCCACGTGAGTGTGTTGTGTCACAGAGTGTATTCGCCGCTAGATGTCAACACTAGATGTTTAAATTGGTCCCGCAATTAGATTGTTGCTGCGAAGTTATATGAGTCATAAAATAATTACGTTGGTATTATTATGTACCGCTTTTTTGTTTACGTTTCATTTAATATCAAATATATTTTCTAAAAATTGTGGAATGTTGATTTTAGGCTTCATATAAATTGAGATGAGATTAATATGTAAGCCTCATCTCGTCAAAAATTAAATCGGTCTTATCGATTCTATTAAAATGAAGTACATAGGTAAATACAAGATAAAAAAGTTACATATTTCGTTATAGGTATAAGAAATTAAGGGGGATCCTGCTTTATCAGGCAAAAAAAGCGTTTTTTGGGGAATTTTTTTAGGACAGAAAAAAATAAGCAAGTGTAGCGAAACTCCAATCGGCGGGACAGATGAAGCTCGTAATTTTTGTCTGAGACAAAAAAACCAAAGAAATTTTTAATTTTTATATATTTTTCTTCTAGGCTGAACTAAGAAAATCAAAAAAAATTGTAAAATTTAAAAAAATTTCAGGTTTGTAAAAAAATGTGCTTTTTGCATTTCAACTTGCTAAAAAAGTTGTTTAGAATTTTTTATAAAATTTTTTAGTTCAAATTGAAGAGAATTTAAAACTGAAAACAACAAGCTTAGGTCTATTTCGATTGGTCATTTAGTTTTCTTGCAATCACGCCCGCCAATTTAGAAAAATGATAAAAATGAAAACTCGAGAAAACGCACTTTAAAGTTTACGGTCAGAAAAAGCAGTTAAACAGATAGGAAATATACCATTATAATTTGTAGTATAGCTTGACCCGGCGCTTATACAAATTCAAAATATTGTTTTAGACGATAATTGAACCTTTTCAGGTACATTGTTCGGATTTATTCGATCGAGGGGAGGAGCGAGCGCTCGTATATCTGCTGGACATCCCGTTGCGTTTAGTGCTATATCTTGGAAAATATTTCGAATTAACCTATAAAACTATACAGACATATTCTTATATATATTAGAAAGAGATTTAAGCAATAAAAAAAGGATTTTTTGAGACTCATAAAGCAGGATCCCCACTTAAAAATCATTTTTGTGTAGTAATGTAGAGATTTTGTTTGTGCCCTACATTTTCTAATCACACACATTACTGATAACGTATCGCAGCCCTTATGAAATAATTTTTTTATCATCATAAATTAGTCTTTGGAGAGGTAAGTTGACTTCAAATCTTTCTATCGAGGCCTTCTAGTTATGAGCCATGCTCATAATTTTTCGGTATTCTACCTGAAACTGAAGTGGAGTTAAAATTATTAGTTTATATTTTTACAAAAAATATTTAAAATTATATGTATGTTTTAATATTGTAAAATATGATCAAATATACATATAAAATAATATCTATAATTAAAAATCAATATTGGTAGGTAGATACCTATAATAAATTATTTTATGAACGTGTCATTAAAAACCCGAATTTTTCGCTTCCTTATTATATTTTCATCATTATATTGTGTTACCTGGTTTCCAATATTTCAGCCGTGGAAAATTTTAATAATTTAACACCAAGAGTAAGCGGGTGTCCACCGTTAGATGTCAACACTAGATTGTTTAAATTAGTTCCGCCATTGGCCACAGCTTGACGGGTGGCGTTCGCGTCGCGCGCTCAAGTCTTCGATAATATCTCGTCTTAGTCAAACATAATTAATTAAAATAGCGGCTCCCATGGCACCATTGTTGTCGTCGGCGCTTAATGTGTGTGCTTTGTAGAAAGACGAAGAGGATTTTCATGTTAATTATATTGCGAATATGCCTTTTATCGCGCATGTTTGTACCTACGAATCGTCGTTTGGTCGAGCGAAATTTCATTACGGAAGCAATATTGTGTTTTATTGATGTAATCTTTGAACATTAACACAGCATCGGGTTGAATTATATTGTCCAACCTTCAATAGGTATTAAACATTCATAAATATTATGTAACATATGTATACACCTGTATCTATATCGCAGGTATCTAGACTCTAGAGTATGCTCTGAATAATTTTTATCAATAATTAAGTGGTAAGATTTTTAATGTACGAATTATTTTATTTTAAGACTTTAAATTTAAATTTTAATATAATAATTATTAAATTATAATTTTCAAATTCAAAAATTAGTATAAAATTTTATATATTAATGAGTCGTTCGGAAAGTCTTTCAGGAAGCATTCCTTGCGGAGAAGAAATAATTATCTCCTGTAACTTCGGTGTTAAAACATAGTTTTTTGTGAATATCTCTAAAGTTTTATCACCGTAAACAAAATTCATGGTCAGAAATTTTCCTTTAAAAGATGTTTTTTAGTTCAAATTCAATATATTCTTTACTGATATCATCATGAAATTAGCACAGCATGCTATGAATATTAAACACGTATGAATGTGTACCAAACACAACACACAGGAATATAATACGCACAAGTGCACAACTAACACTAGGGGCATGGGAACATTTCACACCCTTTCGTTAACATGAAATAATTGGTTAATTCAGCATCAACTCGTGATAAGCAATTACATAGTAAAGAAATCAATACTGATAATAATTTATAAAAATTTTTTATTTTAAAATCATACACAAGTATAGTTGGTTCATAAATATGAACTTTACAAGGAACATTTACTTACATACTGTATCATTATTTGTATTATTTATTGTTACATGCAGCTGAACTAACATACCTTTGATGATACCTATTTGATACCTATGTATTCAGATATGGTCAAAATGTGGCTCGAGAACCTCATATGCTCTTTTGCCTACCGAATATGGCTCGCGTTCTGTAACAAATTAAAAAATAAAATCATTAATTTAAAAAAAATAACATGGCAGGTACTGTGACATGATTTTTTTTATAATTAAGAGTTTAATTTTTTAAATAACATTATTTCAAAACAATTTTAAACTGTGCGCCACCTTACAGTTATAAACGATATAAATACGATTATAATACGCAATTTGGAGGTTTTAAAAGTAAAAAAAAACAGTTGTTTTTAATTATTTGATTGAAAATATTTTATATAAGTTTATCTAGAATCTAGAAAATATATAGTTATGGTCTTGAGTTGAGTAATATTAGTGAAAATTTTCTTGAATAAGAAACTGAAATAACTGAAAGGAAATACCAGCTATTTATAAATTGCTTTAGGAATTGCAGGGAATACATAAATATTTTAATTAGCCGACCACTAGAATTTTGGTCTTGTGTAGAAATAGCTTTTTTACGATTTCTGTTTTACATTTTTTAAATTATCTAAATCTTTATTATATTAGTCGCATTGCAAAAAAATTCATTTTTTTCTTAAAATGTGAAAAAATATGACCAACAATAAATGAATTTTTATATTTTTTTAGAAAATGTACTCATTATGATGATAAATAACTGGCTCATTAATAAAAATTAAAATAGCAAAATACATTTATAAAACAAAATTAAACCTCGAAAAATCTAATTGTGGCTCTTGAATACTATATATTATGTAAATGCGGCTCCTACTAGCATGAACTTTGGCCACCCCTGTTATATAACAAAATAACTAAAACCTAATTCAACGTATTATCATTTATAAAATCAAATGCTTGCTGCAGAAAAATTTTAGCTTGTTTTCCATAATTCATGCAGCAGAAACACATATCTCACTATTGTTGTTTCATTTCCAATTTTAATTTCAAATTGGAATAAATAAAATCAAAATTAAAATTAATGTAGATGGGGCTAGTGGAGCAATTATAAATAATTTCGGAATGCTATTGAAATATGTTGAATGGTTTTATGAGAAGAGGCAGTTTCAATAGTTATTATAAGTCTCGAGCAGAAATTTGTTAGGGCTAGAATCCGGGCCGTATCCGACTAGCCCTAGTTATGATCAGGCCCAGGTCAGGCGAACCTAACCCGGCCCGGATCCAAAATGTAACGCCTGTTCGCATCCGTGCCGGATCAGGCTATCAAATCCGGCCCTGATCCGGCAGTTCTATTCCTGCCTGATCAGGTTATTAAATTTTTAAAAAATATCGGGTCTCCCCCCCCTACCATATTGATTATGATGATTTTATAAGGCGTTTCATATATACATTTTCAGAATTCGATAAATTGAGCCTTAAATCATTTTTTTTATAAACTTCTTTATATATAACCACCTCTGGATCTGACTGAGATTCGAACTTGAAACCTCTTAACTTCCAAAACCAGCATGCAAACCCATTACCAACCGAGCAGTTTATTCAGACAACGTGTTTTTCTATATAAGCTATGGCATTGTAAATTTATACTAATAGTCATATTTTGTTATGTACGCTATACTTAATAACTTCTTCATATAGCAATTTAGCAATGAATCTGAAATCACGTTGTTAGCGAGAGTTAACTTACAACAAATCAGGCAACCACGTCAAGGCCGGATCGGTTAAAACACGGTATGCCTTAATACGGCCAAAATCGCAACCATATCAGGCCCGGATCAATTAAAACACGGTATGCATTAATACGGCCAAAATCAGGCATCCATATCAGGACCGAATCAGTTAAAACACGGTATGCCTTAATACGGCCAAAATCAGGCAACTATATCAGGGCCGGATCAGTTAAAACACGAAATGCCTTAATATGGTGGAAATACAATCCTCCTTATCCGAACCTGATTGGGAATGCCCTAATAGGTTTTTCCATATCCGAACCTGACCAGGTTCACATCCGGATGCCTGAATATGGCATTCCGTATTAGAGCCTGATCCGGCCCTGACTGTAATCCGGTTTGCCCTAGCAAATTTCTGCTCGGGGTATTACACTTTTGACAACCACATTTATTGTTGATTAGTCAATACGTAACTTACAATTAGCCAACAAGTGTATAATATAAGTTTATCTGTTTCATCAGCCTAATCGTTTGAGTGTGGATATTGCATTTTGGGGACTACAAAGCTTTTAACTAAAATTATAATTAATAAATATTAATTTGCCGTTGATTAGTTGTATCTTTAGTATACTACACTTGTCCCCGTTTATGTTAAATAATGAGAGATAAATGAGTTTTAATTAAGATATAAGATTCAAAACTAAAAAAAATTTAAAGTTTAACATAAGACGTGAAAGTATTTGCATTTTATGTACATAAATACGATAGGTATTTCATTTGGTAAGTTCTGTGAAAAATGATGCGAGTTATATTATTTATCATGTATGTAATTAAATTTCAATAGAATAAATATATTTTTTATACATTTCAATAGCAGACATATAACAAAAAAACGTATGTACATAGTATGTAGAATGTAGACAATACACAGAGCGAATTTCAAAACTAACTAAACATTACCACAATGCACTGCTAATCGCAAGACTAGCTAGCGGCATCTCGAGCAAATTAATGACATAGAACATCGCTTGTACATAAATAAAAACTAATATATGACTGCCTTCACCCAACAACACTGAGGTGTACTGTAGATAAAACAGACACACTCGCTCCGAGTTTTTTGTAGCAGTCTCTGCACATTAGTTCTCCACTGATGATAGTTTCTAGATGATGCTGAAATATACATACAATCTACATACATCTGTAAATCTGTAAGAATTACTTCAAAAACATTTGACTGACCGCCCTCCTCTCTCAACGTTATCAATCATGTTAGTATAATACTTGCATACGAATTACAACTATAAAACATTATCTTGAGTTTTATTAATTCTTATAAAAATCCAAGAAATTGATAAAAATGTGTTTACTTTTGAATTTAATTTTGTACTAAAATTAATCTCCAAATAACCTGATTTTTTTATTGAATAAAAAAAGATCTGCTTGGAATTTATATACATATATTCAAATTATGTACACCCATATTACTCATATATATTTAAATCTAATTAAAAGATGAGTATTTTAAACAAAATCATACTTTTAATATAGTTTCTAATTAGTTAAATTATATATATGAAACTCATTTTTATTAATGTGAAAGGCTAAAATCAATAAAAATTTAGCCTTAGATTCATTTGGGCAAGAGCTAGCTTGTGGATATTAATTTTATTTGTATAGTCTAACATAGAAGAACATTGCCCATATGAATATACATGACTTTATGACTGATATGTAATATTTAGTCTTTACTCATGAATAAATGGGATTAAAAATAATTGTAAATTATATTTTTTTAGTATTTATCTGTAATTAATTTATGTTTTTGTAATAAATATTTTGGCAATTAAATTTTAATATTGCATACCTACCTACGTTGCATCTCTATAATATGATAAATGACAATTATATACCATCCATGTGAGAAATTACGTTTAAATTAATGAACGTACTCGACAATTCCGTAATATAAACAAGAACTCTACCTCACCACCATACAAAGGTTGTTGGACTAAATACCGTATGAGTTATGCAATCAATGTATCACATATAACATTATAAAGTACTTAAATAGCTTCAGTACTTAGTACTAATTACCTAAATTACATAGTTCCATTTCGATAGAATTTAAAAAAAAATCACAGTTTTAAACTCGAGATAACTTTCATCAAAGTTTGCGATTTTTAAACGTATCCGCTATACCATATACATCTAGGATCGTTTTGTTAATTTTCATGACTAAACGCTTCGACAGATTTTAATAAAAAACTACCAAACAGTAAAGGGTTAGGTATAATTGTCCTGATATGTGACAAAAATTCAAAGTTATTTACTTTTTTGTTTTTGAAATACATCTTGTAGTTCAAAAAGAACCGTTTTGTTTTTGAAATATAATTGTATTTAAAAAACAAAACGATCAGTCATTTTCAATTTTTGGCCATACATCAGGACAATAACCCTTTACTGTTTGGTAGTTTTTTATTAAATTCTGTCGAATCGTTTAGTCGTAAAACTAAGAAAATGGCCCTAATACGTACTAATGCAACCATGGAAAATATTAAACTTTAACAAAGACTCGACATGTCGACTGATTGAATAAAATAAACCTGGTAACACTGTGCGCAACTAGATGTGTGTACAGAAGAGCATAAGTTATCTTGAAATTTTATAACATCCATTTGAAGGTACACGCGGCTGGTGTCTCTATTTGTTGATGTGTTTGTAATTTGAGACAATATATTCATAGTAATAGTGTGTTTGTAATAGACAGTATATACGGCTTTGAGTATACTTTATCAAAATGTCTCTTTATTTTTTTGACATTTTACCATTAGCGTAAGTTATTGATAGTACTGTAGCACGAGAACTACCTTAACCAGTGAAAATATTAACCTAATTTGTGTAGCCTGTAGAGTATGTAGAGGGACAAAAGGAACCTTAAGTTTTTTAGTGGAACGAGCCCAAGGTATGTTATTTTTTATTCGGGTAACTATCAATAAAATGAATTTTAGTTACTTGCAATTTTTTTTTCACTCTGCCGTGTTAAAAAATAACACCAAGTATTTTTTATGAGGTTACAACGTTAGCTAATCGACATAGATCCTGCAATTAAGACAGATATGAAATTAAAAATACTTACGGGATATCTAACATTAAATTCGAAAACATTCGAAGTGTGAAAAAGAATATATTATAGGTAAAATATATACATATTTTTAAACGTTTAGAAATATATAGATTCTTTATCATAATTCTTTTCTAGTACAGGATTAGAAAAAAATATATATTTGAAGCAAATTTTATTAATTTTGATGAATATAACAATCACCCTTCGTCTCTTTATTTTCATATCTAGGTATAAAAGGTGGCATGTAGATCTCAATGAGTAGATATTGAACACCGTTTTGGTGTTCTTGCATATAAAACTTTTCATAAAAATAGTCTTCTTTCGTTTTGAAATAAATGTTGGTAACTTTATTGTAATTTAGTATACATGTAGTTTAAAAGTATCTAACAATATGTGCATTAAATATTTTTTGTATATAAAATACAAATATAATTTGTATTTTCTCTTACGGTACTTCAAGTTTTAATTTTGATCTTTTTGAAATTTCCAAAGTACTACCTGTAACTTATATATTAGTTAAAAATGTATAAGTGTTCAACTTTGTATTCTGTCACCTGAAAATCTATCAATATAAAACTTCTCTGAATATATTAAAAAGTTTTTCAAATATTTATAAATCGAGAAACATTTTCGACATTTTTTCAATATAAATACAAAACTTTGTAAAACGTTTCAAGCAATAGAAACTAAATTACGCAACTTTATATAATATATTTTACGACACTAAAATACGTTCGATCTTAAATATACTCACAATCAATATTACGGTTTCAGACCTAAAATATGTACCTACATACCTATTTATTATTAGGATTCAGAAAAGTTCTATTCTGTTAAATACATTCGAGTAAGAATATATATTTTTAATTAATCCTATTTACTGCGGTTCTTGGCTTCTTGATGTAAATCGCGTCAATTTGGTCACTTTTAGAAAAGCTCTTATTATGTCCACTACATGTGTGACTAAACGTTGACCCATAACATGACCAAATTGCCGCGGCTTACACCCAAAAGTCAAAATTACCGCGGAAGCCACAAAACTTTATATACGTTTTATTTGGAATTCACATTTACTATCTATAACTGCATTGTAGTGTGAATAAATTATTTTAGATTCACGAGCTATAGAGTTTTTGGTGTTATGTTATAAATTACATATAAAAATCTAAACATTAAAAATTACAATTTTACCTATTCGTATATAAACTTTTTGATTTATCTACTCTATTGTAATTGCATTTGAAATTATCATAACGGTAACATGCATACAGAATCTCTATTGTAACCCTTCCAACTTAAATTAGCAACATAAGATAGCATCTTATATACAACAAAAAGCACAGCAAATATCACCAACAACAAAAACAATAATCATTGAATACCATCTGCAGATATAATTTAAAAGTAAATGTCTCGAGACGATCACCATACCTACATCATTTATACGTTGCAATACCGTTAATGTTTGTTTTTATTGGTTCTTGCAGATAGTCCTGAATCCCGGATAGTCCTGGGGACATCGCTGAATCCTGACAACATCCGAGAGGGGGCTGACGTTTACTTCGACTGTCTAATCACCGCCCATCCCAGTGTCTACAAAGTCGAGTGGAGACACAATGTAGGTGTTTTGTTTTGTGTCTATACACATACAGTTCTCTATTTACTAAACATGTCCTGATTTTAATACATTTGCATTGCATTTGTTTGTATACGTAATGCATTTAGAAATTAAATTAATTGTTATTCAATTATTTAAATTAATTCAAAAGAAAGTCGGAATATTATTTTTTTAAATTATATATTCATTAAATTTAGCATATATTAACTAACTAAAATACATAAATGTATGTAAGTATTGACTATATTATACGAATATATATACATTTGTACCTATATAAACGTTTAGTAAATGTCTGCCTTACTTAAATCTTCGTAGGCAAACAAGTTAACTGGTTCAATTTTAGAATAAATATTAGATTTACAAAATATTTTAAATATTTAATTACATTAAAGAAGTTACTGACACCATAGAAAAATAACAAAAAATTTTCGATGAAACTTTGTAAATAACAAAATAATTATATTTAAAAAATCCTTGCATTTCAAGGTCATTAGGATAATAGTTTAAAAGATATTAAATAAACTAATTAACATACATTCTTATGAAAACTGCATAATTTCGAGACATGGCAAGACATTTTTAAAGGGATGTGACAGAAAGAATTTGATGAAAATCTGAACAAACATTCTTTATTCATTTACAAAGATATTTATAAATTTTCAGAATGATTAGAAACCGCGTTTTTAATCAAAAAAGAGAAAAACGAACAGGCGCTTCCCACACCGTTCCCCGCAAAGCCAGCCCCGTACCTTATAGTGTCAACCTCCTTATGATATATTCTATACATACATACAAACATAAATCTAAAGTTTTTTTGCAATGGCAAATATTAGTATATAATGAAACTATTAATAATAAAAATTAGATAAAACTTATTTCGTATTCAGTTTACACCCATTGCTCGATTTCAATGCGAATACATTTATCTTCTTGTATTCACTATCGAATATTAAATTATTTCGGCTGTAATAAATTATATGTTTAACCAGCTTTATTTTCAATGTAAAATACCAAAATTATTTTCAGCGCTTCTGAATGTTATATGTATGTATTTTAATTTCAGTTAAAATCAGAACTGTAGTTTTTGGATGATATTTGGGACAAAGTAAATTAAAAAAAACTAAACCGTACATAAATCAACAGAGTTCGTGAGTGTTTTTATTCTTTATACAAGTCTTATCTCTCTGTCTTTCGTCGCTATTTTCTTTCTCGCACTTTCTCTCATCAAGGCTGGCTTGATTTATAAGGTGGATTGATTTTGCTGATTTGAGAAGAATGCGTTACAAAAAAGGAAAATGGTGAGAGGAATCAATGGGGCAAACTGCCACACAGATAGAGGAAATCTAATTTTTATTTTACTACGTTTTCAAATAATACATTAGGTGCATGTCACTGATAAATTTAATCCTTAATGAACTAGATTTTGTGTAACATGAAAATATATTATATCAGTCTACAGAAAGTTCAAATTCAATAACTCTTCTTGTATCAAAGAATGAACCTTATTTTCGATGTGTTTCAATAATTTAAATTTTCCTTCGTAGTTTTTCGGGGTTGTTTACTTTTCATTATGTTTAGCGTATTTTAGTTAAATATCATTGTATTCATTCAATAAGTAACAGCACAATTATTAGATACATATTGGAGTTATTGGGCTTTGAATCAAAATTTCTATTCTTATAACAACTTTTATTGAATATTGTCAATTGGGAAAGTTAGTTTTGACTGATAGTTTGTATTTTTTTTACATAATTTCTGAAATTGTAGAAGAAAAACACCTGCCAAGTAAATGCACAGTGCTTCCTCGTGTTAAATTTATCAAAGGTAATTAATTATTGAACAATTTAAATAAAAACCGATGAAGTATTCCAATGTCTACTACCTGTCATTGGTTAGTCATATAATTTTCATACAGTTTTAATAAAAAATATTAATTTGACATTTTTCTCAAAATGCGACTCATTATTATGTCGTATATTTTAAATTTTTTGATAATTCCAATCTAAATCTAAATTTTTCTGCTATACAAATGTCAAAATGACATTTGAAACATCAAAATTACATTTAATATGTCAAAGTAAATAGTAATTAAAAAAAAAACGATTTTTAAATTGAAATAAATCTTTGTAAGGGTATATTTTACAACAAACATTGTGGTAACCTATATTATAGAAAATTGAATGCTCTACAAAAAAGATTCTATAAAATTTTCACGTAACGTGTCTTGAGAAATATTCAAGAAATAAATCTATTGGGATGTCACCCCTCCCTTTTACACACGATTTTAATAATTTTGAAATGGGACTGTCCTCAAGCCAGACCCAACCAACCTACCAAATTTAATCAATATCAGTTCAGTGGTTCATGAATTATGCGTTTTACAAGGATTAGGGGACAGACAAAACACACACACACAGACAGACAGCACGGAACAAAAAGTGTTTAACTTGACCTGAAACGGATAAATCAAGTTAAATTTTAAAAATCGGAGAACAATTTTTTTCTCATTTTAAAACGATTCCAAAACTCGTATCTTCGATATTGGTGAATAAAAAACGAACGATATTAATACTATAATTGTAGATCCAGAGTAATTATACTGATATAAACTGAAATATATTAATAAATTAATATATGATACGATTCAGTACCATTAGTTAGATTTTTACGTAAATAATAATTTAACATAACACTAGGATTAAAACCTATAGTAAAATAACTACAAATTATCACAAAACCTACAAATTTTCCCTGGAAAATTTTCCCTGGGTGCTTCACACACCAACCCCAAAACTACGATGCTGTTTCTAAAATTTCAATGATAATTAAACTATCTATGCTTTTATAGTAGCTAACTTTTTGGGCTGTTGTCCACGTTGTCTTGTTTTTAAACTTGACGTTTCGACTCTCATGTCGGAGTCTTCTTCAGAAGTGATTCTGAAACTGATGGACAACAGCCACGAAAGTCTACAGTAGAATATTTATGCTTTTATTACGTCACGATATGACAGCTGTCATAATTACATTAAAATTAATTTAAAAAAAAAAAAAATTCGTTTACAAAAAAACAAACAGAAAATATGTAATATAAATAATTGTTCTATTTCAATTTAGATATGTTATTTTTTGGTGAGTGTTGTCTATTGGTATTTAATAATTTAATAATATATGTCGGCGCGAGAAAGTTATTTAGTTCAAATTGGCGCTAAATTGGCAGACCAATCAGAAGTCAGAAGTTAGAACCAATCAGTAGATCAGGAAACACGCTAAGTGGGGGTCGATTTGGAAGGGGGCAAACAGAATTTGCGGCTGTGAGAGACAACGAGAATTCAGTCATCGTTTGGGCCACCTATCGACAACTTATCGTGTTTTTAAATGTGTTAATTCACACCTGAACTGCAATCTCTTAGTTTGATTAGTATCGATTCCAATCAAATATTGTTCTCGCGCCGACATATAAGTATTTAATATCTTTTCATATGTAAGTATAAATAACGTAATCTCTTTTAAGCTTAACATGAAAATGTTATTAGATATTTCATCCTTTTATGTACGTAATCGAATTTCTTTAGGAAAATTCTGGATCTTGGTTTACAATATGTTCACAGGTGATTTGATTTCTCGCCACAAAATAGCAAAAGAGATTTAAAATCCTGAATATACATATACCTACATATATACATGTAATATTTAATATATACAGTGTGCCCCCGGATCGACGCAATAAAAACTGTAAAAGACAAAACAAAATTTATGATTTAGTAATCAGCCCTGCTTGAATTAAAAAAAACGTAGGTATGTTTTAATTTAAATCTTCGAAATCTAATTGACCTTTATAACTACAAAGAATCCTGCATTTCTTTAAATATGTACCATTTCCGTTTGCGTTTATCGTTTAACAAAATTTAGTCCTGTACAGTTATTAAGAAGCTACGTAGGTACATGTCATAAATATTGGACAATTCGTAAATAAAAAATGTTTTATATTCAATTTAAACAGGACAATTACGCGAAATTCGTTAATTAGTATTAAATTAAATATTATTTTACCATCTTCAATAACATCAATTTTAACTAGTCCAATATTTATGAAAACTTTTATACAAAGGTAAAAATTTTCTTTTCTAAATAACTTTTCTTATTTTCATTTTTTATTTGTTGTTTGGTAAACATAAAGGCAGTTTATCTGAAAACAGATTTTATTTTCAATTATCAAGGACTTTATTTTGTCATACATATGAATTTAGTTTATTTTTTATTTAGGTTTTCCAAAGTCTTCCAACGCGTTGGGAATAACTCAAATGTATCCACATAAAATAGAAGTATAATGTATAGAATATAAAAAAATCTGTAATAATAATTATATGTATAAAAAGAAGTATTTTTTCAGGTTGAATAATGATGTAGACAAAAGACAATTGAACGTCGAATTTTAAAGATATTTTGAAAATTATCTTTCATGTATTTAGCATTGATGTCAAACAAATTACCTATACCATAAAATGTGTGGTTTTAATACAAAATACCAAAAAAGATTGTGCTAAGAATATAAAACAAAATAGAAACAAATGCTAAAAATCTGCAAAACAATAGTTTCTTTCACATTATAAGACGATACACAATTAGGGTCGATTCAGACTATCGGTCCGGTCTCGTTCCAATCAAATATAAATAATCAATAAACAATGAAATCATTCACACTATAGGTATCGCTCAGGTCTCGGTCCAATCACGCTCCGATACAGTATTACTATACTGAATATTTAACTGGAGCGTGACCTAACCGAAACCGGCTCGATAGTCTGGATCAACCCTTATTATAAGAAACAAATTTTGCTGATATTCCTACAAACCAAAAATTATGTACCCATATTTTTAAAATCAACATATAACCCATGAATGGCCAGACTGATTTATAATTTAGGTTATCTATAAGTTTTAATACTGTTACAGGGTCGTGTGTTGAGTCACAACGTCGCTGCTGGTGTTGTTATCAGTAATCAGAGCTTGGTGTTACAACGTGTGAGTCGCGCGACCGCTGGAAACTACACATGTGTTGGATACAATACAGAGGGCGACGGCGAGAGTAACGTCTTTTATCTCAACGTACTCTGTAAGTATACATATTATTACATATAAATGAGTATTGCATGGCTTGTGCATATTTTCAATTACTATACCTATTATCAGAAAAGAATAATACTGTACCTACATTTTTACAAACTCTCCTGTGAGCGGGTAAAGAATTGTACGTTTCTGAACGCCGCGATATAGTAAAAATGTACATATTGATGTATGCATTGACATTTTATACAGAAAATTGGTGTGTTTTACAAGTCTTCAGGCTTTGTAAGAATATTAAAAACAGTAATTATAAAACTATCGAGTTCGTTCAAAAAAGATTTTAGCATCTTCTCTCCAATCTATAATTATTTGTTATTTGTATGTATACATTAGGGTGGCCATTAATTTTCACCCCTCAAATTTCTTAAAGGTGAGAAAAAAATAATGTATAATATATGTGATTGGATATTATTAACACGTGCCACAGACAATGAGTGATCGAATATTAACACGTAAAATGCATTTTATTTTTTCAAATTTTCTTTAAACAGCTGTATCTTTGTGAAAATGGAATGGATTTTGATGTTCTAAAACGCATCATAAAGCTAGTTTTTGAACTTTTGATAAAAATTTTTTTATCGCTTCCCACTACTCCGTGAGAGATTTCAGAAAAGTGAAAGAAGCCTAAAATCTAATAATTAAAAATTGGCGTGCCAAACTTACACAGTAGGTTAAAAAAATTATTTTGAGCAAAAAACTTTATTTAACACCTATATGGAAACATGTTTTTTATAACATTAAGAGAAACATACGGTCAATTTGACCGTTATGTGTTTTTTTATATTTTTTCCAAATTTTCGTTTGTATAAGTTGATGTAATGGTAGAAAAATTATGTTAGAACATTTAAATAAATAAAAAACTGTTTATTGATAACAATTTTATTAATTAATTAACATGTTTTCAGCAAATAAAAAAATACTTATGAAACCAAAACTTCGCTTTCACATACTTTTTGAATGTTCAGCTTTATACATTATACACATTCTTCAGCACAGTCAGTGCAGACTCTTCTCTGACACTGACCACAAATTGCTTGTCATCAAAGTCGGAATCATTAGTTGACAAACATTTACTACTACCAGGACGGTTCATTATGTATGCAAAATATATAATCACACGGTAACACCAATAAGAAACTATGTACAGTTTATATACAGTTCATATACTATCAGAATACACACAAAGCAGGATAAAACTATAATCAATCTATATACAAATACACGCAAATATACGCAAAGAGAAACATACTGCATTTCTGACCGACAGCAAAATAACGTTAAGGGTAATACGCGGTATATCTGACCGACCGTAAAATGACAAAAACAACTGCACCCGACAACGAGCTGGGCAAAACTAATAAGTAGTGTGAGTAATGGATAATTTTCGGGGTGGGGGGAAGGTACTCTGAGCGTCAAATTCCAAAGTCAACCAGTTTAGCCAATATAAGAACGCCAAACTGCGAGTCGGTCAAATTGACCGATGTTTCCATATAGGTGTTAAACATCTCTCCAAATTTATTTCGTAAAAGAATTACAGCCTCCTAAAAAAATTTTTTGCACAAAATCTTCGAGGGGCTATAACTCTTACGAAAAATTTCGGACACATGTTTAAATAAAGTTTTTTGCACAAAATAATTCCTTTAACCTACTGTTGAAGTTTGGCACGCCAATTTTGAATTATCCTGAATTATTAAATTTTAGGCTTCTTTCACTTTTTATGAAATCTCTCAAGGAGTAATAGGAAGCGATAAAAAATCGAATAAAAGGTGCAAAAACTATAAAGCGTCAGCTTTAAAATGCGTTTTAGAACATCACAATCCATTCAATTTTCAAAAAGATACAGTTGTTTAAAGAAAAAATGACAAAATCAAATGCATTTTACGCGTTAATAATCGATCGCTCGGTGGCACGTGTTAATTATTTCTGATCACTTTAAAGTTTTGTATACATTATTTTTTTCTTACCTTTAAGAAATTTGGGAGTGACTTTAAAGAAATTCGAAAATAAGAAAATTAATGGCCACCCTAATGTTCATGTATAAAAAATGTAAAAAAAATTGTAAGAATTCAATAGTTATTAAAAAATATGAATGTTCACATTATCGGGGTATCCTCTACTCCTAGAATTGTTTTGTGCTGAACTTTGACAGTAGATTGCGAAAAATAATAATAAAAGAGCGCAATTGTGTTTTTATAGACTAATTAACGACTTATGTATTTATGTGCCCCGTCTATCAATATGCCCTGTCTTCCCCTACTTAAAAATTTTCGGACACATGTTCATATTGTTTACAATATAAAGTTATTTGCTTAAAATATTTTTATCAATTTATTGTTCAAGTTTGGCACGCTAGCCCTGATTCGTCCTGGTATGTATACGAGAAAGGATGTGTGTGTGCGTGTGTATGTGTAAATGATTGTGGGTGCAACTGTGAAAAAAATAAGAAATAGGGTCGAATTTTACTTCAAATATCATGTTTCTGGATTAAAAGGGTTTCTTTGAAACCCTAATTAATACATACCTATATTTACCGCTACATTTTACATGCATGAGTAATAATACAAAAACATATGTACTACATACACATATTATCAATATTAAAATATTTCAAGATAAAATTGTCTGTTCGAATTCACATGTGCGTAGTAGAGCTGCACACACACAAATAGTCTGTATATTCGAATTTAATGAAATTCCCTCACACCTGACCAGGCGAGTTAATAATGGATAAACGATTCGACAAATTGTGTTTTCCTGAAGCCCGGGCATCGAATCCTGGCCACTCCCGTATGCAGCGCGTGCCGCCTCCCCGTTGTGTTCGTAACGACTACGTGCTCCATACACTTCCTCTTCCACGTCGCTCTCCTGCTTGTGTGGGTCTGTGTGCGCGTTACGAAAGTAACAACACACACTCTCTAAGACCAAGGATCGATTAGAGATTATCCGTGAAGTTTTTCAATCACAAATTTCATTACACTTTACTACCACTTTGAAATGTAATGTTGTCGTGACCCAATTATATATATTTATATAAATGTATAAGGTATACCTATATTTAATGTGAACGTCAACGAATTTTAATAATAGATAATTAACAGTTTTCGATGGAACAATACCATCTTTAGGCTGAAAATTAAAAATAAAAATAAATTATAAAATATTTATCTCGCATTTATATTAAATTCGTCATCGAATAACAACATTTTTTATTTCTTAAGATAATCCAAACAATTAACCCTATTTATTTTAAGAGGGTGGCCAGTTTCTGGAAAACCGGGAAAAGTCGGGGAATTTTGCTATACAGGGAAATGTCAGGGAAAAGTCATGGAATTTGGTTGGAAGTCATCGAATTTTTTATAAAAATGCAAAAACCACACAAATTCTCGTAAATATTTAAACATTTATCTATTAAAACTTAAAAGAAAATATGTGATCTTTTTCAGGTTTTTTTATCTAAATTGTAATAAAAAACAGGGAAAACCGTAAAAATTCTCCAGGAAAACCGGAAAAACTCAGGGAAATTTGTTCCAGAGAAATACACCCTGATTAACCCTTAGCTGCTCCACTAATCCAGAATAACATACTTGCCACATTGGGGTCACCTCGTACCCTAGACACTAAAATACTACTCGTAAGTTATTGAATATTTTAATTCAATAAAATTCCTCTATCATCTTCAAACGATAGAGAATACACTCCAATCGGTAGCTAAGGGTTAAAGAGTTATATCTTAAATAAACAAAATAAAAATTTTGCCGTTGCATCTAACACAGTTGTGATTATAATAAAATATTTCAAAGATATTATATACATATGTATTATCTATAGTATGATACTTTCAACGTAAAGCAGGGGACCATATGAGTATTACAAACCTCTTCTCACAGAAGGGGGTCAACATAAAACAAGCAGTATTTACGCGTCAAAAAATAGTCCGCGTTACAAAAGATTTAGTGAAATATAACACCCAAACTAACCGTCGTATCCAGACACAATGTGGGAGTATAAAATTTGGGGAGTTTTAATTTTTTACATTCTTTCATATACGGAGTAATTTACGTCCTTTGTGTTCACTATTCATCAGAGTTATGCTAATAATTTAATTTTTATTAAAGCAGAGCAGAACCACCAAACTAAAGTTATTATTTCTTACGACAACAATAATGTATAATTTTAAACATTAAACAATAAATCATCATTTTATCTTCGACTGCCAGCTGCTTATACCTAGTACATTTTAAGTTTGCAGTGGTTGCCAGGTGATTCGACCGTACGGATCACGGATCACCAAGGTTAGTAAATAATTAGGTTTGCTTACTTGTGACGTCACCACGAAGATCATTTCAACCTTCTTGATTTCTTTTATGTGTTATCTATGATTTGAACTGTCATAATATTAAACACAAATCACACATAATTATAATTAATATAATTAATATCATGTGTAAAGCTTCACTATAGCAATAAATGAAACACAGAACACAATAAATCAATCACGATCAAATTTATATTATGACAGTTTGACAGCGTTGGCAACCATTTGAAATCAAGAAGGTTGAAATGATCTTCGTGGTGACGTCACAGGCAAGTAAGCAAACCTAAGCATTTACTAACCTTGACGGATCACGATTCGTACGTACAAATCACCTGGAAACCACTGCAAACTTAAATGAAATAGAGTATAGTATATTGCCCTGAGTTCATTTAATTTGTATCTAAACATTATTAAAATCTATGTACGCAGATGCCCCAACATGTCGACCTAATCAAACTCGGGTCCACGGTGTAGCGAAGCAGGAGAAAGCACAAATAGTGTGTGAGGTGGACGCTAATCCTGCAGCCGATGTCCACTTCCGATGGACATTCAACAACACCGCGGAGAGCGTGGACGTGGCCGCGTCACACATTGCACGGCGTGGCGCGGCCGCCAGCGTGGTGTCCTATACGCCCATGACCGAGCTCGACTACGGCTCGCTTCTGTGCTGGGCGACCAATCGTATAGGCGCACAACGTGTGCCCTGTGCTTTTCATATCATACCGGCTGGTAAGTGTAATTTTTTTAAAGAATACATTACACAAAACTATTTATGTTGTTTTTAGTTAATAAGTAAATACCTGATGATGGTAAAGTTATATATTGTCTTTTATTGTAACATTCTTATTTTTGCTTGTAGTTTTAATCTTATAATAAATGTAAAGGCATAGCTAATACATAATATTTCTGTTATGAGTTATCTCAAACCGATTTTTTAATAATACAAAGAAGTAATAAGTAAATACATAATATAATCAAAGTTTCTATTATAATATAATATTTTGCAAAAGTATTTATTTAACTTATTTGATGTTTCAACATTTGTATAAATGTAAAATGAATTCACAAACCCACGCGTTATTGAATCCGTGAAAATCTTATTAAATCATAATATGATGCTGTAGGTAGATACATAAAAGCTGGATGTACATTGGTGTACAATGTAAAAAGTATATTTTAAACGGACACCTATACTGCCGTGCTAAGCACAAAAGCGGTATCTCAAACAAAATCGTAAAGTTGATTTTTATGGCATCGAATAGCTTAAAAAATACGAATCCAATGAACCAAGCAAAATAGCGGTATTGTATTTAAAACATATGAAAAAACCCTTAAATAAGTTTTCCCTATCTCAGGTTTACCTTAAGTCATTAAGAGAATTAGAGGTATATCAATAATATGTAGGCGAATAACTGTATATTTTGATAACGCCAAAATTCCCAATGTAATGAATAAATTACATTTAATAAATCAACAAAACAATTTGTAAAGTAAAAATAAAACTATTTTAACAAAACTTTGATTTTCTCGAAACTCGCCTTTACTGAGATACCGCTTTTGTGCTTAGCACGGCATTATATGCATGTTAAATTTTTGATTTCTAAAATATTTATAATCACAGCACATCTTGATTGATAGTGTAAATAAATCTGCAAACTGTAGGTTCTGACTGTACGTAATATTTTGTTGATTAAAATAGATTTTTTATACTGTGCCTTCCAAAAGTTCAAGGCTACACCCAGTGCCGGATTTACCCTATGTGATGCCCTAAGCACTAATCTTGTGAAGGCCCCCTTTTGTAATTTTGACAACCTTTTTTTAGTCGTCGTAAAAAAATTTTTTTAGTCGCAAAAATTCTGAAGACCTTTTTTTAAGTCCTCACCAAAATTTTACGCTGATGCCCTCACATGGTGCCCCCTATGGTCGGGTGCCCTAAGCAATTGCTTCTTTTGCTTATTGGTAAATCCGGCCTGGCTACACCTAAATAACTTTTAAATAGTTTGAAATATAGGATTGAAATTTATAGACACAATATGGGATCACCAAGTCTATTATTTAACCACAAAAATACCCATATGTATACCAATCATACAAATCTAATGGATATCAGTAACGTCAACCGGAATATCTTGAAGTATATGTTAAATTTTCCGTTTCAATTTATTTTCAAAATTAAATGAAATAGTGTAGTGAGGAATGGTATGTACCTACGTATTACATTAAATGTTAATTTCATTCATTTTCTTCATAATAGAATTAATGTAGTAATTTTTGAATACCTATCATAACATTTTTACTGGAAAGTTAATTATAATAAAATAAATCTTGAACATTTAAAACGATTTTTTATTAGAACGCATTTCAAAAACTGTACATATATAAGCTCTGCCGATTTATCATACCAATGCAATGTAAGTTAATAAATGTCTCAGATATTATCTTTAAGAACAAATTGTTTGTATATAAATTTGAATTGAATAAGAAGACTCTTAGAAAAATCTGCCATGGGTGTCACGAGACTTTCTTATACGTGATACTGACAGTGAACAGTGTACGTGATTTTTATTTTGTAGAAAGATATTTCTGACTAATAAAATATAGAATAAAAGAATGGGACGTAAACTAAAGAAATATTATTTTATATTATATGTATCGAACGAATTTTGTTTAACGTAATTACTAACAATAAGACGGAAACGGATGTTTACTCTTGTAATTTTTTTTAATTTTTGATTTATTTTTGAAATAGGACAAAAATGTTTTAGATGAAAAATGACGAGTATGTTATTATCTATAATTTATTGCCCATAAATTTTAGTCAGAAGAGATTTTTAAAAACAATTATTTAGAATAATCCTCACTGTTTATTCTCAGTATTATATATAAGAAAGACCCATGGTACCTATGGCAAACACGTATACTGTTCAGTATTTGTAATACGTATAAGAAAGTATGACACTCATGGTAAATATTTCTTCTCTGTTATGAACCATTTGAAATTACTTAAAACGGATGAAATTTTTTTTTCGAAATAGAACATAAATTATAGATAAAAATATTGCCTACAATTTTTAACTTAATCATTTTTCTCTAATTCGCACTGTTTCAATGTTATTCGAAAAATTTAAATATCAATCTTAGTAAACATCTGTTTCCGATTGAAAGATCGTTTTCAAAAATAGGAGGTTTTCTTCCCAGACAAAAATGAATCTTAAGTATAAAATTTTACCCTTCTACGATTTGTCTTATTTGAGTAACAACGTCTACAGACAGACATACAGACAGACATCATGGCGAAAGTAGTCACAATGGATTTAGGAAAAGTCAATATGGATAATTTCATCAAAATCCGGATTTAAAAAAAAATCGGCTTTACAATACTTACTTATGCTATACCGGGTGTCCCAGATAACTTTTCCAGCATGGGGATCTCAGTATCTATAAGAGATACAGGTTTGGTTAAATGAGATGAATTATTTGTATGAAAGGGGTGAGTATTATTACACAAAAAAATATTCATAATTCTATGTGGTTTAGGCGGTATACCCAAAAAACTGAAAATTCGGAATTTCTTTAAATGGCTATAACTTTTTTGTTAAAATAGATAGGTACTTTTTGTTTGCGGTTTCTTAAAGCACTTTTTTGTGTAGAATTGATTGGTGTATTTAGAATTTTTATATCACTTTTAGTTTCCGAGATACAAGCCCAAACTTCAGTTTTTCTTATGGGCCGCTAAGTTGGCTATGGCATATTTGAACGTGTTTTTTACTTTACTTTACAACGATATGTCACATGCCATATTTATTATCGAAAAAAAAAAAATTATAATATATTTTTTCAAATGGTTCATTGTTTCAAATATTCATTTGTTATTTTGATTGTTGTTATTGTGATTTTTGTTTACAATTTTTGTTTTTCATAGCTCACTTAAAAGTTTGTAATAAAATACTTCATAAATATCACTGATATTTAGTATTTCGACTTTTTTTCGATAATAAATATGGCAAGTGACATATCGTTGTAAAGTAGAGTAAAAAAACACGTTCAAATATGCCATAGCCAACTTAGCGGCCCATAAGAAAAACTAAAGTTAGAGCTTATATCTCGGAAACTAAAAGTTATATAAAAATTCTAACACCAATCAATTCTACACAAAAAAGTGCTTTAAGAAACCGCAAACAAAAAGTACCTATCTATTTTAACAAAAAAGTTATAGCCATTTAAAGAAATTCCGAATTTTCAGTTTTTTGGGTATACCGCCTAAACCACATAGAATTATGAATATTTTTTTGTGTAATAATACTCACCCCTTTCATACAAATAATTCATCTCATTTAACCAAACCTGTATCTCTTATAGATACTGAGATCCCCATGCTGGAAAAGTTATCTGGGACACCCGGTATATGTATTCTACATACCTACATATTACATATATATAATATGTAATGTAGGTATAAGAAAGCCAATAGAAAAATTAGAAAAATAGGTGATTATTCTTTATGGTAGAAATTGATTAATATTTTATTAGTGAATTATCTCAGTATGAATAGTTAATTATGATTTTCATAGCATATTTTTATAAAAAATAAATACGTTTAATTATACTATTCAAGTTTAAAAAATCATTATGTAAAATGTAAATTCATATTAATCGAAAGACGAGAACAAACCTTTTATACTCTCAATTCCAGATTATGCTACACATGAAAGGGAAATGTATACATCAAACTAAAAATTACCCTCACACTGGATACTCCCTTATATATTAAAAAATTAATGAACCACGGCTTGATTCAATTAATCCATTCAGAAAATCTGTTACGTTATATAATCACATACACACAAACACATACAGGGTTTCTCATCTGCTCTGATAATCGAGATTACACGAATTAAAATACACTCTCTGAAAAGATAAAATCAAGAAAGGAACTTCTAAAACACACACATACGCGCGCATCCAATTTTCTATAGTCAAAAAATAATTAGCTTCGTTCGCAAACCACTGGCATTCTCGCCGGCTTTATGTGTCGGCAGACATCAAAGCGGAGATCTCGCAAAGCATCAATGCTTTGTTGATTAAAACTCTCCACAGTGCGGCCCCTGAAACACCCTGCGGCGGGCGTCGCCACCATCTCGGTGGATCTTCGCCATGCAACAGACCCACGACATAACCGCACGTTGGTCACTCATTAAAACCAGAATCATGCATATCGTATGGACTAACTTCTTATTATTGCTTTACTTGCATGTCGTATCGTTTTTCATTTGTTATACCGGGTGTTTTTTTTTAAGACTTTCCAGTGGATTACTTCCAAAATAACGAATTTTCAGAGAAAATTTTTCAGACAAAAGTTTCATGGCTTTGAGGGGGCTAGATATTGATAACATGGGTTGACTTGAAAAGGTCATCATGATGGGTTTTTTAGGTTGAATTTTTCTTTTTCAAATGTAAACCCATAATTTTTGTTGCAGATTCGTAATTAACTGGAGAAAATAAGTAACTTTTGTCTGAAACAAATTTTTTTGTCAATTTTTCATGATATGGAGCAAAACGAACAGTAATTTCTGGATTTTAAATAATTTTTTACTCGAAAACTATTATTTTTTAAAAATAATCGCAAGAAACAAAAAGTGCTTAGATTTTAACAAGAATTATCGTAGAATTTTTATTTATTTGTAATTAGTTTTTTTTTGTTTCGAAAAATTTCTTTAAAAAATCTTTGATAATCCTTGCCTAGATCTAAACACTTCTTTTGTCTTGTAATTTTTTTTATAAATTGGTAGTTTTCGAATTCCTACAAAATTAATTAAAATCCAGAAATTACTGTTCGTTTTGCTCCATATCATAAAAAATTGACATTTTCAGAAAAAATGTTTCAGACAAAAGTTACTTATTTTTCCAGTTAATTACGAATCTGTAACAAAAAATATGAGTTTACATTTGAAACAGAAAAGTTGAACTTAAAAAACCCATCATGGTGACCTTTTCAAGGTCAACCCATATTGTCAATATCTAGCCCCCTCAAAGCCATGAAATTGTTGTCTGAAAAATTTTCTCTGAAAATTTTTTATTTTGGAAATAATCTGCTAGAAAACCTTTAAAAAAACACCCGGTATATGTATTTATATAAATATACATATAATACGAAATATTATCAAGTGTCTAATTATATCTAGACATATGAGTTGGCATTTTAGCCAATTTAAGTATCTATTAGCGTGTTTTTGTATTTCAGAACATAATAAAACATTTCATTTAACTGGTAATAAAATGAAAAAACAGATGGTTATGTATAACTCATTGAACAAAAGTTCAAACAAAATTTTAATATATATCTTATAGTTAAAGTCTGCGCATCCATTTTTTTTAATTTGCTTAGATAATTTATTCGCCGCTCAGCTCTTTTAAAGTTGAAAGCCATTGTAACGTTTATATATTTTTTAAAAGTATACATATTCAAAAATTTGTAAAAAAATTGTTCAAATTCCAAGTTACAGTCAATTAAGTGAGGCCAGATAGCACAGCCGGTTATGACCTTTAATTTAAATCCTTTTTTCTCGATACGCCTTTTTTCGATCTATTTCCAGCGGTCCCTCAATGACTAATGAATCGATTTAATTTAATTTAATTTTCAATTTTTCGCTATCGCAGTGGCTAAGTCTGTGCGTAGTCGATTTCTGATTTTTTTAAGATCGCTTGAATTAAAAATAATAACTTTTTGATATGATACAATAAAAATTGGTATTAAATAAGCTGAATATACAGTGGTGCCTCGCATAACGAACGCCTCGTATAACGAACGCTGCGCACAACGAACTGCATCGTGTTTAATTTTGCCGCCCGAACGCTCCTACGTATCACGAAGTCGCCTGAACTTCCAAGGTCGCACGCAGTCGTTGCTCAAACTTGCATGAACATGCATCAACGCGCGTCAGTCGTTCTTTTCTGCGCTTAACTCACACACGTGTTTGTTTTAATAAATGTAATTTTGTGTGTCTATATTATGAGTTCTAAAAAAAGCAGGAAGGTGATTTCTGTTGAAATGAAACAACAGATAATTAGAAAGAGGATTTGACCCTGCAAGCCTCGGTAGACTCTCCTAAATCTGATTCTGACTAAAAAATAAAAAACGTGTGTACAATCTTTTTTATGTTACAGTACCATATTTTATGCTACAGAACGAATTAAATTTTTTAACATGTATTGTTATGGAAAAACGCGTTTCACATAACAGACTTTTCGCATAACGAACTTGCTCCCGGAACGAATTAAGTTCGTTATGCGAGGCACCACTGTATATTAAAAAAAATGCCCTCTGCCCGATAGTAAAATAATTAGTTAGTTATATATGTGAAACAAATTCCCAAACAATTACACTTTTTTGACCTGTCACAGTGACTTTCCCCCTTATATCTTCTTAGAGTGTTGATATACATATATCATAACAATCAAAAGTGCTGCAGGATACTTATATTCTATAGTACTTCTGATATTTCACGTTGGCACAAGTTTTTTAAATTACCTCAGACAACCCCACCCACAAAATGTTTATTCTTTGTTGTATAAGTATAGATAAATAACTTATTATAAATGTGTCATATCAATTGGAATGGAGGATACAAAAATTTATTAAAAATTATACTTTTTATCTTACTCGTATAGTACATTTTATATTATAAACTTCTTTGATTATTTAATAATAAATAAGTACACATGTAATATATTTAAATAAAAATTGTGTATTTAGTTTTACTCATTACTCATAGTATACATATTTTTACAAAATTTAAATAATTTAAGATTTTAAAAATATTATTATACTTTTAAAATAAGAGAGGAAAGTATTTATCTTTAAAATGTTTAAGGTAGTTTAAAATATACGTCTATATAGAAAATCCATCAAAATATATCTTCTTTTTTCACAACGTTAAAAGGGTCGAATA